>OX344764.1:6403961-7653961 GCA_947034895.1 Rhytidiadelphus loreus
TCTAATTGCCCAAAAACAAGATTGTCCATAACTTTCTCATAACAAATCCAAATGGAATAAATCAAAGCTTTCCATGTAGACAAAAACATAATCTATGAGAGAGAGAAAAAAATTAATTTAAATTTTCAAATTTTGTTTGTTGCCCTCCATCCCCTATTTTGAGCTTATTTGGGCATAACTTTTGTTTTTGAGCACCGGTTGAAAAAAAATTACATTTCCGTGAAGCTAATCAAGTTTTTTATCTTTAGAAAAAGCTTAAAAAAATAATGACAAAAATTCAGCCCACAGGCCTGTACTTGCCCAAAATTCCATTTGTTTAGGGGATAAGGAGCTCATTGTTTCATTCATAATGTACATCCATCTATTTTACTTTTTATTCAAAGTATGCTATATGACTGCACTTCCTCGATTTTCTTATCATCTAGTTTGCGTTTTATCTCTTTTCACTATATTTAGAAATTTATTCAAATGAATCTAAAACTTCTAGTTGATGTGGCACTTCTATATTTTTTAAGACGTTTTAATAAACATGACTATGTTTTATTTGATGTCCGGAAAAACATACACATTCCTTGTGTCATCCACCTATTTTTTCTCTGACATCTCCATGTCTTCCCCAACATTAGTAAAAATTTGCCTTCCATAAGCTCAGAATTTGTGACACATTGATGTCAATGAAAACATGGCCTGTTTTTTTGTAACACCACAGAAAAAACGGGTTTCTTATAGTGGAGGGAACTTTGGGACTTTAAAGGTTAAAGTTAACTCTCTAAGGACATTGTAGATACAAAATGTTCAATGAAAGACTTCACTATTAATTGTAGAAATAAAGAATGCACTTATTGATTCAATAATTAGAATATTTCACTACAACAATGGCAGTGTTTTATGACTGCAAAAATATGACTAAGGATGACTAGTGACTACTCGCAGTCATATTCTTGGAGGTCAATACCTTGGGGAGAAATATGACTGCAAAATATGACTGCCAGTTGTTTTTGGACCTTGTACTTCACGGGCGTATATTATACGTCCGTTGGGAACACCAAATATTTCATAGGGAACGGTAGGGAACTCGTTTGAGAACATTGAGTTATATTATTAGTCATATTTTCATGGTAGTAACATTTTTTTAATTTTTGGGCAACCTAAGAAAAACATGGGCAATAAAAAAAAATATAGACAAGCCATTGTTTAAAATTTTGAAACCTAATCACCACTTTTTAAAGGTTTTGAAACCCTAGTCACTACTTTTTAGGGTTTTGAAACCCTAGCCAATACTTCTTTTGACTCTTCTTCCTTACCTTTTGTTGTCTCTTAGTTCTTAATTGTTGTGTTTTGTTGCATCTTGAGTTCACTCTTGTTTCTTAATTGATGTGTTTTGTTGCATCTTGAATTCACTCTTGCTTCTTAGTTGTTGTCTTTTGTTGCATCTTGAGTTACTCATACTTCTTAGAGTTGTTGTCTTTTGTTGCATCTTCACTCTTGCTTCTTGTTTTTTTCTTCTTGCATCTTAATTCTTTTTTCTTTTTCTTTCTTATTTCTTACTTTTTGTTCTTTCTTTTTGTTTTTTGTTTCTTTTTGTTGCATCTTAACCCTTTTTTGTTGTTTCTTGTTACCTCTTAGTAATTGCTCCTTATTGTTTCTTGTGTATCTTAACTTGTATTTGTTGTTATCTTTTAGCACTTGTTGCCTTTTTTCTTCTTGTTTCTTGCATCACCATTGTTTTTCTTCTTACCCTAAATTTGTATTACATATTTTCTATTGTTGTAAACTTTTGAAGATTGAGCCCCGGGGAGGACACTCCCTATGTTTTAGCAACCTACGTGCGGCGGAAAAAGTAAAACAAGTAATACACCTTAAAATTTAATTTCTTTTTCAAAAAAAAATTATGGATAGATTTTACTACTTTAGAAGTTTATGTTTTGAATTATTGGTATTTTTTTGTGCTAATAGTAATTAGTTATAAATTTTTGAAGAAAAAAGATACACTATAAAGCTGAAAATAACTTTCACACCTCTATATTATATAAGAAAAAAAATTTGAAAAATGAAAAAAAAATTATATAGAATAGCTTTCTATTGAAAGTTTATTTTGGTTGAATATTGATGCAATAGTCATCTTCATGTGAGCTCTATAAATATTTTAGTTGGAGAACATGCCATTTTAGTTCATTTTTCAACCCTTTCTAGACAATATATCTTATGTTATTTGGAATTGAATTTTTTGTCAATAGAAACCTTTAGTCATTGTTAAACAAAGCTCAAAATTTTAGAATGAAATTATAGTTTATTCAAGGTGAATTACATGTATTACTTTTTCCACCGCCACACGTGGGTACCCCAAATGTAGTGAGAGTATCCTCCCCTAGGATTGAGCTTTGTTGTATGTTCATTAAAAATTAACCTCCTATTTCTTAATTGTATATGCAGGCAACAAAATTGGAACAAAGTTGTTGGAGGCTACTTGCAATTCACTTCATATTATTGTAAAAAATATAGTCTCTATTGACTTGTGTAAATAATTCATTGTGATATACATATTTTGTATTTGTGAATAATAAATTATAAATGTCATTGAAAGGAGTCACATTCCTTCTTATATATTCCCTCTCCAATATAATTGTTTCTTGTATATCTTTAAAATCATATGTATTTGTTTTTAACTACATAAAATCTTTTATTCAATTGTTAAATCATTTTAATACATGATTGCAATGTGTCAAATCCATTTAAAATGTATGAAAAACATGATTGTAGTTTGTAATTGAAGCTATTTTGAACCTCAATCACCTCAATCACAAATAGCACACATATCTAAGAAATATGATTGTTAATCATCTGGAATATCACTTGCTTGAGTTATATTTTATAATATATATTGGCCCAAATATGACTACCTATAGTCATATAATGCTCATAGTTATGTACACCAAAATATGACTATGCTTCCTAAAACATGATTGCAATCAATCATAAAATTACCAATGACATCCACGTGAACTACCATGCCAACCGAGAATATGACTCATGAGAGTCATATTCCACATCATTCAAAAATATAACTCAAGAGAGTCATATTCCAACATTAGCTAAAAATATGACTCACTTGAGTCATATTCTACATCAACAAAAAATATAATTCATCGTCGTCATATTCCACATCAACAAAAAATATGACTCACCGCAGTCATATTCCATAATAACAAAAAATATGACTCACTATAGTCATATTCCACATCATTAAAAAATATGACTCAACGCAGCCATATTCCACAGTAACAAAAAATATGACTCACCTTAGTCATATTCCACATCATCAAAAAATATGACTCAACGTAGTCATATTCCAAGTAGAATTTTTTCATTTATCTGGGCAGCTCAAGAAAAAGTCAAAGATAGTCAAAATATATGCCTTGTTGGCATACTATGGCTAATTATGGCTATTTATACCCCTCAACTTATATGACTGCCAATATGACTAATGTCTGAAGCGACTGCTTCTAAACGACTGCAGTCAGTCATATTCCGAGTCATCTACAGTGATTTCTACGTGAGTCATATTTTTTATTTTACGATTCACTGCAGTCATATTTTGCAGTCATAAAACACTGCTTTTGTTATAGTGTTTTGATAACTTCTTTGTCCGTGGAGGCTATGTCCGTTTAAAGTTAATGATCAAAATAACAGTGGATGAAATTCAAAATCACGGAATTGAAACTTTGAACTTTGCCCTCCTCTATGTCTATGTTTTGAACCATAGAAGAAGGAGAATTTCATCAATGCAAACTATATGTACCTAAACCCTTAAAAACTCACATGACTATTTTGTGGTCGTAGATTTTTTTCAATAGAATGATGAAACCAAAATAATTGCTTGTTGAAAAATGATATTATTCATTTGTAATTTATTAAATTATTTTTAGAAAAGAATTATTGATTACGATAAAAACTCTACCTTCATTGAATGTATACCAATTAAATTAAATTTAATTCTTTTAAAAAACAAACTCACCCTTGTATAAGGATGTGAATAGCTTCATCACTTGTAGATGGATTGCTATATGCATTTTCTAAAAATGAATGAAACTAAGGTAAAAACACCCAAAACTATTCGTATAAACATCCCTAACATTAAAAGTGTCCTTCTAAGTACAATTAAACCATTCCTATATTTAATTGTCATTGGCTGATTGTTAATTCTCTTAATTTTAGTATTATTAGTCTGCCATGTGCCATTTGCCACAATTTAAAAAATACAAAAAAATAATTTTTTAATTTTTTAAATTCAAAAATTAGAGAAGATTTTAGGTCCTTAGGAGACTATTTCAGGGCTATTCCCATTGTTGGGAAGCAACCCTATATAGTTAGAATAAAATAATATTAAAATAATAATAATAAAATGATAAAAAAATTTAATTAAAAATTTAATAAATAAATAAATAGATATTAATTAATAATATCTGAAGTGGTAGTGGCCTGGCCACGTCAAATTAGCTTATATGTAGCATTCCTAGAGTGTTCATGGAATTTCCACAAGCAGGAAACTCACAATCTTCTAAATCACTGAAATCTCTTCTAATGGCTTTGTGCATAAAGGAGTGCAAGGGTTTTGTTTCATGGTGTTTAGATGTAGTTATGGTTTTTTCAAAATAAAAATAATTGAATTGAATTGAAATATATTTAATTTAAAAATAATACAAAAATCCATAACTTTCACACTGTAGGCCCAAACACCACAAAACAAAGTTTGTGCACCCTTCCTCATAGAGCTTTCCAATGGTACCAAAAATTTGTTTGGGGAACTCACGATTTTTTAGATCTCAATATGTCAAACAAAACAAAACAAACAGATAATCTAATTTAAGACTAGTGTGCCCTATATTGTTGCCACAATATAATAAAATTAAAATTAAAGCAATTTTTTAATTTTTTAATTCATAAAAACTTCAAACTTTAATATCTTTTATACTATATTTCTAAATGCCATGAAACCATTACAAAAATGTGAGGCCTCAACAAGATTGTTATAGAAATGTTTAAATTCCGACTGTGGTGCAATTACAGGAAAATACAAAATTATTTATTTAATTATTATATATATATATATATATATATATATATATATATATATATATATATATATATATATATATATTTGAAATAAAATAAATAAATAAAAGTTCAAATTTCAAATCACCAACACTACCTACGCCCCTACAATGGTGGGGAGTATAATTTGTTTGACCCTATACGGCTGAAATTTTTTAGTGTTCACTTTGGGCTTGCATTGATACAAGATGCCATTCAAGTCGAACACAATGTTTAGCCACCTCCCCCTTGGTCAAGGCACTACAGGTGAGACATTTTGCGGCATGATCTCTCTACAACCCCCCTTCGATTCTACTTGATGAAAACAAAACAACAAAGAAAATGGAGTTACCTGTTTTAATGCAAAATTAGGTGAGTCAGACAACGAGAAAGAGCACTGAAATCCACTAATTGACTGCTTGATCCCCTTTCAAAATTTATAAAAAAATATTGGTGGTAGCATAGGTGAATCTAACCATACGGATGGAATCTAAAATTCCCAATCTACAACTTTTATTCATAAATCAATTCCAAAATATTCTTCCAAATAGTACTTCATAATGATTTTTCCCAAATTGTCAATTATGGAGATGACTTTGAACGTTTAGGAGTTAAACAATATGTATCAAACATCCTTTAAATAAGTAATTAACTATCATCTTGATTAATAGGATAGGAAGCTTTTGGCTTGTATATCCAACAATATCCACACCACCTTTCTAATAGCTTCTTATTAGATGGAAACTAGAATTGAATAGAATAAATAGAAAATGGATACAACTTTGATATATGTTTATTAACTCACTTTTTTTAGTATTTTAAATTTTTTTTTAATTAAAAACATATATCAAAGTTGTCTCCAATTGCTACATAGTATCTTTATACAAATTATAATAATTGTGAATGAACTTGAAATAGTATGATTGTTTTTGAAAATGGAGATAATAGAGACAAACTTCATGATGGAATTATTGATGTATTTCTTAAGCTTGGATGAAGAAAATTTTGATAACAACTTATTCAAATGTAGTATGTATTACACTTTTAAGTTGTTGACTTCATTGGCTATAGAATGGCAATTTATATGATTTTGAAAAAAATAAAAATGTAATAAAAAATAAAAATTGAAGAAGCTACCTATATATTTTTGAGTTTTACAAAATCAAAATTAATAACTAATGCATATGAAATTTTATGTTTGACCTTGGGCATGCAAATATCCTATAGAGTTTGTGAAGTTGTACTTCTCAAAGGTCCCATTGATTCCCTTCAAGGAATGGGATGAGAATTGGATGGAGATGGAGGACATTAGTTGCAACAACTGTCTTGGTGTACACAAGCAATGTCATTCTTCCATTGAGTTCTTTAGTTGTTGTTTTAAGTAAAAACTTATCCTAGAATTACCTTTTCTAAACCAATGCTCTATTCTTCTACTTTTTACTTGTTAGTAGATTCAATATTAGAATTTCTTAGTTAACTTTTAAACAACAAGCCAAGCCCTCATACTTGGTTTTGAAAGAATCGTTGACAAAAAGTGGGTTTTACATTCTTTTGAAATGTTTCAACCTATTTGCCTTATATGGGTCATTGCAAGAAACACTTGCCGTTTTTGGCTCAAAACAACCTAGTTCAATGAATACTATGACTTTTGAAATAGATTTTTTATAAATAAAAGAAAATATGGATAATTTATAAAGCATTGAAAATAATATGTCTTTCAAAATTCAGACTTAGAAAAATTTATCTCTAAAAGTTATGCACTAAAAAAGGACAATGAAAAATGCCAAGAAAATGGACACTTTAATGTTTGAATTTTAGAAAATAGTAAAAAATTTCAAAAATTTCATTTTTCCTAACTTGAAGATTCACCTTCTTAACCATTTTCATCTTTGGGGAAAAAAATTGTGTTCTTTGCACTTGTACAAAGGGAGTGCACTTCAAGCACCTGTAGAAGGTGAACAATTTATTATTTTTAGAAAATATCTTCATGAACTTGTGTAACTTTAGTAGAAGTCATTATGTACCAATTTTGAGCTTCAAATTTGTATTTATAGATTAAAAAAATAGTACTAAAAATCCCTCGAAATAGACAAGGTAGACACCCTCATCTAGAATGAATATGTCTTGCTAAGCACCGTATTTAGGTTACAAAGTCAAAGCATTATTTAATGTTTATTTTTGCATGTCCGGAATGAACAAATCTCAGGCAAGCAATAAGACCCCTTGTTTGTTTCAAAGAAATTTTGATTCTCCCTTAGATTTCTCTCCAAGCAAAAGAATGACGTTTACCCCCTAAATGCCCAAACTACATTTTTTCGCAACATAGTGATTTTGGGTAGCTCACTACAAATGGAGTTTTTATTTTTTTTCTTTGAAATTTTCACACATGTATGTGCCCGAGCCCCAAGGAGTAGCTTTAAGGTCCAACAATTTTCATAACTTTTGACTACATGGTTAAAAAGTTATTGTATGATATGTGTTTTTCATTACTCGGCAGACAACTCGGACAACAAAGAAAACTTCTTCAAAAGTCACTTTTTAAAAAAATAAAAATTTGAAATTGGTTTTTTACATTTATAAGTATATGGAAAGCTTTTAATCATTTCATTTTGATAAATGAGATGAAAGTTATGAGGAGTTTTAGTTTGTGGTAGTTTGTAGGTAGTTATGGAATGAATCTCTACTCTAAAATAAACTTTGAAGTCTTATATTTAACTCAATTTTTAAATATTAGGTGTAGAATGTATATTACAAAATTACAACTATTGGGGATGGCGCCGGCTTGTACGTGGTCGGGTCGGACCCCAAGCCGGAAGTAGAGAAGGCTTTGTTCGAGGTCCACTGGACCAGGGAGACCATGTTGCCTGAAAGTGATGGCGCCATTGATGGCCACCTCACGGAAGCGGGGCTCATCTTCCATTTGATGAAGGATGTGCCCGGGCTGATCTCGAAGAACATCGAGAAGTTTCTGACGGAGGCGCGCAAGTGCGTGGGGTCCCCTACGTGCTGCTGGAGTACGGCAACGTGTCGAGCTCGTCGGTGTTGTTCGTGTTGGATTAGATTCGGCAGAGATCGTTGAAGATGGGGTCTTCCACGCTCGGGGAAGGCAGCGACTTTGGATTCTTCATCGGCTTCCGACCGGGACTCACGCTGGAGGTGCTGGTGCTCCGGGCTGCAGTCAATCAATAAACTGGGTCACTGACGAGTTACTTAGATTTTCGGTGAATTGTTCACATGTGTGAATTCATTTTTGGTGCTGCTCACATCAGTGTACGGCAAGTGGGCAAAGGTCCAAATTAGATCGATACTCTTTATAGTTCACTAGGTCCATTCATGAGTTGCATTGGTTGTAACCCCATTCATTGATGTGCAGCTGTGTGAATAGTGATTTCGAATTGAAATCCGCAGCCAGCAAGAGGAATTGATACAAGCAAATCATTAAATCCTTATGAATTTTCTCTCAGCATATGTATGGGTTGCATGTGCAAGGTGTTGTTTTCGTTACAGTTGTTTCGAGGAGTGAAGTGCTATAATTCCATTCTTGAACACGTGCTCCGTGGGCTTCTCTTTCCAGTCCACGTTTGAGCTCGCTACAGCGTATGTGTCACGAGAAAACAAACTGGCCGGCATGTTGTTAAACAAACACCACCAAATCAAACGGGTGAGGGGCGTTCCTGAAGTTGTTCCGGCGCCTGAAAAACGGTGAAAGATCCGTCGTCATCTCCACAAATACGTAATAGATGATTGCTTGGTTAGTCCTAGATTATTGCTAAGTTCGTGGCAGTTGGAACGGATATTTTGTTAAAAGGCGGTATTCTTCTGCCATTTTTCCATTCATTTTTTAAAACTGGTATAGATTTCAGACCACATGGTCTAAACCTAAAAGTGCCAAGTTTGTGGAATATTGCCATTTTAACGAAATATCTGTTTTGGTCTCCAATAGTCCAATCAATGCAACAATTCCCTATCATTCATAAACAAGCCAGAAAAACTGGAGCCCAGCCTGAGTTCGTGCATTGAAAGTTTGAAACCATAATTCAAAGCTCTATCTCATGTGAAATGCATGTGCAAATAAATCAATAAAGGCTAAGAATTCAAACTTTGCAACCTTTCAGTTATTGCCAGCAACACAAGAAAAAATTTCAAGCAAAAATACAGAGTTTATGAAGCCAAAGCTCAATTCAATTCGCACATTGATGGGAAACCAACTGCAACCAAGAAGCGTGAGAAAGAGATCAACCTATCAATGTTTCCATTGTTGAAGTTATTGCCTAGAATGCAAGAAACTCTTGCCTCAAGCTTTGCTTGCATAAATATATGAAATTCAGTTGAGACCTCTAAAATCCAAGTAGTGAACTAAGACACTGACAATCAGCGAAACCAATGCTCAACTGAATTCGAACAGCATTGTTGATACAACCATGAAACACCACGATCATCGAATAAGCTGGACTTGTTGCAAGTGGAGTAGCGCAACTGAAATCTCTTCATCATCATCTTCGCTATCTCAAAACTGGCTCGGGAATGCCAAGCTACCAAGCGAGCACATTGGAAGAGAATAGAAACCATGCACACAGGGTCATCAACAGTCGTTGTGTGGTACCTACGCTTTTAACCCCTAAATGCCCGAGGCACCAAAATCAGTGATGGTGTTTGCAAAACTGTGAAGTTAAATAAATCCTAGCCAATTTGCTATTTTTAGTAGTTTATATTTTTTAAATGTTCTTCTTGAAGTCTAGTTTTGCCTCCAAAATTCTGATCTTGAAAATAAATGATGATGATTTTTCTATAAGAGATTTTGTGCATGGGTACCCTGTGCAATCTTGACTTTCCATAGTGTTAAGAGCTCTTGGAAATGAGCCTCAAATACACTAGATCTTGGAGAAAAAATCACATTCTAAATTCATTTAAAAAAGTTGTAGAGTGAATTTTGAGAAGTCGTAAATTGATTTGGGTTCTTCAAGTTAGGCCCGTTAACCTCATATTTTTTTGGTTGTCAACTTTTTAGATTTGACTTGCCAAAAAGACTTCAATTCCTTTTTGCAATTTTAGCACCCTCATAATCAAACGTTATAATCTTTCACTTCATAAGTGATATTGTTGTGCTTTCTTTTCCTATGCAATCTCTAACAAGTCTAGTTTGAATTTGTACGGTTACAATTTCAGAAAAATTGAAACATCTTATCAAAATGTTGGCATTTTGTTCAATTTAGAGCAGTTTTCAGGAAGATAAAAACATGCCTTGGGCATTTAGGGGTTAATATGCGGTACATACGTAGCTTGAACCTTAAACTTGTAGTACTGCGCTCTAAACTTCTTCATTTCCTCGCTGTGTAGAAAATCCATGTCGGGTGGAACGCAGAGCAGATATTAACAAGTGGATTTACAAAACCATTTGCAAATTGTTGCCATTTCAGAATTCTATATTTCTTGAGGGTCCGCATGCCTGCATGGACAGAGCTCATTCTGCAAACACTTGAATGATCTTTGTATGTCACGCTTGGGAGTGACCTGTGCCAAGATTCACATACTTTGGCCCCAAATGTGTTATTAATAGCATATTCCATCCTGGAATTCATGATCCATCCAAACTGAAAGAGCTGGAAATCCATTTCCAAATAGACTGCATCCCCCAAATGGACATAACTTGAATGTGAACATAATGACTTGTTGCAAACTCAGATGCTACCACTACTGATGTTTTACATGCTGCCACTGAGCTTACTTGTATGATCTTTAAATGATTTTTGATCTCTCGCCTGGCTGGTGCATTTGTTGCAAGCTCTGCAGACCCAACACACCCGCACATCCCGCCCGCCCGCGTTCCAAGGAGTTCCCACAAGTTCCCGGGTTCCCACAAGCTCTTGTCTTTCTTCCTCCCGGGCAGCCTCCAACCCCGGGCAGAGGTGGATCCTCAATTTCGTCTTGGTACAGTAAGCCTTTTGACCAAGCTTTTGCTCGCTGACGGTACAGACCATCTGTGGAATCCTGAAATCTGGCCAAGCATTTCCACAGCACGGATCCCGAGCACGTGGAAACGATCCACATCCTCACAAAGGCTCCATAGAATAGTATTCTTCACGTGGGGCGGTGGGGGAGTCTGCCTGCAGTAGACACGTACAGACTACCACTGTTGCCACGACTTGGTCACTGCTTCAGTTCAGTCAGTACCACACCCCTATCCTTGGCTCCTTCACACCGGCTATGGCGCTCTCTCCTTTGCCGAACTCTGCAATTCTTCTACTCTCGCCACTCTGGGTGTTCCTCATCTGCACCTCCGAAGCTACATCGTCCGAACGCCTCCACGTGCATGCTCACGCTCTCATCGTTCCTGCAAACTCTCCTGCATCGTCGCTACCACCACAGTCGGCATCTGGGAACTTACTCTAGCTCTGTAAGTTTCACACTCTTGAGGCTGCGTCCTCGTTAATTGCAAAAGCTGTTCTTTGTCGCTAGTATTTCTGTGCGATACCACAAAGGTGGATTGTTGGGTTGGGATCTGGAGATCTGGAGTTCGGGAGCTACTTCGGTACCACGTTTGTGTCGGTGTTCGTTTCCGCCATTTGGCTCCGAGTGAGATCCAGACTATGTTCACTTGCATGTGTTTCGAGCTTTTTGTGGGAAGTTGTTGGCTGCTTCTCTCCTGTTTCATTTCATTTCATGGCTGGACTTTCTGACTAAGCACCCCAAATGGCAGATCTGAGCGGCGTAGATCGGTGAAGATCGATTGGTGGAAGCTCGTCTCGGTGGCTTGGGCCATCGTCATCTGGTTTGCGTCGTCGCCATTCGTTTGCCGTCGTCATCTTTATTGTTTCTTGCGGGAGTTGGTTTTCTGTTCGGGGGCCGAGCTGGAGCGCTCCTCTTCCTCACAACTGGATCCTCACTGCATGGAAGGTGTGTTCCTTGAATGGGCCGGCAAACTAATCTTTCAATTATTAGAGTTGTTTCAAAATTAGCGTGTTTTTTTTGGTTGTTTCATTCTGCCAATTTTGGACAAATAATACAATAGGATTGGATATAAAGCAACCCATGGCAAGAAAAAAATTATTATAGAAGGATTCATGGTTGCAGCAACCATGGACAGAGGTACAATAAAAGCTTGAATTCCTTGTTTGGTCTTGAAGTCTGAAAATAGGACAAATGTTCCAATTTTGATAATGAATCAGCTAGATTGTATAAGCCAACATAGTGAGAGAGTTAATTCAGTTATTGCATCTTTTGAGCTCATTGTCATTGTCATTGTGACACAATGTCACAATGAGCTCAATATTTATCTAATTAATTTTTCGCCCCCCCCTATTAGTTCAAAAAATTTAATTTAAATTATTTTTTTCAGAATCCCTCCCCCCATCAGTTTAGAAACATAATTTAAATTATTTTTTTCAGATCCCCCCCCACAAATCAGTTCAAAAATTAAATTAAATTTTTTTATCAACACCCCCTTTCCCTTCCCCTTTGTACTTCTCTTAGCACAATTTCTCTTCCAATGCATATGGGATAATGTGTTTTAAAAAAAGTATGTATCCAATATGTGTATGTATTTCAGTATATATCTTAGTATCTGTATCCCAATGTGTATCCCAGTATTCGTATCTTGAAGCGTATCCCACTACGTATAGATATCCGTCTCTGTATCTGTGGATTGTTTTTGGAGATCAACAGTTGGGAGGAGGGTTTTGTAATTTTTTTTTCTAAAAAATCAACGGCTCTTGTTTTTTAGTAGGAAGGGGGGCTGTTAATTAATGCACAATCTCATGGTTCACTCTTTTGAGCTCATTGTATTCAAAGTGAGCCAACAAACAAATGCATGATATTTTACTAGAAAAAAAATCGAATTAACGGCTGCAGTGGGTACTTGCGAGTCCCATCAATGCTCCACAATTTTTCTAACAAGATGAGGGGAGTCCAAGCACGTAGTTCTGTAAACACAAAAGATAGTGACACAATGTCACAATGACAATGAGCTCAAAAAAACCCATCAAATTAATTTATTCTACTTCGTGCCCCTCCCCCCGGTGAAGTTAAAAAAATTAAAAATTAAAAAAATTAAAAAAAAAATTCTCAACTACCTCCTATTCCAACCTTTTGTAATTTTCAAGTGAGGTGGAGTTGGCATTTGATATGGAATATGTCCCATATCAATCTTTGTATCTATACCATATTTGTCTTATGTTCTTTGTATATGTATTCATATCGTATATGTCTTACATCTCCCCATATTTGTATCTACATCATGTATTTATATTTATATCGTATCTGTCTTATGTCTCTCTATATCTCTATATGTTTTTTATATTTGTATCTCGTATTTGTATCCCATATCCCATATTTGGTATTTCATATTATTTATTCAAGATCAATGGCATTGGAGGAGGGCGGGGATTTCTATTTTTTTTAAATCAATGGCTCTCAATTTTTGGAGGAGAGGGGGAGGAAATGACATGGTTGCATCTTTTCAGCTCATTGTAAATCATTGTAGAAAGAACTTAAACAATCCACCACAATGAAGCATGAGACAGAACAAGAATTGGGGCTTATTCATTTGAGTAGAGCTGGTATTGTAATTTGTTCTAGATAGTATACTTTTGAAATTCTATTATTTGGATGTCTATAACTTGAACAATATTTAGGGATCCACTCATAAACAATGACAAGAAAATTTATAAATAATTTAATAAGTATACAACATTCTTCAAAGAAAATTGGACATTCCAATGTATTTGTAAATTTTCTTTCATTCAAATACATTGAAAAAAGTAGATTATTGATGGTTACTTTGCTTGCCAATTAGAAAGGTAGTTTTACAAGGCTTTTTACAAAAGCATGACTTTTTCAATACAAAATAATCTACAAAAGGATTGGATGTCCTTTTTAATACAAATAGAAATGCAATTCTAATAGTACATGTGGTTATTATCAAAACACAACACTATTGCTTCAATCATAATAACAACTTGACATGTTCATTTGTGAGCTTTTTCTCAAGTAATATCATGTGGGTCAAACATGATAAATAAAAAAAACAATCTCAAAAACTACTCTTTAACTTCTAAAGGGGCGTTTTCCAAGAGGGGCGTTTTCCAAGAGAAATTGTCAAAAATTATCATTTTTAGTGCATTGTCCAAGATTTTTTCTTAAAAATTTAACTTCAACCATACAAAATTGTACTAGACTATTATGAAAATGTGTGGGAAAAAATTCAGCAAATTTGACCAGATTGGAAAATTATAAAGTTTGAAGTGAGAAAAAAACAATTTTTTCATTCCTACAAAATGTGGTCTATAAACTTTGAGCCTTCTTGAAGTAAATGTTTTGGTCTCGATGAATTTGCATCTTTCCACTTTTGAGTTCTAAATCTTATTAGGTTTACTCATGAAAAAATTCATATAAGTAAAGATGGAGTTTATCTTACTCTAAATCACCCTACAATGCCAATGATATTAGTGTATTAGCATGGAAATGCAAGCATGTTAGTCTTGAATATAGGTACAAGTAGATATCCTATAACCATTGAAGGTGTTTATAACATAAACATTTGTAATATAGGTATCTATAACAAAATTACACTATAATCATGGAAAGTTTCTATAATATAGGTGTATGGTCTTTTAGGCTTATGGGCTCATGATCTTAGGCTCACAAAGCAACCCTTCCTACAATGCAAGGAGGTTTAGTGAATTGACAATACATTAGTAATTTTTTGATGATTTCTTGTGTAGTGAGGAAATTTTTTATATGAAATCCGAAAGTGAAAACTTAAAAAGACAAACATTTAAAAAATGTGAGGATTTAAAAAAAAAATTAGAGGTCATAGATTTCAAGATAATAGTGTTTGAAGTTAGAAGAAAATGTTTTTTTCTCACACTTGCTTAGCAAGGTTTGTAGAGTTTGACTCCTCTTGTAATGAGGATTTTGTACTAAATGGATCATTGTAAGAAACACCTATTGTTTGTGACTCAAAATAGTTTGTTTTAGTGAGTATTGTGACTATTTGAATAATTTTTTAAAAATGAAACAAAGTATGAATAATTTATAAAGCATTGGAAATAGAATGTCTCTTAAAATTCAGACCTAGAAAATTTTATCTCTAAAAGTTATACACAAAATAAACATGATGGAAAATACCAAGAAAATGGACATTTTTATGTTAGTTTTTTAAGAAATGGTAAAAAATTCAGAATAACAATTTTTCCTAACTTGAAGATGCTCTTTCTCAACCATTTTCATCTTTGGGAAAAGAAATTGTGTTCTTTGCATTTGCGCAAAGGTAGTGCACTTGGAACACATGTAAAAGGTGGACAATTCACTATTTAATAAAAAAAATTTGTGGTCTTGTGGAACTTTAGTAGAAGTCCTTGTATCCCAACTTTGAGCTTCAAATTCAAATTTTTGGGTTTTAAATAGTACTAAAATCCCTTGAAATGGCCAAGGTAGACATCCAATTGGGGGGGGGGGGGAGGGGGTTAAAAAATAGTAAAATAAATTTTAAAATATGCAAAAAATTCCTCAATGTCAACAACTATTACATGTATCTTCATTTCAATTTCATGTAAAATTGACATACAATGCAAAAGTTATGAGCAAACATCACTTGTCGAGGCCAAGGGGACAAAAAACAAGACAAGTGTTTCTTGCAATCATCCAGATGTAATTTTTTTTTAAAGAATTACATACTACATCATGTAGATTACCTACATGCCATATTTTAGAAGTAGATGAAGTATTTAGCAAAAGATTCCTCTATTACCAAAACTATTTGGATTTTTTGGGGTGCCATAACTTTTGATTTAGGCATCCGATCAAATTTTTTTTTAATTCCCATGAAGGGGTAAAATTTTCCTACCTTGTATCAAAATTTTGAGAACACATATTTAAAAATGGATTTGTATAATTCTACTTGAGTTTTTAAATGTCCATTGAATGAACACTTGGTCTATTAGGAGTTAACTACATTGTCACAACCATCCATCTTCTTGCACCCCTACCAACACACCCACAAAATTCACTTCTACTCTTTGCTATTGTTGTTGTTCACATGACAACTTGTGAATGGTTCATAGTATTGGATTATTGTGATTCTTTTTGGCAATAGAACAAGCATTCTAACTTGTCTAAGTATATTGTTGTTGAACATGATCAGAATGAATCAATGAATTTTCAAAGCAGGAGCACTTCTAATATTTGGACCTTTTGTTACGTAAGGTCTACTTTCGGTTAGGGGAGGCAATTTCGTATAGGTCCCTTTTGAAACTCTTCTTACACTTGTACTTCATCTTTGTGGGTGCAAAGTTAAATGAATTCATAACCGTCTTATTGTTGTGCAAATGAGGCCTACTATTATAAAGCCAGTGTTAATTCATAGGTTAGTTTGTATGTCTTGATAGTGAATCTTGAATCATGTAGAATTTGCATATTGGTGCAAGAGCTTGGCTTAACTCATGAGTGGTTGTAATGTTGCAGGATCAAATTGGTAGTGACTATAAAGATGGAAGACTTAAGCTCTTCAATAGATTAGGTTGTTGATGAATGTGTGCATTGAAAACTTTGGATAAATATGGCTATCAACCAATGGTAAGAAAAATGTTTTGTTTGTTTATTTTTAATTTCATTCATTCTAGAGATTGCTAGGACAATCTTCATCAACATTTAGAGATCTCTAATTTGCTATTCTATAAGTTTGGTTAAGTCTTGTTGCCTTGTAGAAGAACATGCTAGAGCATTCTAGCATGTCCTAGTGTGACATTCTTGGATATGCTATGATTCAATTTTGAATTTTCAAGGCTTTGATACAGATGTCTCCAATGTTTTAATTTGTATTTAATCAATAATTGAATGTTGCATTGTTGCAGGAGCAAGTAAAATTGGGAATAGCTGAAGAGTAAGAGGATTAAGACCCCTCACTAGACTAATTGGTAATAAATGTGCACATTTTAAGTCTTTGTGCATTTGGTTATGAATTCTTGGAAAGAGCAGTGGTATAAGTGGGACTCTCTATTTCAATTATTTTGGATATTTCAATAAGTGATTGTCTCTCATGATGCAAGAGTTTACTACCATAGCTAGACGTGGATCAAACATGACTAAGTACAATTTTTTTATCCAATGATTCATTCAAAATCATCAAAGACTTTGTTGCAATTTAGTAATTTTAGCCACTAAGAAATGGAGGTCTGTGGTTGAATATTCCTTCAAAATTCCTTAAATCCCTCTATAGCCAATTAGTAGTTGAAGGTAGTCATAGGCAAAAAAGAAGACACTTTTAAAACCAATCAATTCCAAGGAAGGAGTTGATGTTTTATATGGATGGAGATTGAAGGGCTTATCAATTAGGAAGTAGGGCATGTCCTCCAAACTCTATCAAATATTACCCGTATAATTTCCAAAAAATCATGGCATTGCATAGAGAATTGTAAATAATGTCAATGAGTATGATCTATAACAAAGACTTTTCTTTGTTATAGTTTAGAATTCAATTTCCATCATCGATTGTTGTATATTTCAAAAATATTAATCATTCTTTAGTAGTATTCTTGAAACATTAATATAGACAGTGGAATTGATTTTGCAAAATTGAGAATTTTTACTTTTAAATTCAAGTTTCGTGACACATGAAATGTAGGTAAGATCGTGATAGTTTGTAACTCTTAAATATTTGTGTGATACAAGATTGGTATAGGTATGGCCATATTGGTAAGTAGTATTGATATAACTCTTTATATGAAATGGTTTAAAATATATTGGTTAATTGAAATTCTCTTGGAACCTTGCTATTTATACTTGTTTGAATGTTATTTTCTAACTTTCTTTGTTGGATTTGATTTGAAGGTATTGTAGATCTTTAATATATTACTTGATATGCTAAACAAAATGGCCTTTTTTATTATATGGCTGGCGAGCTTTTTCACAATGGCAATCTTTTGGAAATGCATGGGTTTTGCAAGGTCCACCCGGTGAGAATATATATTATATAGGAAGTATTGGTGATTGAAAAGTGCATGTTATATAAAGTATTGGTCAAATTACAGAGTTCTATGTATAGTTTTCTATTTTATTTGTTTTGAATTCTATAAGGAGTCTTGTCATATGCATTTATGTATATTATAAAACTAAAAAATAGGTACTCTAATTTCAATAGGAAGACCATTCTATTACTAGACTATGTTCAATGACTTTTAATTTGTAGAACATGTTTGGTTAGTTTATTGAATATCATAGAATAGTTGATTTCCCTAAATCTTGTCAAGAAATCTCATTGACAATCGATATTAAATACTTTGTAGGAAAGAGAAGGATTTCTTACAAGTGCAAAGTCAACATTATAAAAGACTATGCGATGTTATACCCAATCTTGAAAAATGCTTGAAGGATATGGAAGCATCTTCAAAGATGAATGTCTTGAATAAAAATCAATGTGTACATCTTTTTGGCAAACTCATACTAGCCATGAAGGGGATCAAAAAATTGTTGTCAAGTGCTACTGAGGATCTCAAGTTTCAATCTATTTTTGAAGAATTGTGTTGTCTCCAAAGGAAAATAGAGATTCTAGGGATAAATTGCACTAAACAAGATCAATGGTGTCATTCAGTTGTATTTCAACTCCAAAACAAAGAAACTTTTCGTGAGTTGCTTTTAGATTTGAAGTGTTGTTATGATACAACATGGGATATGTACCTATTTTGCCATCCAAATCAATCAAACAATGTCCTACCTATTCAATTTGAGGCGGCTACCTACGAACAAGTCCTTGATGATGAACAAGTTTTGAAGAGGAAGCTTCAACTTGTACTTCAAGGAGAAGTATCAGAGGATTATGAAATAGCACAACATCTATTTTTGAGACTCAGAAATTTGGATCGAGTTGATGGTGGAGACTTGGATGCTTTGGAAATTCCCAATGATTTCAAGACACCCAAATTAATCAAAGAAATAGGTGCAGGAAACTATGGACATGTGTACAAATCAAATTGGTTAGGCCTTGCATGTGCCACAAAAGTGTTGGAAGTCGATCTTGAAGGTGATCTTGAATATCTCATGAACTCTCGAAAAGAACCTGGCATCTTGGCAGGCTTGAGCCATCCAAATCTTATTCAATTTTTTGGTTGTGGGATTAGTAGAAAAATTGATGAGAATCCTAAGAATGATGGAAGTGGTGAAATGCATTTGGTGATGGAACTTATGGAATCAAACTTGTCTACTATATTGAAGAATGCAAAAAGACCCTTTCCCTATGGTCTTGCAATTGATATCATGTACCAAATTGCAAAGGGTGTGTACTACCTTCACGACATGCAAGTTGCACATCTTGACTTGAAACCTGATAATATCTTATCAAGTTCAATATCTATAGAGGATTTGGATCCCCGTCACATATTCAAGGTCACTGATTATGGGACTTCTCAATTGGAGGTTTGCAGTAATCCTAAACATCCAGAGCCTTCAAAGTATACAATTGGATCACTAGGGTATATGGCCCCTGAAATGATCAGAGAAAGTAGAACTCCAGTGTTTCCATTTCAAGCTGACGTATGGTCATTTGCTATGATATGCTCAGAGATTCTATCAGGAAAGGTTCCATATCCAGACTTGGGACTAAAAGAATTCCAAGATCAAGTATCTTGTATACATGGCACAGGGAATAAAAGCTTGAGACCGGACCTACCAAACAATTGTGAAGAACTAACAAACTTAATTCAAGAATGTTGGGCTCAAGACCCTCTTCAACGGCCAAGATTTTCTACCATTTGTGAAAGGCTCATAAGTTTAAAGAAGTCTTTTTGGAAGGGAACATATTCATACAAAATGGTTCCACAATTTGGTTCATCTCGCACCTTAAGAGATTCCAAGTCCATTATGGACTATGTCCCAAAGGTATGAAACTACAAAACTCATTTAGTGATATTTTCTCTATGGAATTATCTTTGGTGCTTGACATTCATTGTTTTAAGTTTAGTGTTTTATTTTCAAATGAAAATGATATAATAGATATGATGTTGTATTTATACAGGTGGACGAACCAATTGTTCCTCTAAAAGAAATTGCAGTTGATTTGGGACAACATCTATCTAAAGCCAAAGGGCTTTTGAAAATGGGTTACCTAGGGATTGTTGGCATGGGTGGAATTGGCAAGACCACACTAGCAAAGGCAATATTTGATGATGCAACAATGAATTCTTCATATCATGCATCATGCTTTGTTGCACAATTCAAAAACTATCACAGTTCATATGATATATTGTGTGAGATATTACCAAAACTTGGAAATGATCGTAAACCCAAGAATTTAAGAGATGCCCAAAAGATGATGAAAGAACTCTTTGCTCAAAAGAAAATTCTTTTGATACTAGATGATGTTAATGATGAAGCTCTCGTGCATGCTATTGTACCTCTCAACATTGTACAAGCTAGCAAGGGTACTACAATAGTTTTGACGACACGCAAATGGAGTACAATAAAGTCATTTGTCGGCAATGAAGGAAGGTTGGACGTTGAGTTGCTAGATGAAAAGGCAGCAACAAGGCTTTTTACTACTCACCTTTCATGGGGTGTAGATTCTTTATCACTAGACTTTGTAGCCTTATGCAAACGTGTTGTGAAAGCTTGCAACGGCTTGCCTTTGAGTTTGAAAGTGATGGGTGCATTTCTCCACAATAAAAAAAGGTTGCGAAGTTGGGAACGAGCATTACAAAGGATGGCAAGAGGAAGGAATTTGGATGGTGATGAAGACATTTGGAACACCTTGAAAATAAGCTTTGATGGATTGGACAATGATATTGAAAAGAGGATGTTTTTGGACGTGGCTTGTTTCTTTTGTAGAGATGTATATCCATCTGGCTTATCAAAAGAGACGGTTTTGTACATGTGGTCAAAAGATGGTATCCTTCCAGTGTGGGAATTGGATAATTTGATTGACATGTCATTGTTGAACCTCAATAAAGATGGTAAAATTTTAGAAATGCATGATCAACTACGTGACATGGGACGAAAGATTGCGAAGGGTACAAGAATTTGGAATCCAACCATGATACCAGAAAGCGGATTTACAAAAAAGGTAATGTTCTAGTAGTGCCATTGTGAAACTAAGTATGTATAACATCTTTGTTAAATATATTTGAATGCAGTTAGTGAATATTTAAACCCATATTATTTCAAGACCCATGACTTTTGAAATATGTTAGAAAAGTCAATATTTTCTTTTGAAGCTTCTATTTGAAAATGTAATACATTTTAAATTAAGCTTTTTTAAATGCAGGATGTTGACATTCTTGAAGGTATTTCTTGGCGAGGATCTATGAGCCACAATTTGCCTTTGATCAAAGAAGACCAAAATTTTCATTTTAAAAATCTTCGTGTATTGATTGTAGAGAATACTTTGGACAACACTACAATGCAATTTGATAACATGAACATATTACTTCAATATGGTATGCAATGTTCAAGATTGGAGGCACTTATAGTGAGAAACTCAAATCGAAATAGATTGTCACATACATTTTTAGCAAATGCTATTATGGGTCCTCTAAACGAAACAATATTTGATCTATGTGGTACTTGTGCATCATTGAAGATTCTTGATCTTCAAGAAATTGGATTCCTAAAACAATTACCAAAGAAAATTGCATCAAGCAATACCTTATTGAAACTAGATTTCAGTTATTGCTATGGATTTGAATCATTGCCAAGAGAACTTGGGAACTTGACTTCCTTGACAACTTTCAATTTGAGAGGGTGTTCAAGCTTGATGTCCTTGCCACAAGAACTTGGGAATTTGACTTCCTTGACAACTCTCAATTTGCGTGAGTGTTCAAGCTTGGTGGCAATCCCAGTGGAAGTGGGGAACTTGACTTCCTTGACAACTCTCAATTTGCGTGGGTGTTCAAGTTTGACAGCATTGCCAAAGGAAGTGGAGAACTTGCCTTCCTTGACAACTCTAGATTTGCGTAAGTGTTCAAGCTTCGCAACATTGCCAAAGGAAGTGGGGAATTTGACTTCCTTGACAACTCTAGATTTATATCGCTGTTTAAGATTGGCGACATTGCCAAAGGAAGTGGGGAACTTGACTTCCTTGACAACTCTAGATTTGCGTAAGTGTTCAAGCTTGGTGGCAATCCCAGTGGAAGTGGGGAACTTAACTTCCTTGACAACTCTAGATTTGCGTGAGTGTTCAAGTTTGACGGCATTGCCAAAGGAAGTAGAGAACTTGACTTCCATGACAACTCTAGATTTGCGTTGGTGTTCAAGCTTCGCAACATTGCCAAAGGAAGTGGGGAACTTGACTTCCTTGACAACTCTCAATTTGTGTGGCTGTTCAAGCTTGGCGACATTGCCAAAGGAAGTGGGGAACTTGACTTCCTTGACAACTCTCAATTTGTGTGGCTGTTCAAGCTTGGCGACATTGCCAAAGGAAGTGGGGAACTTGACTTCCTTAACAACTCTCAATTTGCGTGGGTGTTCAGGCTTGGCGACATTCCCAAAGGAAGTGTGGAACTTGACTTCCTTAAGAACTCTAGATTTGTGTTGGTGTTCAAGCTTCGCAACATTGCCAAAGGAAATGGGGAACTTGACTTCCTTGACAACTCTCAATTTGCGTGAGTGTTCAAGCTTGGTGGCAATCCCAGTGGAAGTGGGGAACTTAACTTCCTTGACAAGTCTAGGTTTGTACGGGTGTTCAAGTTTGACGGCATTGCCAAAGGAAGTCGAGAACTTGACTTCCTTGACAAGTCTAGGTTTGTACGGGTGTTCAAGTTTGACGGCATTGCCAAAGGAAGTCGGCAACTTGACTTCCTTGACAACTCTCAATTTGTGTTGGTGTTCAAGCTTGGTGGCAATCCCAGTGGAAGTGGGGAACTTAACTTCCTTGACAAGTCTAGGTTTGTACGGGTGTTCAAGTTTGACGGCTTTGCCAAAGGAAGTCGGCAACTTGACTTCCTTGACAACTCTCAATTTGTGTTGGTGTTCAAGCTTGGTGGCAATCCCAGTGGAAGTGGGGAACTTAACTTCCTTGACAAGTCTAGATTTGTACGGGTGTTCAAGTTTGACGGCATTGCCAAAGGAAGTCGAGAACTTGACTTCCTTGACAAGTCTAGGTTTGTACGGGTGTTCAAGTTTGACGGCATTGCCAAAGGAAGTCGGCAACTTGACTTCCTTGACAACTCTCAATTTGCATGGGTGTTCAGGCTTGGCGACATTCCCTAAGGAAGTGTGGAACTTGACTTCCTTAAGAACTCTAGATTTGTGTTGGTGTTCAAGCTTCGCAACATTGCCAAAGGAAATGGGGAACTTGACTTCCTTGACAACTCTCAATTTGCGTGAGTGTTCAAGCTTGGTGGCAATCCCAGTGGAAGTGGGGAACTTAACTTCCTTGACAAGTCTAGGTTTGTACGGGTGTTCAAGTTTGACGGCATTGCCAAAGGAAGTCGAGAACTTGACTTCCTTGACAACTCTAGATTTGTACGGGTGTTCAAGCTTGGAGACATTGCCAAAGGAAATGGGGAACTTGACTTCTTTGAAAACTCTCAATTTGCGTGAGTGTTCAAGCTTGGTGGCAATCCCAGTGGAAGTGGGGAATTTGACTTCCTTGACAACTCTTAATTTGCGTGGGTGTTCAAGTTTGGCGACATTGCCAAAGGAAGTCGGCAACTTGCCTTCCTTGACAACTCTAGATTTGCGTGAGTGTTCAAGCTTGGTGGCAATCCCGGTGGAAGTGGGGAATTTGACTTCCTTGAAAACTCTTAATTTGCGTGGGTGTTTAAATTTGACGACATTCCCAAAGGAAGTGTGGAACTTGACTTCCTTGAGAACTCTAGATTTGTATTGGTGTTCAAGCTTCGCAACATTGCCAACGGAAATGGGGAACTTGACTTCCTTGACAACTCTCAATTTGCGTGGGTGTTCAGGCTTGGCGACATTCCCAAAGGAAGTGTGGAACTTGACTTCCTTAAGAACTCTAGATTTGTGTTGGTGTTCAAGCTTCGCAACATTGCCAAAGGAAATGGGGAACTTGACTTCCTTGACAACTCTCAATTTGCGTGAGTGTTCAAGCTTGGTTGCAATCCCAGTGGAAGTGGGGAACTTAACTTCCTTGACAAGTCTACATTTGTACGGGTGTTCAAGTTTGACGGCATTGCCAAAGGAAGTGGAGAACTTGACTTCCTTGAGAACTCTAGATTTGTGTTGGTGTTCAAGCTTCGCAACATTGCCAAAGGAAGTGGGGAACTTGACTTCCTTGACAACTCTCAATTTGCGTGGGTATTCAGGCTTGGTGGCAATCCCGGTGGAAGTGGGGAACTTGACTTCCTTGACAACTCTAGATTTGCGTGAGTGTTCAAGCTTGGTGGCAATCCCGTTGGAAGTGGGGAACTTGACTTCCTTGACAACTCTCAATTTGCGTGGGTGTTCAAGCTTGGTGACATTGCCAAAGGAAGTGGAGAACTTGACTTCTTTGACAACTCTAGATTTGTGTGGGTGTTCAAGCTTGGCGACATTGCCAAAGGAAGTGTCGAACTTGACTTCCTTGACAACTCTCAATTTGCGTGGGTGTTCAAGCTTGGTGACATTGCCAAAGGAAGTGGGGAACTTGACTTCCTGGACAATTCTAGATTTGTGTGAGTGTTCAAGCTTGGTGGCAGTCCCCGTGGAAGTGGGGAACTTGACTTCCCTGACAACTCTCAATTTGCGTGGGTGTTCAAGTTTGGCGACATTGCCAAAGGAAGTGGAGAACTTGACTTCTTTGACAACTCTAGATTTCTGTGGGTGTTCAAGCTTGGCGACATTGCCAAAGGAAGTGGGGAACTTGACTTCCTTGACAACTCTCAATTTGCGTGGGTGTTCAAGTTTGACGGCATTGCCAAAGGAAGTGGAGAACTTGCCTTCCTTGACAACTCTAGATTTGCGTAAGTGTTCAAGCTTGGTGGCAATCCCGGTGGAAGTGGAGAACTTGACTTCCTTGACAACTCTCAATTTGCGTGGGTGTTCAAGTTTGACGGCATTGCCAAAGGAAGTGGAGAACTTGCCTTCCTTGACAACTCTAGATTTGCGTAAGTGTTCAAGCTTGGTGGCAATCCCGGTGGAAGTGGGGAACTTAACTTCCTTGACAACTCTTAATTTGCGTGGGTGTTCAAGCTTGGTGGCATTGCCAAAGGAAGTGGAGAACTTGACTTCTTTGACAACTCTCAATTTGTGTGGGTGTTCAAGCTTGGCGACATTGCCAAAGGAAGTGGGGAACTTGACTTCCTTGACAACTCTAGATTTGCGTGGGTGTTCAAGCTTGGTGACATTCCCAAAGGAAGTGGGGAACATGACTTCCTTGACAACTCTAGATTTGCGTGAGTGTTCAAGCTTGGTGGCAATCCCGGTGGAAGTGGAGAACTTGACTTCCTTGACAACTCTCAATTTGCGTGGGTGTTCAAGCTTGGCGACATTGCCAAAGGAAGTGGAGAACTTGCCTTCCTTGACAACTCTAGATTTGTGTGGATGTTCAAGCTTGGCGACATTGCCAAAGGAAGTGGGGAACTTGACTTCCTTGACAACTCTCAATTTGCGTGGGTGTTCAAGCTTGGTGACATTGCCAAAGGAAGTGGCGAACTTGACTTGCTTGACAACTCTAGATTTGCGTGAGTGTTCAAGCTTGGTGGCAATCCCGGTGGAAGTGGGGAACTTGACTTGCTTGACAACTCTCAATTTGCGTGGGTGTTCAAGCTTGCTGACATTGCCAAAGGAAGTGGAGAACTTGACTTCTTTGACAACTCTAAATTTGTGTGGGTGTTCAAGCTTGGCGACATTGCCAAAGGAAGTGGGGAACTTGACTTCCTTGACAACTCTAGATTTGCGTAAGTGTTCAAGCTTGGTGGCAATCCCGGTGGAAGTGGGGAACTTCACTTCTTTGACAACTCTTAATTTGCGTGGGTGTTCAAGTTTGGCGACATTGCCAAAGGAAGTGGAGAACTTGCCTTCCTTGACAAGTCTATATTTGTGTGAGTGTTCAAGCTTGGTGGCAATCCCGGTGGAAGTGGGGAATTTGAGTTCCTTGACAACTCTCAATTTGCGTGAGTGTTCAAGCATGGTGGCAATCCCAGTGGAAGTAGGAACTTAACTTCCCTGACAAGTCTAGATTTGTACGGGTGTTCAAGTTTGACAGCATTGCTAAAGGAAGTGGAGAACTTGACTTCCTTGAGAATTCTAGATTTTTATCGCTGTTTAAGATTGGCGACATTGCCAAAGGAAGTGTGGAACTTGCCTTCCTTGACAACTCTTGATTTGTGTGAGTGTTCAAGCTTGGTGGCAATCCCGGTGGAAGTGGGGAACTTGACTTGCTTGACAACTCTCAATTTGCGTGGGTGTTCAAGCTTGGTGACATTGCCAAAGGAAGTGGAGAACTTGATTTATTTGACAACTCTAGATTTGTGTGGGTGTTCAAGCTTGGCGACATTGCCAAAGGAAGTGTCGAACTTGACTTCCTTGACAACTCTCAATTTGCGTGGGTGTTCAAGCTTGGTGACATTGCCAAAGGAAGTGGGGAACTTGACTTCCTTGACAACTCTAGATTTGCGTGGGTGTTCAAGTTTGACGGCATTGCCAAAGGAAGTCGAGAACTTGACTTCCTTGACAATTCTAGATTTGTATCGGTATTACAGCTTCGCAGCATTGCCAAAGGAAGTGGGGAACTTGACTTCCTTGACAACTCTAGATTTGCGTGGGTGTTCAAGCTTGGCGACATTGCCAAAGGAAGTGGGGAACTTGACTTCCTTCACAACTCTCAATTTGCGTGGCTGTTCAAGTTGACGGCATTGCCAAAGGAAGTGGAGAACTTGCCTTCCTTAACAACTCTAGATTTGTGTTGGTGTTCAAGCTTCGCAACATTCCCGGTGGAAGTCGGGAATTTGACTTCCTTGACAATTCTAGATTTGTATCGCTGTTTAAGATTGGCGACATTGCCAAAGGAAGTGGGGAACTTGACTTCCTTGACAACTCTCAATTTGCGTGAGTGTTCAAGCTTGGTGGCAATCCCAGTGGAAGTGGGGAACTTAACTTCCTTGACAACTCTAGATTTGTACGGGTGTTCAAGTTTGACGGCATTGCCAAAGGAAGTGGAGAACTTGCCTTCCTTGACAACTCTAGATTTGTGTTGGTGTTCAAGCTTCGCAACATTGCCAAAGGAAGTGGGGAATTTGACTTCCTTGACAACTCTATATTTGTATCGCTGTTTAAGATTGGCGACATTGCCAAAGGAAGTAGGGAACTTAACTTCCTTGACAACTCTAGATTTGCGTGGGTGTTCAAGCTTGGCGACATTGCCAAAGGAAGTGGGGAACTTGACTTCCTTAACAACTCTCAATTTGCGTGGGTGTTCAGGCTTGGCGACATTCCCAAAGGAAGTGTGGAACTTGACTTCCTTAAGAACTCTAGATTTGTGTTGGTGTTCAAGCTTCGCAACATTGCCAAAGGAAATGGGGAACTTGACTTCCTTGACAACTCTCAATTTGCGTGAGTGTTCAAGCTTGGTGGCAATCCTTGTGGAAGTGGGGAACTTAACTTCCTTGACAAGTCTAGGTTTGTACGGGTGTTCAAGTTTGACGGCATTGCCAAAGGAAGTCGAGAACTTGACTTCCTTGACAAGTCTAGGTTTGTACGGGTGTTCAAGTTTGACGGCATTGCCAAAGGAAGTCGGCAACTTGACTTCCTTGACAACTCTCAATTTGTGTTGGTGTTCAAGCTTGGTGGCAATCCCAGTGGAAGTGGGGAACTTAACTTCCTTGACAACTCTAGATTTGCGTGGGTGTTCAAGCTTGGCGACATTGCCAAAGGAAGTGGGGAACTTGACTTCCTTCACAACTCTCAATTTGCGTGGCTGTTCAAGTTGACGGCATTGCCAAAGGAAGTGGAGAACTTGCCTTCCTTGACAACTCTAGATTTGCGTAAGTGTTCAAGCTTCGCAACATTGCCAAAGGAAGTCGGCAATTTGACTTCCTTGACAACTCCAGATTTGTATCGCTGTTTAAGATTGGCGACATTGCCAAAGGAAGTGGGGAACTTGACTTCCTTGACAATTCTTAATTTGCGTGAGTGTTCAAGCTTGGTGGCAATCCCAGTGGAAGTGGGGAACTTAACTTCCTTGACAACTCTAGATTTGTACGGGTGTTCAAGTTTGACGGCATTGCCAAAGGAAGTGGAGAACTTGCCTTCCTTGACAACTCTAGATTTGTGTTGGTGTTCAAGCTTCGCAACATTGCCAAAGGAAGTGGGGAATTTGACTTCCTTGACAACTCTATATTTGTATCGCTGTTTAAGATTGGCGACATTGCCAAAGGAAGTGGGGAACTTGACTTCCTTGACAACTCTAGATTTGCGTGGGTGTTCAAGCTTGGCGACATTGCCAAAGGAAGTGGGGAACTTGACTTCCTTCACAATTCTCAATTTGCGTGGCTGTTCAAGTTGACGGCATTGCCAAAGGAAGTGGAGAACTTGCCTTCCTTGACAACTCTAGATTTGCGTAAGTGTTCAAGCTTGGTGGCAATCCTGGTGGAAGTGGGGAACTTGACTTCTTTGACAACTCTCAATTTGCGTGGGTGTTCAAGCTTGGTGATATTGCCAAAGGAAGTGGGGAACTTGACTTCCTTGACAACTCTAGATTTGTGTGAGTGTTCAAGCTTGGTGGCAATCCCGGTAAAAGTGGGGAATTTGACTTCCTTGACAACTCTCAATTTGCGTGGGTGTTCAAGCTTGGTGACATTGCCAAAGGAAGTGGGGAACTTGACTTTCTTGACAACTCTCAATTTGCGTGGGTGTTGAAGTTTGACGGCTTTGCCAAAGGAAGTTGGCAACTTGCCTTCCTTGACAACTCTAGATTTGCGTGAGTGTTCAAGCTTGGTGGCAATCCCAGTGGAAGTGGGGAACTTAACTTCCTTGACAAGTCTACATTTGTACGGGTGTTCAAGTTTGACGGCATTGCCAAAGGAAGTGGAGAACTTGACTTCCTTGAGAACTCTAGATTTGTGTTGGTGTTCAAGCTTCGCAACATTGCCAAAGGAAGTGGGGAACTTGACTTCCTTGACAACTCTAGATTTGTACGGGTGTTCAAGCTTGGCGACATTGCCAAAGGAAGTGGGGAACTTGACTTCCTTGACAATTCTTAATTTGCGTGAGTGTTCAACCTTGGTGGCAATCCCGGTGGAAGTGGGGAATTTGACTTCCTTGACAATTCTAGATTTGCGTGAGTGTTCAAGCTTGGTGGCAATCCCAGTGGAAGTGGGGAACTTAACTTCCTTGACAATTCTAGATTTGCGTGGGTGTTCAAGCTTGGTGACATTGCCAAAGGAAGTAGGGAATTTGACTTCTTTGACAATTCTAGATTTGTGTCTGTGTTCAAGTTTGACGGCATTGCCAAAAGAAGTGGGGAACTTGACTTCCTTGACAATTCTAGATTTGTGTAGGTGTTCAAGCTGGGCAACATTGCCGAAGGAAGTGGGGAATCTGACTTCTTTGGCAACTCTCAATTTGCATGGGTATTCAAGCTTCGCAGCATTGCCAGAGGAAGTGGGGAATTTGACTTCCTTGACAATTCTAGATTTGCGTGGGTGTTCAAGTTTGGTGGCATTGCCAAAGGAAGTGGAGAACTTCATTTCCTTGACAACTTTTAGTTTGCCTAGGTGTTCAAGTTTGGTGGGATGCAAAAGGAAGTGGGGAACTTGACTTTCTTGAGAACTCTAGGTTTGAATGAGTGTTCAAGTTTGGTGGCAATCCCGGTGGAAGTGAGGAACTTGACTTCCTTGAGGATTCTATGTTTGTGTGTGTGTTCATGTTTTGTGGCTTTGCCAAAAGAAGTTTGAAACTTGACTTCCTTGAGAATTCTAGATTTGTATCACTACAAGAAAATGGGCCTTAATGCGACTGTGAAAGAATGACTTCATATAAAATATGACTAGAAAATTACTGGTCAAGGATGCAGAAGTCATTTTGTAGTCACTTTAGTGACTTCAAGACAAAGACTTGACGGCGGGCGGAATCCATCCAGTGTTTTTTGTTATTGTTGTCACTATTATTCAAACGTGGATATAGTGAAGTCTAACGTGGAAACCCTTGTCGCAAAAGAGTGGCGCACGAAACAGAATTGCAATTGCAATTGACTTAGGGAGGACTAACAAATGACTCAGAGGATCCATATTGGAACTCTCATGGAAAGGACAGGGTGAGCCATTGCTGACGTGTTGTTGGGTTCATCTTTTACTTCCAGAAGCGCACATGAAGTAAAAGAAAAAAATGCCAGGAACTGTAGGAAATCTTTAGTTTAGGGTTTATAACATTTACGGTGGCTTCACTATCTGCAAAACTCTTCTTATAGTTTGCACTTTAGGCTGAGATGTGCATTAATTAATTACCTCTCTTGAGTTTTGTAAACCTTATTTTTTCTCTTATTGCTTTTTTTCTGGTCTTGTCCATCGTTCTATGGAAATGAGATTTTGTTTGTTTTTATTATGTCATAATGTCTTCGTACCTTTTATATTTTAAGGTATTTTGTCTCTTTTTATCTTTGTCTTCCTCATTTTTTTCATGAATTGACAGCTTATTTCTTTCACTTCATTTTTTTTTACTGAAATTTTCCTTCATCTACATTTTTTTGGGATCCTTCTTTTAGTTATATGTTTTTCAAATTTGTCCTTATGTTGAAATTGAATTTTAATCTTCGTTTATTTTTTATTAACCTTTAAAAAAGAAATGGCAGATGAGGGAAGTGTTCAATTAATGATTTGGTAGCACACAAATAATTTTTTTTTGTGCAACTGCAGTAGATGGATTTCAATTGGAGATTACTAATGCAAGATCAATCATTGCTTCTTGCGTACCATTGTGACGGGGCCTATATCGCAACAATAGATGCCATTCAAACATTGTAGTAGTTGCACTTGCAGTAAATACATCAGAAGTTCACAAAATGAGGTTACTGTTGATGACTACAGACGTAGTTGTAGCAACGACTACGTTGCCTCTCCGCTGCCACTAAAAAATGACTTTTTGCAACTACAAATGGTAATGGAGAGGGATTTTGGTACTCAGACCCTATTGCATTCCGACGGGTGGAAGTATACTAGACCCCACCCACTTTCGGCAAATCTACTATGTATAAAATTTGCAAAAAGTACTAAAATTGTACCAAGTGTACTCTATAGAGGAGAGATACGCGACATACGTCATCCGATTCTGATCGTGCGGCTACAGTTGGGGGATCTGGATCCACCAATGGTTGCCAAGTCAATTCACTTAATGCGAGATTGTGTGCCTTGTTTCATCTGGGATTTGGAGGGCACCAGCTTGGTCCGCCACGATTCCAAACTTCTATACTGGATTGCTCCTAATATGTCATGGACACGTGGCGACTGTGGAGGCATTTTTTCAAATTTAGGCCACTGTTTTGAATTAAAGGTCACTAATCCCGGGCCACATTCCCGCCCTTGAATTATTCATCAAATAATGAAGGTTATTCATCCAGTATGAACATTGCGAATTAGTTTAGAAAACAAAATGTATGGGGTTTTGACATTTGGATTATTTGTTTGAATGAACCTTGGATGAAGAACCATTTTCAATACATATTGATTACTTGGATTCTGATTTTTTCTTAACCAATTGATATTTCTCTTAGAAAAATGAATATAGCACTTCAAAGATTAATTTTGTTCTTCTATAAATCCCTGAACAAATTCATCCATTGTAAAATGGTCAAACATCTTGTTTAAGCTAAATTTTACTTTTTAAATTGTGCTCAAATAACAACTTTATGTTTTTATTAGTTGAGACTATGAATGATACATCATTGCACAAGAAATTTCAAATTGTTTCATTAATTGGAATTTACTTCTTTTAATTTTTGATATTTTTCAAAATTTCAAGATGGAATAGAAATAAAACTTGTCAAACTTCATTTTCTTTGTTTAAAACACCTACCAAAAATAGATCTTTTGAAACTTACAATTGGGGTTTACTAAGCTGCATTGACTTGTGGAAGGCGTGGACTATAAAGGATTAAAAACGAATCGCATTAAGGTGATGTAGTGTCTACATGTTATCTATAAATATGTAATTTAGTTACTAATTGCCCGAACACTATGAATAATTATGTGGGATCCATTTTGAGGTCTTCGTTTTTTTCCCTATTCATTACAATGAAATTGAAAAGCAACCATTGATTTTTTTCCAATTTTTTACACCAAATGATATTTTTTGGGGGGAAATGAATCAAGTGCTTCCTAGATTAGTTTTGGTGTTATAATAAAAATTAACTGCATTGAATTGACATATTGACCACATTTTAATTGTGTATAAGTAATTTCTTTCGTGAATGCTCAAATCCATTCACATGTAGGGGTCCAATTTCAACCCATATTTTTATTAAATGTGAAATGCGTTCTCCATTTTTTTTAACCAATTCATACTTTGGGGGGGAAATGAATCAAGTGCTTCATAGATTCATTTTGTTCTTCTATTATAAATTAATCGTGTTTAAATGACATAGTGTCCACATTTCATTTAAAAATATATACATAATTTAGTTACAAATGCCCTTCAACCGTATAAATATGTGGAGGTCCATTGTCAATCTATATATTTTCATATATTTGTTGGGATATAATTTATTATTATTATTATTATTGTTTTTAAAAATGGTGTTTTCATTACTACAAAATTGATCTACACAAATGTTTTTTAGATAGAAATAACAGTTCAGAGTATTACCTATGTTTTAGGATTTCCACAATATGTATAAGTGAATTCAATATAGTAACTTATGACCTTTTCAAAATCCCACATCAATTGGAACTTATAATATAAGCTAATATAAGAGAAGTTTTGGTCCATGAATGGGCATATGACCAATAGTTAATGGGGACTTCATGACCATAAGTTGTAGTTGACAATTTGGGCCCATGGGATTCCACATTTTGACTTCATAAAAAAAAAGGGAATTAAAGAACATAGTAAAAGCAATTTTTTTTTCAAAATCAAACAAAGAATACATCAATCTTGTTCCATGTGTTTTCAAACAACTTAGTTTAAGCATTCCAGCACTTTCGATTTTCACTTGGTATGAAATTTACAGTTCTTTTTCACACCCTATTTTTTTTGGTGAAGACACTTTCCTTGGTATAAAAAAATTATTTTCTTTTTGCACCCTATTTTTTGGAATAAGTCTTGTCCTTTAGTTGTTGTAATTGTTTTATTCTTTTTTCACTTACTTTATTTTCTCAAAGCACTTTGGGTGGTGTTAGAGGGGTCTTTTTTTCCGCACACTATTTTTTTTGGTGAATCTTTTTTTGGTGTGAAATTTTTGTGCATTTTTTACATCCAGCTGGTTTGATCCACTGGTACACCTATTTGTTAATACAGACCCTACTAAATACAATACAAGAAATCCAAATGACCAACCCCTAAATTACATGTACAACAGTTAGTGGTCCCCATTTATAGGCTACCTAACTTACTTATAATGGATTTTCCCCTTTCAATGTCTCCTACTTTATTTGTAAATCCTTTATAAATTTTATTTGAAAAGAATAGAACCTTACCTATCTTCAGTCGCACATGGTTTAGGAAATGCACTAAGTGATCCACTTGGGCATTTATTCAATACAATCAAGATTTATTTGATTGTAAATAATAGTGTACAAAAGAAAGAATATTATGGAAATTTACATCTTATGTTTTAAACCGTATATTCAAGATCAAGATAATTATCTTCAAATCTAACCCTTCACTTTATATCGAAATATCAAAATAAAATGTGCAAAAATTGTACTTACCTATAATATTTTTAGAACATATTTTATTTTATTTTCCAAAATGAATCCAAATACAATCTTTTGTTGGTGAGGTGACAAGTAGCCTCTTCCTCATCATGTATAATAAAATATAGAAGTTTCCACATACAATATTTGCAATTATCAAGTGATCTACATATTATACAAAAAAAAAAAAAAAGATGTCAAAGTCACCTTTATATAAATTGTAACTTCTACACTCCTCCTGACATTAAATTTTAGGTGACTAAAACACTACTAACTATAGTATGATTTCAATTCTTCACATAATTTTCTATAATTAAACCAGTCATGAAGTTGTGGTGCCAAGACACTACCTCCTGCCACTGCTGATCGTCAGTCGTTGTCTCGCACCTTTGCAGTGTGTCAGGGTTTGCAGCTTCGCTCAGTCTTTCTTGTGTGGTCCAAACTTTTTTCTCATCGGACGTGCAAATGAGCAGCTGAGGGTCTGACTTCACGTGTGTAGGAGTGGGACAAACTCGGTCTTTGCGTGTGATTCAAGAGACAGGTTGTGTCTTCAGACCCTTGGCAATCGTGCGTTCGTATTCTTCAGATTTGTTTTGGTTTAGGAATTGCGATGATAGGTCTACAAATTCGGTGATCACTTTAGATTGACTTGAGCGCCGTCGCATTGCGTTCTGACATTTGCAATAGGCAGTGGTGAGTGCTTTCAAGCAAGCCCCTCAGTACTTCGCTTGTTTAGGGTACATTGCTTCTGAATTCTGTTTGGTGTGGTTAGGGACAAATTGATTAAAAGATTCTAGACTTCTACAATGTTGTATTTCTTCAGGCTTAGTGTGAAGGGCAACTGTCATGAGTCATTACTTCATGAGTGAATTAGATTTCTTGTTGAATTTAGGTACGGTAACCAAATTTTTTGTATTGGATGCTGTGGGTTTTGGATTCAGGTAGATGGAGAATTCAAATGGAACGCATTCGGGTAAAGGGAAGGTCAGTAAGGGCAATGTGGGTAAAGGGAGGAATAATGCGATTTCAGCCACGCTTTCAGCCAAGGACAATGGGCGGAAGGAGACTGAAGACGGAAAGAAAGAAAGGGAGGATTTGAAGAAGGAGAGAGCTCCTCTATGCACAAAAGACGACCACCACAGTGATGAAGAAAGTGATCACGGTGACGAGGAAGAACAGAGCACAGCTGTGGACAAAAGTAGAGGCTCTCGAAAGAGACCCGCGTCGAAAGCGAGGAAGACGAAGATTTACCAATCTCCACAAGACGTAGACGTGGAGATTTCAAACTTGAAGTCACCACCGAGGGCGCTGACTCGAGAAGATTTTGCCAAGGAATACAATCTTTGCAATCAATCACAATAGAATCCTCATCATTACAGGAAGGGATCATTCCCTACAAAATTGGTGAGGAAATATTTCGGTGAACCGGTAGGTGAGGGTGGGCGAAATGGTTTTTTTTGGCAACAATGCGAGCACGCTGATTTGAGGGCAAGGATTAAGGAGCTCCATCCGATTTTGTATCAGCATAGTGCTAGTGAGGTACCTGGATTGTTAAAGGTGCACTTTGCAAAGGGAGTGGCGTTGAAGTATGAGAAAGGAGAGAAGGAAGTCAACTAGTGTTTGTTCGGGGAGGAAACCAACAAGTGTTAACGGAATCGGTATGACCAAGACTTAAGAAAACTTCAGGCTTTGAAGACTAGTTTACAAACTCCTTCGAAACCTGTGGAAATGCGGGGTGCGGAGTGGCGGTCCATCAAGGTAGAGCTAGAGTTAAAAGCCGTCAAGTTGGAAAGAAGTCAAGGTGTGGAGAAAAAATCGGATCTGTCACGATCCAAATTTGGGAAGACGGGTGGGGAGTCTGGAGTGTCTGTAGATTTTGTGGGGCTTCAGTTGCAGTGAGGATTGTCCAAGGAAACTTGCACGGAGCGACAATTGGAGGTGGAGTCACTTATGAGTGTGATTCACATAGAAGGGGATGTATTGAAGATTGATCACAAGGAGGCAGAATCCAATCTCGAAAAGTGCCAGTGGAGGAAGAGGGACATGGAGAGTCTTGTAGGCACTTTCCAGGGCCAGATGGAGGAAAAGTTCCAGTTGATCGAGTAGATGAAGAATCGTGGTGACGATGTGGCCATGTGGGGCGTGAACTAATCAAGTTAGAGATGGTCCAAGAGCAATTGTCATCTCAAGAGAAAAAACTGTCTGAAGCAAAGATCCAGCTTGATTTAGCGGATACAGCTATGATCGCATTGATACAGAAGATCCAATGCCATCAACTGCAGTTTGATGTATTGGTGGCTCAATCATGGTCCCTCAAGAGGGGAAGGACATGTACTTCATTTTGCCCAAGACCAGGGTTGTTCGCTGCGACAACGCGACACCACGATAGACAGACGTCGCACAACGTCTAGTAGAGCCCGTGCGACGTCACGAAAAGTCAAATTTACCTTTGATTTTATATAAAATTACCCCCCTCTAGCTGGATGCCATGTGGCATCTACATGGCAAACTCAAGGGGCACATACGGGTACTAGGAGATTGCAGGTAGGGGCAACTGGAGGTAGGGGCGACCTCTTGTAGGAGTGATTTGTAGTGCAATTCAAAACTGCCACTTCTGCTGCATTCAACCAAGAAAATAGAAAAAATATTTTTTGGAGAATCTAACCGTAAGATCTTGTACTTAACTTGTCTAAGATCATGTGGTAAAAATTTCATAAAGTTTGGCCATATAGATTGGAAGATATTAGCATTCAAAGTTGAAAAAAAAAATTGAACTTTGGCTTGCAATTTCAGATGACTTTGACCACCATTTGTGGAAAAAAATTGCACTATAAACTCTAAATTTTAAAAAATTATGTTGAAAAATTGAATTGAAAGTTTAAGCAAAAAATTTCAATAGAAACACACTTGATTTTCATTCTTTAAGAAATTGTTGAATAGAAGTTGGTCTATGATTGAATGAAAAACTAAATTGTTAATAGCTCTAAGTTGGAATTGAAACACAATAAGCACAATGGTGAGATTGTTCTAGTAGACAAATTTAACTATATTAAACAATTTTCAAAAAAATTGTATAAATTGCATTCAAAAATATATCATATAAGATATTTTTTCAAAAAATTGTTTAGATTGTCTAAAAGACAAGATTGTCCATAATTTTTTCATTGCTAGTCCAAATGGAATGAATCAAAGCTTCACATGTAGACAAAAATATAATATTTGAGGTAAAAAAAATTTAATATTAATTGACTAACTGTAATTTATTTGTTGCTTGCTGACCTCTATTTTCAGCTTAGGGTGGCATAAATTTTGCTTTTGGACACCAATTGAAGAAAAATTTATATTCTTACAAAGATGATGTACTCTTCTATCCTCCAAAAAAGTTCAAAAAATGAAAATGAAAATTGAGACAATATGCACCTACTTGAATTCTTTAAAGTCCTTCAAAAGGACTCAAGTTGATCCTTTAGGGGTTAAAACTCAACTTTATTTTTGTACACTTTTACACACATTAGTTTAGAAGCAAATAAATTAAAGTACATTGTTTGGAAAAAATTATAAAATATTTGCACAAAAGAATTCAAATTCAAGATTCAATACATAGACCTTGGCACCTAGCGTTTTGAATATTTAATATTTTTTCTAAATGGCACATCATATAAAAAGTGGTTAATATATTTACTTTCCTTTTCAAAATTTGGAAGCATGAAATGTGACCTATGTTTTTATTTGTACTAACATAATAACAACATGTCCTATTACAAAACATCAATGTGATAAACTACTTCAGGGACTTTATCAACCATGAGTAGCTTTACCACCTATCTACATATTAGTTGCTTCTTTGAATCAGGTTCAATGACTACACCCAACTTCCTCACAAAGTACCTCATTACTAATGTGTTTTCAAATATTCCATTGTCATATTTGAGTAGTTGCATGGATGAGTGTCTTTAAAGTAGCACCTGCGGCCTTCCTATAGGTAACTAAAACCAAAAGAGTCCTTTTATTGTAGACCACATCGTCAAATATCTGTTTCTACTTAGGATCTCTCATTAAAAAGCGTATAATCTCTGTCCTCACTTCTTGGTGCCCAACTTTGAATTAGAAGCACATGTCATTATGTCACCATTTGCTTAGTGATGTCAATTTTAGTTGCCCCTAGAAACCCCCCAAAGGCCCAAATTTGCCAATTTGGAGACAAAGGAAGGGCAAATCTTTCCACCTCCATCCGCGGTCGCCCCTTACCCGAGGTCGCCCTTAAGAAGTCGCCCTGACCCGCATTCTCCTCTTGAGAAGTTGCCTAAGACCCGAAGTCGCCCCTAGAAACCTCCCAAAGGCCCAAATTTGCCAATTTTGGGACAAAGGGAGGATAAATCTTTCCACCTCCACCCGCAGTTGCCCCTTATCCGAGGTCGCCCTAACCCGCATTCTCCTCTTGAGAAGTCGCCTAAGACCCGAAGTCGCCCCTAGAAACCCCCAAAAGGCTCAAATTTGCCAATTTTTGGACAAAGGAAGGGCAATTATTTCCACCTCCACCCGCGGTCGCCCTTTACCCGAAGTCGCCCTGACCCGCATTCTCCTCTTGAGAAGTCGCCCAAGACCCGAAGTCACCCCTAGAAACCTCCAAAAGGCCCAAATTTGCCAATTTGGGGACAAAGGGAGGGCAATTCTTTCCACCTCCACCCACAGTTGCCCCTTACCCGAGGTCGCCCTTAAGAAGTTGCCCTGACCCGCATTCTCCTCTTGAGAAGTCGCCCAAGACCCGAAGTCACCCCTAGAAACCTCCAAAAGGCCCAAATTTGCCAATTTGGGGACAAAGGGAGGGCAATTCTTTCCACCTCCACCCACAGTTGCCCCTTACCCGAGGTCGCCCTTAAGAAGTTGCCCTGACCCGCATTCTCCTCCATGAGAAGTCGCCCAAGACTCAAAATTACTTGAAAACCGCATTGGATTGCATTTTTGGGTGATGAAAGTAGAAATTGACAACTTCATTATAGTCAATTACTTTTGTTTTAGTTTGCTAGGTACATTAGTAGACCTACCTTGTTAGGTGAGCTAAGTAAATGGACCTTGATGAGATCAGATTTCATAGCTTTGACACCTAATCTCATTTATTAAAAATGAAAGCTCCTCTAAAAATGTAATTGCTTTGGATTCTCTATAGTACTACTTGTATTTGACAATATCTTGTTGATCTATTAATTAGCTCTAGTATATAAATTTTATGACAAGATGTCATCTTCTATTGAACACTCAAGTTTTACAAACATGCGATTTTGTTAAATATGTATCAATGGTTCATTTTCATTTATTCGATTGGGATTACATGATATGAAATAAATCAAATAAGAAAGATCATAGATATCTCTCTATCTATTTTTTTGTATTTCAAAATTCATTTGATAAATTATACACTTTTAGAATTACTATTTGAGATTTGTTTAAATCCATAGTTGAAGTTTTCATTTAAATCTCTTCCCCAATAATTTTAATTTAGAAGTGAATATGGTAAATAATTCATAAGTACAAAGATGTTTGGAGAATCAAGAAAATTAAATGGGGAAGGTATTGCAAATATTTTCATGCATTATTTTGTATTTTAAAATACACTTCATAAATTATAGACCTATAGGGTAAATCTTTGAGATTTGCATAAATTAAATTAGAAGGAGAAGTTTTCATTTAAATCTTGTAGTATATTCTCTGGAATCTAATCTTTATTCAACTAAATCCAAGTTTGAACACTAGGGAATGAACTATGTAAGGTTAGCGTAATGTATTCAAAGGTCACAATGTATAAACGTGCAAAATTCAGAGACTTATTCACTCTTAATCCCATTAGAATCCAAGGTATCACTGAAGCTGTCCATTAGTAGATGCTATTGACTGATGTATGTAGTCACAGTCCTGTCTAGTGTGCTACTGGCTCGTGACAATAGTTCTGGAACAATAGTTCAATGTGAACTGACTTGTGATGAATGCATGTGCAATGCAGGACTTATCGACTTTATAAGTAATAGTATTAATATTCTTAGTATTCAGCAAAAGAATAAAAGTTAATGTTTTAGAATAACTCACAATAAGTCCGCACACACACAACCAAGGACAATATGGCCAAACACGTGCAAATTAGTATATTCTACCTACATTCCACACAAAACTTCCACTTACAACATGTATATGCAATTTTCAATACGACATTCTAATAACATTGATGCAAAACAAATAATAAATCCCTAACCCTAATTCTAACTCCCAAATGGTTCAATTCCAAACCAAGGGTACGATCGTTCGGCCGTTTGAAAAATTTGACCCTTTATTTTAGTTTGTTATTTTTGATCAAATAATTAGGTCAAGTTAATCAAATTTAAATTATGACTATAGGACCTATGGTCGCGGACTGCAGCACCTATGACCGCACTACAGAGCCCATGGCTGTGGTATCCGGTTGATACCCGACTAGACCCACATTTGAAGCCCTTTACCCGTACACCAGTTGATACCCCGCCCGATACTACGGCCGCGTTACCCGTGGGTTACCTAGCGATTCTCAACCGTCAATTCTGACGAGTTCCAACGCCCATCCATATTTGTTTCGTCGCCGCTTGTCTGGACTTCGGCGCCCGTCTAAGCCTGCTCAACGCTGCGGCTGCTTTGGCGCAAGGACTTCTTCGGTGACATAATTTTTTTGATCAATTCTCAATGAATCGCAACTCTGTTGCCTCAGTAATCTCGTGTAATTCCACAAATTTCCCGATTGCGTTCAATTCTCAAACATCGACCTCCCCAAGTATCCGAATCCCTAATCCATTCACAGCCAAATTTGCCATCACAATTTCACAATCAAACAAATTTCAGGAGGATTCTTCTGTTTCTCATCACTCTCTGATCAATCGGTATTGACAATCACTTAGATGATCCCAATTCAATTCCATAAGACCAATTCAGTAACACCCCAGTTCATCAATTTTACATCCGAACTCACTCAAAAGTTGCCGTACCGCAATTTGGGTTCACGGCAATTTAGGATCTGCTCCGCTTTGTCGTTGGTCGCCCGAATTTGAGTGTTGCTCCTCCACTATCGAGACTGCCTACATCTTCGACCCGGCAATCGTTGCCCTCGTCGTGATCAACCTGTTGCGCCTTTGATTGGCGCACTTGATCAGCCCTACACACAAGTTTGCCAAAATCTCCCCACTGCAATTCAACAATCAGACCACCAAATTCTCCTACAGCAAGTCTTCCGATCAGTCTCCCTAAGCTGATCAATTTCGGTTGCACCAACTGGCTTCTTGAGCTCACTTGGCCATCTCCAATGTTCTTCCAATCTCTCTTCCAGATCCAAATTTTACAAAAAAAATATTGTCACGACAAAAATCCAAAAACAATTCCCGAACCAAATTCGGTAAGCCCACAATCTCAAATAACCACAGCGTGGAACAATCACAAATCACAATTCAAGACTGAAACACAATTGCATTTTTACGTAAATCCAATGTATATTGCAATTATAAAGTTTACAAAGTCACTTGCAAGAATTTCCGCATTGGTTTTCACTGTTTTTGCACTATTCTGCACTATTTTACACTTTTCTGCACGGTGAGAGAGAATGAGAGAAAAACAACAATTAAAAGGCAAAAATGAGGGAGGTGATCGAAAGCGGGAAGAGTTGCACAGGCACCGCTTCCAATCGCACCCATAATCCTATCTTTTTCCTTGTTCTCTTTTTCTTATCTCTTTCTTTTTCTTTATCTTTATCTTTTCTTTTGCCTTTTGCTTTAATCTTTACTTTTCCCCTCTTTGACTATTATACTAATTATAAACTAAAATGTCTTTGAACTTTTTCCAAATTTTTAATAAAAATAGAATATTTTTTATACTAAATACTAGATATAAAGTAAAATAATGTGTATAAAGTCTTTAAAAATCGAAAAAGTACTACAAAAGTCTAAAGTACTAGACTACAAATCCCTTCCCCATTAATTTTTTAAATTAGAAATGAAGGTGGTAAATAATTCATCAGTACAAAGATGCTTGGAGAATCAAGAAAATTAAATGGAAAATGTATTGCAAATATTTTCATGCTTTATTAGTTTATTTTGTATTTTTAAATATAGTTGATAAGTTATACACCTGTAGGGTAATTCTTTGAGATTTGCATAAATTAAATCAAAAAGAGAATTTTTTCTTTAAATCCCTTCCCTCTAATTTGTAAATTAAAGATGAAGGTGGTAAATAATTCATGAGTACAAAGAAGCTTGGAGAATCAAGAAAATTAAATGGAGAAGGTATTGCAAATATCTTCACGCATTATTTTGTATCTTGAAAAACAATTTATAAATAATACACCCATAGGATAAGTCTTTGAGATTTGCATAAAGCAAAAGGGGAAGTTTTAATTCAAATCTCTTCCTTCTAATTTTTAAGTTAGAGATAAAGGTGGTAAATAATTCATAAGTAGTTGAGTACAAGGATCCTTAGAGAATCAAGAAAATTAAATGGGGAAGGTATTGCAAATATCTTCATGCATTATTTTGTATCTTGAAAAACAATTTATAAATAATACACCCATAGGATAAGTCTTTGAGATTTGCATAAATCAAAAGGGGAAGTTTTAATTCAAATTTCTTCCCTCTAATTTTTAAGTTAGAGATAAAGGTGGTAAATAATTCATAAGTAGTTGAGTACAAGGATTCTTGGAGAATCAAGAAAAATAAATGGGGAAGGTATTGCAAATATCTCCATTCATTATTTTGTATCTTGAAAAATAGTTAATAATAATACACCCATAGGATGATTCTTTGAGATTTGCCTAAATTAAATAAAAAAAGGAAGTTTTAATTCAAATTTCTTCCCTCTAATTTTGAAGTCAAAGATGAAGGTGGTGAATAATTCATAAATAGTTGATTATAAGGATGCTTGGAGAGTCGAGAAAATTAAATGGGGAAGGTGTTGCAAATATCTCCATTCATTATTTTGTATTTTGAAATATATTTGATAAATAATACTCCTGTAGGATGATTCTTTGAGATTGCATATATTAAATCAAATGGAATAATTCTTATTTAAATCTCTTTCTTCTAATTTTTAAGCTTGAAATTAAAGTGGTAAATAATACATGAGTATGATGAATTGATGATACTTGGAAGATAGTGAAATTCAAAATGGAAAGCTCTTTCTAAAATCTACATTTTATTATTTTGTATTTTAAAATCTACTTCATAAATAATACCCTGGTAGAATGACTTTTAGAGATTTGCATAATTCAAGAGGAGAAGCTCTAATTTAAATCTCTTTCTTTTATTTTTAAATTTTAGATGATGGTGGTAAATTATACATAAGTATGATGATGCATAGAGAATAGAGAAAATAAAATAGGAATGTTTTTATACAAATCTTCAGAGGGTGTTCAAATTTAAAATCCACTTGTTAAATAATACACTGATAGGATGTTAATCTCTAAACTCTCATTGTCTTCACAAGGGGCAAATGGATTTTGTCCAAGTTCCTATATGGTCAAATTTTTATAAAAAGATAGGAAAAAAAAATTAGCTTTCTAGGAATGTAATTTTTATTTTAATTGGTGCCTAGGAGCAAAAGTTATACAACAATTAGCTTTTATCTAAATTAAATCATTTGGATGAGCAAAAACAAATCTAGAAAAATTTGAATTAAAAATTAATTTTTTTTCTCATATATTTTATTTTATTTTCATATGGAAAGCTTTTATTCATTTCATTTGGATTTATGATATGAAGAGGTTGCCAAGAAGTTGTAGAGCATCTTGTTTTGCAAGCAATTATAATATTGTTTTGTAAAATATAGGTATAGGATTTATTTTTGAGTTTAATTTTCAGAAAAATTCAGAACAAATAGGTCCACCAAATTAACATTGATTGTTAGAACAATCTCACTATTGGAATTAGTGAGTTTTAATTCCATGCATTCTCAAACTATTCTATTGCAAGATCCTATGGTAACATATGAAAAAAAATACCATTCTAAATTTTTTTGCTCTTTGCAATTTGCACAAAAATGGCAGTTTTGAGTGTTTTTTGACAATTGCAATAAGGAGGTCGCCCCCTGGACTAGAAGTCGCCCCCCTAGACCAGAAGTCACCCCCTTGGATAAGAGGTCGCCCCCCTGGACCAGAAGTCGCCCCCTTGGACCAGAGGTTGCCCCCCTGGACCAGAGGTCACCCTAATTTTAGAACCCGTAGTCGCCCCATTTGTACTTGCATGCACCCCCATCTGCAGTCGCCCAAAGCTGAAGTACATGCGCCCCTACTCGCAGTCGCCCAAGTTGGCTTTCCACATCATTTTGTAAACCTTGCTACATAGGCAAAATCTATTTACCGTGGGGTAAATTTTTTTACCCCTCCCCGATGCGATGTCAAGTAGACTCGACACTTGGTGACACGCGACACGCAACGTCAGACATCATACACGACGCCTAAACCCAAAAATATGTCAGACAAGACAACCCTGCCCAAGACCCATGAATCCTACTTGATGGACCAAGGCAATATCTCAACTCTTGAACTAAATACTGCGCTATATGAAGGGAGATCCGGTTGGACTCTCTCACTGATAATGCGTCTTCCATCCCAACATCTGGAGCGGTCGTTGCTAAAATCAGTGTCTCCTCATGCCTCACTCTCTCTCGTTCTCTTTGACGAGATTTCCTTTCTCTTGAGCTCTCAGCTATTGATGTTTGTTGCTCTTCTTGCAAGCGATCAATAGCGGCCCTAGCTGCTGGACCCGAGCGACCAATGCCCTGTTGCACACATTGTCTCTTTGTTGTGTTACCCATTCTAGGCACCCAAGCAGAAGAATACGGAATTGTAAGACAAACACCCATCAATCTTCTAGCAGCAAATTAGAGTACGTAGTTCAGGAGTTGTGAAGCTAACACGATCCAAAATTACTGCATGTGAAATAAAGCCAACATGATCATCGTTTCATGAGACTTCCACTGCAGCCTCACCTTCATAAATTGCCAGCAACACTCACTTTCTAAACACAATGGATCCGCAACTGGCACTAGGAACCCCACTTGAAAGTCTCACGGAAGAAAGTGAAGGGGTCAAATCGAAGCTAGTAGTGGGATATGATACAATTGACTCTGAGCTATTGAAGAGAGAACGCCTCAAGGACTCATCAATTGCATTGCACCTCCCTATATAGAAATCAAGATTCCCTTGCTTGGAAACTAGGGTTTCCAAAATGTATCCAGAGTTACTAGTCTCACTAATCGAATGGTAGCAAAGAGAACCCATCTCAGTAGAAAGACTTGTAGTGAAGTACGATGTAATGAGCTTTTGAACAAGAACTGCCAAGCGTTGTGTAGATGTAGACATTGTGCACACAAAATTGAGAAAACGTGAGTGCTCGTGCTTTGTCCACGACCACAACGAAAACCTAATTGCAGTTGTTTGGAAAGCTACAACATCCAACTAAACACAAATTACACAGTAAATTAGTGCACCCCATTGTCGTAGTACAGGATAAGCAATTTCCCTGTTATACTTCCAAAAACCACTCTAGAGCATAACAAAAGTGACTCTAAAGATCGAACCCACGAGATTCTGTGAAATATTTATCCTATTTATGATTCTAAGCTCAGTCAGTCTCCAAACTCCACCTTTCCGGTCCTACAACTGCAACCGGAAACAACACAACCAATAGAAATAACTACTAGACTCTCTACAATCTTCCGGTCCCGGACGTAATCCGGTCCGTCAATCTGCAACAAAACCAGGACTTCCTAACTTCCGGTCCCGGGTACTACTCTTAGACCTATCACTTCCGGTCTACTCCCACTCACTCTAGTAACCAATCCGGTTTAGTTTAGCCTCTATTTCACCATCAGAGGGGTCGCCGCTTGATTTTGAGAGTGGCAGGCCCGCCGCTCCTTCCGTGATTTATAGTGGCTGAAGACCCACTTCCCTATCCTCCAATCTCCTACACTAATCCGGATCCGGTTTGATCCTTCACAGTAATCCAGAAAACAATCTAGATCACAGGTCACACAAAGACCCCCCGTACAATCCGCTCATATTACAACGACCTTGATGCCAAGTTTCGGTCGTACGAAGCTAGGTGGCTGCAAGTGCAACTGTCCATTCCAACATCAACTAAGATTCTTCCGTTTGCCACTACAACAATGAGACCTCACAAGAGTTCGGGCACTCGACCGGATTTCCTACCCTAGGAGTTCTAGCGCACCTAAGGAATCCCTCCCTATTTGCCTAGCCTAGCAACGACTCCCTCAACCGGAATACTGAATCCTAGAAGTGCTGAGGCACTAGAAAGCACTCCCAACTCTTACTACCTGCCTTCATGTACTCAAAACCAAAACAAGAACACAAAGGGGAGAAATCCCAATTTAAACTCTAAGTGCGCCCTGTGGGCGCTTATTTACCCACCCTTGGTAAATTGGCGAACACAACCAGGTTCTAGTCCTATGATAGTTTCCTATTCTAATGGGTGTTTAAGCGTCAATCCATTGTGCCTTCCAAGCAATGGATCTTTTTTGCTAATTCCCTAATTGTGACTCTCTAATCGTGGTTCTAAATGACTCCTAAATTGGCTATCTTGCCAGGTTATGATTTGTGTTTCCTATTCTTAAAGTTCACTCTATTGTCCGAAGGTGGAAGATCATCTCATGCCATTTCTAAAAACCTAAGGCCCGTGCGAATTGGACTCTCTAATGACCCGCTATGGCCGGATGAAGTATTGGCCGCTTGGCTATCAAACTTCATCCATAGTTTTCTATAGGTTCCTAATTCCAATTGAGGGCGAAATTTGACCTACGGACCTGAATCTATGGGTTCTAACTAAATCCTAAGTTCCAACTTGGTTGGATGAAATCTCCATGGGTTCATCTGTCATGGGTTCTAAACTTCATCCGTCTGTATCGTAGTCGTCTTGACTCTGATTTGGGCATGTCTTATGTTTTTGGAAACCTCTCACAGTCTACTCTAAGATTTCCTAATCATATTTGACCTGACTTGGACTCTAATGGTACCTAGTTCTCGGCCTAGTTGAGATCTTCACCCTAGTGGGCCAATGACACGGGGGGAGTTTAGGTTCTTACACTGGCATGGTGGCCCATGAGGAGGGCGGTCATTTCACCTTCTTCCACCATGGTAAGTTGCGGTTGTAGGCCACGTGTTGGTTGGCACCGCACGTATTCGTATTTTCAAACGACTAGCACTTCCTTCCCTACATGCCACTTTCTTTCTTCTCTTTTTCTTTCTCCTCAATCCGCGTGCCCCATTGATGGAGAGTAGTGGGTTGGACACCTACCTACTTAGAAGGTCAAACTATGGCCTAACTACCACTTACGCGTCATCTTATCCTAATATGGAAGGAATCTAAAAAGTCAAAATATGGCCTAACTACCACTTACGCCCATCTCACCCTAATGGTGGAGTGGATTTCCCTTCTACCCTACCGATGGTGCCCCATTCCTATCTAAGCTTCCTCCCTACTTCTCCTCATTGCATTTGGAGGTGGTGATGTGTGGTGTTGGAGGGGAGAGTTGGTGAGGTGAGATGGAAACGTCTCTTGTCTTTTGATTGCACCTTTCTTAGTGTAGATGGCGGATTTCTTCCCTTCCTAGGCTAACCCTTGCTAGTTAGGCTCTCCTCTTTCCTATTACTAACCTAACCTCTATAGTTTCTATGCCAACTTCCTTCCCTTGTTTCCTACACTCTCTACTTTGTTAACCTTCCCCCTAGTTTTCTACACTATCTACTTTGTTATCCTTCCCCCTAATTTTCTAAAAATCCCCCCCAAAACTAACACCTCCTGATCCCAAAACCGGGCAAGCTGCTTAGGCGAGCTGCCTAGGTGAACCGCCGGGCAAGCTGCCTGAGTTGGTTGCCGAGCAAGTTGTCGGGCTGGCTGTTGGCTAGCTATCTGGACAAGCTGTCGGGCTGGCTGCCTGGACGGGCTACTGGGCGAGCTGCTTGGACTGAGCTGGGTGGGCAAACTTCCAACAAAACGCACACACGCCTTGAGCTTAACGGAGTGGAGGGCCTCCACTCTCTTGGACGTTATAACCAGACGTAAACTAATATTGACTCTCAAGGTTGACACGCTATTTTTGGAGGCTAAACTTTGAATAATTTCCAAACGTTTTGGAAACTAAACTTTGGAACTAACCATAGGGGAGGTTCAAGGCTTCGCCGTCAATTTGGCTTTAACACCAAATTTAGGATTTTTGCCTTCCCTAGAGGTTCAAAGCTCCGCCGTGCGGTGAACCTTTTAACACACAATTTAGGACTAAACTTTGGACAAGGAATGGTGGGGTCTGGTTACCCCAAGGGGAACTACCCCACTCTTTTCCAAACACGGACACAAAGACTCGAATCAAATGCAAAAAAAAAGCAATAGACTTGATTAGTAACGAAGCACGGAGAAAGACGTGGTTAGTAAAGGAAGGTTAGTGCAACATAAAATAACACAACATGAAACTAGAAGCCCTCCAAAGCAGCATCACCAAGGTACGGTGGAGGGTGGTTCCAGGGTTAGTACAAGATGCGGACAAAGGACACTCAAAAGACTTGGATGGTAAGAAAACTTCAAAGGCCACACAAGAGTTACAAGACAAGAAAGAAAGGCCCTCCACGGACCTTCACACTAAAATTGCAACAACAAAAAGGAGCAAAGTGCTCCAAAAACACTGTAGGAAATTTTGGTCAAAAGTTGCCAAAACCAAGAGAGGTTGGACCCACGGACCCACGGACCCAAAACAAGTATTGGGGGTGTTTTGGGAGGGAGAAGGGCCCCCTTTTATAGGTTTCCAAGGGCCCCCTCCCCCCCTCGACTAGTAATCTCATTCATCCAGATTTTCATCCAAATTTGAGATTTTCACCTAATTTTGGGTTTTACGCTGGTCCTAACTTCTAACTTTTGGAGTTTGACTCGGAATTGCAAATGGATTGCGCCAATGGCTTCAAAATGTCATTTTTAGCCTAAAGGTTCTCCTACCCCCTATTTCTATCACCAAAAACCCATCGGAAACTAGTGCCAACTAGTGCCAATTAAAAGGGTAAAAACCTAACTTTTGGGGTTTACCTCTTTTGGCTTGGGTAACTAGCTAGGGTTGTTGGGAAGGCTCTAGGGAGTAAGAAAAGACTCCTTGATGTCTTCTTTCCGACTTCGTACGCTCCCGGGATGCCGGTCAACCCCGCAAAAATCTTGCCGTAATTATTAATTGGGGGAATGTTGTCGATTTCGGTTGCCTCCCGCTATCGGAACATCGTGAAATTTGTCGGGGCGCGTTATTAACATAAAAGATGCTAGTCTAATTCTTAGTGAGATTTTACCGTGGCCTGGTCTTTTTCTATGAATTTCCCGTCGTGGCCTTTAGCGGTTGACTGCTCGGAAAAAGATCCTTTGGAGATCAGAAAAAATTGAGACTTTTTGGGGAACCTCTCATGGAGCCCCCCAAGCCACGTGCCAAATCTTAGGCTAATCTGGCACACAGTCGGTGGCGAGGCGAAAACTGACTTCGGTCGAATCACCGGCAGTCAGGGAATCTTTCACACGTGAGGGAATCTTGGCGAATGGATTTCGCTATGAATACCCCGACATGTTCCAAATCCAAGAACACTATCCGGCGGCTGTGGATTCCTCCATGCGGCCTATCTTGGATAAGTAACACCTGCAAGCTAACAATTTGGATTCCCAACGTTTCGTCGATGGAATGGGGAAACTAGAGCCTATCTTTGGAGATTTATGTGGGGATCTCCCTCACTCTCCTAAGATCAATTTAGCCTATCATGGTCACATGCACTGGGTTTGGGCTATTTTGGGTAAGTTCCTGGTAGCCCTATTGTTTCCCACTATTTACGGGTTCTAATCTATATACAAGTGGGTTTTGTGGGTAATCTATGGATAAAAGGCTATTTATGACCAAATGCTATACTGGTACGAAACATACCTATTTTGGTTCTACACTCTTTTTTGGGGTTTTCGTAGTACTTTATGCCTTAATTTGTAATAAACTAAAAAAAAGAAAACTATGAGTCCCAAGTGACGAATTTGGGGCTCACATATGGCGGCCATTTGCGGTATGATTTGGAAAATCATGAAAACCTAGAATGTCTTGCTATGACTATCCCTGGGTACACGGTCAATTGTCTAATGGCGACCTAAGGATCAGGCTGGTAGTGCCAGGTTTGTTAAGCAGTGTGAGGATAGACCTACCATCATGTGGATGTGACTAACATCAGAAAACCCTATGAAGAGCCTTAGTTAGTTGAGCACCATCATGAGGGCCAATCTGGTTCTAAACCATCCATATGTAAAGGTAATGACTATTTTGTGAGGACTAAGTTCTCACAATCCAAGACTAAAGAAGTAGACGACGACCAAGACAAGTCTTGACGCCATCGTGTAGGGGGAATGATATTTTTTGTTCATTTTATGTATTATTGTTTTTATCTTTTATATTTTTTTTCCATCCTCCTCAAATGGAATTGATTTGGATCTACAGATAAAAATTGAAAAACCATCCTCCCGCCCTCAACGGAGTGAGCTTGGAACTAAAGGGAGATAGAATAAGAGAAAGAAAACCCCCTACCCCTCCTTGATGCAGCAATTTGGGACCTATAGCCAAAAAATCTTTCAAACCCGCCTTCCTCCTTCAACGGAGTGAGTTTGGACTAAGTGTTTTGAAAAAAGAAGAAAAACAAAAACAAAAATAAAGAAAAGCAATCACAAGAGGGCGGCAAGAGGACCTTTTGGAGATTTGACACTTGCAAAAGTGTCTCCCGTTGAAGCAGTTGGTAGCGATTCCTTGCCTTGTCACTAGCTCGGGGGTGGCGCCCCGGCGACGGCCCAAAGGTTGAACCTTCGCCGCCGGAATTGAGGTTGTCAGTCATAGGCCATCGAGCTGCCGCGGCGGAAGACGTTCATCATCATGTTGGAGTGGTATATATACCCGGCCGACCCTGAACTAGTGCCCCCTATATAAAACAAAGCATATTTTTTTTTTTTTGAATAGCTATGTACAAGGGAGTCTATAGTAGATGACCACCCTAGATCCCTAAGAAAGTTCGAAGAGTTGACACAACCTCAAGGACGTAGGCCGATTGGTGCTCGCGAGGCAACGGTTGCAGAGGTGGACCGTGGATGGTGACCATGTGGTCCCCGCTTGAAGTTCTCCTGGTGATGTTGCGGGGATCTTCCCGATTGGCGAACTGCCCCTCTAAGAAAAGAGATCGGTCACTACGGAACAAGGCATAATCCTCTACGAGAATTACTAGTGTCCGTGGTGCTGCTGGCCAATATCTAACCTCTTCGGTGAGCGCGTTGGAAATTCTCATTCCTCGACCAGGTTGTTGCGCCTCCTCCCGTAACTGCTGACGTGAGCGAAGTAGTCGTAATAACTGCGCCGCCCCTTCTGCTGATTTGATGTGGGCTTGGTGTGCTACTTCAGGATCCGCGGTCGTTGTTGGTTCCTCGACTGGATGAGGGCTGTCGTCAATGCTGGGTTGAGTGAGGAGCTTCGTGAGGGCCTCTGTGGCTGGTGCACCACTCGGTTGAGTTGAGGGCTCGGAATGTGTCGGGGATGATAATCCCTCTGTTGGTTCTCCTACCGTCTTTTGAGGTGAAGGCTCAGAGGGTCTTGGAGAACCTACTGATGAAGGGGAGGAAGGCTGGGACTCGGAAGTTATATTCCGAGGGCCTAGCATGACTCCTGTTGAGGATGTCAGTGATGTCCTCGTGCTTCTACCCGATGTCTTCGGCTTGCTGCACGGTGGTGTAAGTGTTCGTGGAAGATGTCTTGATTAGTCAGAAAAGGTCGTTTGTTGCTAGTGACTGCAGTTCGGAATGTGAGGAAGAGAATGCCAATGCTAACTATGATGGTGAAGAAAGCGAAAAGATGGAAGAGATCCCATCTCGTCGACCAAGGCAATGATGTAGGGCTGCCATCGTAGATCCACATGTGGTTGGCAAGGCTTCAAATCCAGTTACCTGGTATGAAGGATTGCCGGACCGCTGCAATCCGCGGTGGTGCTACCGGATGGTGATGTCAGTGATACTGAGGAGGATGAAGTGGTTGCGACGAAGGAAGAGTGAGGAGGCGATGATGATGACGATATGCTATGCTATACTAATCCCCTACTATCCGACCCAAATGGAATTGGTTTGGACTTATAGACAAGAAATTTGGAAAACCCACATTCCGCCCTTGACGGAGCAAGTTTGGACTAAGAGAAAGATAGAAGATAGAAGATAGAAGATAGAAGAGGATGGAAGGTAGGAAGTAGGAGTGCCTCACAGATCGCTCGGCATAGTGCTAGATGAGGATGTAAATCACGCTATCCCAGGTTTCCCCGTAGGTAACTGCTGGAACTATCAAAGGCCAAGGGCTACGGAGCACCTAGGTCAGGAATTCTTGACCAAAATGAGTGCGGAGAAAAGTAGTGAAGTTGAGCTTCTCGATGCAATGAACCCGAATGTTGAAGAGTCCTACTGGAAGGACCGCCGGTGGATTGTACCAACTGTGGTCCATTTACTAACCTACTGCACCTGCACATCACAAACACACAACACACAAAGATGAGGGACTTCCTCCTACTTTTTATACTAAGCTGCGAAGGCCAAGTGTGGAAATCCCAGGCTAGTTGTTTGTCAGTACTCTAACTAGGTGTACGACGACTAGCGAGACTTAGTAATGCCCTTAAACTAGCCGTCTTTTCAACTCTATTAATGGTGTCTATTACGTCCGGTCTAGCAAGTACAGAACCTCCCTGAAGCTAGCTGTCTTTTCAACTCCATGGTATCTATTACGTCCAGTCTAGCTAGTACAGAACCTCCCTGAAACTAGCCATCTTTTCAACTCAATGGTATCTATTACGTCCGGTCTAGCCAATACGAAAACACCCTCAAACCAACCGTCTTTTCAACTCGATGGTGTCTATTACGTCCGGTCTGGTGAGTCATAAGAGAACCCCCCCTACTAGTTGTCTTTTCAGCATCTCAGGCATATATTACGTCCAGTCTAGCGGCATTGGATTCAATCGGGGAAGTTGAACTCAACTTCCCCTTGAAGCTATCTTTTGACAGGCGGGTGAGGCATCACTAGTAGAAGAGACCGTTTTTGTGGATGTTATGATACAACGAGAGCGTTTATTTGAACAGTAAGCAAATTTTTTGATTCTGGCCATGGGAGTTAGAATTGCCTGCCATGTTGTACAAAACGTGTGGATGTCAGGAGAAGAACGAGTACATGTCAAACGGAACGCAGATGTTGCAGGAGACGTCGTAGAAAATGACGGTGCATTTTTTTGGACATCTTCGAAAAGAAAACACTGCCACGTCGGCAAGTGACCTTTGTTCACTACAGGTCAGTTTAAGTAAAAAATTTCGACCTCAAGTAAAAGTCTGCTTGGGTCTTGTCAGCACAAAGGAGGGTCCGCTTTCAGACAGGCTGCATAAAAAGCGCCCTATGGCTGGATGGAGTACCAGTGTATAGACCCACTTATGTCTAGCAATTCTTATATTTAGAAAATACTATATATAGTTCTTGAATAATTGTTGGACCAATTCTCATCATACTATAGTCTTGTAAACATTTTTTCTGTTTGTCCCCAATTGAGTATGTTGGGGAAGGAAAATTTCATGAATTAAATATTTAGTTCTGTAGATGAAAAAGATACTCATGCGTAACTAGAAGAATTATTATTGCTTTTATTATAGAAATAATGAGGAAATGGAGAGTTGAGAGTGCCGCCTCATTATTCGAGAGCTCTCTTATAACAAATTAGAAATGTAGAAGGACATGAAGCTTGATGAAATGAATGTTTTGTGAATGTTTAAAAAAAAAAATTGATTATTGAAATTATATGAAGATGAAGCAGTGGTTATCATTGAAATCCAAAGCCATAAATAATTAACACGTGTACCTTCTTTCATGAAAATGGACATGACTGTCTTTTGTAGAAATTACTAGTACATTCGTCCCCGTTGAATGTATACTTTCGTTGAAGGATTAATTCTGTTCTAAAAGCTCTGAATTAGCGCAGTCAGTGTTCGCCAAGAGAGAGCAGCATGTGCAGGATGCTTTTTCGGTACATTTTCTGTGAACTTTTGGAAGGTTTGAGCCTTTTTTTTATTTTTTATTTTTTATATTTCGTCGTAAGGGGGGGCATTGCATGAATTGAAAAAGCGAATTGAATGTGAAGTAGTTATGCTACGTTTCAATTTGTTTCAGGAAAATGAAGGACATGGCAGAAAAAATTTGAGTTCAATCTCCATTTTTAAGCACAGGAAACCAAGTATATGGTATTGTACTGAAGTATGGTGCAATATGTCTATTGTTCGTGTCATGTTTCAAAAATATGTTGGAAATATGGGATTTGTTAAATTTGTTTCAAAATGTAGATGTCATTATAGAGAGGATGTACCATACAAAAAAGGTCCATGCTTTTTCCTCTATGTCCACTGTGCACCACTTATGGAAATGAAATTTCTACTACTGTCCATGGGGCAAAGAGGAAATGATTAAAATTAACAGACAATTGAAAATGTTTAAACAAGGAGGGCTCCCACATCTCAACTATGCCACTTATTCATATATCATTCAAAATAGTTCTATTATGCAAAAAATACGTTTCATATCTATAAATAGGCAGATTGTAAGAATGATTATAGAGAACATTATTCAATTTCTATAGCATTCTATAGTACAGTTCTTTGTTGGCGTACCCAACGTTTGAATCACAGGCAAGTGAACTGTGAACACTGTTAGTATAATGTTTAGAGTGTCACTACCAAAAAGGATGCACATGTGTCATGAAGAGGAGAGGAATGCTGGTATGTGAGCAGAGAGCGGGGAGCAGGGAGCGGGGAGCAGAAAAAAGTGAGCACAGAGCAGGGATTTTAGGGAAAAAAATCCCTCCTTAGTCCTGCTACTATGAAAAAGGGTACCTAAAACCGTGTAATCAATTTGTCTCAAAAAGTTTGAAATTGAATTTTTTAATCCAAATAGGACCTAAAGCCGTGGGATTTTAGAAGCTTAGACCTAATAGTTATATAGTGTAAGCATTATACTTATTAATTTTCAGACATTTAAAGCCTTCTACAAGAGTAGGGAGCAGATTTTGGAGAGCCAAAAATAGTGTATTATAGTTTAATTTATGAAATATGAGAGACCCTATTATCATGTACTTGTCATAAGGATTTAATTTTTATACTAAAAGAACATGCATAACATTGGATTTAAAAAAATTAGGATAACTAAAAAAATGATGATTAATTGCTTTAGGAAAAGTAGAACATCTAATTCCTTGGTTTAGAGTCATTTAAATCTTACAATAGAAAAATGAAGTAGTTTCAAAGAGATTGAATGAAAAACTATAATAGTACAATACCATCAAATAAATGATATATATAGTTTTGGCATGATATTGCAATTGTGAAGATTATAGGTAGTTGTGAAACATTTACAAACAAATCTTTTCTTTGAGAAAATGCATAGAAGAAGAAATTAACTGTAAACCACCCAAGGCCTAATCATGTAAAAAAAAACTTTTTTTTTTAGTGTGATAAGTCTAAATGTTAGCAAGGTATGAAAATCTCAATTGTACAATCTTATAGTGTGCATATTGATGATAATGTAAATCAAATTTGGGGTGATTTGACTGCACAAATTGGAAGATTATAATATTTTAGTATTGGAAAAAAATGGTGAAGTTTTCCTAAAAACACATTCGGACGTCAAATTTAAACCTTGAACCTACTCAAATAAGGAAAAAAATGAACTACATAGTGATTCAAAACTAGAATATAATCACATTGGTGAAAGAAAATATCACTCACTTGACTCATCTTATCTCCAATATTAGTTCAAAATGTCAAAAAATAATAAAAAAAGAACACAATATCACATCTTTGGCTGAACCTCTCTCTAGTAAAATGCTTCTCAGTTTTCCATAACTTCTTAGATTGTTATGAAATTCTTACCACAAAAAGAAGACTAGTATGTGCAACTATTCCAACAAAAATTATTGAAAACGGACACTGTATGAAGAAGAAATAGGCGGCCAAAGTTCATTGTAACTAAAAAAATGACTGAATTTTAAACTTGAAATTGCTCCCAACCATTCAAAAGAACTTGGAGTGACATGAAAATTTTACCACAATAACTAGATCTGAAGGCAAACCAAACACAACAAATTTTATTGAAAACGGACTTTGGAGGACAAAGATACAAGCCCTCAAAGTTGCAGCCTAAAAATGTCGAGTGCTGAATTGAAACTGCACCTGTGAACTTTGATTGGCTCTTACAAACTGAATACAAGTTCAATCAATCTGAAAATTTAACCACAAAAACTAGACTAATATGCGCAACTTTTCCAACAAGTTTTACTGAATTTAAACATTGGATGCAAAAGTTATAGCACTTTAAATTAGATTGCTACATTGTGTGAGGACACTATAATTGGTCCTCTTGGGTGGTTTAGGGTTAAATACTCACAAAAAATAGAAGAAATAATACAATAAAATATGTATGTCACTTAGATATATCATTCAAATTTGAGAGCATACAACTAATTGTGTGCATAATAAATATATTAAAGTAAATGTTATAAAACTATCGAGCAATTTTGAGCCACAATAGTCAAATATATTGAAAAATGAAAACCACTCAAAGATCATCACTAGAAGTTGAACCTTCAATTTCAAATTCCTCTCCTTCACTTGCCTCTATATCCAAGAACTTCTTTACCTTTGGATTGTATTGAAGTTTGCGTTGATTTGCTATTGGTGATGGGGCGTCAATGTATGCTTGAGCAATCCTTTCTGCATAAATTGGGAGATTGAAATTGAAAGGTGGACTTCGGTCATTTGCATCTTACACTTGCTCTACTATAACTCTTCTACAAGACTAAAAAAAATTGGTCAAATACAATGTAGAAATCATTTAAGTATATACTCATAAAGTAAAAAATGGTGATAAAACAAATGAATCACAACTTACGCACAAGAAGTGAATCAATTCCTCTTTGGCTTCTTTGTACGTGGCTGATCAGATGGTGGAGTAATGACTCTGCCCTTGCTTTTAGGAATAGAGGCTATGATAGGGGCAAATGGAGCAATCATAGCCTTGAAAATGAGAGGATCATCTTCTAAAGCCAGGATGTGTCGTCCAATCTCCAAACAAGTCTTGATGGATGAGCCTGATAGAAAACAAAAGATATATGAATAAATCATGAAAATTGAGTTCTAAAGAATGATGAATAGAACTTAAATTTGTAGAAAAAAAAATTACCTGTTGCAGCTTTGCAATCAAAGACAATATCTCCAGGCTTGCAAAATTGTAGGATGAGATCTCGCTTGAAGGGTAAGTTCTTCTCACGTGGACCTCTCCATGGAACTTTCTCATTCATAGAGAGGTTTTCAATGTCCGTGAGATTGAATAGAGCATCGTTTTTCTCTAAAGGCTCACCATCATAAGAAGAGTCACGATTTTCTTGGAATGAAAACCGTGAAGGAATCTCCCGTCGAATGAACAACTGAATCCAAAATCGAACAGACTGGAAACATTGAAAAGTTGAATATTAGAAAAAAAATTGTATTTATAAAACCATAAATTCAATGCAAGCATATAGAATTAAATTCAACCATTCCTTCAAATCCTTACAAATGTTCAAAAACTATTTTGCAAATTCTTTGATTACCGTCAGTGATGGATCGCGTGCAGATGCAAGATGTAGCTCATTGATCCCCCACCAATCTTTGGCCAACTTCATGTCATATTGGTCGGCCAACTCATCAACTTCCTTTAGCAAACTGCGGTCATCGCAATGTATAAGTAGGAGGGCACCGTCATCATGCAAATACATATCAGCCATCTCAAAGAGAGTCTCAACGTAGTTCTCTGTGCGGGTGTTCCAGTCTAGAATCGAAGTTGAAATGCTTGGAACAGGAAGGTTCTCTGGAATGTCTGCAATGATCAAATCAAGCCCTGTATGCTTGTACTTCTTGCAAAAGTTGGATGTGACAGTACGGTTGCGAGAAGCGCTAATCTGTACATTTCATAATTATGAAGTTAGAATTAAAACTTTCAAAACAATGGCATAGAAAGGAAAATGTTGGAATTAGGTTTAGAATAAGGTTTAGAATACAATACCTTAGCTATAGTATCGTGCAACCTTATCCATCGAGGATCAGGGCCACTGGGATCTTGTAAACTATTCAAGAGAGTGATGAGAGAAGTGCACTCTACAAAGACATGAAAAGAGTGTTGAGGCTCTATCATAGAAGAACTAACTGAAGGAAACATGGATTGTTTCTTCTTGCGAATTTGGTTACCAATCCCATGATGAACATTGGATAAAGAGGAATCTGGAGCAAAGGTTGCAACGCCGTCATCATGACCTTGGTCTGACATGGGGGTAGTCTCATGACTATCTGAAGGCATGGCTACAAGCTCATTTGCTTGAGACTTCTCTCTTTCAGCTTCTTCTTTCTCTGCCTTCTCTTTTGCCACCCTCTCCATCTCTTCCTTCTCCGCCTTCTCTTTTGTCACCCTCTCCATCTCTTCTTTTTCCTTCTTTGTGAGTCGTTTTTTCTTCGGTGGCTTGTCTTGTGGTTGAGCTTCTTTGGGGTTTACTTCTTGTGCATCGTCAGGGTCAACAAGAGGAAGCTTTCCATCATCAAGAGTTGTCCTCTCAACAACCTCTGAATCGGGGGTGTAGTTCCGGTGACAATCAAGGTACCACCCTCCCGCTTCCAAATGTGTAGCTTTGAATTTCCTCAATTGCTCAAATGTAAACATGCAAAGATCGGAGTCTTTTTGCAACCAAGAAAGGAAAAAAGGCGGTACAGCTTCAGCTGAAATTGCTTTCTTGGATAGTAAGACTCGCATGAAGTACCTAAAGTAGAGGTGAAAAATGTTATATAATTAAAAAGTAGTTCATGAAACATAAAGAATAAAAACAAACAAAACATTTTCATCAACTTTTGGAAGCAACGGTAACAAATAGGGACCAAAATATAATAAACAATAGAAACTAAATAATGAAAGACCAAAGCAATTACACAAGTGTAGTAGTTTGGATGTATGGTATTGGTACCTGTATACAACGCGCCTCACTGCACTATCAGTTCCAGGGAACTCTTTGAATACAGATTTTTTGGTATAAAGCTTTTGATCTTTGTTTCCAAAGAATGGGATAAAAGCTTTGTCCCAAAGACATTAGGAAAAAAATGAACCCCAAAAGAGGCCGCTACACAATGCAAAAATTTGAATGGCAATGACCTTCTCAACTCACTAATTGAGCCAAGATTGCATGATGGGCTCACATATTTGTCATGATGGGCTCAAGATTACGCAATCCATCTCCACGATCTTAGAAATCAACGGTTCACAATTTGGGGGCAAAAGTGTTCCATCCTTGTTGGAAGTCGACGTGGATCCTTGTTGGAGGTCGACCTGGAAAAGCTGGAGGTCGATTTTGGCACGAAGCTGGCACCAGTTCCCTTGCTGTAGTCCCCCTGCTGCCTCGCCTAAACCCTGCCCCTACTACCTCGCCAAACATATATGTAGTAGAATACATTTTTATTATATTTCTATTGACAAATGTAACATTAACAAGCATTTTATCGTAGTCCAAAAATAGAATTGAACGAATTTATTATTTTGTTTTGAATTTACTTGTTGGAAGAGAAATGCAATATATAGATATGGGGTGGTAGGAAGTAGAACAATCCATGTGGGATATGTTAATTGGAATTAGTAGAAGCTTGAGAACTCATAGTGAAGTCAAATTAACATATCCCACATGGTTTGTTCTACATCCTACCACTCCATATGTACATAAAGAGCTTCACTTTCTAATTGAAAACTCAAAAAACAAGTAGAAAACGCATTTGAAGCTATGAGAGGTAGATTTCAAAAGATTCAAATGTTTTTTTTTTATATCTCAATTTTTGAAGGTGGAAAATAGCTATAGACTACATACTTGATTGAATTCATGTGCGCTCTTTGTGCGTCAGCTGTGTAGAAATGGCCCGGCCCGGTCTCCCAAATTGCATTGCAAAGCCACACTTGCCGCACATTGAAGTGCTTCAAAATTTTGGTGGATGGAGAGTCTCATGCAAGCCAAGAAGAAGAAGGCACAAGAATTGGGGGGATGAAGAGTCTTATGCAAGCCAAGAAAAAGAAAGCACAAAAATTTGAAATGGAGATACTCAATCTTTCAAGGAAATCGTGATTCATGATGGCTCCATCATGAGAGATGGAGCACACGCCTTTCACAAATTTTAAGATGACAAGTGGCCACAAGTGGCCACATGCAATCCTATGTGATCATTCTAATGAAGATGTGGCTATTTTCATACTCATGCAATTAGTATTAAAATTAGTAAGAAAACTCGCGGCCTCTTTTGGGGTTCATTTTTTTCCTAATGAAAATGCGCCAACTCTCCACGTAATCAGAGGGCTTTCGAACACCTTGTATAGTCCAATCTACAACAATGTTGTTGTCTTTGCAAATATTTGTAACCATCTTAACAACTGCCTCTTCCATCTGTTAAAATGAAATAGAGAATGTTTAAAACAAAATAAAATGAAACCATGATAACTGTAAGAGACAAATTGATTGTTGGTCATAGTACAATACCTCAGCCCAAAATGATGCTTTGTTGATCCAAGAATCCCAAAAGAGATCCTTATCTTTGGACCCAGGAAAACGATAAGATTGTCGAACAGTCAATGAAGATGCATTCCACCAATGTAACCACCGTGCCTTGTGCTTTGCTTCAACGTTAGCAGTGGCAATTTTTTGAAGCTTCTCAATTGTCATTTCGGGAACTGGATTCTCGCTGAAATGATGGTCAATCTGAGCATACAAGAACATTTTTGTTAGATTGAAAGATAACAATCTCAAGATAAATTTAGAAATAGCAACTTTGACTAGGGTAGGAATGAATTTATACCTCTTTCAAAAAATCGTTTCCATTCTTTGGATTTGCCACCGCTAAGTATTTGTCAAAGTCTTTGGCATGAATGGTGTCGTACGCGTAATACTGTAGTAAGCGCTCTTAACCACAACAACGTGGCAAGATGACACGAAATATCGTCCCAGGGAACCCCAGAGGGTGTTCTAAATTCCGTCTAATCCGTTTTATTGTAACTACTTCAATTTTCACTCCCCAACCGGATTCTATCTCTATCCGGACTCTCTACCGGATCCGGATTATCACAAACACCAGATCCGTAACTTAACACACGGTTTTCGATACCTCTGTTTTACCTTCAGAGGGTCCTCACTGACTTTTCCGGAGGGGTAAGGACAACACCACTCCTTGTATCTGACAAACTCTAACTTCCTAATGACACGTACCCAAAGATCTTTCCGTCACAAACAAGGAACACACTGGCTGACCCTCACAACTTCGGATTTCTCCAGAAGTAGGTCACTCAGAATACAACCCGACTCCCCTTGCTACAACGACAAATACAAGACTTACCCGGAAACTGAGACGGGGTCTGGTACTAGTACTCCAATTTGTGTTTTGCAGACGGACGGAATTTTCCGGGTGAGCGGGGTTTTTCCACAGACGGTTGCTTATCTCCGCACGGAACCCTCCCTGGCCTTCCGGACTCGCACCCACACCACCAACGCCAGACCCCGCACAACTTCCTACACACGCTAGAACTGCTTCCCTGGACAACACACAGTTCACAGACCCGGGAAACCCTGAATCCGGACTCCTCCTTACCACCTCTCTACTCTGTAGCCAAAACCTTCAAGCAAGCGCCCAAGCAACCTTCAAACTCCCAAAGAACAGGAAACCAAGGACCTACAAAGAAAACTAAGGCAATGAGTAAAAAGACAATAAAAATGCACACATATATTTACTGCTCAAAATAAGGAATAGCAAGAAAAGGAATCCAAGACCACAAGCGGTCCCTTCCTTTTATAAGCAAAACAACATGCCGTAAAACCCGCGGAAAGTGCCACTAAACACCATCCTAAACTGCCCTAAAAGTCCGGGTGGATAAGTTAACTGAAACTTACCCCTGAAAATCCGGAATCCGGGTTCTGACTGAGACCCGGAACTCTAAGTCTAACAAAAAGATAACTAAAAACACTATCAGTCTAACTATCTACTTTCCCTTCCGCTGTTTCTTCGAACTACTGTCAAATCCTAACTGCCCTCGGGTGCTAGTCTTGCCTTGGGGTGTATGGAGGGACGCCCGGGTGATGATCGACATCTTCAGGACCGGAGGACTATCAGAATCCGTCTCGTCCGTATGGATGAGAGACCGGTCCGCCTTCTCCAACGACTTCGGATCTTCCACCACTTCTGCTTCTTCTGCTTCCGGTTCCTCTGCTTCCGCCTCCTCCGATATCTTGATGGGATCCGGTGTAGGTAAGGGCATCGGTGGAGGTGGTTCGATATCCTCGAACTGCTCCGGATGTGTCCGTGCCGGATTTTGGACAAGGTCGATCCGGGCATCCAAACTGCTCCGGACCGGCATATCCTGCCCTAGAAATCCGGATGAAGGCCCCCCTTGAGTGACAATGTGGATCAGTGACCCAAACTGACCTGTCCGTTTCATGGGCGAGATGGGAGGTTGAGTTGCCGGAGTTGCGATGACATCCGGAACTTCCGGAAATCCCTCGAAGTCGAGTGGCTTGTTCGGATCCGTGTTCGTCATCATGGACCGGAACTCGTTCAACGATGCCTCCATCCTTCCAGACATCTCCACCATCACCCGGACTATCTTCGTGTTGGTGAGGGCCGCGGACGTCTTCTGCATCTCGTCATACAGTGCCACCTTGTGGTAGAGATCCGCCGGACTGACCATCCATTTCTGGAAGGTCTGAAACGCTTGGTATGCCTTCTGCGGCGCCCCTTGAGACTGGTGCAGCTCTTCTTCTGTCCAGATCAGCTTCCCCTTGAGCGCGTCCCGTTCCGTCTTCAGGTTCCGGATTTCCGTCCTCATCTCGTTCCATTCCGACTCGGCCGGTAACGCCTTCAGCGCGTCCACCAGGTTTTCCGGTTCGCACTTCACCACTTCCGCGGACCGGAGTACGATCTCCGTGAGCTTGTCGTGGTAATCCTTCGCGGTCCGGATCCACTCTTCTCCGCACTCGAAGAAGCGGGGTCCTTCCCACTCCTGTTTATCCTGGATGAAAAAGGGACCCGGGAATTTACCTCTGGCAGCCGGAAGTGTAGACTTCCGTCTTTTGCTTCCCGATGCCTGCTCGCATTCCTCCTTCTCCCTCTGTGTCTGCTTCAGTTCCGGTTCCGGCTTCTCTTCCTTGATCTCCGGCTTGACTTCCGGCTTGGCTTTTTCCTCCTCATCCTCAGACTCCTGCGTCTCCTACTCCTCGTCGTCAGAGCAGTTGCATTGGAGCATGATGAGCCCGGTCTCGTAATCCGTCGCCTCGTCTTCCGTCAACAGTTCCCGGTGCTGGTACAGGTGGAGCAAGTACGTGCTGAGCGGGTTCGGCTTGTTCTTCGCCAAGTTCCCGGTGCAGCGCCCCACCACGCTCGCCACGATCCGGCCCCAGTTCACAACCCGGTCTTGAAACGCCCCGAAGATCGTGTTGGCCATGGTTACCGTAACCCGGGAACTCTTATCCGGATACAAGATCGGTAGCAGAAACCGGAGCAGCCGCCTGTGTCTCTCGTCCCGGCAGTCCTTGATCGCGTAGCCCTCCTTTGCGTGTGGTGGGTTCACGAACTTGTGCTGGTGGTACTGGTCCGTCCGGGCAGCGAATCCGCTTCCGGTTTGGGAGAACCCGTACACTTCCGCCCACAGCTCCTCCGTCCACTGGTCCGGATGCCCACGTACGGTCTGGTCGTACTGGTTCGGAGCACCTACCGCCAACTCCCGGAGCACCTGGTCACTCTGGACGTTCCAGGGTTTCTTCAGCAGACCTGCACAACCTAAAACGACCAAATCGTCTTCTAAATGTCGCAAGTGCAGCGGATCTTCCGGATATACCGGACTGATCTTCCGGGCCGGTACTATATACCACGTACTAACCCCTGCCATCCGTCTCACCTCTCCTATCGCGGTAACCCTAACTCACCACACTTTCTCTCACTATCAACTAGATGCGGAGCAACTGAAAGAGGGCGAGAAATGAGGAGGAACTAGGTTTATATAGAAATCCTGCGCCCAACGTTCACTGTAACGGGAACGTAGGCTACGGAACACCGTAATGTATCCCTAGTCTACCGCCGCAAGCTACTGAATTTAATGCCTGCGTTCCGGCTCCTGAATCCGTCCACCCGGATGTCAAGTTCCGTCATGCTTCCGTACAGGTTCCGGAACGAAGTCTAAACTAATTATAAGTATTTATTTGTTTCCGCTAGTCTATGCCTAAACTAATTTTTTTCAAATTTGATCTATTTTAATTTTTCTTAGTCTATTAAGGTCCGTACTAAGCTGTTATGGATTCCGACATGGTCCCCCATTCAAATGTGAGCGTCCTCGTGAACACTCTAATCATATTCCTCGAAATCCGATTCTACCCCGTATCTCTTGACTCTGGATTTGTTAATTCTGGTGTCAAGCAATACTCCCTCTAGATTCTCAAGTTGAATAGATCCATTTGTAAATAGTTTTGTAACTTTATATGGCGCCATCCATCTGGTATGTAACTTACCCGGAAAGTTCCGGTAGCGACTGTCATAGACCAACACCATTCCTCCTTCCTTGATTCCATGATCAACTGGAATTTTCTTGTCATGATCCGTCTTTCTCCTTGCCTGTACTTCCTTGGTCTGGTCCAGTGCAATCCTTCTTGTCTCCTCCAGGTCTTCAATAGCGAGGAGTCGAGTTTGTTGGTCAGTGGTCCGGATCGAGTTCCGGGTTGCCATTACTCGATGACTCTCCATCTGCAGTTCAATGCCATGGATGGCTTCCTGTCCAAATACTAGGAAGAAAGGTGTTTTACCGGTTGTGGACTTCTCAGATGTGTTGTAGGCGTGTACTGCAGATGGAAGCTTGGTGTCCCAATCCGTCTTGTGGTTTGATATCATCTTGCTGATCGCCCTCTCCACAATTCCGTTAGCACGTTCCGTCAGCCCGTTGGCTCGAGGATTGTAAGGTGTCGTCTTTCGGTGTTTGATGAGGTACTTGGAAGTAATGTCTTCCACTAGCTCATTCAGGAAGTGTACTCCCCTATCGCTAACCAACTCCAACGGATGTCCAAATCGCATCATGATTTCCGAAAAGATGAAGGTTGCGGCTGTCCGGGCAGTGTTGTTCCGGGTTGCTTTGGCCTCCACCCATTTTGTGGCATAATCTGTCGCCAAGATTATATATCTCTTCCTCCTAGCACTGATGGGAGCTATCGGTCCGATGAAGTCTATTCCCCACTTCTCAAATGGTGCCAATGGAATGATCGGATTTAGTGGCCAATGATTCCGGAAAGTGGGTGCGCCCATCCTTTGACACTGGTCACAATTTCCTATGTGCGCTTTGACATCCCTGATCAGATACGGCCACCAATATCCGGTTGACCGGATACAGTTTACGGTTGTCATGACTGCAAAATGCCCCCCTGAAGGTCCTGAATGCAAGGCCTGCATCACTTTCTTCCGGTCTTCCTTCTCCAAGCATCTCCTAAGAATGTCATCCGCGCCCATTTTGAACAAGGTTCCCTTGATGAGTGAATAAGGAGCTATCTTGGTGTGAAAGATAATCTTCTCTTCCTTCGTCTAGTGTTCCGGGTATCTTTGATCTGATAAGTAATCAAGGATATCCTGAAACTCTGATTCCCCTCCTTGTCCTAAATAGAATACTGGAACTTCTTTCTCCACTAGAAATTCATCCGGAAAGTCGGCTGTTATGTCTTCTATTGCATTCTTTCCTCGATGTCTGGATAGGAAGTCTGCATTGGCATTGGATCTTCCGGATTTCACCACCACCTCGTAGTTGAATTCCTGAAGTAGCAGCACCCACCTTGCTATCCTTCCTGACAGATCCGGCTTGTTCACCAAGTACTTCAGCGAGTCATGATCGGTGTGGAACACAATCCGGTACCCCAACAGGTAATGTCGGAACTTCTTGCAAGCATAGATGACTGCTAGTGCCTCCCGTTCCGTGGTGGTGTACTTTCGTTCTGGCACACTCATCTGCCGACTGGCAAAGTAAATAGGGCTCTCCCTCTGCTTCCCGTCAAACTGACACAGAATAGCTCCTAGACACCATCCGGAAGCATCCAAGGTTACATGGAATTCCTTGGTCCAATCCGGGGAAGATAGCACTGGAGCTTTGACTAGAGCTAGTTTGAGATCTTCAAACGCCTACTGCCTTTCCGGATTCCATAGATAATCCGTATCCTTCTTCAAGAGCTCCGTGAGAGCTGTAGCCTTTCTTGCATATCCGTCTATGAAGCGTCGGTAGTAACCTACACAACCTAGGAATCCTCGGATGTCTCGTACACAGGTTGGAGCAACTAGGGCAACCATGACCTTCACCTTGTCTGAATCTACCTCCAATCCCCTCTGGCTAACCACATGTCCAAGAAGGATTCCGGATTCCATGCCCAGAAAGCATTTTCCGGGGTGTAGTTTGAGGTTAGTCTCCCTACACCTCTGGAATGTCTTACGTAAACAATCCAAATGCTCAATTCTAGAACTGAACACAGCAAAGTCATCAATGAATACTTCTAGAAAGTGTCTCAAGAAATCCCGAAAAATATCCATCATCAAGCGTTGGAATGTCCCGGGGGCGTTGCATAGCTCGAATGGCATCCGGGTGAAAGCAAAGGTCCCCCATTCAGTCGTGAAAGTAGTCTTCAACTGATCTTTTAGATGAATGAAGACTTGATTGTATCCGGAAAACCCATCTAGAAAACTATAACATTCGTTTCCAGCAACATGATCCAGAATGATATCCGTAAAGGGAAGAGGAAAGTAGTCTTTCCTGGTAGATGCGTTCAGTTTCCGGAAGTCTTGACACACCCGGATCTTGACTTGTCCTTCCGGTCCTGCCTTCTTTGGAACCACAACGATGGGTGACACCCATTCAGAGTTGTGTACTGGATAGATGAACCCAGCCTCCAGTAAAGCGTCGATCTCCTTCTTCACCATGATAGAGTATTTTGGGTTCAACCGGTACTGCCTCTGTCGTATTGGAACCGCTCCATCCGTCAAATCAATCCGGTGTTCTCCCAAGGTAGCCGGAATTCCACTTAGGTCTGAAGGTTCCCAAGTGAAAATGTCAAGATACTCCATCAACAGCTCCTGATAGGCTGTTTTCTCATTAGCCGTCAGTGATTTACTCAGAAAGAAAGTTTTCTCGGGTATCACCTCCACCTTCTTGTAATCTCCCGGATCTACAATCGGTTTGATCTTCTCCGGCTCCGTCTCTTCTGTCTCATTCCGGAATTTGCTCCATGCCGGTCCTTGATCTGTTTCTTGAAAACTGATAGCTGGGAAATTCCCCTCTGATATTTGCTTCCGAATCCAATCAAATGAGAGCGGGACATCTACCTCCCCCATTGATCTATCTTCGGTCTGAATGATAGTTTCCATTTCCTCTATTGCAAGTTCTTCAACAGCTTCCGGAAAGTCGAAGTCAGCCTCTGTGATAGCCGTGAAATAGCTCGCGGTGGAGTCTGTTTCTTCCGGATCTGACCAGTCCGTAGTGTACCCATCCGACTCACTCGTCTCTCCTAAATGATCCATGTGTTTCCAAAGGATCCGGATGGTAGGTTTTCCCATCACAAATTCCTTGGATCCCCAGTCGACCAGAACTCTCGCTGAATATAGCCAGGGTCTTCCAAGTAACATAGGGAATGGCCTTCCCTTGGTAACCCGGATTACGACATAGTTAAGGAGATAAGTCTCCTTCCCTATTTGAGTAGGTACTTGTGACAGTCTTCCAACTGAATGTACTCGAGACTGGTCCGCCATACGTAAGACCTGATCCGTCGCTTGGAATAATGTGTATCCAAGGTCGAATGCAGTGTCTTCAAGCATGAGGTTGACTCCGGATCCTCCATCAACTGGGACGCCGGGTACAATACATCCCCCCACTTCCACCTCTAACTCAGGTGCTCCGTAATCTTCGACTTGGGAGAAGTTGACCGCTACGGCCGGAAGTTTAAGGCGCTTCCGTCTCCTCTTGGTCCACATCTCCCGGATTAACTTCTGATAACTCAGATTATCGTGGAGGAGTTGTTCGATGGTGGCTGTCGTACACGCAGTCTAGGCGTAGGTATCTTTAACACCACAAAAGCGTTAAGATGACACGAGTTATCGTCCCAGGGAATTCCAGATGTTGTCGCGGTGGATAAGCTTCCGGAACTACGGATCTACCCGGAAATGACAATCCGCAGTAGGATCCGGCACAACACAAACCCAAGTTCCGGAAATACTGTCTTCCGGAATCAAATCCGGATCCTCCCTAATCCGGATTCCTACTCTCACTATCCGTCACACCGGTTTTTGGTACCTCTGTTTTACCCTCAGAGGGTCCTCACTTGCTCTTTCCGAGGGGTGGGGAACATCACCACTCAAGTAACACACATATCAACTCCTAAACAACAAACAACTATCCGTCCTCAAAGTTCTCAGTCCGGTAAGGAGGAAAGATGGTCTCTCTCACAACATTCCGGGTGGCCACCCGGAAGGTAGGTCACGCAGAGATACACCCTCACCCGCCCTTACTACAACGACACTCAGCTATTTTCCGGATCAAGCTTTCACCTACTCTTGAGGTTGGCAGACCTTCCGGTGGTTTGGGAATATTCCACTAGGTGGTTGCCGACTTCCGCACGGGACTCCTCCCGAGTTCCCGGACTAGCTCCCTGACCACTACCGGATCCCACCGGATCACCGTTCCAGCAATTTAAAGGCACCACGCACAGCTCCTCACTCGTAAACTAGACTCAACCGCAAAACAACCGCGGATAGTTGGAATCCGGAACTAAAGGACTTACTTCCTAGCTGTCGACCGTTCTTGAGGTTGGCAGACCTTCCGATGGTTTGGGAATGTTCCTCTTGGCGACTGCTGACTTCCGCACGAAACTACTCATGAATTCCGGATTAGCTCCCTGACCACTACCGGATCCCACCGGATCACCGTTCCAGCGATTTAAAGGCACCGCGCACAGCTCCTCAAGTTCAATCTAAACTATTCTGCAAGACACCTTCAGCCGGATCCGGATACCAACCAATCCGGATTCCTACCTTGCACACTCTCCCGGATACACCCACCCACAAGTAATCAAGACGCGATACGCAAGATAATGATTCCCAAGGTGTTTAATCTTGGGTGCTCAGATTGAATGACACAAAATGGAATGACAAGCCACAAGCCGGCCCGCCCTTAAAAACCAAAACAACACGACCAAAACGGTCCAAAGAAAAAGCGGCCAACGGCCAGCTGAAAATCCGGACAACGGCCAAGTGACCGTTCCGGGAAAACTGGAAAGCCGTTAAATTCCTAGAAATCCGGAACTACTTAGCGTTCCGGATCAGCGGGTCCCACATCCGGAAAACCCGCGATGAAGACAAAACACTAAAACTAACAATCCAACTACGCAATCTAGTCATTTACCCTTCCGCGCCTTCTTCGCTGACGTTCCGCCCTTCGAAATCCGGGTCGGTGCCTTCGGCCGGATCTGCTTCGTCGGGGTGGACTTGGTCGCGGATCGGGTCCTTGGCGGACCCGGATCCGTCTCCGCATACTCTGACTCGGAAGAGGAGTTTGTCACTGCCTCCTCTTCCTCCAACTCGAGAACCTCCTCCGGATCGCTGCTGACCTTCCGCCGAGTAGCCTTCTTCTTCTCCAGGTCGATGACCTCAATCGGGCTTGACGGAGGCGGCCACGGAGGAGTCTCCTGCTGCATATGTGTGAACTCCTCCGGATGGGTCCGGGCCGGATTCTGAATCCCAACCGGATCCTCCGTCATCGCCGTCACGTCTGGAGCGGGATCCTGAAGAGGCGGGAAGAGATTCACTGAGGTAGTCCGGGTCGTTAAAACCGGATCCGGAATCCTCCTCCCATCCGTAATATCCTTCTGCCCCGAGGATCTTCCGGGTTGCTGGGCAGACGATCGTTCTCCCAAGTTCAGTTGAGTTGTCTCCGGAAACTCACCTCCGGGTATCTCCGGAAACTCCTCCAATCCGCTGAGTGGATCGAAGTGGCCCACCAAGTGCCGCATTTCCTTCAGTGCGACCTCAATCCGTGCCTTGAACTCTACCAAAATCTTCACAACCTTGGTTCCGGAAATGTGGCCTTCCCGGGTCATCTGGTTGTTCCAGAGCGCGGATCTGGTGATGATATCCGCTGGCGCGTCGATCAGGTCCCTCAACTTCCGGACCAGCTCCGTCGCATCCGTCGCTCGTTTGTTGGCAGTGTGCATCTCCCTCTCCGCCCACATTGCGCGGTTTTGAAGATGGTCGCGCTCCGCCTCTACTGCCCGGATCCGTCCCTCCAACAGGCGGATCATCTCCGGATCCGGTCTGCTCTTGATCGCCTCCACGATCTCCGTCTCGTCTGCTACCTTCAACACTGTGCAGACTCTCCGGATCAGGGTGGCCATCCGTTCGTTGGCAGTCCTCTGACTCCGCAGCCAGGAGATCGTTGACTCAAAGATGTCCAGTTCCGGATCAATGTTCCAGGATGGAACAGGATCCGGAAGCTGATTCTTCCCTCTTGAATCCGGGTCCGTGCTCTTCCGGCGTGATTCGTGCTTCTCCGGTGAGTCGTGCTCCAGTTCCGGTTTCACGTCCTCTTCCGGCTCCTCATCCGTCGGATCCGAATCCGGAGGTAGGCCGTATCGGAGAAGGCTATCTCCCTGCCGGTAGATAATATCTTCCGGACTACTGAGTACCTCCTGCTTGTGATACAAGTGGAGGAGGTACGGACTGATGGGACTAGATTTCTTTCCCACCAGGTTTCCGGAAAGCTTGTCTACTATGGACTGGATGATGAGCCCCCAGCTAACTGGTCTAGGGGCCGGTTTCCCTCTTTCCCCTAAGGCTCCGAATACCGTGTTTGCCAGCGTTACTGTAATACGGCTGGGCTTTTCCGGATACAGGATGGGGCTCAGAAACTCTAAGAGTCTCTGGTCCCTAGGGTTCCGGCAGTTGGAGGCAATGTATCCCTCCTTCGGATCCGCCGGGTTCCGGAATCTATCCGCGGCGAATTTATCTGTCCGCCCGGCCCATCCGGATCCTCTAGAGGATGCGAAATAGACTCCGGCCCATATTTCTGCTGTCCAGGACTTTGGACGACCTCTAACGGTGAGGTGGTACTGATTTGGAGCGCCATAGACTAACTCGTCTATCATCTCCTCACTCCGGATGCTCCAGGGTCTTTTCAGAAACCCCAGGCACCCCATATCCGTCAGGTCATCCTCCAGTTGGTGGTGGTGTTCCGGATCCTCAGGGATTTCCGGATTGATCATCCGGGCCGTGATCCCTGACTTCCGTACACTGGGTCCTGCCATAACTACTGCCATATTCTATCCTCACTTCCGCTAAGTTTCCGCTAATCTTCCGTTAAGTTTCCGTCGCCTGATCCGCTAAGTTTCCGTTCTACTTTCCGGTGCAATCGGCACCGGCCTCCCCTTCTCTCCTTAACGCGTTCCTATCTCACCACACTTTCACTCACTAAGCGCCATCGCGATAATCACGCGGAGAAAGAGGAAGAATGAAGCAAACAGCGGGGGTTAAGTAGCTTTTCGGCCTAGCGTTCCCGCAAGTTCCCTAGCCGGACTAGGCCCTAGGGCCTACTCGGCCGGAACTTTCCGGTTTCCGGATTAGGGTTAGGGTTTCCGGATAGGGTTTCCGGATCCGACTGTAACCCTAATTACAGTTTAAGGTTTTCCATAAAGCCTCTAATTCCTATTTCTGGTTTTAGGCTTCCTATTCCCTACCTATTGCGGAAATTTTGAAAATTTCTACTCTATATAATTACTATTGTTTTCTATTTCTGTCAATGTAGATAATGCGTACTCCCACAATTATCATAATGGCCGTGATGGCTTTCAATGAACACAATGCTCGGAAAGCAACAACTTGAAGTCAGTTCAACGTACCCAAAGTTTTGATGGTCAAGTATAGTTCTGAGGTTGTGGGAGCACTTGCTGAAACGTGAGTCTGCCATTGAGCCTCGTCGAATGTGCACCTACCCCCAAATCCAAGAAACTTGTATGCTTTAGTTGTGCAATTTGGAGCCAAGGGAGGTACCTTTTGAATCCCACTTCAGAAATGACAAGCATTGCAAGTCAGTAGGGAGCGGAGCCGTGATCCATTGACATCTACAAAGTTCAAAGTTCAAAGTTTAACGAAATTGACCATACAGTCACGTAGTTACTAAGCGGCGAGTGAAACATGAAGTGTATTATTTATTTCCTACAATAGGCTCCATGAAAGCGCGTACTAGGAGAAAGCATTCTCTCTTTGCGCAGTCTGTGACTCCTATAATTCCTAAACCGAAAACATGTTCTCTATGACATCGTGCAGTGGATGGAAATAGAACTCTTGAGACTTGCATGCATTTGCGTGTCATCTACACTGAAATCAATCCATTGACAATGTCCATTTCTTGAGTTGATCGGTTTTGACTGGCGCAATCCCAAGAAAGCAAGAATGGAAACAATTGAAATATGTTTTACCTTGTGAAGAGTGTCGCGAAACTGCCCTCCTCTTCCGCGTTTGGATGTTCGCCTTCTTTCCACCGTCCCCCGTGCTTGAGTTTGTGCCGCCTTCTTCCCACCCGGCCGTCCACCTCCCTTGTGTCGATGTTGCGAAATGCAGCGCAAGTTGAAATGAACGCCGCTACCTTGTTGCGCCCAACTCCTTTGGACGCCGCCTTGAAGTTCGCCCGAGAATCCCAGGTGAAGTATCGTCGAAGGTACAAGGCTTGCATCCGTTTGCAATGCGCCGCCACTTACACGAGTTTCCCTTAAACTATATTAAATGGGAGAGTATCACACGAGTTTTCTGTAGATGACCCTATTGTACGTCCCATGATTCTCTTGTATTTGTCGCTTCCCTCGTATTTTGAAGCCCGAGCCATTGACAGAGCTTGATGGACAAATGAATGTGTTGTACTATTAGTAATTCTTGTTCCATCCCACTTTGACTAATTCCTGACTTTCAACGACCTTTTCTTTGAAATGAAATTGAATGCATTGCATTGCCTTTGGTTTCGTGTTTTTTCAGTAATTTACATGAAATGAAATTATTGTTCCCCTTGGAGCTTCCAAAGGTATCATTCCCTTTCTATTTGAGTTCGTAATTCTGATTCGTGATTATTCAATGACATGTAGAGTGCCTATTAGATTGAATTTCAGTACACCTTCACCTCGTTCGATTTCCGCGAGGTCCGTGACTTTCACATTTGAGACCGCGGGGTCTGAAATGCAAACCTGTCGATATGAAAGGACACTCCGAGGTCAGGCAGAAGGCCTCGTTTGGAGGATGACAAATTTCTATGACTGGATTCCTGTGAAGACGTCCAGTCCCTGTCGTGCAGGAATTTTTCAAGTTCTGCCGTTTTCACAGTTCAGACCGCGCGGTCTGAACTGTGAATGTTCACTTTCTAGTTTTGTGAGCATGTTTTTGGGAAATGACTTTCGTGACTGAGTTCTGAATGCAGTTGTTCCAATATCCCAGTGGACATTGTTCGAACCAGGTCCCCGTTGGGGTTCACATAGTTCAAATCCAATTTAGAACAAGTCTATGCATGGTCGGGTTCAATTCTCCCTTTAATTGTGATCCTTCTTTAATTTTTCGTGCCCGATCCAGTTTTGAATGCCTCGGAAATGAAGCAAATCGGAATAGGATTATTCTATTTTATCCCCCTCTTCCCTCCATTCGACAATTCAGAACTAATACTCCCAAACTGAAATTGAAATTAGAGTATAAAGTGTGGTCACAATATATATGATGTATATGTCAATGTTTGCGCACATGTTTATTTTTTCATAATGTGAACTTTGTTCTTCTTGTGTTATTTGATTTGCTTATCACCAAGTGACATCTTTTCTTATCATTCGGAAATTCCGAATTCTACGTCATCACCTACCTCTAGCATACTTAGGTGCAAAAAGATACACAACGAATGGGCTTCTAAGTGGGCCCCACGGGCTTTTATGTGCTGGCCGCCGAGCGCATTAAATGAAGGAAGTCTAGCACTCTAGGTCGCCGGCTTCGTCTGCCGCATGTCTCCCTCCCGTCGCCGTTCTCCCGTCGTCGTTCTCGCGTGAGCTCCGTAGACACGCGTTTGGGGCGAATTTTGGATCGCTGCGCTGCCGCTCGTGAGTCGCTGGGTTGCCGCTCGTCGGCGCCTTGAGTCGGAAGATCACGTCGGACCGCCTCCCTTTCAGGTACAAAGACGTCTCCGTGTTTGATTTCACTTCCTAGTCGGAGAATGTAGGGTTCGTTCCTTTGCGTAGTGTGACTTGCGTGGTCGGAATGGAAGGCTCGGCCTCATCGAATCCTACTGATTTCGGATGAGATGGATGCGAAGGTGTTTTCCGAATTCAAATCAAGTACTTGCAATTTCATGGATGTTTGATCTGTTGTCATTGCCAAATGAATGCTCGATTTCATTCCATTCAATGTTATATTGTCCATTGCAAATGTAAGTCATTCTCCGCGTGCATGCATTTAATTTGTGGCTTACCTCATTCAGTTTCGGGTGTATCCCGATTTCAAGAATTGTGATCGGTTGTTCAATTATGCTCACTGGGTCCATTTTGCGAGAATGGCGGCAAGCTTGTCATTTTTCCGGAATGTAGTGTTCTTGTCTCGCGAATTCAGTACCATTTTAATGGAATGCGGTGCCATTACATTGGAATACCGGCATTGCAACTAGGAATACCATTCTGGATTTCTAGAATGTCAATTGTGTTTTGCTGTCATTGTTATATTATCCACTCTTCCCCTGTGGAATTGCCTTTCGATTGGTTGGCATTCTGGACAACAGTTCATCGTCATTTGTGTTACCTCCCTGACTGCACATTAGTTACCTAGATGCTCCGTTTTATTAGGTACGTCTGTACACCGACTTATTCACGTTGCACGGTGTGAACACATTGAGGTTGGAAGTCACCTTACGAGTGAGGCCTTTTTGTTTTTGACCGCGCGGTCTGAAACGTTTTGAGACGGAGGATTTGATATCCGGATACTTCACCCCCCACTCATTCCAGACCGCGCGGTCTGAAATGTTTTTCGACCGTATTCAGAGATCTGACAACGGAGAGTCCATTTTGGAGATCCATCGGATTTCCCATTTCAGACCGCGCGGTCTGAAATGTTTGATACCTCACCTCGTGTTCCAACATTGGATTTTCATTTATGTCCAAGCGATGACAACTATTTCCTGCTCATACAGCATTTGTCGAAATTCTGGATTCTCAATCCAGACCGTGCGCTCTGAAATGCTCCATGTTACCTCTACTTGGAAGGACTGGATCCGAGTAGTTCGGACAACAGTTCAGACCGCGCGGTCTAAAATGTTCCGAGCAAGTTACTGCTCCGGGAGGTTCCGCTCATCGGATTCCGAAACATGCATGGTCTTATTTCTATGAATCCACAGACCTCTCGAATTAGACCGCGCGGTCTAAACGAACGACACGTTCACTGCCGAAGATATCGTCCTATGCAAGTATGGAGGCTGGCAGTGAGTTCGACGCCGTCGAATTCTGACTAGTACCGGTTGCCGTAGGTTCATCTCCTGCTCTAGTGGTCTTCCCGTGGCTCCTCACGAACAGACCGCGCGGTCTGATCCTGGAGAGCACTTGGCAATTATGAATGACATTTTCAAGACAAAGGTTGCAGTCCGTCGGATGAGTATCATGTCATGCATGCACACGGGATGTCTGAATGATTTGCATATCCTGTCTTCCAGACCGCGCGGTCGGATCGAATTCGTCGGGGAAGCATTTACCACTTCCTGCGACAACTTACGAAGCTCCCGTGCAGGCCCTCCGTGGAGTGGGAGACTTCGTTTCCGGAAACAACTTCCGAGGGGCCAGTATGGCTTCTGGCAGCGAATCCGACGGCGACGAGGTACCCCACTTACTCATCGACCCTGCGTCACCTCTCGGCATTCTGCTCCGCGTCCCAAGTTGATTCTTGACCGCGGCATGCGCAGGGGTTCCAAGAATGTGAAGAGGAAGACGTCGACTTGGAGGCACCTGCCCAGGCAGATGTGGACGCCACTCCCATTCCGGATTGTGAGGGCATTGGTCGGGACGCATGGTCTGGCAAAGCATTGCTCGCGAGGCACGCCGACGGCACCGATTTTGCGGAAGTCATCATCATCAATGCTAATCCGAACGCATGCATTGATGGTAACAGCAGGCTGGGCGTGGATGACGTCGGCATTGTTGTGCTCGAGGTCCTCAATGGGGACCACAGCGTCAGCGACATGTGCTTGCGATGGCCTATGCGACGCGTCTTTTATCACGGTGAACACGGGTATGTCAGTGTTTATGATCACGCTCGCAAACGACGGGCTATCGAGGAAGAACTGCAAGGAAACCGGAAGAGAACGGGCGGACGACAATATCACTATGACAGGAGAACTCGAGCTGCCGCAACATTGAACAAAAGGACCAAGATGCTATCACATGAGTCCATCGCCGAGGTCTACGCGCAACTTTGTTGCGACAAGGAATGCACTCGCAAATTCTCTCCTTCCACCATTCGCGCGCTGCGAATAGAAATGCACATGCAGTCATTTCAAATCAGGAGCACCCGGAATTTGGACGTACACAGGGCGCTGCACGAAGCATGGGGAAGTGGAAGGAGGAAAATGGTCACCGTAGAAGGCATAGACATCTGTCCGCATGCTTGGAGGGTTGTGCACAACATTACTCGCCGCACGTTCGAGAGGTACAAAGCCAAGGCCAAGGTCGGCGTCAGAGGCGCTCCGCACGGAAACCACCACCATACAAAGGCTAGGGATGCAACTGTACAAGCCATCGAGACTTTGCGCTCATTATTGGAGGCAAGGGCCGACCACATGCCCCATTTGTCTCACACCTTGCGCACAGGCGAGAAAGTGGGCGTCAAAGTGCTCCCCGCCGGAACCGAATGGGGGCAATTGTTGGTCACCGTGAATGAGGTAAGCTTCCCACGTACCTACAGCATCACTTGAGATTCAAAGAATGAGGCACTGGCTCCACTGCGCATTACTCATGACAATGATCCAAAGTCCTTGTCCATTGTGATGATTCATCCAACAACCATGTGCTTGGCACTGTTTGCAGGCCAACTCCGGACTCGGGTTGTCCGCCCTTTCGCAATCTTGTTTCAGTAAGATCCGGACAAAACATTTTTCCGAGTACGTCATCAAGGGAAGAGGAGATTCCTTTGCAAGATGTAGCATTTGCGACACCTTGAAGCAATTACGTGCTTCTTTTGCACCTGGGTGCGAGGACTACGAACGAATCCAGAAGCGTTTCGAGAAGCACTTGTTTCTGCAAGAGGCCTGTCGGCATGCCTACTACCGGAGTAGATGGTTGTCCAAATTGCAACCCATGCAATTGTTATCCATCATGCACGACAAGATGGACCATTCGAAAACAACGTGTCCCGCATTGGCGAGAAAAACGAAGGCACTCGATGGACTCATGAAGTTGCCCATGAAAGTGACGGGAATCTTTGCACACGGGCACGGGGATGGCAAATACGCACATTACAATTTGGACGTGTTTCGGAGCGACAGCAACTTCACCGTGGGATCCATCGCCAAGCTGTTGCGAGATTTGGAAGCCCCTCCCATCAAGTCTTCTCGATCTTTGTTTGCTGGAGGCGGCAGCACAGAGTTGTATCGAGCATTGCTGTCGGGTAGCGAGATTTGTGTGGCTTCTTTGGGAGAGGTTCCTCCACAACCCATCGAAGCCCAACCATTGCCCCCGGTGCTCCACGTTCAAATGGACAACTCGTGGAGGGAAAACAAGAACCGGTACGTCTTTTGTTTTTGGTCGCTCTTGGTGGCAAGGCGGATCGTGAAAGAGGTGATCGTATCCTTCATGATCGTGGGACACACGCACGACGACATGGATGCATCGTTCGGGCGTTGGAGCATGCAACTCCGCGAAAAGGACCATCCCACTTTACCGTTGTTGATGCAGTCGTACATGGAAATGGAACAAGGCCCCTTCATTCCCCACCTGGTCGAAGAAGTTCCGGATTTCAAGGCTTACGTGAAACCTTACATTGGGATGCAGAAGCAACAACTGGTGGGCCACTCGCACGGCCGGCAATACAAGTTCTTCATGGACGACAACGGTTGGCCGATCATGCAATACAAACTAGCGTGTACAGACATTCCTTGGTTGCCGGAAGCGGGCTTGAGGTTATGGAAGGAAGATGCTGAGCACAAGCCTCTGCTTCCGCAAGGCGATCCCCTCCGCGTGTCTCCCAAGAAAATGACGAGCGAAGCCAAGATCGTGCGCGGACTGAACGGATACATCCAACACTGGACGGACGTATGCAAAGACGGGACGGCGGAGTACAAGGCGCGCATGTCCTATTTGGTCGCGTATTGGAGCGGCATGAGAAATGCGCTGCGTGACGGAGCGGAAGAAGACCCTTGCGACTCTGATGAGTTGCAGCAGGGGTTTTGGCCTCAGACTCGACAACCTGGGGATTTCACGACGGACTTCATGCAAGACGGCCGGACGCGGGAGGAGCACGAGGCGGAAGACCCTTACATCGGCACTCTGGAGGGGAGGCCCCCGCCAGCGTACAACGTGGCCACTGATCTGCGCGAAGGCTTCTACGTGTTTGTGAGGCCGGGCTTGGATTGTGAGGATCCGGTGTGGCTTGGTAGGGCCGTGGAGAATCCTCAATTCGATCCCACGGGAGTCCACTTCCGTGAAGTTTTGGTGCAATGGTACATCCCGTGCGGCACCTCGAAGGACACCACGCGGTTGTACGCCGGGTGGGACACGAAGTCCAGTTTCAGATGGAAGATTGACCGTAGGGCGAGCCAGGCGGACTACGTATCCACGGACAGTATTATGGCCTCGTGGAAACCGAAGAAGAATGACGGGAAGAGCTTCATTGCGCCGCGTCAACAAGTGCAATTTGCGGTGGACAATTTGCGTCGCATTGCAGAGGAAGAGGTACACTAACTTTTGAAGAATAATTATGATGGGCTTTGCTGGAGAGGGATGTTGGAAGCTTTATCTTCGATGCGCGCTCAGCTACCATGCGTTTTGGCCGAGTGACGGCATTTGACATATAATGTAGCCAACGGTGAGCGGTCAATGGCAATCCATGTAGTTTTGGACTGGTGCTTGAGATTGCATTGTTGAGGTCCTTGGTAGACTCTAGGAAGCGTGGCGTGCATGCTGGCCGATTTTTGTACCGACCATTTTCTTCGAGGATAAATAATATTAAATGATGCGTTTCGTTTTGGGGGGGGCTCGTCCATTTGAAGGAGTCCTATTTTGAGTTCTCTTTGTGCAATATTTGTTGATCCCGCGTTCATGAATGATCACGCCGAATTGTCCATCGTGGGTTCCTGACCCCTACCCCTGATGCCCCCCCCCTTCCATTTGAGGAGGCGACGACAGTCTAAAGCCTGCGGTTCCAAAGATTCCAGGAATATTCCACCATCTCCCCGTTCGTTTTGCCCGCCTTTTGCGAACTAGATTTGTGCCCATTGTCTGTCCTTCCTCTCCTATTACGCAGAAATGCATCTTCTTGTGCCGTGGGATCACTTTGTCGGACCCTACCATCACATCCAACTGGCTACGTAGCACACATCCTAAACCACCTTTCCGGACCTTCATGTACAAATGGCATTCGGAATACCGCCATTTTAACGAAATTCCCCATTTATTGAGTTTAGACTGTAGGAGCAAAAAAAGAAAATGCAAAAAAATTCAATTTTCATTTAAAAAAAAAAAATCATTACAGTTACGTACAACGTATAAGGAGAAACAAAAATATTAATATGTTTTAGCTTTAATTAGGAAGCACTAATAATTGTTGGTAAGATTGTTCTACCAAGAAAATGGAAGCTCCTTGAACTTGTACCCTTCTTGAAATTGAATAAATGGCATTTGAAAATCAATACTACAAATTATTTTATTTAATAAAATAATTTGTAATTGCCCGAATAAAGAGATAATCCATAACTTTTCCATTACTAACCCAAATGGAATGAATGAAGTCGGTACTTGTAGAGAAGAATATAGTCTATAAATGGCCAATTTCGTTAAAATGGCGGTATTCCATTATATTGGCGGTTTTTGGGATGGCGGGGGGCCGAAATTGCGTTTAGAGATGGGAGTGGGGGTAGAAAAATACGTGTATTTCCGTTGATTTCTCCGCATGTGGGTCAGAATCAAGCCCATACGTACGTGCCAAACTCCTTATGGGCGCTATGTGACGTAGATGTCCATCATGGGGCATGTCCGGCATCGTGTTCTAAGGTCTAACACGTCGTCCTCAGAACAAGACGGTCAGGTAATATGCTCTGAAACCGGCCATTGAAGGACAGCTCCACCTTTTTCATAGATTTTCAGGATTAAAAATCGGTCAGAGATAGAAAAAAAGTGGCCAAACCTAATACAAGTAGATTCGAAGTTTTAGACGCATTTCTGAATTAGTTACGGATTTCCAAAGAAATCTGTTGTATTCACCAATTTGTGATCCTTGGAAGGAAACTGTGGATACCCAGGCCGTTGATGGACTCTTGCAATAGAGAACACCTTTTCCTTGATTCAAGCAAAAGTCGTTAAGGTCCATTTAAAGACGAAATCATATCCATTTAGTACCTTTTTGTAGGAGCCCGCTCAAGAAGACGGGCGCTTTTAGAGTGTTCTACCTCAATGGAAGTTCCAAAACATCTCTAAGCGCCATAATTTGTGCAAGGCGTGGATGACTGTTAGGATTTGTGGTGGATCACAAAGACACATAACATCACCACTTGGGTTATTGGCAAAGTGGCGAAGAGGAAACCAATTCACTGATCTAGATGCATTTGCATGCACGGAGAGAACAGGGGCACAAATGAAGTCGCGGCCATTGTTTAAAGAAGACACACTTTATTGAATAGGGTCATAGTGGATTTTGCATAGGGATCCAACCCCGTTTACAACATTCCTAACTCTCTTCTACCGGTTGCCGTGTATAGTAAAGGGAGAGACGCAGAAGAAAAGGTGCAGTCCGGGAAGAAACTATTTACGCCGAACTTTTGGGGACCATGTGCTGCAGGACAAACTATAAAATGGGGGAAAGTACAATGTTAACTAAGTTCACGCCGGGACAAACTATAAAACGGGGGAAGGTACAATCTTAACTAAGTACATTCTAAGTTCACGCCGGGACACACTACTTCAGTATTCATTCGCCACCGCATAGGGTTGGATCTTCACTCCACATTCTCCAATTGCGCCTCCAAAACCGCCTCCAGCCAACTTCGAGTGAAGGGTCTTGAGCTTCATGAACAAAAGCAAGCGCCTATTTGCCAATCATGTCTTTGTGAGGTCTTACAGCGCATTCGGAGATTTGCAGACAAATGCTCGTCAATTCCGCCATGGACCAGTTCCGGCGTCGCCTCTTTGCCGAATACATCATGGTTGAACCGGTCGACTGTGAGGAATACAAGCAAGCGCACTCACAACCCATCCTCGTTCACAGGGGAAGTCAACTTCCTTTTCGAAAGAGGTTGACACATGGTTACCGCTGAAACACAACAGGACCCACCTCGCGAACAGGGTGTCACCGGCATACAAGGAACTCATTGGCGTAAGGAAGGATGGCGTTGTTATACAAATTTTCCTCCAGTTGTTCGAGTGTACTTGGTGGGAGCGATGGCCATCCACCGCCCATGTCCTAGCATCCGAAGTTTTTGAGGGTGGGAACCAGAAACGGTCGACTTTTCCCGGGAAGTCCACCGATGTGATGAGGCCGTTGATCATAATACCTATTGGCTGCTCATAATTCAAGCCGTCGAGCGGATGTGGGGTCGTCCATATTCAATAATGCACGTAGAGAGCCAAGTTGAATACGAACGACCCACATCCACTCGGCGACTTGAGTTATGAGCAGCGAATAGGTAATCCGATCAACACCCTCACCACACCGATCCACCGTCCCGAGAATAGTAGACCGCATCTGGCACATGCCCACAAAAACCCCGGATGCTTGGAGACGGAGGGTGGATGGCGCTCGCTCCCACCAGGTACACTCGAACAGCTGGAGGAAAATCTGCATGACAACGTCGTCCTTCCTTGCGCTAGTGAGCACCTTGTATGCTGGTGACGACCTGCCAAGAAGAGGGCCATTGATTCCAGTGCCATGAATCCCCCGTGAATATTCATGTCCGGACAGAAGTTCATAGGGGAGTCAACTTCCTCCTCGAAAGATGTTGACACATGGTCACCCATGAAACACACCAAGACCCACCTTGCGAACAGGGCGTCACTTGCATTCAAGGAGCTCTTAGGCGTAAGGAAGGACGGCGTTGTGATACACATTCTCCCCAAGTTGTTCGAGTGTACTTGGTAGCAACGACAGCCATCCACCGTCCACGTCCTAGCATCCGGAGCTTCTGAGGGTAGGAACCAGAAACGGTCGACTTTTCCCGGGAAGTGGATTGGTGTGAAGAGAGTGCCCATCGGAGTACCTATTGGCTGCTCATAACTCAAGACATCAAGCGGATGTGCCGTCGTCCGAATACCACGGTGCACAGAGAGAGCCATGTTGGTTTACAACGACACGCATGCACTCGACGGCTTGAGTTATGAGCAGTCAATAGATACTTCGATGGACACCCTCCCCACACCGATCCACCGTCCCGAGAATAGTAGACCGCATTTGGCACATGTCCACAGAAACCCCGGATGCCGGGAGAAGGACGGAGGATGGACGTTGCTGCTACCAAGTACCTTAGAACAACAGGAGGAGAATGTGCATGACAACGTGGTCCTTCCTTGCGCCGAGGAGCTCCTTGAATGCAGGTGACACCCTACGAAGATCAGGGCCATGGATTCCAGTGCCATGAATCCCCTATGAATATTCGTGTTCGGACAAAAGATGGGCCGCGAGCGTCCCTACTTTTTTGCTCTACACAGTCGGCAAGTTCAACCATGAACGCGCCAGCACGATAACAACGCCAGAATGGATCCACACCGGAGTTGACGAGCATTGGTCCGCCTTTCTCCGAATACACTGCAGGGTCTTCACAAGAGACATGAATAGCAAATAGACGCCCGCTGTCGTTGGTAAAATGGTGGTTCGTTGACGATCTAGAATTTTGCAAGCTAGAGGGGGCAGTAAGCAATGTGGGTACGTATATGTCTATAAAGAATGTGGGGATGCCCTACAATTTATATTTAAAAAGACAGAGAAGCATTCGTACAATGTAATAGTCCTAAAGTACTCTCTAGACATCCCAAATCCTAAAACATAATCTAAATGGATTAAAGTCCTGACGTCGAAGACAAGAGTTCGGCGCAACGGGACAAGGACGTCATCCAAGGTTTAGGGTGGGCGCCCTGAACCATTCACCTGGACGAGTAACTCACCCAGAAACTACATCGCCCTTGTTGTCGGACAGAGACCAAGTAGCCTGCACAAAGAGGCCAACGATCAGTTGCGGACTGTGAGAGGGCCAGACAGCGAACTCAAAGACATTCCGCTGGAGCATCAATTTGAAACAGCCGATGGAGGTAGTGATAAGCCGACCTTACGATACACGTAGTCGTCGACAACCTCATTTACAATCCCGCCGACGTGACGTCGACGCCTTCCCCCTTTGGGGCGACGGAGCCGAAGCAAGAGCCCACTTCCTCCGTCATCTGCGTCCGCCGTCGCTTAGAGTGGCTCGTCTCTTGCCGCGGGCCATCGCCGGAGGGCCCTCCCGGCGCAGAAACGCGGTGACGGCCATGCACAAGCATCGGTACACGAGTGGGCATCATGTCATTTTCTTCCCTTTATTCTCTCTTGGAGATCTTCGAGGGATGAAATGATCGTTCCCGTGCCTAGTGTACTTTTTCACGACATCGGGATACTCTAGCAAGAGGGACCCATCTTGCCATGAAGCGCACGCGCGCACTCTGAGTCCGAGCTTCGTCTGCCTCATCGAAACGTCGGGGGCCCAACAGAAGGGGTTACTGGATAGGTATTGCGACACGCTAAGACCGGAATCTAGCAAGTCGCGGAGATACGAGGCCAACGTCCCCAACAGGATTCTGTCATGTTCGTTGTCGGCATAGGACAAGGGGAAAATGGCGTTGTAGAGCGGATTGAGGATGGTGCTCTCGGGCGAGCAATCGATGAGCAGGGTGTTGGTGGAATTTGCCCTGAAATTCGGCGCCCTGAACCTATCTTTGTCCCAGACGCCCTTGTGCAGGACTTTCAACCGCAACTGCCCCTCAGGATGATCGGGGAACTGAATGTAAATGTTCTCCTCGAGATCGGGATCGGGCGAGACGTGGACGGGGTGCGTGGGGCAAGGTGCGTCCGGAACATACGGCGGAGGCCTGCATCTACACGCATTCACCGGCCGTCTCTCGACTATGGAGATACACTCCTCGAGGGCCAGCACGCGCAAGGATTTTAGGCACTCCATGCCGCGGAAGAGGAAGTCCACCACCGGTCTGGCGATTGCGACGGGCAGTCTGGTCCACACGGACAAGTGGAACTTATCGTCCAAGTTTTTCAAGAACTGGCGCATGTCCGGACGGCAGTAGAAGGTGTACTCGCCGAAGATGTGGCGTCTACTCAGGTTGTATTCTTCCTCCGACGGGGCCTCTCCCAGGGGCACGGGATTGTGCAAGACTCGTTGAACGTGTTGGGTTCGACACAACACCCCCTCTACCTCCAGGATCAGGAAATAACTGAAGGGGGGAAGGGCGACGGGAGGGGGCGTCTCGTCGGGCGGCTGTGAGGCCTGCGGATGCGAAACCCCATGCTCAAAGTGGACTTCAGAATGAATGACATCGATCCAGAACAACAGACATGCGTGCTAATGGAGATGTGCCGGGAAGTCTTCCTCATCGACGTGCTAATTCAATCGGACGTGCTATTTCTAACGGACGCGCAAACCCGATACAGACAAGCTAGGTAAGAGAGTTGGAGGGAAATGGAGCCTCACCTTTCTTACATCCGTGGGGGTGGCGACCTGGACCGCAGGCACTGCTCGCCCAATGGCATCAGGAGTGTCGACTTCCATGGGGATGGCGACGGTTTCCTTCTTGCGAGGGGACAACGATCGATGAGGTGGAGCAACCGGAACAAGTGGGGACATTGCAGATGCGTCGCCCAGTACAAGAGCTTTGTCACCCTGAACCCAAAATCAAAAGAGCGTAACTAGATTGCACATAATCAATTGAAAAGAAAAACGTATTGCGAAATGGAATGCAGTCACCAGAGACTGAGCAATTTATGTTTGTCAACAACACATCCAATATATTACAAATATAACAATGTTTTACAAACGGACCCACTCTCACAGAAGAGATTTTCACATCCTAAGCCCACGTCTACGCTCCATGAATATGACAACCGAAATCCTAGGGAAGACAAAGAGAGCCCCTACGACTACGGACCCACAGCCCCGTGGACTCGTCGGGATCTGGACGAACTCAAGGCCCCGGCGTAACGCCCTCACATAGCGTCCACACCTTCACGACAAACATAAATGATGGGAGCTATGTCGAAGGGTTACCCACCGCGGGAGCCTCGTCGACATTGACTAGCGCCTGCTCCTCCTCCGTCTCCGGGCTCTGCTGCATCGCCATCGCGGCCTGCACGCGGGGCATATTGCTCAGTCAAGTTAGTGAAGGACTGTTCCATATCTCCCAAGTCCACGTCGAGGTCGTAAGGGTCATCGTCGTGCATGATAGGACGATGGGAGAGTTCATGGACATGCACAAACGGAAATTGACTGAGGGCCAGGTCATCGACGTTTGGCTCGTGAGTGACACTCACCCCGGTTTGCGTTGCCTCTCCGGAGGCCAGGTGCCGAAGGCCAGATGCCGCGGACACCATCGCCGAAGCCGAGTTCGTGGAGACTCCCGAGACGTTGTGAAGCTCGCTCGCTGGAATTGGAATCGGAAGGACGGGAGGAGGAGAGGGAGAAGGCGTCGTCTTGGAAGTATGGATTTGCGACTTCATTTCCCTCATTTCCCTTATGAACTCCATGTTCTCCTTCCAAGCCGCTGTGTTTAGCTCATTCTTCTTGGCCTGTTTCCTCCTCTCCTCCGCGAGTTCCTTCTCCCTGACTGCTTTCTTCGCCTTTCGCCTCGCCTTCTTCTCCGCCTCCTCCTGCAGCCATTGTTGCCTCTCCCGCTCCATTTTCTCCTCCCTCAGCTGTTGTTGCTTCCTCTCTTCCTCCTTCTCCCTCCTCAGCGCATCGATTTCTTCAATGCACTTGTCCATCTTCCCAGACTCCTTCTTCCTGACCTGTTCGGCAATTCTCTCCGCGAATGCGACGTTGATCCCGACCTTGACGTCCGGCTTCGTCTCCGCAGTCGCCGCGGCGGAACTCCCCCCGACCCCAGGTACAGTCCCCGCGTCCGATGATAATGCAGCTTGGGCGACCCTGAGAGTCTCGTCATATTCCTGCCTCAGCTTGACCGAATTGGACAAGCGCGTCTCGAGGTCCAATTCATCCATGTCGTCGAGTTCGATCGGGCTCTCCTTGGAATTCTTAACTCTCGACAGTTCTCTCGCGCTCGCCGTAGCATGGGCGCACATCGCTTGCTCTTCAGGGCTGGGTTCAGGGATCTCCAACTCAAGAGCGTCGACGGCGACCTGCACAAGCGTCAATGTCGTCACGCTCACTTCCTCTCTAAGAGCGGACACGGGACGGAGGGACTTCAAGTCCTTGACGATGGTCCGCGACTCCTGAATCCTCTCTTTCATCGTCTTCTTGGAGGGCGTGGCGGGGGTGTGAATCAGATCAAGCCTCACTTTCTCCATCTCGTTTTGCTGCTCTTCAGAGAGTCGTGACCTCAGCAGACCCAACTCTATCTGTAGGTCCTCTATCTGCATCCTGGGTGGAGTGGATGGCGTCACCCATTCCGGCTGATGAGAGCTCGCGGTTCCGATCGATGGAGTACGGGAAGTAGGAACGCGAAACAGGTGAGCTCGCACATCAGAGCGCCCGCCCTGAACCTGTTGGGATGGCGGAGGTCGACGCCAGGACTGCGGGGAAAGGGAAGCAGGCAAGCGGGAGTGGACCAGTCTTGAGCGGGAGCTCCCAAGTGGCTGAGATGGTCGATAGAGTTGGGCAGGAGATAGAGGATCAGATTGGGATTGGTACGGACTGGAATCAGTCCGCCCGCTCTGATCTGCTCCGGTCTGAGAAGGAGAAGACGGAGGAGGAATGGGATCAGAGCGCCCACTCTGATCTGCTCCAACTTGAGACTGAGAAGATGGAGGTGGGATGGGATCAGAGCGGGCGGTCTGATCTGCTGCAGGAGTGGAGTGAGACGGCGACGCCGGAAGAATTGGATCCTCCGGCTCATCATGGTGAGAGTCCGGCCTCGGCTGCCCGCTCCGGTCAAACTGCTTTGATTGCTCGGTCGCATCGTTGTTAGCACGATCCAACGACGGCTCCCGGTTTCCCTGGACGCCTTCCTCATCTGGCCGATTCCCGGTCTGCTCACTTTGTTCATCTCCTTCCTGTTCGTCCGCGTTGATGTCGGGGTGCTCGATTTCAACGTGGTCGGCGTCCACGATGTTGAGGGCCTCGTCCGCTTTCGCTTCTTCGACGGTAGGATTCGGCTCCTTGTCCAGCTCCGGCCGGGTGGCTCTCGCCAGTGTCGGGGTGACATAGCCATAACGCAACGTCCAGCCGGGGACCAGAATATCCGGCCACATCTCCGCGCCTTTGCGATTATGCTGGGATTGACGCAAGAGGGCCTTCTGAGTGGAGATGATTAGAGTGACAGAGCTACGCGACAACATCTGCGGGCATTCAAAGGATTTAGTCATTACTGATATTACAATGTCTAACGCCCGCTACATCGAGATGTACATCAGAAGAACTATTCAAACACAGCGTGGTCAGATGCTCACCGTGCACGCCGAAATTGGCTTCGCACCAGCGAAGACCAACATGACGGTTCCTTGATCCCTGCAGAACTTGTCGATGAAGCGCAGATACACCTCGTATCGGAGCTCATACTTCGACAAGGTCCTCGGATTGTCGTGACGACAGACCTCTCGATTCATGTAGATGGTTCCCTCATTGGTCAGGTCCTCGTCCTCCTCAACAGACAGCGAGGGCACCTCGTCGTTCGTGTTCACCACACTCGAGTTGACCCACCTCCACCGGGACCTCTGCAGGTACATCACGGAGACCTTGTTCTTCTCCTTGTACGTAGGTTCCCCCGCCCGACATACGTACTTGCACTCCCGCCGCATGTTGTAATCAGGAAGCAGTTCCTTCACAGCTTTGTCCACATCAGCCGCCCGCTTCGAAAAGAAGATCAGCATCCAAGTGTGGACAGACGAGGACATGACGGACTGCGACACCACCTCCACCTCCTCAAGGATTTTCTTGTTGGCGGAATTGATCTCCATGGTCTCCACACCCGGAAACTGGCGGAAATCGATGATGCCCACCTCGCAGTACTTGAGGTTAGCGGGTCCATCTACGGCGCGCTGGGGGACCCAGTTCTCCCTCTTGTAGACGTACAGCGTTGGGTCGAACCTGCTTCCGGCTCGAAGCCAGCGGCACATTGAGGCCCGCGAATACCTCCGCACATACTCACAACGTTCATAGTTCACCATGACACGGTCGAAGGCGGCAAGGAGCTCATCGGACGGTAGGACGCTCTTCTTTCCTGAGCGCACCTCCGACTTCAGGTACTCCGGATCGATGGTCTGGAGGTACCAGGTGTGGAAGCCGTTGATGCGCAACTGCGTCTTGAAGTCTTGCCACGCTTGCAGTTCAATGTCTCCGGCTGCGTTGATGACTTCGCCTGCCGATATCATGCCGCTCGACTTGCCCCTGTCTGCCAACTCCCTCGCCAGCACGTTCTTGTACTTTCTGTTCGTGCACCACATGGCGATGGGAATGGCCGAAGTCCACGAATTCGGCTTCTTGTTGAGATAGACCTTTGGTGGTATATCGAGGATTTTCCGCGCAAGCTCACCCACCGCCGCGTCATCGAGGCCGTGCAAGTTCTTCATCATGTTGCTCGTGATGGGGAGGAACTTGTACAACTTCACGTTCCCCTCCTTGGTTGTCGCTTCGTTGAAGGGTCCCCCGGAGTCAATGTCGTGAAGCGACCCCGACTCATGACCTTGGAAAACCTTCTGCCATGCGGCCCAGGTCTCCTCCGAAGCCATGATCACCTTCCGCTCCCCCATCCGGTCCAGGTCGTAGATTCGTTGGGAGTTGCCCGATGGCTTGAGAAGACCAGTCGATTCAAAACTCTGCTCGGCTTTGACACGAAATTCCTACAGGAAAATTAACACATTTGAGTCGGACTCGGAAGTTGGATCCGTGTAGACCGACTGAGGTTCAGCGGATCAGAGCGGGCGCTCTGATCCTACCAATCCTAATTCCTCCATCTCGGGGAGGGCAGTTTCCTATCCATAGACGGTATCCTAACCAAATCGATTCAGAGCGCCCGCTCTGATCTTCGGACTCCCAGACTTAGATTCAACATGAATTGAATGGGCAGGATGGATCGACTAAAATGTGTACCTCGTAGCGAGCAAATTCTTCGCCTTGTTCTTCCTTCCTCAGATTCTTCCGCTGCTGCACCGGCCTTCGAGCATTGTCCCACAGATAGCGACAGTGTTGGATTGTAGCTGGCAGCGACGACAGATACGGACCTGTCACGTTCCCGTCGTTGCACTTGCACGACAACGCGTGCAAGTGATTCTTGTTGTCGGACCATACGACCTCGCATGTCCACTTGCGCACCTTCTTCTTCAGCGCCTTGTCGTCGACCGATGCCTCTCCCGAGATGATTTCCTTGGCCGCTTTCCAGGTGTGCTGGCCGTTGATGATCTTCAGCGGAAAGGACTTGACGCAGTCCACCCAACATGTTGGCCTAGCCTCCGTGTCCGGCATCACGGTCAGGATTTGCTTGGTGAAGTTGACCTTCACCATTCGATCAAGCACGGCCATCACACCCTTCTTCTCCAGGGGTCGGAAGATCATACCCGACTTCTCGTCCGCCTGAATCATGTCGTCGACTTCGAGCTCAAAGAATGTCCCCCGCCCGAATATGTACATGTACTTGGACAGTTCTTTGAACTTCTTATTCGCCACAGCCTCGGCCTTCAGTCGCTTCCTCGCCTCTTCTTCCTCTAAGCGCTTGGCCTCCCTCTTCAAGACGAGATCCACGAACAGCTTATCAGGAACGGCATCGGGATCGTAAGGCACAGTCTCTGGGTTGTCCAACCATTTCCCATTCACCTTCTTGATCGCCTGCCTCTGCGCGACCTCCTCGGAGACGTCGGTGTTGTCCGGCAGGTCGCTCTGCTGTGAGGAGCTGGGCGACTCAGCATCTGCCCGCCGTTGCCTGACCATCCTCGCCGCATCTTGCGATGATCCGGCCGCGACCTCGGGTTGAGGATTCCTCTTCCTCGTGGCTTTTTTCTTTTCTCGCGACCTCGGTCCGGAACACCCCGCAGATTCATCGGCAGGCTGCGGAAGGATGATTGGGTCCCTCTCTGCCTCCGGGACGGTTGGTGTGTCACCAGTTCGAGATGCCGGTTGGGCTGGGATGTTCGCGCCCGTCTCGGTTACCTCTGACGCGGGAGAAGCACGGGGTCGAGTTTGCGCCACGTTAGAGGCTCCAGCCAGGGCCAATGCGGCCGGCAGTCTGGCCCGTGTGGTTGCGCTGGAGCTCGATGCTCCTCCCCTCTTGGATTTCTTCTGCTGTCGACCTTGCTAGTCCATTTGATTTACTTGCTTCTGCTTGGACTGGAGTTCGACTATTACCGCAGCCTGTAGACTGTTTGCATTGGTGAGAAAAGATTTTACTGCTTGACCAATTGCTACAAAATCGTCTAAATGAGCTTCTACTCTACCTCTGATGTCGAGCATCAAGGTTTGGAATATATGGGGAACTTGCTCGTAATTTTTCAGGATGCGTTCGTGACAGAACGTCATCTCATCTTCTACCCTAATGGCTAGCACTCCAAATGCGTTGTTCAAAGTGTTCACTACATCTACCAGAATGGCTTCGCGCAGCACATTCACATTGATGACTACGAGTTCCCTGAATGTTTTCCATCTGGGGTCACCGTTACTCGTGAAGCCTAGTTCTAAACAAAATACGAGGGAGCCCTCGAGGTAGCTCATCTCCACGGTCCACAGGGCCTTGGATGCGACAAACTCCAGAGGAGTTTTCCCTTCGACGAGTGCCGTCCAGGACTCGTGCACTCTCTCTGACGCAATTGGTTTGATGTACCCGGTGAGGTGTGGCGTACTGTCGAGGAAGGACTCCATTGCACTGTGCACAGACACTAGTACAAATCAGACCGTGCGCTCTAATCCGCACCTGGATATATAGCTGTGGCGGTACTACTAATTATGAAGTAGTTTTCGACCGAGGGGCTTTACTTGATTCATCATTTGCTTGGAGACTGAATTCCAGTCTATTCTACTTGGTTAGACTATGGGCCTGCTCTTCATGATTCGTCATTTATCTTCACGGGTAAGATCAGAGCGGGCGCTCTGAATCTCTCTCGAGTATATCCTTCATGGGAGATGAATTAATAATCACCAGCAATATTTCATTAAACTGAGTTGGGGTCTAGGGCCATTACTATGGAGGGTTTACCATGATCTATGTCTAATTCATCTCTGGTAATCGAATGCACCCTCGGTAAGCGGAGTGATGTTCAGCTAGACTCCGCGAAGGAGGTTCAGAGCAGGCGCTCTGATCCTCCCCTTGTTTATCCGGTACTAATGAGGATCTGATTTCCCTTCTATCCTATCCCTACAAAAGTGATACTTCACTATATACAATGCGGTCATTTATCTCTTCGACTGAATCAGAGCACCCACTCTGAACCACTTTGTGTTATTTCCTTTTGGTGAGGTTTAGGACGCCCACTCTGAACCAGTTTTGAATATGCTCGACCTGTTTGGTTCAGAGCGGGCGCTCTAAACCTGTTTTGAATCTACTGGGCCTATTCTGTCTAGAGCGTCTGCTCTGAACCTAACTGAGCGCTCTAGCCTATAGGGTGTTTGGAGGATCAGAGCGGGCGCTCTGATCCTGCACTCCTTTGATTGTTTCAGAGCGCACTCTGATCTTCAAAGCTGAAAGGCTTGCTCTGGTAGGTCCAGTGCGGGAGCTCGATCCTCTCCTACGACGAGTAATTAATTAAGTCTATGATTCGAAATAGGCTTCTGAGAGGATCAGAGCGGGCGCTCTGATCCTCTAGGATTTGAGTTGGTTCGCTGCGCCTGCAGTGATCCTCCCACCACCGATTGTCGCTATGGTAGGTTCAGGGCGGGCGCTCTGATCCTCCCCGACTACGTTTGATACAACAGTCTGTCTTTCGTTCAATGCAGCATTCTGAGAGGATCAGAGCGGGCGCTCTGATCCTGCAGGATTAGGATTGGTATAGAGCTCTTGCTTTGATCCTCGAAGCACCGAAGATTGATCTGGTAGGTTCAGGGCGGGCGCTCTGAACCTCTCCTACTATGTCAAATTCAGTGCGCTCTATTTCATCCAAAACAGTATTCTGAGGATTAGAGCGGGCGCTCTGATCCTCCACGACTACGTTTGATACAGCAATCTCACTTTCGGTCAATGCAGCATTCTGAGAGGATCAGAGCGGGCGCTCTGATTCATCCCGACAACGTATGATTCTATAATCTCTCTCTCGTTCAAATGTGCATTCTCAAAGGTTTAGGGCGGGTGCTCTGGTCCTCCCCGGCTACGTAGAATTCAACAATCTCTCTTTCAATCAAACAACATTCTGAGAGGATCAGAGCGGGCGCTCTGATTCATCCCGACAACGTGTGATTCTATAATCTCTCTCTCATTCAAATCTGCATTCTTAGAGGTTCAGGGCGGGCGCTCTGGTCCTCCCCGGCTACGTAGAATTCAACAATCTCTCTTTCAATCAAATAGCATTTTGAGAGGATCAGAGCGGGCGCTCTGATTCATCCCGACAACGTGTGATTCTATAATCTCTCTCTCATTCAAATCTGCATTCTCAGAGGTTCAGGGCGGGCGCTCTGGTCCTCCCCGGCTACGTAGAATTCAACAATCTCTCTTTCAATCAAATAGCATTCTGAGAGGATCAGAGCGGGCGCTCTGATTCATCCCGACAACGTGTGATTCTATAGTCTCTCTCTCATTCAAATCTGCATTCTCAGAGGTTCAGGGCGGGCGCTCTGGTCCTCCTCGGCTACGTAGAATTCAACAATCTCTCTTTCAATCAAACAGCATTCTGAGAAGATCAGAGCGGGCGCTCTGATTCATCCCGACAACGTGTGATTCTATAATCTCTCTCTCATTCAAATCTGCATTCTCAGAGGTTCAAGGCGGGCGCTCTGGTCCTCCTCGGCTACGTAGAATTCAACAATCTCTCTTTCAACCAAACAACATTCTGAGAGGATCAGAGCGGGCGCTCTGATCCTCCCCAACTAGGAATGATTAAATAATTTCACTTTCGTTCAAAGCAGCATTCTGAGAGGATCAGAGCGGGCGCTCTGATCCTCCAGGATTTGGAATGGTTTAGAGCGCCCGCTCTGATTCTCCATGCACCCATCATCGCTTGGGCAGGTTCAGAGCGGGCGCTCTGATCCTCCCCGACTAGGTACAATTCACGTCGCTCTCTTTCATTCAAAACAGCATTCTGAGGATTAGAGCGGGCGCTCTGATCTTCCCGGGCTTGGAATGGTTCAGAGCGCCCGCTCTAATCCTCCAAGCACCCAAGAAGGCTTGGGAAGGTTTAGGGTGGGCGCTCCAAAGTATTATATGCGGCTTTGAAGGTGCGCGTTTACAGGCACCCATAGTCCTAGTGCGATTTCTATGTCGTTCTATGCTCAATCTGAAGGGGTAACAAATGTACCTGGTATCACTGAAGTCGCTGCAATTTGCAAATCCTACTTTCTCCAAGCTACAGATTTCGCCCCTGCACCAGAACTGCAGCAATGCCAATAGTAATGCACTCACGGTAATGCCTTCGTTCGAGGTTCACCAAATCCAGACCTACATTCATGAAACAAATCCCTCATAGTTTAGAAACACAAGTGCTGTACAAACCCTAGCTCCCGCTTAGCCGAATCCTAAGCTAACCGGAGGATTGAAGAAATGATAAACTCCCGATATATTCACAACTCACACCGAACACTCACACTAAAATTTCACGCGCATAGGAATTCCTGGCACTGAATGTAGAGTTCAATGAGACCCTGAGCAAACCAAAGCAAATACAGACATTCCAAACCCTAAGACAACAATAGTAAACCCTGAAATCGAAATTATAGAGTTCAAGACAATTTCATCAATGCAACAAACAAAAAAAACATCAGAAATCCAAACTCTGTCAAATCCTAAGCAAACCCAGGCACAGACAGACCATCACATATTGGAAATCCAAGCTTAGCGAAAACCTGAGCAGATCCTAAGACTGAAGAAAAGATGAACTCACCGTATATTTACAACTTGTAAACACTCCGCGCAAAATCAGTCCACTGCTGCACTTCCACGCGAACTCTCACAGAAGAAAGTAAAACCCTCCAAACACGAACTCAAGCACGGTGAACCCTGAAAGATGCAAACACCGCAATTGATTCAATGATCAAAACTAAACTCCACAGTGTGAACTCTCGCTCCGCCCTTTAGTCCAAAAGTCTCACATGCTAAACCATCACGCAAACAGAAATTTCTGGCACTACATTCCAGAAACTAGAAAGAACTGGAAGAATCGATTGCACCTTAAACCCTCCACAAGAAGCACCGTGGTTGATTGAATGATCGAAACAACTCCGCAGTGTAGACTGTCGCTCCCTTCAACCCCGAACATTCACAGCGCCGCACTTTCACGCGCACAGGAAAAGCGGACCCTCAATCGCCGAAACTGGAACTAACTTGGAGAATCAATCGCAAAACCCTGCTGTAGCACTACCGCGCCTTTGACTCTCCCACAAGAAACTGAAAATCTCCAAGACCGCTCTCTCTGATCCAAACAGCGTGATTGAACCCTAAACACACGAACTCCCCCAAGGCAGAATCTCAAAACAAACGAATGGCACTGAAGAACTGCCAAATCACGAGCCCGGCGCAAGACTGTAAAAAAACAAACAAAACGCTTCTTCGGGAGCACCAAACCCTATGTGTGGTCTCACGCAACTGGCCCAGATTGATGACCGGCCCTCCTGGTACTTGGACAGCCTATACCCGGACACTCTATACCCGACCTATATCCGGATCCGAGCCTGCGGCCCATTTTGATTAACTTGGAATTTCCTATAAATTAACCAAAATGCCAACATCTCCATATTAAGTTGTATAAATTCCGTAAAATTGTAACTGTAGGAATTTCAACTTGACCTCATGTTGGAGATCTCATAGGAAAAGTAAAGAAAACAACAACACTTAGACAGTGAAAGATTATAATGTTTGACCGTGAGGGTGTTAAAACTGCAAAAAAATTTTAACCTTCTTCTCACAAGTCAAATTTAACCCCTAAAGGACAAAGCCCTTTTTTCTACCTAATAACACTCAAAACTGCCATATCTATGGCAAGGAGTAAAAAAATTGAAAAACCGTTATTTTTTCATATCTAACCGTAGGATCTTACACTTTACTAGTATGAGAGTGTGTGGCAAAAATTTCAGAATTTTTGCCCGCTTAGATTGAAAGATATCTGCGTTTAAAGCGGGAAAAACAAGTTTTTCAGCACATTGCGGGACTAGATTTTTTGACTTTGAACATTTTAAACTTAAAATTTTTGCACTACAGAGTTTGAGCTTTAAATCTTTATAGTGGAAAATTGAGTTGAGAGTCTACATAAAAAAAAAAGTTCAAAAAAACATTAATTATCATTCTTAAAAAAATTGTTAAGTAGAAGTAGGTACGAGATAGAAGGAAAATCTGAAATATTCTTATATTTCACATGGAATTCAAATGCACTAATCCCTATGGTGAGATTGTTCTAGCAAGTAAATCAAACCATGCAAAAAAAAAAAAAAAATTAAAAATTTGAGAAATTGCATTCATAAATGAGTCCTACAAGTAATTTTTTTCAACAATGAAGATGCTCTAATCGCCCAAAAAACAAGAATGTCCATAACTTTCTCATCACATATCCAAATGAAATGAATCAAAGCTTTCCAGCTACAAAAAAATATAATCTATGAGAAAAAATAATATTAAAAAAAAAATTCAAATTTTTGTCCATTTTTTCCGGCTGCCCGAGCTACCCGCCGTCCCCTCGTTTGAGCTTATTTGGTCATAACTATTGTTCCTAGGCACCGATTTTGAAAAAAATTATATTCCCACAAAGCTAATCAACTTTTTGACGTGCAAAAAAAATTTCAAAAAATTAGGAGAAAATTTCAGTCCGTAGGTACTTGCCCGAAAACGCATTTGTCCCCCGAAGGGACAATGGTCCTTTAGGGGCTACAAAATACAAAGTCATAGAGTTCCAGTATAAAGAAATGGAAAACACGTGGTGCAAGTTGCAATTATTCCTAAACTAACGACTCCCAAAAAAAGATGCAATTGGTGGTCACATTAAATGACCTTGTACGTGAAATTAACAAAATGTGGGCAACAACCTTGCCTTGTACTTTAATGTCCAAAAAAATATAATGTATAAGGACCAAAAAAATTCCGAATTGTAATTCTTGCAATACAAAAATTTGTTGCCCCCTCTCCCTTGTTTTGAGCTTATTTGGGCATCACTTTTGTTTTTGGGCACCAATTGAAAATAATATATATTCTCGTGAAACAAATCCGTTTTGCTATCTCGATAGAAATATTTAGTTTTCTGCAGTTGTGTCCTTTTATACAAATTTATGGTGATCACACTTTCATCACATGCATATGAATGCACATGAAATTTGGCTTAATTTAATAAATACTAGTTGAATGTTTTCATGATTTACAAATTTTTAACCACATAATCATATTGGACGTGAAAATGCTATTTGAATAGTGAAATAAATAATGAATCCCATTATTTAGTATTAGTTGTGATGACTCCTATAGAAATTAAAGTATAAGATTTTTCAGTAAATGGAATACACTGAAAGTGAACTTTTCACTCTACATATAGATTTTTTATTATGGGAACTTGAATGAAATCGACGATAAATGTAAATTAGGTTTTATCGTAACTATATGTTAATTTTGGTACGCTACTCTTTCTTTATAATTGTATTTTTTATCTTTGACTCAAACTAAACACTATACGAAATTCAATGCAATACATGTGGGAGGATGTGTCACTCCAATTCACCCACAAAAAGAGAAATTGACCGTGGATGTAATAACAAATTCTAAGGAAGAATTACATGAATGATACAATTTCAAGAGTCTACCTTCGCGGTAACTAAAAAGAACACGTGCTTTATTCAATAAAGTTGCCTATGCAGTTGGAGTGAAACATTATTGGAAGAGAATGCTTGCACATGGCAACAGAAGTCACAATCAATTCTAATTTTTTAATATACTGCGTTAGTAGTCCGAGGGAATCTTTACTTTGTCTTCTATTGACCCTATTAACCTCTAAAACACCGTCATTTTTATAATAACAAGTACCAAAAAGACACGTACCAAAAATTAATTGAATAAGATAAAAGACTTCAAAGTTTACTTTAGACTATTGAATGCAAAACCAACAAAGCTAAACAAAAAAATCCTCATGAATTTTGACTCAATCATAAAAATAGACTGATTCAATATTCTCCAAAAATATACAAATATAGAAAACAATTTTTAAACTGAAATCTTTTCGAATGAAGAGCTTTTTTTTAATCTACCTAAACTGCCATTTTAGAAAAACAAAACAAAACATATTCTGCCATAAGTTTTTATGAATATTTCCAAGGAAATAAATAATAGGTGGTTACATTTCATTTGGTCATGAAGTCTACAGGATTGTTCTTAACATGCATTTACAAATTATATATATTATTTTCATGTTCACTGTCCCACAAATTTTGAGACATTGGAAATTTCGGTTTAGGGTACTATCAAACATGGCTCATCATTTTCATACAGTACATGGATACCCAAAAAAAATTCAAATTCTCAAGAGATATTTTAAACTAGTTCAAAAATAGCAAAATTAAATATAATCAGCCACTTCAATTGGAAAAGCTACTGAATTGTATAAAACATAGATAGACATCATGTCCATTAGAAGAGATTTCAACCCTGCAGAAGACTCTGAGTTATTACAACGTTCCCAAGCACTCCCATGCTGCCAAATCAACATGCTGATGTGGTCGGGAGATGACCTCATCGGCAACATATTCTTTAATTATTATTTTTAAATAAAAGCATATAAATAAAAATTATAAATTGCAAATTGAATTTTTGAATTTTTGAATTTCTAAAATTTTAAAATTTCTAAACTTGAATTTCTGAATTTCTGAAATTTCTGAAATTTTTAAAATTTCTGAATTCTTTAAATTTTTGAATTCTTTAAATTTTTAAATTTCTTTAAATTTCTTTAATTTCTTTAAATTTAAAAAAAATTAATTAATTTTAAAATTTTAAAATTTCTTTAAATTTCTTTAAATTTCTTTAAATTTTTGTATTCCTTTAAATTTTTGAATTTCTTTAAATTTCTTTAATTTTAAAAAAATTTAAAATTATTAAATATTATGGGCAACAGAACAATCTTCATAGAATTGGGATGAAACGGCCTTTTTGAGGCTTGAAAACTCGCTTAATGCACCTCTCGGCATCCTAAGGCATGATTACAAGCATGAATGGCTTCAAATAAGAGCATTATTGTTGTACATTCCAATGATTGAAGGCATTCATTGGTACCATTCTATCAATAGGATTCATAATGTAAAAGCAATGGAGCATTCATAGTCATCCTATAATCTCACGCTTTAAGGAATTCTATAGAGTTTGACTCATGGTTTTCAAGCTGTAAACTATAGAGTTCAACTCATGGTTTTCAAACTTACTATAAACTATAGAGTTTGACTCATGGTTTTCAAATTGTGTGTCCAAAACCAAAAATAAGAAGGTATTAAATAAAATTTGGTCTTGGATTATACATCTTCTGTACGATTATGACATAAGTATTATTTTCCACTTCATTGTCACAGCCATTTATACGGTTTTGGGAAGTGCAATGGTCTAAATTATATACAGGGTTTTAACTAAACATGATTTCTGAGCACCACCTTAAAATTGATTATTATAGTGGTTCAAAATTTAATTTGATCATAAATTCTACATGTCCTATACATTAACATCTTCTCCAAATTATGTTGCTTCCCCCTCATCTCTTTGGATTTCATTATATATAGTTCCTTGTCATAATTATTTTTAGTGAAAGGTTTAAAAAAATTACCGAGATTTGAGATGCTCATTAACCCTTAAAGGACATTCACTATATATTCACCAGAAACGCTCCAAAACCGCCATGTCTAGTACAAGTACCAAAATTTTGGTTTTTTTTTTGGGACATATTTTACCATAGGATCTTGTATTGTGTACTATCAAAATCATGTGGTGGCAATTTCAAACATTTTGACCAGGTGGATTGCAAGATATAAGCATTCAAATGAACTAACATCTTTTTTTTTACCGGATCCCTAAGAAAAGAAGGGCAATTGCATTTCACAAGCTCACATTTTTAATAATAAAATGACGTACATGGTGGTGCTTCCTTAGATTTGTTTTCTTAGACAAGTTGGCCACATGCTTGAAGAATTCAGATACTTTGGAATAGTACAACATATAGGAAAAAATTAATAAATAGTAGAGAATGATTAAAAATACTATATTATTTACAATTTAAATATGGAATTGAAAATTTCCAACCCCAATGGTCTAAAAGTTTTAATAATGTATCTACATCCTACGATTTTATTCTTGTCCCAAAATATTGAAAATGGGGTAAGATAAAGGATTTCAAAGTTTATTTTAGAGTATTAAGTAGGAAATCCAAAATTGCCCCCAAACAAAAAATCCTCATAACTTTTGACTCATTGATCTTAATGTCATGATCCAAAGCTTGTCCAATATATGAAACTCTAGAAAATCAATTTCAAATTTCTATATATGAAAAAAGTGATTTTTTCTGATGTGCCCAAACTGCCCAGTTATGATAGAAAGTAACCTATTAGGCTATAACTTTTGATTTGTCTTTCCAAATGTAATGAAGTTTGGTGCGTATGAAAGATCTTCTCGCCCCAAATATGAAAATTTCCACTCGAAGGCACCTACCCAAAATTTCTATACAACCAAAAAACACAGTCAGATCCTTTAGGGGTTACTTAATTTTAACTCTTTTAAATATAGAAGGCTTAGAAGACCAAAAGGTTCTAGAAGTCCAAATTTAACAAAAATGGGATAATGCACAACAAGTCGGATTACTCATAATGAACTCATACAGGACCAAGGAAGCTCTACAGACAATGAAGAACGATACAATGTCATGTTAAAAGTGTTTGTACACATTAACCCATAAAGTACCATTTTCCCTTTGGGAGACAATATGGTCATTGGACCGGGACCTCGAGTCTCAATATATTACATTGTTTTCTAAATGAATTTCTACTTTAATTTCTACATTGTACACATAATATTTAGTAACTTAGCTATTAATATGTACATGGGAATCTATGATTTATTCCAGTCATATCTATTTCATGAAAATTATGAAAATTATGAACAATATTATTTTTTTAGGATTTTTTTAGGATTTTTTTCTCACCTCCATTTTTATATTTGGAAAAAGAAAGTTGTTCACATGGTCAAGTTTTGAAGCTCCAACAACCTCACAATAGACATTGGTGTATTTCAATTCTACCGTAAAACACAAACAATTTTCTTGAATCTATTTCTTGAATCTATTTTCTATTGAATTTTTTTTTAATGAGTAGAAACATTCATTTGATTTTTTATAATTTTTAGTACATCATTAACTTATAATTATCCTTATCACAAAAGATTAGAAAGTCAAAACCAATAGAGCAAAGGTTATAAGTTAAGTTCTGAGGAAGTTGAACAAGGTGAAATCTATTCCACACAATCAATCTTATAATAGTCTAATAGAAGTTCCCACGGATAGATATGTGTAAGATACAATTTTGGTCCTTGTTATAGAAATTGCATTCTACAGTGTTTTTTGGCTGGACAAATGATCCTGGGACTTTGGTGAATAATATTTTCAAGTTGCACTTCAATTTTGTGCTTTGCTAATCTACAAGGTGATTGTATTTCTAGTACTCTATAATTAGATTTGAACTTAATTTCCTTGAACAACCTTACCACTTAAGCGTAGACCTTACAGTTGCCACGAACTCAAAGCCCTTAACCCCACAGTACAAAACCTATATCAACCTATAACCTATAACTAAATGTAGCAGAACAGTATAATTATTAACAAATCTGTCTACTAGAAGTTTTATAATGGTGGAAGCTCTACTTTAAGAAAGAATGTAAGAACACCGTCCCTTTATCCAATTTAAATCCCATATTAGCTGTAAAGTACAATGCAAAGTTCCATTCGCAAATCCATCTAAATTTCTCAAATTTCCATCAAATTCAATCCTCCAAAAAACATCGGTGGACTGACCCATGTCATTGTTCAAAGGTATCTATTTCAATTATCTCAATTGTTATATATTTCTGCAGTAGTTGCGGAAGCATGAGTCCCTGGCAAGTGACATCTATAATTCCTTTTGCCTAAAATAAGGACTGACAAGGTGTGCTCGCGGCTGCAAAATCGAATCCCATTGGAAAAATTCGAGGTTTGTCGTTGTATTTGTCAAGTCCTGCCTTTGTCATGTCCTGCCTTTGTCATGTCCAAATGAGGTCAGGTTTTAGAACGAATTTTAGTAAACATAGTTAGTACTATACTAGTTAATGAAATGAGGTGGCTTTGTGCTAGAACATTCAATTTGACTTTTGACACTATTAGAATATATAGCATTCATATACAAGAATCTAGTAGTACTAATTTATGCTAATTCTATTTTTTACTTTGATAATTTGTTATAGGACCACAATATAGTCCAATTGCCATCAGAATTGCATGTATTCATTAAATTGAGTACACCTTTGGCGAACTCTAAACGTTATATATAGATTTTTTATATACTATCTATTAGATAGGCCTGTTTTGAGAAGCCAGTGAAACCAAAAGTATGTAATTTTACTTTCATGGCTAGAGGAAGAAGAGGAGCTCTTATTCCGTGTGTTTTTCAGAATTTTCGCAGTGAAAATGAAATTTTGGCAATTTTATAAGCCAAAAGTGCATCTGTCGCTCATTACGCACGTAGATTGTAGCTGTAAAGAATATAGAAACTACAGTGAATGGATCAAATGACAACTTCAACTGTTCATGACGCTTTCTAAATCATGCAAAATACATATCAATTCAATTTAACCCTAGAACGTCTGGATCCATCTCCATAATTGGCTACTTGGGAAAAATCATTATAAAGTACTATTTGGAAGAATATTTTGGACATGATATACAAGTAAAAGTTGTAGATTATGAATTTCAGATTCCATCTCTGCGGTTAGATTCACCTATGCTACCATCAATATTTTTTGCAAAATTTTGGAAAAAAAAATTCATAATTTCTTCTGAATTCAATTATAAGCAGACTATTATCATTTTTTGAGTAAAACTTGTTGGAATGGATTCCAGATGAGGTTCTCTTCATGGGGTGATTTTTTGAATTTTTTTTGTTCTTAAAATCTATGACCTCAGTCTTGCAAACTCAGTTTTGAACAAAAATCAATGCAATTTTTGGCTTGATAAACTTTCACATTTATAATTGAAGAAAAATATGAACTCTAGTAACACCAAATCCAACCATTAGATAGGCCAAAAACTTGACAAAGTATCACCACAAATTAGATGACTTTCATCCAAACAGTGATGAGAAAGAAAACTCCATTTTAGTCTGTACATCGTCCAAAAAATGGACGTCGGAGCGCTCCAAGGTTAACCCCTAAGTGCCTAAGCCTTTTCAAGTGTGTTTTTCCCATGAAAAAAGAACATGGGCTTATAGTTATCTCCATTGAAACAAAATGATCTTTTTTCAAAATCTAACCGTACGGATGTTTAAAGAGCTTGCTTATTAGTATGTACACCAATTTTGAATGCAAAATTCCATAAGAGTTGTGAGATTATAATAAGAGAAATGTACATTTTCTATTTTTAATATGTTGTCCCTCTCCACAATGTTTCAGAAATTTGCACATAAAAGCTTTTTGGGATTAGAAGTAACATGAACAACTACAAATTGTGTTAGCACACTAAAATACCCTTTCAAAAAACTTAATATCACTTGAAAAGCTATTAAACTCATTACACAATCCACCTTGCAATTATTGAGATGCAATTTTTTTAATAAGTATAATTCACAAATAACTCCAAATCAAGACTTGCTTGTTTAAATTTTCAATGGTGAAAATCATGAAAACACTTCACTCTTTCGATTGGGACCATTTTCAAAGCAAATGAATAAGTGAAAGTTTTTAGATCTCAAATCAAGTGAAATTGCTCAAAGTTGAAAAATGAAGTAAAATTAGCAAGCTTTACTCTTCCATTAACGGACATAAATGGCTTTGGAGACCTCTCAACACTCAAATATGTACCTTTTTCAGTGAAAAATGAAAGTTTTGAATAGTAAACCCTAAAAACTGCCCAAAAACAATTTTAAAACGGGCAAACGAATTTAACTGCCCACTTCAAAATGAGCCTGAAATTTCAGATCGACCATATATGGTCGATGAGGCAGTTAGGGGTTAAGGTGGGAGCACCCAATATGACACCTGTACCTAATCCTTATTCCTAGATGGACATCAAACCGTCCCTGGGCTTTTATTGAATGGTCTTTGACAAGTGTCATAACGTTTTCTCCTCTCTTCACTGTGATTGGGTAAGTGCTGAATTTGTCAGAATTCAGATTTGGGTCCACGTTCAGGACGGTTCCAGTGGTCTAGAGGACTGAAACTTTGAAAGTCCCAGAAACCTCTTCATTTTTTTGAACACCACGAAAATGTTAATTTCCTGAAATGTTGTCTCCAAATATGCTGAATTCTTTAAACTGTCGATTTGGGGTGCTTCCACCTTATTAGTTCCAACTTACAATTAAAAATTACGTTAAAATCGCATTAACTACCTTTCACTTCCAGTGTGAGGTTGGCGTCCTCTTTCCTCTTCGTCGCATATTATCGGCGGTTTTAGGTTTTCCGGTGTCAAAGTGTATTCTTGCCTTTTTTTTGGGAGACACACAGAAGTTGCGAAGCAACCTTTTGGCAGTTCTCCACTGAAGTGTACGGTGATTTCTCAGCCTTCGCGTTCGACCCGTCGACCTCTCCATTCCGTTTGCTCAGCTTCCTTCATCACCTTGGAAGTGAAAGGTGCTTTTCATTTCGATTGTTTTCCTCTTGAAAGGCTCGATGTTTGATTTTCAATTTTCGACAGCCTCATCTATTTGCGCTTTATTGTGGTGAATTTCATGTCTTGCAACTTTGCGCGTAGGAAGTTGGGAAGTTCGAATTTCTGCTGCTGGTGGACCTCCACCGAATCGGACCTTGATAATTGGAGGTACGCTTCCATTGATTTTCACTCCATGCATTTCATGTCGCGTTCGTGCATTGAGACCGATTAGGGTTTAGTCTTGGTATATGCGTAGAAGTCGTTCATTTAGAGGTCCATTGTTTGAATGATTCCTTAATTGCGCTTGCCTATAGCGTCTTCGCGAATTGCAATTCCCGAGTGATTGAATCGCAAATGGCTAGTAGTACTACGTAGTGGACAGCTTAGATTTCCTTTTCCTAGAATTATGAATTCTCGGAATCCGAATTCATGTGATGAGCGCAATTCCTTTTCGTGCTTTCCTTGAACTCATGATCAGTGTAGCCTAAGAATTGGATTCCTGCATTCACAATAGTTGCATCATCGACGTGTGAAGATGGTGTCTCGAAATCCAAAAACATTCTTGATAGTATAGTTCATTCACTTGTTATTTATCCCGAAGCTGCACATGTGCTCATGACCATAGTGAATGACCGGAGTGGTTGGGCCCCGCATAGGTCAGTGGAGGTGCCCTGACGGGTTTCAATATTAGTATTGTCTTCCACTTGGGGCATCAGAATGGATCAGTGCGCCCGCTCTAAACCTTTTTGATGCCTCCAAAGTCGCGTTCGTGATTGGTGCATTTTTCAATTCAGAGCAGGCGCTCTGAACTGAATCGTGAGGTCCACACTGTGCCGGCAATGAGTTCAGGGCGGGCGCCCTAAACCTTTTTTTCGTAGACGTGGACTTAGTCAGTTTTCGGTCCAATTCAGTTCAGAGCGCCCGCCCTGATTTGGATTTTCGTGGCCACGGTCTCCCCAATCTGTAAAGACCCAGTTCAGAGCGGGCGCCCTAAACCTATTTTTCGCAGACGTGGACTTAGTCATTTTTCGGTCCGATTCAGTTCAGAGTGCCCACCCTGATTTGGATTTCCGTGGCCACGGTCTCGCCAATCTGTAAGGACCCAATTCAAAGCGGGCGCCCTAAACCTATTTTTCGCAGACGTGGACTTAGTCATTTTTCGGTCCGATTCAGTTCAAAGCGCCCACCCTGATTTGGATTTCCGTGGCCACGGTCTTGCCAATCTGTAAGGACCCAATTCAAAGCGGGCGCCCTAAACCTATTTTTCGCAGACGTGGACTTAGTCATTTTTCGGTCCGATTCAGTTCAGAGCGCCCACCCTGATTTGGATTTCCGTGGCCACGGTCTCGCCAATCTGTAAGGACCCAATTCAGAGCGGGCGCCCTAAACCTATTTTTTGCAGACGTGGACTTAGTTAGGTTTTGGTCCGATTCAGTTCAGAGCGCCCGCTCTGATGTGGATTTCCCTGGCCACGGTCTCGCCAATCAGTAACTTGGATCCAGTTCTGAGAGGGCGCTCTGAACTGAATTGGAGAGACCAAAGACCCGACAGCTTTCTTGGAAACAATTGTGAGTGGGCACTTCAAGCACTGATCCTGTTTATCTTGTGTGACACGACCGAGTCTAGTTGTGTTCAGGGCGGGCGCTCTGATCTGTCGAATCGGTTTATTTCTTCTTGCATTGGTAGTCACCATATTTTTCTGGCCTGTACCCTTGACTGTCTGACATTTCGCTTAGTAGTTATGTACATGAAACTTTCTTTTTTATCTTTGTCTTTATGGAATACGGAGATTTGAATTGTTTCTTCAAGAGACTTGATTCGTGCCTATACGTCATCTGATTTGCCTTCGCATCTGGCAGCCACGCGTCGGCAATTACTTCGTACAAGCTGTGGGCCCCTGCCAATTCTTTGACATTTCATTCTATGACCGCGACCATCCTGTCAACAGCCCTGAGTATATCTTCCACGCGATTCCACTACAGGAATCTTCGTTGTGGCGTATGACTTCTTCTAGCGAATCCGACGGTGACGAGGTGCAGCGTTTTTTTATCGAGCCCATCTTGATTTTTCTATCGTTCGCAAGTCTTCGTTTCGTTTCGCTTACATCGTGCAAATGTCATTCGTGAATCCTTCGACGCTCAGGGTTTCGAAGAATGTGAAGAGGAGGATGTGGACTTGGAGGCAGTTGCCGCGGAGGACGAGGACACTAGTCCCATTCCGGATTGCGAAGGCATTGCCCGCGACGGATGGTCTGGTAAGGCCTTACTTGCACGACACGCGGACGGCTCGGACTTCGCGGAAGTGATCATCATCACTGCCGACCCAAACGCTTGCATTGATGGGAGGAACAGGTTGGGTAAGGACGACGTGGGCATTGTTGTACTGGAAGTTCGGAATGGGGACCCCAATGCTGGGGACATGTGTCTGCGTTGGCCTATGCGCCAAGTGTTTTATCACGGGCAAAATGGGTATGTTAGTATGTACGACCATGCTCGTAAACGAGTTGCTATGGATGAAGAGCTACAGGGAAATCGGAAAAGGACAGGCGTCCAGAAGTACCGCTACGATAGGAGAACCCGTGCTGCCGCATTGGTGGATCGGAGGACACAGATGGTGTCGTATGAATCTATCGCAGAGGTTTTCATAGAACTCTGCTGCGACATGGAGTGCATTCGCAAGTTTCGTCCTTCGACGATCCGTATGCTTCGCACGGAAATGCACATGCAGTCCTTTAAAGTCAAGTCTAGCAAAAATTTGGACGTGCACAGAGCGTTTCATGAAGAAGTTGGAAGGGGGAAGAAGCTTGTCACCGTGGAGGGCATAGACATTTGTCTACGTGCTTGGCGGATTCTTCACAACATCCCTCTCCGCACGTTTCAAAGATACAAGGCTAGGGCAGATTTCGGCGTCAAAGGTGGTCCTCATGGCAACCTAAAGAGGACGAAATTGAGGAGTGCCACTGTTCAGGGCATCGAGACTTTGCGCTCATTACTGGAAGCAGCGGCCGACCACATGCCCCATTTGTCTCGCACATTGCCTATCGGCGAAAGGGTGGGCTTAAAAGTTCTTCCATCGGGTACGGAATGGAAGCAGTTCTTGGCGAGTGTGAATGAGGTAGGAATGGGACATGCACTCGGCATCACACATGGGTTTCCATTGAGTATGAAAGACAACTCTCGGTCACTTGCTATCGATCAAATGATAGAAGAATGTATGGTCCGTTCATGTCTATTGAAAGTAGGGACCTAGAACCGTCGAAGTGTAAAGAAGTCCTGAAGTAATTCATAGAGATTTCGGGAAATATGTAACTCCCTGTGTTACATTTTCCATCCATTTCTCTGAAAAGGAATAATGTGGGAACATATTTCAGGCACAAGTCACTTACTTTACTGGTTGTCTGGTCGACTTTGTTTGCAGGTGAACGAGGAACTTGGACTGTCCCCTTTGTCGCAATCATGCTTTAGTAAAATACGTACAAAACATTTTCCGGAATACGTCATCAAAGGAAGAGGTGACTCGTTTGCGAGATGTAGCATTTGCGACAACTTGAAACAATTGAGGGCATCTTTTGCACCTGGGTCAGAGGACTATGGTCGCATCCAAAGGCGTTTTGAGAAGCACTTGTTCTTGCAGGAAGCGTGTCGGCATGCCTACTACCGCAGTAGGCAGTTGTCTAGATTACGACCGAAGCAACTGCTATCCATCATGCACAACAAGATGGACCATTTAAAAACAGCATGTCCCGCATTGGCGAGGAAAACAAAGGCACTAGATGGATTCATGAAGTTACCCGTGAAGGTGTCAGGAATTTTTGTACACCGACATGGGGATGGCAAGTACGCACACTACAATTTGGATGTCTTTAAAAGCGACAGCAACTTCACAGTGGGATCGGTGGCGAAGTTGTTGCGAGATTTGGAGGACCCCCCTGCAAAGTCTTCACGATCATTGTTTCGCGGATCCGGTAGCACGCAATTGTATCGGGCGTTGCTGAATGGTAGCGATATCTGTGTGGATGCGTTGGGAGAGATTCTGTTTCCACCTATCGAATCCACACCATTGCCACCGGTGTTACACATTCAAATGGACAACTCCTGGAGGGAAAACAAGAACAGATACGTCTTTTGTTTTTGGTCCCTCTTGGTGGCTAGGCGGATTGTGAAAGAAGTGGTGGTATCCTTCATGATTGTGGGACACACGCACGACGACATGGATGCGTCATTCGGTCGGTGGAGTCAACAACTCCGCGAAAAGGACCATCCTACTTTGCCGTCGTTGATGGAGTCGTACATGAAAATGGAGCAAGTTCCTTTCATTCCTCACCTGGTAGAAGAAGTGCTCGATTTCAAAGCTTACGTCAAACCGTTTATTGGGATGAAGAAGCAGCAACTCGTGGGCCACTCCAACGGAAGGCAATACAAATTCTTCATGGATGACAAGGGCTGGCCAATCATGCAATACAAACTGGCATGTACAGACATCCCGTGGTTGCCCAAAGCGGGCTTGAAGTTATGGAAGGAAGATGTAGAGCACAAACCGATCCTTCCCCAAGGTGATCCGCCGTGCGTAGCTCCAAAGAAAATGACCAACGAAGCAGAGATTTTGCGTGGACTCGATGGATACATCCAACATTGGATGGACATATCTCAAGACGACGCTCCATTGGAGTACAAGGCCCGACTTGCACACTTGATCATGTACTGGACCGGAGTGAGAAATGCCTTGGGCAGTGGCGCCGAAGAAGATCTTCCTCAATCCAATGAATTGAGGCATGGATTTTGGCCTCGAACTCGACAACCCGGGGATCTTACGACGGATTTAATGCAAGATGGAAGGACGCGGGAGGAGGTCGACATGGATGATCCTTACATTGGCACTCTGGAGGGGAGGCCACCACCAGCATACAACGTGGTCACCGATGTCCGCGAGGGGTTCTACTTCTTTGTGAGGCCCGGATTGGATTGTGAAGAGCCCGTGTGGCTTGCTAGGGCAGTTGAAAATCCGCAATTTGATCCAACGGCGGAGCACTTTCGTGAAGTCTTGGTGCAATGGCACACCCCATGCGGAGCGTCGAAGGACCCTCAACGATTGTACGCAGGCTGGGACATGAAGACCAATTTCAGATGGAGGGTTGATCGTACGGCTGAAAAGGCTGACTACATTTCTACAGACAGTATAATGGCATCGTGGAAACCAAAGAAGAATGATGGGAACAGTTTCATTGCCCCCCGTCAGCAAGTGCAATTTGCAGTGGATCATTTACGTCGAATTGCAGAGGACGAACAGCGAGGCTCTTGATTTTTTTTTTAGGGCGGAGGGCTCTTGGTAAAAAAAATTTTGTTGCTTACAATGCTCCCGTGCATTGTAGAAGTCAATAGAGTGGCAAAAGATGCAAGAAATTGTGCTCATTTGCATGTTCATCGACATTTGTACCCTCCAATTTTTTTAAGTGAAAAAATCAAGTTCCCCCACAAGTTCTTCCAGGCCCTACTCCAAATTCAATCTTTGCGGTCCTCACGATCCTCAACAATGCAAATCTAAAGATTTTCTAAAACTTTTGCACATCATGACTCCTAACCAAAATGTAATCCAATGTTTGCTTTCCTTCCATTCTAGAGGTCGACATCTCCCGCGCCCACACTAGGAAGTATTCATGCAAAACTCTGACAACTATATAAAATTCAAGGCACTTTCTTCCTTACAAGTCCTACAAAGAAATCCACACCCCTCTGTTTCAAAAATCGCACCTTGCCAAACTTCCATGTACAAATGGCACATGGAATACCGCCATTTTAACGAAATTGCCCATATAAAGAATGTTGAAATTTTTTTTTCTAACCCTAGTCCTTTGTTTTGAGATTCTTTGGACATATTTACTTCTATTCTCTAAACGGATTGAATAAAAAAGTATACTCTCACAAAGCTTATCAACTAATTTAAATTGAAAAGAAATTCCCAAAAAAACATAGCAAAAATTCAGCCCTTATGTACATGATTGAAATCCCATTGTCATTAAAACGGACAAAGGACACATACGGGATAACCAATAGTTCTAAGAACATATATAAATTTTTTTACTATTACTTACTGCAAATAACTTGCATTGTAACATTACATACATGAAGTTTTGTTTTTTGGTTAAAATATACAGGAAGGATGATAGTGGAAAAAAAATTGATTATGAGGAAAAATTGATGAATACGTAATTTGTTGGTTAAATTGTCAGTCAAATTATTCTTATTTTCGTACATGTACATGAATGTACACTTTCTGGTTAAAAACACAGTAATCATACATCCAGCGACTGTAGAATACGGTACTGATGTTTGAGTGAAAGTTTATATGTCAGATGACAACGTAGAATGATGTTGAAATTATGAAAATTTTGAAATGTACGCTTAAGTGGTGTACACCAGGACAGTTGTCACGCCGCCAAGGAAGTAAGAAGACGGCGCAAAGTGAAGATTCACTCACTAGCGTTGCTGACATGCTTACACCTTACTGCATATTGAACATTGCAATAGAAGGAAGGTTGGAGTTCATGCGAATTCGTGGGCGACCTTTTCTGAAGTCGCGATTACTGTGGAGAAGGACGGAAGGCGCTGCACTCCTTCAATTTGCAAGTAATTGCAATTTCTTTTTGTACTAGCTGATACGCCGCGCTTTTTTGGTTAGTCCGCAATGCACTTCGGTTCAGAAATCACTTGCTCATTTGCACACCCTGCGCCCAATTATAGAATTTGGTAGTTTAGGGTTCTAGGTGTCTGTATTTGAGTTGCGATTTTGTGTAATTGGCCATTAGAAATTATCGTACTGAGAATTACTATCGCAATTCCTGTTCCGAATTGAAAGTACTCTCAGTTTTAATGAGTCACATGGCTTGTCGCATTTGTCACTACTTTGATTGTGCAATCATCTGCATTTCTAGTGCTTTTCATGCGCAATTTCTATCTTCATTGGTGTGTCTGCGGACACACTCAGGGTTTTAGTTCTATTTGTTTTATCTGCGCTTCAATTTGACAATTCTTTTTTGCCGTTGCCTGCCACAGAGACCGCTTTGTCTACGCATATGATGGAGACGTCGTCAATTTGTGATGTGGAGGATGTGGAAATGAAGGAATTTCGCGGAGAGTACGGAGACAAAATGTCAGAGGACAAACAAGCGCTGGGAAGCTCATCTGTTTGGCCAATTGCGTTGCCTCATTTGGAAGGGACGTTCAAGCCTCTGCCGTGTTTCGATTGCCGCAAATTGGCAGCAGAAGAGGAGCTGGATTCGTTAGGTGCAGTCCGTGTTCTAGCTTACGATCCATGCAGGGCTTTGGTGGCATCAGGTTTGGAAAAATTTGTGGAGGTCATTTCTAGTTGGAATCATGAGGCGGACGTGAATTCCATCGAGTCATTCGTCGTGAAGTACAATCCGCCACAGAGGAAGAGTTTGGTGAGAGGAATTTCTGTCCCTTTGACATCTGCTTCTATTACAGAGAATCTGGGCTTGCCGGATTCTGGTTTGTCATTGTCCGCGGTGAAGAACGACTACACGTACGCAGTGGAGGTTTGCTTCTCCAATCCCGATCCTTATTGCTTGTCCGAATTTGAAAGCAAAGACGTCAAATTAGAGGATGTTCGTCCGCATTGGAAAGCGTAGGTTGAACTCGTACAGAGTTACTTGCTCTTGCAGCCGTCTCCATTTGTCGTGGATCGTGGAACTTTGAGGGCGGCAATGGCAATCAGACAGGGAGTGCGTATAAACTGGGCTGTTCCACTGTCGCGAATTATGCACAAGGACTTAGTTGATTTCAAACGAAATTAGGGGGAGTTGCATTGCGCGTCTTACATCTTTACTTTGGTCAATGCCTTGTGTCCCAAGATTGTGTTACAAGCAGTTACTTTGAAAAAAGATCCAGACAGTGAGAAGGATCCGGAATGTTTGTCATCTTCGAAAGCTTTTGAACTAACAAATAAACCTGAGGTCACTCTGCTTCATGAATTCCAGAGTTGGCTTGTCGCCCGTGAAAAAGGTGGTCCAGACGGGGAGAAGAATGCATTACTGGTGGCCAATGCAGACTTGAAGACGTAGTTGGAGCAGTACCGAACTCAATTGGAGAAGTCAAGCATGTCCACGAAGAAAGCGGAGTTCGAGGTATGCAGGCTGAGAGAAGAAAGTGCAGTAGACACCGCGAGACTAGAGGAGGTGGAGTTTGGCATTCGGCAGAAACAGCGAGAGATGGATGCGCTTCGTATCATTGTCAAGAATTTGCAGACTGAAGCAGCAGATTCGGAGTTACAAATGAGACGACTTGAAGGGGAGGCCGCCACTTCGAAAGGGAAGTTAGTGATCGCGGAACAGAAAGTAATGAAAATAGAAAAAAGTTTGTACATGGAGAAGGGCAGTCGTCAGAACTTGGAGGAGTACAAGCGAAAGACATTGGAAGAGCTGGCTGCGCTGAGGAGGTTTTATGCGGACTTCGCGTACATGAGGGACTTCTCAGACGACAAAGGCTTCAATTTTCTTGCGATGGACAAAGAGACCATGGAAGCTGGTTTTGTCGTCAGTCAACCGCAGTCCGTGACATTCAAAAGCCTTTACGAATTAGAGAAGTTACTTCCACACACTCGTAGTCTTGAAGAAGCGTATGTGTGGGAAAGAGACGTCTTTTTTCTTCAGACTGGTTTGGTGCAGAAGGAGTATGTGAATCCTATGCGATTTGAATTTCTTTGGAACAAGGCTTGTTTCATCAGAAGTGAAAATCTTCTCACGGAAATTCTGGCACGCGGCGATTTATTTCTTGTGGATCCGTCTACGGCGTACTTGCTGGTTGGTGACTATGGCGCAAGAATTCTGTTGTACTACGCCCACTTGGAATGCAGCCTTGCAATTCGCCATGAAAACTCCAATATTCGCGGCACATTGGAGAGAAAAGTGGAAGGCAAGTGGTTGACTTGCGGGTTACAGGAGAAACTCTGCAATTGGGATTGCGTTCCATCTCAGAAGTTGATGAGTCCGTTGAGTGAGATGCAGCAGCGTCTCGCGCAGTTGCATAACGAATTCGGGTCATATTCGTGGATTATTGAGTTGGTGAAGAATTGTCAGGAACGGACGAGTGCAGGTTCCTCGGTTGACGTTCATCCGGCGGCGTATGTGAGGTCATATCAAGCCGCTAAGACTCGGCTGCAAGCCAAGTTGAGTGCCAAGAACGTCAACGACTTGCCTGCGGTCGACCTAGATGAAGAACTCATTTTCAGGAGACCGCATTTAGGCGAGGAGGTGGAGCAGTTGTCAGGGACGACAGAAAATTTGGTTTCGTGGATGCTTCCTGCTTCGAATACCATGCACGCTTTAGACCAGCACTACTTGGGCAAATGGGCAAATTTGTTCTCCAGCAGTAGAGACGTTCTTTTTCCGACATGGGAAGCTATGGCGTGGATAGGGAAGGATCACAAACATGTTGATCGTAATCCATTGGTCCCACTGGGGAAGTCACAAAAAAGAAACTACTTGAGGCGTTCAGTACTTCCACCGAAGTCAGTGCGCTTGCACGAGGACTACTACCCTTGCCCGCGACGGTATTCTTGGGTTTCAGATGCACAGTTGGACTCCGTATGGTACAACTAGCCCGTCATCGCGGGCAACTTCGATACACCGCAGATGTGCAGCGACAGTTATTCTCGTTTTTCTGAGGAACACAGACTTCATAAGGATCCAGTATGTTTTCGCGCAAGCATCTTCGTAGCTGTACTTGCATTTTGGTGCAACAACCACCGCATAGTTGTTGATTACAGGGTTGGTGCCAGATTTAGCTCGGATATGATAATCTTCAACGAGATTATGTTTCACTCCACCCGCAGGATTCGCATGTTGGAGCTCATGTGCCAAATGCAATTTTTACGAGATGCCCACGACAATATGATCGGCGATGCGAGCGAAGAAATTGGTACTAGACGCGAGCCCTCTTATAATTGTACTGAAAAACAGGATTACTTTGCAGACAGACGACGACAGAACGCAGCGGAATTGAAGGCAGAAGAGGCGATCTATGTGAATGCGTACACATCGGAATTGGGACAGAACATCAAAAAAGAAGGTATACATGGCCAACTGACTTCAGTGCACATACTACATATATCTCCGTAAATTATTTAATCAACCCTTATTTCTGAGCGTCATAAGTGTTTGAGTCACAAGTAACATTATCTCGCATGCCAGTACACGTTCTGCTTGTCGTTTCTGTTGAATCTGACAATTACTAAAATTAATAGAGCACGCTCACTATTACTTAAATTCCTTGTGCAGGTGCAAGTGCAAAGTCGAATTAGTTAACTCGTCAATTGAGGAGGTCAGTGGTCGCGAATCCAGTTTGGAAGTTTTATTGTGGACTGAGGGAGCCTTTTTTTTTTTTAAATTTAAAGAAGAAATAGTACAATCAGACGAGGCAGCAAATGTGATGGAACGCAGGAAACCAGTTGAACAGCTCGCATTGCTGTACTTGTTTTTTGATGTATGACTGTAATGTACTTACCGTATGGTGATTTTTTGACATGCATATGAGGAAACCGTTCATTAGTACTGATAATCATTGGTTTTGCATAACAATAATTCGTTGGTTGAAAGTTTCCCATTTTTTTGGCTAAAGAACGTATTAAAGAGAACGCGAGAACAATCCATTAACATATAGAAGTATATATGTATGTGCCGGAGGGTGTAAGATAAGTGTGACCATGTATAGTTGTAAATTCGAAATGCATTCTAATAAGTCCTACGAATTCTGACCGTCTGTAATAATGAATTCTGTGTAATGTTTTGAAAAGTAAAACTCAACCTCAGACTGTACTGTGATTACATATGTACTTCATTGTTAAATGTGAAGCGTAGTTAAGAATCGCTGAAATTGGAAATTCCTTGTTGATGTCGTGTCATGTATTGAATGTGGAACATTTTTTTTTTGAGGTACTCAGTACCTCGGGAAATGAAGCGTTAGTAAGTCTGGATTTGCCTTCCTATATTGAATTCGGTGTGACTGTTGTGAAATTTTTTATTTTCGAAATTTTTGTTGTGCACCTAAACTGGAAACCATATGAGTACATGCGTTCCCAGGTAATTAACAGTCGCGTCCATTATTTCTACGGATTTTTTTCAGAACTACATGAAATCGTCATATCCGTCTTTCAGTGGCACGTACAAAGAACCCGTAGAAGAGGGATTTACGTTTTTTCCACCTACTTACAGTACAGTTGTAACACAGCGAATACTATTCTTAGGATCGCCAAGTAACCACTACTATGCTGTAATGGTTAATTTTAAATTTGTCATATTCATTTCATTTAATGTTTGACTTCCATATTTATGAAGTAGTTCATAAAAGGGATGAAGTGCATTATTTGTACAAGGAATAATTAGACAATATCGCAGTTGTCCATTAATCTCGCGCAAGTGAATGGAAGACGTCAAAAGTAGAGTCGCCTGTACATGATATTTTTCTTTTAGGCGGCTACGCCCAATTATATAACGGAAAATGTGGTGTTCACATTATAACTTTTCCTGCATTTCTCATATGTAGAAGTGAGTACAATTTGGAGGGAAATTCCTTCGTACGCCATTCCTGTAGCACTGTCAGTGAAGACTAATTTTGTACACTTTCTATTCCAGTAGACGTACATGCATATTTGAAAGAAGTGGACATTACTGGAGAATGAGAAATAGTAAAAGGGACGTTCTATTCGGAGGTCCGGCAGAATGTTTATTCCAAGCATACTTTTGCAGTTGTCATTGAAGGTACGTGGAAGGCAACTTGGGCAGGCTATATTCACTGATTTTATTCAATTTCAATGCAGTGCTCACGGCGTGACTCTTTCCTTATAAAAATGTTGGTAGTTGAATGACCTTTAATTTCCTGTAAGACCTTAATGTTTGTACGAAGTAGTTCTCTGTGTGATTCGCAATTTCTGACTGGCAGTGTGTTGATGAAGTGCACTTCCTAAGAGTCATCAGAAGGTTTCCTTTACTCTCTGAAAGAAGAAGAAGGCAGTCTCGTGCATTAAGTTCTAGTAAGAATTCGAGTAGAACATTTGAACGATGACTCAATATTAATTTAGCTTGCGAAATACAATTGATCCCGTGAACGCAAAATAGTGTAGTAGGCATGTATAGTCTTTAGATATGAAATTGGCATGCACTTCGGAATTCTGTGGAACGATTGTATTCGATTGTATTGCCAACTGAAGAGCGTGATGTCATAAAAAAAAATTTCATGTAGCATACGTCCCACAACATCTACATTTTTTTGCTATTCATGTTGTTCAGATACTCCATGTGGTCCTAATTTTAATGAATCTCCGTCCGTTCTAGGTCATGCATTGTTTGAGCTTCTGTTCTTTCTAATTATTTCGTGGAACGTATTGAAAATTGTAGGTAAGATCTGCAAATGTGGTAGTGAATGTTACTTATGTTTTCATCAATATTTCCATTGAATACGTTCATGAGGCCGTCTGTCAAGGTTGTCAGAAACGGGTGACTTCCCGCAATGAAAATTCTGACATTGGAAGGGAAGATCATGCTGGATGGAGAGAACTTCGGGTACTGACTCCATTTCTTATCTAATGAGAGAAGTAACCTGCTTTGCACTTCATATATTGTTGTGAGGCTGTCGCTTTTTTTCAAACATTAGATGAAGACTTCATTATGTGTGATTTCATATATAATGATGTGCAACAGGTCAAAGGATTTCTGGGAAGGCTACAAGCTGTACTGTTTCGCCAGTTATTCAGAGTGCACAAAGTCGAGAGGCAGTTTTGTATCAAGTAAAATGGGTGAGCGACAATCATTTTTTTAGGAATGTAGTCTTCACTTTCCAAAACAGAAGTGACGATAATTGTGTGATATTTCATGGAAATTGAGACGGATCCCGATATTCTCTTTAATGAAAAAGTCCCATCTATGTTAAATTGTCAACATTCATATCAACAACTCTCGAACAGTCGAACTGCTACTGCTTCAGTTGTTGAGTTTTTCATTGTAACGTAAACCAGAACTTTCGCATGAATTGTGAACCACTCACTTTACATATTTAACTGGATGTTGTGCTATGCCAGGTCGACTAGTTTCTATGATGCATAAGGAAAAGGATGTTCTATGGGGATCAGAATATGACCACACAGTTAGGTAGACGTGGGCTATGATGGAAGAATATGCAGAACTTTTCCATGGCTTGGACTGGAGAAACCTAAGGTGTGGTCAACATGGAAGGATAAGTGAAAGATCACTTATATTTAGAGAGGATATGCTTTGTTGCTCATTAGTAGGTAATTGGTGGAGTACTTTTTTGCATGCAGGGTTTTGATGGAAGAACATGATGATTTGAAGGAGCTGTATTCGTCGGAGAATGGGTCGTTGTTGGTACAGCTTGTTTATGTGAGTCCCACTTCTGTCTTTTTTGAATTGGAATTTTGAATGCGTGAGATGTAAGTATGACGGTGAAGAGAAGTGAATGTATTTGCCATAACAGTCGCATGACTGTTGTATCATTTTTCGACATCCAATAGTGCAAATGAATGTGCACGAAGCGAGGTACTGAGTGCCATATTTGTGAAAGCCTTCTGTGAAATTTTTGAAGTGATGTCGTAGTGGACGAAGACAGTTGAAGTTAAATATTATGTTATTCCAATGTATTTGTAAAGAGACACAGCAGTATTTATTTTCAGGATGACGATCATGGAATGGAGCGCCTGCACAGACACTCGAAAAGCATTCGCGCCGCATGCACGAATATTTTTGAAGAGATGCATGCCCGGCTGAAGGATGCGGATTTGAAGTTGCAGAGCACGATGGAAGATTCAAAGAAAGTTTCACCTTCTTCCGAAGTTGGCAAAAGGAAGCATTCGAATCAAAGACACATGGCTCAAACTATTATTTCGAAGAGGTAGTAGTTACAATTAGCCGTGTTACACTGCCGAATTTCTGTAAACCGACTGTTTCCAAAACGTGTTTCAGAGAATTCTGATAGGTCGTATCACACTTGAGAAATGTTAGAGATGAATGCAATACACAGTTGCAAGAATGATGTGTTATCGAACTTCATTTTCAGAGTAGTGCTGTTGAATGTGTGTGTCAATTTTGATGACCAGTACTAGCATGCACTGCGGTGCATGTCTTGAACCATGATTTTGTTTTAGTGGTTTATTTGTAAGCAGTCATTGATTGAAACAAGAGCACTGTATTTTTCACCATGGACATTTAGGAACGAACATTTCCTCTAAAAAGTGTGGCATTCTGTGTACTGAAATCGTTGTCGTCGTGAGACAGGATTATTGAATTGCATTTGGCGTAACCAAGTCCGTAGAGCGCGTGCCATGTCATTGGAGAAGTGTATTTGTTTGAAAAGAGATGTAACGAAAACTTCTCTATGTTTCAGTCCTTTGGATCACATGTTGTCGAAGCTGTTTTTTATTTTGTTTTCTAATGTAAGTTTTCAAGTGTTCTCTTAGCTTTGAAATTGTAGGCTGAAATGTAGTTCCATTTTCATAGCTCCGGTGCTGTATTTACAGGGGAGACTGTCATTCTAATGGAGGCATTTCTTAATTTGTTGATGCCATGCCTGTGCAATTATGAAAGGAATTTGAATTTCTTGTGTGCCATTCGTGCGAATAGCCAGAAAGATTATTGAATATTGCAGTAGTAGGCGTAGAATGAGAGCGTAGTAAATGTAGACGGAGTGACTTCTTTTCCATTGCCATAATTGTTTGGGTCAAACGCTTAGCGAGTAGGTCGGTGTACAACTACTCGATTTGTCGTATTGGGGTACTAGCGACCGTCACGCACATTTCTGAATAAAGAAAGTACATTTTAGGGATCGGATCATGGCGCCAAGATGTGCTGCATCGGCAGTTTTCAGCTAAAAATTAGCGGCGTATGAAGCCTATTTCTGTATGATGTACATTCATTGATTTAGACAGGGATTGAATAGACGGCTGCAATTAATAACTCTTTTTATTTTAGAAAATTCTTTTTTGTCTTGATTTAGAAGATAGTAAAACTATTTTATTTCAAAAAATAAATGACGTAGAAGGTAGTCGTAAATGTTGAGCTCGCCGAGTCGGTGAGGTGGTGACGGGCTTTTTGTTTAGGAGAGATCATTTTTCGCTTTCCTTTCCATTCCTTTTTTTCTTCAGCGTCGTGTACGAACTTGAATACTTGCGGAAATTCGACGTGTGCGTCCTCACTCTGGTTTGTCAACGGTGAACCACTGGTTCGTTGACTTCTTGTACTGGTATTTGCCCCTGTAGGTCTTGTAAGCAATTGCGTTGGAGCACTGCGGAAGCGATGGACTGCAATGCAGAGTCGTTGAACTTGTCTGACGTAGATATTGTGAAGGAAACGCAGTTTTTTGCAGATGAAGTACCACGCTCAGAAGTTCGTGGAGACGCAGAGGTAGTATAAACAATGTTTCTTTCACTTCGTGAACTTCATTTAATGATTTCCGAATTTTTCTTTGAAAGCATTCAAGACGTACAGATGGAAATGAACCTTATTTTCTGTTTGTTTGTGTTAGGGGCGATTTGCATACGCTTCGACGGAGACCGCCGGTTGTAGTAATTCTCAGGTGAGTTCTTTGACGTTCATCATTGAAAAGAACAAAATTTCGAGACGTGCTGCCGTTATCCACAGTGTGCAAGGTGAATGTGAGCCAACGTAGCATTGAAACGTTTTGCGCACTCTGACATCGCAATTACATTGTATGCATGCGTCCATGACGTTCATCATCCCAGAATGCGAGGAACTCAACTGAATAATTTTCAAGTGAATTGGAAAACTAACATTAGATATTTCTTCTGGAAATCGTGCACCCCCTAAACCTTGAAGTTGTTCTTATCAGACACTAGTAGAATTCTCTTGAACTGAAGGGATACGTGGCCACATTCGAAGTTTTACCTCTTCACTTGTATTTCTGCATAAAAGTTATCCGAATGTTAACCATCCATACAATACAGTAGTCATATGTGGTTTGGTATGGACTAACCTATTAGAACTGCAGGAAACCAGTTGCCGTACACCCTCGCATGTTACATATGTACAGCAACCAAGTTGGCCGAATTGCGGTCCGATGTTAGAATCTGCAGGATTCCCGATGCAGCACGTCTTTGGAAATGGTTTTTTCCCACACTTTCCACACGATCAGTACAGGGGCATGTCTCCAGTGTACGTCGTACCTTCTCAGAACTTAGACAGCATGGGTGTCATCCATTCTCAGGGGGGAGCAATGGGAGGGTTCGACTCGAATGCTGCATGGTCTGACATGCGGAACACAAATCCTCCGATTAATGACATATTGCAGCGGCAACCAATGTTTCTTCAATGAGCAAATGAAGGAACCTCAAAATCTGTCGAGAAAGACACCTTCCAGCAATGGAGGGATCTGTCATCCTCATAGAACGAATGAAGTAAAAGAAAGGGAGGGAAGTTCCGAAGGCCAGACACAGGCAATGAAAGTGGACAGTGTTGTAGCTGGACAGAAGGACACGCAGAAGCCCATGAGTACTTTACCACAGCCTTGCGAGTTACGACATTCGCCTCCACGGAACTCAGAAGATACAAATAACGGACCAATGGGTAGCGATAGCGTAGAAACAGAGAGGAACGTCTTCGGTACGCGGAAGCATTCCATGATGCCGTCAAAATTTCCAGTGGGTTTTCAGTGAAGCATCAATGACTCAAGTAAGTCAAGTACACCTCCTTCTTTAACCAAACGGACAGCTAATAGAGGAGACGAAAGGTCTTATCTGAAGGAAATAAAATTGGCCATTTCAGAGGGAAGGGTACCGCAGATGAAAGTAGATCAGAATGAAAACGGTAATATAGTCTGTTATAGGTCTCAGTTCATGAATGCCCTTAAGTTAGCCGCTCATGCCATTGTCCAGGGCGCTTACATAGACGTAAATGAAGAGGACACAATGAATCAAATAATGGAGGAGGTTTTCCGACAGTTCATTTTGTCTCAACCATTGCCACCTAGAATGGTAGAGTCTTACTTGAAGGGTTATTTCAAAAGACTTAGATCTGAGTATCATCAGTTTTGGCTGAAACATGGAGATGAGAAGAAGCCTGACGATTGTAAGAAAGCGGCGTGGGTGGAATTGATAGAATACTGGAAATCGGCCGACGGGAGTAAGGAATGCACGCAGAACAAAATGAATGCAGAAGCCCGAAGAGGGAATTCGGTAATATTCTGTCAGAGCTGTTTGTTTTTGTTGATGACAGACTGCCTTGCAAAGTTTTCACTTCATGTTTCCAGAAATAAAAATGCGTAATGCATTGTGCAGATTCACAAACTTTTGAACAGAGTATTTGCAAAAGTCATTGGATGTAGCGCTACACATTTCCCTGCATTGAACATAAACCGTAGAGTAGAAATCATGTGAACCGATACAAATTCATTATTACATGTAGTGATTTCGATGTACATGTACCGTATTTCGTTGGTACACTTTTCAAAAATAGTACACTGACATATTGCATGTCATCGCTTTTGTCCACTTCTGTTGTCCACGGAATGTAGTTGAAGGGGAAGACGAAGACCGAGGTGCAAAGCACGGCGGAGCAGGATATTGAAAACGTCAAAGGATCGGGTTCACTTACATATGAGGGTGGAGGTTCCGCTTCAATGTGTAGGACTGTGAGTATTTCATTCGAGAATAAAACAATGTACAGCGTATTGGTCGGATTGTAGTACTCGTATGAATTAATCGATGAATTATGTCGTCGAAAACATGGAAAGAAAAGGACATGTACATATTCAAGAGACAAGTCATAAAAACCGTTGAATTCACGAACGTGTACCGCAGGACTCTCTCGGCTTTGATGAATATACGCCGAAGAATAGTAAAACGTGTAATGATGGAGCAATCCGGAACCCAATGGAAGACATCAACAACAAATTGCACGATGCTGTGGACAACATTCTGGTGTCCTTTTCATCAAGGTCGCTGCCTTCGCAATTGCTGAGCAAAAAGTCGCTGGACAACAAAGCAAGAGTGGAGGCACATGGAAGTCAGAATTCAGGAGCATCGAAGCATGTCGTCAGGACAGTAGACGAAGTTATATTCAGTTTAAAGCGTCCAAATGACGAAGACACTTTTTTCCCGATGTCTACGAAGTATTCCACAAATACATAGGGTCATATTGAAGGGATTGAAAACGTGAAGAGTGAAGATAAAATGAAAACTGCAGATCGAGAAGTTAAGCAAATGCAGTATACCGTCGGAATGGTGGGTTCCGTAAATGGTTTATCGTGCAAAAGAAGAGTTCTGTTTACCGAGGACATTACGAAGGGTACATTGCCAGCAAAGCCGAAATTTAACATGCATGCAGATGATGCCGTCGCCAAAGTGGAGGTTCACATGCTTTCCTCCGATGCATCCTCGGACAAGGAAGAGTTGAATTGTTTGGGGAAAGGACGGATGATTCGTTCAAATGACGTAGTCCAGAAATGCAGTCGAGCGTACATGGTAGAAATTGAAGCATGGCCACGGTTAGGATTAGTGAGCGAGAAAGCGGCAAGTGAGAATGTCACAAAAAGCATAAAGAAAATTGAGAAGATGCCCATAAGTAATCACTCACAGGCGGGGATGTTGTCGAAGGCGAAGCAGAAAGTTCTATATGAAGAGGAAGCAGTGCATGTTGAGGAGTTTGATGAATTGTCGAAAGGAAATTCATCGATACATCTATACAAAATGTCTCAGAAATCGCAGACTGACGGGAACAGCGACACGGCAAGGAGGTCAGACGAAGAGTTAGAGGAGCCTAAATACGTTGACGAGGACTTTGACGGCCAAAGTGACGATGAAGAGACGCCAGTTCTGCCGAGAGAAATAGTGAAGCGCAAACTTGTTGACGAACACGCCGGCAGTAGCGCTAGAAAAGAAATGAAAGGCAGATCTCTGAGGAAGACAACACCTGCTCAAGTGAAGAAGACAAAGATCAGTGGAATGGACGCGGCTCTCATAAAGAAGTTACAGTTCTATAAGCGTCTGAAGAACGCGGTGAGTCGTATGACAATATATGTAAAGTCGTAGGGGTTCCATGCATGTCCACAGATGTGAGGTTATAAAAAAATTACAATTGGGCATTACGAGTTCTGAAAATGAAGTGGATGTTAGGCAAAGCATATTTGACGTCACTTTGGATTAAACACTGAACAGCATTGACGGAGTATGTAATATCAGTTCACGGAATCTGTGAATAAGTCTAATGCTGCTTTACCGTGGTCTTCCTTATACAGAATCCCATCAAGAACAGAGTGAAGGTATGGGTGCTACATCCGAAATATGTCGGTAAGGTGGTTGCCGAGGGGCACGCAGGTGTTAACCGGAAATCAAGGTGTGTTGCGTCGGCAAATGAAGTGTGCAAGTAAGGTCAGCAGCTACTATCAATCGCACGAGTTTTTTTCAAAAATACACCCGTCATGTACGACGCACAATGTTGGTTTCCTAAGAATATCCACTACTTGGATCAAGTTGCGGGTCTGCCTAATGCGCAAGTTCTTTGGTGCGTGTGTCACTTGATTGAGATTCCGACACTAGATCAAGTGACAAGATTGCTAGGGGAAGTCATTCAACTATAGTCTCAAGAAACTGAAGACAGTGAATCAAACTTCGAGGACAACATCCAAAAGAAAGATCCAAAGAAGAAGTCCGCTATCGTGAAGGATATGAGGAAGGGCCGATCATCGGGTAACGTTGTACCGAGTGCAAGCGTTTCTAAAGTATATAGAAGCGCTCGGAGGGAGTGAAAGTCCTTGGTTCAGTATTGCAGAATCATAAGAAGTTGTTGAAGAACAGACGTTTGTAATATGTGTATACGTGAAAATGTTATAGAAGATGTTAGTAGTGTGGAAATGTCACAGTGCGTGTTATATTGGTGCGTTGCTTGTCTTGTGAACGCCGTCCCGTAATTTTCCTTTGTTTACTTATATAAGCAGCGAACTATTTCAGTAAAGAACGTATTTCCATACTTCACTCATCTATGGTTTATGATGCTCTGATCCGCTAATGTGCACTAGTATACGGAATAAGTAATCGCTTTTCAGAATACAAATTTTGTTTTACTAACAGTACGTGGGTTCCAATAGAAAGATGCTTCGAAGGTTGAAGGTGCATGTATGTGTTGTCATTATACATACGGGGAGAAGTGGAATTAGTCCATCGCTGATAAAATCATGGAGGGCACCGTTTTCTGTTCTGTAGCAGAGTTTTATGGAGGTGAGGCATACAAGGGTCGATGAAGTTTGCGTTTCAGTTTGTATTTTTTCATGTTTGGGTGGAACTATCGTGACTAATTCGTTTTCAAAAATGCAGGACGAGGACAGTGAATATTTTTAATTCAGTTGAAGTAAAACCTATCATAGTATTTCGCAATGTAAGCAGGTTTTCGAACAACTGAATAGATGTAAGAGTGGATTCAGTGTAAGAATTTGTAGAGAGCCTCATATGTTTTACGATTACTGCATTTCATAGGGTTAATTACGAAGTGCTATTTGTTCTTCGAATGGCAGTATGGGATAATACTGAAGTTGAATTCACTATGGAATCATGCATTGTACGTACGGATCGACAGAATACTAATCTTTATTTCAGTCGTATGTCATCAGTCATTGTCATTATCAGTGTTGATGCAGGTCAATGATAGTGAAGCCTGTGGCGCTTGACTGTATAATGAGGGGAGTGCATTCTTTTCACTTCTGAAGTTCTAATGGCAGAATTGGAGGTATGATATTTTTACATTCATTTCCCTAAACCCGTGCAGGACGACGGAGAAGCAAATTACTTCATCCGCTTTTTTTTTATTTCTTTTAAATTTTCACGGAATTTGAATTTCACAATTATTTTACGCCTTGTCGTCGTTATTTTTTAGAAATTGGCGATGTCTTGGACAGGGGAAGCGCATGCATGCTGTCGATGCTTTTTGGAAATTGGCGGTGTCTTTGGAGGGAGGTGAATATTTAGATGTTGTCAGTACATCTAAGATGAAGTTGGAGCGCTTCACAACTTTTTGGCAGACTTTTCTATTGAGCAATGAAGATGGAGCGCATCACAACTTTTTGTCGTCCTTTTATATTGAGCGCTGTTGTAGTAAGATGTTGATTTCAGTCGTAGCTGATGTAGGCATGCGAATGTGGTAATGAAGGAATGACTTGTGTTATGAATCATGACATCTTCATGTATTTTTATGTGCATTGTATTGTGTACAGAGAAGTTTTTCCAAATCACGATGGAAAGAATTAGTATTTAAGAAAACTTCGTTGAATTCTGTAGAATGCGTTGGAAGAATTTTATATGCGAAGTGACAGTGTAATGAAATCCAAATGTCGCCGTTTTTTTAGGGAATTCTTGCGTACCGAATTTGCTGATGAAGTATTGGGAAGAGGAAGAAGACCTAAATACTCCATAAAATATGAAGAGTATTGTGCAGATGTAGTCGCTTCCATGGAACTGCTCACCGTGGAATACAAGTGTCAAGGTGATTACATGCAGTACTTGCATTGAAGTTATGTGAGTACATAAGGGGTTATCGTATGCGTACATGAATATTTATTCTGAGCCGTGACAGAGTCCGACGTTGCACACTTCATAGACTACGGCATATAACATAGATTGTAAGTGGTTGCTTTGGTGGAATAAGTGTTGCGTGCACGAATGGGAGTGTACGTACGTGTAGTGCATGCGTAGGGGCTGCTGTGATGTGAATCCACTTGTATGTATATGTTCCGGAAGATCGTGCAACCTGGAAAGTTTGATGTCTTGCATGTCGGGCTATTCATGCATTACTTTATTTCAAACCCGAATGACAGTGGACATGTGAAACTGTGCATATTGTCATTGTGAGGTTTGAGTGCGGACTTCAGCGCGTTGTACATAATATTACAATAGCGATTTTTACATGACTGTGTTGAAATCGTAAAAGTACGTGTCGTAGCACAGGAAAGTCGAAATGCTTCTCTAAGGCTGGAAAAGGCCCTAAAGTGACTCGTTTATCGTTCCCACAGAGATATGTCACTGATTCTTAATAACCGGAAATACGGACAAGGATTACCACAACAACCCCAAGCAAAACCTACTCCAATCCGGTAGGAAAACTAAGCTCAAATAACCGGATCACCTCTAGATCTAAATCTACGCTATTTCCTAACCCCTTGCTCTCTACAGTCTACCTATACTGAGGACCGGAACTAGAAACCAGGTGGCTAATCCAGTTTCCGGATTTCCTGTCACTGTAACCGGATTCGAGTTTAACCTCTGGACTAAGAGGGATCTGCGTATTGTGCTTAAGGAAGGAAGCTGATTACCTACCCTCTGTGTTTTATAGTGTCAAGAGTGCCACTTTCAAATAAACCAACAAAACAATAACACACATATACTAATTAGCCAACTTTCCTTCACAGCTAAACCGGAAGGTTCCGGATCAGCAGGTCATGCAAGAAAACTTAGCTAAACAACCTAATCAAATACTACAACGACGGCCTATTGGATTAGTCTAAGATTCAGGTAGAATCTGGGACAGACAAAATGAAGAAATATCACATCTCCTTCAGTTTCCGGTTAACCGAAGAACCTATCAACCATTAAGCTTGGAAAGTTCCGGTAATTCGACGGTTGCAACTCCTAGCCTATTGGGACCGTATTCAACTAATGGATTCTGAACCGATCACGCCAATTGGGATCAGGAAAACGCCATCTCACACAGACTCACTTAAACTCCACAATCCGAATAAATCCAACATCCGGGCACACCTCCCCTCTACCTATTCCTGCAATCCAAATGAACATACAATGACATGGTATGCCATCTAAGTACGCTCAGACACCAAGGTGAATCAGAAAGTTCTGACTTGTATTGCCCGATGCTAGGAAAGCAAGATCCGAAAATGCACACTTAACAACTAAAAAAACTGAATCCTAAATAGTTTACAACCCAAGGGACTTTTACCGCCCGAGGGAATCAAAAGTAAAACTCCAAAGGAATGACACGTGTCATTCTCCTTATCCTCATCATAGTTGACTTTCTAACAGGCAGTTCTTTCCCGATCATCCTTGCATTCACTCACGGTGTACCCATCCTTAAGGTGAGGAGGGTTTAAAAACTTACCCACCGCATACTTGTCCGTCCTTGAAGCGGATCCTTCTCCTCCCCTTGTGAATCCGTAAACTTCCCGCCATACTGCTTGGGTCCATTTGTCCGGAACTGCACGCATGGTCTTCTTCCATTCGTTCGACTATGGGTGTAACATCTCTCGCACCATCACCTCGTCCTTGAAATTCCACGGTCTCTCCAGCAATTCGGTGCAGCCCAGTTGGCTCAAGTCTTCCAGCAGATCTGCTCGCAGTGCTGCATCTTCCGGAATCACCGGACTGACGTGCTTCAACGATACTTTCACAGTCTCCTCTTCCGACTCACTTCCGGTCATGGTTGCCTCCTTACTTCACACTACTGCAATAGTTCCTCACCACGCTCACTGTTTCAACTGAAGGTGTTGGAACGGATACTAAGTTAGGAAACACCGGAAACTACTACACACGAGAAGGAATAACAAACAACACCGGAGGAAGCCGGAAATGTATACAAGAACCCTAAATGTCTTGGCTTTAAACTTTCCGATCGGGAAAACTCCTAATTTCCTACCGTTTGATCCTGCCGTTCCTACTAATTACCCGTTAATCCGACCGTTCCCTAATTGCCGGGTACCGTTGGTGATCCTAACTAGCTCCAGCTGTCTCCGATAGTCTAATCATCGCCTCTATTCCCGATTCCGGTCTCTGCATTGGGTTTCCTGCTATCCTTGGTAATTCCAGTTCCGTCAAATACCAATTTCCTGCTTAGCTATTTTATCATTTTATGATTTTCCTATCTTCCGGTTTTCAATACTATGCTATGCACCTGGTTAAATCATAGGAAATTTGAATTTTCTATCGAAAAAAATAGAAAATTAACTATAAGTATATAATATCTATACGCCCAGAGTGATTTTGGGTCACGACAGTACGACTTGCACGTAGTGGAAGTGAATGACGACTAGCTGTCTGCGTGTACATTTCTGAAGCCAATAAGTACGAGTTTGCGGACGTATGAATTAGAGCTGCATAATGTCTGCGCCTGCAGTACATGCGAGTGGATCTTGCCTTCTACATGCACTGCGATTGCAACTTGTATATTCAGTTGACTACGAACAACTTGTAGTCGAAGACTAATACAAGTGCAACTTGTAATGGAAATGGAGTACGACTAGAAGTGGAGCGGGATATCCACTACGATTACAAGTGGAATTCGACGTCGACTACACTCTACGACTGCAAGAGGTAGTCGACGTCAACTACCAGTGGAAGTGGTAGTCGAAGTGAAGAAGTAGTGCAACTTGTAGTCGAAATCAAGTACGTACACTTGCAGTTGTAGTGGAAGTCGACTACGAGTGCAAGCGTAGTAGAATTCAACTAATTAATGAAGACATACTGCAAGCGCGAGTAATGTTATTCGAGTACGATTTGAAGGGAGTGGCAGTTCTGTACGTACGAGTGTAAGCGTAGTGAAGTGGACTACTTCTTGAAGCGATTGTGGTGGGAGTAATATTACAGTGAGTGCGCACTTGTACGTAGTACGCGGAAGCAAATTACACTTGCAATATATTAATGAAGCGGACACAAATGACGTTTGCAAGTGAACATGTCTACAATCTCCGTGCTTCAATGACCTGACTACGTTTGTAGTCTACGTACGTACGTATGTACTATATATATGTGATCGAGTGCGTGCTGAATTGTGTATGCCAGAGCGATCGCGTGTCCATCTCATTTCTGTATGATTGTCTGTACGCGAAAGTACGTAATTAATGATCGAAAACTGCATCAATGGAGTAAACAGCAGTTGAATGATCGAAGCAATGAAGCAATGTGTGCAACCTTTTTTCAAGTGTTCTACCGTAAATATACATATAGAAGTTGTGGAATATATGTGTGCACAAATGTAGATGTACTGTAATGCATTGCGGGCACTTGATCGAAGAGGTTGCATCTTCAATTCTGACGTCAAATGTATATGCCCTAAAAGGGAGTTAATACATGAAGCGTTAATTGAATAGGTACTGAATATGTTACTGTACATAAAAATATGGCACGCTGAAGTACATGCAAGTGTTTCCGAAGGCTCTATATATTATACACTGGAATAGTTGAGCGTGCGACAGTTAAAAAATTGAGTGACTACCGCATGAATTACAGAGAAAACGCAGATAAACCGACTGTCACAAACAAGTGACCAAAAAAACCGTATTGGCAAATTTACTACGGGTTTTTTTTACAAGGTTCTGGTATAGTGGATTCATCGACGAAAATTTCTCGACTTTCAGTAGGGATGCAAGGAACATAAGGATGGGGCTCTCAATAGACGGAGTGAATCCACATAGTCTTCAATCCTCAAAGCACTTTGTTTGGCCCGTATTGATGGTTTTTTATAATTTACCTCCTTATTTGGTGACTAAACGTTTCTTCATTTTTCTTACTATGATCATTCTTGGCCCGAACTCTCCTACCGAAGACACAATCAACATATATTTGCAACCACTCGTGCATGAGTTGACACTAGAAGAAAGCCTTGTTTAATTGGATGTTCTTGTGTCAAAGTTGACGGATTTTCTTAAGCATCCGATGTAACATCTTCATGTGTTTATGTCAACAATGACATCCAATGTAACATCTTTATGCTACATTGGATGTCTTTGTTGACATAAACACATGAAGATGTTACATTGGATGCTTAAGAAAATCCGTCAACTTTGACATAAGAACATCCAATTAAATAAGGCTTTCTACTAGTGTGAAGAAGCTTTGGGTTGGAGTATCAACAGTGGACATGGCTGAACTAACAGGGGGTAGTTGTCTTTTCACAATGCGTGGCATTTTGATGTGGACCATCAATGACTTTCCTGCATATACATTGATTTCCGGACAAGTTGGAAAAGGATACGCTGATTGTCCGGTTTGCGGAGAAGGCACTTGTGCTGACCATTCTATGGAAATAAATAAAACCGTATTTCTAGGGAATCGTAGGTGGTTACGACACAACCACAGGTGGCGGTCCACAAGAGCAGCCTTCAATGGCCACTCAAACTATGATCCAGCACCCCTTCGTCAAACTGGAAAAACAATTGTTCAATGTGGAGCGTGGAGAGAGTCTTTCCTGCAATGTGGTGGTCGGCAAAATTCACAACATGACCCAGTAAAGAAGGGAATGTTGGTATACGAGCGTAGAGTGGGGATTTAGGGTTAATGAGCGTTAATATTTGAAGAGAAACTAACGAGAAGTCAAGGCATAGGGTTTCAACTAATATGACATTTGATTAAAAAATAGTTGGAAGAAAATAGATAAAAGTGGATGGCAAGAATGGATGGATGTGGACGTAGAAGTCGATGAATGTGAATGACAGAGTGGATGAAATTTGGTTTTAAATGGATGAAAGTGGAAAAATGGATGAAAGTCGTTTTAAAAAATGGATGAAAGTGGATAAAAAAGTAGATGAAAATGGATGATAAAAATGGATGAAAGTGGATGAAAAAAATGGATGAAAAAAGTGGATGGAAATGGATGATAAAAATGGATGAAAGTGGATGAAAAAAGTGGATGGAAATGGATGATAAAAATGGATGAAAGTGGATGAAAAAAGTGGATGGAAATGGATGATAAAAATGGATGAAAGTGGATGAAAAAATGGATGAAAGCAGATGTAAAAATTGGATGAAACCGGATGAATTTTTTTGAACAAAGCGGTTTAGGACATCACAGAATCTAGGTGGACGATAATATAATTGCTGATGGAAAAGATGGGTGGAAATAATTTGGGATTTAGGTCCTTTAGGGCAATTGCACATAGCCATATGTAGGTTAAAAGAATGTAAGGGCCATTATAAGAATTAGATATATATTCAGTTTGCGAGAGTGGTTCTAAATGTGAAGTTCATTTCTTGTAAATAGAGGAAATTCATTGTAGACCTCAAATTAGAATATGGCTTTGAAGGCTTGTTTCATGTCAACTTGCTTTAAGGGTGGACGGTCAGCGTTCCAATATGTTTTGCGAGTTTGTGCATTCTGTTTGTGAGCTTCCCATTAGGGTTCTAGAAAGTCATTGGTGACAAGGCATCAACAAGGATCACCAAATACGGTGATGTGTTTGAACAATTATAAAGTATGGCTATTAGCAGCAATGACATTCTACAACTAAATGAATATGGAGGATATGTTTGCTTAGCAGTTCCTTTTAGGGGCACTAATTTGGCACTCCTACTGTAGACTTGTGTATCTTTGGATGAATAGGCAACAATGACCTCCAGGTACAAGATAAAGCCCGCTATTGAGGCCCAAACAAAACTTGAAGGGCTAGTGTGAGATAGAATTACTTAGAACCGTGTCTACGTGGTTATAAAGTAGACACGCATCACACGGTTCCACTTGTGTAAATACATGAGTACGTTCCAGCAATTTAGACAATGACAAACAAAGGAATTGGTCCAGCTGGTACTATGTCTAGGATATTTGATGACAGAAATCATCACGAAACGAGAGTACAACACACGACAAACGAGAGTACAATACACGGAAAAAAGAGACCATCCATCCACATAGAGCTATGTCATTACAACCACACTGCTCAACACAATTATTTGTCATCTAGAGTGGGCTGGTGTTGAACTGCCTTCACTATCTGATGTCGAACTAGCATTACTATCTAATGCATGTGGGTCGGACTTTGCGGCCTGATCAGACACAAAGTGAAGAACGCGTGGATCGACTAAATGTGCTCTAGAAGTCAGCTTGGGGTTGTTGGCAACATAAGCCTCTGAACAAGCCTCAGCATACACTGGTAGTTTGAATGAATTTGGCGGGCTTGGAAAAAATCCAAAATTCGCAAAGAAAGGGAGATGTCTCAATTCCTAGGGTTTTCTACACAATGGAGTGGACATTATGTTAGATCATAGTCACGTTAGCGTAGAAGATTCATTGAATACAAGTGTGGGAGTACGCATTATCTACATTAACAGAAATAATAGACAATAGTAATTATATAGAGTAGAAATTTTCAAAATTTCCGTAATGGGTAGGGAATAGGAAGCTTAAAACCAGAAATAGGAATTAGAGGCTTTACGGAAAACCTTAAACTGTAATTAGGGTTACAGTCGGATCCGGAAACCCTATCCGGAAACCCTAACCCTAATCCAGAAACCGGAAAGTTCCGGCTGAGTAGGCCCTAGGGCCTAGTCCGGCTAGGGAACTCGCGGGAATGCCAGGCCGAAAAGCTACTTAACCCCCGCTGTTTTCTTCATTCTTCCTCTTTCTCCGCGTGATTATCGCGATGGCACTTAGTGAGTGAAAGTGTGGTGAGATAGGAACGCGTTAGGGAGAGAAGGGAAGGCCGGTGTCGATCGCACCGGAAAGTAGAACGGAAGATTAGCGGAAACTTAGCGGATCAAGCGACGGAAACTTAACAGAAACTTAGCGGAAACTTAGCGGAAGTGAGTCAGAAGTGAGGATAGAGTATGGCAGTAGTAATGGCAGGGCCCAGTGTGCTACGGAAGTCAGGGATCACGGCCCGGATGATTAATCCGGAAATCCCTGAGAATCCGGAACACCATCACCAACTGGAGGATGACCTAACGGATATGGGGTGTCTAGGGTTTCTGAAAAGACCCTGGAGCATCCGGAGCGAGGAGATGATAGACGAATTAGTCTATGGCGCTTCGAATCAGTACCACCTAACCGTTAGAGGTCGTCCAAAGTCTTGGACAGCAGAGATATGGGCCGGAGTTTATTTCGCGTCCACTAGAGGATCCGGTTGGGCCGGCAGGACAGAGAAGTTCGCCGCAGACAGATTCCAGAACCCGGCGGATCCGAAGGAGGAATACACTACATCCGACTGCCGGAACCCTAGGGACCACAGACTCTTAGAGTTTCTGAGCCCCATCCTGTATCCGGAAAAGCCCAGCCGGGTTACAGTAACGTTGGCAAACACGGTATTCGGAGCCCTAGGGGAAAGGGGGAAACCGGCCCCTAGACCAATTAGCTGGGGGCTCATCATCCAGTCAATAGTAGATAAGCTTTCCGGAAACCTGGTGGGCAAGAAATCTAGTCCCATCAGTCCGTACCTCCTCCACTTGTATCACAAGCAGGAGGTACTCAGTAGTCCGGAAGATATCATCTACCGGCAGGGAGATAGCCTACTCCGATACAGTCTACCTCCGGATTCGGATCCGATGGATGAGGAACCGGAAGAGGACGTGAAGCCGGAACTGGAGCATGACTCACCGGAGAGGCACGACTCACGCCGGAAGAGCACGGACCCGGATTCAAGAGGGAAGAACCAACTTCCGGATCCTGTTCCATCCCGGAACACTGATCCGGATCTGGACATCTTCGAGTCGACAATCTCCTGGCTGCGGAGTCAGAAAGCTTCCAACGACCGGATGGCCACCCTGATCCGGAAAGTCTACACGGTATTGAAGGTAGCAGACGAGACGGAGATCGTAGAGGCGATCAAGAGCAGATCGGATCCGGAGATGATCCGCCTGTTGGAGGGACGGATCCGGTCAGTAGAGGCGGAACGCGACCATCTTCAAAACCGCGCAACATGGGCGGAAAGGGAAATGCACACCGCCAACAAACAAGCGACGGATGCGACGGAGCTGGTCCGGAAGTTGAGAGACCTGATCGACCCGCCAGCGGATATCATCACCAGATTCGCGCTCTGGAACAACCAGATGACCCGGGAAGGCCACATTTCCGGAACCAAGGTTGTGAAGATATTGGTAGAGTTCGAGGTGCGGATTGAGGTCGCATTGAAGGAAATGCGGCACTTGGTCGGCCACTTCGATCCACTCAGCGGATTGGAGGAGTTTCCGGAAATACCCGGAGGGGAGTTCCAGGAGACAACACAACTGAACTTGGGAGAACGATCATCGGCCCAGCAACCCAGAAGATCCTCGGTGCAGAAGGAGATTACGGATGGGAGGAGGATTCCGAATCCGGTTTTGACGCCCCGGACTACCTCGGTAAACCTCTTCCCACCTATTCAGGATCCCACTGCTGACGTGACGGTGATGACGGAGGATCCGGTTGGGATTCAGAATCCGGCCCGGACCCATCTGGAGGAATTCACGCATATGCAGCAAGAGACTCCTCCGCGGCCGCCACCGTCGACCCCGATTGAGTTCATTGACCTGGAGAAGAAGAAGGCTACTAGGCGGAAGGGCAGCAGCAATCCGGTGGAGGTTCTCGAGTCGGAGGAAGAGGAGGCAGTGACGAACTCCTCTTCCGAGTCGGAGTATGCGAAGACGGATCCGGGTCCGCCAAGGACCCGATCCGCAACCAAGTCCACCCCGACGAAGCAGATCCGGCCGAAGGCACCGACCCGGATTTCGAAGGGCGGAACGTCAGCGAAGAAGGCGCGGAAGGGTAAATGACTAGATTGCGTAGTTGGATTGTTAGTTTTAGTGTTTTGTCTTCATCGCGGGTTTTCCGGATGTGGGACCCGCTGATCCGGAATGCTAAGTAGTTCCGGATTTCTAGGAATTTAACGGCTTTCCAGTTTTCCCGGAACGGTCACTTGGCCGTTGTCCGGATTTTCAGCTGGCCGTTGGCCGCTTTTTCTTTGGACCGTTTTGGTCGTGTTGTTTTGGTTTTTAAGGGCGGGCCGACTTGTGGCCTGTCATTCCATTTTGTGTCATTCAATCTGAGCACCCAAGAATAAACACCTTGGGAATCATTATCTTGTGTATCGCGTCTTGATTACTTGTGTGTGGGTGTATCCGGGAGAGTGTGCAAGGTAGGAATCCGGATTGGTTGTTATCCGGATCCGGCTGAAGGTGTCTTGCAGAATAGTTTAGATTGAACTTGAGGAGCTGCGCGCGGTGCCTTTAAATCGCTGGAACGGTGATCTAGTGGGATCCGGTAGTGGTCAAGGAGCTAATCCGGAATTCATGAGTAGTTTCGTACGGAAGTCAACAGCCGCCAAGAGGAACATTCCCAAACCATCGGAAGGTCTGCCAACCTCAAGAACGGTCGACAGCTAGGAAGTAAGTCCTTTAGTTCCGGATTCCAACTATCCGTGGTTGTTTTGCGGTTGAGTCTAGTTTACGAGTGAGGAGCTGTGCGTGGTGCCTTTAAATCGCTGGAACGGGGATCCGGTGGGATCCGGTAGTGGTCAGGGAGCTAGTCCGGGAACTCGAGAGGAGTCCCGTGCGGAAGTCGGCAACCGCCTAGTGGAATATTCCCAAACCACCGGAAGGTCTGCCAACCTCAGGAGTAGGTGAAAGCTTGATCCGGAAAATAGCTGAGTGTCGTTGTAGTAAGGGCGGGTGTGGGTGTAACTCTGCGTGACCTACCTTCCGGGTGGCCACCCGGAATGTTGTGAGAGGGACCATCTTTCCTCCTTACCGGACTGAGAACTTTGAGGACGGATAGTTGTTTGTTGTTTAGGAGTTGATATGTGTGTTACTTGAGTGGTAATGTTCCCCACCCCTCGGAAAGAGCAAGTGAGGACCCTCTGAGGGTAAAACAGAGGTACCCAAAACCGGTGTGACGGATAGTGAGAGTAGAAATCCGGATCAAGGTGGATCCAGATTTGATTCCGGAAGACAATATTTCCGGAACTTGGTGTTTGTGTTGTGCCGGATCCTACTGCGGATTGTCATTTCCGGGTAGATCCGTAGTTCCGGATACTTATCTACCGTGACAACATCTGGAATTCCCTGGGACGATAACTCGTGTCATCTTAACGCTTTTGTGGTGTTAAAGATACCTACGCCTAGACTACACGTACAACAACAAGGTAATCAAGGGAAAACTTACTTACTGAATCGTGACGTCTTCACTATCTTTTGAACCGGTACATCATCGTTGTCCAAATCTATTGGTGCAGTAGGAAGTGGCGATGCGACGATGGACATTGCTGCGTTCCGCATTACTGGAGCAATGATGGCATCAAATATTGCCTTGTCTTCCTCAAATGCCACGATGTGACGACGTGTAGCTCGGCAAGCTTGAATGCAGGCACCTACACACATAGAGAATATATGAGTCGGGGAACTGGAAAAAGAAAAGTCAAAGATAAAAATCATGAAATCAAAGCATTACCAAAACACGATGTCACCTTTAGCCGCGGTACAGTCCACCACAACATCCCCAGGTAGAGAGCATGCTTCAACAAGCATTTGCATGAATTGGCGAGCCTTTTCACGAGGTCCACGCCAAGGTATATTTCCATTCATTGTGACATCTTCTTTGTTACAGAAATTTTGTAGGATGTCATCACGGGCAACATTGACCCCAACCGCATCATGAGAGGGGACAAACTGGAAACCGAACTTTGATTCCGTCTTCGGTCCACATTCTCTGACGACCAGAGAAATTGCAAACCGTATAGTTTGTGAATAGTGCAAAGTTAGAAGTGCCACTTTATAACCATGGAAATGATAATCGATGCCCAATGGTAAATGTGATTGAAAAAGATGTACAAGCATGGAATTCAATTAAATATGAAATTACCGTCTTCGTTGGATCAGTAGGTGATGTCAAATGGAGGTGGTTCATGCCAAACCAAGTGAACAGTATCTTGAAATCGTATTCTTTGCAACATCCAAGAAGGTGGCTTCGGTGTGGCTGAGAAGGGGCTGGGTACATGACCAGAAGTCCACCGTTGTTGTGGAGGTATTCTTCCGCAAAGTCAAAAACAGGCATCAACCACTTGTCGTGAAACTGGTTCCACTTAGGGATCGGTTCAGGTAGAGTTGATATAGTGGGAACGTGGAGACCCTCAAGCACATCCGCAAACATCAAATCCACTGCGCTCTGGTTACCACTTACACCATTGAAGCGCCGCTCCTTGTCTTTTGAATACTATACGATACAATTCCGTAGACATGGTTTAGCGATTGGAAAATAGAACACAGATGCAAGACTAATGTTGGGCAGAACCGACAAGAATGAAAAAGATCTAATGTATAGAGTAAGAAAAAATCAGAGATTGTAGATTCCAAATCCAATTCAAATACTACAAAGAAAAGTTCGGACCATGTAGATAGAAAATGCGTTTACCGAGGACAAGAAGGCCTTCACGTCATCAAGGGCCTTAGTATTACCGGGAAGAATACCAACCGAAAGGTTCAATATGCACTCGTCTATATCCGGAACAGGGTCAATAGTATGTGCTGTCGGCGTGAGCCCATGGACCAACCGCTCTTGCGTCAACGAAAACCCAGATGATCCTTCCCTCATGTTGGCCATGCTTGTTGCTAGTTCTTGCGCAGGTCCTTGCAGTGGTTCTTGCATCGGCGTATCAACTTTCCTCTTGGAGCCCTTTTTGTTTGCCTTCTCCTTCTCTTTTTCCACTTGGGCCTCCAACTTCTTCCTCCTGTTCTCTTCGGTTTTCTTCTTGGCTTCTTCTAGTCTCTCCAACTTCCTCTTGTCTAAGGCCTCTCGTTTCTTCAATGCTTTGTCTTTGGCCTCTGGATCTAGTCCTTTGAATTCATCAAACTCCGGCTCCACAGTTGCTGACTCTTTCAGCATCTGAAAGAGTACCTCACTACAAAAAAACAGGGGTATCTATGACTCCAGAGAATGACTCCTTGTCCGGTTTCACTAGAAAATGACTAGATCCTCTGTAATTGCACCATAGTCACAATCTCCACAGTGTGCGAGTCATTCTGAAGTCATTTATCACGACTGCGGGATGAACTTCTGATAGAGGATGACCTGAATGGGTCATATTCGTTGGAAATGACGCAAAGAAGTCTGTGAGGAATCTGAAGTAACGCTAAAGTCATTAACGACTATGGTACTGTACTTCTTTGTGACTTCAAATGACTTGTGAACAACTTTGTTACGACTTTAGGGTGGTTTAGGGTGTAGAACGTTGTTTTGGAAAAAGTGCGGGCAGGGCAATGCGCTGCCCGGGTCAATTGTCAAAAAGGTATGTCGGGAAGCGACTGCATTTGACAACTGACAGTAATTTCAGCGCAATTGCTAAATGACTTTTTCTAGGAAAGAGAGATACTTCTTCTGCAGATTAAACCTAAGTAGTGTGAATGACCTTCAATAACAACTGTCTGATCCAATCCTTGGGTTGAAAATAAAAATGGAACCATTGATAGGCTTGGTGGTCAAATTTCCTTCCAATGTCTTGTGTATGGTCACATGATACACATTAGTGTCATCGACGGACTAATGATTCTTTCACTGACACTTTCATGCATCCTCTGCCAGAAATGAGCTAAGCTAAAATTAATGAAAGACATATACAAGCTACGCATCTTTCCATGCATGAAAATGGTAGTCAGATCAAGTTGGACTTGAAAACCTACGTGCACTACCTTGGAGCTATCACTTCTGAACAATTAGTAGTGACTACGCCGCCTCTACGCTATTACTTTTGAATGACTCACAGTGACTACGCCGCGACTGTGATATCACTTCTTAGTGACTACATAATTTGCGCCCTCACACACTAATACCCTTCCTGTGCTAATAAATTATCTTCCTCCGTCAATTCGATGGCCCCAATTAGATTAACCATTTGTGTTGGAACTAGTAACCTATGGGGAGCTTTTAGTCCGATGCTCTCTATGTTGGTGCTGATGAATGCATCCGACGTGTCCACGACTTCACGGTGTGCTCTGGCTTCTTTGCATAAGACTACTTTCCTACCGGGTCGTTCGGGAACATCTGAAAAGAATACCTGCGTTGCTTGGCTTGGAAAAATGAAGGGATCTTGCATGCGAGGTAGTTTATGCCGACAGTTCACCACAAGGAAGCCGGACTCGTCTCTGGTGTATGTGTCATTCCCTCAATTGTCCTGGGTTTTCACCCACTCGCAACGCAATAGAATAATGCGCATACTCAGTGCACCATAATCTAGCTCTAGAATGTCCTTAAGGACCCCCACGTAGTTCACAGATGAATCCTCAATGTGGGATGATGGTTCCTGAAAAATAGAAGCTACACCACTGTTGTAGCTCACAAAATGCGACGTACTTTCATCTTCTACTTTGAAGTGCTTACCAAACGCAGTGATGCATGTGTACTGAGTGGCTCTCTATGCAGGCTTCTGGCTTAGAAGAAATCGGTCCATGTCTATTTGGTTCCTCAAATCTAAGTCAGCATCTTGCATCGTGCGTTGAATCCACTCTGACAAAGTGCATGTTTGTGGATTTGTGACGGATTCTGCCCTCCATGACCTATAGAATAAGAGTCACAATGATATTATGAGAAACAAACTTCAATCCAACAACAGATCATAATGCCGTCCCTTTGGCTGGCGAACCCCACATTCATGAGGTGGTTCCAGGTCGTTCTCTGACTCTCTCCTCACTGTAGCTAGTCACCACCAAGTCATTTCTAAGTCACGGAAAGAGAGCGGGCAACTTCCAAATGACTTCAAAACATCTAATGAACAACTCTGGAACTAGCATGTGCATGGAATCCACAAAGAGTACAACTCTGTTCACGAAGCAACACTGGATTGAGCTGGGCATCGCATACACAAATTTTGGAAAGTACTTACGTCACCAAATCGTACATAGCAGTTGAATTGGATAGCACATACTGGTGGGCTATGTCTCTCAGCTCTGGGCTCATGATATATGGCCAGCCCGCTCCTTGTAAAACCTCCTCCGCATCTCCATACTCTTCATCTTCATCCCATATATGCCGTTGAGTCTCCTCAAATCTGTGGAGGTATTCAGTAATGAATCCAAGGCATTCGTCCTTCAAGTAGCCCTCTGCCATGCAGGCCTCTGGGCGGGCCAAATTTCGGACATGGTTCTTCAACACCTTCATGTATCGTTCCACTGGATACATCCACCTCGCACTAACCGGTCCACACAAGTCCAACTCTTTTGCAAGATGGTAGGGAAGATGTGTCATTACGTCAAAAAATGATGGTGGAAATTCTATTTCCAACAACGCCATACTTTCCGCCACATCTGCTTCTAGTGATTGAAATTCCGCTGGATTGTACACCTTCGTGCACAAGCGTCTGAATACCCTGCACATTCTCATGATAGCCATGCGAGGACCCGGTTGCATCAAGCCGCGAAGCGCAAGTGGCATTACCTGCTACATTAAGACGTGGTAATCGTGGGACTTCAATCCTCCAAAGTTCTTCTTCCGGATGCACTTCCCTAGGTCAGAAGAATAGCCAGAAGGTGTCTTCAAGGACTCTATGCACTTAGCAAATTTTTCAAACTCCTCTTCGAACAACACATACGAAGCACGCGGTTTCACCATCTTCCCTACCTTTCGGGGGGGTGGGGTGAGCCACAGGTGCTTCCTAACATTGCGCCTCTGCATGTCTCTTCTGACTTTGACTATGTCTTTCTTCCCTGTTATAGTTTTTAGGAAATTCTTTGCGAGATTCAATTCGCAATGCATGACGTCCAGCGTGTACCGAATGAGGAGATCCTGGAAATTCTCACATTGATCGCACGCATGTCTCATGGTCAAACACTGGGGACTATGTCATATACTACTATACTAGTCATACATTAGTCATTAATCATGACTTCAACTGGACTAATACTAAAAAACGACTTCCTCAATACTCACAAGTTGCATCGTAGTCACCTATTAGTCACAGGAAAGTCATTTTTCATGGTGGTGTTGCCGACCATTGATACTCACCTTCCAATATGGCAAGCGAAAAAGGATGCTCAGTCGTTTCAAGCCATATATTTTGGAGGGGTCCTCTGCATCACCATCTCTATTTCCCGCTGCTTTCCACGCCTCGCACTCTAAGGCATGCTGAATTTGCTCCTCTATTGTCACTGTGCATGGTTTGGGGCAAGTTTCAATTGATCCATTGAAATGGTCCTTCATTTTTGCTGATCTATAGGGATGATTTTCAGGGAGCCATCGCCGAGTACCACCATAAATCTACTTACCAAGCTTTGTTGAATGCTCAGCACCCAAATCCACGCCACACCACGGACATGCTGCATACCCTTGATGAGAGAAGCCTCCTACTGTGTCATACCCGGGAAAGTCGTGGATAGTCCATAGCAACATGGCCCTCAATTGGAAAGACCTTGATCCTGCATCTTTTGATACATCATATGCTGGAACCCCGGCCCACAATTCCAGCAATTCATCCACGAGAGGCTCTAAATATACGTCAAAGACTTCACCTGTGACGGACTCTCTCCCTGGAATCAGAAGGGCCAACATAATGAAGAACTTCTTCGTGCTCAACCATGGTGGAAGGTTGTAATTCAACAACACAACGGGCCATGTTGACCATGATGATCGGTTTTGTTTGAAAGGATTCACTCCGTCTGCTGCCAAGGCAAAGTGAGTGTTTCGTGGATCACTTGAAAAGGAAGGATCCACGTTCTCGTCAAAATGTTGCCATGCTTTGGAATCGCAAGGGTGTCTAACTAAGCCATCCCCTCCTTCTTTGTTGCTCCAATTGTCTGCATGCCACACCATCAACTTGGAAATAGTTGGACTCATGAACATTCGCTGGAGTCGTGGGATAATCGGAAAGTGACGGAGGACCTTCACTGGAAACTGACAGCGATCTGGATCTCGGTATCTACGACCACCACACTTAGGGCAACAAAGGGCATCTGCATAGGATCCACGAAAAAGCACACACCCGCGCTCGCATGCATGGATGGAGTTGTATGTCAAACCCAACTTGCCGGTAAGTGTCTTCGCTGCATGGTGGGTTCGAGGCAACGTATTGTTCTCCGGCAAGAGATGGGAATGCAAAATGCTGAAGAGTTCGTTCGCGCACTGATTGCTAATACCGTGCACGGTGCACAAGTTCATTAGTAACACTGTGGCCGCAAGCTTGCTGGACCGAGCTCCAGCATACAAATGCTCCAACGACTCCTCCAACGCCCTCCCATCAAAATTGGAATCAACATCGCCCCTATCCGGACCCATGTCGGGAGCCAGCTGGTCGTCATGACATTCTTCACCCTCTGCAACATAACCACCGTCCACTTCCATGAACTCTGCATGAATAGAGTCTGCTGTGGCAAAAGCGTCCATGACTTCCTCTTGAACTCTCTCTGCTGAACATATTTGAACTTCTTCTGGGTGTAGTGTTTGGTCGACCATCCCACGAGTATCAATTGTGGCATCCAATTCCTTTGGTTCCACTACGACCGGTCCCCAAAACTGTTGGTCCCATTCCTCGTCTAAGGAGTCTCGTGCACCCGGGCCTCTCCAAATCCTGGACTGTGGATCTCGGCCGTTGCGGATGAGGTGTTGCCGTACGTTTTGTATGAAAAGTCTCTTACGACCTCGGCAGTTGGTGCACGGGCAATGTAATTTGTTGACATTATACTCCCTAGCCCTCTGCAATTCTCTAAGCCAAAGACGGTCATCTCGTAGTTGCTGCCTGCGAGTGTCTGATAGGGGTAGTCTGGTGGGTATCATGTCGCGTGTGATCTCGGAAGCTGAGTGACGCCCGGGGAGGACACTCCCTATGTTTTAGCAAACTACGTGCGGCGGAAAAAGTAAAACAAGTAATACACCTTAAAATTTAATTTCTTTTTCAAAAAAAAAATTATGGATAGATTTTACTACTTTATAAGTTTATGTTTTGAATTATTGGTATTTTTTTGTGCTAATAGTAATTAGTTATAAATTTTTGAAGAAAAAAGATACACTGTAAAGCTGAAAATAACTTTCACACCTCTATATTATATAAGAAAAAAAATTTGAAAAATGAAAAAAAAAATATATAGAATAGCTTTCTATTGAAAGTTTATTTTGGTTGAATATTGATGCAATAGTCATCTTCATGTGAGCTCTATAAATATTTTAGTTGGAGAACATGCCATTTTAGTTCATTTTTCAACCCTTTCTAGACAATATATCTTATGTTATTTGGAATTGAATTTTTTGTCAATAGAAACCTTTAGTCATTGTTAAACAAAGCTCAAAATTTTAGAATGAAATTATAGTTTATTCAAGGTGAATTACATGTATTACTTTTTCCACCGCCGCACGTGGGTACCCCAAATGTAGTGAGAGTGTCCTCCCCTAGGAGTGACGTTAGGCACCACTGCAAATGACCACTGTCACGGACAATGATTTGGCTAAATGTACTTGTGTACAGTGGGTAATGACTGATAAATGGCTTCTGTAACTACAGACTAACTGGAAAATGACTTATTCAACAAGTTCTGAATAACTTCAAAATGACTTACTCAACTGCTGAATAATTGGAAAATGAGAAAACGTGACTTGTAAGTGACTAGCACATGTTAGCGAAATGATCACGATCATCAGCAACGATAGGCCATGTACATCAGTACATGAGAACAAAATTCCAAAGGAACTCATGTTATTTATTTTAGAAACATATTGAATCTTAAAAATGTGAGGGTTCCAAGTAAAAAATGACGACGAACCACAATGGGAACATCTCATAAAGGTTACTGCATGCCCAGGCTTTTAAATGAAACACTTTAGTGTACAGTAGAAGGCCATGGTCCAATGCAACATATAAATCACATTTGTTTCTCTAAGTGACATGGTAAGTACACCAGAATCTAGACACGCGGATGTGCCCGGACTTTAGTATAATCCACTGGTACTTAATGACACTTGGCGGGAAGATGTCATACGTAAGTCATATGAAAGTCAAGAATGACAACTGCATCTTCATTATGACTACCAAATAACTAATTCGCAAGTTCTTGGTGACTCAAAAGTGCACAAGAAGTCACCTTGAAGTCATTCTTCTAGCCTACATCATTTCAGGATGTAGGAATGCTCACAAAAGTTTCTAGGGTTCCATTGCCCACCCACTCCAGAAAATCAAAGCAACAAAAAACTCTTCCACTAGTACATTTCACCAACCATGAAGTGAGATTGTACCTTACCTTTGCATAAAACTCGTAGTACACAACTTCTCCTTGGGTGTTCAAAATTTGTAAAAAACTCCTTTACATGTACTAGTACTTGCTCTGCAAAATGCATGCAAAGTGAATTAGGGTGGCGACATCTTCTGAATCATCAATGTTCTTCCACATTGCATGCCTCTCGTGAAAAATCTACCTCAAGCTAAAACGTGGTACATGAATGTTCCCGTTTCTTATTTCACATCTTCGTTTAGCCAAGTATGTAATTCAGTGGAAATGGCAGTGCACAATTGGCAGCAACAACTGCAGCCTTGTTTTCACACGACTTAAACCATTGAATGACTGAGTGCAGTGATCCTGCAAAGTTGAACTTCGAGGCTTAGTAACTACTAATTGTTGGGTTCAAAACTTAATTACGAGCCGCCAAAATGAGCCTACCTCATCATGTGGACGCTCTCCTCTGGCTGCCTAACAGTCCCCTGCGCAACCTTGGCAACTCATTTGCGGGCCCATATTTCAATGCTCCAACGCTAGCCTTTGTTTGCCTATCTTGGACGCCGGTCGTGAATCCTCTAAAATTTGAAAAAGCTTAAGGTGCGCGTTGAGAAGCACACATCCAAAACAGTCAGACCTGCTCCGTCTCTAGAAGCGGTTCCACACGACCAGGGTTGTTCGCTGCGACAGCGCGACACCGCGACAGACAGACGTCGCGCGACGTCTAGTAGAGCTCGCGCGACGTCACGAAAAGTCAAATTTACCTTTGACTTTATATAAAATTACCCCCTTCCATGTGGCATCTACATGGCAAACTCAAGGGGCGCATACGGGTACTAGGCGACTGCATGTAGGGGCGACTGGAGGTAGGGGCGAGTGGAGGTAGGGGCGACCTCTTGTAGGAGTGATTTGTAGTGCAATTCAAAACTGCCACTTCTGCTGCAGTCATCCAAGAAAATAGAAAAAATATTTTTTGGAGAATCTAACCGTAAGATCTTGTACTTAACTTGTCTAAGATCATGTGGTAAAAATTTCATAAAGTTTGGCCATATAGATTGGAAGATATTAGCATTCAAAGTTGGAAAAAAAAATTGAACTTTGGCTTGCAATTTCAGATGACTTTGACCACCATTTGTGGAAAAAAATTGCACTATAAACTCTAAATTTTAAAAAATTATGTTGAAAAATTGAATTGAAAGTTTAAGCAAAAAATTTCAATAGAAACACACTTGATTTTCATTCTTTAAGAAATTGTTGAATAGAAGTTGGTCTATGATTGAATGAAAAACTAAATTGTTAATAGCTCTAAGTTGGAATTGAAACACAATAAGCACAATGGTGAGATTGTTCTAGTAGACAAACTTAACTATATTAAACAATTTTCAAAAAAGTTGTATAAATTACATTCAAAAATATATCATATAAGATGTTTTTTCAAAAAATTGTTTAGATTGTCTAAAAGACAAGATTGTCCATAATTTTTTCATTGCTAGTCCAAATGGAATGAATCAAAGCTTCACATGTAGACAAAAATATAATATTTGAGGGAAAAAAATTTAATATTAATTGACTTATTGTAATTTTTTTGTTGCTTGCTGACCTCTATTTTCAGTTGAGGGTGGCATAAATTTTGCTTTTGGACACCAATTGAAGAAAAATTTATATTCTTACAAAGATGATGTATTCTTCTATCCTCCAAAAAAGTTCAAAAAATGAAAATGAAAATTGAGACTATATGCACCTACTTGAATTCTTTAAAGTCCTTCAAAAGGACTCAAGTTGGTCCTTTAGGGGTTAAAACTCAACTTTATTTTTGTACACTTTTACACACATTAGTTTAGAAGCAAATAAATTAAAGTACATTGTTTGGAAAAAATTACAAAATATTTGCACAAAAGAATTCAAATTCAAGATTCAATACATAGACCTTGGCATCTAGCGTTTTGAATATTTAATATTTTTTCTAAATGGCACATCATATAAAAAGTGGTTAATATATTTACTTTCCTTTTCAAAATTTAGAAGCATGAAATGTGACCTATGTTTTTATTTGTACTAACATAATAACAACATACCCTATTACAAAACATCAATGCGATAAACAACTTCAGGGGCTTTATCAACCATGAGTAGCTTTACCACCTATCTACATATTAGTTGCTTCTTTGAATCAAGTTCAATGACTATACCCAACTTCCTCACAAAGTACCTCATTACTAATGTGTTTTCAAATATTCCATTGTCATATTTGAGTAGTTGCGTGGATTAGTGTCTCTATAGTAGCACCTGCGGCCTTCCTATAGGTAACTAAAATCAAAAGAGTCCTTTTATTAATGACCACATCGTCAAATATTTGTTTCTACTAAGGATCTCTCATTAAAAAGCGTATAATCTCTATCCTCACTTGTTGGTGATCAACTTTGAATTAGAAGCAAATGTCATTATGTCACCATATGCTTAGTGATGTCAATTTTAGTTGCCCCTAGAAACCCCCAAACGGACCAAATTTGCCAATTTTTGGACAAAAGGAGGGCCATTCTTTCCACCTCCACCCGCGGTCGCCCCTTACCCGAGGTCGCCCTTAAGCACTCGCCCTAACCCGCGTTCTCCTCCATGAGAGGTCGCCCAAGACCCGAAGTCGCCCCTAGAAACCCCCAAATGACTCGAATTTGCCAATTTTTGGACAAAAGGAGGGCCATTCTTTCCACCTCCACCCGCGGTCGCCCCTTACCCGAGGTCGCCCTTAAGCACTCGCCCTGACCCGCGTTCTCCTCCATGAGAAGTCGCCCAAGACCCGAAGTCGCCCCTAGAAACCCCCAAATGGCCCCAATTTGCCAATTTTTGGACAAAAGGAGGGCCATTCTTTCCACCTCCACCCGCGGTCGCCCCTTACCCGAGGTCGCCCTTAAGCACTCGCCTTGACCCGCGTTCTCCTCCATGAGAAGTCGCCCAAGACCTGAAGTCGCCCCTAAAAACCCCCAAACGGCCCAAATTTGTCAATTTTTGGACAAAAGGAGGGCCATTCTTTCCACCTCCACCCGCGGTCGCCCCTTACCCGAGGTCGCCCTTAAGCACTCGCCCTGACCCGCGTTCTCCTCCATGAGAGGTCGCCGAAGACTCAAAGTTACTTGAAAAACTCATTGGATTGCAATTTTTGGGTGATGAAAGTAGAAATTGACAACTTCATTATAGTCAATTACTTTTGTTTTAGTTTGCTAGGTACATTAGTGGACGTACCTTGTTAGGTGAGCTAAGTAAATGGACCTTGATGAGATCAGATTTCATAGCTTTGACACCTAATCTCATTTATTAGAAATGAAAGCTCTTCTAAAAATCTAGTTGCTTTGGATTCTCTATAGTACTACTTGTATTTGATAATATCTTGTTTGATCTATTAATTAGCTCTAGTATATAAATTTTATGGCAAGATGTCATCTTCTATTGAACACTCAAGTTTTGCAAATATGCAATTTTGTTAAATATATATCAATGGTTCATTTTCATTTATTCGGTTGGGATTATATGATATGAAATAAATCAAATAAGAAAGATCATACATATCTCTCCATCTATTTTTTTGTATTTTAGAAATCATTTGATAAATTATATACTTATAGAATGACTATTTGAGATTTGTTTAAATCCGTAGGGGAAATTTTCATTTAAATCTCTTCCCCATTAATTTAGAAGTGAATATGGTAAATAATTCATAAGTACAAAGATGTTTGGAGAATCAAGAAAATTAAATGGAGAAGGTATTGCAAATATTTTCATGCATTATTTTGTATTTTGAAAAAAAATTTATAAATAATACACCCATAGGATAAGTCTTTGAGATTTGCATAAATCAAAAGGGGAAGTTTTAATTCAAATCTCTTCCTTCTAATTTTTAAGTTAGAGATAAAGGTGGTAAATAATTTATAAGTAGTTGAGTACAAGGATGCTTGGAGAATCAAGAAAATTAAATGGGGAAGGTATTGCAAATATCTCCATTCATTATTTTGTATCTTGAAAAACAATTTATAAATAATACACCCATAGGATAAGTCTTTGAGATTTGCATAAATCAAAAGGGGAAGTTTTAATTCAAATCTCTTCCTTCTAATTTTTAAGTTAGAGATAAAGGTGGTAAATAATTCATAAGTAGTTGAGTACAAGGGTGCTTGGAGAATCGAGAAAATTAAATGGGGAAGGTATTGCAAATATCTCCATTCATTATTTTGTATTTTGAAATACATTTGATAAATAATACTCCCATAGGATGATTATTTGAGATTGCATATATCAAATCAAATGGAATAATCCTTATTTAAATCTCTTTCTTCTAATTTTTAAGCTTGAAATTAAAGTGGTAAATAATACATGAGTATGATGAATTGATGATACTTGGAAGATAGTGAAATTCAAAATGGAAAGCTCTTTCTAAAATCTACATTTTATTATTTTGTATTTTAAAATCTACTTCATAAATAATACCCTGGTAGGATGACTTTTAGAGATTTGCGTAATTCAAGAGGAGAAGCTCTAATTTAAATCTCTTTCCTCTATTTTTAAATTTTAGATGAAGGTGGTAAATTATACATAAGTATGATGATGCATAGAGAATAGAGAAAATCAAATAGGAATGTTTTTATACAAATCTTCAGAGGGTGTTCAAATTTAAAATCCACTTGTTAAATAATACACTGATAGGATGTTAATCTCTAAATTCTCATTGTCTTCATAAGGGGCAAATGGATTTTGGCCAAGTTCCTATATGGTCAAATTTTTATGAAAAGATGGGAAAAAAAAATTAGCTTTCTAGGAATGTAATTTTAATTTTAATTGGTGCCTAGGAGCAAGAGTTATACAACAATTAGCTTTGATCTAAATTAAATCATTTGGATGAGCAAAAACAAATCTTGAAAATTTTGAATTAAAAATTAATTTTTTTTCTCATATATTTTATTTTATTTTCATATGGAAAGCTTTTATTCATTTCATTTGGATTTATGATATGAAGAGGTTGCCAAGAAGTTGTAGAGCATCTTGTTTTGCAAGCAATTATAATATTGATTTGTAAAATATAGGTATAGGATTTGTTTTTGAGTTCAATTTTCAGAAAAATTCAAAACAAATAGGTCCACCAAATCAACATTGATTGTTAGAACAATCTCACTATTGGAATTCGTGAGTTTTAATTCCATCTTAGAGCTATTAATGATTTAGTTTTTTCCTCTATGATACCTTCTTCTACTAAATAAATTTTTAAATAATGAAAATTACATTATATTTTAAACTTTTATTTTTTCTATATTTTCAACTCAATTTTGAATGATGAAAAGAAACTAAATTCAAGATCTACAATTCAAACTATTTAAGTTAAGAAGATTTGAAGTCTTAAACTAGTTTGCCATTGTGCCAAAAAAACACAATTTCTTCACTTTGAATGCATTTATCTTGCAATCTATGTGGTCAAAATGTTTGAAATTTTTTCCATGCATTCTCAAACTATTCTATTGCAAGATCCTATGGTAACATATGGAAAAAAAATACCATTCTAAATTTTTTTTCTCTTTGCAATTTGCACAAAAATGGCAGTTTTGAGTGTTTTTTGACAATTGCAACAAGGAGGTCGCCCCCCTGGACCAGAACTCGCCCCCTTGGACCAGAGGTCGCCCCCCTAGACCAGCAGTCGCCCCCCTGGACCAGCAGTCGCCCCCTTGGACCAGAGGTTGCCCTAATTTTAGAACCCGTACTCGCCCCATTTGTACTTGCACGCGCCCCCATCCGCGGTCGCCCAAGGCTGAAGTACATGCGCCCCTACCCGCAGTCGCCCAAGTTGGCTTTCCACGTCATTTTATAAACCTTGCCACGTAGGCAAAATCTATTTACCGTGGGGTAAATTTTTTTACCCCTCCGCGACGCGATGTCAAGTAAACTCGACACTTGGTGACACGCGACACGTGACGTCAGACGTCATACACGACGCCTAAACCCAAAAATATGTCAGACAAGACAACCCTGCGCACGACCAACATTTGGGAAGCAAGCTAGAGAAGTGCGCATAAGACAATCATGGATGACCTATCAGGCAAAGATTTCCCGATGGAGGAAGCTGAACTGGAGAAATCAGAGTACGAGCTCCTACGTGACAAGAACGTGGCTGAGGTGCAGAAGTTGTTCGCTCCAGTTGTGGAGGCAAGAAAAGAGTTGTAAGTTTCAACAACACTTGCGTCCATGAGCATGAGTACCTGTCGTGCCTTCCAATTGCATTCCTTGGATTAATTTTGACTGTGGAGGATCGAGGCGATGGGGTACTTGAAGGTCTGAAATTCAGAGGTTCAGGACCTCTCTACGGTCCTCAGGTTGTGGCAGAGCGTCAGGAGCACTGATTGCGAATTACCGTTGTCTTCTGAGTTTAGAATTGCACAGTCTTCGAAGTAAGCAGGTGACGCCTTTCTAGGGTTTTGGTTAACCCTCGCGGTGGCTGAGGGTATTGAAGGTCCCTTCAGTTCTTCCAAAGTCATTTTTGAGTTAATCGGAAGTTGCTTTACATGCCTTGCGACTCCTACGCAACTTGTCTATAGTCATGAAGAAGTCGCGAAGAAGTCGCAGACTAGTCGCAGGGTTTTTTGGGTGATTGGGATGCCACCATAAATACCTTGGCAGCCACGTGGTCGCACTCTTTGCACGTTGCCTCAAAAGTCGACCTTAGGGGTTTGTGGGCCATATTGTATTGTTTCTCTTGCTTCACACCATTGCGCCGTTGTCTTGCCTGGGTGGTTCTGGTGATTTTGTGACGTATTAGGCATATTCCTTGAGTTCCCATTTGTTAAGGTTTAGGGCTTTCTGGTGTTCACGGCGCAGGGATGACGACGTAGCGAAGAAGAATCCTCCTGAATCTGGCGCGCCGGTGAAGGGCCGTGATTGTGGTCCACGAAGGAGTGGAAGGCTGCGTGGCCTTCGAGGACGGGTAGGCAAGAGGACAAGGAGGGAAAATAAGGTCACCGACTCCAATCCAAACTTCAATCCGATGAGCAGTGCACGGAACTCTTTGTCGGATGCCACGAAGTCCGATGGTGAGGCCATCGCCACAGGTATGATGCATCTTGCAATTGCTTGTACCCATGTTGAGTGGCAATCCGACAAGAAGGCTAAAGCCGCAGGTAATCGCTGGATCCTGCTTATTGACTCTTTGGTTGGAGTTAGGGTTTTGCGTTGTTGTAGTCTTTAAGGCAATTGAGTTTTCCATCTCAGTCATTCATGGTTGATTTCAGAATTACTCCCTGCCAATTTAGAGTGCATCATCATACTTTCCTAAAACACTGATTTGGACTGATGAGTGACTTGTGGGCACTGCTCCTATGCAGAATTGCGCCAGGATACCTTCGACTCGTCCGAAGACGACCTGGCCCGGTGTGAGCCCCAAATTCGTCACTTGGGACTCATTGTTTTCTTTTTTTTAGTTTATTACAAATTAAGGCATAAAATACTACAAAAAGCCCAAAAAAGAGTGTAGAACCAAAATAGGTATGTCACATACCAGTATAGCATTTGGTCATAAATAGCCTTTTATCCATAGATTACCCATAAAACCCACTTGTATATAGGTTAGAACCCGTAATTAGTGGAAAACAATAGAGCTACTGGGAACTTATCCAAAATAGCCCAAATCTAGTGCATGTGACCATGATAGGCTAAATTAGTCTTAGGAGAGTTAGGGAGGTCCCCACGTAAATCTCCAAAGATAGGTTCTAGTTTTCCCATTCCACCGACGAAACATTAGGAATCCAAATTGTTAGCTTGCAGGTGTTACTTGTCCCAGACAGGCCGCATGGAGGAATCCACAGCCGCCGGATAGTATTCTTGGATCTGGAACATGTCGGGGTGTCCACAGCAAAACCCATTCACCAAGATTCCTTCACATGTGAAAGATTCCCTGACTGCCGGTGATTCAACCGAAGTCAGTTTTCACCTCGCCACCAACTGTGTGCCAGAATAGCCCAAGACTTGGCACGGGGCTTGGAGGACTCCATGAGAGGTTCCCCCAAAAGTCTCGGTTTTTTTTTATCTCCAAAGGATATTTTTTTGAGCAGTCAACCGCCAAAGGCCACATTGGGAAATTCATGGAAAATACCCAGGCCGCGGTAAAATCTCACTAAAAATTAGACTAGCATCTTTTACGTTAATAACGTGCCCCGACAAATTTCATGGTGTTCCAATAGCGGGAAGCAGCCGAAACTGACAACATCCCCCCAATTAATAATTACGGCAAGATCTTTGCGGGGTTGACCGGCGTCCCGGGAGCGTACGAAGTCGGAACAAAGACATCAAGGAGCCTTTTCTTATTCCCTAGAGCCTCCCCAACAACCCTAGTAGTTACCCAAGCCAAAAGAGGTAAAACCCAAAAGTTAGTTTTTTACCCTTTTAATTGGCTCCAGTTGGCACTAGTTTCCGATGGTTTTTTTGTGAAGAAAATAGGGGATTCAGGGGGTTTGGGGGGAAACAAAATTTGGGAAAAAAAGAAGTTGGGATTAGAGGGGGTAGGGGGAAGTTAAGGGCCCTTGGCCAGGGAGAACAAAAAAGAAGGGAAGAGGAACATAAGAGGGAGATTCCGCTCCAAGAACTCCAAACCTGCACGCACGTCCTCACTACAACATCACTCCAACATCTAATGGGAGAAGGTTAGGGAAGGCAAGAGGCTAAATAGGAAGACAAGGGAGAAGATGATCAATAGTAGCTTTGGTTAGAGTGCACGGAAATCCCCTAAAGCTTCCCACGACCATTAGAAGGAGGATTAGGATGACGCAAAGATGACAACGTAAGGTGGTAGTTAGGTTTGCAAGAGGTTAGCGTCATAGTTGTAAGACCCCCATTAAGGGGTGGGTGGGAATAGTACCAAGGCAAAAGAAAGGAGGGGATAAAGAGAAGAAAGAATGCCTTAGGATACTAGAGTGTAATATTTTTTCCCCACAACTAAGCCATAGGCATTTGACCACTTCAAAATACGTGTCTACTATGGAATACGAGCACGCGGCCGGAGGTATGGAGGAAAATGTCGCGCATGCCAACAACGATCAGGTGAGTCAATAAACTAATCCCCTGTGCTTTTCTTTTAATTTACACTAAACTCTGTTAAGTAGTGATTAATTTCGATTAGCAAATAGGAATTAAGGGGGACCTTAAAGTTTAGACATCGAAGTTTATCGATAGGACTAGAAGTATCTAAAACCATCTCATCCATAGAAGTCGACCATAAAAGCAACCAAGTTAGGCTAGGTTAGAAAGGGAATTAGATTACAAAACAAGGAGGAATTTGGAACAAGATAGGGTAGGATTAGGAATTAGTAACCGTTAGGGTCAAAACTTAACCAAGGAGTTAACGGAACAAATTAGAGGTTAAACATTAGATTAGGAACAAAAGAGTCCAAGTAGGAATTCAGGTTAAATTAGTAGATAAAAATTACCCTAGGTAACATAAACTTATTATAGGAAAGGAAAGGAAGTTAAATTAGGGGAACAAGATAAATTAGATTAGAAGATAAATTAGGAAATAAGATAAATTAAATTAGGAGATAAATTAGAGAAAGATAAATTAAATTAGGAGATAAATTAGCGAAAAGATAAATTAGATTAGAAGGAAGATAAATTAGATTAGCAAAAGACCGGTTAAGTTGGGAAACCAAGGTGGAAATTAGAGTTAGCTTAAACCCGAAGGATTAAACTAAGGGTCAACCTTAAGTGGGAATTTAAGTTGAATCAAGAGTTAGGGATAGAATAGAGAAACATTAAATTTAGGAATCGAGTTAGATAACCACCTCACGAAAATAGAAAAAAAAACCCAATCAACTTAGGAAACCATGGAAGGGACTTAGGTAATCCTTCCTCAGTCTTAGGAAAGGTCATTTAGCCTCAGATTCCCATAGATTAGGGTAGATTCGGTGGTAGTTCGCATAGGTTGCCGTTAGGGGACGGTTAGCCCAAACTATTCCCTCGCCAATTGGGGCAACTCCGTTGTCACCTGCGGAAACTAGGAACTTAGTAAAGAAGATCCATTGCTTGGAAGGCACAATGGACCTACGCTTAGTCACCCGTTAGGTTAGAATTTAGTTAACCCCTAGAACCTGGTTGTGTCCGATTAATTACCAAGGGTGGGTAATTAAGTGCCCACACCCGGGATGAGGAGGAGCCCCTCATTGACAAGAGGAACAAGAGAAGAAAACAGGTCGTGGAAGAGGACCTGTACCTTGACGACAATGACTCTCCTATAAACCTCCGCTTGAAGAGAAGAAAACAGCCAATGGTAGACACATTGCCACAGAAGGCTGCGCCACTTCTAAATCCCACCCTCGATCCAAATTCCTATGGCCCATCGAACTGTCTTTGGGTTCCAGGGCACTACATACAAAACCAGGCTCTTGTATCCAATCATTGGGCCATAGGTCAACCTCCAACATTCCAAAGTGCATGGACAAGCGCACCCTTAGGTTTGCCAGAGCCATGTGCACCTGTTGCATCACAAGATAGTGACGACCGCTTCCTAAGGCGCAAGAAGAGAACCAGTTATGACATGGCGCGGACGCAACGGGCTACTGCGGGAGCAAAGCCAAACTGGGTGATGGTACTACCAGGTGGAGAAGTCGACTACACTTGCGAAGGCAAAAATGCCTGGGACAAAGCATTGCGTGACTTGGTTCCCAAGTGCTTGGACATGAGCATTGTGGAGTGGTCCAAGTACGAGCCTCACAAGTTGAAGAAACTCCGAGCTGCTTTGGACGCAGAGTTCGAATACTTGGGTTCTCCCCTAAGTATGACTAGATTTCGAGTGGCCGTCACCCGTTTCCTAAAGTCAGAAAGATCCCGCTTGAAATGCAGGTACTTAAAAGGCATCGACAGTCCTCCTCTTCACGTGGACAAACTAGAGTGGGATCGATTGAAGCAGTACTGGAACACGGACGCACAGAAGATCAAGGCACGGAAGATGTCCATAGCGCGGTCTAACGTGAAGAATGTCACGTTCGTAGGAAGGAGAGGGAAGGCTGGGAAAGAAGCCTTGCAGGTAAGTCTATATTAATCTCAGGTAAGTCTATATTCAGTTAATGTATCCCGTAATTGCTACCGTCTTATTTGGTGTGAGGATGTGTATACAGCTGAACATGCCAAAATTTTAATCCACGCAGCTGATGAATTCATTCTTATGGCTCCCTTATTAGAGAGAGGGCATGGAAAATCGCCCAGGCGTCATGGATGGAGGCCAGGGCAGTTTGCGAAGTGCACAGACCGAAGCTAGAAGCCATGTAATTCACAATTTACTTTTCTCTATTTCTTTTCCTTGCACTATCGTTTGTTCATCTTCCTTCAACATCAGCCTAAGTGAGTGAGGTACTCTCAAAAATTGTTCCAAAGTTAGGTATACTTGACCAATGAGTGATTGCAGGTGAGCTCCCACTGTAAAGCGCTGAGGAAGAAGTTTGATACATCATATTGCAGTGGCCAAAGTATTGGCTATCTGTTTGAATTTTGGCGTTTTTGAGATGGTGTGCACAGCTGCCTTCATGTCAATGTTTGGTCCTCGTGGAGCTTGTGCGTACGTGCGTGTATGCGTAAGGAAGTAATTCATATTGGATAGAGAGTCATGAGACTTGAAGGCAAAGTCTGGTTGTCATCATGTGACTGAGGAATCGATGTAGTTGTTGAACTCCCTTTTTTGAAGTTGCACTGTAGTGACATTGTAGTCGCGACGAAGTCAGTTTTCAGTCACGCTGGCAAGTCTCAGTCATTCAAGAGTTCCGCAAGAGTTGAAGTCAAATTGTGTGACTTCTTCGTAACTTTTCAATGACTTCTGTCGTTGTCTTCGGTGCGTGTGAATAGATCGTAGAGGCAGGGGAATCAACTCGTTGGGAAGCTATGGAAACTTGGAAGAAGGATGTGGATGTGAAGGTTGGGCAGTTCCTTGCCAACTCAGCAGCACAGAACACAGCAATTGATGAATTGCGCTCCATGTTTCAGAGCTTCATTGGCTCCCATGAACGCATAGAATATGGTAGCCCCTCCTTTACGCAATCTGCGTTGGAAAACCAAGGGTCCCGTCCTCGGCATCCATCCGTGAAAGAGAAGAAATGTCCCGGTGGTGGAGCAAGACAGAAGCACCATTCCAAGGTCACAGCAAGTCTGGCAGACATTACCCTATGAGATTCAGGGTCAGATCTAACTGCCAGACCGGCAACACACATGCGTGTTGCAACTTCAGCACCGGAGTCCAAGGTGGCCACGCAACCTGTAATTGAGATGGCACGGGAGTCTAAAGTCGAGTTACTTGTCCAGCCCCGCATTGAGGGTGCCCTAGAGACCTCAAAGAAGGCTGGAGTGTTGCAGGAAGACCCAGCAATTGCAGAAACTCACATGACCAATGAAGACACAATGGCGTTGAAAGGAAAGGAGGGAGTGGCTGAAGAGCGAGAGAAGAGTACAAACCCCACACCAAACGAAGACGCCGAGGCTGATGAAGCTGGTGTCTCATTAGAATGCGACCCGCCCACGCTCGACAGCGGTGGTCCTTACTGTCTTGGCGACAACGGCGAGGAGTTGGAGTGCGGAGGGGAACCCGACCCTGTGGTGAAGAAGAGCCCCGTGAACACAGAGGAGGTGGACTCAACAACCGACGTTGGCAAGGCAGGACAAGAAGTTGCAGCTGCACCATCGCAGTCGCAGCGGAATTCCAAGAAAATCCCTGCTTCACCGGCAAAGGTATTTTCCCCTCTCGGCGTTCTTCAACGTACGCCGAGTGAGGTGAGACCTTCCGGTGCTTCTTGGCCTGAAATTGGGTTTAGGGGTGACGGGGAGTGTAAGTTAATTATTTTCAATGTGCACGGAATCTTATTAGACTGTAGCAAGCTGTGTGAGAAAAACCCGAACCCTGCGATCCGTAGTAGTACAAAGACCGGTCAGAGGAGAGTGGTTTTCCGTCCATGGGTGAAATCCTTTCTTCAATGCTGCTTTGCATCCTTTTCAGTCGGATTCTGGGGAAGTGGCAGTGCATTACACATGGATGACGTGTTGCCAACGCTCCTTGGGGGATTGAAGGGTATCAATGCAGTCCCATTATTTGCATGGTCTGCCAAAGACTCGGAAGCTGCAAACGTTGGAAATGGTTGCCCAACTGGGCAGGGTAAACAGTTGGAATTAGTGTATGCAACGTGGCCTCGTTTTTGTGCTACAAACACATTGATTGTAGATAGTAAGCCAAGTAGAGTTGAGTGCAACCCTGACGCTAATGTCATCATCACTACCCCTTTCTACATGAAGTGGATTTCTAAATTGACAGATGATAAGGAGTATCTGAAACGGTATCTATGGCCGTTGTTGGAGGCTTTTCATTCATGCCTGGACGTGGTTGGTTTCCGATTTAAATTTCCCGAATTAGTCAACGAATCCATGTTACAAATGATACAAAGACGCCGAGCCGGACATGCATATGAATTTCTGGACATTGTGGAAGGTGAGGGGACTCACAAACTACACGGTTGCACCTGTGAAGGCGTCCCCTCACCTTCCTTTGATCTATGTTTCTAATTATCTTGCACATGCATGTATAGGTAAAGGGACAAAAGCGGGAGGTGAAGACCAAGCCAGTAGCCACAGTCTCGAAAAAAAATTCCGGACAATCAACAAAGAAGGTATAGTCACTACAAATTGTAATGTGCATTTCCTTCATGGCCTGGCTAAGTCATTTTCAAGTCCCGAGAAGTTGTTTTCCAGTCATTCCTAAGTTACTGGATTATGGAAATGGAAATTCATGTTGCCTTCAGTATTGTTGTAGTCACGTATGTGTCATACTTCAGTTGTTTGGAAGTTAGGTCCTAGTAATTGTACGCCCCTTCAACCTGCCAAGCAGAACTCGTGGTCATCTTCGACCCTTTAACATTTATGGGGAATTTCGTTAAAATGGCAGTATTCCGAATGCCATTTGTACATGAAGGTCCGGAAAGGTGGTTTAGGATGTGTGCTACGTAGCCAGTTGGATGTGATGGTAGGGTCCGACAAAGTGATCCCACGGCACGAGAAGATGCATTTCTGCGTACTAGGAGAGGAAGGACAGACAATGGGCACAAATCTAGTTCGCAAAAGGCGGGCAAAACGAACGGGGAGATGGTGGAATATTCCTGGAATCTTTGGAACCGCAGGCTTTAGACTGTCGTCGCCTCCTCAAATGGAAGGGGGGGGGCATCAGGGGTAGGGGTCAGGAACCCACGATGGACAATTCGGCGTGATCATTCATGAATGCGGGATCAACAAATATTGCACAAAGAGAACTCAAAATAGGACTCCTTCAAATGGACGAGCCCCCCCCAAAACGAAACGCATCATTTAATATTATTTCTCCTCGAAGAAAATGGTCGGTACAAAAATCGGCCAGCATGCACGCCACGCTTCCTAGAGTCTACCAAGGACCTCAACAATGCAATCTCAAGCACCAGTCCAAAACTACATGGATTGCCATTGACCACTCACCGTTGGCTACATTATATGTCAAATGCCGTCACTCGGCCAAAACGCATGGTAGCTGAGCGCGCATCGAAGATAAAGCTTCCAACATCCCTCTCCAGCAAAGCCCATCATAATTATTCTTCAAAAGTTAGTGTACCTCTTCCTCTGCAATGCGACGCAAATTGTCTACCACAAATTGCACTTGTTGACGCGGCGCAATGAAGCTCTTCCCGTCATTCTTCTTCGGTTTCCACGAGGCCATAATACTGTCCGTGGATACGTAGTCCGCCTGGCTCGCCCTACGGTCAATCTTCCATCTGAAACTGGACTTCGTGTCCCACCCGGCGTACAACCGCGTGGTGTCCTTCGAGGTGCCGCACGGGATGTACCATTGCACCAAAACTTCACGGAAGTGGACTCCCGCGGGATCGAATTGAGGATTCTCCACGGCCCTACCAAGCCACACCGGATCCTCACAATCCAAGCCCGGCCTCACAAACACGTAGAAGCCTTCGCGCAGATCAGTGGCCACGTTGTACGCTGGCGGGGGCCTCCCCTCCAGAGTGCCGATGTAAGGGTCTTCCGCCTCGTGCTCCTCTCGCGTCCGGCCGTCTTGCATGAAGTCTGTCGTGAAATCCCCAAGTTGTTGAGTCTGAGGCCAAAACCCCTGCTGCAACTCATCAGAGTCGCAAGGGTCTTCTTCCGCTCCGTCACGCAGCACATTTCTCACGCCGCTCCAATACGCGACCAAATAGGACATGCGCGCCTTGTACTCCGCCGTCCCGTCTCTGCATACGTCCGTCCAGTGTTGGATGTATCCGTTCAGTCCGCGCACGATCTCGGCTTCGCTCGTCATTTTCTTGGGAGACACGCGGAGGGGATCGCCTTGCGGAAGCAGAGGCTTGTGCTCAGCATCTTCCTTCCATAACCTCAAGCCCGCTTCCGGCAACCAAGGAATGTCTGTACACGCTAGTTTGTATTGCATGATCGGCCAACCGTTGTCGTCCATGAAGAACTTGTATTGCCGGCCGTGCGAGTGGCCCACCAGTTGTTGCTTCTGCATCCCGATGTAAGGTTTCACGTAAGCCTTGAAATCCGGAACTTCTTCGACCAGGTGGGGAATGAAGGGGCCTTGTTCCATTTCCATGTACGACTGCATCAACAACGGTAAAGTGGGATGGTCCTTTTCGCGGAGTTGCATGCTCCAACGCTCGAACGATGCATCCATGTCGTCGTGCGTGTGTCCCATGATCATGAAGGATACGATCACCTCTTTCACGATCTGCCTTGCCACCAAGAGCGACCAAAAACAAAAGACGTACCGGTTCTTGTTTTCCCTCCACGAGTTGTCCATTTGAACGTGGAGCACCGGGGGCAATGGTTGGGCTTCGATGGGTTGTGGAGGAACCTCTCCCAAAGAAGCCACACAAATCTCGCTACCCGACAGCAATGCTCGATACAACTCTGTGCTGCCGCCTCCAGCAAACAAAGATCGAGAAGACTTGATGGGAGGGGCTTCCAAATCTCGCAACAGCTTGGCGATGGATCCCACGGTGAAGTTGCTGTCGCTCCGAAACACGTCCAAATTGTAATGTGCGTATTTGCCATCCCCGTGCCCGTGTGCAAAGATTCCCGTCACTTTCATGGGCAACTTCATGAGTCCATCGAGTGCCTTCGTTTTTCTCGCCAATGCGGGACACGCTGTTTTCGAATGGTCCATCTTGTCGTGCATGATGGATAACAATTGCATGGGTTGCAATTTGGACAACCATCTACTCCGGTAGTAGGCATGCCGACAGGCCTCTTGCAGAAACAAGTGCTTCTCGAAACGCTTCTGGATTCGTTCGTAGTCCTCGCACCCAGGTGCAAAAGAAGCACGTAATTGCTTCAAGGTGTCGCAAATGCTACATCTTGCAAAGGAATCTCCTCTTCCCTTGATGACGTACTCGGAAAAATGTTTTGTCCGGATCTTACTGAAACAAGATTGCGAAAGGGCGGACAACCCGAGTCCGGAGTTGGCCTGCAAACAGTGCCAAGCACATGGTTGTTGGATGAATCATCACAATGGACAAGGACTTTGGATCATTGTCATGAGTAATGCGCAGTGGAGCCAGTGCCTCATTCTCTGAATCTCAAGTGATGCTGTAGGTACGTGGGAAGCTTACCTCATTCACGGTGACCAACAATTGCCCCCATTCGATTCCGGTGGGGAGCACTTTGACGCCCACTTTCTCGCCTGTGCGCAAGGTGTGAGACAAATGGGGCATGTGGTCGGCCCTTGCCTCCAATAATGAGCGCAAAGTCTCGATGGCTTGTACAGTTGCATCCCTAGCCTTTGTATGGTGGTGGTTTCCGTGCGGAGCGCCTCTGACGCCGACCTTGGCCTTGGCTTTGTACCTCTCGAACGTGCGGCGAGTAATGTTGTGCACAACCCTCCAGGCATGCGGACAGATGTCTATGCCTTCTACGGTGACCATTTTCCTCCTTCCGCTTCCCCATGCTTCGTGCAGCGCCCTGTGTACGTCCAAATTCCGGGTGCTCCTGATTTGAAATGACTGCATGTGCATTTCTGTCCGCAGCGCGCGAATGGTGGAAGGAGAGAATTTGCGAGTGCATTCCTTGTCGCAACAAAGTTGCGCGTAGACCTCGGTGATGGACTCATGTGATAGCATCTTGGTCCTTTTGTTCAATGTTGCGGCAGCTCGAGTTCTCCTGTCATAGCGATATTGTCGTCCGCCTGTTCTCTTCCGGTTTCCTTGCAGTTCTTCCTCGATAGCCCGTCGTTTGCGAGCGTGATCATAAACACTGACATACCCTTGTTCACCGTGATAAAAGACGCGTCGCATAGGCCATCGCAAGCACATGTCGCTGACGCTGTGGTCCCCATTGAGGACCTCGAGCACAACAATGCCGACGTCATCCACGCCCAGCCTGCTGTTACCATCAATGCATGCGTTCGGATTAGCATTGATGATGATGACTTCCGCAAAATCGGTGCCGTCGGCGTGCCTCGCGAGCAATGCTTTGCCAGACCATGCGTCCCGACCAATGCCCTCACAATCCGGAATGGGAGTGGCGTCCACATCTGCTTGGGCAGGTGCCTCCAAGTCGACGTCTTCCTCTTCACATTCTTGGAACCCCTGCGCATGCCACGGTCAAGAATCAACTTGGGACGCGGAGCAGAATGCCGAGAGGTGACGCAGGGTCGATGAGTAAGTGGGGTACCTCGTCGCCGTCGGATTCGCTGCCAGAAGCCATACTGGCCCCTCGGAAGTTGTTTCCGGAAACGAAGTCTCCCACTCCACGGAGGGCCTGCACGGGAGCTTCGTAAGTTGTCGCAGGAAGTGGTAAATGCTTCCCCGACGAATTCGATCCGACCGCGCGGTCTGGAAGACAGGATATGCAAATCATTCAGACATCCCGTGTGCATGCATGACATGATACTCATCCGACGGACTGCAACCTTTGTCTTGAAAATGTCATTCATAATTGCCAAGTGCTCTCCAGGATCAGACCGCGCGGTCTGTTCGTGAGGAGCCACGGGAAGACCACTAGAGCAGGAGATGAACCTACGGCAACCGGTACTAGTCAGAATTCGACGGCGTCGAACTCACTGCCAGCCTCCATACTTGCATAGGACGATATCTTTGGCAGTGAACGTGTCGTTCGTTTAGACCGCGCGGTCTAATTCGAGAGGTCTGTGGATTCATAGAAATAAGACCATGCATGTTTCGGAATCCGATGAGCAGAACCTCCCGGAGCAGTAACTTGCTCGGAACATTTTAGACCGCGCGGTCTGAACTGTTGTCCGAACTACTCGGATCCAGTCCTTCCAAGTAGAGGTAACATGGAGCATTTCAGAGCGCACGGTCTGGAATGAGAATCCAGAATTTCGACAAATGCTGTACGAGCAGGAAACAATTGTCATCGCTTGGACATAAATGAAAATCCGATGTTGGAACACGAGGTGAGGTATCAAACATTTCAGACCACGCGGTCTGAAATGTGAAATCCGATGGATCTCCAAAATGGACTCTCCGTTGTCGGATCTCTGAATACGGTCGAAAAACATTTCAGACCACGCGGTCTGGAATGAGTGGGGGGTGCAGTTTCAGGATATCAAATCCTCCGTCTCAAAACATTTCAGACCGCGCGGTCAAAAACAAAAAGGCCTCACTCGTAAGGTGACTTCCAACCTCAATGTGTTCACACCGTGCAACGTGAATAAGTCGGTGTACAGACGTACCTAATAAAACGGAGCATCTAGGTAACTAATGTGCAGTCAGGGAGGTAACACAAATGACGATGAACTGTTGTCCAGAATGCCAACCAATCGAAAGGCAATTCCACAGGGGAAGAGTGGATAATATAACAATGACAGCAAAACACAATTGACATTCTAGAAATCCAGAATGGTATTCCTAGTTGCAATGCCGGTATTCCAATGTAATGGCACCGCATTCCATTAAAATGGTACTGAATTCGCGAGACAAGAACACTACATTCCGGAAAAATGACAAGCTTGCCGCCATTCTCGCAAAATGGACCCAGTGAGCATAATTGAACAACCGATCACAATTCTTGAAATCGGGATACACCCGAAACTGAATGAGGTAAGCCACAAATTAAATGCATGCACGCGGAGAATGACTTACATTTGCAATGGACAATATAACATTGAATGGAATGAAATCGAGCATTCATTTGGCAATGACAGCAGATCAAACATCCATGAAATTGCAAGTACTTGATTTGAATTCGGAAAACACCTTCGCATCCATCTCATCCGAAATCAGTAGGATTCGATGAGGCCGAGCCTTCCATTCCGACCACGCAAGTCACACTACGCAAAGGAACGAACCCTACATTCTCCAACTAGGAAGCGAAATCAAACACGGAGACGTCTTCGTACCTGAAAGGGAGGCGGTCCGACGTGATCTTCCGACTCAAGGCGCCGACGAGCGGCAACCCAGCGACTCACGAGCGGCAGCGCAGCGATCCAAAATTCGCCCCAAACGCGTGTCTACGGAGCTCACGCGAGAACGACGACGGGAGGAAGACATGCAGCGACGGAGCCCACGGGAGAACGGCGACGGGAGGGAGACATGCGGCAGACGAAGCCGGCGACCTAGAGTGCTAGACTTCCTTCATTTAATGCGCTCGGCGGCCAGCACATAAAAGCCCGTGGGGCCCACTTGGAAGCCCATTCGTTGTGTATCTTTTTGCACCTAAGTATGCTGGAGGTAGGTGATGACGTAGAATTCGGAATTTCCGAATGATAAGAAAAGATGTCACTTGGTGATAAGCAAATCAAATAACACAAGAAGAACAAAGTTCACATTATGAAAAAATAAACATGTGCGCAAACATTGACATATACATCATATATATTGTGACCACACTTTATACTCTAATTTCAATTTCAGGTTGGGAGTATTAGTTCTGAATTGTCGAATGGAGGGAAGAGGGGGATAAAATAGAATAATCCTATTCCGATTTGCTTCATTTCCGAGGCATTCAAAACTGGATCGGGCACGAAAAATTAAAGAAGGATCACAATTAAAGGGAGAATTGAACCCGACCATGCATAGACTTGTTCTAAATTGGATTTGAACTATGTGAACCCCAACGGGGACCTGGTTCGAACAATGTCCACTGGGATATTGGAACAACTGCATTCAGAACTCAGTCACGAAAGTCATTTCCCAAAAACATACTCACAAAACTAGAAAGTGAACATTCACAGTTCAGACCGTGCGGTCTGAACTGTGAAAACGGCAGAACTTGAAAAATTCCTGCACGACAGGGACTGGACGTCTTCACAGGAATCCAGTCATAGAAATTTGTCATCCTCCAAACAAGGCCTTCTGCCTGACCTCGGAGTGTCCTTTCATATCGACAGGTTTGCATTTCAGACCCCGCGGTCTCAAATGTGAAAGTCACGGACCTCGCGGAAATCGAACGAAGTGAAGGTGTACTGAAATTCAATCTAATAGGCAATCTACATGTCATTGAATAATCACGAATCAGAATTACGAACTCAAATAGAAAGGGAATGATACCTTTGGAAGCTCCAAGGGGAACAATAATTTCATTTCATGTAAATTACTGAAAAAACACGAAACCAAAGGCAATGCAATGCATTCAATTTCATTTCAAAGAAAAGGTCGTTGAAAGTCAGGAATTAGTCAAAGTGGGATGGAACAAGAATTACTAATAGTACAACACATTCATTTGTCCATCAAGCTCTGTCAATGGCTCGGGCTTCAAAATACGAGGGAAGCGACAAATACAAGAGAATCATGGGACGTACAATAGGGTCATCTACAGAAAACTCGTGTGATACTCTCCCATTTAATATAGTTTAAGGGAAACTCGTGTAAGTGGCGGCGCATTGCAAACGGATGCAAGCCTTGTACCTTCGACGATATTTCACCTGGGATTCTCGGGCGAACTTCAAGGCGGCGTCCAAAGGAGTTGGGCGCAACAAGGTAGCGGCGTTCATTTCAACTTACGCTGCATTTCGCAACATCGACACAAGGGAGGTGGACGGCCGGGTGGGAAGAAGGCGGCACAAACTCAAGCACGGGGGACGGTGGAAAGAAGGCGAACATCCAAACGCGGAAGAGGAGGGCAGTTTCGCGACACTCTTCACAAGGTAAAACATATTTCAATTGTTTCCATTCTTGCTTTCTTGGGATTGCGCCAGTCAAAACCGATCAACTCAAGAAATGGACATTGTCAATGGATTGATTTCAGTGTAGATGACACGCAAATGCATGCAAGTCTCAAGAGTTCTATTTCCATCCACTGCACGATGTCATAGAGAACATGTTTTCGGTTTAGGAATTATAGGAGTCACAGACTGCGCAAAGAGAGAATGCTTTCTCCTAGTACGCGCTTTCATGGAGCCTATTGTAGGAAATAGATAATACACTTCATGTTTCACTCGCCGCTTAGTAACTACGTGACTGTATGGTCAATTTTGTTAAACTTTGAACTTTGAACTTTGTAGATGTCAATGGATCACGGCTCCGCTCCCTACTCACTTGCAATGCTTGTCATTTCTGAAGTGGGATTCAAAAGGTACCTCCCTTGGCTCCAAATTGCACAACTAAAGCATACAAGTTTCTTGGATTTGGGGGTAGGTGCACATTCGACGAGGCTCAATGGCAGACTCACGTTTCAGCAAGTGCTCCCACAACCTCAAAACTATATTTGACCATCAAAACTTTGGGTACGTTGAACTGACTTCAAGTTGTTGCTTTCCGAGCATTGTGTTCATTGAAAGCCATCACGGCCATTATGATAATCCCATTCGATTGGCGAGGTTTAGCAACCAGGTTTCGCAAATCTACAAGTTTCTGCAGATCAGACCGCGCGGTCCGAAATCCACAACTGTCCTAGATTTCGGAAAACTGGATCACAAGTGGATGGAAGAAAGTTACAATTCACACGGACGGGACTGTCACACTTCAGACCGCGCGGTCTGAAGTGTGTCGAAGTCCACGACTTAGGAAATCCAAAACGCTGTAGGGCCTGTCAGTCACTTTTACGATTCTCCCATAGTCCTAGATTTAGGAAAACGAGATGACATGCTTCCTAGAAGTCCGAAAACTAAAATTGACACAAACGGGACTCACGGACTTCAGACCGCGCGGTCTGGAGTCCGAGACTGCGGGATTCCATGACGATAGTGACCTTCCCTTCGTCGCTTCACGCCAACTGTCGAAGATTTGAGAAAACTGTCCAACATCAGAAAATTTCAATGACGCAACCTCCACAGTTCAGACTGCGCGGTCTGAACTCGGTACAACTCACTCAGGAAGCCGGACACTTCGAAATGCGGTCTTCGGAAATGGTCCACAAAAACCCGCCATTTTCACGAAATTAAAGTAGAATCTAATGCTCGTGTGCTTGCCCATGTATTCTGGAAATGACCATTACTGCTGACATCAATCTTTGCGAATTCCAATTGGAATGATTTCCCAAACAGAGCTCAAGATTTCTAGCAAGGATACAAACTGTATTGCTTTGCCCATTATTCTCACTGTGATACATCCAAGGGGCTGTTCCAAGACAGCAAGATGGGTGAGTGCTATATGGACCATGTTGGGCTTCGTGCATTTGTATGCTGCATTCAATTCAAATCATTTATTTTTTAAATGGCGCGCTCGTGAATACCACTTCGGACAACATTGATGGCTTCCTTTCTGTAGGTCAAGTGATGTGTGCGTTGCAAAACACAATGGAAGTGGCATGGGGTGCACTATTTGATGCAGCGATTCGGGATGTGTGGGTCATGATGGAGGAGTATGTCCACATCCGCCATGGCAAGGACTGCAAGAACCTCAAGTGACCACTCCATGTCAATCATGTCAGACCCCATTTGGAGCAACAAGTAGTACAGTGGGTTTGTACCATGCAATCATGTTCTTCACTCCAGAATTTCTTTCGTCCTAATCATGCTCAACTGGGGGCTGTGGCGTGACATACAGAGCTCTCATGGAAGAATTCGACGATGCCAACAAGCTATCAACCTCCGAGAATGGTTCCTTATTACTACAACTCATTCAGGTTAGTAGTAAACGCTCGTCCCTACCTACGAATAGCATCTACTAGGAGATAGACAAAGATTAATATGTCCAATGCTACCTTGTCATCGAAGGGACTCCACTCTCAAATCCATGTCAAACTTTGGAAGGGACACAACAATCTTCACCCACTTGGGAAGAAGTCATCCATGATATGCAATGATGTCGGTTAAGTTGGTAAACGAATGTTCTAAATTCATCGAGGTTCAATTGCCAAGTACCTGATACCAATATTGACTCATTGGAATACGTGTTTCCACCACTACTCTCTCAGGATGATGAGCACGGAACCGAACATCTCCACAGAGAGTCGCAAGCCGTTCATGTCGACCTAGATATTTTTGAGCAAGTGCGGGCTCGGCTGAATCAAGCACAAGTGAATCTGGCAAACCTCTCGCCTCAACCTCGCGGGGCTCGACGTCGCAACCGTTGATCGCACTTTTTTGCGGGCTCACTGTATCTATGAGGAATCAGCTCTTGCTGAGTAGCATTGCATGGGGAACAGGTTTTATAGAAAAAAGACATTGCCCTTGTTATATTGCTTCATATTCCGTTCGTAGTCTCTTGTTTTCCTAGAACGAAAGATGTATGCTGTGAATTCCTACTCATGGCAATCATCTATACTGCTTGGTTTTTCACTTCTGGCTTCCAATCCAGATCCTTCCAATGTCAGTTATTTTGGGACTTTATGAATATAAGATTTGTTATGGTGGTCTATATTTGCATCCGGGGTTTCAACTACCTAGGGGGGGTGGCTCTCATATTTCAATACTTAGAATGGGTTGCCTCCGAATGATCCAAAAAAACAAGCCTCTAACTACACACAGTCATTCATTCAGCAACGTTGAATCCTGAGTTTCTTTAAGCTTTAGAATTTTCAAATAATTCTACCTTTTCTTCAGCAATAGTATTGGACTTACAGATGGTGTGTTTCAACAAGCCTCTCAATGAATTGGTCTAATTATATACGAATACAAAGAAATGGCAACTTCAACAAATGTGAGCATATTAGCACCGATCTTCTCAAGCCATAGTTGGGCGGGCCGCAAATGCTCTACATCTATATTTTCCACTTACTAGGATATCTCATAGAATAAATGTCTACTTTTTCATTGGAAATTCAACACATTTTATGTTGTATATTTCATATAATTATGCTTCTTTGTTATATCTCGTTTCCATGGAACTCATCATAGAGTGAAGCTCTCGATCATTTTGTAGTATTGGAACAGTCATGTTACATCGAATTTGTAAATAATCCAAGTTAGATAATGCTGGAGTTCACTTGCAACTCCGGGAAAACTTCAACTTCATAAGTCTGAAATATAACACTCAGTTTCTCAAGTTGTGAGTGAGCTTTAGAGAAGGTACAATAAGCTCTGAACTTCACGCACAAAAGTGAGCAAGAAACTTGCATTTAAAAAGCATCGGATGAGACATCTTGCTATGAGATACATGATCAAGTTCATATGTGTGAGAATCATTTAAAAAGCCATGATTTTTTAAATGACAATTGAGTTTGATCATTGAGTGATTGACCTTAGGTGTACCTATTTTTTTTTTTTTTTTGGGTAGTATATATGCTATTCGAAATGTCATAGTTATGAATCAATTGTTTCATTTTCACATAATTAGAAGCAAAATGAACAAGATTTTTGATATAGGGTGATTGCAAGAAACACTTCACGTTTTTTTGGTCCCCTGAACCTTAGATAGCTGGTTTTTTGCTCATAACTTTTGCATCGTGTGTCCATCTTCTATGAAACTTGAAATGAAGGTACATGTGGTAGTTTCAGATGTTGAGTACTTTTTAAGGCTTTTTTTTATAGTTATTCTACTATTTTTAAATTGCCCCCGATTGGATGTCTACCGTGGCCATTTTGAAGGGTTTTAGCACTATTTTCCACCCAAAAATACGAATTTGAAGCTCAAAATTGGTATACTAGAACTTCTACTAGAGTTACACAACCTTACCAAAGATTTTCTAAAAATAGATAATTTTCCATCTGCCACATGTGCTCAAAGTGCACTACCTTTGCGCAAGTGTAGAGAACACAATTTTATTTTTCCAATAGTGAAAATTGGTGAAAAGGAGTATCTATAAGTTAGAAAAAATAGATTTTTTTTTGAATTTTTTGAATTTTTTTACTGTTTCTTAAGAATTAAATTTCAAACTGTCTATTTTCTTGCATTTTTCAACCCTCTTTGACCGTGCATAACTCTTAGAGAATAAAAAATTTAGGTCTGAATTTTTGCACATACCATTTTTTTAATGCTGTACACATTATCCATATTTTGTGTACCATTTTCAAAGTACCTAGTTCGAACCACAAAAGTGACATCTAGGACAGGTATAGATTTCAACAATCTTGAATTTATATAGATTTCAGAAATCTAGGATCTCTATAGATTTCAAGCGGTGTATTTTGAACTACAGAAGTGCCATCTATGACTCATGTAGATTTCAGACATTTAAAAATGATGAAGTTCTAAGAAATCTAGGTGCGAATCTAGGACATTTGAACATTTTAGACTACCCGGTCGAAATTGAAAAAATTGCCAAAGTCAGCGGTGCTAGTTTGTGAGCCTGCGAGCATGATGAGATTTCAAGCGGTGAGCAAGATTCTGCGAGCGTTAAGTTCAAAAATTTAAAGAAGTACTAAAAAATTAAGAATATTGCTAAAAATAAAAATCCATTTGAAATTTTTGATCAAAATCTTCTATTTTTAGTGGATTATCGTATCTATTACTATAGACCTATTGCCGTGAACCTATTACCGTGAACCTATTACCGTGGTTTTGTAGAATTCAAAATTTCCAATGTTTCTTAAAATATTAGAAGTAGAAATTATAACAATCATGAACTCAATTGATGTGAAAGATGAATGGAGATGGAAATAAGTTCATATAGAATAATGATTGATTACGATCTTATAGCAACAAGGGTCCTCTTAGGATTGAATGGTTGATGGGAGGGTACTAATAATTTTCTCTTAATGCATTGTTGTTAGACTTGTTTCGATTTTAGAATAAAAACATGGTTGATAATAATTATTTTTATATCTAATGATCTTTATCACATTGAATTTTATTTTAGTTGAACATTGTCTTATAGCATCATGGATCTTCTCCAAGTCAATGAAAGGGTATCAATACTTCCGTCTTGATTTGTAAGTCTGTAGACTTGTTTAGATTTTCGAAACAAAAATTTGTTCATAACAAATAATTCATTATATGTAGAAATAGCTTAGGTGAAGCAAATTTCATTTTTGTTGGTCACTATTTTGTAGTAGCATGGATCTTCTTAGGGCTGATGGAAGGTATCTGTACGTTTGTCTTAATGAGCGTATAACTGAGCTTGTTCAAAATTTGAAAGAAAATTTTTGGTTTATTGTCGTATGTGCTATTTAAAATATCATGGTTATAAATCAATTGTTTAGCGTTCACATAAAAGCACAATATTCAAAATTCCTAGGTGTCAATAATATTTGAGCTACTAACAATGTCATGAACCCCTATAAGGTCTTAGTTAGTATAGATCCATTTTTCAAATCGTCAAGGTGTGATATAAATTGCAATTTTTTCTTTTCTATGATGGAATCTCATTGTGTGTAGAATTTGTTAATGTAAGAGTCTAAGTCTGTGACGATTTGAAATTATTGTTCCATCTTCAAAAGATAGACTAAGTGAAGAAATTAATATCAAATATCAAATATGATTCAAATGTCTACTTCAGCCTACATTTCATTCTTGAAATAGGATTATATATCAAATAGGGTATTGGAAAATCTCTTGATTTAAAAAAAATAGGAGATATGAATGCAATGGTGAATAAAATCGAAGAAGAGAAGAAATTAATTTGTGCATCATGGTACATTAATAGAATTGTGTAAGTTTCAATTTTCATAAATGAAAGAATGGTGACAAGTTTAGAGAGCAAGCCATGTTGCATTCTTTGATATCCCAAATAGACTCACATAATTGTTGTGAAGTGTAGGAGGAACAACAACTTGGCCAGGTACAATTTCGGACACAGTTTCAGATGTTGGAAATTGAGAAGAGTTGGTACATTGATCTAGATTAAAATACCTCCACTTCTAGAATAGCAACAACGAAACACAATAATTCAAACAAACAAATTAAGATAACAAAATCCCAAATTTAATAAACCATCCTAGTAAGTTCGTTATATTTCTAAGTACCCAGTATTGTGTTTTCAAATTATATATCAAGTATTTTTGGATTTAGTTCACAAGAAATATGATAGTTGCAAAATTCTAAATTCTTTTTTTTTCGTTTTAGAATGGTGTGTTATGAGTGGAAAAATATGTAACTATTTATGAATAGGATTGAGTACCAATTCTTCACGGTCGCATTTTGTGTTCTTTTTATCGCAGACGCTGAAGTGATTATAACGTGGTTGCTTGACCATTAAATGGGATTATACAATACATGGAGGAAATGAAGCTCTAATCCTGCTAGCGCCAAGCATTAGTTGGCGGATGGACAAGTCAGTGGTGTAATATATGCTTTCATTGACCAAATCCCCCAACCTGTTGCTTTATCGGGGTAAGTACCCAAACACTCAAAGTTTGGGATTTTCTTTTTACATAAAAGCTAGTTATGTACATCCAATTGTACCGAAAGATGACCAAATGAATTTGATTCTCCGAAGGATCCCTAGAAGTGCCATATCATTTGAATATTGCGAATAATTGAATAAGTACTTTAGAAATCAAAGTGACCACGTTTTGGTCACTAAAGAAGTTAACCCTTTAGTGATCGTGGTTGATTTGAGGGGCGGGCCTAGTTTTTCTAGAAACTGAATTTTGTGTCCATTGCAAAGATGCAGTCTTATATCAAACCGTACAAGGTGTTTCCATAAGGGAGATTCTTCAACCTAACAAAATATGAAACTCATCCAACGGTACAAATTGCTATAAATGAGATAGGAGGTTCACAAATCAACCAATTCAAGGCTAAAATTGAAATTTGGGAAGTGAAACATTTTTAAATATTTTGTAGTAAATTTCCCTCAACAGACAAGTGGAATAGACATCTAACCGAAGTCACTTCCTATTTTTTCAAGCTTTGTAAAATTAGTTACAAATTCTTGAAGTTCACAAAAAATGGTCATCAAAACAAAACCCCTTCTAAAACGGGTACATTGAAATGTACCTCTAAATCATGTTTGCTTCTAGAGCCTTGCTGGAGTTTGAGTTGCTTTCCTTAATTCTCAAAAATCAATGCCTTAAATGACCCTTTACAATTTATGCTACATAAATACCGATGCATAAGTTTATTGTGGACATTTATGAGGTTACAAAGCAACCCTTATGCCTTTTGTATTTTTTGTATTTTGGTTGAAGATTTCCTGTGTGAGTTGGTAAATACCTCGATCTTCTGAAGTACATTTTAAATGATTGATTAAGAATAAGTAGAACTCCTAATCCTCTCCAATTAAGCAAATTCTTCCCCCTTCTAGAACTAAGCATAATATACATGTTGTAATCGTTGATTTAATTTGTAGGCAGTGCATGAGTGCATGTGAGTTGTGAGATTTGAATAAGAGTTAATGTACATATGGCCTATTTTGAGTATGTTGCCAGTCCCTTTCATGTTTGTCCATCAGTGCCAAGTGCAAATGATCCAAATATTTTGGAAGTTCATTTTAGCATTCGAAATCCAATTTTGGAAATGATTGATTATGATTTTGATGTTCCTAATTTTTTTCCATGCCCATCCCAAATCTTTATTTTCTAGGATTGAGGATTCATAGAAACGTGCCTCCAATATCCTAGAGCTTCTTTAATATTGTACAACTTCCTTGAATTTAGGAAAATGGGCTTTTGGGTGAATTGATTGAAAAAACTAGGGTTGATTTAAGGTCGACAATGTGTGTTCTAAGAGCACCCCTTTTCTTCAAACCACCCCTATTTTTAAGTGCAAAATAGAGATGGGGTGATTCTTCAACAGAGCACTGAGCTTTATCAATTGAATTCATCGCCTGGAGGAAAAATTATTTTTGTATTGAAGGAGTGAATCATTGTCATTGATTTCCTCACATTTCTGTACAAGTTGCAAGTGGACGTATTTTGGGAGACCTATGTCCACGAGTACTTGCTTATATCTTCCATCTTTGCAAATTTATAAGTAATTAACAAACGCTTAGAAAAATACGAAACTACTTGTGTTAGGTTGCACATGTATTTCTCTTTTTGTAAAGAGCTCCCTTTTTTTTTTCCGGACCATGAAAGCCTATGAAAAAGGCAGAGCCGCCCTTCATTGGTCCCTTCTAAGCTCGCTTTTAAGTCCCACTGTTTTAACCCTAAACTGACCATTAAACATGATTACTTTGGGGCAGCTTCGTGTGGTGTGCGCAGGTTCGTGGGAGGCTCGGGACTGCTTCGGGATGCGCGTGCACGCTCGGAGGAGCTCTGTACCAGCTTGGAGGCTCGATGTAGGTTCGGTATTTGGGAGGCTCGGTCGGTCGTCTTCTCCGTCGGCCAGGGTTTCGCTGGAGTCTTTTGTTTTCTTCGCGTTCCTCACTGTTGCTCCGCGTTTCGTCAATTGTTGTCGCTGTTACTCCTTTTCGTGTGCGTTCTTTTTGTTGTTTAGCGTTTCTGTTGTTCCTCCTTCCTCTGTCTTGCATGTTCGTCATTTCTGTCGTTGGTTTTGTATGCTGTGGAGGAGACTGGTTTGACTGATCGGCGGAGCGTTCCAATCGGCGGCTTTCTTGACTGATCGGCGGAGCGTTCGGCTAGCTGGAGCGTTGTTTTTCTGCTGGGGCGGTGTTCTTCTGCTGGAGCTGCGCAGGTATGCTTGTGGACCTTTTTTTTGACTTTCCGTGTGCCTGGCTGATCTTCTTGTGTGCTTGGCTGATCTTTCGTGTGCCTGGTTGATCTTCTGGCTTTTCGTGTGCCTGGCTTTCCATGGCACCGTAGAAGTAGACCCAATCGTTCCAGAATTCTGAGCTTTCGTGTGCTTGGCTTTCTGTGTGCTTTCTGTGTTTTCAGAGTTTAGTATTCTATCATAGTAGGCATTGTATGGGTTTGTGTTCTCGTGATTTCATTGTTTGTGTTCTCGTGCTTGCATTCATTCATTTGTTTGTTTGTACCATTGACGAATTGTTAAGAATCTGCAGTCCTTGGCGTCATCGAATTGCTGAGAATCTGGTTTCATTGGCGATCAGTGGCATTCGAACATTGTCGTGTTGCTGCTTTCATTGGAGTCACGACATCCACAGCAATCTAAACTGCACAATTGAGGTAAGCTGTCTACAAAATCTATTCTCAGTTGTGAATGTTGCGGAAATTTAGAAGAGGCACCTATATCCGTGCAGTGTATGTGGCCCCAGCCATGTTTCAGACCGCGTGGTCTGAAGTGTTCCGGCGTCGCTGAAATGGCCCGGAGTTGTCGACGTAGAAATTTCTGAGAGCATTAGGTAAAATAGTTTTAGACCGCGCGGTCTGAAGTGAATTCTTGATGCAATTTCCTCAAAATGTTGGACGAATTCTAGACCTATCCAACTTCATATCAATCAAGTTGAAGTAGTTTCAGACCGCGCGGTCTGAAGTAATGAACTGTCCCCAAAATGACCTGGACTAATTGCCGATCGACATTGTCAAGTTAGTATATATACAGGTTCAGACCGCGCGGTTTGAAGTGATGCACCGCTCCTAAAATGTTCTGGACGAACTACTGATCAAATTATGTCACGATATTCTAGATTTAGGATTAGACCGTGCGGTCAAAAGTGATAAAACGTCTACAGAATGTCAAGGACGAATTACTGATCCAATTAGTCCACGTTTCTCTAGATACTGGTTCAGACTGCGCGGTCTAAACTGGTCCCCCGGCCATAAAATAGAAGGGAACGGACCGACCAGACCGAGCGGCCAGAAGATATCCTTAGTGGTAAATGTGTTCATGTCGTGTTGTCATGACAGATCCATTGTCGACGCCTTCAATAATTTAGACTCATTGTCATGCCAACTAGTAACCCAGCCGGGGGGGATGCACTATATCAGTGGGCACGTCTAAGTAATAACCGAATGTTGGCAGATTTAGACCGCGTGGTCTAAACCATATCCAAAGATGCATCACAAATAGAGGGCCTGTGCATGTTCATCTAATCACGCACCATGAATAAGCATCACACATGGATCACACAGCGTGGTCAAAACCTAATACTTTTAGTATTATAGGATCGATTCATGAGTGATTGGAAATAGAGTAAAAGGAACTAGACGCCACGATGGCTGGTAGCATTGTGCAGAGCCTCCAAAGTAGGCAGGGAAGGAGTAAATCAGACCGCGCGGTCAGATCCCCGACGGATGACGAATAAAGGACCTACGCCAATCCCTGCCCAAGATAACAGAAGTAATGGTTGTCGACCCTGCGATCAGTATTTGTTAATTCTCGCCGCATACGCGGTAGACTTAGGAATGACACGATCAGACCGCGCGGTCCGATCTAATAGATGAAGGACTGTTCCAAGTGATGGGCGAGACGAAAATAATGTCGTTCGCAGGGGCCCGTAGCGAGGAGCATCGTCATCAGCCGAATAGAAAGGGAAGGCATTTTAGACCGCGCGGTCAAAACCTCGAGCAGCAGTCATTGTAGAAATACCGTCATGCTAGCCTGGTCTGTCTAGGCTATGAATCGTGTCCCTGGTTTAGACCGCGCGGTCAAAACCACGCCATGGACTCAACATAGCATGAAGGAGTATCGTCCTATCAGAAGTACGCTAGAATGCAATAGATCGTCAACGACCGTAGGAAATGAATCCTCAACTCGTTAGTGCATCGCATGACCACTGCATGCTGGGCGTGTAGCAATCTCCTGAGTCGTCCAATTTAGACCGCGCGGTCTGATTTGAAGTACTGCTTGTGGACAGTGGCATGGAGTCATTCCTGGAGAGCAGTCTGCCGCTTGCGGGCTACTTGAGGCCCATCTCGCCTGACCGAATCCACGAGTCCTGGAAGCTGCACATCGAAAAGAAATTCCCCTTGGAGTTCGTCGCGTCCAAGTCATTGTGGACGATCGAACTGAATTTCCTGATGGGTTCCCCCATCTTCAATCTGGAGCTGGGATTCACGAAGACGGGGGATCCTCGATGGAAATCCTTCTCCACTTTGGTACTCGTGAATGTCCATGTGATGAGGGAGGCCATTCTCGTCGACGTGGTCAATGCCAGTAATAATGCATTCGGAGTCATCGCCATCCGTGTAGAAAATGAGATGACCTTCTGTAGCAAACGCCTCATGAAGAATTACGCGTCCGTCCCTCGTGCATATCAACTCTTGATGGCCGAAACCCAATCGCACTACGAAGCCGTCTCTAGTGACTTCCACGAGACCGGAAAGGTAGCCAACTCGTACGTCGCCAAAGCGTTTGCCATTCACAACAAATCACTGAGTGTGTCGCCCTTGAACGTCTACCAGGGTGAAGGAAGTCGACCAATGGCTTCGCCAGAGGGGTCCGCCAAGAATGTCGCCAAGGCGTCGGGAGCGGGAACGCGCAGCCGGCCCCCCCCTGCGTCGGCCCTTGCTGGAGCGTCCGAGCGTACCGACCCACTCCCACCGGCGCGTGGACCCATCCAACGACTGCCACAGGCGACTCAGTCGGCGGGCCGAGCCACCACAGCGCCGACTTCTCGGTCTAAACAAAAGGCTGTGAAACGGAAGTCAGCGGGCCCGCCCGTGGCGACGCAAGCATCCTCGGAAGAAGATGCGGGGCGCTGGGTCCGGACGAGATGCGTGGCCGAGGAATCGCATGGCATCCCCAGCTCATCGACCCACGAGGCCAACACGGAACCGGTAGAGGTGTCCGAGGAAGAGGCGCCGAAGATTGCGATCAAGAAGGTGAACGGGAAGTGGACCAAGAATCCACGAACCCTGCCCTTCGATGTCGACGCCGTCCCGGCTAGCGTGTCCGTGCCCGCGGAGTACAAGCGCAATCCGCGACGCAGCGTCGAGTTGGAAACGCGGACGCGCCTCAAGGCCGAAGCGGCGGCCAACAAGGTGTTCAAGGAACTATCCTCGTACATGTACATATTCGGTCGGGGACAATACTTCGAGTTGGACGTGGCCGACATGGTGAATGCCCAGGAGAAGTCGGGAATCATCGTGAGGCCCCTCGAGAATGACGGCGTCTTGGCAGTCCTGGACAGGATGGTGAAGGTGAACTACGCCAAGCAAATCCTCACCGTCATGCCGGACACGCGCACCAGACCGACATGCTGGGCGGATTGCTGGAAGGCGCAGCCGCTGCTCATCATCAACGGGCAGCACACCTGGATGGCCGCCAAGGACATCATCTCCGAGAACACTACCGTCGACGATGAGAAGGTCGTCGCCAAAATGCACAGGTGGACGTGCGAAATCGTGTGGTCCCAGAACAAGGACTACCTCCACGCGTTGTCCTCCAAGTGCAACGACGGAAACGTCGCGGGCCCGTACCTGTCGTCCCTGCCGGCAACACTCATGCATGTTCGCCACCTCTGGGAAAACGCGGGCAAGCCTGCGCAACATCGGAAGAACGCGAAGGTCATCATTGAAGGGGAGGACCCGAAGGTCTATGAGGTACGCACGACTTCCCTACGCATTTCAGACCGCGCGGTCTGAATCCCAGTGATGCAATTCCGTCCCATTCCATATCGGTAGGCTCCCATTGTCCTCGTTACGCTCGTCACCTTTCTGATTCATGGTCACTTCGGACCGCGCGGTCTGATCTCGCGATATTCCGACCTCGACACCACTTGGTGTCGTGGATTGTTCGGGGACAGTTCAGACCGTGCGGTCAGATCACGACACATACTCACCGCGCCGATGCGTGTCCAGGATTTCAAGGAGAAGGCGCACCAAAGCTTCGAGGCGGTGGGGAGCGCCAAGCACCGAAACGGGGGGGGGGAGGACCTGGGACTTCGACAAGATGGGCGACCGGAAGATCGTCATGGCCTCGAATGCGACCTGGACCAGTTGGCAAGAGGTCTTCCAGAAGCACGAGTCCGGGGCGCTGCACGACATCGACACCGGCGTCCCGTTCAACCAAATTCCGGACGGGAAGGGGGGCTCCAAGATCTACAAGTTCATGGCGATCAATCACAACCAGATGAAGAACCTTCTGGGGATGGATGACGCTGCCGTAGGCGAGCTCGCGAGCAGAATCCTGGAGACGCCGCCCAAGGTCTACCTGAAGAAGCCGACCAGTTGGACGGCGGTCATTCCCTTCGCCCAGTGGTGCACCAACAAGAAGCACAAGGCCGTGCTCATCTTCGAGATGAAGGAGAAGGCCGACGTCCTAGGCATCGACAAGGCCAAGGAGGTGATTTCCCAGGGGGAGGTCGTCCCTAAAGCCTGGCGGGAGTTCAAGGCGCTGCTGTGCATTCGGGGGCACAACATGTGGGCCGCCATGCACATTGGGCAGAAGTGGCTCAGGCACCAATGTGGCTCGGGGAAGAAAACGATGGTTGCTCCCTCGGACGTCGTCGCCATGATCCAACAACTACTCACCAACAACGAACGCTGCAACACCGTCAAGAGGTGTGCGCGGGCCATGGTCTGCCGGTGGGATCGCGTGAGGAGGGTGTTCGATCCCTTTGTCTACGTGAAGCAGAAGCGCGAATGGGTGGAATACGTGGACAGACCCGCCAGCATTCGCTTCTGCGAGGTGGGGATTATGGATTTCCGCCTGTTCCCGGCGGTCGGGAATATGGAGATTCACTACACGTACGAGAAAATCATCCAACAAGTCGTGCGGGTCTCCCAAAATACCATGGCCAAGGGGGTCCACACGTGGATGCTCATCATGGGCGCCGAGAGGGTGGTGGGAGTGGAACAGGCGCTCGAGAAATTCTTCCCCGAGCATAACACTCGGCGCATCGCGACGTACGTGTATTCCAAGGGCGAGCCGAACTATTACACCAAGGGGAAGGACAGGGTCATGTACATTCAGCGGACCACGAAGCATTTCACGAACTCCCCACTCGTCAATGTCGGGGAACCGATTCCCCGACTCTCGGCTGTCGAGGACAAGCCTCTGGCGACGGATGACGTCAGGTACAAGACCCGGGAGCTCTGTCGCCACGATAACCCCTAGATCTTGACGAATCGCGAACTGCGGTACGAAGTGTACCTCCGCTTCATCGACAAGTTCTGCAGGGACCAGGGAACGGTCATGCTCGTCTTTGCGGGATCCAAGCCCGTCTCCGCATGCTCGGTAAGCTCTCCACTCCTTCCCTTTCTCGCTTCCAATGTAGAGCTCATCTGACCGTCTGAATGCGTCATTCGGAGAATTCATGCCGTGTGCCTTGTTTGGCACTGCAGATGTTGTGTCGGAGCTCCGTCTCCTTCGTGCGCCCCACCGATAAGTGCCTCCTGCGCCAGAGCGTGCACGCTCGAATCGGTACACAGATGTGGCCCGACATCTTGATGCCGCAGCCGCACACCCTCGACTTCATCTACGACCCCAAGTCTCAGACACGGAGGCTCCAGGACCCCGACCCCGTGGAGAGCGAGTCTTCGGATGATGAAAGAGAGGGCAAGGAGGAATCGCAAGAGGTCGCCCTCAACCTCCGCGATGGAAGCGACTCCGACTCGAAAGTGGAGAAGGAGAAGGACGAGGACGAGGACGACGAGGACAAGGACAACGAGGACAAGGACAAAGATGAAGACGTCGACCGCGCGGGAGGGCGAGACGGCGAAGGCGACGACGTTTCAGACCACGGAGATGCCTCGGTGTCCGGCGTCCACTCTGTCCAGAGGGAGACGGATCAGACCGCGCGGTCTGATTCGACGCCAGCCTCCCCGCGGAGCTCGAGTGCACCTCCGCGCAGGAATTAGACCGCGCGGTCTGATATGCACCCGCACACTCCTCTCTCTCCCTCCAACCCCCCCTCTCCCTCCGCAAACCGACTACTGTCACCTCCACCTCCATCTCCTCGCACTCCCTCTGCTTCCCCCGGACCTGAAGATTCGGCCCTGTAGTCGGATCCCGTCACCCAATCTTTCGAGGATTGCCGCGCTCCAGTTCTGACCGCGCGGTCTGAAACACGGCCACATGTCTTCCGCGTTCCCACTCCCCGACCGCAGGCAGCTACAGTGGAGGTGTCCACTCCTGCGGAGGAGTCTCTTCCGCCCCCTCCCCCGAGAATGCTCATTCAGGACCTGCAGGCTGATTTGGCTGCATTGCAGAGACTACTGTCTTCGGCCAGGCAAGCGGAGGTGGCGAGTGTGAGGACCGACCTCGCCGCCTCTCCCGCGAATCCCAGTGATGACTCCGTGGAATGTAGGATTCAGGCGTCGCAGGCGATTGTCCAGGAACTGAGGTCCATCCGCGATCCATCCGATCTCAATGGGGATGAGAACATGATGAAGCTCATCGGTGCGCAGGTCAACGTCGACATCCTGGAGTCGGAACTGCCTGCCGCCAGCGCGGGCGAGCTTCTGCTCATGGCCCATACGCGCGCCGTGTACCGGCAACTCGCCCTCAAGTCCACGAATACAAAGAGCAGCCCGATCGATCTGGACGAGATGGACGACGGAGACTTGGACAACCGACTGGCCTTGGCAGCAACCGGCAGAGACGAGTACAGCAAGATGGCCAAGGCCGCGGCGGAAGCGGCAACATTGGACGCGGGGACTTCCTCCGAGGCAGGAGGGACTCCGGCCACGGTGGACATGGACACCAAACCCATCCACATGGACGTCAAGGCAGGGATCAACCTCGCGTACGTGGAGATGATGCTCGAGCGGGAAAGGCAGAGGCACTCGGGGGCGCTCGACAAGCGCAATGACTCCATCGACAACCTCGTGAGGGATTTAAGGGAGAAGGATCGGGAGCTCAAGAGAGAGAGGGAGGAGAGGGAGCGGGTGGAGGAGGAGAAGAAGGTGAAGCGGAAGGCCAAGAAGGCGTAGAAGGAGAAGGAACTCGCGGAGGAGCGAAGGCTGCAGGCCGAGGAGGAAATGGAGTACAGGAGGGATCGCGAGACGAACACTTTGTTGCTCAAACAACTGCAGGAGCAGATTCTGGCGAAGCAGGCCGCGCAGACAAGTGCCCCTCCGATGGCTGCGACTCCCATTCCTGTGAGCGAGCTCCACAACGTCTCCGGAGTCTCCACCACGAATTCGATTTCCGCCGCCACGGCCACCGCAACGTCCGGACTTCGACAGCTGGGTTCAGGAGAGGCTGCAAATATTTCGGTGAGTGTCGTTGACGATCCAGACAGATTCGATGACCTAGCCCTCAGTCAATTTCCGTTTGTGCATGTCGCTGGGCCAGTGCATCGTCCGAGCATCCACGACGATGACCCTTACGACTTGGAAGTCGACTTGGGAGATATGGAGGTCTCCTTCACTAACTTGACCCAACAGTATGCTCCCTTGCAGGCCCCAATCGCTCCGGCGTTGCCCCCTGCGAGGCACGAGGAGCATGCGCCAGTCGACTCACCCTCCGACGACGTCCAGACTCCCACGGTGGGTAACCCCTCCACATAGCTCCCCATCTTTTGAATTGCGCTTCCAGGTGTGGAAGCTATGTGAGGGTGTTACGTCGGGCCGATCGAAGGTCGTCCCGACGGGTCCACCGTCCATGGAGCGACAGGCCCATAGATGTAGGAGCCCTTTTGGCAAGGCCTGTGACGATTTTAGTTGTACAGACGTGATTTTCGGATTGTTCGTGAAACACTGTTCGTAAAGTTTGTAGAAACATTGTATTCTATTTGTAATATATCGATTTCGTGTTTTGGCAATTCGTGTTTTCGGGAATTCGTGGCGTTGAGTGATGTGCAATGTAGAGTGTTGTGCATTGTGCTTTCTATCCCGAGTCCTTTTGGGCAATGTAGTTACGCTCTTGGCAATTGGCATTTGCAGTTCAGGGTGGCCATGCTCTTGGGTTGGGCGAAGAGTCTGCACTGGTACTCCGTCGACCGAGTTGCCCTCCTTGTCCGCCACCGATGGCACTGGAGGCTCCCGCCATTGCTGAAGTCCCCCCTCCGGTCTCTGAGGTGGAACTCCCCCCTCCGCAAGCTGCACAGGTCGTGTCTCCCATCGTCGCGGGTGTCCAGACTCGCGCCGCCACGAGGCGTGCCACCACTCCCGTTGCAGCCACCATTCCGGATGTAACAAAGGTGAGGCTCGATCTCCTTGCATCCCTCTGCTCACTGCCTCCGTAGCGCTTACCTAGATAGTTTGTAGGGATCGGACGTGGATCTCGTTTAGAAAGAGGATGATAATGGACAAGGGTTCATGTCTCTGTGTTCAAGCCTCCCACACCTGTTGGGGGGGGGGGCGCATTTTCAATTGTGGACTCCCGTTTATTCAATTTTCAAATACTACTTTGAACAAGGGATTTCGCATACGCAGGCCTCGTTGCCGTTGCCTACGCCACCGCCTCCCGTTGCTTTGCCCTTGTACAGTTATTTTGTTGTCTTGGAGTTGGAAGGAGTCCTATGCCAAGTTGAGCACGTCAGGCCCCTCGGATCCGGTCGCTCGCCTGCAGCAAGCGCACCATTGGAGGACGATTACGATCCAACGAAACGCCACGTCTTCGGCGAGTTCTCCCTCTCGTGTCGTCCGGAAGTGCGCGAATTCCTCAGAGGCCTGGCGAAGAGGTTTCGCTTGTCTATGTGGACGAGGCTGTCGGCCGTCGTGGCCAATCCCATGATCGATTTCTTCTTCCGCGGCTTGGAGCGCTCGTCCATGCGCGTGCTCACGCTCGAGGACTGCACCTCCATCGTGGAGAGACGATCATGGCGGTTGTGCAGGTGTAGGCCCCCCCCCACACTTCCCCTCGTTGCCTTGTCCGGCGCACCCCTACCAACCCGAGTGGGATACCGACGTGGATGAGGACACGTACGTTCAGTTCCCCGACCATCCCGAGGGGAGGCTGAGGCTCAAGGTTCTGCACAAGGCCGTCTGGGATGGAGATAGGTTCAAATCCGGCACGTTCAGGGCCAATTCCAGCAACACACTACTCATCAATTCCTCCCCCGAAAGCAGCATCCTCAATCCCGTGCACAATGCCATCTTCCCGTTGTCGTACATTGGCAGCCCGCACGATTCCACCCTGGACAGGACGTTGCGACTCTATCTCAAGGGCCTGCTAGAGTCCGGTCTTAGCGTGTCGCAGTACGTGTCTCGGAATCCGTTTTTCGGAAACCTCACGACGCCCTTTTTCAGACTCAATGTGCGCGGGTTAGTTGCGTTGCAGGACAGGTCTCTCTTGCTGGAGTATCCAGAGTTCGTCGGCACGTACAATAGAGACGGGAACGATCATTTCGTCTGTCGAAGAGCGAAGCACGTGGTGCAAAAGAAAGAAAAGGGTTGATGCACCAAGCGGAAATGGATGGGTATGCAGGGGCTGCGCCGCGTTCGCGCTTTCGGCGGGCACTCCGTCGACAGCGCACGAAGGGGCCCTCGACGGATGAAGCGACGGCGGACCCAGACGACGGAAGGAGTGGGCTCCTCCGACAGTTGCGAGGCGCCGGGCGAGGCGGGCGACGCAGGCGAGGACGTGACCTCGACTTCCCTATAAGAAGACATCACTGCTGACGAGCGCGTGGTGCGACGGTGTACGTATGTGGTAAGGTGGGTTGTTTGCTCCCTTGGGATGAACTGAGGTACGCAAGGGACGACGGATGAGTTTGATGGAGAAACAATTTTTTCCCGCCCTACACTAGGCTGTAGTCTAGGATGGGGTGAAATTGTTTGTCCATCGAATACTCCGTTGCTCCTCTTTTCCTACTCTGAACTTTGTCTTTCCGGAGCTCGTCCAGAAAATCGCAATCACGTTTGCACGGTCGTGACCATTGTCTTCGTTGTGCAAGATCCCTCCGGGTAGTCACCTCCCCAAGTGGCCGACGCGACGAAGGTTGGAGTGTCAGCGCCTGCAATTCAGACCGCGCGGTCTGAACCGTGGGCAGCATCCTCAACTCGTCTGCGAAGGTTACGACGGAAGGCTGCACAGTCGCGTTCCAAGTCCAAAGTCCGGTCTACCCTTCATTGCTTTTAGTAATAGCTCCACACTAACATTGCTGAACGTGGACTCATGGTGAGCCACGGATGACTTTCCCATACAACATAAATGACATTTACAGATGCATCTCATTAGAGATATTTTAGAAACATTTTCAGTTCATCATTCTTGTCAACAATATACTCTTTCCCACATTGGATAGACTAATACAAATACCCGCATTTTTTTAACACGAGTCCCCGATCCCATAGAGCGTGGTTCCCTTCGTCGTAACATCATTTCACCAACGCCAGTAGGCATCTATTTGCCGATCATATCGTGTGGGTGGTCGTTGTAGGGCACCTTGAGAAGGTCCGGAAAATATTCGTCCATTCTAGTGCTGACCAATTCGAACGTGCTGGATGGATCGTTGTTGAACTCGTCTCTTGTGTGGAGCGGATGCGCCTTGCCTTCACGGGACTTCCAAGGGCAACCATCGTTGGAGGTACACCAGGAGAGCCACCGTCATGCATCCCCCTCCGCCACATCCTCGCGTTCTCCGTGGGCTTCGACCGCAGCCGGTCTACCATTGCCAGGATGGGGACTACCGTGGACAGGGTGCCTATCAACGCACTTACTGGCTGCTCACAATGCCCTCGAGTGAGAGTGGAGCAATGATATCCAACTCTGCTCATTCCTCGGAAAATGCACAAGAGCATGTGTTCGATGATTGCGCATTGTTGGATATGAGTGTTCCAATCTCACTTGAAGGCATTTGTTATCAGCAGCCAACAGGTGCGTTGATATGCACCTTTCACGGCAGTCCCCATCCCGGCAATGGTAGACCGGCTGCGGTCGAAGCCCACGGAGAACGCGAGGATGTGGCGGAGGGAGACGACGGTCGCACGGATGGGGTGCCCTTGAACGGTTGGAGGAGGGCGTTCATGACAACGCCTCCCCTGGTTGTGCACTGGAAGTCTTGTGAACACAACACGTACTCCGCTAGGCGGTGGGTTTCGGGATGTGAAGAGGACGTTCTTGACGTGACCGTGGATGGGGTGTCCATGTCCTTGCCTCTTCTCATTACAAGAGCGGGTTCAGCAATGATCCATCCGACAAAGGGACGACACCAGCATGGGTCCGCACTACAGTGGACGAGCATTTGACCGCGAACCTCGGAGTGCCGTGCGAGGACCTCACGATGATGTGATCGACGAATAGACTCTTGCTGGTGTTGATCAAGCTGGAGAGTCATCACGAAGCGACGATGGTTGGAGCGTCGGCACCTACAGTTCAGACCGCGCGGTCTGAACCGTGGGCAGCATCATCAGCTCGCACACGGAGAACTCGGTAGGCATTGCTCCTTGCGCTCACGGGAATTGGATGCGCCTTGCGTCATCACAAGGCGACGGAGGTTGGAACGTCAGCGCCTGCGGTTCAGACTGCGCGGTCTGAAACGTGGGCAGCATCCTCAACTCGTTTGCGAAGGTCACATTGACATTGCTGAACATTGCTACAACATAAATGACATTTACAGATGCATCTCATTTATTAGAGAATTGTAGAGACATTTTCAGTTCATTCTTGTCAACAATATACTCATTCCCACATTGGATACACTAATACAAATATTCTCACTTTTTGAACACGAGTCCCCGACCCCGTAGAGTAGGCTTCTGTACATCGTAGCACGCAGATGAAAGGTCCTCGCAACATCATTTCACCAACGCCAGTAGGCATCTATTTGCCGATCATATCGTTTGGGTGTTCGTTGCACGGCACACTAAGAAGGTCCGGAAAATATTCGTCCATTGTAGTGCTGACCAATTCGAACGATGTCAACGTGCTGGATGGATCGTTGTTGAACGCGTCTCTTGTGTGGAGCGGATGCGCCTTGCATTCACGGGACTTCCAAGGGCAACCACGGGAGGTGTTGTGATGAACCCCTCCCTCCGTCATCGTTGGAGGTACACCAGGAGAGCCACCAGCCTGCGTCGTCCTCCTCCGCGACTTCTTGCGTCTCCGTGGGCTTCGACCGTAGCCGGTCTACCATTGCTCGGATGGGGACTGCCGTGGATGGGGCCTATCAACGCACCTGTTGGCTGCTCACAATGCGAGCCCTCGAGTGAGAGTGGAGCAATGATATCCAACTCTGCTCATTCCTTAGAAAATGCATAGGAGCATGTGTTCGATGATTGCGCATTGTTGGATATGACTATTCGACTCTCACTTGAGGGCACTTGTTATGAGTAGACAACAGGTTGGCTGATAGGCACCTTTTCGCGGAAGTCCCCATCCCGGTAAAGGTTGACCGGTTTCGGTGCCAACCCTCGATAACGGTGCCCTTGAACGATGCGAGGAGTGCATCCATGCCAACGCCTCCCGTCGTTGCGCACTGGAAGTCCCGTGAATACAAGGCGCACTTTGTTACGGGGTGGGTTCTCGTAAACACAAGAGCGGGTTCAGCAATGATCCATCCGGCTATGGGATGACGACAACATGGGTCCGCACTGCAGTGGACGAGCATTTGACTGCGAACCTCGGAGTGCCGTGCGAGGACCTCACGACGATGTGATCGGCAAATAGACTCTTGCTGGTGTTGATCAAGCTGGAGAATCATCACGAAGCGACGATGGTTGGAGCGTCGGCGCCTGCAGTTTAGACCGTGCGGTCTGAACCGTGGGCAGCATCATCAGCTCGCACGCGGAGAACTCGGAAGGCATTGCTCCTTGCGTTCACAGGAATTGGATGCGCCTTGCGTTCACGGGAATGGCAAGGGCAACGACGGGAGGCGTTGCCATGAACCCCTCCCTTCGTCATCATTCGAGGTACACCATGAGAGCCACCATCATGCGTCGTCCTCCTCCGCGACATCCTTCCGTCTCCGTGGGCTTTGACTGCAGCCGCTCTACCATTGTCGGGATGGGGACTATTGTGGACAGGGGGCGTATCGACGCACCTGTTCGCTGCTCACAATGCGAGCCCTCAAGTGGGAGTGGAGCAATGATATCCAGCTCTGCTCATTCCTCGAAAAATGCATAACAGCATGTGTTCGATGATTGCGCATTGTTGGATATGAATGTTCCACTCCCACTTGAAGGTCCTTGTTCTGAGCAGCCAACATGTGCGCTGATAGGCACCCTGTTCACAATAGTCCCCATCCCGGCAATGGTGTCACAATACTTGTCCACCAACCCCTTCTCTTGAGGCCTCGACATTCATCACAGGCAGACGAAGGTGAGACTCAGAGTGCTCTGGCTTCGGCTTCGTGGCCCCAAAGGAGGAAGGCCTGGACGTCACCCTGGTGCGATTGTAAATGAGGTTGAGGACTCCGTATATCATAAGGTGGGCTTATCAGTACCCTACGTGGTCTTTGAGTGCGCTGTTTTGCCCCCCCAAGTCCGGAATTGACCGTTGGCCTTTTTGTACAGGATACTTGCTCTCTCTAACAGCAAGGCGATCTAGTTTCCGGGTGTCGACCACGTCCCTACGTTGCTTACACCCCCTCTAGTTTGCAAAACTGTAGATTGTCAGCGGACCACCATTTCACCAACACCAGCGGGTGTTTATTTGCTATTCATGTCGCTTGTGAGGACCTTACAGGGCATTCGGAGACACGCGGACAAATGCTCGTCAAGTGCGGTGTGGATCCATTCGGGCGTTGTTATCGTGCTGGCTCGTTCATGGTTGAACTTACTGACTCGGTGTAGAGCAAAAAAGTAGGGACGCTCGCGGCCCATCTTCTGTCCGAACACCAATATGCATAGGGGATTCATGGCACAAGAATCCATGGCCCTGATCTTCGTAGGGTGTCACTTGCATTCAAGGAGCTCATCGGCGCAAGGAAGGACGACGTTGTCATGCACATTCTCCTCCTATTGTTCTAAGGTACTTGGTAGCAGCAACGTCCATCCACCGTCCTCCCGGCATCCGGGGTTTCTGTGGACATGTGCCAGATGCGGTCTACTATTCTCGGGGCGGTGGATCGGTGTGGGGAGGGTGTCCATCGAAGTATCTATTGACTGCTCATAACTCAAGCCGTCGAGTGCATGTGTGTCGTCGTAAACCAAGTTGGCTCTCACTATGCACCGTGGTATTCGGACGACGGCACATCCGCTTGACGGATTGAGTTATGAGCAGCCAATAGGTACTCTAATGGATACCATCTTCACACCAGTGCACTTCCCGGGAAAAGTCGACCGTTTTTGGTTCTCACCCTCCCAAACTCCGGATGCTAGGACGTGGACGGTGGATGGCCGTCGCTGCTACCAAGTACACTCGAACAACTTGGGGAGAATGTGTATCACAGCGCCGTCCTTCCTTGCGCCCAGGAGCTCCTTGAATGCAAGTGACGCCCTGTTTGCGAGGTGGGTCTTGGTGTGCTTCATGGGTGACCATGTGTCACCATCTTTCGAGGAAGAAGTTGACTTCCCCTATGAACGTGGATGGGTTGTGAGTGCTCTTGCTTTTACCTCTCCCGGTCGACCGGTTCAACCATGATGTATTCGGCAAAGAGGCGACGTCGGAAGTGGTCCATGTGGCAATTGACGAGCATTTGTCCGGGAATCTCCGAATGCCCTGTAAAGGCTTCCCGAAGACATGATTGGCAAATAGGCGCTTGCTTTTGTTCATGAAGCTCAAGACCCTTCACTAGAAGAAACTGTGTTAGAATCCCTGAAAACACATCACCTTGTTTTTGTTAAGTTCCCGTTTCAAAACGCAAGCAAAATGCGGAAGTCAAAACATTTTTCTACGTTTTGAAACGAGAACTTCACGAAAACAAGGTGACGTGTTTTCAGGGATTCTAACACAGTTTTCTTCTAGTACTTCATTCAAAGTTGTCTGCATGCGGTTTTGGAGGCGCAATTTCAGAATGTGGAGTGGGCGACCTAGTTTCCGGGTGTCAACCACTTCCCCACGTTGCTTACTGCCCCTCTAGTTTGCAAAATTGTAGATTGTCAGCAGACCACCATTTCACCAACACCAGCGGGGGTTGATTTGCTATTCATGTCGCTTGTGAGGACCTTGCAGGGCATTCGTAGACACGCGGACAAATGCTTGTCAAGTGCGGTGTGGATCCATTCTAGCGTTGTTATCGTGCTGGCTCGTTCATGGTTGAACTTGCTGACTGTGTAGAGCAAAAGTAGGGACGCCCGGCGGCCCATCTTCTGTCCGAACATGAATATGCATAGGGGATTCATGGCACTGGAATCGAGGGCCCTCTTCTTCGTAGGGCATCACCGGCATACAAGGTGCTCATCGGCGCAAGGAAGGACGACGTTGTCATGCAGATTTTCCTCGAGCTGTTCGAGTGTACCTGGTGGGAGCGACCGCCATCCACCTTCCTTCTCCCGGCATCCGGGGTTTTTGTGGGCATGTGCGAGATGCGGTCTACTATTCTCGGGACGGTGGATCGGTGTGGTGAGGGTGTCGATCGGATTACCTATTGGCTGCTCATAACTCAAGCCGCCCCGTGGATGCACATGGGTCTTTCATATCCAACTTGGCTCTCAGTGTGCAAGGTTGGATGCGGACGACCCGCCATCCGCTGGACGGCTTGAGTTATGAGCAGCCAATAGGTATTCCGATCAACAGCCTCATCACACCGGTGCACTTCCCGAGAAAAGTCGACCGTTTTTGGTTCTCACCCTCAAAAACTCCGTATGCTAGGACACGGACGGTGGATGGCGATCGCTCCCACCAGGTACACTCGAACTGCTATCAGAAAATGTGGATGACAACGCCGTCCTTCCTTGCGTCGATAAGTTCCTTGTATGTCGGCGACGCCCTTTTCGCGAGGTGGGTCTTGGTGTGTTTCAAAGGTGACCATGTGTCAACCTCTTCCGACGAGGAAGTTGACTTCCCCTATGAACATGGATGGGTTGTGAGTGCTCTTGCTTTTACCTCTCCCGGTCGACCGGTTGAACCATGATGTATTTGGCAAAGAGGCGATGCCGGAAGTGGTCCATGTCGCAATTGACGAGCATTTGTCTGGGAATCTGCGAATGCCCTGTAAAGACTTCCCAACGACATGATTGGCCAATAAGCGCTTGCTTTTGTTCATGAAGCTCAAGACCCTTCACTCAAAGATGGTTGCATGCGGTTTAGGAGGCGCGACTTGAGAATGCGGAGTGCAGATTCACCCCTCTGCGTCGGCGAATGAAAAACGAGTCGTGCGTCCCGACGTGAACTTAGAATGGTATAGTTCAGATTGTACCTTCCTCCATTTTTGAGTTTGTCCTGCAGCACATGGTCCCCCAAAGTTGGGCGTAAATAGTTTCTTCTTGGACTGCACCTTCTCCCGTAGAAGAGAGCTAGAAATGATGTAAGCGGGTTGGGATCCCTATGCAAAATCCACTATAATTACCCTATTCAATAAAGACTGTCTTCTTTAAACCGAGGCCGTGCTTTCATTTGCGCCCCTCTTCTCCCCGTGCATGGCCGCGCATCCCGATCCGTGAATTGTTTTCCTCTTGGCCACTTTGCCCCAAACCCAAGTGGCCATGTGATGTGTCTTTGTGATCCCCCACAAACTATAAGAGTCATCCACGCCTCGCACAACAAATGGCACTTAGAGTTGTTTTCCCTCTGCTCCCCGTGCATGGCCACGCATGCAGATCCAGACATTGTTTTTTTCTTGGCTACTTTGCCCAAAACCCGAGTGGCCAATTGAATGTTATGTGTGTGTGTGTGATCCACCCCAACTGTTGGATGTAAGCGGGTTCGGATCCCTATGCAAAAACCACTATAATTACCCTTACTATTGAATGTAGACTGTCTTCTTTACACCGAAGCCGTGCTTTCATTTGCACCGCCCCCTCTTCTCCCGTGCATGGCCGCGCATCCAGATCCGTGAATTGTTTTCCTCTCGGCCACTTTGCCCCACACCCAAGTGGCCATGTGATGTGTCTTTGTGATCCACCCCAAATTGTAAGAGTCATGCACGCCTCGCACAACAAATGGCGCTTAGAGTTGTTTTGGAACTTTCTTTCAGGTAGCCCGCTCTAAGAAGGCACGGAATGGATATGATTTCGTCCTGAACTGGACCCCTCCAACTTTGATTGAATCGAGGAAAAAGTGTTTTTATCACAGGAACCCATCATTGTTGCAGGATTTCATCCCCCCGGCTACCATTTTCGGTCGGATTTCATTCAGACTTGGGAGCTCTGAACCGCCATTTTAACGAAATTCCCCATATAAGTAACTATGAAGATCAATTATTCACTATGAAGATTAAAAACTCACAACTGTATAGGGGAAAAATTATCATTTTCAAATATTGAGCTATTCTTATGGGTAACACCTTACGTTTTCATGGGGACAAGTAATAAGTTCCAATTTATAGCTTTTTGCTATAGAAATGAAAGTCACTTTTCTGGAATCTTGAGAAAAAAGCCTTGTTTCTTTAAGGGTTACATTTATTTACAAATTGTTGGATGTATTATTTTATGGTTTTATAAAAAATGGAGTTATTTAAAATAAAGAAATATTCACGTACAAGTAAATTTTTACATTTAGTATGTACAACTTAGTTATTGTTTTCTTAGCTTTGGTTTTTTAGACAAGGTAAAATTAAATACATTTTATTTTAAAATCTTATAACCATTGTCTTCTTCAATCAGTGTAGGTTCATTATTTTTTTTAAAGTTGTATCATTCAAGTAATTTATAGAAGAGTATCATGTTTCTAGATAAGCAATCTTTTGTTTTTGTTTCTATTTTTAGGCATTAAAAATTGTCCTATATGTTAATGCTATAGTACAGACTTGCGTTCTACAGCAATAAGATTGAATCTTACAAGATGAATGGCTTCTAATAATTTGAGAAATGAAAGGCAAATTCAAAGGTGAACCTAATTCAATAAAAAACAAATGAATAAAAAAACAATTTCTACAAAGATGGAGTAGACTAATTAATTGACTATGATATGCACACTCTTATTGATTCATTTTGAACGACATTGGTATGCTTTATTGTATAAATCTGAATTTAAATTTCTTCTTTAAATGTTTATATCATGAAGTCAAAAGTGGAAAAATGCTTTACATTTTTTCTTCATCTTCACTAATAACAAAGAAAATAAAAAAAACATACCGTTTATTGAAAAAACCCATTTGATTCCATATATTTAGTATTTGCTCTACAAATACAATTCAAGAGTGTTTCTCTTCATAACATAATGAAAAACATTTTAACGTTATAAGAACATCAATACTATTTGGTTATAGGTAAGGAATTATGTTATAAACTTCAACGGGCTCTTCTATGTAAAAATTAAATGAATTTAGTAAATAAAGTACCAAAGTACATAATTTCGAAGAACATTACTAAAGTTTAAACTTCTATGAACAAAAAGATACTGTAATTGGCATCCTATATGAAAAGAAAACCAAAAAAATTGTAACATAACTGAGGAGATTCAATAAACATGTTACAATAAAACATAATTTAAAATTAACTGTACGCTTACAACTATTTCCATTCCACTTCAATGCAATGGGTTCTCCAATTGTTCAAAAAAGAAAACCAAACATGTTCCATTCACATTTCCATTGAAGAAATATTACCGCATTGAATACAAAAAAGCACTTTCGCATGTTCAGTTTGGACAGTCATGCAAATGATTCTGTAATGACTGAAATCATATAGTAGATTAGCAGTGTCTGAAAAAACTGTAACTCAGAGGTTCTGCTGGTTCCTAATACTCAGAAAATGGGGTATGCAAGTCAGAAGTGGGACTGTGAGCCGTCATAATCTCAGGAAAGCAAGGTCGCACTGGAAAAAAATATTGAAAAAAGAGTTTGTACATTGCCCTTCAGGACTACCAGGACTTCGGTATTGCGATCTCTATATCACCGTAGCTTTCTTGGGAAAAAGTAATACTGTAATTTTTGTTTCATGACTACGAATGGAGTATGCAACAAATCTCCTCATTAAATCCTATATGCAAACGGACATTCGTAAGTGCTTGCTTTCTAAATTGAGTTTACTACAAAAAGAGGAGTGGCACTAGCTATTGGTAGACAGATTTCCTCATCATGCATGCGGGTGCCTTTTTTTCAAGAAAGAGCATTGGCTCGGCTTCGACGAATAGATACAACAAAACGTGAAATCCCGACTAGGGTAAATGTCAGGCAGTCTCCTTGCATTGCGCCGCAACTTTTGTAGACGTCTCTCCAGCCTTTAGAGAAAGAGACTTTGCAGACTCCATTACGAGTGACCTCAACATATACTCCCACACGCCTGAGCACACTGTCTCCTTCTATGGTCATGGTGACCTCTTCTTCAAGACGCCCTCTATGCGAACGCACAAACCAAGCAGGCAACGTCTGAACTTTCACAAAAACGTTGTTAGTAAGAGTAGAAAGCGATTTGTGAAATGGAATTGACATTAGGAGTCGCTGATGAAATCGCGTATCGCACATCAACTGCTGCTATCTTCATACCGAACTCGTTCCTGAACTTGGTTCCAAGTTAGATAGGAATTCGAAATTTTGTTCAAGATATTTCAACGAAGTTCTGTAACTTCATGAAAAGAGCAGTGGGAATATAAATTCAATAAACTCATCTAGAATATTACACTCCATTGAAGGAATTGTATTCATTTCCATTTTGAAAAACAGTAGTCAAAGAAGTTGAACTAATGTACCTAAATGCGCATAATCCACAAATACACATAAACGTATGAGAATATCGTTTGTCATTTTCATGACAACATGAATTTCAGCGGTTGCAGAAATGAAGCGAAGACACTCACCAGACGTGCGTATGTGGTCTTCTTCACTGTTCGTGAAAAAAACATGACGTATCCTCCAGCGTCTACATCCATAGGTGTCGCTGTCGTTGGCATTTTCGATTTCCAGGACTGGTCGAAGCAGTGTTTCTACTATGGGTATGTTTGAGCGGTTCATAGTAATGAAGAGAAGTGCGAAATTTTTAGACGGAGACGATGTAGTAGAAGATGAATTCATCGGGTTCGGTAAATAAGACTGAATTCGAAATGTACTGGTCAAAATCACAGTACAGTAATGGTGTTGCATTATGGGCATTCAGTGGACTGAAATAATTCATAATCATACTTCCTAAGAAACAGCAGTACGAATTGTGGTCTTGTGCACTGCATTCATTATCCAGGCATACAAAGGCGGCTCGTGGCACTTGTTGCGGTACTGTCCCGTAAGTATGAATAATTCCATTCATTCATGAGAAACGTCTACAATACTTGTCATCCCTAGCCAGAATTTGTGTGGGTGGATTGTACGAACTAAATGAACCTGGAATGAGTTGACACCTAAAGGAACAAGTCGTTTCGTCTTCTGAGTAAGACAATAAATTATAGGGACATAATACAATTGAAATTTATGTTTTCGGTTTCATTAATTCGAAGAATATAAGGAAGCATTCGGATGAATGATAAAAAATTATTTTGGAAATTCATTGACTATTTTGAAATTTTTTTTGTAGCCCTCCACAATGTATTTTGTATGCACAGAATTTCATCAATTGGCTAGTACAAACAGGGTTGTCTACCCGGACAACTCGACAAACTCGACAAACTCGACGTCGAAGACGTCTAGTAGAGGGGCCCGTCCGTCTAATAGAGTCAACTTTACCCTTTGACTTTTCTGGAATTTACCCCCCATTTACCTAGGCTTACCTGGCTGCCATGTGGCAACCGCGTGGCAAATGTTGGGCGACCTCGGGTAGGGGGCGACTTCGGGTGGGGCGACCTCGGGTGAGGGCGACTTCGGGTGGGGCGACTTCGGGTGGGGGCGACTTCGGGTGTGAGGCGACCGCGGGTCCGGGGCGACTTCGGGTAGGGGCGACTACAGGTCTTAGGCGAACACGGGTACTAAGTCGCGGTCGCCGATACCCGCACCCGTCGGCGCACTTGCCCTCATCCAAGACCCGCACTCACCCTTCGTCACTTGCACACGCCCCCCCAGGACCTACGGTCGCCCCTCCAGGACCCGCAATCGCCCCCCCCAGGACCCGCAGTCGCCCCCCTAGGACCGCTGGTCGCCCCCAGGACCGCTGGTCGCCCCTCCAGGATCGCTGGTCGCCTACGTGACCCGCACGTGCCCATTTTGCATCCACACCCGGGTTCGCCTGTATATGAAGTCGCCGAATCTTCATTCTCCCATGTTCATCACTAAGGCTTCTTGGCTTGTATCCCTTTCTGGCTACATGCATAAGCATTTGGTGTTGAAAATTTACTATTTGACTACTTTCATCCAAGGTTCTTTTTCTAGTGGTTTGATTTCAACAATCCCTCTACATTTTTTAGGACCTTCATTTCAACAGCCCACCATAGCTAGTGGAGACAATACCACTGGAGAATTTCTTGCTGAAGCCCCGCCACCGGCTCCACGTCCACGTCGTGGTTTGGGATTGCGAAAGATTCAAAAAGACAAGGAACGGAAGCGTAGGGGTACTTGTCACCGAAAGCGATTGCATGTGTTGAATAGTGCTGACCACATTGCTTTCAAGGGGTGGAACGAGGAGCCTGAGCCATGGTCAATACAAACTTGCGAAGATTACATTGAGTGGTGCCACATCAGCAAGTTCTTTCCAGCATGGCGTCATCATCATCATCGACACACCAACAAGGCGAACTTGAAGTTCTGTGAGAATGAAATATTCGTGAACAGGTGCATTGAATTGTGGCAAGCTCTCTACAATACGGCCTCTGTAGAAAGGAATGAGGCCCCTCTTTTCCTTGCCAGAGGAGCCTATGCTGAAGTGGCATTGAAGAAAGAAGTCGATTGGAGCACGATCAAATCTAGTCCTCACGTAACCCGTCCAGAGGACGGGTGCATACCAAAAGGAATTCTCCTTTTTCCAGAGGGTGGATTGGGTCCTTTTCGAAGTGTTCCTAGGAATCAGGCCCAGGTTGAAATTGACACAGAGTCATCAGAAGAGGATGACAATTCAGATGGTACGCGGGTGCTTCAGGTAGAACGAGCCACGGAACTACCTATCGGCCTTCCCCCAAATCAGAATGAAATTATCCACGGCGTCGGAACATCACGGGGACGTAAATCGGGACAATCGTCAAGAGTGCGACGTTCCACTACACGAATTGGACCACAAGGGGCTTCTCCATCAGCTTCAAATCTACCATTGCCTGCACAGAATCCAAGTGATGTCTTCGAATTCAGTTGCAACGATGAAGGGCCCAGTGAAACAATTGTTGGTGCACCAACTCTTCAATCCCGAGTGGATGTAGGTCACAACACTTTGACCCTAGCAAAGGCTCAAAACATCATACAGATCAAAGACAACAAGATTGCTTCATTGGAAAGTGACTTGAAGAAATTGCAAGGACAGTGCCAACTGAAAGATGCTCTCATTGCACGACAATCTACCGAGCTTCAAGCCCTGCGAGAAAATCAGGCTGGCGCTTTCACTTTGTCAGATATGGATGAGGCTTTTGTTGACCATGATCCACATCATCTAGACAAAGTTGTGGGGGACCTTACCGACGATGTTCCTTGCCATCCACCACCTTCCAAGCGTGCTAAGGTTTTGCAAAATAATCGAAGTGCGTTCCTCACTACGATTGGCGGAGACACGACCACTGACACGAACGATATTCATGGGACCCAAGATTCACTCTCATTTCCAACAGTTCAACAATCAAGGCAGAGTGACAAAGAAAGAGACCTTGAAAAGTAGAACGAAAAGCTTCAACAACGGTTGGATCAATTGGTTGCCACGTACTACCATTGGAAGGTGGCGTGCATTCTCTCCGTGGACAGATCGCAGCAAATAGCCAAGGAATTAGATAAGGTTTCAAAGAATTTTGTTGCAGCTTTACCTAAACATGAGAATGGACTCACATCCTGGGCACTCTTAGATGACATGTTTCTTGAAAACATGCCGATGTTGGCAGACACAAATATTATAGATTGGGCACAACAGGGCTGGGACCATGCAAAGCAAATGTCTAGTCACATGGAGGTGAAGGACCAAAAGCTACTATGGCCACAACCTGCAGCTTTCGTACTCGACCATACAAAATGCCCCATTTGTCAAGAGTAATTTGGCCCTGAAGGTGGTTGGGCTCTCAGGTCATGTGCACATGTGTACCATCCTCAATGCCTCCTTATGGGATGCCTCATTAGACAACGTTGTGTACTTTGTTCAGCACCATTCCATGATCGCTTGTATGCCATGTTCAACTTGATGATGTACATGCCACCTTCTTGGGAACATAGCGTTGAAACGACGACTAATACGACATTGTGGGGTCGTGACCTCGTTTGGAGCTGGCGTCAAGGGCTACATGATGATGAAAAGGCATCTAGTAGCTCTCAATTGAACTGGAAAACTGACTCGGCGGAGATTGTCAAAGTGGCACCGAAGTTGATGGGAAAAGGTCCACACAATGAAGGGAGAAGGGCATTCTTTTACCAATGCCTTGGTGGATACTTCGAGAAGAGCTCGGAAGAATTCAAATGGGGTCCTCATCCGGAAGGACACCGTTGGGATAATGAAGGTAAAAGGGGACCCAATCGCAATCAATTTGCCTCTCTTGAAGACATGACTAACATGGCTTGCATGGACTCTACGTATGGACCTTATTACCAAAGTCAAGCATTGGACTATCTTTTGGAAGCACATTCTCCACAAACCACAAGGACCCTACAAGCTCTCCAAGATTCCAACGTCCTGGAATTCATTTTGAATGCGGAAGGGCCAGCTTCACGAACTCGTGCAAAGAAGAAGATAGTCCTTCAAGAGGCACTTCAACCTTCACATGGTGAAGCAAGTTCTTCTAAGAAGTAAAAACAATCCAAATGGATTTGACGTCTAAGAATTTAATGATGGACTTCATTTCTCCTTTGGTTACTTGGTTTACGTCCAAGGATATATAATGTCAAACCCCTAGTATATAGAAGCGTATTATATATGGTAGAAGCGTGTAGCTCTCAGTCTTTTTGTTTTGTTCCATATAGGCCAACTTCGAGCCTTCTATGATTGTATGCTACACATTTGTATTGCAATATTACCGAGAATATTACAGTGCCTTCATTTTTGAAACATATTCTACATTATTTTCTACTCCAAAGACTTCACTATGTTCGAACAAAATCAAATATGTGGTACAACTGATTGTATGAAGCTTATTATCAAAGAGCTATTAAAGTTGAAGTTCACTTTGACATTGTCATTTGCATTGACATTTAAGCTTCTAAAATTAATTCAACTGTAAACTTTAAATTTTATTACTTAGAATTCAAAATTGTATATCATTGTAAGCAATCTCATTATCTCAATTCATATCATGGAAGATTGTAATTGTTATCATTTTAGTTCCATAAACAGAAAAAGTGAACATGATGAACCCCTTAAGTCCCATTGTCCCCTCTAGAGACAATTTGGAATTTGGGCAAGTTTCTATGGCTTGAAATTGTACCCTAATTTTTTGAAATTTTTTGTGAAAAGATAAAATCTGATAAGCTTTGAGGGAATATAATTTTTATTTCAATTGGTGTCCGGAAGCAAAAGTTACGCCACAAAATACCTAGAACTAAACTCAGCAGGCAGTACAAAAAACATTGCAAAAATCCAAAATAGATTTAATTTTGTTCATGTTTTTGCTAACATTATGTTTTTGTCTACATAAAAAGATTTGATTCATTCCATTTTCATTAGTGATGTGCAAGTTAAGAACCCTGTTCTTTTTAAGGCAATGTAAACAAATATTTCAAAAAATAACTTATAGAATTCATTTGAAAATGCAATTTTCAAATTTTCTCTAATTAGTTTATTTTAAAGGAGAAGTTTGCTTCCTACAACAATCTCACCGTTGGGACTAACGGATTATTGTGTTCCAATCCCATGTAAGAGCTATTATCAATTTAGTTTTTCTTTTAACCTTGGATCTACTTCTACTTGACAATTTTTTGAAGTATGAAAAGGAAGTTATTATTTTTTGAATTTTTTTTCCTACACTCCCAACTCAATTCTTCAACACAATAAATTTTAAATTCAAATTCCATAGTGCACATTTTTGGAAGAAATAGCAATCAAAGTCGTCTGAAAGTGTAGTCCAGTGTTGCAAAAAAATTGTTCTTCAACTTTGAATGCTCATATCTCTAAATCTGTACAGTCAAACATCGTACAATTTTAACCACAAAATCTTAAACAAGTGAAGTTCAAGATCCTCAGCTTCAGTTCCACAAAAGTTTATTTTTTTCTTTGGACAAACACAATAGAATTATAGAAATGACAGTTTTGATTTTTTCTTCACCTAAAAATGGCCTTCGGACTTTATGGGTTTAGAAAAACACTGAAAATGGAAAAAACCTATTGGAATCATTTGAAAATTCACCAAGCCATGTAAGTAGCGATGGAAATTAGCTAGAAAATGAAGCAATTGGTTATTTTAACTGTAGAGGGTTAGGTCTTTAGGGCTATGTTTTCACCCAATAAATATCAAGATAAACATTTCTAGTACAAATCCAGAATAAAATGACATAACAAAACTGATTTGAGCAACATTAGGTCTTCTGTTCTTGTACTACATTGGTTTCAAAAGCTGTGACTAAATATTTCGCGAATACACTAAGTTCAGAAATCTGCAATACACATTACAAAGTGTACAATAATTATTAAAAAACCACGTGAACTTTGAATGCCAAAAAAATTGTAGCATATTCTTTATTAAATCACGAGAGAGCCGCAATATCCAAAATTGGATCTTACTTACAAATTTACAATATTGTTCACCAAAATGCGGTACACTACTTTCTAAAAACCTCTTTTTGGTTTAGGAAGTCACTCATATTAGGAGGAGGACCCACTTTCTCGTATTCTTCACCTCTCTTTCCCGTTGTATCCTTACTCCACTTCATCCACTGCGTATAATACTCGCTTTCGGCTCTCAGATCCACAAACTCGTCTTCCAACACTTGTACTCTAGTCTCATGGAACTTCACCAAATTCCGAAGCATTTCTAACTCCTCTGGTAGATTACCGTATGTCGAGGCCGTTGCCAAAACGTCCACCTCCTTGACATGTTTTTTGGCCGCTTCGTAATATTTCTTTTCTTCTTCGGTAATTTGAACACGCAGTGCTCGCCGCTCATTCTGTGCTTTCCTACGTCTGCGTTGCAGGGTTTCTAATTTTGATTCCCACAATAAACAATGGTCAGCTTGCGACAATTTCCCGGTGCTCTGCTTAGTTAAATACTGGTCTCCATTCTTCTTAAAAGCAACAAAATCGTCATCTCTCTCTTTGAGTATTTGGTTGAGAGACCTCAAATTGTTGCTTCAAATAAGCTTCAGTGGGAGAAGACACTTCGCGTTCCTTCAAATTCTTCAGTTCCTCACTCTTTGTACTCAATGATAAACGTGCACTCTCGATTTTGGCAATCAAGGTCTCCTCATTGTCTGATGAATCACTATCACCTTCTAGCATCGCACACTCCTCTGTGGAAAAGTCCTCCACTTCCATGGGGTCAACTTTTTCCAAGACTTCTTCATGGCTGGTTGAGGTAATGGGCTCTTTTCCACGATCTTTCTTCTTCTGAAGGCCCACATCCAAAGACTTCTTGGACTCAGTGACAAAAACATCTTCATCATCGCTAGAGAAGGAATATCCGTTGTACTCATGGGTGTGCTCGTCCGAGGAAGAAGTGGAAGACCAAACTACTTCTTCATCAGCAACAAATGATGCTCCACGCTTAATCGGTGTCATCATCTTGCTTATATCAAGAGGATACTTTGCCCACAAGTTGGAGGCTTCCTCCCACTCTTTTTGGTCCGGACGGACCGCAATAGGCATTTCTGAGAGTGTTGTCCAATCGACTACCTTCTTCAAAACAACTTCAGCATACACCATTCGTACAAGAAAGAAACTGAAATTATCGTTTCTGTACACCTTGGTCTCCAAATATAGAAGGGTCCATACTTCGCAGCATCTACGCATGAACCTTGTGTCCGTAGCATACGCAAGGTCAACCTTTTGGTTTTGAACGTGCAAAGGGTGACGACACAACGGAAATAACTTGCTGATGTGGCACCAATCCACATACTTCGCAACAGTCCGGTAACTCCAAAGCTCTGGTTCATCCCTCCAACCCTTAAAAGCCTTAATCTTCGGATGAAGGAATATGGCCACGCGCTTCTTGTGCTTCTTGCCTGACCGTTTTCGACCCTTGTCCTTCATCGCCCTTTTCTCTTGCGGAGTCAATGGAGTAGGTATGGTAGGAGGAGATGGCGAGGTCGTACGCTCCATGTTTTAACAACGTATGTATAACTAAGCAATATATACTATATAAAAGTCTCAATGCCAAAATACTTACTCTAACTAAGTGAAACTAGTAATCATACGTGTGACACATTTACAAATATCGAAGCAGAAGTAGATGTTCAAGGTTCAAAGATCGTAGCGGATAGGGTCAAGTTTACGAAACACCGCGGTTTAGACATGCATGGAATGAGAAGAATGAAATTCCTTCATTCCCCAATCCCTGCCTCACGCACATGCAGTCAGCCACTTCAAGGTGGATGACAGCCTTTGCACAGAAGCAGGGGGACTGACGACCGCAAGTCCACCCCACCCCATTTGTACTGGGACTAGCGGTCGCGGGAGGGCGAGTGCGGGTCCTCCAAGTAGGGCGAGTGCGGGTCCCCCGACTGAACAAGGGCGACTGCGGGTACCCAGGCGACCACGGGTCCACAAGGCGACCGCGGGTGCGGATCCCTGGGCGACTTCGGGTGCGGGTCCCTGGGCGACTTCGGGTGATTTTTCAGGCAAAGACAAATAAAAGAGGAATCTAACACAAGTGGTTTCATATTTTTGGAAGTATTTTATAATTACTTATAAATTTCCAAAGGACTTCTGTCATAGGTCCCTATTTATGCCCCTAGGTCTTCTGCAAAATGTTCACTTGCAACTTCTAAACATAAATGGGAAAGTAAAGATAATGGATTGGCTCTTACAATTCATAATTTTTTTTTCTCGAATCATTTAATGATTATGGAGGTCAATTTATGAACTACAGATTGTCCATTTCAAAGCCACTTATAGAGTCCATTATTAATGCCCGCTCCATTTCAAAGTCTTCTACCTTATCTTTACTTTCACATCCACACAAATGGAGAAAGGAACCCTCTTTAAAATCCAATGGACATCGGATTTGGAGAAACTCCCCAACTAAAAAATATTTACGATAGTGTTTCCTTGAGTGTCAAATGCTTCAATGCACACCCTTGCCTGAGCAAAAAAATTTATGTATCAATGAATAGGTGGTAGTGAAATCGTAGGCCACCAGAATTAAAAATATTCCCAACCTGTAATGAGTTTAATAGCTATTCAAGTGATATTAAGTTTTGGAAGAGAACATTTTAGAGTGCCAATATAATTTGTAGTTCTTCATTTCACCTTCAATCCCAATTTTCTTTTATAAGCAATACAATCAATAAAGAAAATGAAAATTTTCTTGGTTATCATCTCACAACTCTTATCCAATTTTGCACTCAAAGGAAACGTGCATACTAATACACAACTACACAAGCTAATTAAACATTCATACGGTTAGATTTTCGGGTTTAGGGTACTTGCTTCAATGGCAATTACTATAAGTCCATGCTCAATTTTCATAGGAAAAATACAAGAGGGAAAGGCTTAAGGCACTTAGGACTTTATTAGTAATGCACTCTAATTGTTAAGTTAAACTTATCTTTTGACCCTACATAGATTAAGCAAACACCCGTCTTGTAAAATCAAATTTCATTCAGAAGTATTTATTCGTCATTCTCCATAATGACGAACAAATCTAATTAAATAATGATTTACCACAATTGAATTCTAAAATACTCTATATCATTACAAATTAGTTACTTTAAAGTTTCAAAAAATCCCGTGAAGACCTCGGTATAGGCCACGCGACGTGCTTCGAGGATTGAGCCAAGGACCACTTTGAATTCCGCACCGAAATGTTTTTCATCTCAGTGTGCAATTCAAAGTGGTCCTTGACCAAACCTGTAAGACCCAACCATAACCTCCTATATCATGCACACGGAGTTGGGAATCGAACTGTAGACCTCCCAGACTCCACTTGAGTTCGAAGAAGTTGACCCTTGTGTGAGAATCCCTTCCACTACTTCACCTTCCCGTTGGTCACATCGGGAATCACCTTTGATGCACCACTCCTTGTCCATCCCATCTTTATTCTTTTTTTTCTTTGATTCTATTGGGCTTCAAAATACCATCAGCTGCCCAACACGAAATAGTCTCAACGTTTGGACCCGAAGTCGCCCCACCCGAAGTCGCCCTACCCGCGGTCGCCCAAGTCCCAGAAAAGAGGGAAGCAAAAATGCGTGAGTTCTTCCCTCCTCTCTGGACCCGCGGTCGCCCTACCCGAAGTCGCCCTACCCGCAGTCGCCCCACCCGAGGTCGCCCCAGCACCGCAGAAAGAAGTCCCTAGTTTCCCCCTTTTCTGGACCCGCGGTCGCCTCACCCGCGGTCGCCCCTACATTGGTATTTGAAAGAGTGACTTACAGAAGACTGCAGTCATGGTAGGTGAGATCATAGAATAATCTCTAGATAGCTTACAATTATATCACATGATCATTTTATTAAATGGTCCCTAACAAGGCTTCAATATCCTCAAGCCCTACAATGATGAACCAAAAACCCTACAAAGCCCTCGCAAACTAGAACCAGAAACGCAAACCTAAACCCTCAAATGCCCAACGCATTTTAGGATGGTTTATGAATTTGCTTGAACCCCAAAATGACCCTGGAATTTGCTAAGCTTCTAGAATTTGCTCTAAATTGAACAAAAATCCAACATTTTGATACGTTCTATCCATTCTTTTTGAATTGTAACCGTGTAAATTCAAACTAGACGTATTAGAGATCACATTAGAAAAGAAAACACAACAATACCTCTAATTTATTGAAAGATTATAATGTTTTATCATGAGGGTGTTAAATCTGTGAAAGTGATTTGAAGTATTTCAATCCTCTTTTCAAATGTGAAATCTAAAAAGTTCGTCACCTAAAAAATATGAGCTTAAAGGGCCTAAGGTGCATAAACCCAATCAATTTATAACTTCTCAAAATCTACTTTATCATTTTTTTAAATTTCATTTGTAATGTGATATTTTCTCAAAGATTTAGTGTGTTTGAGGCTCATTCCTAAGAGCCCTCAACACTACAAAAAGTCAAGATTGCAAGTGTACACCCATGCACAAAATCTTAAATAGAAAAATCATAATCAATCATTTTCAAAATCAGATTTTTGAAGCTAAAACTAAACTTCAAAAAGAATTTTCCAAAAATATGAATTACTACATATAGTAATTTGGTAAGGTTTTGTTTAACTTAGGAAATTGGTTGAGGACCCATCCTGTCCTCGGAGTCACTTAGGGGTTCACTTGAACAAGAAGCCAACATCTTGAATTATAGAATCAATTTCTGTATACTTTTTCATTTTTCCTCCAATCCCAAGAAACTTTTTTTCTGCAAACTTTAAAATTGTTGTGGAGAGGGGTAATACACTCGAAGTGAAGAATGTACATTTCTCTTGTTATAATCTTAAAACTCTTCCGCAATTTTGCACTCAAAATGAATGTGCATACTAACAAGCAAGTTGTTTAAACATTCATACGTTTAGATTAAAAAATAAATAGGAAACTTGCTTCAATGGGAATAACTACAAGTCCATGCTCTTTTCAGAACAGAAAAACTAAAGTAGGAGGTTGTGAAAGAGTGCGGGCATTAAGAATGGCTACTATAAATGGTTGTGGAATGGTGCATCCAAAGTTCTGAAATTGACCAATACATTCATTGAATGAACCAAGGAAGAAAACATTATTAATTGGAAGAGCCAATCATTCTCTGTGTTTTCTCCATTTTTATTTAGAATTGCAAGTGAACCATTCATGAAAGATCTAGGGTCACAAATAGGGACCTATGACCCAACTCATTTGAAAATTCATAAGTAATTCAAAAATCTTTGGAAAAATATGAAACCACTTGGGATAGATTCCTCATCAATTTCTCTTTGTCTGAAAAATGAGCTAAAAATATTCCCGTCCAAAGAAATACACGAAAAAGGCAGACCAGCCCTTAGGTGCACCATTTCTGAGCCTCCTACCTTACACTTGGAAAGGCATAGGCTCTTAGGGGTTCATTAGTAAATAATGCACTCTAATTGTTAAGTTAAACTTATCTTTTGACCCTACATAGATAAAGCAAACACCCCGTATTGTAAAATCAAATTTCATTCACAAGTATTTATTCGTCATTGTCCCTAATGACGAACAATTCTAATTAAATAAAGATTTAGCACAATTGAATTCTAAAATACTCTATATCATTACGAATTAGATACTTTAAAGTTTCAAAAAATCCCGTGAAGACCTCGGTATAGGCCACGCGACGTGCTTCGAGGATTGAGCCAAGGGGCACTTCGAATTTCGCACTGAAATGTTTTTCATCTCAGTGCGAAATTCAAAGTGCCCCTTGACCAAACCCGTAAGACCCAACTATAACCTCCTACATCATGCACACGGAGTTGGGAATCGAACCGCAGACCTCCCAGACTCCACTTGAGTTCGAAGAAGTTGACCCTTGTGTGAGAATCTCTTCCACTACTTCACCTTCCTGTTGGTCACATCGGGAATCACCTTTGATGCACCACTCCTTGTCCATCCCATTTTTATTCCTTTTTTTCTTTGATTCTATTGGCTTCAAAATACCCGAAGTCGCCCAACACAAAATAGTCTCCCAGTCGCCCCACGGCTCCATAGCCCCACCCGAAGTCGCCCTATCCGAAGTCGCCCCACCCGAAGTCGCCCAATCCCCCAAAGAGGATTACAAATGCGTGAATTTTCCACGACTTCTGGACCCGCGGTCGCCCCACCCGAAGTCGCCCACCCGAAGTCGCCCCAGTCGAGGTCGCCCCAGCACCAAAAAAGCTGGAAGTCCCAAGTTCCAGGGCGACCTCGGGTGTAGGGGGCGACCTCGGGTTCAGGTTTCAGGACCGCTTTGGTACCCGCGGTCGCCCTTACCCGCACGCGCCCTGTCACCCGCACGCGCCCCTATGGCGACCGCGGGTACTTAAGCGGTCGCCCCACCCGCATTCGCCAGTCTTGGTCCTGTGCTACGGCTTTCATCCACCTTGTAGTGGCTGAATGCGAGCTTGTGGGCCAAGGCGGTGATTGGGGGGTGGACTTGTTGCCCTTTTTTTCCACGACTCTATTTATTGATCGATTGTAGGTAACTTTGTGAAGGAAAAGCTATGTCTAATCCAGGAGAAGGGAGTAGTACAATGCGTCCGTCTCTATGGGATATTAACCACGATGACCCCCGGGAATGGGAGAATGCTACAAGGAAATATGTAAGGGGCACCGACCTTGACAATCCCGCGGAGTTCCAAGTGACTATTGACTCATACGAGTCAACGGGTGGAGAGTCATCATCAAAGTCGAAGAAGTCAAAGACGGCACATGATAAGGACCCAACTTATCCTCCACGTGATTATTCAATATTTGCACAGCGAGTGTGTTTCGAATGGTACGAGGGACGCACTGTGGAATTCCTAGAGTCTACATACTTGAGGCATAAAGAATCAGGCATCATTAAATTGAAGAGAGATTTGAGCACTTTTATTCTAAAAAAGTGCAAAGAATCCCCGAAATATGCTGACGTGGATGAAACGTACTTTGGCAACTATGAGAAGTGGATGGAGAACGTGCTCATGGAAATCATTTTCAATACCAAAAAATCATTGTAGAGCACCGACCTATAGTCCCTGGGTGTGAAAATAAGGAGACCATCGAATTCCACGCAAAAATGGCATGGTGGCAGAAAGCGGCGTCTAGACTATCGAAGACTGTATTTAGGGCGATGGGGTGGCAGTTGGACGCATTGACGGCTGCTCTTTCTCAAAACAGTGGATCGTCTCTCATGTGGATCAATTCTAGTGCAAAAGTGGTTCCGCTTAGTGGATATGACCAACAAGGGGGGTATGGAAAGGTGCGTAAGGTATACATTGATGGCATGTCTATAATACCCAAGCATGTACATTTTGCGGGGAAGGTGTCAAAGCAAACAAACACGCGTGATGCGAGATATGAACGATCCATTGAGGCCTTGGTGTGTCCTTTAAATCACCCAGCCATTGTTAAATTTGTGGCTATCCACGCAAATACAATGGAGGCCTACACGTTGTGGTGGAATGGTGGTAATTTGAACAAACTTGTTCGCTTGAATGAGAAGGTCGTGCCACATGCCGATTGGCACGAAATCAAGTTGGTGAAGGAACTTCAACAAGAGCAGGTGAAGCAAATTAGCCTCTTTCGAAGGCACAAGGCGAAGTTAGCATGGGCCCTTGTTTATGTGACAAGTCTTGTACACAATGAAGGTGTTCTACACAACGATTTGTCTCCCAACAACATATTAATCCATTATCCGCCGTACTCGGATGATGTTATAAACATTGGGATTTGCGATTGGGGAATTGCCAGTCGTATACAAGAGGGAGCTCCCTCACATTTTGGATACAAAACCATGAAAGAGAGGGATGACATGTTGAAAGGCAGATGGTGGGTGGCTCCAGAGTTGTTCTATGTGTTTGGGCCAAAGGGTTCAGAAACGAGCCTTGACAAGATGCAAGCCAGGCACAAGTATACGGTTAAGTCTGATTCGTTTTCTATTGGTAAATTGATTTGGAACATGAAAATTGGTTATATGGGTGAATATGACAGGGAACTATTCAAAAACCCTGAGTCGGGAAAGTTCTTTACAATGAAGTTACGTGCGCTTATGGATCTTGACTTACAGACGAGACTCACATGCTCTGAGGTGGTAGCTTCACTCATGCTTCCACCCTGGAATATGAAGCCTCCAGAATTAGTTTTTCGGGACTCCGTGTAGTAGTGTGATAGAAGAATACCATAGTATCATTTTGGAGTAGTACTTCTAGTACATGTAATCAAATTTTAATATGAAGTGCCATTTTCCCCAAATTGGCAATATTGTGGATCTATTCTTCATGGTATGTTGTATTGAATCTCTCATATCAATGTTTGTATTTTGCTGCAATGAATGAATTAAATAGGCTCAATGTTCCAGTAAGATATCCTACAGTAAGATATATAGCCTTGGAATAATGGAGCCCATTTTCCTTCTAAAAAGCATTGACAATCGGCACTTGTATTGGTTCATCCGGCAAAAAAGGATGACTTTCTTGTAATCTTAATAGGTTTTTGGCAATAAAAATGACATTTCTCAATTGGTTTGAATGGGCCAGAAAAAATGGGAACATAAGGGTTAAATGCAATACACCATTTTTAGGTGAAATTAATTTCACCTTTATATGTAGAAATTACGTTTTCTCTCAACAAAACCATTTTGGTCTACAAATTAAAAATTAAATTTTGAATTTGCCTTTTAATGTTTCACAAAACATTTTTACAAAGAGTACCTTGAAGGCTTCTTCCAGGTTCATTACTTTTGAATACAAGGTCAAAATATTCTTGCAAGATCTATATGTTTGAGCCATAATCGAAAACTAATAAAAGTTTCTTTAGATGTGAATTTAACCCCTGAAGTTCGAAGGCCATTATAGGTTCAGAACCACTAAAAACCGTCACTTTGGCTACTTTGAGAAAAAATCTTGAAGTGCATTACAATAAGAGTGCATTAATTATTAAGCCCTATGTGCCTAAGCCTTTCCCTCTTGTATTTTTCCTATGAAAAAAAAGCATGGACTTACAGTAATTGGGATTGAAGCAAGTTTCCTATTTATTTTTTAATCTAACCGTATGAATGTTTAAACAACTTGCTTGTTAGTAGGCACATATAATGTTGACTTCTTGTACAATTTAAAGCAAATTCATAAAACATCCTAAAATGCATTGGGCATTTGAGGGTTACGGTTTGGATTCTAGGGTTCTACTTTGCGAGGGCTTTGTCGGGTTTTCGGTTCATGATTGTAGGGCTTCAAAATATTGAAGCCTTGTTAGGGACCATTTAATAAAATGATCATGTGATATAATTGTAAGCTATCTAGAAAATATTCTATGATCTCACCTACCATGACAGCAGTCTTCTATAAGTGACTCTTTCAAATACTGATGTAGGGGCGACCGCGGGTGAGGCGACCGCGGGTCCAGAGAAGGGGGAGATTGGGGACTTCTTTCTGCGGTGCTGGGGCGACCTCGGGTGGGGCGACTTCGTGTGGGGTGACTGCGGGTAGGGCGACTACGGGTCCAGAGAAGGGGGAAATTGGGGACTTCTTTCTGCGGTGCTGGGGCGACTTCGGGTGGGGCGACCGCGGGTCCAGAGAGGAGGGAAAAACTCACGCATTTGAAATTCCCTCTTTTCTGGGACTTGGGCGACTTCGGGTGGGGCGACCGCGGGTCCAGAGAGGAGGGAAAAACTCACACATTTGAAATTCCCTCTTTTCTGGGACTTGGGCGACTTCGGGTGGGGCGACTTCGGGTCCAAAACTAGGAGATTAATTTGTGTTGGGCGGCTCATGGTGTTTTGAAGACCCGTACAATCAAAGAAAAAAAAAGAATAAAAATGGGATGGACAAGGAGTGGTGCATCAAAGGTGATTCCCGATGTGACCAACGAGAAGGTGAAGTAGTGGAAGGGATTCTCAGACAAGGGTCGACTTCTTCGAATTCAAGTGGAGTCTGGGAGGTCTATGGTTCGATTCCCAACCCGGTGTACATGATAGAGGAGGTTATAGTTGGGTCTTACGGGTTCGGTCAAGGACAATTTCGAATAGAGAACGGAGATGACAAACATTTCCGTTCTATACTCGAAAGTGTCCTTGGCTCAATCATGGAGGCACGTCACGTGGCCTAGACCGAGGTCTTCACGGGATTTTTTGAAACTTTAAAGTAACTAATTTGTAATGATATAGAGTATTTTAGAATTCAATTGTACTAAATCATTATTTAATTAGATTTGTTCGTCATTATGGACAATGATGAATAAATACTTGCGAATGAAATTTGATTTTACAAGAGCGGTGTTTGCCTAATCCATTTACAGTCAAAAGATAAGTTTAACTTAAAGTGTATTACCCCTCTCTACAACATTTTGATAATTTGCACAAATAAATTTTGTGGGGATTGGAGGAAAAATGAAGAAGTACAAAGAAATTGATTCTATAATTCAAAATGTTGATTTCTTGTTGAAGTTAAAGCAAATTCATAAAACATCCTAAAATGCGTTGGGCATTCAAGGGTTTAGGTTTGCGTTTATGGTTCTAGTTTGCGAGGGCTTTGTAGGGTTTGGAGTTCATGATTGTAGGGCTTGAGGATATTGAAGCCTTGTTAGGGACCATTTAATAAAATGATCATGTGATATAATTGTAAGCTATCTAGAAAATATTCTATGATCTCACCTACCATGACAGCAGTCTTCTATAAGTGACTCTTTCAAATACTGATGTAGGGGCGACCGCGGGTGAGGCGACCGCGGGTCCAGAGAAGGGGGAAATTGGGGACTTCCTTCAGCGGTGCTGGGGCGACTTCGTGTGGGGCGACTGCGGGTAGGGCGACTACGGGTCTAGAGAAGGGGGAAATTGGGGACTTCTTTCTGCGGTGCTGGGGCGACCTCGGGTGGGGCGACTTCGGGTGGGGCGACCGCGGGTCCAGAGAGGAGGGAAAAACTCACGCATTTGAAATTCCCTCTTCTCTGGGACTTGGGCGACTTCGGGTGGGGCGACTTTGGGTCCAAAACTGGGAGATTAATTTGTGTTGGGCGGCTCATGTTGTTTTGAAGACCCGTACAATCAAAGAAAAAAAAAGAATAAAAATGGGATGGACAAGAAGTGGTGCATCAAAGGTGATTCCCGGTGTGACCAACGGGAAGGTGAAGTAGTGGAAGGGATTCTCACACAAGGGTCGACTTCTTCGAATTCAAGTGGAGTCTGGGAGGTCTACGGTTCGATTCCCAACCCGGTGTACATGATGTACGAGGTTCTGGTTTGGGCTTCTTGGTTCGGTCAGGGACCTCTTCGAACTCCGCTATGAGATAAGAAACAGGTCATAGTGGAGTTCGAAGAGGCTCCTGGTCAAACCTTTGAAGCATGTCATGTGGCGTATACCGAGGTCTTCACGGGATTTTTTGAAACTTTAAAGCAACTAATTTGTAATGATATAGAGTATTTTAGAATTCAATTGTGCTAAATCTTTCTTTAATTAGAATTGTTCGTCATTATGGACAATGACGAAGATGTACTTGCGAATGAAATTTGATTTTAGAAGAGGGGTGTTTGTATAATCTATTTAGAGTCAAAAGATAAGTTTAGCTTAACATTTAGAATGCATTACTAATGACCCCCTAAGTGCCTATGCCTTTCCAACTGTATTTTTCCTTTATGAAAAGAGCATGGACTTATAGTTATTTCCATTGAAGCAAGTTTTATGAAACAAGAACCTAACCATAGGAATGTTTAATTAGCTTGTGTATTAGTATGCACGTTTCATGAAGGTGCAATATTGGATAAGAGTTGTGAGATGATAACCTACCAAATTTACTTTTTCATGGTTGAGTGTATTGCTTATAAAAATAAATTTGGGATTGGAGTTGAAATGAAGAACTACAAATTATATTGGCACACTAAAATGTTCTCTTCCAAAACTTAATATCACTTGAAAAAGCTATTAAACTCATTACATGTTGGGAATATTTTTAATTGCGGTGGCCCACGATTTTACTACCACCTATTCATTGATACATAAATTGTACTTCCTTTCTCCATTTGTGAGGATGTGAAAGTAAATATAAGGTAGAAGGCTCTAAAATGGAGTGGGCATTAAAAATGGACTCTATAAGTGGCTTTGAAATGGACAAACTGTAGTTCATAAATTGACCTCCATAATCATTAAATGATTCGAGAAAAAAAAATTATCAATTGTAAAAGCCAATTCATTCTCTTTACTTCCCCATTTTTCTTTAGAAGTTGCAAGTGAACGTTTTACGGGAGACCTAGGGGCATAAGTAGGGACCTATGACACAAGTCCTTTGGAAATTTACAATTAATTAAAAAATACTTAAAAAAAATGAAATCACTTGTGTTAGATTCTTCTTTTATTTTTCTTTGTCTGAAAAATGATCTAAAAATATTTTCATTGAAGTAAATACATGAAAAAGGGAGATCAGTTTTGAGATGAGCCATTTGTGAGGGCCAGGATGAATTGACTCCCTCATTGCCCATCCAGGGCTTGCCCTAGAATTTATTATTTGCACTGCTTAATTTTTGGGGGAATTCTGAAATCATATTTGCAATCAGAGGCCCCAAATTACTTCTAGGAGATGTAAGAATTACCCAAAAGTTGGCAGAATATAGGGGGCTTTTTTTTAAAATCTAAGTTGACGGGGGCAATGAGGGGGTCAATTCTCCCTTTGCATTTCCTGAGTCTACTACCTTTCCCTGGACCCGCGATCGCCCTGAAGCCGCACGCGCCCTTCCAAGACCCGCGGTCGCCCCACCCGCGGTCACCCTGAAGCCGCACGCGCCCTTCCTGGACCCGCGGTCGCCCCACTTAACGCACTCGCCCCCCTAAACCCTGATCCCGCACGCGCCCAGGGCGACTTCGGATACAAATGCGGTCGCCACGGACGCGAGCTGCCACTTTCTTTTCCAGTGCTGTGCATCGGCTTCCATATGCTTTCAAGCGTCTGGATGCGTGTTCGTGCACTGGAATCTTGTGTCTAGGACACTTTTTGTGTTGTCGTCGATTGTGGAAGACTATACTTTCTGAGCACTTGGAGGATACCAACACATCCTATATTCACCATGGCCCCCCCCTTTAAGAAGGCAAAGAAGAAAGGAGAGCGCCATAGTCGGAATGTAGCCATCCTTTTGGACCCAACAGCAAGGGCATTTCCAAATTGGCAAAACGTGCAATCGGATTGGACGTTCAACACTTGCAAGGCCTACGTAGGGTGGTGCCATATCGATAAGCTATTCCCTTACTTCCGGCACGATGTCCATATCAGCCAAAACAATGCTAATCTTCACTACTGCAGAGATGATGCATTTGTGCAACGGTGCATCGAAGTTTACCGGACATTATATCAAAAACCAACAGTGAAGGGGAGTCAAGTTTCATTGGGTATATGCCAAATGGTCTATGCAGAGCTACAATTGCGACGAACTGTGGATTGGAGGACCATTAAGAAAACCCCCAATAGCATAGTTCCCACTACCAAAGACATTCCAAGGGCGGATCCATCAAATAATCCGAGGAATGGATTAGGGCCCAAAAAACATTTCAAAGAAGAAGTGTCGGATGAAGACTACGATTGGGGCCAGTCGTCCACCTCCACCGACTCGGATGAAGAAGACATTGCAGACCCTATGTCCCCAAATGAAGATCCAATACTTGAAGAAAATATGGCAGCGGTGGTACCTTTTGTTGGAGACTCAGAAGGGGTAGTAGTATTGCATGTCGCGCCTCTTAGATCGTTGGAGCCAATGCACTTCCGTCATCCTGAGGAAGACGAAGTTCTTCAACATGTATATGCATGCATGCGAGAAATGGAGGAAGACAAGGAGGAGGGCGAGATCGGGTTGCAACGAGATGCTGAACAAGCATTGGTGATTTTTGATTCATGTGAAGAACTACCTCTTCAAGAAGTAGGAAGGGAAGTATTATATCTTGAAGACACGAGGAGGCAAGGAAAAGAAGCTTATAAAGCCCAGTTGAAGGCTATTCTTGGTAGACTGGTAGAAATAGAAATGGAATGTGAAAGGCAGCGTGAACGCACTGGTGGTGACATTCAGGACAACGATGAGCACACCCTTGAAGCACTAATCATAAGCGGGAAAGTTCGTTTGTCAGTTCAACAAAAGGAAATGGACGAGATGGAGCAATTTTATTTGAAATTCAATAAAGGCAAAGATGGAGGCTCTACCTCAAATTCCACCCCGTTCTTGGATAAACGAATGGCCAAAATAATGGAAGAGTGTTTGGCAGAAGAAAACCGATTGAATACCGAAAGGAAAGCTGTGGAAGAGGCGCAGTCAAGGTTGAATGACCTAAAAGAAACCACGGTTGTAGGCCCCATTGACCTTCCAATGGCTTTGGATGCATTATTAGTAGATGAAGAGCATTGTGTGCTGACATCAGAGGTAGCTTCCTTGAAGCAGAAGTTAGTTTCTTTGAAGAAGCTTGAACACCAGTTTCAGAAGCACATAGATTTCCGGACTGCACACATTGGTTATGCGAGAACGTTCAAGAATTTTTGGATCAAAAACAAGATGTGGAACCATGACCTACCCCTTTTGAAGAGTGCTTATAGAATTGCGGTCCATGAGTTTGAAGTCATGAAGAAGAAAAGGGAAGAGGAGGCCAATACGGATGTTGCATGATTTTGGGCTAGAGGTAGTCTTCTAGTAAATAATAGACTAATAGGTAGTTGTTTTTCTAAACTTGTGTGTATCGGAAGGGTTGCTTTGACCTTTAGAACCACCTCATGTTGTACAATGGGGTCCATGTTTTGTTTCTTCAATAAAGATATATAAATATTCCTATATGAATTAGCCTTTATGTGTTTTGAAGATCTAATTCTTGATGATTAGACACATGTCAAATACATTTATTGCATGTGTTGTAGGTCAGTTTTCTACGTAGACTTTTGTGCTTTCATTTACACAAAATACCAACAATGTAATAATACCATTGTCTTTTTAAGAAATTCATACCGAACATCCAAACAATTATTTATATTTGAACAACTTCATACAATTTCTAGTTTGCCATGTACATCAATTGCAAGATCTTCCTATGATGTGAAAATAAATAAAGTTTACTATAGATTTGAAGATATTCCTAAATCCTAAACCCGTAAGGAGTGAAATAGTTTGTTTTGGCATCATAGTGATATTTAGAAGGGAAACATGAATAAAATTTGTAGTATCTCCTTTGGCACAACATTTTTTAAAGGATTAAATTCGAAGCCTACCAAATTTTAGAACTTCTCACTACGTGGTTCAAATGTTTTTGTATGATAAGTAGTTTTCAATACTTAGCATTCAGTTGGTCCCCCGAAAAATTAATGATATTCTTCACAAATGACAAGGCATTTCCAATAACAAAATTGATATTGAAATTGGTTCTTAATTTCTTATGATTTATATCTATGTGAAAAACTTTGAATCATTTCATTTTGATTGCTTGCCAAACAATATTGTTCATAACTTTCACATTACTAATCGAAATGGAATGAATCAAAGCTACACATGTAGACAAAAATATGACCTTTAAGAAGAAAAAAATTAAAAAATTAATTTCAAATTATTGTAGATTTCTTTTTCTGCCCTGAGACGTTCCTTACAAATTATGTTAAAGATGCCATAACTTTTGTTCCCGGAATCCCAGGTACCATGTGCAACAAAATTTATATTCCCATAAAGGTAATAAGCTCTTGTATATTATGAGATAGTTTCCAAAAAATTCATTAAAAATTGAGATCATAGGAACCTGCCCAAAATCCATATTGTTCCTTGAGGGGACAATGGTCCTTTAGGGGTTAAGTTAATCTTTATGCACATGAAGTCGCCCTTCTTTCCCCCGAGGTCGCCCATGGCACTCGAAGTCTCCCATGAAACCCGAAGTCGCCCATGTGGGACCCGAAGTCGCCCATCTGAGACCCGAAGTCGCCCATCCGGGACCCGAAGTCGCCCATGTGGGACCCGAAGTCGCCCGTCTGAGACCCGAAGTCGCCCATCCGGGACCCGAAGTCGCCCTCCCTGGACCCGAAGTCGCCCCCCTGGACCCGAAGTCGCCCCACCTGGACCCAAAGTCGCCCTCCCTGGACCCGCGTTCGCCCTATTTCGGACCCGAAGTCGCCTGCTGGAACCCGCGTTCGCACCATGTGACCCGAAGTCGACTACTGCAAAGGCGCGCGCCTCCATATGCCTGGAGGTGGACTAGCGGTCGGGTAGGGCGACCTCGGGTGTAATAGAGTTTGGTAGCGGCGCCCTAAAACCATCCTTAGAGCGTGTGGAGGGAAGACCGAAAGCACTATAAATGTAGAGGAACAACATTGGATTTCCATTGCTCTGTTGATGAACATATGGCTTGGATCTTCTCAAGAGGCTTCATGCAATGTTATATTCTTCAGAGGGCAACAACCTTGCTTTGAGTGGTTAGAAAACTACTCGAAGCGGTGGCTTTGTTATAATTTTTTTTTCTGAAGCACTTGGGTACATATACGTTTCGGTTTGGAATAACGCATATCAGATAAAAAATATGGCAAACCGAGGAGCGGGGAGGAGGACGAACATAAATGATACTCGAAGAGCCACAAAGGAGTGGGATCCCTGGTTGGTTATTGAAACGAACCCCGCTCGTTCCGCAAATACGAGGACTTGTATTTTTTGTGGTTGGAACAAAGTTTTCGTGCGGAAGCGGGCATTTGGTCACTTTGGTTACCCCCGTACATCAACAGTGGAACGTTGTAAACGTATTCCATCCATAGTCCTCGAATTATTCAGAAATTGTGAAGGGATTGTACCAAAAGAAATGAGTTTGGAGGAGATGCATGGAGTAGATCTTGAGGTTGATGTTGTTGCTGAGTCCGTTGCAGGGTATACTGTGGATGCATCAGTGGAAGGGTCTGTGGACCCAAGCGACAGGACAGAAGCACCTAATGCACCGCCTCGTAATCCAGATTCAACGAATTCTACTCCTGTGACGGTGAGAAGGATGCGCTCAACCTCGACTTCTCGTCAACAAAGCATGGATGAATCATTCCGGGTCAATGAAAGACAAAACTTGGACAGACTATGGGCTTCTTTCTTTTATGAGGCTAACATTGCATTCAATGTGGTGCGGCACCCAGCCTTTGTGAATGCTGTGAAAGCAACTTCGACATGTGGATTTCCATATTCCCCGCCATCGTACAATGCGGTGCGCACTAAACTACTTGATGTGAAGAAGGAGGCTGTTACGAAAATGGTCAGTAGTCGAACAAAGAGTTCTATTACCCAATATGGAGCCACTATCTGTTCAGATGGATGGTCAGATACAAATCACCGTCCCTTGTTGAATATGATGCTTGTTTGCCCTGCGGGTGATGTCTTCCTGGGATCGGTGGACACCACAGGAGAGAGGAAAGACATGGCGTATACGGTGAATACAATGGCTACCTACATAGAGCAGGTGGAACCAGGAAATATTGTCCAATTGTGTACAGACAATGCTTCCGTAATGACAGGGTCAATGCGTGAGTTGCAAGCAAGGTATCCCCACATGTATACGCAAGGATGTGCCGCACATATATTGGACTTACTTTTGGAAGACTGGGGAAAGGAAAAAAGGATCAAAGATCTAGTGGATAAGGCCAGGGCAATTGTGAAGTTTATAAAGAAGTACCACTTGACTTTGGGTCTCTTCCGTAAGTACTCGCCGAAGAAGTCATTGAGACTTCCCGCGGCCACACGCTTCGCAGTGCATTTTCTCATGATAGACCGTTTGGTAGAGTGCAAACAAGCGCTTCAATTCGTGGTGGGGGACGAGACGTATATGCCATTTGAGAATAGTTTGGTCAGCAGAACAAACGGACTCATTACAAGAGAGCGGGCCCGTAAAGCGCGAGAGGACATAGTTTCGGAAGTGTTTTGGGTGGAATGCGGTAATTTCCAGCACATGGTTCTTCCAGTGATTCTTGCTCTGCGCCAGTTCGATGGCAAAATACCGGCGATGCCGAAAGCTTGGATAATAATGAGTAGCCTTCGTCAGCACGTGTGCACTTTAAAAGAGGCTCCGTTCTTTCTTGATGAGCAGACCGCGACGAAGTTCCTAAAACAATTTGATGCTCATTGGAAGTTGATGCGCACGGACCTCCATTACGCAGGGGCATTGTTGAACCCGTATTTGACAGATGTGGAAGAGCTTCATAACAATGGAGAGGCAAAGCGGGCATTGAATCGAGTCATCAGAAAATTGAGCGGACCATTGAATGTGGATGAAGATGAAGCAATTGCTGAGTTGACGGAATTTGAAGAGAAGTCGGGTCCCTTTGATCCATTACAAGAGGCTCCAGATGTTACTCGATGTAACTTGTTGCCTCATCAATGGTGGAATCGTGTGGGTGGGAACGCTCTTCCAAAAATAGCAAGGAGAGTTTTGTCTCTGACATGCTCAGCATCATCTTGTGAAAGAAACTGGAGCATGTATTCGTTTGTACACGATAAAGTGCGTAATCGCCTAGCCACAAAGAAGGCTGAGATGTTGGTGTATATCTACACCAACAGCAAATTGGAACGTGAAAAACAAGGACACAATCCAGCACTATTCTACGAAAAGTACCTTGTAGATGGAGATACAGATGAAGAGAATGAGGAACCATATTCTTCGGGGGACGAAGATGAAGTTAGGTTTAGAGATTTGAGAGAAGAACAGAGACGTGTGGTAGTAGAAGAACGCCTCCGTGGAAATAGGTGGGCTGGTATGGTGCCCCGTGTAGGTAGTCCTCCACGAGGACGATACCACAACACTTTCGTGGGTGATGATGATGGATTGAGCTCTCTAGAGGCGTCGCACCACCGCAGAGACGAAGCCCCTCATGTGTCGGCTTGGGATGCATTTCCGGTAATCAATGCAGACCCAACGAGGGAAAGAACTCCTGATGACAACAATGACGGTGCAGATATTCCAGTGGCAGATGAAGTGGAGCTTGTAAGGTCTCCTATTGCCACATGTCTGCCGCCTAGTATGCCAATGAACCTCCGAAGTGGTGTACGAGTTAATGTACAGGGTGAAAGGCAAGAAGAAGTGTCGCATATTGAAGAGGTACCTGCAGTTCGTCCAAGTTTAGCACCGACCAACAACACTGCAACAGAAACTAGGGTGTACGATTCAGATGCGCCATTGCAAGTGGTATTCAACGAGACCCGTACCCGTGGGTCCAATCGCCCTGCAAGTGTAGACATTGCCACAACATCGAGGATAGTACCAACTCCTCTAACAAGGTCGCCGACACATAATGATCTACGACAAATCGTTGATGAAGGAGTTCATGGCTCAGCTCCACAACCTACTCCGGCCTCGTTGATGTCAGGCCCTGGAGAATCATCCAGGCGATCGCGTGAACACTCCAAATCAAGAAATAAATGAACCCGCAAGACGCAAGACAGACTGACACGGAACCCCAAGCGTCAAAACCATGCGATCCATCCATTTGTCATTGGAGAACGAAATTCCACTCGTAATCCTTGGCCATCAAGCGCAGCAGCGAGAGCAAAGCGTCAACATGTTGGGCAGCAGGTGCTTGAGCGACCGACAGGCCCTATTATCAATGGAACCACTGATGCATCGAGGCCGACAAAGCGATTAGTGCTAGCCGAAGTTGTTGGTGGTTTAGAAACGCAAGTGCGAAATTTGAACTCTGAGGTGGAACGTGAGGTGATCCTTCAACCTACAAGCAGAGAGGATGATGAAAACGAGGTCTCAGGAGCTAGTGACAGTAGTGGGCCACATGAAGACACCGACCCCAATGCAGATGAAGCGGAAAGCGATTCTACCTTCACAATGTAATGTGTTGCATTATAGATGTGGAGGCCTTCAAATAGTACTATAAGGATTTAACATCAATGCCTTGTAGTGAAGATTTGTTGCCAAAGCTTGTAATGAAATAGGTAGATTTTGAATTTTGTGTAGTCCATCACTTGGCTTCACAAAGTCAGGAAGATTGTAAAAGGTACTTTGGTGTTGATGATGATGATTAATGAAGGTATTCAGTTTTTTTTTGAAAATAAGTGTGCAATTTCAAACATGAGTGGTCTTGGTACTCAATTGTGAAGATCATCCCTATGTATGTACGCAGTTCCATTTAAATTAATATGATTATTGTCCAAGGTTTTTATTATTATTATGTTTTAGACTTATGAATTGATTGTCCCATGATATATCATTACATAATGCATGTTCATTTGCTTTGGTACGTACCGAGCATATAATTCAATGCTTATATATTGCCGATTTGCTGTGGAATGTGTTGGTTGAAGAATAAATATTGGAAAAAAATGTTGTGGGGGCCCCAGACTTGTAGCCCATGAAGTAGGACCCGCGGTCGCCCTGGATTTCGGACCCGCAGTCGCCCTGGACTTCGGACCCGCGGTCGCCCTGGATTCGGACCCGCAGTCGCCCAGGATTTTGGACCCGAGGTCGCCCTACCCGAGGTCGCCCTACCCGTGGTCGCCCCCCTACCCGTGGTCGCCCCCCTACCCGTGGTCGCCCCCTACCCGCGGTCGCCCCTACCCGTGGTCGCCCCCTACCCGCGGTCGCCCCCCTACCTGCGGTCGCCCCTACCCGTGGTCGCCCCTACCCGCGGTCGCCCCTCAGGAAGCACTCCACGTCACAGCCACGTAGGACAGTCCGTTTTACCAAGGGGTAAAAAAATTTGAAATCCGAAATCCGTACACGACAACAAAAACCGCCCTTACTCGACAACTCGACAATTCGACATGCGACATGCGACGTCTATTAGACACAAAAACTCGAAATTCTGTCAGACAAGACAACCCTGAGTACAAAATGATGCTGTGTATTTCTTGTTAATTAAATTTTAATTTAGGATGAGTATTGAAGAAACAACTGGCTGTTCATCCGAAATGAATTACAAGTCAGTGGTCCTCTATATACATTTTACAGCAACAGATTTAAAATGTTATGTCATAAGAATGGATATTTCGTGATAAGTCATACACTACAAGAAATGAGCCCCTTTTGTGACTGGGCAAGGGTGACTGCATGTCCGGTTTGACTGGAGAATGACTGCTACCTCCGTAATAGCACCAAAATTGAAATGGCCCCAATGCGCCAGTCGCGCGGCAGTCGTCACTGCGACTACGAGATGAACTGTGAATGACGGGAGAGCTTCATCCACCATTCTCAGTTGGAAGCGCGAATGACCTTTTCGTTGGTTTCCCGGGGTATCCGACGTGGAAGACTCAGTCACACATAATGACTGCGCAGTTTTATACTGTAACTACTTTGAACTTGAGAATGACTTACAAATGACTTCTAGGGAAACCCGATGACTTCAAACTGACTCTTCGTGATCCTGATGTGGAAAGTGCTGTGCTGATGTGGACGGGTGTATGGCACACCTTCCTGGGCCGCGACTACATCAAATGAAGACTAACTTCAGAAGTCAAATTCTAGTAGTGCCCAGTTAGGCTTTGCAAGAGTGGGCACTATGATGCGACTACATCATCACTTCGTCATGACTTGCAAAACACAAAGGGCCGTTTTCAAAATTGCTGTGGGCAGACCTCTGCTCGCTTGGCCAAAACTTTCCTGTGCAGTCTTCGGCTGCCACTACATGTAGTACAGAACGAGGGAGTGCGTTGATTCTTACAAAGAGGAGAATATATACAGGCTTTGGCAACAACTTTTTACGTTATGTACTGATAGTTAAAAATGGACTTTGTGTGAGGTAAATTAGGGCATGGTATATCAATTACAAAAGCCAAGTGTAGCGTTCACAGTGGCAGTCATGTAAGTACGTGAAGGACATGCCTACGACTGTAGAATGACTACACTACTGTGCCTTCAAGTCATGAAAAAATGATGGATGGCTGAGCTAGTACTCCTCCAGTGCTAATAGGTTCTCTTGCACTGACAACTCGATGGCTCCAACCAGATTGACTGTCTGCGATGGAACGGGAAGCCTTTGCGGAGCACTCATGCCTGCGGTCTCCGTAGTAGTGCTAATGAAGGTGTCCGTTGTGTCTACTACTTGGCGTCGTGCTCTTGCCTCCGCGCGAAGTACAACTTTCCAACCAGGTCTTCCTTCAACATCTGAAAAAAAAACTTGTGTCACTTGGCTAGGAAAAATGAAGGGGTCCGCCATGCGAGGCAATTTGTGACGGAAGTTCACAACAAGGAAACCGGAGTCGTCTTTAGTGTAAGTGGGATTTCCACGGTTGTCTTCTGTCTTCACCCACTTACACCGCAATAGAATGATCTTTGTATGTAGTGCACCGTAATCCAACTCCAATATATCCTTCAAGACTCCAACATAGTTCACTACTGCTTCACCTTCATTGTCTGATGGCAATTGGAAACTACAAGCAACCCCGCTATTGTAACTTAGTAACTGTGTCGTTGTAGCATCCTCCACTCAGAAGTGGTTTCCAAATGCAGTGATACGTGTGTAGCGCGTGGCTCTTTGTGAAGGCTTCTTGCTGAGGAGCAAGCAATCCATATTCTCAGAGTTTGTCAAGTCCAAATCGGAATCCCTCACAGTACTCTGAATCCAATCTGCCAGTGCCGGTGTGTTGGGATTTTCTGCTTCTTCAATAGCCCACTTCCTGTGCACAACCAAAGAGCGTCAGGGTTTGTTGCTTATAAGAAAAAGACGGCTGCTGTTTCGTATTTGCGTGAAGGTGACTTCAAAATGACTCAAATTCTGTCATCTTCAAGTTGTCTTACAGTCATTTAATAAAAGTCACAGACAACATATGACTGCAATACATCTTGTGTGCTAATATGCAGCTGGCCTTCAGCATGGCTTCGAAGAAGTGAAGGAAGATTACGATTTCACCAACTGTATACAGAAACGCATGACATGTACAAGCCCTAAAGAAAAACTCACGCATGAAAATCTTGCATACTAGAATCATTCGCCAACACATACTGATGTGCTACATCACGGAGTTCTAGGCTCATCATGTATGGCCTGCCAGCGCCTTGGAGAACCTCCTCAGCATCTCCGTACTCTTCGTCCTCGTCCCATATACGTCTTTGGGTGGCCTCGAATCCATGGAGGTACTCTGTGACGAAACCGATGCATTCGTCTTTTAAATATCCCTCTGCCATGCACGCCTCAGGCCGTGCCATATTCCGGACATGGTTCTTTAGCACTTTCAAGTACCACTCTACTGGATACATCCATCGAGCACTCACCGGGCTGCACAGATCCAACTCCTTTGCTAGATGGTAGGGAAGGTGCGTCATTATGTCGAAGAAAGAAGGTGGAAACTCAATCTCCAACAATGCCATACTTTCCTCCACATCGCGTTTTAGTGATGGAAAGTCAACCGGATTGTAAGCCTTCGTGCACAAACGTCTGAATACCTTGCACATCCTCATGACCGCCAAGCGAGGACCGGGAGCCATGAGCCCTCGAAGTGCTAGTGGCATGACTTGCTGCATCATCACGTGGTAATCATGCGATTTCATACCTCCAAAGTTCTTCTTCCTAATGCACTTCCCCAAGTTTGAAGAGTACCCGCTTGGCATCTTCAACGACTCAATGCACTTGGAAAACTTTTCGAACTCCTCTTCGCTCATAACATATGATGCATGCGACTTGACCATCTTCCCGAGTTTACGTGGATGCAGGGTCAACCACAGATGCGGCCTCACGTTCCGCCTCTGTAGGTCTCTTCTCACTTTCACGGTGTCCTTCTTTCCAGTAATGGTTTTCAAAAAGTTTTTGGCCAGGTTCAGTTCGCAATGCATCACGTCCAACAAGTGGCGAATGAGGAGATGCTGGGAGTACATATATAACACATTGGACGAATTAGCACTACTACATATATAACGCCATGGAAAAAAACCAATATGATAACCGAACTTCCTAGAACCTGTGTACGAAGCGACTGCGAGCGGCAAAAACTTGACAAATTGTAAATGAAGTCCAATCAGAGCATATACGTAGAGTCCCTTCTCGACGGCTATCAGATAGTACTCAACAATCATGATTGGAACTCGGGCGCTACTGGATGTTGACTAAGACACGACTTGCGGCTGGCTAGGAGTCATTGTTTAGTCAACTTTTAGTAGTCCAAGGAAGGGATAGTCACTCTTACCTTCCAATATGGCAGTTTGAAAAGAGAGCTCAGGCGCTTCACACCATGCACTTTGGAGGGGTCCCCGGCAGCACCCGGAATATTTCCAGCTGCTTTCCATGCCTCATATTCCTGTGCGTGCTGAAGTTGCTCCTCCACTGTCACTTCCCGTGGTTTGGGACGGTCTTCTATATTGCCGTTGAAGTGGTCCTTCATTTCATCAGACCTGTAGGGATGCGTTTCCGGCAGCCATCGTCGAGTACCACCATATGTTTGCTTACTAAGCTCTCTGGAATGCTCAGCACCTAAGTCTTCACCACACCACGGACAAGCTGCATACCCTTGGTGGGAGAATCCACCCACGGTGCCATACCCTGGGAAGTCGTAAATAGTCCAAAGCAACATCGCGCGTAGTTGGAATGCCTTGCAACCAACATTCTTTGTCACGTCGTGTGCGGGAACACCAGCCTATAACTCCAGCAATTCCTCAACTAAAGGCTCCAAATACACGTCAAAAACATCAGCTGTGACGGATTCGCGTCCAGGAATCAACAGGGCCAACAAAACGAAGAACTTTTTTGTGCTAAGCCATGGGGGCAAGTTATAATTCAATAGCAGTACTGGCCACGTCGACCATGATGACCGGTTCTGCTTGAATGGGTTCACTCCATCTGCTGCCAAAGCGAAGTGCACATTACGTGGATCATTTCCAAAAGTTGGATCGACGTTCTCGTGGAAGTGTTGCCAAGCTTTGGAGTCGCAAGGGTGGCGGACAAGACCGTCCCCTCCTTCTTGGTTGCTCCGGTTCTCTACATGCCACACCATGAGCTTGGAGATGACGGGACTCCTAAACATTCGTTGAAGTCGAGGGATGATTGGGAAATGCCGAAGCACCTTCACTGGGAAGGCCCGCCGATCTTCATCCCTATATCTCCGCCCATCACACTTGGGACACTGCAGAGCATTTTCATGTGCACTGCGGAATAGAACGCATCCCTTCTCACACGCATGGATGAGGTTGTACGTTAATCCAAGTTTTGCAGTGAGGGACTTTGCGGAATGGTACATTTTAGGCAAGGTGTTCTTCTCAGGCAAGAGATGCTGATGCAAAATGCTGAACAACTCGTTGGCGCAGTGATTGGTAACCCCGTGCACCGTGCATAGATTCATGAGTAACACTGTGGCGGCCAGCTTGCTAGACCTCGCCCCGTCATATAAATGCTGCATGGACTCTTCCAACACCGTAGCGTTGAAGTCGCAGTCCTCCCCCCCTCCATCCGGATCCAGGTCTGCAGAAGCCGACTTGTCACGGCATTCTTCCGCCTCAGCAACATCATCAAGGCCGATCTCCAAGCTATTTTCGTGGACAGAGTCTACTGTAGCAAAAGCCGCTGAAACTTCTTGTTGAACTCTCTCCACTGAAAAAGTTGGAACTTCTGCTGGGAGGGTTGCTTCCAAATCTTCCTGTTCAACTCTCTCCGTGGAAGACGGAGGAACTTCCTCTTCGAGGCTTGCTTGCTGAACCATCCCCACAATGTCAACAATGGCATCCAGTTCGGGCGGCACCTCTGGAAGCGATGCTCCCCAAAACTGATGCTCCCATTCTTCATCCGAGGAGTCTCGCGAGCCCGGACCTCTCCAAATCCGGGCATCTGGATCTCTCCCATTCAGGATTAGGTGCTCTCGTACATTGCAAAGGCACAGTCTCTTCCGGCCCCGACATTTGGAGCATGGGCAATGCAATTTCTTGACATTGTATTCCACGGCCCTCTTCAACTCTCTATTCCACAACCGGTCGTCTCGCAGTCGCTGCCTGCGACTATCAGAAAGCGGAAGTCTGGTTGGTATCATGCCCCTAATGTTCCATAACTTTGAGATCCCTGGAAGTCTGAGGTACACAACCGAAGTGGAAGGTTAGAAGTCGAACCATACACTGCTGGTCGTAGTCACAGGAAATGTCTTCTATGTATATAGCCATTTCGATCTATAACACAACTATATGACTGTTATATGTCTGGCATCACTTCGAAGTGACTATTATTTGTCTAGAGTTACTGACAAGTGACTGGTATATGTTTGTCGAAAGTGCCAAATGACTGAAATATGTCACTAAAGAATGACTTTCATATATGGAGTCTGATTCTGTTTTGTATGTATGTCACTATGTCTTATACAAAGACTTTACATTGTGGTGCTTTAGACATTCACTTATAGGCCCAATTCAGAATCACTCTCAACATTGTTCGCAAAGGTTGATGACTTTCTAGCTTCTCAGTTCGGCGGACGGTATGAATTGCGACAAAGAACCTATGCACTTCAAAATTTCCGAGAGGGGAATTGACATGTTTTTTGGATTGCTTCAAAGCATTGGAGCAATGATACTACAAAAGCATTTTTTTGGCCACAACTGCCTGCACTTATATATGCTAGCAACTCCTTCGACGTCTACAAAGGCTTCAGCCCCAACATGTTGTGCTACCTAAGCATAACTCCTTAGAGCCATTGACTCTTCCAGCAGAGTTTGGTGACTAACTTTGGGTGTGCTATGAAATTGCCCATCCTCCACCTCATTTTGCACATTCATTGTCGGGTTTCTATAAGCCAGTGCCTACCTCATGTATCTGACTTTTCTAATTTGCCTTCAATGGCCTAGAAGCTTGACTTCAATGGCCTAGAAGCTTGACTTCAATAGCCTACAAACTTTTCTAATTTCCCTTCAATGTCGTAGAAGCCTGAAGTAGTTTCTAATTTGCCGCAAATGGCATTAAGGCAGCACCTCCTCTAACACAACCAAACATATTTAAGAGCGTACCACTTGCTCTGCAGTGGTTGAATATGCATGAGGGTGCGGTACGTGGGGCTCGATCAATCCAAGGGAGCAACTTTTCCATCAGAGTTTGTTGAACATCGTATTCATAATCGGTAGTCGAAATCGGTAACCCCTCTACACATCCATCAGTTGAAGTGGGTTCCCTCAATAGGCACGGTCTGACGCCGAACTGGTATCTCCATGTTGGAATCCTAACTCATTGTCCTACGTTTGTTAGTATGAAACAATGGGGTGGCTTTGTGAACTCTTTGTTTTGGCATTGTGGACCGCGTTAATCTATTCTTATGGACACAAAAAAACTGTGGGTACATCATGATTCCATGGAGGAAGATCAAAATTCTACTATGCATGCTATGCACGGACGGACAAGCTTTGGAATTGTATTTCCTAGTCCAGAACTAAAGAATGACTTGTTCGTGACTAGTACGAGTCATTCTTCAGTCATTTCCTATGAAAGGTGACTACTACACTACTTAATCAAGTCACACAGTAGTCATACAATGCACGTTCTTGTACAACTTCACTTCTACAAGTCACGCCTTAGTAACACTGTGGCAGTCTTCACGAACTACATGAAGTACGCCTGCCGCCGCAAACACTGGGACATTAATTACCCTAAATCTGAATTAATGTTAAAAATGTTGGCTCTTCATTCCTGTCTTAGGTGCGTAATTAAGACTTAGAGGTGGCCATCACTTGCACTCACCTGCATGCAAGGCTTCCGTAGATTAGGGTAAGAGCTTCGGGGTTCCAGTTGTCCAGTCGGAGAGTGCTGGAGCAGTAATTGCGCTCTCCAACATTTAATTGTGAGCCGCCAATTCAAACTTCCTCATTTTGCGCACGACCTACTTCAAGCGCCTTCTATATAATGAGCTTCCCTGCACATTTCACTTCTACTGAGTTAGTTCTGAGAAGCAGAGGTGGAGGACCACGCCGAAGTCATTGGCCGTTTTGTTGTTGCTACTGTTGGAGGCCTGGTGACGGCGGTGCGCAATTGCCGAAGGCATCCAAGAGGATCAGCGCTCCTACGGGATTCAAACGTCTGTGGAAGGGTTGCAATTACAGCAATAAGGCATTGGCATTGAGGTGACTTACCGCTGAAGTAGAAGTCGTCAATGGAGAGTCCGCCGCAGGAGAAGGGTGCTTACGAGCTTCTACGGGACAAGAATGTAGCGGAGGTGCACAAGATGTTTGGGCCTGTCGCGGCGGCCAGTCGTGAATGGTGAGTTAGTCTTCGCGGTTCTTCCTCACCCTCGACATTCTGAAGTTCCAATTCTCCATTCATGAACAAGATCCTTGGATTACTATACTAACAACTCCAAGAACTATAGTCATGACTCCTAAGGACATATTAAGCAGTCACACACTTAATTTCCTCTAGTCTTGAAGCCATCGTAGACAGGTAGAGACACCACATCCGCGGAAGTCTCGAACAATTTACCGTTGTCGCCGGTATTTACTAAGGCACAGTCCCCGAGGCAGAAAAGACAGGGTTTTCTAGGGTTTCCATGTCAGAACGCACTGACAAAGGCTACCCTTGTCACAGCCATTAATGTATACTCATTTTATAGTGCCATTGGAGTCATAGTTCATGATTGCTGACTTACATGAAACTTCGAAGAAGTCATTTTCAAGTCACAGACAAGTAGGCTTCCAGTCGCATGCCTAGAGAGGCCCAAAAAGTTAGGTGACCTGAACATGGCGGCCACGTGGACGTCCTCCGCCGCCGTTTTCATGAAGAGCTTGACCTCACTGTCGCCAGCCAAACCCTAACCATTGTCAGTCTTCTGTTGGTTCTGCCACCACGTCCTTCTCTGCTCCTGTGATGCTTCTTTGCCGTCTTGCGTTCGTGGAGTTGCTTGTGAGTGTGAAAGGCATCTGCAACCTGTCGGGTGCTTGCGGAACAGGCTCGCAGATGTAGAGAAGCGGAAGCCATCGAAGTCGGTCATTACTGGGACAAAGGAAACGACAGCGGCGCGCAGGAGTTCACGGCGGTGAGGCCTTCGAGGACGGGAGGGGAGGAAGACTGAAGCACAGAAGTGCCGCCGCAGGAGAAAAACCTCCACATTCCCCGAAGATGAGCAGCGGACGCGGTTCTTCTTCTGAGGCGACAAAGTCCAATGACGAGGCCATCGCCACAGGTATGATGAATCTCGCCATTGCTTGTACACATGTTGAGCAGGAAGCCAAGTCGGAGGCACCTGCCACAGGTAAATGTGGGCCTGACGCTTCTCTTCTCTTGCGTTGGAATTAGGGTTTGCAGGAGTGTCTCAAGCTCAGCCGTGGGGTCTCATTTTAGCCACCCACACTTCTTTTTGGGCTCCCAATTTGATTACAACGGCCACAATGCTGCAAGTGCTTTCAATTTTGGGGGTCTTACGGTTCCTTGCGGAGGCTTGCTTAGGTGGTTCGCCTTTTTTTTGGAGGCAGCTTGTTTGGAGAGTGACCACTATCCCTACACGTACCCTTATTTCCTCAGCTGACCATGTTCTTTGTTGTGGGCTTGCTAGCGTGGCTTCCAATTTCTTGTCTTCTAGGCCTACCTCTTCAATTTCCTACAGTTTTATGTGGGCTGTGCCTTCAAGATTTCACTGAATTCTTTCCTCTAGGCTATAGGACTTGCCTCCTTTTTAGAAACCCATACCCTCCGAATTTTGACTAGTATAGGCCTGTAGGCTTTATACACATGCAAGTGTTGCCTCAAGTAGATGCAAATACCTCCGTGAAAGATAACCATGATTTCTTGCCAATGCATGATGTGCAGGTGATGAACGAGGAGTGTACGACTCCTCTGAAGACGACTTGGACCTTGAAGAGGAGGAACCTTTAGTGGACAGAAGGAGAAAGCGAGCAAAACAGTCTTTGGTAGCAACATCGCCAATGAAGCCTGTACAGCCACTTCCTCCTCCACCAGCTCGGGGTGCTTATGGGCAACCCGCTTGGAATTGGGTCCCTGGACACTATGAGCACAATGCTCCAGCGGCTCCACCTTCTTGGTCTGGCGTCCCTCCAACACCGTACCCTGCATTGTGGCTGGAACTTGTTGCCTCACAAGATAGTGAGGACCGTTTTTCAAGGCGAAAAAGAAAAGGAGATTACGACCTCGCCAGTCTCCACTGTGCCACAAAAGGAGCCAAACCCAATCGTGTGTATGTGCTCAAGGGTGGGGAAGTGGACGCAAGCTGTGAGGGCAAGAATTCCTGGGACGCAGCACTTCGGGAATTAGTTCCCAAGATCATTGATATGAGTGTGGTGGATTGGGCGAAGCACCCGCCGCACACGCTGAAGAAGCTCCGAGACGCCCTTGATAGCGAGTTCGAATACCAGGGGCATCCCCTAAGCATGCAAGGCTTCCGCACTGCAGTGACAAAGTTTCTGAAGTCGGAGCGGTCGCGACTAAAAGTGCGTTATTTGAGAGGCCAAGAAAAGCCCCCTATAAAGGTGGATCCCAATCAATGGAAACGGCTAATTCAATATTGGAATACAGATGCGCAAAAGGCCAAGGCAGAGAAGATGGCAGCAGCACGCCAAGACGTCAAGAACTATACGTTGGTGGGGAGGAAAGGGAAGGCTGGGAAGGAAGCAATGTTGGTAAGTCTACAAGCAAAATTGAGAGTCGGTCTTTCCTTTATGTTCGTCCAGTTTCTGGTTGCTATTGCCATGTTTGTATAATTTTGAATGCTTCACGTTACTTGGGCAGAGGGCAGGCCGCGAAACGAGTCCTGGAATTACGGATTTTGCCGAGGGAAGGCAGGCGGCCCAGGGTGGGGGATCTCCAGTTCCTGTAAGTGCACCAGTGCACGACGACTGTAAACCCGCGATCGTTCTCAAAAAAAATTCATAGCCATTGACCTCCTTGTACAGCTTGTTCCATGTCACGTTGTAAAACCGCCTTACAGTTTCTTCTATTGCGCTTGCATTGGTTGCATCTGAGTTGTGAAGTTCTTGTCTATGTTAAAAAGGCAGATTCAACTCTCCCTTTCTGCCTTAGCCGAATCATCCTACGTCTGGTCCTCGTGTCATCCATCAAATCCAACTGTGTAAGTGTCTGGTAGCTTTGGCCAATGAGTCATATGCCAGTCGCGTTGAAGTCGCTCAGTAGTCCCGTCCAGTCGCGTCTAAGTCATGTTCAAGTCGCGTTGAAGTCGTGAATGAGTTGTACTTGCGTTCGCAGATATATTTCGAGACTTGGTGCTAACATGGGAATGCTTCTTGTGACGCTGTTGCACAATTGTGGGTGCATAGATGGGTGGTCCAGGTGAATCATTACGTTGGTAAGCCATGGACTCTTGGAAGAAAGACGTGGACGGGAAGTTCGTTCAAGTTTTGGCTGTCTTTGCCGCCAATGCGACGGCACTTGACGAACTGCATTCCATGTTTCAGAGCTTCATGAGTAGGTCTAATGAGGCGGACGAAGGCAGCCCCTCAATCAGCCAGTCAGCGCTTGAAAATCAAGATTCACGTGGGAAGCAATCAGTTCAAGCTGCTGGGATGTTGCGGAATTCAAAGAAGAAGGTAGTGGGCATGGATTCCATCATGGGGCATGCTCGCGGGGTTCGGTCGAAGAGAAATCATGTGTCCAAACAGAAAGCGATTTCGGAGAAACCTGTGACAGCGAAGGCTGCCGACCTCACCCTTTCTTCGTCAGACTCTGAGCTTACATTGCTGGACAAAAGCAAAATGGACTTTGTGGTGGATGCTGATGGAAAGTTCAAGGTAATGCAAAGGGGTATTCAGGAGCCCGTCAATGATCAGGTAGGCTCGGCTATTCCAAAACCCGATGTGGTCCTGGAGGCGATGCCTGACCTTGATCCAACATTGACAAAGGATTCTAATGAGGCGAGTCCTCAAAGTGAAGATGACGTATATGGGCTTCCGCGGCCGAGAAGTAAGAACAGCATCGACCACTCTTCGGCCAACATTGCGCGCAAGTCTGGAAGTGATGCATCGGAGAAGCAAGCCAGCGATGCATCTGAGAAGGAAGACAGCGAAGCTGAAGAGGAACCAGCCATCGAAGTCGCATCCCCAGAAGCTCCAAATGTGCTAGAAGATGCACCTGTTGTTCCCCCTGCGGTGAAGCTGAAGGCCCCAGAAGTGAAGGCCCCAGCGGTGAAGGCGAAGGCCCCAACGGTGAAGGCTCCAGAGGTGAAGGCCCCAGCGGTGAAGTCTCTAGCCCCAGAGGTGAAGGTGAAGGCCCCAGACGTGAAGGCCCCAGAGGTCAAGGCCGCAGAGGTCAAGGCCGCAGAAGTGAAGGCCGCTGAGGTGAAGGCCGCACAAGTGAAGGCCGCGGAGGTGAAGGCCGCACAAGTGAAGGCCACTGAGGTGAAGGCCGCACAGGTGAAGGCCGCGGAGGTGAAGGCCCCCGAAGTGAAGGCCGCAGAGGTGAAGGCCCCCGAGGTGAAGGCTGCAGAGGTGAAGGAAGATTCGGGAAGAAACTCTGAGAAAGGGAGTGACGCTGTCGTAGTCACAGGAAATCCTTCTCAGAAGAAAGCGCGAAGGCCACCTAAGTCCCCGACGAAGGTAAAAGCCCCTCCTGGACTGGGAAACTGTCCTGGAATTGAGGTGAGAATACCTAGTGAAATTTCCCCACGAATGGTTCTCATTGAACATGGTCCTCCGAAATTAATAATCTTTAATGTGCACGGGACACTGTTGGACTGCAGTTTGCTGGCAGAGCAAAATCTGAACTGTCGAATCCGTAGTCATAAAAACACTGAACTTCGGAGAGTTGTTTTTAGGCCTTGGGTGAAGTCATTCTTATGTAGGTGCTTTTTGACCTTCTCTGTTGCATTCTGGGGTAGCAAGAGTGGGGCGTATATGGATGACGTTGTTCCTCCATTGCTGGAAGGATTGAAGGGTGTTGGCACTGCTAGCCCTCTTTTTTCATGGTCCGCTAGAAATTGCGAGGTTGATGAATTCGAAAATGGCGAATCAAGTGAATTCCTGAAAAAACTTTCGGCAGTGTACGCAGCTTGGCCCAACTTCAGTGCAGCGAATACGCTCATCGTAGACAATAGGCACGAACGGGTCGCTTGCAATCCATCTGTGAATGTCATCATTACTACTCCTTTCTATGTGAAGTGGGTGTGCACCCTGGCAGATGACAGGGACTACTTGAAACGGACCCTGTGGCCACTATTGGAGGCCTGGCGAGAATACCCAGACATTGCAACCTTCCGCTCAGCACATCCGGAAATTGTGAACGAATCCATGCCACAAATGTTACAAAGACGACGAAGTGGACATGCTTATCAGTTTGTTGACATTAGGGAAGGTGAGGGGACTAGCATACTACGAGGTTGCAGACGTCATGGCGTCCCCTCACCTTCCATTGAATAGTGTAGGTAAGATTTTGTGCATTGTGTGTGTAGGTGAAGGTGCAAAAGCGGGAGACAAGGACAAAGAATGCACCCACAGCGGAGAAAAAAGGCGAAGGGCAGTCTACAATGAAGGTGGATTCATAACCACCTGTCAATCAATTTTGGGTGCTTGTGGGCTTGAAGTCACATTTCAGTTGTTTCGAAGTCATCATGGAGTGAAGTCGTAGTTACATTGTATTTTGAAGTCGTAGAGGAGTCACTGAGAAGTCATGGTCACAAAACAAGTGACGTTGGAGTCACACAGAAGTCATGGACTAATGATGCGCACTCATTAGGGGAGTGTCATTAGCTTTGAAGCAAGTTCAGCCTTGAACTGGTTAGTGTTTTTTTTACTTTCAGAGTGCCTTTTGCGCGTCGAACATGCAAGCCTTGGAGCCTTGATTCTTCGTATTCCACATGGTCTCCTTTAGCAGTGCCTAAACCCATTTGTTTCCTCAATTAATTCTTTGGGCATGTCACAAATAGTGCCTCATATTTTTTTGGCAGGTCATTCATTTTTCCATATTTTTTTGGCAGCACTTTTGATGTTTTAGTAAGTGCCTACCTTCTTGGCCCCGGGTTGGCTTCAACAGTTCTATATTTTTTTCCATAGAGCCAAGCTCCAAGAACTCCCCATTTTTTTCCACCTCCCATTTGTTGTTGACATCTCCAGACTTTAGAGCTCCCCACTACATTCCCATTTTTTCCCATGCAGCGTAGCTTTCAAAGCCGCTCCCTATTTTTTTCTACGTAGGTAAACCGCTTTCATAGTTTTAAACTGTACAACTTGAAAAGCAGTTGTGATGTATGTTTCTTTGCCAATGCAGAGAAGGCAGAAGTTGTAGTCAGTTGTATACAGTACTGTCACTGTGTCCGCTATGTTATATACTTACTTTTGTGGGCGTGACTTCGAATCATGGCTTCAAATCACGTCTGATATCTGTACTAAGGTTGTGAACACCCATGTGGCTTTTCCAAAAAGTAGCTAATTAGTATCTTGTTGCAGTTCAATCTCGGTGACGAAGTCTTTCTCATGAACCCGCGATCCATAAGACAGAAGCTGGCTGTGGGAAGCATTAGCGGATTCCCGCCTGAACACAGGTTCCACTTCCACCATATCCCCCCAGCATGGTATAAAGTGGACGTCCGTGAAATTCTGCACCCCGGAGTGGCGCTCATGTATCCCCTGAAAGAAGTAGAGCAAGAACGCATTGAAGATGCGAAGGGGACCTGTGCTATATGGGACCAGAAGTACATTAAGCTTTTTCATGCTGTGGGCCAAGCGTAGTTTACTCGCTTGCAGGATTCAGGGACTGCTGGAGTTCTTGCCAGTGCGGGACTCTTCCAAGTGAAGTCTGGTATTGTAAATTGACGCTGTTATATAATGAACTTCAAAGCACTTAGAATACACTTTCATTCCTTCAATTTGTAGAATTGAAGGTGATCAATTGAATTAGCGTTTGACTTTCTGAGTTGTATAGGGCCATTGAAATCCATCTGTGTGTCCATTTAATGGTTTAATGCAAGAGTTTTCAGGATGCATGCAGCATGAGTTAGTACTATCTTGCTCACTTTTGTAACTGTCTCGTATTTGCGTGTTGTCGTCGTGACTCTACTTCTTCGATGTCTCAGTCACAAATCAGTGACATGGAAGTCATAGATGTGTATAGATTGTGCATATCTCGTTGGTCTAAGAACCTGCATACAAATTCCACTTGTCATCATGGTGACTGCGGGGCCACTACCTGTCAAAGAAGTCTCGAATCCGCCACTAGTCCACTACTATGAACATTCTAGGGAATGACTTGAAAGTCATTGCTCATGCAAAGTGGTTGACAAAGTGTAAACCCTAAACTGGCATTATAACTTCCATGAAACATAGAAATGACTCAGTCATAACTCATACGTGACTCGGCCATGACTTCGTTGCAGTCATTCCATGACTGTAGAATAACTGTCATTCTCTCAGACACCATAAATGCTCGCAACTCACCCACGACTAGAAAATGACTGCCAAATTTAGCTGACGTGGACGTCCACGTCAGTTCCCCAAAATATTGTCGCAACTCAAAAATGACTTGAAAATGACTATTGACGTGGATGTCCACATTAGCTAAATTTGCCGCGAAAATGGACCCTGCCCGAACTTTTTCTCAAATTTCCCTGCACACCTCAGCAGCCACGTAGACTTACTCATTCGTTCTTCATCCAAGGCCCTCATCGATGGTGATATTACAATCGCAGTCATTTAATAAATGACTTGTCCACTATGACTCTAGAGCCCCGAGTCATTTTTCTGTCATTCTTGTTCGGAATGACTGCTACGCAGTCATTTATCGCAGTCATTTATACCCCTAGTTTCTTGTAGTGATATACTTCCAAATCCCTCATATATGGTCACAACCACATGGTCTAAAATGTAAGACTACTTTACATGTCAGATCACATGGTCTAAAGTACGTGTAGGACTGGTTTACAGTTCGAAGAACATGGTTTGAACTTGGAAGTCCCAAGTCTGTGGAATATTGTCATTTCAACGAAATATCCGTTTAAGCGAAAACTACATTTACGGAATGTCTTTACACTGCCCTCGTAATGTCATAAGAATATTGTAACAATTCATTCGGAATGTCTGAAGCATATTTCTGGAATGTCTTTAGAATGCACCTTCTTCAACACATTCCAATGACGCACTGTGAATAATGACGCATGTCCATTGCTGGTGAAACTATAATTATGCCGCTTCATTGCAGACCATATTTCCGGGAAACTTAGATGTACGTTAACCATTTGTGAAGTTGTATCGGGTCAATGGTAGCCTTGCAATTTTGTTGGTTGCCCAAGTTTAAGTGGGAATCAAGAAATAAATAAATAAATAAAAAAAACACCAAAACCCCGAAAAGAAAAAAAGAAAAAGTTCAAGTCGGAACATGCGTTTTCTGCATTTTGACAAAAAGAATGACTTAGAGAAATCGATTTTAACTTTCCATTTGCATGGATTCGATTGAAGTATGAACAAATATGTGTTCTTCATATTATTTATTATGTTTGATCAACAGGGATTTCGAATTGCATCTTGTAGCTGGAATACAATTTGTATTACACTTGAATTTGGGAAGAAAATGGAGTTGCAACATCTTGTAAGACACAGAGTAAAATTGAATTACATAGAGATTGTTTTCATTTTGTCGGGTTCCGTAACCCCTTGACGCCTCAATCCTTTTTCAAAGTTAGCCACATTTTTGCTTATATCTTTATACACTAATACCATTTATCAAAATTTCATGAAATTGGGCATACAATTCTCCTGGCTTGGACACTTTTTACTGGTCTTTTTTTTAATAAAATGGCTCGCCATTTGTTCAAAAAAAAGAAAAAAATAAAAAAATTGGGCGTAAAAGGAGGTTGTGTTTTCAAGATTAAAGCTTTACATTGGACGAATGAGAAGGTCGTTGGATTAAACGGTGCCTGCAAGCCCTCTGTTCATCGTCCAAAATATGGACGTCGGAGCGCTTATTAATGGGTAAGCATTGAAGAGGACGCTGCTGTACTGTAGTTGCAATGCGTGGATCTCCGTTGAAACATTAGCTTTCCAGAAGTGTCCACATGCCTTTTCTTGTTTCTTTTTGCACGATGACGTCCTTGTCGTATTAGAGTGCGTACATTTCTCGATAAGCCCTTCCAATATCAATTTCACAGTTCGTCAAGCTTCAAGAGTATGTTGTAAGTGCAAACGTCTAGGTAGCATCACATACGGAAATTTCGATGGAATTTTATGCCGACAATTCAGTATGCGGGGAGGACGCGGGAGAAGACAACATAGATTCAAGTGCACAAAGACATCTTAGGCACTTCAGTCCTGAACCCGATGACAACGACTTCTAGGCATCCCCGTTCCGAGCGATGCGTACTTTCAAAACAACAGAGGAAGGTTTTGACATTATGTATGATAACATCGGAGTTCCATGTTATGCAGACGTTCATGAGTTCCCTGGAAGAGGTCGTTCTCCAGAAGACGGACGGAAACACAACCCCTGTAGAGGTCGTCAACTCAAAAGACGTAATAGCGTAGACGTTGTCCACGGTCAATACAGTTACTCTTCAATTGAATTTGCGGGACAAGATCCGAAGATTCAGTTAAAAAATGGCTCGAACAAAGGAAAGCGTAGGAATGTACGCACGGATTCTACGTCGGATGCTACACAGGGGGTGAACGATGTCTCCGATTATTGTGTGAATGTCCGCAGGAATAGCATGAACACTTCTGCTCTTGTGCCAAACCAGAACAATGTGTCGGCCAACAAGAATGACCATACTGGAGCAGTATAGAAGCACTTCTAGCAGTTCTAGACATTCAATGAGGAAGTGCATTATAGAGTTCATACATGACAAAACAATAGTGCAGTACATTGTTTTTTGTATAATTGCCCCCAATATAAGATTTTTTTTTTTGTACTAGGCAAAACTGTTTGGCAATTAAAGACCAGAGCTGGTACAGGCAAACATCAGAACATGGCCAGAGGAGCACTATAGAAATCCAAATACTAGTTTCGTGAACGACATCTAAAAGCCCCTGAGATACCTCTCGGCTTCCTGTACCGAACTGAATTTTTTGAACAATGCGCCACTGAAACCCTTGACCTGCTTCTCACAGTTGGACCAGGTGTAGTACATGCCTGGCACAAATCCCTGCTTAACCGCATAAAACTTTCCAGCTTTCGTTATCGCAGTACATGCACGATTGGCGTCTTCAACTTCTTCTCTTGATTGAAAGGAGCTGTGAGTCACGACCGGGTCATTACGCCGTGTATAATTGACGCCGCATACGGAGTGTAACACTTCTAAAAATTTTAGTAGAATTCATAGGAGCAATACCACGATGACGCACACACAAAACATCTCCACCTACAAAACAATATAGAAAGAGAAGTGAGTAAAAAAAGACGTCAACGTGGCCCTCTTACTAATCCTTAGAGTTGTAGGAGCTCACCGTCGACATTTCAGTACACTGGAATTGGTGAGGCTTAGCGTGTTGTTGGTCAGTCGATATGTGTGGAGAGTCTGGTAAGCATTACCAGACAGTCACTACGGATGTCGGGAAGAAGGTATGACCATTGGGTACGTTTGTCTTCCCTTAGAAGAAAGGTAGAAGAGATTTCAGCCGAAGTCTTAAAGTTTGTCGAATGTTCATTCAGTAGGTCGCCAATTGTTTGTAGGCCGTACCTAGCGAGTTCTCGGTTTGTATCCTACCAGAAATGGAAATCGGAATCCATGTATGTAAGTACCTCATCATCCCACCAGAATCGGCCCACCAGAAACTAGTCGTAAGTACCTCATCAGCGGTGCTTTGTTTTAGACGCGCGGTTCGATGAACTTGGTGACACGCGTCGAGGCCGCCCTCAGCCCAGTTCCATGTTGTGGAGCCTAGGGAACTAATGGATTGCGCACCATGAGCGAAGCTTCAGAAGGGAACCAGTAACCACATTTACGGTTTGGCTTATTTCTGTGGCCGGTATACCTGAGAAGAACCTTGACATTGTGATTTCCAGTACGCAAATTTCTTGGTGATTTTTTGGTTAAGGAAAGTCAATGAAATTGAACGAAAGAGAGTCAATGAAATTGAACGAAAAATAAGAGTCGTATATAGATGTAAGCAAGTAATTATTGCGTGACGGGGTAGACTGTTTTGAAGCGAAAAGAAAGAATCTAATTTAAGTGGAACGCATGTTCATGACATGTTCGCCAACACACTGTGACAACAACGGTGGAAGTGGCTTTGAAGTCATCAACCTATTTTTGTTCCATTTGTTAGCCACCAAGAAAATCGTCTGAAAATAGAGTTAATCGTAAATAATGGACAATCTGGAACCACGTACCTTATTTCGGGAAAATAAGAAGACGAAACTTCGTGGAGGAACAGTATTGAGGACGGATGGAGTTCTCTAATTTAACGTCTTCTCTTTCCGATTCAGAGAGGCAGTAAGGTTTTGGAAGTGCCATTACATTTGCTGTGATGAAGGAAGGCCATATTCATTAAATTGAGACAATGTGGATTCTCATTTTAATCATCTTCTTAAATTTAGTATGTAGAAGAGTCCATTAAATTGAGACAATTCAAAAAATTGAGACCATAAACTGCTTGAAGAATAAAGAATTTGTACAAGTATAAGAAATTGGAGGAAAAAAATAGTAGTGAAGGACGTTGAAAGGAGGGATTTTGGATGGGAAACTAGAACCATTTATAATATGTGCTTAACTAAAATATCTAAGTAAATAGTTTGACATATAGTGAGGTAGAGATTTTTGAAATCATCCATGATAGAATACATTTGTACACCTAGCCTGATCAAAAACTACAATGTCAAAGTAAAGAATTTGACATATGCTTAGATAGAGAAGTTCATAATTACTTTGTATAGAAAACATTAGTACTCATCGTGTTCCAAAACAAATGTCATAGACAATAGAATTCCAATGAAGAACTTACAAAATACACAATACCATACAAGAAATAAAAATAAAAATATATTATATTATACAACATCTATAACATCAAATTCTAAAATAATATAAAAAAAGATCAAAACAATTAACTAAAAGAATAAAAAAACTAAATCTATTTCATCTTCTCCACATGTTTTTTTCTAACAACTTTTTATTATATTTTTTTTGCCCTAATCAAAGAAACTATCAACTTCTACAACTCTTTATAATTTATTTTTTTCCATATTTTTTTGTCATCCTCCCTAAAGTTAAGAAAATAACGTACAAACTCGCAAAACTCCTCATGATTTCCTATGCCTACAAACTATTCATCTTCACTCCGAAGATACATTATTGCTTTCACCAGATACATATGCATCCACCGATGTCTGGATTATAGCAATTTGTGTTTTGGGAATTCTAACTCTTGGATCAGAAGTGCCTTCTTTGAAACGTGGCTTCCAAGCAGTCATAATGCAGTCTGTATGCGTCCAACTCGGAGAGATAGCCTTATCCTCGCACCAAGAATTCCCTTGTTTTGTATCCCATCCAGCATATGTTTTTTCATTGGTGTGATGAAAAGACGTAGGTGTCCAATATTGAAGTTGAATCGAATTGACATGACCTGGATCTGGATTAGGATTTGTTAGAGCCCGAGCAAGCCAAAATGGACGGAGGTCACCGTCAGCGGGGCGCACAACAACTAAGTAACCTGCATATACATCACGGCCAATACGAAATGAAGGAGGTGGACGATCACGCCTACGACCAACAAAAGGTGCATCTTCTGCAAACTCCTCACGCATCGTACCATCATCTAGGTATTGGTCTTCCACCTCATCAACAACACGAGAATTTGGCCAAAATCCATGCTGCAATGTCTCATGTACCACAAGCGGAGCATTGAGAGCACTTCTCACACCTTCCCAATATTTCCGCACCGGCTCATTCTTCCTCCTAAACTCGCCAGATAAGTCTTGATTTCCCATTGCCCCCCACAATGCAATGTACCCATCTAAACCCTTGCAAATCTCATCAAAGCAACGCATTTGTTGTGGTGGCAAAGGTAGAGGACTACCCCTCGGTACTTTAGGGTGCCCATCTATTGTCTCCTTCCACAAGCGAATCCCCCCACCCTCTTTCGGCAACCAATCAACATCGGTACAAAGGATCTTGTACTACATCAATGGCCACCCATTGGAATCCTTATAAAACTTAAACTGTTGCGCTTGAGAATGACCCTGTAGAGAATCATCGCTTGTATGCAAGTACCCGTCCACAAATCGCTTAAAATCAGGAACCTCTTCAATGAGATGAGGAATTACGGGTTGTGTTTCACAATCCATGAAAGACTTCATCAACCTCGGAAGTGTGGGGTAGTCATTCGTCTTCAATTTAGTGCTCCAACGACCAGATAGAGCATCAATGTCCTCATGAGTGTGTCCAACAATGAGGAAATTGATGTATATCTCTCGAAAAATAGCTCTATAGACAAGAAGAGAACAGAATGCAAAAACCCACCGATTCTTGTTGTCGCCAGAAGCATTGTCAAGCTAAAGAGTCTATGTTGGAGGAAGAGGTTGAGCTTCCACCAATACTTCAGGGGGGGACCCGAGAGAGTCCGTACAAATCTCTGAACCTATTAACAAAGCCTCTGTCAGTTCAGAACGCTCTCCTCCTACAAACAATTGACGAGATGAATGCTTCGGTTGGGACTCTAGATCTCGCAATAATTTTGCAATGGACCCAATAGTATGGTTGGAGTCTGTTGGGAAGATGTCCAAACCATAGTGTGCATATCGCACATCTCCATGACCATGAGCAATCATGCCTGTAACAGCGACAGGCATCTTCATGAAAGAATCATTTCCCTTACTCTTGTGCGAGTAATGAGGGGAAGCAGTCTTTGAGTGATCCATCTTGTCATGGATTATAGTCAAAACCTTGTCAGGATACATCTCAGACATTGAACGGTTTCCATAGTACAAGTCCCTATGCACCTTTTGCCCCGATAGGTGCACTCTCAATTTGTTAGACCACACGTCTTGCGCTTGTGAACGTGGAGTGCAAGCACTCTTGAGTTGCCTATATCTATCGCAGGTTCCACAACGAGAAAAACTATCTCCTCTAGCCTTTGGAGCATACTCTGGAAAAGATTGACGACGTATGTTGCTCAATCCACTAGCCGAAATATGTTGCAATTGAAGTGAGGAATTGACATTGTTAATCTGTGGTAACTTGTCCTTCCAACGAAATGCAGACGGTAGGACCATAGAGGGGACTTTCTCCCCAGACTCAAGGGTCCTCGATTTGTGAGGCATCGTGTCCGCTTCATTCTCCACTAACAATCGAAGAGTTGCTGTTGCTTGCAAAGTGTGTGTCCGAGGTTTCTTCATTCCAAGGTTGCCATGATGCTCCGGTTTTTGGTCATCTTTTGCCATCTTCTTGTATCTATAAAAGGTAGCCTTCGATACTCCATGGATGGCACACCAAGCCACCGAACAAATTTCATGGTTTGCCAAGGTGATCATGTCTCTTCCATTGGAATCAGTGTGGGTTTGCTTGTGCACGTCAAGCAGACGTGACTTGCGCCAGAACACTCCACCGTCAATATGAAGTAGAGACCGAACGGCTTGAATCTGACCACGTGGAAATGGTTGCAAGCAATTCTTCTGGCAACATTTCATACTAGAAACATCAGCAATTGCTTGCTCTGTGAGGAGGGCTTCTTTCTTCGGGAGATTGGTAGGCTCAGTCCTCTCCCGTGAGCTTTCATAGGAGCGAACTCCAGTCCGAACACGCCGCCTTGAACTGTTTGAAGAGATTGCAGAATTGAAGAGATGCGTTTGCTCGTGATCATATAAGCTGGCACCATTAAGGTAGACTCTAGATATGTGCCAAGAGTGCATGGACCACATCCACTCCGACGGAACATGTGCCTCACACAAAGACTCTGCAATTTGAATTGCAACCCGGTCATCACCGAGTGGTTGCCCGTCCATGTCAATGACGAGATCTGCATCAACACTATGACAAATTCCTTTTGCCACCTCTATCCCCTCTTCATTTCTGAGTGTGACGCATTTGGTATACCAAGAAGCTCGAGGAAATCCCTCGCAGGCTGCAACACCCGGAGACAAAGTTGGCACTGGAACTGTAAACTCGTTGGCATCTGAAGTATCCATTCTGCGTGTGAAAGAACACCAATTAATTAATACTGTTGTGAGTATCCTCGAGGCGAGGATAAAAAACAAGTATGACACATTGACAAAATCAGGGGCAAAGTGACTTCCAGTGGAGGGTAAAATTATAAACCATTTTGTGATCATGTATACTAATCCATCCACCTAGACTAATGAAGTTAAAATGCGATGAATTAGCACAACAAAACCAAAAAACAGAATCTAATCTATCATCTTTGCATTCCTTAGAACAATCAGAATTATATTACTTCATCTACCAAACACTCTAAACTACGAGTATGAAAAGCAAAAGGTATCTTCGATTCGAAGATAGCAGACGTCAAAGATTGAGAGATTTTATGCATTCCCCCTCATTAGACTGTCAGAATGATTCTGTATGTAAACTCTATATATCATCTCGAATGTCAGTGAATGTCTTCTTTTGTCTATGGTTATTATTTACATTCTATGCATTTGGGCGATTATCCTCGGCTCGAGGATAACCTCTATACAAGTGTGTGATTATTCTCTAGTCTACGATAACCTCCATGCATGTCTGTGATTATCCTCGAGCCGTGGATAATCTCCAACATGTCCGTGACTATCCTCGAACCGAGGATAACCTCCATTCTATCCGTGATTATCCTCGGACCGAGGATAACTTCCATGCATGTGTGTGATTATCCTCGGACCCAGGATAACCTCCATGCATGTGTGTGATTATCCTCGGACCAAGGATAACCTCCATGCATGTGTGTGATTATCCTCGGACCGAGGATAACTTCCATGCATGTGTGTGATTATCCTCGGACCGAGGATATCCTCCATGCATGTTTCGGATTATCCTCGAACCGAAGATAACCTCCATGCATGTTTCGGATTATCCTCGAACCGAAGATAACCTCCATGCACGTATGTATTAGAGAAATTTATAGTTCCGATATTTACGGCGTGAAAATCGGTTGTTCTTTCTCGAACATAACATACGAAGAACAACACTTGAGACGTGACACCGGAATTCTGAATACGCGATGAATCGGAGGACTAAATAATACTGCATGTACCTTTGCTTAAAACTGAGGAGCAAGAACAGGAATCTAGCATTCAGTGAAGAGGGAAGAAGGGAAGTAGAGGAACTTACGACAACCCGTGCGAAACTAAGCCACCTACTCACATAAACATGTAAATGAATGCAAAAACATAAGTTCAAAGGCCGTGCGGTAGCAATGTCAGCAAGAGGCCGCGGAGGAGGGAAATCTGGAAAACACGAGAGAGGAAATGAGGTGCTCGAGGAAGAGAGACGATGCATACACTAGCGGGAGAAAATGAGCAGGAAATTCAACGGCATTTGAGTTCTTCATGGTTTTCTGGACGTAGGGGAGAAGTACTTGCTCGGATTAGGGGGCCGTTGACATTCGATTCGCCCACATAATGACAATGATGTGGAATATGAAGGAGCTTTTCATTAATAGAATTGGAATATGACGTAGCCGATCTTTTTATGATTTAAATAGGGGACTTTATATTTTGTGGAATCCATGGCAGTCACCTTTTTCCGGAGAATGTGGAAATATTCTTTAAAAGCATAGCGGAATTTAGAGTTTGGCAAATTTGGCAATTCATACACCACCTACCAATCAGCCTTCTTTTTAAAATAGTTTATTCTTAAGTCTGATTTAGATGAATGTATAGGGGAGGTATCCACACCAATTTGGCACATGGTGGGTCCAATGTGCATTGGCTATAATCAAAATTGTACCTATTGTAAGCTTTCAGTAGGGAATGAAGTTAGGGCTTTAGGGTATAAGGATTAAGGTTTTTAGGGTTTAGAGTTATGGTTTAGGGTATATGGTTTAGGGTTTAGGATATAGGCTTCTAGGTTTAGGTTATAGGGTTTAGGGTGTAGAGATCAGGGTTTTTAGGGTTTAGGGTTTAGGGTATGTGGTTTAGGGTGTAGGGTGTAGGGTGTAGGGTGTAAGGTTTTAACAAAGTCTTGAAGAAATGTAAATTATATGTTCATGAATTCAATATTTTTATCATTAAGATTTTGCGGATTATATTGACAATTCATATTTGCTTTTGAAATTCCATATCCAGAAGTTTAAGGATGTTTCTTATTTAGATTTATAGGTTTTGGGTTTAGGGTTTTCACCTTAAAGCACACGATTAAATATAATAGTTTCTATTTTGAATATTATTAGTTCTAATTAAAAAATGATGTCCAAAGTTGTTGACTTTTAAATGACCGTACAATCTCGAATTTAATGTCATAAAAAATATACACAACTTTGAGTTCCATTATTCAGAATAAAGAATAATGTACAATTGTGAATTTTTTAAGATTCAATTCTATAAAATGTAGTTCTTGTAATAGTTTCTTTTCCAGAATGTTTTAACACATTCTAAGGAATTTGCATTTATAGAGGAGCACATTGGAAACGAAAGAAGAAACGAAGCCATTGATGTTGTACTTCTTAGAATTGAAATTTTAATGAGGACAACTAGAGCAGAAACAGAAAATATTGTACGAGTTAAATTATGATAAAAAAATTTGAAAGAATAATGATTCTTCAACATAGTATATTGTTCTGTTCAATTGTTTTTTTTAAGGGTTTAGAATGATAAAGGGGGAAAACCAAAAGTTTGCACAACAATGTAAAGAAGTACTATAAAAATATTTAAAAAAATCTTTTAAAAATTAAAAAGAAATAAAAAGAAAATGTTTCAATATTTCAAAAAGAAAGTAGGATACTTGAACTATACAAAGTAGGACCCCTATTTTTACAAGCTTGGTAACTATATGAAGAGTAAAAAATTTCAAAGACCTTTGTTCTAAGAAGTCATCCTGTCCACTTTCATCACATTCGAATTTCGAAGCTATGATTTGAAGAATAATTGGCTTCAAATGGGCCTACTTTGTTAGGACATTGAAATGAATGATGGATTTTGTATTCATTTGCTAACAATCATTATTATTAACTCCATCATGGTTTAGAGACTTGAACCACTTCAATGTCTCATAAAATTATAATCATTAATATGAGAGTTTCACCTCCTAGAAATGAATGTATTACAACGTATTGCATACTATGACTTCGAAATTGTATGAAAATACTATATTCTATAAGTTTGAGAAATTCTTTACATCTTGTGTAATTTAAACACAAAATTATTCAAAAAATGTAAGTTATGTATCAATGAAAGGCCTATTTTTTAACTACTATGAACAATTTTTAGTGTTGTACTTTTAGAATTGTGTCATGAAAACTTTTCAATAAACAAAATATTATATCAAAATCATTCTTAATCTTTTTAAAATGGAATTAATTAATAAAACAAGCCAAGAGTACTTTGTACTTTAAAAACTAAACTCAATGCACAACAATCATGGAATTTTAATGAAGACAACCGAGTGAAAAAAACGTAGAAGTTTCATTTTTTTTGCCATTCCACCCTGAAACCTATTCCATGAATTGAGAAATAATAGTTCTTCAAACTACAAAACATGAATACTTCATTTATATTTTTTGTTGTAAAGAACCAAACAACTGGCACCAAATTAATTCACAGAAGAATCATAATTTAAAGTTCAAAAAATTTTCAACTTCTACATTTTATTTCTTGTCCCAATTAGTGGTTATTCCATACCTTTTTAAATGTTAAATCTTTAAAATATGGTGTTTAGACCTTTAAGGGAGAGAAGTATCTAAAAAGTAAAAGTTCTTTATAATTTAAAAAAAACAAATTGTAAAATTAAAGAGTTTATTATTTATTATTCTTTTATTAATGACAATACTTTGTATTACATATAGAATTTTAGTGTATGGAATGCCCAAAATGTAATGTAAGCTTTGAATAGAGTATGGAATTTGAAAATTGTGTTTCGGTGCATAAATTCTAAAGATGCTTGATTCATTTGAAATTAAAAGTAAATTCCAAAAAGCTCAAAAAACACATTGGTCATTTAGGGTGTTGAAACCCTAAACAATTTAGAAATATCATTGATTGAATTCTATTCAAATTTGATTAAATTAGCACATATGAAAAATCCCAATGGATATGGAGTATTTCCCACATTCTTGTGGTATGAAGAGAAAGTCTACATTCAATCAAAAAATTTGAAACAAATGAATTATGGTGGTGGAAGATATCATACACACTTTGACAATTGTTTGATTTATGTGTTCAATAACTCTTAGTCCCATTAGAGGGACTCTTCAAATTCCTTAACTCCTCAATGACACCAAGGCCATTTCCTTGTCAATGAGTGACAAACAATCTTGCCGTATAGGACACAAATGCAACTATTCATGCTTTAGAATTTGTGTGGAAAGGAAAGATCATGTACAATAGTTTGTTGTGCAATGAGTACTTTTTCATTTTTTTAAGCCAACAATACATCTAGTGACACAACAAACGATATCCATGATGATTGACCTAGAATTCAAGGATTAATTTTTTTTTTAACTACCAACATTTAGAGAGCCCAAATGTCATGAAATATAATTTGTGGTTGTATAGTCAATTCTTTGAAATTGAATGCCACCTCTTTGAATAACTGTGACCTACAAAAACTTAGTGAAATGAAGTTCTCTTACATTCTTTAAAGCATAATGACTATAAGGCCATTTTCTAGTCAATTAATGACAAAGAATCTTTATATGTAGAACAAAAATGCAACTATTCATTGTCCAAAAAGTATGTAGAAAGGGAAGATTATCTACAATAGTTTGTCTTCCTATGTGTATTTTTTAGGGTTTATTTAAACCAACAATTCTCACAGGGACAAAATAGATGATTTCTGCAGTGACCAATCAATCGTTTAAGGCTTAAGGTCTTAAGGACACCTACGTGTAGAGGGCCCCAAGCTCAAAACTAGGGTTTTGCGATGTACATTTGGCAAAATAGGTTTGGGACAGGCAATAGGCTCGGCATGGTAGGTTTAGGGTTTAGAATTGTGGGTTGAGGAAATAGGGTTTAGGGAGCCAGCAGGCTCAAGAATGTACGTTTTGGAGGTTAAAGACTTGGGAACGCAGGTTTGAGAGTTCGAAGACTCATGAACGTAGGTTTAGGAACGTACATTTATGAGGTTGAAGACTTGGAAACATAGGTTTGGGAGTTTGCAGACTAATGAATGTAGGTTCGGGAGTTCGTAGACTCTTGAACGTAGGTTCGGGAGGTTGCCGGTTCGGGAACGTAGGTTCGGGAGGTTGCCGGTTCGGGAACGTAGGTTCGGTCGCAGGTTCGGTCGGTCGAAGGCTCGGGCTCGGTCATAGGCTCGGGCGGTCATCTCTCCGGCGCGAGGGTTCACCATCATTCTGCAACGCGAGGGTTCAGGGTTCAGCGTCTGCAGCGCAATCTCTCCAGCGCGGGTTTCCAGGGCGGTTGTAGTCTTCTTTCGTGTGTTGCTTGCAGTGTTGGGAGCTTCAGTGTTGGGAGCTTCAGTGGCGGAACTAATGCAACTTGAGGTGCGGGACGGGAGGTGAAGCGCGGGAGGCGCAGGAGGTGAGGCGCGGGAGGCGCAAGGAGGCGCAGCGCGTGGAGGGGCGGGAGGCGCAAGGAGGCGCAGCGCGTGAGGTGCAGCGCGGGAGGCGCGTGAGGTGCAGCGCGTGCAGCGTAGGCAGGTGCAAGAGGAGGCGCGGGAGGCGCGGGAGCTGAAGCAAGAGGAGGTGAAGGAGCGACATTGGCTGCTGTTTCAGGCAGGGTTTAGGGGAATCTGAGCACTTGATTTTTGGTAAGAAGAGTTATGTACTTTGATGTGTTTATTCAATTTGAAATTGTTGTACTTTGTTTTCAACCTTTGTGACTGTTTCTGTTTTCTAGTGTTGTGGTTCTAGAATTCAGGGCAAGGTTCTTGAATCTGAATTAAGGTTCTTGAATTTTGGTTGTAGTTACTCATTCATTCATTGTGCATGTTCAGTGTGAAATTTCAGTTGTTATGTATTCATGAATTCTTCACCTTCTTGCAATGTGAATGCAAGTGCTACCAGCCTCAGTTTTAGAGTTTGGGTTTGAATTTTTTGATCATTTGTTTCATTTGTTTGTGGATTAGGGTTTAGGGTGTGTGCAGTATTCATTGAACATTAGAGTGTGTAGAAATTCTATTACATTTTAGAATCTACTGCAGGAAGTGTACAAACAATATAATTTGCAGGTGACCAAGTCTTCAGTTGTAGTATTCTGTTGTTTCCACCCTTGCTTTTGCATTCATTGCGTGATTTCAATTTTGTTTATTGCATGTATTAATTGAATGTTTACTAAATTCTATGTCTGTATTCTACGTGTGCCTAGATGATTAGTATTACATTTAGGGTTTTCGTCAAAATTATCATCAGTTATTACTGAGTTACCAACAAAAATTATCCTCGGTCCGAAGATAATGATCATCGAGTCTAAGATAAACTGTAGTCTATAAAAGCTAAGAACCCACAGGTGTAATGAAAAACACAGCAAGACTAACAATTATACTCGGCTAAAAAGTAAAAGCACAAAAAAACACCCATCATTTCAAAAAAAGAAACAATTATCCTCGGCCCGAGGATAACTAACTAACAAGCATGCAAAAAAGAAAAGAAAAGAAAAATAAAAAATTATCCTCGGGCCGAGGATAATTGTCAAACAAACAAACAAACACAAAAATATATTAATTAGAAAACAATCATCCTCGGCTCGAGGATAATTGTCCAAAAAAATATAATAAAATTAAAACAATTATCCTCGTCCCGAGGATAATTTTTAAAAACAAAAAAATAATTTAAATAAAAAACAATTATCCTCGGGCCGAGGATAATTGTTGAAAACAAAAAATAATTTAAATAAAAAACAATTATCCTCGGCTCGAGGATAATTGTCAACCAAAAAAATAATACAAAATATTTTAATTAAAATAAAAAACTATAAGCAACGAAAATAATATAATGAAATTAGAATACGAAAATAATATAATGAAATTAGAATAAGCAAAATTTATACCCCTCTAGAGTATAAAAGCAACAATGTAATTAAAATAGAATAAGAGAACGTACAGTATTATCTTCGATCCGAAGATACTGAACCGTAGCATTGACATACAAATAAATTCCATATGTTGATAATTGTTTTATACGATTTGAAGCCCAGGACGGTATTATTTAGTCAGATTACATTAGTCACAACATTTTTCATTTGTTATCTTCGAGGCGAAGATAAAAATCAAATTACAACTCTGATTTTCACGATTTGCTATGTACAGATTTATACCAACATGTCTACGGACTCTGAGTACGATTACTCAGCTACACTACCGTTTCTGGAGCCATTTAGCAAGTGGGTGGATGAGGAGCCCTTCATAACGGAGATGCCAGAGCTCTACGGCAAACTCTGGCAATTCAAAGCCGTTGTCGACTCTTGGACATTCGGTATCAACCAGTCGAAGGATTACATCTACCTACGTCACCGAGTAAAAGACAGTGGGATTTACGTGAATTGGAACCTCAGTGAGAAGGTCGCTCTCGTAGAGAATCACCAAGACAAGTACCTAGTCATCACACTACAAGGGTACGACAACGCAGGGAGGGAAACAAAGCATACGCATTCCATTGTCTGCCATGAGGATGACACTGTGGGAGTGTTCGACTTCGACAACCTCATCGCCGACTTGCACTTGGCAAACCATGATACCTTGGCTGAAGACTTCATTTCAAGGTACCACCCCTGGGTTAGAAGGAACGCCAGGGCCATGGCGAGGAAAATTGGGTACATGTTCCATAAGCTCACTGAGCATGCCAAGGAACATGTCCAAAAAGGACCTGCCCGAGCGAGTCACGGTCGTGGTCATCAAAGGCAGGAAACTGCGGCTGAGACCAAATCAGCGTCAGGAGTGCGTGGCCGAACAGGGAGTAGAGGAAGTGGGAGAGGGACCGCCCGCGCTTAGGCCCAGAAGAGAAAGACCCCGGACACCAGTACCGGCGAGCCGAGTGACAAACGGAGGAAATCTGTAACGGACACTCGTCCAGCAACCGCTGGTAGTTCAGGCTCTATTCTCACAAATGTGAATCCACGGAAGCCATCAGATAAGAAAGCAATCGAAAAACATGAAGTGGCTGGAGCATATCAATCAGATTTTTGGAAGGAAAATGGCAAGTGCTTCATTTTTCATCCCCAGATCTTCACCGTAGACATCAAACAATGCTTCCTGGCCAAGGAAAGATATATTATCCGGAAGCTAGAAATGAGAATGGTGTTTGAGATGAAAGACACCCTCGTTCATCTCGGCTCAGAGCAGTAAAGACAAAAGCTTTGCTTGACACTTGTAGATGCCAATAAGAAACTTCTGAAGGAGCGTCCGAAGGATTGGGATTCCATCAAGACCGGAGGCTTCTTCATCATCAATGGCCAGCACAGTGTCACTGCAGCCAAAATGCTACAACAAGGAGGATGCTGTGAGACTCGGAAGATCGAGTTGCAAACGTGGGAGGCTATAATCGTCTGGACTAGAGACCCGAAACAGCTCACAGCTATTTCAAAATGGTGCAATGCCTCCAATCACCTCGTTCACAGTCAGCCAACGTGGGGGAACCAAATTTCCGCGTGTAGGTAGGTTTGGAAGGAGCTCAAGCGGCCTACCAACATCGAGAATGAGGGATTGGTGAGGCGGAATAAGGCTGTCTTCAACCTTGCAGCATACAAGGTAGGTCCATTTTATCTTCGTGGCGAAGATAAAATGTATATGTTCATGATCTAGTTATTTCAATGTACTGCCTCTACAGGGTTTGTTATCTGTAATTTCATGTTCTGTGATCTCTGTCTCAACTATCCTCGGGTCGAGGATAATGGTCAGAAGAATGTATGCATTGAGTATTGAGCTTACTTCATTGAATATTCGTCTCGACAGGATTTTGTCGACACTGTCATGATCCGATATGGCAGCATCAATCCGGACAAGGAGGGAGCACAGGTGAAGCTCGCATCGGATGTCAAGAATGAAATCCGAATTATTACCTTGGCCGATGAGACTTACCAGATGTGGAAGGAGTTCCTCCAAAAACACATGGAAGGATCACTAATTGATCCTGTGACGCGCAAACCATTCAAAAGCGCAAAGACCTTCAACGAGAAGAATTTCTCATTGAAGAGGGAATTTTTCAAGCACATGGGACACTTCACAGACATTGATCTGAAGGATTACGTCCTCCATCTGCTTGGGAGAACAGAAGGTCGCACACGGGACTACCCGAAGGTCTCAGTGGGCGCTTCAAAGATATTGTGCGAGGACAATTATAAAGCCGAGCACTGGGTAGAGAGGAGGAAGCAAAAGAAAGTCATCATGGAGGAATTCATGGCCCTCGATAAGTCCTTGAAATTCAAGGACAGACATGGGGAAGTCATTGACATGGCGTGGAAGCAATGGAAGCGCGACAACATGTTTTCCTCGGCAATGTGGGATTTCCTCCTCACTGCCCCTCCCAACCAGTTCTTCGTTAAGCGCCTCACCAACGAGGCGAAGAAGAAGACAGCAATAGACTACAAGGACAACCCAAAATTGTCGATGGTCTATAACATGTTCAAGACCTTCTTGAAAATGAAGAAGCGGGTGGAGCCAATGGGAGGGGATGTATTCATTCGGGGTCACCAATGCTATCCCCAAGCTCTTGTGACCACCCACGTGTGGCCCTACGTCATGAGAGACCTTCGTGTCGCCGTCATAGATTTTTGAATCCTCCCTAGACCAAATCCAGGATCCGGTGACAGTCCGCCATGCTTGCCATTGCTGAATTTTTTGACAGATCACCTGAGGTCGGTGTTGTCTACTCCTGATGTTTGGTTATGGATTCTAGGGAATTCATATGACATCGACGCGGCAAAGAAATTTGCGGCGTCGAAGATGACAGGGTACGAGGTCAAGATGTTCTCCTACCTACCAAGTAAGGCCGAGAGGATGGACAACTCGACCAACCGTGCGTTGGCGCCCCCGGTGAAGCTCCTATTTGTAATGAAGAAATGGGATGATGGGGAGCCAAGATATAAGGATGTAGTGAAGAAGGTCTATGCCACAGATGACATTCCTTACTACACGGATTTTCAGAAGAATACCGAGGCGAAATATAGAATCCATGCGAGTGAGCTCAGGATGGAATTCTATATTGACATTCTCTAGAGTTTTGCCGTGACTGGAGAAAACGTCATCGGCATTTACATTGGCTCAAAGTTTATGATTGCTGCCAAGGTGAGACTCTATGTTTTGCCTTTATCTTCGGCTCGAAGATAAATTGTCGTATTGTCAGTTATCTTCGGCTCGAAGATATCCTTGTCTGTTGTATGATGTGCAAAATGAGGGGTTGAGAATGAGTATTAACAACTGCTTTTTCTTCTATAGATGTATGGTCTCTATTATTATGGCCTTACTGACCCGCATGCATCCCAAAAACTTCGAGAAATGGCGAAGTATGGCAGTAAATTAGACATCAACGATTTCTGCCATGAAAACTCGCCATATCTTCCAGATTATGAGCGACCTCGTAACCTTCAAACTCCAGATGTGGACTCGGAGTCCACACCCTCAATTGATGGAAATGCGGGTGTGTCAAGGGCGGATCGGGATTTTCTTGGTGACGAGGGTGCTTCCAATCTCGGCATCAATGAATACGGAACAAATACAAATATTGTTCGAGGAGGAAATGTGGAAGAATCCCACGTACAGGACAAGGGCCCCGAATCCGCCTCCAAAGGAATCCAAGACTCCGGAGCGGATACGCGGAGGAAAAAGAAGATCGGAAAGAAGCCCTTGGAGGAGATCATACCGGACATCATAATCAGTGATGTGGAGGACTCCTATTCCGATATGGAGGACTTCAACTATGATGGTCCGGATGATGGTGGCGCGGGTCCATCACGGGGCACCCATTCTCCAAACGCACCTGCAGAGGCACACCCTGGCCATACTCCCGAGTCCAGGGAGCCTTCAGACCCAACTCATGTTCCTCTCCATCCTGTGAAGCAGGAGCTCAAGGATTTTTGGAGGCAGAGAGAGGAGAGGAAGGCCTTCAAGAGGGCAGAGCAGTCAAGAAGAAGGGAAGAGGAGCTGGCGGAGAAGGAGGCATTGAAGAAAGAACTAGAGAAATTGCGTGAAGAGAATGTTTCTCTGAGAACGCGATCACAAGACCCCTCTGCCTCTCATCCTGATGCCCATGACGCTGGTGGTGCATTAGAAGCCATAGGTCAGCAGACCGCCGAGAAGGATTATCCTCGAGTCGAAGATGATCCTCTCCCACCTGTCGAAGACGATATTGTTCCCCCTTCTCCGCCTCCATTGGAACAAGAGCAGGTGTCCAATCTTCTAGTTGATAGAACAGATCAACAGATCCAGGAAGAGAGAGCTCCCCTTGGAACTGGAACAGAGGGAGCTGATAGTGCTCTGGATTATCCTCGGGGCGAGGATAATTTGAGCCAGCCGCCTGCATTGGAGGTGCAAGCGGAGTCGGTCCCGGAGACACAGGAAGTGGGTGACGTTGTTCCAGATCCCATCCCCCCTCCACCTGAGCCACGAGTACCGGAGGTGGAGATAGAGTTTGAAAATCCCCCGGACGACGACGACGAGACTGTCGACTACGGGGAATATTTGGATGAGGACGCCGGAACCCTGGAGTTCGGTCAGGTACACTCCCCTCCATCGTCAGATCCCTACGATATTTCATGATTGAGTCTGTCGAATGTGATGTGATGGATGTTTGTTTTGGCTTCCATCATGTTCATATTCCCAGTGAGAGACTCTCATGCCAATTCCTTCTGTCTGACAGGAGGGAGTGGACAGTCTCTAATTGTGAAGCGTGGACGGACTACCACTCTATGACTACGTTTGTAGCATAGTGTAGATACCGGAACGGAGTGTAGTTGGTACTTGTATACAATCGGCTAGAGATCAACAAAACCGTTAGACCGGGTGTATCATAAATTATTTTGAAATAAATATATGTCAAACTTTTCTTCAATGCGTGTAGTGTCTAATGAATTGATATTGCCCATGTTTGTGCCCAGCGCGGACAACTTAGAAGTGTGCACCGCCTGTTGGCACTCAAACAATCACTTAATGGAGGGGTTCTGCAGTCACTTAGTGGGGTTCAATGCTTTTCACCGTTTTATGGGTCGCCTGATTCTGCCTTTCAACAGGTAACTACATCTCTTTCGTGTTGTGTTTGATCAGGTAGTAACGGCAGGTCGAAAAAACAGAGTGCCGCGGAGTGTGTCCTCGTTAGTGGTCCAACCGCGACAGAAGTGGTTGAATATCGTGTTCGATTTGAACGGAGTGCTGTGTGAGAGCCAGGGTCAAGGGCCCCATAAGAAGAAAAAACATTACACAGTCCGAGATAATGTATTCTCCCATCGAACCCCAACCCTCATTGGGACGAAGGCCGTCTTCGTTCGTCCCAATGTGCGCGAGTTCTTAGACGAGGTTTCAAAGATTTCGAATCGCGTCGTAGTTTGGAGCTCCATGTTCAAGAAGACGGTGGAACCCGTTGCGAGTTTCCTATTCCAGAACTGCAAGGCTCCCTACCACATCCTAGGTCAGGACAACTGCAGGAGGGTAGAAACCTCGGAAGGAAAATTTCTTCATCAGGCTGGGAGTCCGTGGAAGACTCTGCTCTTCAAAGTGCTTGATGAGAAATTGTTCCTAGACCCTCAGGATCCCAACTCATTCAACAAGGACAATACCATTCTCATCGATGATTCTCCGCAAAAGGGCATCCTCAATGAGAATGGGAATTGCATATACCTTGAGAGTTGGAACCCGTACATGCGTGGAGACAATGTGCTCGTCGGCACTCTCATTCCGTGGCTGAAGAACCTACACGAGGAGTGTCCACTCGGACGCCTTCGTGAGTTTGTAGATCGGAACCGCATAGGTGTGGCGCCCTTGGTCGCATCAGACGATCAAGCCAATTATATATTGGATGGGATGAGGATGTCCGCGAAGGCATTCGAGTCGCGATTTGTGTTGCGGGGGATGAATCTAGTGATTGAATAAGAGAGACGAAGGAAGAAGTAGACTTCTCAATGTCTCAGTCAATCATAGAACTCGTTGTACATTATTTTTGTGAATACGGATTTTCATGTACATTTCATTCTTGTGAATTAGTAAAATTTTGAACTTGTAATCAAGTTTTCTGGCCTCTTTTGGTTGTACTGTTTTGTTCAACATGTGTTTGTTTTCTATGTTGAGTTATCTTTGGGTCGAGGATAATTGTGGTTGATGTCTGTTATCTTTGGGTCGAGGATAATTGTGGTTGATGTCTGTTATCTTTGGGTCGAGGATAATTGTGGTTGATGTGTATTATCTTTGGGACGAGGATAATTGTGAAGGATGTGTTTTATCTTTGGGTCGAGGATAATTGTGAAAGATGTTTTGACACTGCCATTGCTGTAGGTTGGAGGATCCATTCTACACTTTCTTCAACAGAGGGAACCACTGACGAGGAGCTTGCTGTCTGGATCGGATGTGTCACTTTCAATGAGGTCCGGCTCGATTGGAGGGAGCTTCGTGCCGTCCTCCTATTCTAAGCCTAACTTCCTGGGCTCGGCCACCGATGCGGCTTCGGCGGCCATCAACTTCTCGAAGGGGAATATGGAGGAAGGCGTGGTAGATAGCCCATCTAGTCGGGGTCTTGTGAGGACACCGATTTGCTCACCATCGCCGATGAAGAGGGCCAGCTCCACCCCAAGTCGTTTGCGTTCACAGTCGCCGACTTTGCGAACGCCAAACATCCTGCATAGGAAATTGTATGCGGATGACGAAGACTGGGGTATGGATCCTTGTCTCGAGGATGGAATACTGTTGCCGGTGTCGATCGCACATCAGGCTGTGCAGAGCAAGGAATTCAATATAGATCCGAAGGTTGGGGATCCAATCAATGCGGTACCGTTGGGTGCATGCACTGCACAGCAGCTTCCACGCCTCGTTGAGATTCCTATCTCGTTTCCCTCAAAATCCGTGGGCGGAGTATCTTTGCCTTCTGTTGTACCTATTTCCCACCGAACGACTCTTGGAGACCTACGGCGGACAAATTATACACGATCGACAACAACTGCCGATCCGTACATAAGCACTGTGAATAGATCGATACCCCGGCTGCCTCCTCGAGGTTCTAGGTCTCTTTCCAATACCGAGATTCCGCGACGTGAACGAAAACGGAAGAGAGAGGCCAAGGATTTAATGATGATGGGGATGTTCAATACTTTCAGTAAATACAGTGGATCACCCAAGTCTTCTCGACGCGAGGATATCTTCAGAGGATTGGCCAAGTTGAAAGCCTTGGAGGCAGCCAAGGAGGCAACAAATAGCAGTTCTTAATCCAAGAACGATGGTTTGCCGAGTGATCCTCGTTCATAGTGGTCTTCTTTTTGTAGAAGGATCATTACTATTAATAGAATAGTCATTCATATACAAAAACCAATTTTTAGTAAGGGTGAGTGCTCTTTGTGTGCACATAGCCTCTACATTTTTACACAAGACATTCAATCATTAGAATTAGCAAGATTAGATATACCGGGAAGTGAAGTATATAGAGAAGTGAGAGAAGTTGATTCAAGTAAATTCATGTTCTTCAATGTAAAGGGACCCGCTTTTATAAATATTACATTTTATTACACAACTCATGTGGAGTTCCATTTTGCACGTTCACGTTTCTTAATTGTTTTGGTGTGGAATTGCTCTTAGCCTTCTACCGATTTGCCTATTTTTATCTTCGCCTTCAACAATTTATCTTTGAATGGAGGAGCCTTAAGTTCTCAAAATGACCATATTGTCTCAATTTAATGAATATGGCCTTAAGGAAGAAGAATGTCACAAGTTTCGTGAAAGGAGGACCACATTCGAGCATGGCGTTTCCATATGTCGAAGCTGCTGTAAGTGTTTACTCGTCTGTGACAGTATAAAATACTTCTGCGTATCAAAGAACTCAATTGCTAGAAACCCTTGAAGAACTGAAGAAGCAATTGGCAATGTACCCTTTCTGTGTATTACTGTATTCGAAGTTCTTTAAGGCATCATATTTGACTTTACTGCGGCGTTCTGAAATCGACGTTTCATTATTGATGCGGATGCTATCGTTCATACGGACAAATTTTATTCAAAAATTAGTATTACAGTGCATGTAGTTTATGATAAGATAGAAAGTGTGTGCATTTCCTTCACAGGAGGAATAGAGGATGTCCATGTACTTTAATTGCATTGAGGTATACGTACACTGTCTGTCACTATTCGCATAGTTTGGTTTCGTTTTTCTCTAGTAATCATTTGTACGACTAGTCTGACACTGAAAAGACATTTTTTTGTTTATTTGTAAGAATATGATTTCATAAATTATGTAAGAGGGTTTCCTACTGCATTTGAAAGGAGTTCTATCAATGTACAAGAGTTATGTCTGTTTTTCGTTTTAAGTCTGCGGATACTTTCATGTACGGAAGTCTAGTATACCATTCGAACGCCTCGAAGACGCCAGTGGAATTCAATGGCATAGGACACCGGTAATTGATTGTTTTGTAGTAGTCCCAGAACGTGAGAAAAGCATGTACTGCAGTTTTATTTGATATGTTGTTTTCTTTATTTTAAGCGAACTTACAGTTTCGGCAGTAGAAGAAAGCTCTGTTTACGTTATGGAATAGAACTAAAAACTACTTTAAATCGGGAAGTCGGTGGCGTTTTGATAGTATTTATCCCATTTGATGTAGGTAATGAGTAATGACAGATTCTGTGGATGAAGATTCCGACCTGAGGGTGCAGCCTTGCAGGCCAGCACACAGACCTCTCGGCCCCGAGGGCTACCTGTCCATGCTGGTGTGCTTGCTCGCGGGCTACCAGTCCATGCTGGTGACCTTGCTCGCGGGCCATTGGACATCGGGTCCAATTTTTATTTTTTGGTAAGAGTGTTGCCTTGCAGGCTTGCACACAGACCTCTTGGCCCCAAGGGCTACCTGTCCACGCTGGTGACCTTGCTCGCGGGCTAGTGGTGATCCGGTTCCAATTTTCATTTTTTAGTAAGGGTGTAGCCTTGCAGGCCAGCACCCAGACCTCTCGGCCCCGAGCGCTACCTATCCGCGTTGGTGTGTTTGCTCGCGGGCTAGTAGTGATCCGGTTCCAATTTTTATTTTTTGGTAAAGGTGCAGCCTTGCAGGCCAGCACCCAGACCTCTCGGCCCCGAGGACTACTTGTCCAGACTGGTGACCTTGTTCGCGGGCCACTGGACATCGGGTCCAATTTTTATTTTTTGGTAAGAGTGTTGCCTTGCAGGCGTGCACACAGACCTCGCGGCCCCGAGGGCTACCTGTCCACGCTGGTGACCTTGCTCGCGGGCCAGTGGTGATCCGGTTTCAAATTTCATTTTTTTGTAAGGGTGCAGCCTTGCACGGCAGCACCCAGACCTCTCGGCCCCGAGGGCTACCTGTCCACGCTGGTGACCTTGCTCGCGGGCCAATGGTGATCTGGTTCCAATTCTCATTTTTTGGTAAGGGTGCAGCCTTGTAGGCCAGCACCCAGACCTCTCGGCCCCGAGCGCTACCTGTCCGCGCTGGTGTGTTTGCTCGCGGGCCATTGGACGTCGGGTCCAATTTTTATTTTTTGGTAAGGGTGCAGCCTTGCAAGCCAGCACCCAGACCGCTCGGCTTCGAGGGCTATCTGTCCACGCTGGTGACCTTGCTCGCAGGCCAGTGGTGATCCGGTTCCAATTTTCATTTCTTTATAAGGATGCAGCCTTGGAGGCCAGCACCCAGACCTCTCGGCCTCGAGGGCTACCTGTCCACGCTAGTGACCTTACCTGCGGGCTAGTGGTGATCCGGTTCCAATTTTCATTTCTTTGTAAGGATGCAGCCTTGGAGGCCAGCACCCAGACCTCTCGGCCTCGAGGGCTACCTGTCCACGCTAGTGACCTTACCTGCGGGCTAGTGGTGATCCGGTTCCTATTTTTATTTTTTGGTAAGGGTGTAGCCTTGCAGGCCAGCACCCAGACCTCTCGGCCCCGAGGGCTACCTTTCCGCGCTGGTGACCTTGCTCGCGGGCCACTGGACGTTGGGTCCAATTTTTATTTTTTGGTAAGGGTGCAGCCTTGCAGGCCAGTACCCAGACCTCTCGGCCCCGAGGGCTACCTGTCCACGCTGGTGTGCTTGCTCGCGGGCCAATGGTGATCTGGTTCCAATTCTCATTTTTTGGTAAAGGTGCAGCCTTGCAGGCCAGCACCCAGACCTCTCGGCCCCGAGGACTACTTGTCCAAACTGGTATGAGCTCCAAATTCGTCACTTGGGACTCATTGTTTTCTTTTTTTTAGTTTATTACAAATTAAGGCATAAAGTAGTACAAAAAGCCCAAAAAAGAGTGTAGAACCAAAATAGGTATGTCACGTTGTCGCACTGTAAATGCGTACATAGTGTAAAAATGCATAGTAATACATTATTTCCATAGATTTGATTTTAATAATATAAAAATAAAGATGACATCATCCTTAGTAGCTTCAAGATGACGCCTTTTCACGATGACATGAGCCATCTATATAAGAATAGGTTATCATCTTAGAATGCCACCAAACTTGAAGTAGTTTCTTTATTGTATGTTATAGATTTCAGTATGTCGAATTGGAGGGTTTTTTCTGAGTCTCAGGATGAGGAGCCTCTACCAGAATCGGAGTTTGAGTTTTCGTTATCTCAACTACCGGCTCAACCTCTTTAGCCGCTAGGTCTTTCATTATCGCACGAGCGTCCTCAAGATGAATCTGGGCCTTCTCGACCGCCAAAGCAACCCCGTGTGGAGCAGCGATGGCACGGGAACCTACAACGTGGAGCTCGAGCACTAGTGATCCTGTTGCAGGTTGGGTGTGTTGAACCTGGTACCCAAGAAGTGACATTCGAAGGGAGTTTTGAAGGTCTTAACGACGATCAATACTATTGTATGGTCAGGCCTATTAAAGGGAATCGCGGTCACCAACGATGGTTAGAGGGGCCGGTCAATCCCTTGACAAAGGCGGATCGTGTTGAGTTTGTTGCTACTACCATCAAGCGAATTCTCAAGTTCTTGAAGATGGAGTGAAGTTTCTTTGAAGACTTTAGTTTTTTACCTTTGAGAAGACATTTATTTTATGTTAGTTGTTTGTAGATTTCATTTTGGGTGTTGAAAATAGAGAAAGAAAAGATAGAAAGGAATTAATGAAATAGTTTTCCTTCTAGGTGAACTTGAAGTGAATTTTCTTTCTAAGATAAAGATAAAGAGATAGTTGTGGGGTCAAATAAGGGCTCAATTATTAATGTGAGAGCTTTGGGAGTGAGTTAGGGGCTGACCCCACTTGTTTGTGTGGTTAGAATAGAGATAAGGTGGAGAAAAAAGGGAACACTATTCATCTTCTCTCCCGTTGTGAGTTTAGGAAGGCCCGAATGTTTGAGGGCCCATTGTGTTGTGAATTTGAAGGATTTTGAAATGAAATTTGGAGGTGTTGTGTATCATGGTGTTTAGTTTCCAAATTGATCTCACTTTCTTGATTTGGAGTTGTGAAGCAAAAGTTGTGCTAGTTTGAGTGGAGGGAGGTTTGTTGCCTTTAAAATTAAGAGGCAGAGACTTCGACCGACCATAAAAGACGGACAGGTTCTTGTTTTGCCATGAATTTGGAGGGAGTGTAGGAAATTGTGTTAGCTTTTCATGAAGCTATCATTCGTTCTGTTTGGAGTTTGTATGAGAAAGTTGTGAGTGTGGAAGCGAAGGAAGGTCTGCTGCCTTTCCCTTCTCAAGGCCGAAACTTTGGATGGCCATAGAGGTTGGATAGAGTCTTAGAATTGTATGAAATTTGGAGGAGAAGTAGATGATTGTTTTAGCTTTCCGAAAAGCTATCATTTAGTTCATTTGGAGTTATAGATCAACAGAGACACTCATCCAAAGATCAGCTTGGGAGTTGGAGTTGGAGTTGGAGTTGGAGTTGGAGTTGGAGTTGGAGTTGGAGTTGGAGTTGAAGGAGTTGGAGTTGAAGGAGTTGGAAGACTTGTGTGTTTGTGTGTGTGTGGCTTGTGGCTTTATAAATTTCATTTTATTGTTGCGGGCAGTTTGGTTCACACCAATACTAGCCTCATTTGGTGTTGTGGATGCGACGAAGTGGGGTTAATTGCCCACATGGTCGAGACTTTTATGTTGTTCCCACTGGTGAGGCAAGTTTGTTGGTCACCGTGGGTTTGAAATTTAGGATCCAATCCCTCGGACGGCTCAGCTCATGGTCTGGCCGTCCCGTTTTACACGTCCGAAGCCTGTGGTTTCTTATCACCCTACCTTAACCCTTGGCCTATTTAGAAACACAACAGAATAGGACAACGAGTAGCAGTTTGAAGATTTGAAGACTCGAAGATTTGAAGATTCGACAAGTTATAATTTATTTCATTCCCGAGCCATTTCTAGTCGCAGCCAGAATCCTCGTGATTTCCCGAGGCAAACTCTCTCTACACGACAACGTACCAATATAGCATTTGGTCATAAATAGCCTTTTACCCATAGATTACCCATAAAACCCACTTGTATATAGGGTAGAACTCGTAATTAGTGGGAATCAACAGGGCTACTGGGAAATTACCCAAAATAGCCCAAAACCCTAGTGCATGTGACCATGATAGGCTAAATCAAGTCTTAGGAGAGTGGGGGAGGTCCCCACGTAAATCTCCAAAGATAGGTTCTAGTTTCCCCATTCCACCGACGAAACATTAGGAATCCAAATTGTTAGCTTGCAGGTGTCACTTGTCCCAGACAGGCCGCATGGAGGAATCCACAGCCGCCGGATAGTGTTCTCAGATCTGGAACATGTCGAGACATCCACGGCAAAACCCATTCGCCAAGATTCCCTCACATGTGAAAGATTCCCTGACTGCTGGTGATTCAAACGAAGTCAGTTTTCACCTCGCCACCAACTGTGTGCCAGAATAGCCCAAGACTTGGCACGTGGCTTGGAGGACTCCATGAGAGGTTCCCCAAAAAGTCTCGGTTTTTTCTGATCTCCAAAGGATCTTTTTCCGAGCGGTCAACCGCCAAAGGCCACGTGGGGAAATTCATAGAAAATACCCAGGCCGCGGTAAAATCTCACTAAAAATTAGACTAGCATCTTTTATGTTAATAACGCGCCCCGACAAATTTCATGGCGTTCCAATAGCGAGAAGCAGCCGAAACTGACAACATCCCCCCAATTAATATTTACGGCAGGATCTTTGCGGGGTTGACCGGCGTCCCGAGAGCGTACGAAGTCGGAACGAGGACATCAAGGAGCCTTTTCTTACTCCCTAGAGCTTCCCCAACAACCCTAGCTAGTTGCCCAAGCCAAAAGAGGTAAACCCCAAAAGTTAGGTTTTTACCCTTTTAATTGGCTCTAGTTGGCACTAGTTTCCGAGGGGTTTTTTGTGATAGAAATAAGGGGTAGGGGTCTATTAGGCTAAAAATGGCATTCTGAAGCCATTGGCGCAATCCATTTGCGATTCCGAGCTAAACTCCAAAAGTTAGAAACTAGGACCAACGTAAAACCCAAGATTAGGTGAAGATCTCAAAGTTGGATGAAAATCCGGATGGATGAGGTTACTCATCGAGGGGGGGAGTGGGCCCTTGGAAACCTATAAAAGGGGGCCCTTCTCTCTCCCAAAACACCCCCAATACTTGTTTTGGGTCTGTGGGTCCAAGTTATCTTGGAATTTTTGGCGTTTAGGCCAAAAAACCTCTACGGTGTTTTTGGAGCACTTTTGGCTCTCGTTGTTGTTCTATTTGCAGCTTTTAAAGGTCCTTGGAGTCCTTCTTCTCGTACGTATGTACTTTGTGTGTTTTCTTTGGCTTTCTTTTGGTCCCATTTGAAGAGTCTTTGGTGAAGTTTATCTTGTGTCGTGCACTAACCCCAGAGTAACCCCCCACCGTACCTTGGCGATGCCGCTTTGGGGGGCCTTTGGTGCATAAAGTCTCTTAACGTTACTATCTTACATGTACATGTGCCTTAGAAGGAGATCTAACCCTAGTAACCCTTTCCCTTGATTGTGTGGACCCCACCCTTCGGGGGACGGCGAAGCTTTGATCTTGTGACCCTTTGAGTCCTAAAGAGTGTGTTAAAACGAGTCCTAGACGACGGAGCTTTGAATCCCAAACCTTGGCAAGTCCTAAAGTCGGTGTTAAAACCGATTCTACGGCGAAGCTTTGGACCCGGGAAGGTCTAAGTTCCAAAAGTTTAGTTCCCAAGATCTTCTTGGGAAAGATTAAAGTTTAGCTCCCAAGATACCCCCTAGGTGGTAGAAAGGCAGAAGAACCCCCATAGGATAGCGGGGTTAACTTTCAGTTCATCCCCTAATGGCGAAGCTCTGCCCTCAAAAACATCACCTTTAGTCCAGCCCCTGTTTCACCCTGACCACAAAAAGTAATATCCAGTTTAGTTTTTAGTTGAGTGGGTTCCCATACGGGAACCCGAGAGGAGGAATTTAGGAAGGAGAAAGAAACCAGCGCTAGACCAGCCAATAGCACCAGTACTGGGGCAGCCCGGCAGCGGGACCGGCAGTCAGCCAGGCGCAGTACTGGCAGCAGTATCGGCACAGTACCGATACAGTATCGGGGGAGCTTGGGCGGGGAGTCGGGGAGTCGGGGAGTCCAGAGGGCTCGGACTGGGGAGTCCAGAGGGCTCGGACTGGGGAGTCCAGGGAGTTCGGGCTAGGGGGTCGGGGAAGTCCAGGGAGCTTGGGCGGGGAGTCTAGGAAGGGGGGGGGGGGTGAAAGGAGAAATCCTCACCTCAACTAAATTCAGCACTACGGGACGATGCCCTGCGGGGCCCCACCACACCTTTTGGGGGGGGGGGGGGGGTATCACACTAAGATTGAAACCGGGGTCTAGTGAAAGACTAACGAAAGGCCAACTCAAGGCTAAGGGAAGAAGGGGGGAAGAGAAGTCGCCATCCCACGCATCCAAACCTGCACAACCTCTCAAAGTCCCTCACCAACAAGCCACCTCACACAATGATGACAAGATTAGGAAGGGGGTAGTTATAGGAGGGGAAGAAGGGAGAGACGATAAATAGTGTTGCGTTATAGGATTAGGTAGGAAATCTCAAAAGCTTCTTACAACCATTAGGAAGGAGATTAGGATGACACCGAAATGACGACGTAAGGGAATAGGTGATTCTTCCATTAGATTAGCATCATATGGTGTAAGGTCTCATTTAAAGGGTTGGTAGGAATAGTGTTGAAAGAAAAGAAGAAGAGGCAAGGAAGAAGGAAGGAACCATTAAAGGTCTTTAGGGTGTACCACTTCGCCAAGGACTAAGCCGTTGGCATTTTACTACGTCAAAATACGTGTCAACTATGGAATACGAGCACGCGGCTGGAGGTATGGAGGAGAATGCCGCACATGCTAACGACGATAAGGTAAGTCATTAAACAAATCCCCGGTGTCTTTTTTTTCCCTTCTAATTTACGTTAGACTCTGCTAGATAGTGAATAATTTTGATTAGCAAATAGGGATTAGGGGGCCTTGAGTTAGACATAGAAGTTTATCAAATAGGACTCGAAGTATCCAAATCCATTTCATACATAGGAGTTGACCATAGAAGCAACTAAGTTAGATAAATTAAATTAGGAGATAAATTAGACAACTTAAATTAGGAGATAAATTAGACAACTTAAATTAGGAGATAAATTAGATAAAAGATAAATTAAATTAGAAGATTAAATTAGGAGAAAAGATAAATTAAATTAGAAGATTAAATTAGGAGAAAAGATAAATTAAATTAGAAGATTAAATTAGAAGATAAATTAGATCAATTAAATTAGGGAATTAAATTAGGAAAAAAGATAAATTAAATTAGAAGATTAAAGTAGAAGATAAATTAGATCAATTAAATTAGGGAATTAAATTAGGAAAAAAGATAAATTAAATTAGGAATTAAATTAAGAAATTAAATTAGGAAAAAAGGATAAATTAAATTAGGGGATAAATTAGGACAAAATGATAAGTTAAGTTAGAAGATTAAATTAGACTAAAAAGTTAAATTAGATTACGAAATTAATTCAAGAAAGAGGATCAATTAAATTAGGAAGAAAGCATAAATTAAATTAAGAAATTAAATTAGGGAAAAAGATAACTGAGACTAGGAGAAAAACCCAATCCACTCAGGAACCATGGAAGGGACTTAGGTAATCCCTCCTCAGTCTTAGGAAAGGTCAATTAGCCTCAGATTCCCATAGATTAGGAAAGATTTGGTGGTAGTTCGCATAGGCTGCCGTTAGGGGATGGTTAGCCCGAACTATTCCCTCGCCAATTGGGGGCAACTTCATTGTCACCTGCGAAAACTAGGAACTTAGTAAGGAAGATCCATTGCTTGGAAGGCACAATGGACCGACGCTTAATCACCCGTTAGGTTAGAATTTAGTTAACCCCTAGAACCTGGTTGTGTCCGATTAATTACCAAAGGTGGGTAATTAAGCGCCCACAACTGGTGACCTTGCTCGCGGGCTAGTGGTGATCCGGTTCCAGTTTTTATTTTTTGGTAAAGGTGCAGCCTTGCAGGCCAGCACCTAGACCTCTCGGCCCCGAGGGCTACCTGTCCAGACTAGTGACCTTGCTCGTGGGCCACTGGACATCGGGTCCGATTTTTATTTTTTGGTAAGAGTGCTGCCTTGCAGGCGTGCACACAGACCTCGCGGCCCCGAGGGCTACCAGTCCACGCTGGTGACCTTGCTCGCGGGCCAGTGGTGATCCAGTTCCAAATTTCATTTTTTTGTAAGGGTGCAACCTTGCAGGGCAACATCCAGACCTCTCGGCCTCGAGGGCTACCTGTCCAAGCTGGTGACCTTGCTCGTGGGCCAGTGGACATCGGGTCCAATTTTTATTTTTTGGTAAGAGTGCTGCCTTGCAGGCGTGCACACAGACCTCGCGGCCCCGAGGGCTACCTGTCCACACTGGTGACCTTGCTCGCGGGCCAGTGGTGATTCGGTTCCAAATTTCATTTTTTTGTAAGGGTGCAGCCTTGCAGGGCAACACCCAGACCTCTCGGCCTCGAGGGCTACCTGTCCAGGCTGGTGACCTTGCTCGCGGGCCAGTGGTGATCCGGTTCCAATTTTCATTTTTTGGTAAGGGTGCAGCCTTGTAGGCCAACACCCAGACCTCTCGGCCCCGAGGGCTTCCTGTCCATGCTGGTGACCTTGCTCGCGGGCCACTGGACATTGGGTCCAATTTTTATTTTTTGGTAAGGGTGCAGCCTTGCAGGCCAGCACCCAGACCGCTCGGCCCCGAGGGCTATCTGTCCACGCCAGGGTTGTCTTGTCTGACATATTTTTGGGTTTAGGCGTCGTGTATGACATCTGACGTCGCGTGTCGCGTGTCACGAAGTGTCGAGTTTACTTGACATCGCGTCGCGGAGGGGTAAAAAATTTTACCCCATGGTAAATAGATTTTGCCTACGTGGCAGGGCTTCAGAACTGACGTGGACAGCCAGCGTGGGCGACTGCGGGTGTGGGCACGTGCAGGTCTGCCTTGGGCGACCTCGGGTGGAAAAATTGAGGCGACTACGGGTGAAGGGGCGACTGCGGGTCTGGGATGAAGGCTCAAAGCTTGAACTACAAAGATTTGCTACCTAACATATAAGCTAAAACCTTATAACTATAACTATAACTATAACTATAATTATTGTCTACTTCTCTAGTACTCTAGTCACCAGGCGTGAATGTGGAATCGCTCGGCACCTCATCAGCATTAGGGTCTGTATCTTCGTAAGACTCTTTGTTGCTCCTGTTGTCGCCGGAGCTTTCGATTTCATCATCTTCCCTTGTTACTACTTCAATTTGTACCTCACGCTCTACCTCTGAGTTCAGATTTCGAACTTCTGTATCTACACCACTTAACCCTTCAGTTTGCACAAGTCGTTTCGTGAGCCTCAACGCATCCGTAGTTCCATCCATGTTGGATGCAGGGTGTCGCCCTCCTCTACTTGATTGTCCAACATTCTGGGTGGAACATCCCGCTCCAATGGTACACCGTTGGACAATTTGAGTGGGTCGTTTAGGATTTCGAGGTCCCCTCTCGTCAACCTTCCTAATACGCCTTTTCTGGCCTCTACTGTTGCGCCCCTGGATTCCTAATGATGATTCGCCAGGGCCAGACACGGATGAAGGTTGAGTGGGTTGTGGAGCTGAGCCGTGAACCTCTTCATCAATCGTCCGTAGAGCACCTCCACGCACCGGTGGCCTTGTTGGAAGGGTTGGGATAGACCTCCTCACTGTTGCCACATTTGTAGTCGTCTCTGGATTCAACGGCACATTCCAACTTCGATTCATAACATATGCCAATGGCACATCATCATCATCATCTGTAATAACAGTTGTTCCGAGGGTAGATGCGTTCAATACAACGGGATTTGGTATTCCCTCGTGTACAACTTCATTGACTTTGATGGCCTCTTCTTCATGTTCGCTTCTCATTGGAACTTGTGCACTGCTTCTTAAATTGCGGGCCATATTTGGAGGCGAACTAGTTGATATTGGAGATCTAGCTTCTTCCTCTACGGGTGCCATGGGAATAGGTACGCCTTCGTCGTTGTTGTCGGGGGTGCTTTCCCTCCTCAGTGATGCATGTGCCGGCGAAATTGCATCCATATTGTGCACGACGTTCTACGGTGGACTGCGTACAGGTGAATTTCCCGGAGAAACATACCCATCGTCACTAAAATCAAATGTATTCCCGTATATTGGTCGTGGAGGACTATGTGGCGGCCTAACCATTGCATTCCAAGGATTGTTGCGCAACCGATCCTCTTCATCCCTGCGGTTCTCGCGTTCTCTCATAAAATCAAGAACAACGTCGTCTTCTTCCCCTGAAGACAAAGGCCCATCACGCTCGTCCTCATCGTCTCCATCTGCAAGCATTTGGTCGTAAAAAATGGCTGGGTTGTGTCCACGTTTTTGACGTTCAAGTTTGTTGTTCGCGTAGATATACACCAATGTCTCCGCCTTTGTCGTGGCCAAGCGGTTTCGCACTTTATTGTGCACAAAGGAATACATGCTCCAATTCCTTTCACACGAAGATGCAGAGCACGTCAAACCGAGAATTCGCTTTGCAATTTTTGGAAGAGCATTGCCCCCCACACGATTCCACCATTGATGAGGCAATAATTGACATTCAATGATATCGGGAGCCTCATGTAAAGGATCGAATGCACCTGTCTTCTCTTCAAATTGAGTTAGCTCCTGCATTACTTCCACCACTGACACGTTCAATGGTACGCTCAGTTTTCGTATGACTCGATTCAAAGCTCCCTTCGCGTAGCCATTGTTATGAATAGCCTCCACGTCACTCAAGTATGGATTTAGTAGTGCCCCCGCATAGTGTAGGTCAGTAATCATCAACTTCCAGCGAGCATCAAATTGTTTCTCATATCGTATTGCCACCACTGGATCAAGGAAAAATGGAGCATTCTTGAGAGAATAAATGTGCTCCTTCAAGGCTGTCATCATTACTAAAGCTTTCGGCATTGCCGGGACTTTTCCATCAAAATGACGAAGACAAAGCAGCACGGGCTCTACCATATGGAGGAAATTGTCGCACTGAACCCAGAACTCTTCTGAACGGATATCTTACCTTGCAAGTTTGGCCTTGCCCATAATGAAATGTCTATTTCTGCGGTTTTGCAAACTCAACTCGAACGTCATGTATGTCTTATCCAGTGTCACGTTGTGCACTGCTTGCTTGCAGTCTACCAAACGATCAATCATCAAGAAATTTGTGGCAAAACGTGTTTTGCTTGGAAGTCTCAACACTTTGTTTGGTGAAAATCTCCGAAACAACGCCAAAGTATGTTGGTATTTCTTGATGAACTTCACAATTGATGAAGCCTTTTTTACCAACTCCTTTACTCTCTGATCCTTTCCCCAGTCTTCTAAGAGTAAGTCCAAAATGTGTACCGCACAACCCTGCCTATAAATGTGAGGGTACCTTTCTTCCAACCTTGCCATCGCCCCCGTCATGACTGCAGCATTGTCCGTACACAATTGCACAACGTTGGTAGGCCCAACTTCCTCAATGTATCGTGCCATCGTCTCAGTCGTGTAAGATATATCCTTCTTTTCCCCAGTACTATCCACTGATCCCAAAAAGACATCCCCGGCGGGACACACCAACATCATATTTAATAATGGCCGCGAATTAGTATCGGACCAACCATCTAAACAAATTGTCGCTCCATACTGACTTATTGAAACCCTCGTCCGCTCCGAGACCATGGCTTCAACCGATGCCTTCTTAACATCTATCATTTTTGTGCGAATCGCATTATACGGTGGCGGTTGCTACACGAATCCAGCTGCTGCAGTTTGTTTAACAGCATTCACGAAGGCCGGGTGGCGCACAACATTAAATGAAATGTTCGCCTCGTAAAAGAAAGAAGCCCACAACCTATCCAACTCTTGTCTGCGGCCCGTCTGTAATGATTCATCCATGCTTCTTTGCCGAGAAACAGATGGCATGTTCCTCCTTCTCTCAAGCGTTGTTCCAGTAGAATCTACTGAATCAGGCGTAGGATTTGGTCTTGCATTTGACTCAAAGGGATTGAGAGACCCTTCTTCTTCGACATCCAACGCAGGTGCGACAATAGACTCTGCAACATTAACTGGTGCATCATATCTAGCCGGTGCATCATACATCTCTTCGTAACTCATGGACCTTGGAACTTGCCCCTCGTCAGTCCGAAACTTTTCTCGTACAATTCTAGGGATCTCCTTACAACGCTCCGATGTAGTCGAGCCGCCATAGCCAAAGTGAATCAATGCTCTCTTTCGTACAAATGCTTTGCTCCACCCACAAAACACGCATTTTCGAGCATGGGGGGAATTATCAATTGGGGTACACGGTACTAGCCAAAGGTCCCAATCATTTGTGGACCTCCGCGTATCATTCATGGTCCCCCCCCTCCCAACACCTTGTCCAGCCATGTAGTAGATCAACACTGGGTCTTCAAAGAAAATGACTACAATAATCACACTAATACTATGGAAGATGTAATGACAAAGCAACCCGCTTAGAGTGGTCTTGTAAACCCTTCTAAACACGGTTGTTGCCCTCCGAAGAAGTTAAACGTCCGCATGAAGCCTCTTTCGAAGGTCCAAGACAAGAGTTTTATCAACGGAGCCAAGGTGATAAAACAAGGGATACCCCTAGAACTTTATACAAGAAAACTCCTTGGACTCGCGGTCGCCCCATGAGAGAATGCGGGTCCAAATACCTGAAATCAGTTAGGTGATGGGCGACTGCGGGTCCAAGATTGGGCGACAGCGGGTCCAGAAGTGGGCGACTGCGGGTCCAGAAGTGGGCGCCATGGGTCCAATAATGGGCGACTGCGGGTCCAGAAACAGGCGACTACGGGTCAGGAACGGGCGACTACCATTTGTTTGGATAATTCTTACATCCCCTGGGGTAATTTTGGGCCTATAATTGAAACTATGAATTCAGAATTTCCACTAAAAAAATAAGCCTTGAAAATAAAAAATTCTAGTGTTTGCCCTGGAGTGGCAATGAGTAGGTCAATTCACCCTAGCTGTGACAATTGCTCTGAACTTCAATAACAAGTTCTTTTCCAATCCGGCAAGTTTTGAATTTTCCTTTTTTTTTTAATTCTCTTTTAATTCCGAAAGTCCGAACTCCCAAGGTCATTTTCCTGCCAAAATTCCTAGAATATTCAAGTATTCACAACATTGCAAACATAAATAACCAAAAATTCATATCTATATTTATGTACTCTTGTCAAGGAACTACATAGAATTCAATGTGCTTGCATTAAAATGTTCAAAATGGATAATATCCTTTTATATATACATAAGATGGAATATACATAGTCCTCAAAAATGTGCTAAAAATGAAAATCATTCAACATCCATTTTGGCCTTTTCTTTGCGGTCATGAGCCTCACGTTCCATCTCATACAAGACTTTCCTACCTTCCAACTGCAAATTCCTAAGGTATCGGTCATCCTTCCCCAACTTCTTTTCCATCCAAAATTGCTTGTATGATTTTTGGAACTTCAAAAGTGCCTTTAGTGCATCCCGATGTTCTTCCAATTTTGGATCCAATGACAAAGAAACCCCAAGCTTCTTTTTCAAGTCAATTACTTCCGTAAGAGACAATGCTTGTTTAGTAGCCACGTCTTTCCAACCACACATTTCTGCAACACGGTCAAGGGGGGCTTTGTCCTTTAATGCTTTCAAGGAATTTAATTTTGATCGTGCTTCTTCCACCCCTCGCTTCTCCAAGTCTATCTGATCTTCCTCCAGCTTGCATGCTTCCATAATTTTGGCAAGCCGTTCTTTTGCAAATTCATTGCTAGAAGAACTAGATCCTCCAGCATGCCGAGAAGAGAATCTAAGGTAAAATGCTTCCAAGTCTAAAATCTTTGTTATTTGCGTTGACAAAAGAACTTGCCGACTTTCAAGTTCAGCACGTAAGCTATTCACAATATCTCCACTCAAAGTTTGCGTTTCTTGATTGCGAAGCTTCTCACATTCTAGATGCTTTTCATCCAACTCATTTAGAAGCTTCTTGAGTTGAGCTTTGTAAACAACTTTGGTGTCCAACATTACTGTGTCAGGGACAGTTCCATCTTCAACAAATTCCTCACTTCGGTACATGTCATCAACACAATCCAATTGGAACAAAGAAGGCTTCACATCTTCTTCTGTTTCCATCTCTGTCCAAAAAACATCATCTTCTGCTTCTTGCATGCATGCAAGCACATACTGCAAAACTTCGTCTTCTTCAGTGCGAGGGACTGTAATCGGATTCACCATAGCAAGAGGCAAAATATCAAGATTTTGTGGTTGCCTAGCTGGTTCACCCTCTTCTTCCATTCTCGGGGGAGGTAAATTTTGTGAAGTAGAAGCCACCATCGCCATGTTTTGGGGCTGCATTGGAGGGTCTTCACCAAGGTTGTCTTCCTCTCCCGAAGATGAATCAGATGACGTCCAATGAAACTGCTCATCGGGCACTCCCTCCTTCAAGTTTTTCTTCTGGCCTAGCCCTTCACGTGGATTGGCAGATAGAGCCGCCCTTGGGATGTCTTTTGTCGGTGGAAGGCAAGCATGCTTCACTCCCTTGATTAAACTCCAATCCACGCTTCGAAACAAAATGAGTTCCGCATACACCATTGCACATATGAAATACGGGACTTCACTCCTGGGCACTGAATATGTGCCATACAAGTATCGATAAATTTCGATACAACGTTGCACAAATGCATCATTACGGCATGGATGCAAATTGGCCGTATTGTTGCGCCGATTGGTGTAGTGCTGATGATAGGGGAATAACTTGTCGATGTGGCACCACCCCACGAAGGACTTACAAGTCTTGGCGGTCCAGTGGCCCGTAATTCGATCCCAATCTCGGTAGGCCACACACGCTAGGTCCAAAAGGATGCGTCGTTGCCTAGGGTGCATGGCTCCTTTTGCCTTGGTCTTCTTCTTGTGGTCCGCCATTGGAGATGCTCTTGAGATTTGGGGCAAGGAATCTAAACTTAACCCTAAACCGCAAAGTATTATTTAGCTAAACTTAACCCTAAACCGCAAAGTATTATCTAGCGATTAGTGAGTGATGGAGTAAAATCAAGAACATGAGCCACATGTAAGTGAAACTCAAAACCCAAGCTCCCGGGCACGCAATCAGCCACTGTAAAGTAGGTGAAAGGCAGTACGCAGCAAGAAGGGAAAGTGGCGAAGTCGGGTAGGGAGACAGCTAATTAACCCGCAATCACCCTAGGGCGAGTGCGGGAAGGGGCGCAGAAATGTGCAAACTCCTATGTATGAAATGGATTTGGATACTTCGAGTCCTATTTGATAAACTTCTATGTCTAACTCAAGGCCCCCTAATCCCTATTTGCTAATCAAAATTATTCACTATCTAGCAGAGTCTAACGTAAATTAGAAGGGAAAAAAAAGACACCGGGGATTTGTTTAATGACTTACCTTATCGTCGTTAGCATGTGCGGCATTCTCCTCCATACCTCCAGCCGCGTGCTCGTATTCCATAGTTGACACGTATTTTGACGTAGTAAAATGCCAACGGCTTAGTCCTTGGCGAAGTGGTACACCCTAAAGACCTTTAATGGTTCCTTCCTTCTTCCTTGCCTCTTCTTCTTTTCTTTCAACACTATTCCTACCAACCCTTTAAATGAGACCTTACACCATATGATGCTAATCTAATGGAAGAATCACCTATTCCCTTACGTCGTCATTTCGGTGTCATCCTAATCTCCTTCCTAATGGTTGTAAGAAGCTTTTGAGATTTCCTACCTAATCCTATAACGCAACACTATTTATCGTCTCTCCCTTCTTCCCCTCCTATAACTACCCCCTTCCTAATCTTGTCATCATTGTGTGAGGTGGCTTGTTGGTGAGGGACTTTGAGAGGTTGTGCAGGTTTGGATGCGTGGGATGGCGACTTCTCTTCCCCCCTTCTTCCCTTAGCCTTGAGTTGGCCTTTCGTTAGTCTTTCACTAGACCCCGGTTTCAATCTTAGTGTGATAACCCCCCCCCCCCCCAAAAGGTGTGGTGGGGCCCCGCAGGGCATCGTCCCGTAGTGCTGAATTTAGTTGAGGTGAGGATTTCTCCTTTCACCCCCCCCCCCCTTCCTAGACTCCCCGCCCAAGCTCCCTAAACTAATCATTAGCAATGCAAGAAGATTAAATTTGAATAGGCTACATAACAATTGAGGCCCCCCTATGTTACTATAACACCCAAAAATGAAAGAGAATCAATGAAGAACCAAATGAATCATTTTCATTTGAATTGCTAATTGTTTTAAATGTGAATTTAGTGTACCCTTTTTCGGTGACTTCACACCCATTTGTGTGTGCATCCTTATTATTCAACAACTTTGCCACAATGAATGCAATTGCCGTTTCAAGGCCCTCTACATCAAATGGCTTTGATATTCTTACTATCCTAAACTAATGGAAAAGATTTTGGGTTCATTGAAGTATACAAGAAGTGTCTGCTGTATTGTTGGCTGTTTGTGGGAAACCAAAAAACCCACGAGACCTCCACAACATTGGGCCCACATTCAGCCACTACAAGGTAGGTGAACTACAGACGCAGTTATGAAAAGTATGGACCACAGGCTGGAACAGCCCATGAAATACCCACGGTCGCTAGGGGCGCATGCGCTAACCCTAACACGGATACTAGGGCGACAGCGCATGGGGCGACTGTGCATGGGGCGACCGCGGGTCCGGTCCAAGGATCCCTCGCGTCTTTCAAGGGCGACCTCGGGTGAGGGCGACCTCGGATCAGGGCGACCGCGGGTCAGGGCGACCACGGGTCAGGGCGACCTCGGGTCCTCGAGGGGGAAACACATTTCAAAATCCCCCCTCCATCAAGGCGACTGCGCATAGGGGGCGACTGCAGGTCAAGGAGAAAATGCAAACTCCTTGACCCGCAGTCGCCCCCTACGCGTAGTCGCCCATATGGAAGGGGAGGGAGACACCAAATACTTTTCCGCCCTCTATCAGGGCGACTGCGCGTAGGGGGCGACTGCGGGTCAAGGTGGGAGACACCAAAAATTTCGAAAATGCAATCTCCCCCCTTCCATCAGGGCGACTGCGCGTAGGGGGCGATTGCGAGTCAAGGTGGGAGCAACCTAACTATTTCAAAATGCAATCTCCCCCCTTCAATCAGGGCGACTGCGCGTAGGGGGCGAGTGCGGGTCAAGGTGGGAGTCACCAGAAATTTCGAAAATGCAATCTCCCCCCTTCCATCAGGGCGACTGCGCATAGGGGGCGACTGCAAGTCCCCAGATCACTTCCAAAATCAGACCTGGGGTTCTAGGGCGACTGCGCTTTGGGCGACTGCGGGTATGGGTATGTTTCACAAGATTAATTTTTTTTTTGGGACCCCTCTCCCTTATTGTTTCTAATTCCCTTTAATCATATGTTACTTCCTCCATTTTGTTTACAAATTCAACAAGACAAAAAAGACATGATTCTGTTTTAGGTCTAAAACACTACATCTCGTGTAGGATGTGTAAGTATTTTATGTAGGTTTAAGGATTTGATTCTAGATGAAAGTTGTATTATTGTTTTCCAAGGTCTAGGGTCTAGGGTTTAGGGTTTGGGAAACCCTTCACATTGTGAGAATAATTCTTCCATTGCCTTGCTATGTCTTTGATATGAATTGACGCCTAACATTTATTACCAATTTTGGATGTGAGATAAGGAAAAATCAATTAGAATATGCTGCAGATGCTAATTAGTGTTGGGTCAGATTGGTTGTTGGTTTAGGGCGACCGCGGGTCATCGACGAAGCAAAAAACACATTTGAATCAGGGCGACTGCGCGTAGGGGGCGACTGCGGGTCAAGGAGGGAGACTAATTTTCTGGAAAATGCAAACTCAATCTCCAGTGGGGTGACTACGCGTAGGGGGCGACTGCGGGTCGAAGAGACTTCTTTGTAGGCGACCGCGTGTGCAAGTTTCGGTATGGTTTAGTTGGTACCCGCGGTCGCCCACGATCCACAGTCGCCCTTGATGCGCAGTCGCCCATTTCAGCGCTCCAAAAACGCGCAGTCGCCCATTCCCGCTGTCTTCAGACCCGTAGTTGCCCCTCCTCAGACCCGCAGTCGCCCTACTTCAGACCCGCAGTCGCCCTACTTCAGACCCGCAGTCGCCCCCTCCCGATCCGCAGTCACCCAAACGCACGCGCCCTGAGGCGACTTCGGGTACTTAAGCGTTAGCCCCACTTTCGATTCTCACCTTACTTTAGCCTTGCGCACTGTCTTTCACCTACCTTCAGGTGGCTGGATGCGTGCCCGTGGGCTGGGGTTTCAATTGGGGGGGGAATTTTTACCCTTTCAATCTACGAATTTTGAACTACGGTTTTGAATTGTTCCTAAGTACAACATGGCTTTTCCACATGAAGGCAACACTACAAGGAGAAAGTCTTTATGGGATTTGGACCTTGATGATCCAATTTTTTTCGAGGTTCCGATAGCTGTAAATGAAAACGAAGAAGGAGGGAGTCAAGAGCGACGGAAGGGCAAGAAGCAGAAGTCAGCACATGACAAGGACTCCAACTATCCTCCCCCAAGTTATACCCGATATGCATACAAAGCGTGTCTCCAGTGGTACGCAGGGAAAAGTGTACAATTCTTGGAGGCAAGCTATTTGAGGTGTCCTACAACTGGTAGTGTGGCCTTGCCAAACGATTTACAAGCACGGATTTTAACCAAGCTAAAGGGATCCGATGATTTCGCAGACATTGACTTGACATATTCTTCGAGACTATTTGAATGGCTTGATAACACATTGAAAGCGGTGATGTTCAATACCAAGAAATTGATGGAGGAACATCGACCGTTTCTTCCGATAGTAGAGGAATCAGAAGACATCAAGGCATTCCGCCAAAAAATGGAGCGGTGGTCCAACGCAGTGAAGAAATTGGCAAGAGGCTCGGCAAGGGGTTTTAAGTGGAAAAATGCAGCGGTGCGCTCAGCATTTGCACGAGATGGTGGATTGTGTATCACGTGGATCCCCGATACGGCGAAAGTGGTGCCCCTTAGTGCTTTTGAACGTGAAGGGGGGTATGCAAAAGTGCGTAAGGTACGCATTGAAGGAATGGATACAATTCCAAGCTACATCGCTTTTGCTGGGAAAGTATCCAAGGCAATAAACCCGCGCGAGGGGAGAGCGCAACGATCCATGGAGGCCCTTGCATGCCCCTTGAACCACCCTGGCATCATTAAGTTTTTTGCCATTCATTCTCGCACGAATGAAGCGTACACTTTGTGGTGGAATGGGGGCCATTTGAATGAGTTGAGGCATTTAGATCGTTTTGTATCACCAACCATTGACTGGCATGAAATGCAAAAAGCCACAAGACTTCCTGAAGAGAAACAAAAAGAACTTGGTCTCTTCCGAAGGCACAAGGCAAAGTTGGCATGGGCTTTAGTATATGTGACAAATCTCATGCACAAGTGCCGCATGCTACACAATGACTTGTCTCCCATGAACATCATGTTGCATTTTCCGGATTATTCAAACGACATAATCAACATTGGAATTTGTGATTTTGGAATATCAAGTCGTTTTGACGAAAACGCGCCTTCACATTTTGGAAAGCCATCTGAGGCCGAGAGGGATCAATACTGAGAAGGTCGTTGGTGGGTTGCCCCGGAGTTGTTTTATGCATATGGACCTCCAAATTCCGATACAAGCATACCGATCATGCAACAACGGTATAAATATACGCAATAGTCAGACTCGTATTCTATTGGGAAGTTGACCGAATGGATGAAAATTGGTGATATAGACGATTGGGACAAGGATTTGTTCAAGAACCGCGAGGGATCAATGTACTTTGGAATGAAGTTGCGTGAACTCGTGAACACTGACCCAAAGAAGAGACCAACGTGTATAGAGATCACAAATTCCCTTATGTCTCCACCATGGTCCATGATGCCCACCGAATTGGTGTTCCGAGACTCACCTTTGTAATAGGATAGTCTAGAGCAAGAGTTTAGTGCTGCAAGCAATGAGCTTGGTGGCCAATTATGTGTTGCTTACTTTGTAATATTTTCCTATAATATATGAAGGAATTTTATGCTATGCGCCTTGTCTTTAGAAAAACAATTACTCAATGGGCTATTTGTCAAATTGTATATATTGAATATGGCCTTTTACACATTGTTATGCAAAGTATAACAACTTTTGAATTCAAATGTTCTTGGTCCTTTTTGATTCCGTAGTATATAATGGACGCAAGGAAAATAAGAAAATGAAAATAAATTAGTTGGTAATTGATGTTGAAGACTTGTATTATTTCTTGAATAAAATGTGCTAGTATGCACTTGAAAGGAGTTTTACTTTCATGGTCATTGAATTCAAATAGTTGTTTTTTCAATCCCTAAAAAAATGTAAGCCATACATCATTTACATTCTCTTATTATTTTTTCTATTTCCAAAAATAAAAGCAAGTTGGTTTTTTTTTCCTATTTATTCTAATTCAAATATAGGAAACATACATTTTAGACATTTTTAGACTTTTCCTTTTTATTCGTACTTTACCTATTTCAAAATAGATGAGAGATGTTTTTATTTATTTATTTAACCTTTTTCGCTCTCGTCCTATTTATTTTATTTGGAAAAAGGAAGTTCATTGACTTCTTGCGACCCCTTTTTTTTTTTGAGACAATGAAACAAGAGTGGATATTGCAAAAAAGATATGTAGCCATAATCTTTGTCATTTATTAAACACGCAATTCGAGAAAACTTGGATGAATTCAATAATAAATGTAAATCTGGTTTTACCATATATATTATTCCTAGTAGCATAATGTTTTCCTACCATATTCTTTTTTTTGGTATATGTCATCCAAATTGATAAAAACACACATTCTTTCATAGATGGTTGGAGTATGATATAAGTCCAACAATGACTTTCATTTATAGATTTGTGTCCGTACAAGAAATTTAGTTATTAGGCATGTAATTTACCAAAATTAGTGTGTGTAACATAGTATGTAATTTGAGTCTACATCCAAAAATACATAATGAACATCTCATGTCAAAACAATTACAAAGACATTATTGTTACAATTGCAATGGTTAATACTTAATAATCATAACATTGGTTATTAACAATTGAATTAGTTATTAACAATAAAATTAGTCATTAACAATGAAATAAGTCATTTACAATAAAATTAAGAATTAACAATGAAATTAATTAATAAGAAAAAAATTAGTTAACAAGAACTTCTTCTAAAACAATTGCAAAGATTTAACTTTTGTTCAGATAATCAATAAGGAATCCATTTGTACCACAACCGACCTCAACCCTAATGGCTCCCCAAATATAGTATAAAGTATAAACTAGTATTCCATAAATTTTGCAACACAAATGGGATTGAGCTCACAATCCTTTTTTTTTCCCTTGAGATTTGGTGCTCAAAAGCAACAAAAAATTTAGGCTAGCTATAAGCTATAGGAATTTTTTAGGAAAATTTTGGATGAAATTGCTAGAAAAACTTCAACTTCTAGAAAAGTCTTCGATGAAATTGCCACAATGTAAATGAAAATAGAATTTTAGATACTTAGTATCACATTTTCTATCCAGTACGTGGATGAATGTTGAAGCTTGGAGCCCCTCCGTAACATTTAGTATCGCCACTTTCCCAGCGCAAGGAAAAATGGAAAAAAATATCACAATCTATAAACATGTACTAAGAAAGAAAAGAAAAGTCCATGCATTAATAGATGGACCCGCGGTCGCCTGGGACCCGCTGTCGCCCAGGACTCGCTATCGCCCAGGACCCGCGGTCGCCTTCGCAAAGTGGACCCGCGGTTGCCTAGGACCCGCAGTCGCCCTGGACCCGCGGTCGCCCACTCGCCCAGGCTCCTTTGACCCGCGGTCGCGTTGGAGCACCTGTCCAGACCCGTAGTCGCCCCACTCTAGGACCCGCGGTCGCCCTGGAGCACTTGCACTGACCCGCAGTCGCCCCACTTCCGGACCCGCGGTCACCCTGGAGCATTGGGCTGACCCACACTCGCCCCACTTCAGGACCCGCACGCGCCCCAGGGGCAACCTCGGGTACATCAGCGTTCTCCTCCACCCGCAGTTGCCATTAAATTTTCCCTGGCATTCTGCGCACTGTCTTTCACCTGCTGACGTGGCTGAATGCGTGCACAGAAGCTAGGGGTTTGAGTTGTGGGGGGGGATTTTTGTCCCTTTGCACAGCTCATTTTATTCACGCTTGGATGACATAGGGTGTTTCACGAGAACATTGTATTTTTGTAAATGTTAAATGTGATAGGATTACGTTTAGCATTTTTTACACCTACGGTTTAGGCTTGCAACCCTAAACCGCATAGTACTTAGTTGGCTACTTTTGAGACGAAGTGATCGTTATGGAGGGCGAGGACTCTCAACCGCCACACGGTATGTCAAGATACCGACTTCGGCTCAACAAAAAGGCGGTTCGTGACAAGGATCGTAAAAGGAGCGGCAAACCTCGCAAGAAGCGTGTACCCATCTTGTTGCATCCAAAGATGAAGGCCTTTTTGGGATGGGAAGTAGAACCAGAGCCTTGGACATATGAAACTGTAAACAAATATGTGGATTGGTGCCACATCAACAAGTTGTTCCCGTTTTGGCGACACCCTTTGCACGTGAAGTCTAATAAGGCAAATTTGGCTTACTGCAAGAGTGTTGTCTTCCAGCGAAGGTGTTTGGAGGTATGGCAACAACTCTATTTGGAGTCCCAGCCTTATCGAAATGACAACTTCTCTTTCTATCTTGTGCAAATGGTGTACGTTGAAGTTCAATTGAAGAAAAAGGTAGATTGGACAACCTTGAAGGAGCTTCCTATCGGTGACCGCCCGGACAGACCGATAGTGCTGGATGAAGAAGGACTTCTTCAAACAAATCAGAAGCTTTTAGAGGCAAAGCCTGGCAAGTTGGCTGTTGGTGATGACCAAGTTCAATGGTCTTCAACTTCTAGCTCAGATGAGCACACTCACGAATACGATGGATATTCTTTTGAGAGTGACGACGAAGACATTGGCAAAGAAAAACAAGAGGCGGCTGAAGACGTTCAAGTTGACAAGAAGGGCAAGAGGAAGCTTGAGGAGCCGCAATCATTGTCCAAGATTCAAAAACAAAGCGAAGATGTTCATGTACCGATCAATGTGGACCGTTTTGGTGCAGACATTGGGTCTAGTGAAAGTAGTGACAATGATTCGGAAGACAATTTGGAGATGTTGGGCACTAAGATCGAAAGTGCACGAGCAGCTTTGACTTCAATAGTAGCGGATCTTATGAATTTGAAAGAGAAGGTACAACATCTTCCAGTGAATCCAACTATTGTGGATGGGTTGAAGAAGGAGTTAGAGGCGACTGAAAACGCCGTTGCTGAAAATGAGAAGATTTACTCTAAGTTAAACAAAAGTAGAGTAAATTATTTCAAGAAGATCGAAGACGGGCGAGCATACATTTCCGATGATTTAGCGGTGCTTCAAAATAAACTTGATCTTTTGCAACGTGATAAATGGTCCCATCAAAGCGAAAGGAGAAGCTTGAATCTTCAAATACGTGAGCTAGAGATGGAATATTATGATGATGCCTTAAAAGAAGCCAAAAAAGAGGGCATCTTGGCTTTAGCTCCGGATTATGGTAGCAATACAGAAGAAAGAGCAACGCTTTTTTATTTGGTGAAGCTACTGGAGAAAAAACAAGAGTTGTTGCACGAGGGCATATTGGACTTGGAGCGCCACATCCTTTAATTTAAGGAATGGCGCAAGTGGGCCTATGAAGGCATAGGTGCCACCCGTGCGGAACTTCAAAGAATGAGACCGGAGCCCAAAGAAAGTGACTTTGTGAATAGTGAAAAAAATGCTTAGTGGTTGGATCTAGTGTGGTAGAAAAAAACAATTTGGCCTTCCAATTTTTGATTTTCCAAAGGTTTTGTGGAATAAAGAAATTCACACCTTTGTTTTTGAAATGTACATATGTTTTTATTATATTTTGAATACGAGGGCTATGAATTTGGTGTCTTTGCAAGAATGGATGTCAGAGATGGTACCTACAGGCTGAAATTTGGGACTGAATTTTTGAAACTTTATTTGAAGATAGAAAAAACGATTACCTTTGTGGTAATATAACTTTTTTTCCAATCGGTGCCCGGGAACAAAAGTTATGCCCATATAGTCCAAACTCCAAAGCAGGGGAGAATGGGCAGCAAAAAAATGTGACAAGCATTTGAATTTATTTTTCTAAGTTTTTTTCCCTCATAGATTATAATTTTGTCTATCCGAAAAGCTTTTTTTCATTTCATTTGGATATTTTATGAGAAAGTTATGGACAATCTTGTTTATTGGGCAATTAGAGCTTCTGGTGGGAAAAATACCTTGTAAGATTAATTTAGGAACGCAATTTTGGCAATTGTTCAAGAAAAGAAGTTTGACATGGTTTAGTTTGCTTGCAACAACAATTTGACCGTGGGGATTAGTGCATTTTAATTCTATCTTAGAAAGAAAATAGATTTTCATTCAATCTCATATGTACTTCTATTCTACAAGTTTTTTAAGAATGAAAATTAAGTTTTTTTGAAAACCTTTTTTTTATTTAGACTCTCAACTCAATTCTCCACTATATTTGTTTAAAGCTCAAAACTCTGTAGTGCAAGAAATTAAAGTGAAAAATGTTAAAAGTCAAATAATGTAGTCCAGCAATGTGCTGAAAAAATTGTTTTTTTCACTCTAAATGCGGATATCTTGCAATCTGTAAGATGAAAAATTCTGAAATTTTTTCCACACATTCTCATACTAGTAAGGTGTAAGATCCTATGGTTATGTGTGGGAAAAAAACAATTTTCAAAAACAATTTTGGATACTTTAAGAAATTGTTGAGTAGAAGTAGGTAAGATGTAGTTGTAAAATTTAAATAATGAATATCTCTAAAATGAAATGAAAATGGTGAGAGTGTGCTATCAAGTGAAGTTAACTATGTGACCGGACCTAATTTTTTTTTAGATTGTAGAAATTGCCTGGAGAAACAAATCCTACAAGCAACTTTTAAAAGAAGAAGCTGTAGACTCAAGTTGCCCGCCAAAGAAAATGGTCCATAACTTTCTCATAAAAAATCTGAATGGAATGAATCAAATTTTTCCATGTAAACCAAAACATGTTGTATGAGAAAAAAATCCAAAAGGAAAAAATTCATTAAAAGATTTGAAGATAGCAATTTTGTGGGGACCGTGTATGGAATCATTGTGTGAGGCATTACAACAAATGTATTTGCATTTCACCAATTACATTTTAGGCTACAAATGTATAAGTATGCCCAAACCTTCAAAACCAAAGCAATAGAAGGTTGTTGTCCATAAGCATAGTAGTACAATACACAGCCAAGGCGGTATAGTTTTAGAAGCCAACATCTGAACCCTAACTTTTGCTAGAGTACTACATTGTGCGAGTATGGATATACTATGGCCCTTATACTATGGGCCTTACATCTTGTATACTACTACGATTAACTAGAACCACCGTTGAAGTAAGTATCTCATAGAAATATTTAGTTCAAGTCCATTGGATTGTTATGAGAACCACTCGTTGCACCTTGTTCGTAATCATTGGACTCTCCAACAACGAGTTTCTTCTTAGCACGAGTCCTTGAAGCAGGTCCATCTGCTTCTAAAATAGATTCCAAGACATTGGAGTTCTTGAGAGCTTCAAGTGTCCTTTTAGTTTGCGGAGAGTGTAACTCCAATAGATAATCGAGTGCTTGGCTTTGATAATAAGGCCCGTATGTTGAGTCGAGGTAAGCCATACTATTCAAGTCTTCTGGAGTGGCATTTTCATCACGATTAGCCCCTTGTTCACCTTCAAAATTCCAACGGTGTCCTTCCGGATGAGCACCCCACTTGAAGGTTTGGGATGTCTTATCAAAATATCCACCAAGGCATTGAAAAAAAAACGCCCTCTTCCCTGCATTGTGAGCTCCTTTTCCCATAAGGTTGAATGCCACTCTTAGAATTTCACGTGGGTCCGTTTCCCAATTCAATTGTGAGGCAGCAGCTCCCATTTCTTGATCATGTAGGCCTTCTCGCCAACTCCAAAGCAAGTCTCGTCCCCAAAATCGTGTCTATGCCGTCGTGTCTCTATTGTGTTCCCAAGAAGGTGGCATGTAAGTCATCAAGTTGAACATGGTATACAAGCGATCATGGAATGGTGCTGCACAAATCACACATCGTCGTCTAATCAGACATTGAGTGATGAGACACTGAGGATGGTACACATGTGTACATGATCCAAGTGCCCATCCTCCTTCTGGCCCAAATTGTTCTAGACATATGGGGCATTTGGTATGATCCAAGACGAAATGAGCTGGCTTTGGCCACAATAGACTTTGGTCTTTTTCGTTGAAGTGACTAGACATCTGATTTCCATGGTCCCAACCATTTTGTGCCCAGTCTATGACATTTTTTTCCGCCACGTCAAGCATGGACATGTTATCCGGAAACATGTCCTCCATCAATGCCCATGATGTCAATCCATTCTCTCGTTTAGGGCATTTGCTACAAAGTTCTTCGAAACTTTGTCTAGCTCTTTCGCAACTTGTTGAGATCGATCCACGGAGAGAATGCACGCGACCTTCCAATGATAGTATGTCGCTGCCAACACTGCCAACTTCTCTCGAAGCATTCTATTTTCCTCAGCCAAATCAAGTTCCTTTGATGATTGTAGATGTGGAATGGCAGGAAACGAAAGTGAATCCTAAGTCCCTTGCAAACCATCAACGTGCGGATTGCTAGAATCTCTTGAGACGAACGGAAGTGGTGCCATTGGAAGAATTGAAGAATGCTTCGTACGCTTGGCAGGGGGAGAAAGATGAATGACATCGCTGGTGAGGTCCCCATTGTTGAGAAATGAGAGCATTTTTTTGTTCACATGTAGACCGCCATTTCTTCACATCACCTTCTAAGGTTGCAATTTGTGCATCCTTGGTCTTCAAGAGGTCGAGAGCCTTCGCCAACGTCATCGCATTGTGAACAACATCAGATTCAGACTGTGGAATGGGAATGTGACTTGTGGCACATACGGGTGAGTCGTCACTTAAAGCAAAGTCGAAGACGTTGCTGGCGTCTTGTGGTGGCAAGATTGGAGTCGCAATTGTGGTTGAGGCTAATGCCAATCTAATTTTCGTGGTGGACCGTCGCACCTTCGCAGGATGTTTCATCTTTTTTCCCCGCGATGATGAAGCGGCTTGAACATTTGGATCTGGAACTGGAACTGGAACTGGAACTTGGACGGGGGTGATAATCTGCTCCTTCACTCGTACAAGCTTAGGAATCCGTGTGCCATCTGAATCATTATCCTCTTCTGATTCTTCCGTGTCCACCTCTTGAGTTTCTTTGTTTTGTGGATCACTTCGAAAAGGCCCAAGTCCACCCTCCGGAAATTTGAGAACCCCTCTTGGAATTATTCCAACTTCTGGACGCTCCACGTAGGTACTTTCTTTAATCGTGGTCCAGTCAACTTGTTTGTTCAAGGCGACCTCAGCATAGGCACCTCTAACAATGAACAAAGGGGCCTCATTCCTATCTACAAAAGGGGTTTTGTAGAGGACCTGCCACAATTCTAAACACCTTCGTATGAAAGCTGGATTTTCACAATACTTCAAATTTGCCTTGTTATTGTGTCGGTTGTGATGATGGTGCCATGCCGGAAAGAACTTCCCGATGTGACACCATTCAATGTAGTCTTCGCACACCTGCATACTCCAAGGCTCTGGCTCCTCGTTCCACTCTTTGAAAGCTAGGTGGTTATCATTGTTCAACACATGCCATCGCTTCTTGTGAATGTTACCCCTCTTTTTTCTAGTCTTGTCTTTGGCAGCCTTCCTAATTGCACCAGGAGTGCGTACAGTGGAAAAACCCGGAAGGGACCCATTACTGCTACCTCCAGTTGCCATGAGATTTGCGGACGTCGCAAAATTCTAAGAACCAAATGATAGCAAAAAATAGTATATATATTATCCAAAAGGGTCACGCATGCAGCCAACAAAGGTTGCAAGACAGAAAGCCTCAATGGAAAATGAAGGTGATAGCATGATGATGGGCTACTGGCTATATAGGGCAAGTGACTTCGGTCTAGGGGGGTGAGTACGGATAGGGCAACTGCGTATCCAGCGACTGCGGGTCTGGGTAGGGCGACTGCGGATCCGACGTGGGCGACAGCGGGTCCAAATTGGGCGACTTCGGGTCCACCACCGGGTCTGGGTACCTTTTGCGCACCCGCGGTCGCCCACCCAAGAACACTTCCTGAACCCGCGGTCTCCCTGCCAAACCCACAGTCGCCCACCCGCGGTCTCCCTCAGAAATCCGCAGTCGCCCACCCGCAGTCGCCCCTACCCGCACTCTCCTACCCATACGCGCCCTCCAGTTTGCCAAGTGGATGCCATGTGGCATCCACCTGGAGGGGGGTAATTTCCTGTAAAGTCAAAGGTAAATTTGACTTTCTGTGACGTCGCGTGGGCTCTACTAAACGTCGCGCGACGTCTGTCTGTCGCGGTGTCGCGCTGTCGCAGCGAACAACCCTGGTCCACGTTGGTGACCTTGCTCGCGGGCCAGTGGTGATCCGGTTCCTGTTTTCATTTCTTTGTAAGGATGCAGCCTTGGAGGCCAGCACCCAGACCTCTCGGCCCCAAGGGCTACCTGTCCACGCTGGTGACCTTGCTCGCGGGCCAGTGGTGATCCGGTTCCAATTTTCATTTCTTTGTAAGGATGCAGCCTTGGAGGCCAGCACCCAGACCTCTCGACCCCGAGGGCTACCTGTCCACGCTAGTGACCTTGCCCGCGGGCTAGTGGTGATCCGGTTCCTGTTTTTATTTCTTGGTAAGGGTGTAGCCTTGCAGGCCAGCACCCAGACTTCTCGGCCCCGAGGGCTACCTTTCCGCGCTGGTGACCTTGCTCGCGGGCCAGTGGTGATCTATGAGCCCCAAAATCGTCACTTGGGACTCATTGTTTTCTTTTTTTTAGTTTATTACAAATTAAGGCATAAAGTAGTACAAAAAGCCCAAAAAAGAGTGTAGAACCAAAATAAGTATGTCACGTACTAGTATAGCATTTGGTCATAAATAGCCTTTTATCCATAGATTACCCATAAAACCCACTTGTATATAGGTTAGAACCCGTAATTAGTGGGAAACAATAGGGCTACTGGGAACTTATCCAAAATAGCCCAAAACCTAGTGCATGTGACCATGATAGGCTAAATTAAGTCTTAGGAGAGGGAGGGAGGTCCCCACGTAAATCTCCAAAGATAGGATCTAGTTTCCCCATTCCACCGACGAAACATTAGGAATCCAAATTGTTAGCTTGCAGGTGTTACTTGTCTCAGACAGGCCGCATGGAGGAATCCACAGCCGCCGGATAGTGTTCTCGGATCTGGAGCATGTCGGGATGTCCACGGCAAAACCCATTCGCCAAGATTCCCTCACATGTGAAAGATTCCCTAACTGCCGGTAATTCAACCGAAGTCAGTTTTCACCATGCCATTAACTGTGTGCCAGAATAGCCTAGGACATGGCACGTGGCTTGGGGGACTCCATGAGAGGTTCCCCAAAATGTCTCGGTTTTTTCTGATCTCCAAAGGATCTTTTTCCGAGCGGTCAACCGCCAAAGGCCACGTGGGGAAATTCATAGAAAATACCCAGGCCGCGGTAAAATCTCACTAAAAATTAGACTAGCATCTTTTATGTTAATAACGCGCCCCGACAAAATTCATGGAGTTCCAATAGCGGGAAGCAGCCGAAACTGACAACATCCCCCCAATTAATATTTACGGCAGGATCTTTGCGGGGTTGACCGGCGTCCCGGGAGCGTACGAAGTCGGAACGAAGACATCAAGGAGCCTTTTCTTACTCCCTAGAGCCTCCCCAACAACCCTAGCTAGTTACCCAAGCCAAAAGAGGTAAACCCCAAAAGTTAGGTTTTTACCCTTTTAATTGGCTCTAGTTGGCACTAGTTTCCGATGGGTTTTTTGTGATAGAAATAGGGGGTAGAGAGTCCTTTAAGCTAAAAATGGCATTTTGAAGCCATTGGCGCAATCCATTTGCAATTCCGAGCTAAACTCCAAAAGTTAGAAACTAGGACCAGCGTAAAACCCAAAATTAGGTGAAAATCTCAAAGTTGGATGAAAATCCGGATGGATGAGGTTACTCGTCGAGGGGGGGAGTGGGCCCTTGGAAACCTATAAAAGGGGGCCCTTCTCTCTCCCAAAACACCCCCAATACTTGTTTTGGGTCCGTGGGTCCAAGTTATCTTGGCATTTAGGCCAAAAAACCTCTACGGTGTTTTCGGAGCACTTTTTGCTCCCATTGTTGTTCTATTTACAGCTTTTGTAGGTTCTTGGAGTCCTTCTCGTTCACTTGTACTTCGTGTGTCTTCTTTAAACATCCTTTGGTCACATTTGGAGAGTTCTTATAAGTTGTCTTGTGTCGTGCATTAACCCCGGAGTAACCCCCCACCGTACCTTGGCGATGTCGCTTTGGGGGGCCTTTGGTGCATAAGTCCTTTAACATTATCATCTTGCGTGTACGTGTGCCTTGGAGTAAGTGCTAACCATAGTAAACCCCTTCTTTGTTGTTGACAAGTGGACCCACCCTTCAGGGGACGGCGAAGCTTTGACCCTGTGACCCCTTAGTCCTAAAGAGTGTGTTAAAACGAGTCCTAGACGGCGGAGCTTTGAACCCCAATCCATTGCAAGTCCTAAAGTCGGTGTTAAAACCGATTCTACGGCGAAGCTTTGGACCCCGGTAGGTCTAAATTCCAAAGTTTAGTTCCCAAGATCTTCTTGGGAAAAATTAAAGTTTAGTTCCCAAGATACCCTTAGGTAGTAGAAACGCGGAAGAACCCCCCCGCCATGAGATAGATTGGTCAACATCCAAGTTTTTTCCCCCACGGCGAAGCTTTGACTTCAACACATCAAAATTAGTCTAGCCTCTTGTTTTACCTTGACCATAATCCGTAACGTCCGACTTAGTTTTTAGTTAAGTGGGTTCCCATACGGGAACCCGAGGTTAGGAAAGGAGTGTAAAGGCCAGGGCCAGCCAGGACCCTAGCAGCGGGCAACCCAAGCCAGCGGGCAACCCAGCCAGCCGGGCGACCAGCAGCGGGCAACCCAGACAGCGGGCGACCCAACAGCGGGGACCCAGCAGTGGGCACCCAAACAGCGGGCACCCAGATAGTGGGCTTCGGGGGAGGAGGGCCAGGGCTTCGGAGAGGGGGGCTAGGGCTTCGGGGAGATTGGGCCAGGGTTTCGGGGGGGGGGGAAAATCAAAACAAAACATACAAAAGGAGGGGGGGGGGGGAAAAGAAAAAAGACAAGCTCCAAGCGGCGTCCTGCAAACCACATCCTCCACCTCTCAAACCAAACCTCACACAATGATGACAAAATTAGGAAGGGGGTAGTTATAGGAGAGGAAGAAGGGAGAGACGATAAATAGTGTTGCGTCATAGGATTAGGTAGGAAATCTCCAAAGCTTCTTGCAACCATTGGCAAAGAGATTAGGATGACACCAAAATGACAACGTAAGAGAATAGGTGACTCTTCCATTAGATTAGCGTCATATGGTGTAAGGCCTCATTTAAGGGGGTTGGTAGGAATAGTGTTGAAGGAAAAGAAAAAGAGATAAGGAGAAAGGAAGGGCCCATTACGGGTCTTAGAGTGTACTCCTTCGCCAAAGACTAAGCCGTAGGCAGTTTACTACTTCAACCTACGTGTCGACTATGGAATACGAGCACGCGGCCGGAGGTATGGAGGAAAAAGTCGCGCATGCCAACTTCGATCAGGTGAGTCAGTAAATTAGCCCCCAGTGCTTTTTCTTTTGATTTGTGCTAAATTCTGTTAAGAGGTGGTCAATGTCGATTAGCAATTAGGAATTAGACTACAAAACAAGGTAGAACAGGATAGGATAGGACTAGGGAGTAGTAAACCGTTAGGGTCAAAATTCAACCAAGAAGTTAAACATTAGATGAGGACAAAATAATCCAGTTAGGAGTTAAGGTTAAAATAGCCAATCAAAATTACCTTAAGTAATAACGACATAGGGTCAAGGGTAGAACGTAAAAAGATAATCTAATTAGGAAAAAACTAAATTAGATTAGAGGATTAAATTAGAAAGATAAGGTAAATTAGATAAATTAAATTAGGAGATAAATTAGGAAAAAAGACAAATTAATTTAGAAGATTAAATTAGGAGATAAATTAGGAAAAAAGACAAATTAATTTAGAAGATTAGATTAGGAGATAAATTAGGAAAAAAGATAAATTAATTTAGAAAATTAAATTAGGAGATAAATTAGGAAAAAAGACAAATTAATTTAGAAAATTAAATTAGGAAAAAAGACAAATTAATTTAGAAGATTAGATTAGGAGATAAATTAGGAAAAAAGATAAATTAATTTAGAAAATTAAATTAGGAGATAAATTAGGAAAAAAGACAAATTAATTTAGAAAATTAAATTAGGAGATAAATTAGGAAAAAAGACAAATTAATTTAGAAGATTAGATTAGGAGATAAATTAGGAAAAAAGATAAATTAATTTAGAAGATTAGATTAGGAGATAAATTAGATAAATTAAATTAGGAAAAAAGATAAATTGATTTAGAGGATTAAATTAGGAGATAAATTAGATAAATTAAATTAGGGAAAAAGATAACTTAGATTAGGAAAAAAGCCCAATCAACTTAGGAAACCATGGAAGGGACTTAGGTAATCCCTCCTCAGTCTTAGGAAGGGTCAATTAGCCTCAGATTCCCATAGATTAGAATAGATTCGGTAGTAGTTCGCATAGGCTGCCATTAGGGGACGGTTAGCCCGAACTATTCCCTCGCCAATTGGGGCAACCCCATTGTCACCTGCAGAAACTAGGAACTTAGTAAAGAAGATCCATTGCTTGGAAGGCACAATGGACCGACGCTTAGTCACCCGTTAGGTTAGAATTTAGTCAACCCCTAGAACCTGATTGTGTCCGATTAATTACCAAGGGTGGGTAATTAAGCGCCCACACTTGGGTACAAGTTTCTTTCTTGTGAACAATGTGAAGTCTTGTAGAAATTGTTCTAGACTGAGAGGGAGGTGGATGTAGGTAGCACAAAGTGGAAACAGATTATTATCATGTCTCATCGAAGTTTTGAAGTGGGTGTGAGGAATTCATCTTAGCAAGGCAGACGTGTTTTTCCTCCGATAGAGAGTGCATTGGCTAACCTTAAAACTTGATTATTGCTCCAGTACAAGATAGGCGATGCAGTCTTCCTATTAAACCCTCGAGCTGTATGCCACAAAGTGGCGAAGGGCAACATTAGTGGATTGCCCGATGAGCACAAATTTCACTTCAAGGAGATTCCTGAAGGTTGGGTGAAGGTGGACCTCTGCGACATTCTATTGCCTTCGGTGGCGCTCATGTTCCCTGTGCTTGATGCCGACATGCACAAGGTTGGTGACGCAGTGGGAAGCTCCATAGTGTGGTCTGTGAAGTATACAAAATTGACAACATGAAGCCTACATCATTTTTTCTTCATGCAGATGGCTGTGCAAAAGGGAGTAGTTCAGGGTATGGAACTTTGCAAAACTATTGAAGACATCCTTGTAAGTGTTGAGAGCCCATGGATTGCTCCTTCTTGTTCCAATGCTGAACTCTCATTTTAACTTCACTACTGTCACTTGGAATGGATTGCATGAAATCTTCACTTGCCTATGTGAGTGTCTAGGGTTGTCTATGAAATGCAATGCACAAGTGCCATCGGAATAGTTTTGTAATTGGGTTTGAACAAGTGAATGAGCAATGTGAGGAAATCAGCCCGGGATCCTACTACTTGGCATCTCTTGCTCATTACAAAGGCATACCTGAATTATTGCTCGCAGAACAATACCGCTACTACCGCGCAAGTTCACTACAAGTACTAGTCAATTTGAATGACTAAACCAAAACCCAAAACAAACTGGCACACAACTTTTTCATGACTTGTAAAAGACTTCAAAATGACTAATGACTCCTTCCCAACTGCACGATGACTTGCAAGATTGGACACGGCTGAACTCGGTCACAACTAAATCATAACTTTGAAATGACTATACAATGACATCGTACATGGTAGTCCACGTCAAATTAATGAGGGGTCCATCGCAACTAGTACACGACTGAGAAATGACTGCCCACCTGTTCGGCCACATCAGATTTACCATGGGTCTGTGACAACTAGTACACGACTGAGAAATGACTGTCCACGTGGACTTCCACATCAGATTTATTACGGGTCCGCGGCAACTAGTACACGACTGCAAAATGACTGTCCACATGGACTTCCACATCAGATTTATTATGGGTCCGCGGCAACTAGTGCACGACTGCGAAATGATTGCCCACGTGGCCATCCACATCAGATGTATGAAGGGTCCATCGCGACTGCGAAATGACTGCCAAATGACTAGCCACATGGATGTCCACGTAGTATGGTAAAGAAAAGCGCTTTCCACCTCAAACTTTCTCATCCATCCCCCACCTAGAAAGAAAAAGATGGTGATAATAGAAACGCTAGTCATTTATAAATGACTTGATGACAATGACAGTTTAACGACTCCCAATGCCCCCAGTCACAAAATAGTCAAAAATCTTGTAAATGACTCCTAGGAGTCGTTAACCTGTCATTTTTCGCAGTCATTTACACCCCTGATTTCTTGTAGTGTAGTTACTTTTGCTATTTCTTTGGCCAATGATACACACGGTAATACAAAAGGATGATTTTGAGCATCACCCCTTCGACGTTCATGGGTTAATCCATTTCTAACATGCAGATGCTACAAACTTGTGGTGTCTAAACTATTGGCGACAAAACTACAATCCCAAACATGTTTTTTAGTAAAATTGGATTCTTTCAAGGACATTTAGACAGTATTATAAAGGAAATCTTCCACATGATTCTTGGGAGGTCTCAAAAAGGTTGCAATGTGAGTATGTGACCTCTATATGATGGTTGTGACTTAAGAACCATGGGGAGGCTTCTCTATATGACGCTGTCTAACAATCCCTCAAATAGTGTGATTCTAAACTCTGTTAACAGATGTAGTCCATTATATTCTTTAATGTAGAACAGATAATGTGGCGAAGAAATTATGATTGAACCTGCATAGGCGTGGACTCTCTAGCACATGTAATGTATGCTCGCCAGTATCCATCTTCCCGTCTAGGAGGATTCTCAGTCTGTTGTCTATAAAAAACTTGAAACATGAGAGCACATACAGTTACACTAATATCTTTAATAGAACCTTCTCTAATATCAGTACCTCTTGTCCCTCACTAAACCAAAAAGGACGGACTTCCATGGTTCTTCAGGAACTCATTTGTACTCTCGTTATGATACTGAATGTAACAAGAAGTACCAAGCAAATGTGATAATAAGCAGTTTGACGAATGTAAAAATGGAACTAGAAAACTTTCCTGACTCTAGCAATCCAAATTTTAACAAGCAAAACTATTGATTTTTACAATGTCATAGAACTCCAATTGATAACCACATACAATTTGGATGACCATAAAGGTGTTTCAGTGTGACAGAGTTGTATTGCAAAACTCAAAAATGAAAATGTTGCCAGGGAGTGCAAAGAAATAACATCACAGGAAACACACCTTCAAAGTAACAGTAATTGAATCATGGGGGGAAATCGATAGAAATTGTAGCTTGGTTGAAACTTTTGACACAAAAAGTTTGAATTTACTAAAAGCACTGCAGAAACTGGGACACAACGTCATGCACACACATCTTAAGCAATGAAAGATAGATTTCCGAATATGTTATAAGATGTTTGAGTAAAAGAACTAGAAGCCATGAATTCACAGATCTTGCAACAAAACAAAACAAGATAACAATTTGTGACAATCAAGATTTTTGTATTGCATCAATCCATTTAACTGATAATAGCTTGGTTATTTAATGTCCCAGCTCCACTTACCTCTTATGAGCACTAATCCATCACATGGCTGCCTCTGCAAAACAACGGATCGATCTCTCAGAATTCAATAACCCTAAACAGATCGATCTCTCAGAAACAATGGATCGATCTCTCAGAAATCAAGCTCTTGTAATAATTTAGGGTTTCTAACCTGAGAATTGGTCGAACGATCTGAACAGAGTCACGTTGTTATAGACTTATAGAATTAATAATTTCTGGCCCGAGAGTTGGTAGCATGTTGTCGACTGAATCACGCTCGATTCATGTCGAAAGAAACACATGACACACTTCTCCTGGAGCTAATATGATCATTAAGTGATGCACGCTATATTAGTGCATAACAAATTAACAATTTTGGTGATTAATTGTAGAAAACTATGTGGACGTAAGCATTGATATTACAAAGAATTTCTACATTTCAACTTCTGGAACAATAAGTGATCGATGAATTTGAAGAGGAACCCTAGAATGTCTAAAACTGGAATGAAGAACTCACACAGTTGTAGTCACACAGACTTGATATTGATTTATTCTTCAGTATGTACATCCGGAAGTCCAGAACTAGCCTTTAAATTCTAAAAGAGTTGTTGCGGATGTTGAAGATTTTGCATAGAAAAGGATGATTGAGGGTCAGGCCGGAAGTTAAAAAGTATTGAAAGCTAACTGTTCTACCTTCTAAGCTCTGCACAATGTATAGCATTAAAGTGAGAAAATAAGACGGATTACGTTGGAGCACATAGTTTTGGTCATCAGAAATGCGGAAGAAGTCCAATTTCAAAAAGCTTTACCATGTCACCTTCATGTTCTCATAGGTTTTCCACCGCACAGATCACACACGTCAATGCAAAAAAAGTGCACCCTTGTGGATGTGAGCTCAGTATTAGAGCTGAGTGATTCAAAAACAAAATCGTAGCTTTTGGTAAAATGTGCTTTGTAATCTCTTAGTCTAGCTTAATATGTGTCAATTATGTATATATGATGAAGAATAATTTCAAGTATATTTGGGGCACTCTTATGAGTACTATAGAAGTACTTATCACTTGGAAAGTTGTTAATTAACGAAGATTACAAGTATGTTACTCTTCCAATGAAGGAATCCAATTGCTAATCAGAAATCAAACAAACTTAATTAGAACTTTCTAACATGAATTAGTCAGTGCAGAGAGTTCGTTTGTAATTCTCATAACACATAAACAGTACTTGCTAGCAAAGAAGTTCAATCTTACCAGCAATGTATTGGAATGGGTCAGACTTTCACCAACAATGTGTGAACGATACATACCATTAAAGAGAAAAAAACATAGGAGTGTGTTTTAGTACTATAGGTACCTTTCCATCATGAGAAGTGCAAGAAGTCATGGCCACCCTCGGGAAAAAGCAGTGTAGTTCTAGTGCAATGCCGCCTTCCCAGTGTCGTACCTCACAATTTCATCCTAAATGTTGCAGCAAGTCACACACTTAATACAGCAGTTCACAGAATTCATGTAATTCAGTTCCTAATGCTAGTCTCTTACAATGCAAATATGACTCGTAGTCTATCACCTGGCATTTGAAATGGAAAATGATGAGTACGCGTTGAAGTGGAGCTAAAACATAAAAAATTAGGTTTTCGATATGATAAACAGCTACGAACTCCTTCCATGATTTACAGAAACTCGTGTGGAGAGGAGGTGTACTTCAATTCATGCTCTACGAAGAGGCAAAAACACTTAAAACAGAGCAGGTAAAGTTCAGCAGGTTATGTTTTCGTTGAATCCTCTTAAAATTCCAATAAATGGTGGCGTTTGTGATTTAGTTGGTAAGCCTCAAAGGGCCAGCACATATGGACTTAAGCAAGTTCCTCAGGAAAGATGCAGATGGTCCGTATCCACAAGTAAGAGTGACGAAGTAGTAGCAAACCCGTAGTGATAATCAATAAAGTGCACCTCTTGAATCCAACAATTAAGATATTAACAACTAACTTAGTAAATTGAACGACCTTCACATTAGAAAACAAGGCCACTGCCAATCCTACAGTGATTTCCTTCTAATTTTGAATGCAAGAGTTCCATGACAAGAACACTTACGTGAAATACCTAAGCTTCTATAGCTTTAAAATATGCTGGTTCACAACAATCTTAAAGAAGCAAAAAAATGTGACAAAAGAGAGAATTGTGGAATGGAAATTTTCAATGACTAGTTTACTTACATTTGTCCAAGGATGCCGTATTTCTCAAACCCATGACACAGCAGATTCAATTGCATATTTCAGGGGGGTCTGCTCCAGTCGAAAGCTCTCCATTATGCCTTTGACAGCATGTTTGGTTGCATTGTCAACTCCATCTCCATACAAGGTACCCGATCTTCACCTTGTAATTGCAGAGGGGCAAGACAATCTATGTCGAGCTACCCTAAACCCTGCTACAAAATTTGAAATCCATCAGGTAATTGAGCAATAGATCTAATATATCTTCACTAGTTGTAATAGTGAAAGTGCACAATTTCCGTGTATGCTGCTCTGAAGATACTGTAAGAATTGTAGCAATAGAATCAAAACTCAAAATTATGGCTTAGGTTTGTAATGCTCCTTAGTAACCCTAAAAGTATGGGCCTCCTAAACAATAGCTCACAGGTATGCATTAGATGAACTGATCTAAGAGAAACGATGCTTTAAATGAACTAATTTATGACCTCCGATCATCATATGAAAAACTATGCATCTCTGTAACATAATCAGAGTGGAAGTGATTCCTATAATACCATCATAAGAAGTAACAGTCATTGCCAAAAAATTACGAGAACATACAAGATATGGAAACAAATGCAGCATGCGCAGTTTGTTGCATATGGAGTCCAGTATTGTTTGTTATCACACTCAAATTGCTTTACAGAATCTTGCACTGAGAAGTTAGAAGAATAGCCTATTTCGACAACAAGGGCATGTAAAATTCCGTTGAAGGAATCCCTATTGTGTTTGCCTCAATTCTGCCATAATCTACCATAGTTGTACGTCTTTGTGAAAAGCAAATGCCAACATGTACAACGTAACGGCAAGTCTATTAATTTTAATTAATCTAAGTGCAATGAGTAAGTATATCTCACAGAGTCCCATCGACTAGACCAAAAGTAATCATGAAAACAAAAACTCCAACACTATTAATTTTTGAAGACGACGTACAACATCTACCATTAATGATAAATTGGAAAGCATTAAATGAATGCCAAGTATTTGCCTCTCAAATCAGAGAAGGAAAACGACTAAAATAATGCAATGTAGAAGCAAGTTTTAGGGTTTTACATAACACTTACTGAAATTGCGCCTTTGTTGACACCTACAGGTTTCTTGCAATTGAGAAGGTGGAAACATTTAGAGAAGCATGTACACCTACAGGTTAAGAAACTTTGAACGGAGCTACCGATGTACAAGTGGGAACTTCTGTTGGTGTTTTCAAGTCTCTAGCGAACATGAGAGATTCCTAGATTCTTCTGTGCAGCATCCGTAGGTACTCAGGTACTCAGGAAAAGAATTGATTTCAGCACTTCGTAATTAAAATCTCCAACTACGTCAGATGTTGGACGATTAATTAGGACTATAAGTTGAAGCATCCTAAAACCAAGGTGCAGAATGAAGCACTATTGAGGAAAGCAACAGACAAGGAGAAAAAAGAAGTTTTAAGAATGTCACTATGTTCAATTTGTGGTCATGACTTCTGGAGTCGGTGCAGTAGGAAAAGGACTTTTACGTGAATGGAATAGAAATTGTCGCATTAGGCGCTGCATTGAATGTAGGTGAAGACAGTTGTTTTGCTCCATTACGCCATGTAAATGGACGGTGCCAATGCCATGACCTTGCCAATGAATGCTAGAATCTCGCCGCGCCGAATGCATAAGTCCGTCGAATGTAGTAACCTAGAATTCCACAGTGTGGCAGAAGCTACAAGTAGTTCTCCAAAAAAAGTCGATGAAGTTGCTATTGAAGATTTAATTTAGGTTAGTAGGGTATTAAAAAACTAGGAAGACTTCCAACGAATGCTACATTCTCGGAGATTGTGCCTTCTCAGAAGTCTACTAGTAGCACGCCGCCTTCAGTATCTCTATTTTTGGAGATCGTGCCTTCTTGGAAGTTTAGGAGTAGCAAGCCACCTTCAGTTTCTCCACCTTCTCCTTTCTAGGTTTCCCTTCAGTGACTTTTGTATTTTGTATGCTTTGTAGGTACGCTGCGAAGAGAACGTGATTCACTGAGAATGCGTGCACGGTGTTTCTAGCAAGGAGAGCAGGACACCTTCTTCAGGTACCGGCAAGTGAGAAGATAACAATTCAAGTGACAGTGTAAGTGTGCTTGGAACCTTACCAATTCAGTGGTTTGCTGGACAACGAACCTTCTAGCAGAAATGCAAGTGTTGTTAGGTATGCTTTTACGTAACTCACAAAGGTAGTCTGCCACATGCAGTATGTAGAGGTTTGTCTCCACATTGGTCAAATGGGTTTTCTTGCTTCTGAAGTGATAGTCCTGTAGAAGACATGAATGTTGTTAGCATTGTTTCCATTATTTCCCCACTTTTACAGTTAGAGCGTCAAGAAGGAAAAATATTGCATGTAATGGAGAAGTAGTTAGAGGGAACTTGGAGTTCAGTCTAGCAGTCCTATCAAGAAGGAAGCATTCATTGCGAAGATGTTTTAGTATCACAATTTATGTTTTGTTGCTATCCAACTATTAAGTAGTAGTCCATAGAAAATCAAATACAATATGCACAAACTCACATCTTAGGCAACGGAGTGTTGATGTCTTTAGAAATGCAAAATATGTTTTGAAATGGGAGAAGCAAAGTTGAAGAGAATGCACAGGTACACTATGTGAAAAATAGTGCTTTCATGTAGTGACTTGCACGTGAAGTCTACTTCACATCCCATTGGTTATATATCATTTTTTATTGAGTGCATTTTTTACGGAGCTGGAGATTAGTGAGAATGTATTAGGGAAAGAGTAGAAGAGTTGTATATATATTAGGGAATACTTTATTTACGACAGTGACTACAATCCTACATTCCATTGGAGGTGTAGAATATAGATTCTTTTTAGAGTGTTGTTACCTTAGTAAAGCCATGTGATCTTACTGAATGATGTTTTTTCCAAACCTCTTGTTTATGGAGTAGAGTGGTGTAGAACTAGTACATTTGTTGCTTTAATTTCTAATGTCTAAGAGACTGTAGAAGTGCAGAGGAAGAAGTTAGCAGTAGAGGTTCAGAAAGGAGACAGGGAGGACTCGAAGGATGAAAAAGGCAGTAAGTTATTCTAAATGATTAGTGTCTACTTCCCAAGAAAATGTCCGATGTAGATATTAGTTTTCATTTCAATAGGGTGTCCTATTTACATGGTTTCGTGCGCAAAAAAATATTGAAGAGGATGTCGTCATGCATGTGATGTGCAAGTAGAAAATTCACAGGCTCTACGGGTAGTTGCAAGAAACACTTCATGTTTTTTGTTCAAAACTGCGTTTTTTGGCCATAGGACTGGTAGTACTATGCAATACTACTAATACTACGTTTTAGAAGCGCCCCGACAAATCTGCACCGTTGATTGAAGAAAACTACAGATCTACACCATTGATTTAGTACTATGTTGTACTATGCAGTACTATAGACTACTACGAAGTACTGCAGAAGCCACTGGGAGCAGAAAATAGCAGAAAAGGGGTCTGTAGAGATTTTCATTTTTAATAATTCAAAAAAAATTCCATAAAAAAAGCCATTTTGCTAGTGAAGATTGCGCTTGCATTGCACCAAAAAATCCATGAAGGAAATTTTTTCCCTCTTCATAGCTTTCGCGCAAAGGAAGGTCACTTTGACCCCATGTGTGCAATTGACATGATGTTATTTTCATAAAAACTCAACGTCAGCCCTTTTAGTGTCAGTAGACCTCCAACATGTCCAATTTGTGGCTTCAAATTTGCATTTTTGGGTCAAAAATAGGACTAAAAACCTCCAAAATGGCCAAGGTAGACACCCAATCGAGGGCAGATTAAAAATAGTAAAAAAAAATTTAATTTTTTTTTAAAATTATTCAAGGTATGTAACTTTAGCATCTACCTTCATGCCAAATTTCATGCCAAATGGACAAACAACGCAAAAGTTATGAACAAAAAGCCAATTTTTAAGAACAAGGGGACAAGAAATAGGACAAGTGTTTCTTGCAATCACCCCCACATGCAAACAGGAAGTGAGGAATCCTACTTCTAGTAGGAAGTCATCGGAAGGCTTTGTGCAATGGAAAGACCACCTTCCATCAAAATCAGGAAACAATACTAGTGTTGGCACCTTCCAGTTAGGAAGTGAACTACCACATAAAAGGATCCCAAATTCTTCAAGTGGACGATCAATTCCGCCTTCACGTTCTTCATTTTTAGGACGAGGTAAGGAAGTTCCAGAAGTTGTAAGTAGTTCCAGTAAATCCCAAGGAGGGAAGGTGCAAAAGTCATCATTATCAGCAACCAATGCCGAAACTGAAGAGGAAACAACATGCCAGAGGAAGCGAGGTGAATCACGCTATTTTCCTTTCATAAGAAATGTTGACCGTGTGATAGATTGAAAGCATTTAAGAAATATTTATTTGCCTTGGAGAAATTGAAGTTATCAGTTATAGAAGAAGTCTTGATATGAACATAAAAAGTGCAAAAGAAGGTTTTCATGGTTTTCTGTCATAGCTTGTATGAACAATATGACAACAATTCAAATAAGGTGTGGAGTCATACAAAGCATGTTCAAAGTGAAGTTCTACCTATTTCAACAATTGAAGTGTGGAAGATAATTTTTTTAAGTTGCTGGGGCTTTTGCTCCCTATACGTGTAGACAAGGCATTGGTGGTCAAGTGACTTTTTATTGGTTCTACGTGGAGTGTGTAATTAATTGAATGTTGATGTGGATATGATGAAAAAAGAACATAGAGCAAATGAACGAGCGGGGAGGGTTCACTAAAGTGTGGCCATTGTCCTAGAGTTGTCATTAGTAGTTGTATTATTGTACTTCATTGCTTGATCATCTGAAATGGAGTTAAAGTCTAGGAAGAAATGAGTATGTACCTAAAAGGCATAATAACTGAATACATGTAATTTATAACTTAATAGCCAAAGTCCATGCTGTCTAGAAAATCATATTGCATTATGGAGTATTATGTTTCTAAAAACATATAATTCAATACATGGAATCAACGTCATTATATGTTGATTACTTGAAGTTGTTGGGTCAGTATTATGTGGTCATAGTATATGTACATGTTCAATAATCTATTGTTGTGATTGTAAAATGTAAAGGAGACTCTTATGTAAATTGAAAGAAGAGGTAAGTAGAAATCTCATGAATTCCTCTGCACAATTAGAGTTAGAAGTATTCATTTCTTTATAACAAACTTCATGTATATGCATGTGAGATTGAGTGTGGTTAGTTGGCACTTTTTGTCACTGCTGTAAGTGTGAATTCCTTACTATGGTTTGCGAAGACGTTGTGGCTATCTAATCTCTACAATGTCAAGCAATGCAGAGGTAATTTTTCAGAATTCAATAGAGAGGGGTCTTGGAACTTCCCTTGTCAAGAAATTAGAATCAAGCCACAATGATTCACATATGACTATTGTGCCAACTTCAATTCCCGCATACCCACACATGATAACGGAAGACAGAGGCGTTCGAAGGGAGTCTATAAATTCAGCAAATTCACAAACTAGTCATCATAAAGTCTTGAAGCGGAGTGCAATAGGATCCTGCCCCCAAGAAGAAGTCCTTCAAACTACAGAGGGATTGTCCTTGTCATGGAAAGGACAAACGCTTGCCATTCCTGAAAGTCTTCAGAAATTACTGACAACAACGACCATTGAAAACGGAAATGAAGTTAGTGCCCTATTTCTCCTTTTGTTGCTTGAGGACCTACATATGGAGTACTAATTTTTTTCATCAATATGATGTGTGTCTCATCTAAATTATATTGTTTCGAGCAATGTCTTCTTTGTACTGGTAATGATTATAGTTTTACAAAAATAAAGTATGGGTCGATAGTACTCATTGTTTGGTTAAGTGTTTTTTGTAGCTAGCGATAGATGATGAAGATGACGAGTATGGACAGAAAGGATATCCGAATGAAGACTGGCAACTGCATTCTTCTCCACAAGGGTATACCTTCTACAACAATAATCCAAATGAGGACACTATGTTAGGCAGGTCAGATGAAGAAGAAGTGGACGCAATGCATTAGAATGTAGATGAAGAGAATGTAATGGATGTAGTCGACTAGGAAGTTGTTGATGAGTTAGCAAAAAGGAAAGAACACAGACAGGCACAAGCAGCGCGAAACAGAGAAGGTGACAGGCGACGCAAGGAAGGATTGCCTCGTAATTACCTCATGGTCGATGAACATACACATAAGCCATATGGTTCAGGAGTGGGGGAGTAGAGGAAAGAGATCATGTTATTATCTCGAATACTTAATCCAGCTATAGGGAACATCAACAATCAACCGGAAGGTGCAGTGGCTGAGATTGCTGAGTGGATACAACATACATGGGAATATAGTTCGCCGGTGAAGTTCGAGTTTGTCAAGCAAGTGGTAGCTCGGGGTGTCACACTACAACGTGCTGAGATGTGGAAAAAAATACAAAATAATGAAGACAAACCAGAGGATATATTTGATCAAACTTGGCGATCTCTAGAAAGACAGCTTCAAAGCCCAGCATCGATTAGGAAGTCCGAAAACTGCAGTAAGGCCAATGCTGCTAGAATTAACTTCGGCAAAACTGGTCCTTCAAGTGAGGTTGGTGTGCGGAAAAGATTGAGGAGGCGTTTGAGGAGGTCCCCAGAACCGAAGGAAATCCAGAGGGAGATGTCTCGCAACAAAGGGTATGGGGGTCGTTCGCATGGAAATTCCAAGAATCTCAGTGTCATGCAAGGAAGTAAAGAGCAGTTTCAATTTGGTATGCAACTTCAACACATGAGTGAATCCATTGAAAAAGTGAACAATAATGCAACAATGGGAGAAGACGGTAGTAGACAAGGAAATGACGTCGATGTTGAAGAAAATGACGACGTACACTATATAGGAGAAAATAGTGAGGGGCGTAGTGAAGGAAGTGTTATGAAATTATCGGCAAAAGAAATTTCCCAGCATCCACTAGTGCTCAAGATGATTGAGCGATTAGAGGCACTTGAAGGACTACAAAGAGCCGGATTGATATCCACCAACACGGGAGACACTAAGAAGATTATTGCAGAAGAGGTGAATGAAGAAGGTGAAGATGCACAACAAAAGGTGAGTCTTCACGATTTGAAGTTGTTACATCTATCATTGGGTAATAGCAATGTCATGATTTCAATGTCTTCCAGTAGTCCCACTTGTTAATATGTACTATACGTGTTCTAGGCTAGACATGTGAATCTTCGACTGCCATCAAAATGTGGTGGTTTGAAATGCATTATGTGCATGTTAGCAGGATGATGGAGACGGTGTGGAATTTCAAGAGAGAAGTGTGCCTCGCAAACCAGGTCGCCCTAGGAAGAAAGCTCACAACAATTCATTGCATTGCATTGTTGTAGGAGTTTTTGTTCAGGAGTCTTCTGTTGAGGGCATGATTGGTACAAGTTATTTTTGTGTGCAAACAAAAATATAAAAAACTTATGTCACTACTTTGTGAAAAGAGGGAAGGAAGTGTAACTTACTACCATGTTTTATTAGCACTATACATTTAAGCATATAGCATTAGAGTACAGTAATGCACATGGATGACGTCGTCGATATCTCCTACGTGTGTGCACAGTCTTTTCTTTTGGGTAGCTGTTTCCGGCCATACTAGTCAACATTGACGACATTTTTGGTACTAGCTAGTAGGAAAAGAACATGACATTGTTCTACATGTATTTATTATGATATTGTATATTGATGGACTGCAAATAATTTTATTTGTAGGTGACAGTGCAAACAGCTTTAATAAATGGACATTTTTATTTGCAGCAAAATAGGGCAACTGAATATGGGAATGGGTTCCAAAAAATCTGCTTAGTTTGCACATGTCAATTCTTGAATATGCCACACAAAGCTACAATGCCATTTGCCATTTTTAGAACGTTATCTAATTCACAATGAAGGAAACTTCTCTGAAGTTCATTGAAGTATTTATAAATATTTTTTTAAGTCAAAGTGCTTGCTGACATGGAAAAATAAATAGCCTGACAAGAAATAACGAAGCCTGATGTATATCCCTGTCCAGATTGACAACTAAATCGACAAAACCCTGTCAACTGGTCGTCCGAATCACCCCCTCCGAATTGACAAAAGAATTAACAAAATTCTGTCAATGTCTTGTTGATTCTTACACATCTTCCCTTGTAGTGAAGGAGCCTGCCCGAAATTCATTTTGTCCCCCTTTGCTTGACAAAATCACTTTTGGGGTTAAAGTAGGAGGTCCACAAAACAAAATTAGACCATGTAAGGGTTGCAACTAAATTTCAAAGAGGTGAAATACCTTGAAGTATTTTTCAATGAAATTTCCTTGAAAGACAAAGAAAATTGACATGTACATCAAGTTGTTTCCTATTACATGAAGCTTCATGGAATTAGTTATGAAATTTTGAAGGCAATTTTGGGAATAAAAAAATAGGAATAAATTTATATTAGTTAAATTTAAGCACTCTTTTTTTATGTTTTTAATAGGAAGAATAGGAAGATTACCAAATATTGAAACCGTGACTCCAAATATTTTTGTCCATCACAATTCACAAGGGTCAAGGGGTGTGTTGGACATAGATGTACTAATAAGTGACAATTTACTTTATGACGGAGGGTCTACAAAATATAACATGCTACCTTATGCTTTTAAAAAAATAAAAATTGTATACAACAGGTTCGAAGCACTTCAATATTTTCCATGTACATCTGGGATAAACCCGCCATCTACGATGGTGCATTCACATTTTCACATTTGAATGACAAAATGGTAAAAGTTGGGCCACTGCTATACTTAGCTTCCAAAACACCATGGCTTAATCCATTGCACATCAATGGCATTCAATAATACCATGAACATGAGAAATCTATCATTCTAATAATATATTTCAATACATTATATTTGTAGCATAATTGCACAATATTTGACTACTACTCATTAACATCATTACACTATGCTTGCTACATTCTATATTGCATCATTGTATGGCAAACAACTAAATTACAATCAAGAGCCCATATTGTAAGACAAACACTACAATAGTGTTTGATTTGGATTCATTCAGAATTAGAATCTGTGTCATCTCTCTGACTTGGGCTTGTAGGACCACAACCATAAACACCAAGATATGGTCCTCCGCCATAGTAGTCAGGAACATATCCGCTTCGCCCACCTCCTTGTCCATAATTTGCGGAGCAAGGACCTCCAAAAGTTGGAGGAGGAGTTGAATCACCATGTTTTGATCTTCTTTGAGTTGAACCGCCATAATAAGAGCCTCCGACATTTTGAGAGCCATGTTGGGGGTCATGGCCGTAGTGTGAACTATAGGGCCCATTTGGTGGGTTATATGCACCACGGTCACGTTGGTAGAATCCATCATACCCATCTTGTCGACCACAGTCCTCTACGCTTCTACGCATTGCTTCTTGCATTTGTTGTTCGTATTCAATGTCTTCTCGATCTTTTCTTCGCTTGTGCTTCTCTTCCAATGTCATGGGTGCTGGAGCTCCACCTTCATCATTGTCACTCAACCATTCATCTTCTCCATGTGGCACCACAACTACATGAAACCCAAACTGCCCTTGATTGGACCACTCTGGCTGGTAATCACTTGCAACAGTTCAACTAGTATAAATTATTACATCATTCCGATTCCGATTATCCACATGTTTTCCATAAATTGTACGCCAATCTACATCTTTGTGGAGTACAATCTCGGCCCAAACCATAGCCATGTTAGAATAGTTCATTATATTAGGTTTGGAGTCACATAAACCTGTTGAACGCGTTACTTCTTTGTAACGGTGAACAAAGTGTCTGCTCGTACATGTGAACATTTGTCCTTCCCATCGACGAACTTGTTGTTCAGCGCGTTCTTGTGGCCACATTTTGGAGAGGTAAGTCATTTTTACGTACTTTTTGCATATTGTGCAGTCCCAAACTTTCTTTGACTCTTCTTCCCATCCATCTTCAACTACACAATTTGTATTTTCCTAGTCTTCCCAATTCATGTCTTGAGATTTGCATTTCTCACTTTTACTCGATGGTTTAGGGCGAGACATGGTAACCTTAATTACAATGAAGATAATTGATGACAGAATTTTCAAAAATTTGCACCAAGTGAACCAAGTGCTTCTCACTTGGAATGCAATGGAGTTTAACGGTTTTACGGTTTACAATTCCTTACATCCAAATAATTATTCAAACCACATTACTTAAAACAATCAACACTAGAAGGAAACTGCATTTCAACCAACAAAAGCTGAAAGACAGTTTTGCTGACTGCAACACAGTTTTCAAAAAATCGCGTTGACAGTAACGCAATTTTTTGAAAACTGTGTTGTAGTCAGCAAAATTGTCTTCCAACTTTTGTTGGTTGAAATGCAGTTTTTTTCTAGTGCAAGTATCCAAGCACAACCGTTCACACACCAAACCAAAAGGGGCACGCAAAGCCACGGATTCACATCGGGCACTGAATAACCCACTCCGGGAGGGAAACGGCTATGGAAAAATGAGGCGTCTGAAACGCTATTTATGGCTTCCGACGACACTTTAGGGTTCGTCCGAATCGGACGGCAAAGCATCCAACGCCCCATCGTGTGGATTGAAAGCGTCGCCCGTTGGATCACACGGTCACCGAGAAAGTGGGGACGCATCGACAAGCGGACGAACAGGTCAGACAACGTGTTGAAAGATTGGACGAGGCGTCGGTTTAGGATTTACGGAGCGTCGGAAGGACGGACGGGTCGTCCAGCGAGGAAAATTTTGATGATTAATAGCTCTAAAATGGGATTGAAACACAATAATGTCAACGATGAGATTGTTATAAATAGAAAACTTAACCTTGTTAAACAATTTCTTTTGAAAAATTGTGAAAATTGCATTCAAAATTGAATGCTGAAAGTTATTTTTTCAAGAAGATGCTCAAATAGCCTGAAAAACAAGATTGTTCATAACTTTCACATTACTAATCCAAATGGAATGAATCAAAGCTTCATATGTAGACAAAAATATGATATTCAAGAAGAAAAAAATTAAAAAATTAATTTCAAGTTTTTGTAGATTTCTTTTTTTGCCTGGTGACGTGAAAATTATGTTTAAGATGCCATAACTTTTGCTCTCGTGCACCAATTGAAATAAAATTTATATTCTCATGAAGCTAATAAAATTTCCTATCTTATGAGAAAGTTTCAAAAAGTTTTACTAAAAATTTAAATCACACAAACCTGCCTAAAATCTATTTTGTCCCTTGAGGGGACAATGGTCCTTTAGGGGTTAGAAAAATTAAAATTAAAATTTAGACTCCTATAGAACAAAATAGACTTTTTTTGACAATATAGCTTTTGTTTTAGTCATGTATTTAGAAATTGAATTCCCTTTTTTTTCCTTTAAAATTTTTACACAACATGTGGTGAAGGGATAGTTTGAAAGACTTACAATTTTTATATCCTTTGATTATATCATGAGAAAGTTATTGTATGATGTAAAGGTTTTCTAAGTATGTATGCATGTATGCCAAGTAGATTTGAATGTATTTTTCAAATAAATAGTAATTTGAAATTGGTTTTCTAAAAAATTAATTTTGTAAGAAGTTTCAAATCGTTCTATATAGATTAGGGAGGTGAAACTCATGAAGAATTTCAATTTCCAATTTAAGTGGGATTTCTACATTCAAAATTTTTTATTGAATGTAATTTCAAATATTTTCAAATTAAAAAAAAAAAAATAGGATGCAAATTGTTGATTACAAGTTTACAACATGTGCATTAGTACATTGCAACCATTAGATTTGGAAACTTTAGTTTCATAACTAGAATTCTTTTCATTAAATGTTGTAAATCGATCTCAATTTCTATCTACTTATTATTTTTTCCAAACATGAATATAAAATATTTATTATTGCAACTTCTAATATAGATTTTCTAACATATTTTTTCAGCATATGATGGAAAATTGCAAATTGTAGAATTGATATATACCTTAATTTTTCAGATAAAATTTTGGAAAAATTAAATTTAATCATTTGGGATGAATGAAACACGATTTTTTAAAAATCCAAGCATCATGATGTTGCAATTGGTGAAGTCTTTTATTTTACAATTTCAAGAAGGAATAATAGGTCAAAATAAGTACAAGCTAGATCATCTAATTAAATCGGTTGAAAAAATAAACATAAATTAAGATTTCAGCCTTGCTTTGAAGACTTATATTTAAAAGCACTTATGGACCTTTCATATGTTGAAAACTTTGATACAATCAAATTATTTGAATCAAAGTTGAGTTACATTATAAATTTAATTGGATCTTCAATGGAATTCAAAATCTAATTGAAAATAAAATACAATTTGAGCTCTAAATTCATAATTCTTGAAAAATTCTTTAAAATTCCAGAAACAATCCAAAAGCATTCTAAAACAACCCCAAAACAACCCCAACACAACTCCAACACAACCCCAATACAACCCCAACACAACCCCAACACAATTCCAAACAACCCCCAACACAACCCCAAACAATCCCAAAACAATCTCCGAAACAACCTCCCAAACAACCCCAAACAATCCCAAAACAATCCCCAAAACAAACCCCAAACAAACCTCAAAACAAACCCCAAAACAAACCCCAAAACAAACCCCAAAACAAACCCCAAAACAAACCCCAAAACAAACCCCAAAACAAACCCCAAACAACCCCAAAACAAACCCCAAACAACCCCAAAACAACCCTAAAACAACCCCAAAACAACCCCAAAACAACCCCAAAACAACCCTAAAACATTGAACAAAAACATGTTGATTTGGTCGTTGCACTATTCACATGAACAAAAATTTGTTAAATCATTTTGTTAACTTGTGCTCAAATCAACAAAAATTTGTTAACCATTGTATTAGCTTGGGCTCAAATCAACAAAAAAATGTAAAAACGGTCATTGCAGTACCCAAATCAACAAGTCCTTGATGATTTTCTGTTGATTTGAACATAATTTTCTACTAGTGATGAATCATTGTGATATATGTATGTTTTGTATTGATGACTATCTAATAAATGTCAATGAAGAGAGTTGCATTCCTTCTCGCATTCTCCCTCTTTAATATGATTGTCTTATGTATGTATCTAAAATCATGTGTATTTGTTTTTAACTACATAAAGTCTTTTATTCAATTGTTAAATTATTTGGATGTATGATTGCAATGTCACTATTACAAAACATAATAAAAAAACGCACTCAAAATTGAGTGCAATTTGTTTTGCCACAATTTTGTGCAGGCCCACTATGCGCACAATCAACTTCTTTTGGGATTTATGACTTCAATTTTAAGAATTTTAGAGCATATGATATACCGTTGGAAATTTATTTTTAAGACCTTTCAAATGGTATATCACACGCTCCAAAATTACAAAAATTGCAAAAGAATTTGGAGGCCTACTATGCGTGCATGCACAAAATCGTGGCAAATCAAACCGCACTTGATGTTGAGTGCGGTTTTTCTTTACCATGTTTTGTTATAGTGTGTGTCATGTTCATTTAAAATGCATGAAAAATGCAATTGTAATTTGTAATTAAAGCTATTTTGGACCTTAGTCAACCTAATCACAAACCACACATAAATTTTAAAAATGTGGCTCTCAATCATCTAAAATATCACTTGCTTGAGTTACATTTCACAATATATATTAGCCAAAATATAACTAGCAATAGTCATATAATGCTCATAATTATGTGTGTCAAAATGTGAGCTTGTACTTCCCAAAATATGATTGGAGTCAATCATAAAATTATTAATGACATTCATGTGAACTACCACATCAATAAAAAATATGACTCTCAAGAGTCATATTTCACATCAGTAAAGAAAATGACTCACGAGAGTCATATTTATATTCCACATCATTCAAAAATATGACTACACAAAGTCATATGCCACGTAGGATTTTTTTTTCCTTCTCCAAATAGCTCAAAAATAAGTCAAGTCTCCAAGGATAATCAATGTATATGCCACATTGGCAAAATATGGCTAATTATACCCTAAATCCATATGACTACAAATGTGACTGATGTCTAAAGTGACTTGTCGGTAATGACTAGACCCAGTCATATCGCGAATCATCGACAATGATTTCTGCGTGAGTCATATTTTTTGATTTTACGACTCAATGTAGTCATATTTCACAGACATGAAACACTTATTTTGTTGTAATGATTGTATAGAATGTTCAAGGCTATAAGAAATTGCTTTCTTCAAAGTCTACTATAGGTGCCACCTTTTCTAGAACCGCCATTGAACGCAATACCATTGATGGAGATATTCAAATCCCTACTATGTGCATTGAAGAAGCAACCAATATTTTTTGGAAATGAGAATTCCTTATGCATGATTTCCTTCTGCTATATGACAACTATGATCCTTATCTGCCTTGTCGCATACACTTTACCTTCAATAATTTTTTCACTGCCATATTATTACAATTGTTGAATATAAAACGACGAAGTTCTAAAATTTTCCTATATCCATGACGTGAGCATATATACAAGTCCAGCACGGTCAGTTGTTGCCCACGAGCCCCCCCCCAATTTGTAATTTTCAAACGCATCACTACTCCTATACTCCTATTAGTGGGAACACTAAATTTTCAACGTTTCCTAACATGTATTGCCTTCCCATCCCCCCAAATACTAGCGCTGTATTTTGGGGAGGGATTTCTGCATTTCGACCATACAACAGTTCCAACTAAAAAAAATGAACGAATGAAAAAAAAAGTCTGTCCATGTGAGATGCGGCGCTTCACTTCTGTGCGACGTCGACGCGCTTAGCAAGCCTTGAACCCCAAGACAGCAACGTCAGCCCCTCAAGCATCGGAATGGCAGAGGCGCAGCCAAGTGGCCAAAAGCGACAACGAGAACGTGGCGCCCACCTCACTTTTTCATCCAATATCACAACGAATGAGAAACATCCGTCCCCCTCCGTCAGTCGCAGGCAATCTCCAGAACTGCGTGAACGCAAACACAAGAGCCCTGTTCTGCGTCGCGGGCTCCCGTGCAATTCCATCGCCAAATCTCCGTTTAGGGTTTTGGCTTGGGCGCATCAAGCTTAAACCTCTTGCCATTTACCCCGCGGGCACCTGCTTCTCCTTCTTTCTTTCTTTCAATTTACGCCTCTTTTTTTTTTGACTTTTTTTTCGACTTTCTTTTGGTTTTCCGAGGAATATTGTGGCGGCGGAGGTGAGACGATCTGCGTCGGATTCTTTGTTGCGTTACATGAGCTTCTGATCGGGATTTATGGAGTTCATTCAGGGTTTCGGAGGTGGTAGGCGAGCATGTGATTAGCAGGTGAGTATTTGTGAAGGTTTGAAGGGTTTTGTATTTTGTTTTTTGTTTTTTTTGTGTGTGTGTGTTTTTTGGATGATCGTGCAGCAGCTTGTGTTTGTTGGCTGGATTTGAAGTGATGTGGAAAGGCTTTTTTTGGAGATCAGCATTGTAGGGTTTTCTTTCTTTAGGTGTATGGGGAGGGAGGGATTTTTTGATTTTTTGATTATAGGTTTCTTGATTTCGTTTGATGTTGGAAATAGGGCGAAATGAAACATTTTTCTGTGTTCACGGATGTTGTTTTACCACATCTTAATTACAATTGCTAAGGTGAGTACACCCAAAACCAACACACTAAGAAAATGACAGTACGCAGTAGATCTCTACATTCAGGTGCATCAAATGTACAGCACCACTGTTGCATTTGGGTGTTCTGACCTTACATCGAGACTTCATATATGACATTGAACTTATTTGGGGTTTATTGATTTGGAGTATCTAGGCGGGTGAATTTTGAAAGTTAACGTGTGCTTTTACTTTAGATCGTAGTTGTAGGACTTTTCCCTTTTTTTTTGGGTATATACGAGACATGAGAATATATTATGGTTTGTGTTGGAATGAGGGTGCCATCAATCTGTTATTGTATTGGCTGATGTTTTTCTAATACAAATCTCAATCCCAGTTGTTATAGTAACACTTCTGTTATGATATTAAGCGTCTTTTTCGTTCCAGTTTTCGGTATTTTGATTCAGTGTTTATACTTTGGTGAATTTTCGGAGTTCAAAGGGGACTTAACCCTTGAAGTTTGCAGTGGAGGTTGCAGGCATGCGTATCCCGCCTGTTTCTAAATTGGATCAGATTTTCCGCTCCTATCGCTCAGGCGGTCGAGGACGGACAGGATGCAACGATGTTGCTGGAAGAGGGTTTTTTCAATGCAGTGTCGGAAAGCGTTACCTGATGGTCATGAGCGGGCTTCTGCTTCTGTAGTTTCATTTATCCGTGCCGGCTTTTCGCAAACAGGGACATGGAGAGTCTTTACAGTGCCGAGGTGGAGGTCTTTGGGAACGATTGCAGGGGCTGCTGCTCCAAGGTTGACAGGGGCATGCCCTGTACAGGTTGTACGTCAGGACGGGTATTCGTCTTTATTTCAAATCTGGAAAGCGAGACGCTTGAAAGAATTCGACTATCATTTACAAGGGATGAGAGAGTTTTCGTGTCGAAAGTTTCACGATGGACTATATTGGAGACCAGCCGTTTTTGTCAGTTTGGCTGACAATAAAAGTAAGGTATATTCGTCGGCAACCTTCTCCGTGGACTGCTACTCTGGTCAGGGATTTTTTAGTGGCTTTTGATTACCCAGTCCAGGTGCTCGTTCTCACAATCACCATAACGTTGCCCAATTAATGGCAGATTTCAGTTGTGGGGAGGACTGTGTGTTTCATATTTTATCTAAAAAATATTGTCGTCCTTTATCTTAAGACATCAATTGAACAGAATTCTACTACTGAAGTTTTAATTACTTTAAGTTGTATTTTCAATCTTATTAGCTAGTTCCTTGCTAGGATCATTCGTTCATTCGAATGTGCTAGGACTTTACGGTATATTACCCGTAAAACTCGATTTAGTGAAGGAGCTTGACCATATGTATTTTCTCTGTTGCTTGTCTTTAGGTGCTGTTGCCATCATTGGCTTTGCTGGTGGGCGAAGCTTTGCATCAACGGTATAGGGCACCCGCTTCGGCGGAGCAGCTTCATGGGAATTGGGAATTGACTAGTCAGACTCAGGAATCAAGCCTCAAGTCGATGTTTAACGAGGTATGTGAATGTACTTTTTTTTCTTTAATGTTTTCTCGCACTCGCTGTCATGCCCACCGACGTTGACATGGAGGTACGAGTTTGAGTAAAGTGGAGTAATATTGTGGCTAATGAGGCAAATTACTGATATCTACTTTCTTTGTTATTGGTTGGATTTTTGATGGGAAAGACAGTCGAAGGAGTTTTATTATGGTTCAGAGTGATGTTTTTGGTGGCGCTCTTTACGCCGTCCCTTCTTGTTGGCGCCTTTGTCGACCTCAAGGATGGTCCGCTGCGGAGGTTTTGGTTGCACCTTCTACTGTGGACACTTGAAACTGCGGGTAATATCCCTATATCCAAAGATCATTTGTCTCTCCTTCATCTCATGTTGAGAGTGCGTCGGAATGAGTACTCATTGGCTGGGCGATGTGACGTCCACTTGGCGTTTTGTTATTTCTTTATCTTTGATATAATTATATAATCTTTGATATTTTTTGGGCTGACGTCATCTCTTCATGGCTTCTTACATAGCTGCTCAAAATTGTTATTTTGTGTTCTCCAGGTCCTGCATTTATTAAGTGGGGACAATGGGCTTCGACGCGTCCTGATATTTTCCCCGCAGACGTTTGCGATGAGCTGTCTAGGCTTCATATGCAGGTTTGTGAATTTTTGCTTGAAATTTCTAACTACATTGCAATCAATAATTTATCCCGAGAGAATCTTCTGAACTTTTGCAGTAGGTATCTTGTCTGTTGTAATAATCTATATGTTGGTTTGGCAGGCGCCTAAACATAGCTTTGCGGAGACGAGGAGAATCATGCAAAAAGCTTTTAGAGTTCCTATCGAGGCATTATTTGACGACTTTGAGCCGGAGCCCGTGGCATCTGGTAGCATCGCTCAGGTATGCATCATAGTTTAGAGCGCATCAATGTACGTTACAGTCATTGGGCATGGTCTGTTCGACATCATGTATTGAATTATGATCGTTTTACACTTTAGGGAGGTTGAATATACCGAATCTTTGTGCGGTTGTGGTTTTGCGCAGATCCATCGGGCTGTACTAAAGAAACCTCCTGGAAACGGTCCTCCGCTAGTTGTTGCTGTGAAGGTAAATGAAGTATTCATGTCACAGTTCTTAAGACTAGTTACAAGCACAGGTTTTTCTTTTCTTAGTTTTCAAATTTTCGTGTTTTCCTTTCGGAATGTTCCTGGTTGTTTGCTTGGTGAGATGGTTTTCACGTTCATTGTTTGTCGTATTCCAAGGTCTAGCTAATTTGGGGACTTATTATGTGTTGTTACGGGCGATTTTGTTTAGGTTCGACATCCCAAGGTTCATGATCTTCTCCAGAGAGATTTTGTTATAATCAGATATTTAGCCACGTTTTCCACGATGATTCCAGGCTTGAAGCACTTGCAATTGGATAAGACTGTTCAGCACTTCGCTGCTTTTATGACCAGACAGGTGTGTAATGATAATACGGAATGTCTGAATTTTCTCCGAGTCAAAAAAAGTCTCTGTTTCTGTTATGCTACCCAGGTGCAGTGTATACTTTCGTTGCTATCACTTCCGATTCATAGATGCATAGATTCATAAATCTGGAGTATGTGCAGTTTAATTATATATTTTTTATCGTCTTTTTCTGCTAGTGGTTTATATCAACGTGTGCTCATTTCCGAGTGGTGTGACAGGTGGATTTAACTTTGGAGGCTGCACACCTTCAGAGATTTATATACAACTTTAGAAAGTCAAAAGATGTTTCTTTTCCAACACCCATTTATCCATTGGTTCATCCCACAGTTTTGGTAGAGGTTAGTCTTTATTTGCAACTTTAACCTTTTCGTGTCTATTGTTGTGGTCTTGTCTGTTCAGTCTTTTCTTTTGTAATTACCTTTGGAGGAGAAATTACTTATTGAGATGCCTTCTTGGGATTGGTTTCTGTCTCAGACTTATGAAGAGGGACTTTCAGTGTCCAAGTATGTGAATTCGGGTCCCCTGACCAAAATTCACTCACGGCTTGCTTATATTGGTAGCAGTTGCCTCTTAAAGATGATGCTGGTAAGTATTGATGCACTTGTCATCCTCAATTTGAATTTAATGAATTTGTGGAATCGAGCGCTTCAATGTTCTGTTCTGTACCATAATATATATGGATAGATTTATTGAGTATGTTCTATATGGGTATGTTCTATTCTTTAGATGGGAGAATTTTTTGTTGGCACGGGATTTATCGTTTGTGCAAACATTTTCGAGAAGAACTTGTATCAAGATCAACCTTAGAATGATTGAGCTTTGCCCAGATAGCGTTCAATCGCTGCCGTCGATTTCTCACACTTGTCTGGATTGATGTTGCAGCAAGACAATTTTATTCATGGAGACCTACATCCAGGAAATATTTTTGTGCGTTTTGTGAACAATGTTCCCAAGGTTGTTCTTCTAGATGTCGGCATGACAGCTGAATTGAATGCTCACAGTCGGGCGGTGATGTTGGATCTTTTTAAGGTGAGTTCAGTCTCATCATCCTGTTTCATTAGACTTTAGGTATTCTCTTTGTATACTATAAATTGGTTATAGCATTTGCTTCACTCGTTTTTTTATGAAATCTAGTCTAGAGCAAACGCAGTGAGTAATTTTTTTCCAATTCGAGGATCATCGGTCCCCCTTGCAGATAATGGCTTGGTGCTCGGTTTTGGAGGGGAGTTCTTGTGATTCATCTCGTCGGTGTAAATGCTTTGTAAATTGGACTGCCTTTTAACTGCTATAGTGTACTGCAGGCGATTGCAATAAAAAACGGACATGATGTTGCTACTCATACGTTGCAGTTTACAGATGATCAGACTTGCCCTGATCCAGAGGTGAATACTTCCTATTTTTCATAACTCAGTTTAAAGCATACGAAGGTGGAATGTTGAGCTTATTGTACGGTTTTATTTGGGGTAATTTTTTATTCCACTGTTGCACCTTTCCATTGAGGATTGGCTTTCCGTTGCACTCAGCTATTATAACTATAACGCCGTGTACTGTTTACTTATTATCTTTAATCAGTTGTCGTTGCATGTGGACACAAGCCCTGATTTTGTTGGTATTGTTTCTGGATACGAACAGGCCTTCAAGAAGGCTGTGGATGACAAATTCAAGGAATATTTGTCTATTCGAGGGACAGCAAATAATACTGGCGAGTGCATGACAGAATTGTTTGACCAAATACGTCAACATCGTGTCAATATGGATGGCGACGTGTGCACCGTCATGGTCACCACTTTGATACTAGAGGTATACAACATACCTTGTAACTGTTTCTCTCTTTGTTTAATATTCTCCTATTTCATTTTAAAAGATTTTTTGCTGTATCTTAGTCGATTTGAAACTGCAATCATCCTTTTTTGAAGAATAACATGCGTTAATGGAATGCTAAACGTCTCTTAAATTTCAGGAAACTTTTACTGGAGATTGCAAATCAATTTTCTATGTATTTAGCGTCTGCTAGAAGTGTTGCATTTGTAATGTTGGTTCGTTTACTTACATCTTCTAGTCCAATTTAGTAAATGAGAGGATCTGACGTGTTGCTGTGAAATGTTTGATACAGGGTTGGCAGAGGAAATTAGATCCCGACCTTGATCTTTTTAAGATGTTGGAAGAATTGTTGACGAAACATGAGTATGCAGTTCCGTTTGACTACATCTTTAACGCAATTGCTGCTCCATGATGGAACCCATGCCAGCGCTCTTTATTAGATTTGTTAATTGTTTCTTCAATAAAAATATTTCACGATATTGGCACATTCGATTTGAGATGGATTGCGACTTGTTGTCGAGGTCTTGTGATTTTGATTTGGCGTTTGTCAATGTGTTTCTGAATCCACTTACAGTAAGTGCTCCAAATTGTGACATGTTCCTAAAACAGACCTCTTCAGATTCAGATTCTTGCCTAGAAATGGATGACTTTCTATTCCTGTAGAATCACGGAATGCTCCAATTGGTTCAAAAAATTGTACATTTTTGACCGAGTAAAAATAGGATCCACACTCAAATCCTTACTTGGACGATTTTAGGTGGTGTTATCTTTCTTTTATCACACATTTTGAGCCAAGTACTCGTGATGAAGGCTCAGATTTAGAAGCCTTCAGTGCCTTCAATAACAAAAGATTTTGCTTGTACTAATCCTCGAATTGTAACATCATAAGAGTATTCAGAGGTCTCAACTTCATGCCATTCGATATTCGATACTTCACAATTGCTGTCGGTGTAGCTTGAAAAGTACTCCCTCCTTCTAGAGGCTATATCCCTTGAAACATTGGTTAGCTTTCAAGTAATGGTCTATATAAACTTCTTAGCTTTTGTTGTCAATGATTGTATATTAAACTTTAAACTTCATTGCCAACTTCAAGGACATTTTCAAAGTGAAAATACTATTTTTTAAAATTTTCAATGTTGTTAAATTCAATAAAGAAAATGTAGCTACTATAATCTCCTTTTTATTCCATTTTAAATCTCAAGAATTGTCCAAATTGCCACCAATTATACTATGATGTTCATCAATATATCTCTATTTTTTAATATTAAAATAATACTATTTGAAATAATTTCATAATTTCTATAATGTTTACAAAGATTTCTTTAATAAAATCTTATAAAATATGAAGATAAATCTTAAATGTAGATAATTATATAAAAATAATATTAATTTAAAAAAAATTGTGTTTAATTATATAATTTGATTGAGTGAGGACATGATTTGTCTTCAAAGGGTTAACTCTTTAACCCCTAAACGTCAGAGACTATGTTTTCACCAAAACTGCTCCCAAATTGCCCTTGCATTCACAAGCATCAAAATTTAGATGAAAAACATTTATGGACAAATGTAACCGTAGGATCTTGTATTAAAATAGTTAGAGAAGATGTGGAAAAAATTTCAGAATTTTTCACCATGTAGATTGCAAGATATTAACGTTTGAAGTGACAAAAATCCTTTTTTTGGCCCTGTCAAAATACAGGCAGCTGCACTTCACAAGGTCACATTTGTATGAAAAAATGTCCAAAATGGTGGTTACTCGTTGGATTAATTCGTCAAGTCAAGTTGGCTACATGCTTGAAAAATCTTAGATCATTTGGAATTGCACAACATATAGGAAAAAAATAGTAAGTAGAAAGAAGTAGAGAATGATTAAAAATACTAAATTGTTAACAATTTATTTATAGAATTGAAAAATGCCAATTGCAATGGTTGTAATGTTGTTATAAACAATATACACCTAATGTTTTTATTTTTTCCAAAAATATTTAAAATTGAGTTAAATAAAGGACTTCAAAGTTTATTTTAAAGTAGAGATTCCATAACTATCCACAAACTAATCCAAACTAAAATCCCTCCATAACTTTCATCTCATTAATCAGAATGGAATGATTCAAAGCTTACCACATATATAAAATTTTAGAGAATCAATTTCAAATTTTTATTTTTATAAGAAGTGAATTTTAAAGATTTTTTTTTTTCTGTCCAGATTGCCCAAGCTGCCCACTACCCACTGAAAATTACATATCATGCAATAACTTTTGAACCATGTAGTGAAAAGTTATAAAAAAAATTGGGCCTTAAAGCTACTCCTCGTCCTCATATTGTGTAAAATTTTTAAAGGAAAAAAAATGAAAAACTCCATTTGTAGTGAACTGCCCAAAATTGCTATGTTGCCAAAAAAAAGTTGTTTGGACGTTTAGGGGTTAATATCTAAATCTTTGTTCAAATTTTCACAAATATTCTCTCACATCTTTGTATGAATACAATATATATTATTCACCTCAATTCCATGAAATTGTTCTTAGAAGAAGGCTATTTTTTTCTTAAAATTCTAATATTATTTTAGGTGAATGAGAAAGTTTTTGAATGAAATATTGCCTAGAAATACTTTGTTCACCATCAAAATATGGACTTTGCCTCTTTGGAGTACTTAGGGGTTTAAACAATCAAAGCAAAGGCTCCTCCAAAAATAAATAACATTTTTGCACTTGGCCAAATGTAGTGACTGTACTTACAATTGCTTGCTACAAAGTGTTTTTTCAAAAGTAGGGTATCCTAAACTTTTTCAAGAACGTTGTTTCTTTTGTTCTATCGTGTAGTACCGCATTTGTGCTCACAACTTTTTGATAGTTTTTTTTTAAGTAGAACAAATACAAAACATACACTTCCTTCATCTCAATAATTCGTTTTGTTTGTATGCTTTTGTCTTCTAGCACTATATAGTGCAATTATATAAATACCATTTTCATGTCAATTTCACGTAGTACACAAGTAATAATTGCAATCACTTAAAGATTCATTCAGAAAATCAAAACAAAATTGAAGGTATCTCCACTTCCTTCACATTTCAAGTTTATATTTCACACAAAACATTGAAAATGCACTCCAACGTCAGTCCTTAATTATTGTATTTAAAATAGCTACATTTTTAAATAAAAAGCTATGAGGGGCATATTTCTAATATCTTATGATTTTTGTAAATTCACTCATGTGATTTTTTAATTAATATTATCTTACATATAAAATTCAAGTGTCCCAATTTTTTCCTAACCTACCTTTTTTTGTAAATTTTTCCTTCTTACTACATACCCACTATCTAGTGAAAAGATGCAACTCAGGGTTCAGAAGAGGCCCCTTTCCGCCTCCCCTTCCCTCAAAAAATCCACAACCGTCAATCACAATGTAAAAAAATATACACACACACACTTGCCGTTGATCTCATTTTTAAAAACAAAATGTTGATGTCCAAATCACAGCCGTTGATCAAGTTGGTCGGCCGCGTTGAGAGAGGAGGGTTACAGAAACTGGTATGGGTTTGTCCCATATTGTTTGTCAAGTATGTTGGTTTCTGAAATTACAAGAGGGGAGGGGGAGGGAGAGGGAGAGGGGTAATGAAAATTTTAAAATTTTAATTTTTCTTAAAGGGGGGCAAGGGATATGAAAAAAAAATTAATTTAAATTTTTTTAAGGGAAGGTGTATAGTGAGGAAGGCAACCTTCTTTTCACTATCCGCTCAGAAGATAGGTACATATAACAAACCATATAAAGAATACATCATGAAACCCACAACAATCAATTCAATTCAAGTGCTATTAATAGATTGAGTAGTAGTTTTCAATATCAAGTTTACCATTGAACACTTCAAAATCCACACTCAAACTATCCCACGAACATGGTCAATATGACTCCAAATTTTATTCACGTTGACATTAACACTAAAAGATTGTACAGTTGAAATTTCTTTACACACCTACAACACTTCAAAATACAACACTTCAAAAGCAATGATGTTTTTGAACCCAAAGCGGTCGTGGGCAATTAGGGGGGGCATTTGCTTTGCAGGAGAGCTTCGAGTTCCGCATCGCCGCATTTCCTCGCCGCCATAGATTACGAATTCCTCCATTCTCGCAGCAGCAAGAAACCTTTGAATCCATTCAGTTGTCGCTTCAATTCCATTCCAATGTTGCTCCAGGAAATGCGCACTCAACCTGCTTCAATTGTTACAATAATCCCTTGCAACAAGCGCTTCTTCACACGGTGGTAGGCGGTTTTCGACGGAGATAGGTCACAGTGAGAGAGAGAGAGAGAAAAAAAATAGGAGTCTCTAACTTTGGAGCAATTTGCGTACTGGCGATGGCTACCACGAGTGCTTCCCTTCTTGTCGCGCCGAAGGCCGTCAGCAGGACAATTCTTGCGTATTCTGCGACGTCATTACCGACTTGCTGTTCTTCTCCGTTTGTTTCGTCTTTTAGGGTTTCTGGTGTGACGTCATCGCTAGAGCGTCGGTCGTCGCCCAGAGAGGAGTTGGAGTGTTTGCGCCGGAGACGGAAATCTGCTTCTAGTTCGCGTCCAATTGTTTCTATGGTAAACTCTCTTGGTGTTCTTTGTGCTATTTACTGACTTTAGGGTATCTTGATCTGGTGTGTGCTGGATTGTGCTGAATTTGATGCTTGGAAGGCTGCTGTTCGGATTCGCGGATTCCGGAAATGAAATTCGAATTGCTTTTGGAGAGAAATAGTGGATTGAATACAAAGTAATTTGCGGATTCTGTGATTTTAGTATTAAAATTAATCGCGGTTGGAAGTGACGTCGTTTGTTCTCTAGTGTTAGATAGAGAGGAAATGCATTCACAGTTTCTAGCAAGCATTGTGTGCTTCTTTCCCCTGGCGATACCAGGATTCCGTTTCAGCAGTAGTGGTAATTATTTTGTACTGATTTTTTTTCTTTGGTTTTGTCTAGGCGTCATGTTCTTGCATACTCCTGCGTCAGAATTGGCAAGGCAATTTGTATGTCTTGACTTCGTAACGATTAGATTGCTTACTGTGGAAAGTAGGTGAGTATTGGATTGTATAGATTATTTGTAGAATTTAGAATAGTTCTGCAAGGTGAACGAACTCCTCACACGTGTATGAAGCTCACAAGATATTGAAGCTCACGAAGTGATCTTCTCTTTCTTTACTTTTTCTTTTGGTTTTCACTTTCTTTATTTTGGTTTTGGTTTTCTTTTGCTTCTGCTTTGAGACCATAATTCATATACAGAGATATAATTCAATTTGAAACTAGGCCATAATAATTTGGAAATTAGAAACATAGCCAAACAATGGGTTCTTGAGCACAAGTTGCCTTGTAGAGTGACCATCGTAGATATTATTATTCGATTGACGAGGAATTTGTTTTTTGGCATTCGTCACGTCTACGTGAGTTCCGCATATCCTCTTCAATCTACACTGCTTGACGTCACTTTCTATGCAGACTAGTAATAGGTCAAGTATCCCCACCCCAAGCTCTGGCAACTCCAACAAGATAGTATTTGTTGCTGGAGCAACTGGACAAACGGGCAAACGAATTGTAAAAGAGTTGCTCATGCAAGGATATGAAGTGCGAGCAGGGGTCCGTGATATAGAAAAGGCTAAGAGCACTCTTCCCAAGAACAACAATCTTGATTTGGTGAGTGTCTTGTTATTCTTTTCGTGTGCAAAACAAAGACTAGCCGCTGAATACGCGATAAAATGCATGCCCTGAGGCGAACTCAATGAGACTTCGCTAGATTAGTGGTGGACTACGACATGCACATTGAATTTCTCGGACGGAATTTTCTTACCGTCTCAATAGACTAACTTTGTTCAGGGTTTATCCTTTGTTCGTTTTAATAACTTAGAGTGGTTGAATGTGTTTTAGGTATTGGCAGATGTCACTGGAGGTCCGGACTTGCTTGCCAGAGCCATTGCCGGATCATATGCCGTCATTGTTGCGACGGGTTTTAGGCCTTCATTTGACCTCACAGCGGCATGGAAGGTATATACTAACCTATTAATATCAGAGCATCCTGATGGTGACTTTTGCGTGAGTCTAGTCAAGATAGTCTTTTGAACATTTGCAACAGTGAAACCTTTCTGATTGCTTACCAAAATGACAGGGAAAAATAAGTATTGAAGTCGATTATAGGATAGAAGGTTTCTTCTCCCGAGTGGCATTTACAGCTGTGTGGGTGCACGGTGGATCTGAAGTTTTCTTTTTCCTTTAGTTTTACGCTTACATGAATGGTCCAATATATGCAAACATTTATAGCACGTTGCTGAGATGGAGAATTGACATTTATAGCACGTTTGACAGGTTGACAACACCGGTACTAAGAACATGGTTGACGCATGTCAGCAAAAAGGCATCAGAAGGATGGTACTTGTAAGTTCGATACTGGTTAATGGTGCTGCCATTGGACAATTTCTTAACCCGGCCTACATTGTGCTGAATATTTTTGGACTCACCCTCATTGCGAAGCTTCAAGCGGAGAAATATATTAGAAAATCTGGAATCGATTTTACGATCATCAGACCTGGTGGCCTGAAGAATGATCCTCCAAGTGATAATATCTTGCTTTCGAAAGAGGTAAATACAAATGCATGATCTTGTGAAGTAGACATTATTCTGAATTTTATGAAGTAATTAATGCTCTTTAGTTCCTTTTGAGCATTTAGTCTAGTGCTACTGTTTGAATTGTATTGAATTATCCAGATGTTAACCTTTTGTTTTGAATCTTCAGGATACACTATTTGAAGGCTCCGTCTCTCGAGACGTTGTAGCGAAGGTTGCTGTTGATGCTTTGAGCATCCCTGCAGCATCATACAAGGTGGTGGAGCTAGTATCAAAACCAGATGCGCCTTTCAGATCCATCCGCGAACTTTTTGCCAATTTGAGATGATTACGTATACTTGTCTGGGCTTCCTTGTAAATTGCTCTGTATAGGCATTTGGTCAGTACCCGCCTCAGTGTCCATGGCTTAGGACGACAGAAAAGGCAGTTCGCCAAATTTGTAAGTTACACCAATATTTGGACTCTGCACACTCTTCCGTGTGTCTGAGCTTGGCAAATCAAATTTTAGGTCAAATTGCGCATCACTTGTCATGCATCTCCTTACCCTGTTCCTCGCATGTATACTCTTTCCTGGGTATTTGTCATTTCCTAGAAATACTGGAATTTTAATTACAATTTCTAACGTTGTTGGAACTGTAGATCCAACCATAGAAATGGATGGATGACATATTATGTCCTGTACTATGGTAGATGGCTCTAATTCAGACCCAAACTGTGGCTTCAAAAGCAATAGTCAGTGGATGTGAGTTGGAATGCTCATAATGTCAGAGCATTAATGAGATTTGTTCATACTTCTTTAACCCAGGAACGCCGGGGAGGCCATTCTGTGGCTTTCCAATGACTGATTTTTACTGTGGAGGGAGATTGAAAACATTTTTTCATCCATTTTTTGTTTCTTGACCTTTCAGAGAGGGTTATGAAGAGTAACCAAGTGAATTTGAAGTTTTTCTAGTGATTATCATCATGTGAATGAGAAGTTAGTGAAAAAAACGGATCACCAAAAATGCTAGATTCAGTGTATTTTAGGAAGTTGTTGTTCCTTGTTCTAAATCTGAAATTTCTCAACAAAGGTGATATTTTTTTAATTTGAACCCAACTAATGAAATGAAGTTCATTAGTTCAAGTTTCTACTCCAATTGGAATTTTTTCAAAATTCCTAATATTTAATATTTCATAGCAATTTGAACTTTGGATGGATTTCAATGTCTACTAGATTCTAATTATAGAATGTCACGGAACTTGAGTTTACACCATGATGTTCATGAATATAATATGCACCCATGGTTAAATTTTCAGATTTTTTGAAGTAATTTTCTATTTGATATGATTTTTCTTCATTAGATCTTCAAAAATTCACAAAAAATCAAATTTTCACCAAAAAAATCTAAAATTTTGGTGAAGTATAGAAGACATGTTGTTTCATCTCTGAAAAATAAATCAAAATTTTTTCATACTATCTTGTTGCAAAATGGGAGCAAAGTGAGTGATGACAGTGAAGCCTGAAAATCAGCGGTCATAGGTCCGGCGTTTCTGGGTTAATGGATGGAATAAGAGCCATGAAGGGTCCATTTCAAAGCCAAAGTGTGTCTACTTAATTTTTCTAAATGGGAATTGATTGCCCAATTGCCTTCTTATACATGTTAAAAGAATGCAGGGTTCGTTTAAGTTTAGTAAGGATCACCTTGTGTATTACTTTTTGAATGCCTCATTGCTTGTTTTTGGTCTAGCCATATCTTTTTTCAGACTGCACGTGTGGGGATTTTGCAAGGCCTAGGATCAAGAATAGGTGCCTACCATAGGATTTCTTTGGAAATTCATAAGTAATTCATAATTGCTCCAAAAAATATGAAACCACTTGTGTTAGATTTTGCATCAATTTTTCTTCAAGTGAAAAATAAGTGAAAATATTTTCAAGCATCTGAAAACCATCAAAAAGGCCCAACAGCCCTTAATCCCTCACCACCCAAGGGGACCAAATATGTCCTCATTGGATCACTCAATGACTCCTAAGCACCAGAGACTTAAGAATTTTAGAGCTTTGATTATTGGGCATGGACTGTAGCACAATTGACCGCCGCAAATGATGTACATTTTTCCAGATTTAGAGCTTAGAGTCGATAGAGGGCAAAAAACGGACATGGCGGTTTATCCTTTTTTTTCCAAAAATGACCGGCATTTGCAGGTGAGAGATCGTTGGGCTCGTGGCGCAAGTAGCTAGGTTGTTGAAGGGTCCACAGAGACAGAGCAAAATCTGCACATGGCAATGGAATTCGGCGCTTGTAGGATGGAGGCTACGGATTTCGACTTCTACATTTTGATGTTGTTCTCTTTTTCATGGAATTTGGCATGAACCCCGGCTTACGATTGTGCTGTCCATAGAGCTCCTTCCCTCTCCCGGACTTGTAAAGCCGATTACATGCCTCATGGCATTCGGTCCTACCGGTGCCGCTTCTCCGCGGACCCAATGGGTGTCTTGCTTCTGTCTTACACATTAGCTTCAAGAATCCCAAATTTGCACCGTCGATGTTGAGAACATTGCCCACGACCCTACCGAGTTTTATGCGATTATGTTGTCTATTCCGCCTGACACGACTTCCAAATTAGGTGGAGAGTGTGACAAAAAGCCTCCGACAATTGAGCTTTGCCACAGATCAAGTATAAATCTCTACTCATCGCACCATTGAAAACTCGTGAGATTCATAGTTTCCACACCGTAGTGAAAGTTACTTTCAATCCATGCGGTCAATTTTGCCAAAATTGACATCGATGCCTTCCAAATTAGCAATTTTCGTAAGGGTCCTCAAAAGCTACCGTGACAATCTATCAGACTTTAGGCGGTGAGGGGTTAAAGTGACAATTTATGAGCACACTACCTTATATATTATAATTATTATACTAATTCATTTCACAAATGTAGAGATAATTGAAATTGTATAACTTGTCCTACTATAATTGTATTATTGGAGACCTCCTTCAAAAGATAGGCTTTCCAAATGAAAGTCATGAATTAGAATATCTTTGGCCACTTGATCATTGTAGAAATCTCCTCAAAGAACATACACAACATGGGACAATAGTGTAAAGTAGCAACACCTCAAAGTAACAATATAAGAGTTCATAGTAAAAAATTTGTTCAATTTTTGTTCAAACAGATTAGCAAATGAAAGATGCTACATGTAGAAATTCTGAATTTTCTGTTACTCAAAGAAATATGATGTAAAGTTTCAAAAGCAACACACTATAGGTCCCTACTATGGGTTTCAAACTTAGTAGGAAACAACACATTTGGAACCTTGAAGTAATAAAGTGAAGCATGAATGAAGGTACTCATGAATAGTCACAGTTTGCTAATGTACTCAAATTCTAAGTAGAAAATTTCAAAGTTTCACATGCAAATTTTGTTTCCCTGTACGGCAAAAAATTATTGTTTGTTTCAGGTACTTGTTGCTTTAAGGTGCTGCTACCTTACTAGTACATGTTGCTCATAATCAATGTACGCTCATTTTGACACTTAATACTTTAGCTTCGGAACGAAGTCCAATCGCACTAGCTATCGAACCTGTGAATCCATAAATTCGTCCTTGCTCTGGTCATCACAAGTAGGTTTCAGAACTCAGAAAAGAAGCTCTAGCAATCAGGACGTCGAATTTACTTTCAAATATCAGCTGAAATGAAATGTCAAGTGCTTCAAGCATCTTAGCATGCGTTTACTAAAACCGATAGAGACCTGATCCCATCTTCATTACTGACCCCTTCTGACAGCAGCAACTCACCTGTTCATACACGCGGTTGGAATTAACTTACCTGCTGCTGGCCTTCAATAACTACTAAGGTAGGAGGCTCGAATGTTGGAGGGTCATTTAGAATCACTCATGTAGACTCATCTGTAATGCACTTGAGGTGGTCTTCAAATGGACCTTTTACTGTCATTGAATGGATCAATAAAAAAAATATTATTTATTGTAAGAGCCAATCATTCACTTTGATTTCCCCATTTCTCTCTAAAAGCTGTAAGTAAACGATTTCTGGAAGACCTATGGTCAGAAATAGGAACCTATGACTCATCTTGTTTGAATATGCATAAGTAATTCAAAAATGCTTCAAAAAATACAAAACGACTTGGATTACAATCAGAATCTATTTTTCTTTGTCTGCAAAATGAGCTAAAAATAATCCCTTACAAGAAACAACATGAAAAAGGCGAACCAGCCCTTAAGTGCACGCTTTAAGAGCCTCCTACCTTACAGCCCTGAACTTTGCTCATGCAGCCAAAGCATCAGGAATTCAAAAAATGACTTGCAACCAACTTGCTCAAGACTCCAATTTAAAACAATTATAGTGCGGCAGTACAATGCCGTTCCATACGAAAGTCAGACTGGTATCACCCGAGTCTCACCAACATCAGAGAATCAGAAACATCAGAGAATAAGTGACATCTTGAAAGGTAATGGACATCAAACGGAGATTTCGAATGAACCAGTAATCCAAGATTTTCCTGTAAGAACGTCGCATACTGGTACAACACTGTCCCGTAAAGCAATCCATACGGTACAGTACTTGGACACATCCAAGTACAAGTGCAAGTACAGTATCAAAAGAAATAAGGGGACGGCGTCTTGCGGTGACTGATTGACTCTAGCTCAACGTAACTTCTTGACTTCGCTTAAATCGTTAGATAAATTATCCGCAATCAGTGTATTTCCAATGCAAAGGAACTCTGTTTCCGTTTGTTCCAATAAAAATCAGTGTTAATCATTTGCATTAATAGGATAAATTAGTGTACTTCTAATTTTAAAATGACACATTATTTGTAAATTTTAATATATTGAAATTAGTGCAGGCTGTATTGCACTAATTTCCACCCAAATTACGATTTATAGTGACAAATTTTACAGTGACACTAATTTTGCACCCTTACTAATAGGGTTAATCAGAGTATCAGTCCTCATATCTTCTGACCCTCAGTGGAATAAAAAATGTCCAGATTCTATTTTTAAGTGAATAGAATGGATTACAGGGACACATGGAACAGCACGGTCATGGAACAGCAGATTGAAATATAAGATTGTGAGACCATGCATAGGAAAAATAGGGATATGATTCTCTGGATTTCCTATTTTGGCGAAGAATCTAATATCTGATGGCAAACCTGCGGAGCCACAGCTCGTACATAACCATATGAAATGCGTCGTACTTGACAGGTGGTGAGTGCCACTCGAAATGCTTCCGAACCTGCACATTATCCCAAACTCTCGTCATCTTGACGTGGAAATACTTCCAAGAACTCTTCACGTAAATCAATTCAATGATTTCAACCAAATACACATTTACTCCATCCCCCTTACCTGACGCACACCAGCATGCAAGACCCGATACTCTTTCATAGTCACTCCTTGGAGTACCTTCTTGAGGATGCCATAGTCTCTCTCCCTCAAAATAAGAGAAAATTTTCTCCAGTCCAAGATGTCATTGAAGGGTAAATCGTAGAAGTCTGCCATTATGACTGCCAAACAGAAAATCACGAGCTTCATGGCCGGAGCAAGACATTCAAGCACTCTTTCTATTCAAAAGAAAATGAAACGAAATAGCCTCCAGCAAGAACATGATCTGCGTACTACTCACGTCATGTAAAGAATGACCAAATGCACTACGCAAGTAGAGGCTCACCTGGAACACAACCGTAGTGTATAGATTCAGAGATTCGAGCACTGTTCACCTGGGATCCAGCGGGGCATATACAGAATTTGCTTCGATAAAATTGCTTTTGGTAGACAAACTCTCCAACAACACGACTGATTCGGTTGTTGGTGATGAAAAGCACAGGGTCGTGCTGCCATGCTTCCGCCAGGTTTACTCTCACCTTCGAATTCCTGTGACCAGCCCAAAACCCCAAGATAGTCCTGCACACCACAGCCAAAATTATTGGGTTCGAAAGAAGTCTTCGTATGCACTTGATCTGTGTGGTTGTGGGTTTACCTCTGAGGAATATCGTCTCCTCCAGCGGGAAGTGGAAAGGGTTGCAAAACTTGGGGCAGAGCAACGTCCTTGTGAGGAATGAAGGACCCGTTGTAGCTGGGTGAGCACACCACGCGGATGGAATTCTTCACAAGATGTTCCACTTTGGCGGTGGCACGAGCTCCGACATCGTGGCATGTCACAAAGAAGTGGTCTGCCCCTAGGGTTCGGTTCCAAAAGGGGTATTTGATGATCAAACTCTCCACATACGTCATTACAATATCTGCCATGTTCTCGTAGCTCAAACCCTGTCATGTAAACGATACAACACGGAGACTCCGCGTGAGAGGACTCAGGCTGTCAAGTCACCTCGAATCGCATGCTCTGTTCTTCGCGTGATTCCTGTAAACAGAGACTAGGGTTTCTCTGAATAATTAGGCTGGAGTTTCATTACGAAAAATATATGGAGGCGTGACGGATACTTCACTGGGGAATTGAGTGGGCAAGCACTCGATAAATCCTCATTCAGAAAGTGCATGCACGATGAACTTCCTTTTACACAGAAAACTAACGAGTCGCGAAAAGAAAAACTCAACGACCTTCATTATAACGCTGGCGAAGGCAAAGTTGCGCAATTCGGTCAAATTAGTGTCCAATTAACCAAATTGCACCGCTGCAGGGAGCCCCGTATGCCTGACTTCCACACGAGCATTACAGTTCGAGGCTCATGATTAATTAGCGATTGATAAGCTAGAATTTGATCTTCCATTGATAGAGAACACAACCTGACCTTGCCTCTCATCTTATGGCAGGAGATGGGAAGAAAGTAGAGATCAGCTGCTGCGGAGTCATTTGTCACGAACCGGCTCTCTCGAAGGTTCTGGAAGAAGTACCCCTCGCTGGCGTATTTTCCAGTCAGCTTGCGCGGCGTCTGGAAATACGTCTCCGGGTCCCCATCAGGATACATGTACACTTTTAACTTCGCCTCCATCTGCTTGAAATCCCGCCGGAAAAGGTCTGCCGAATGGTACACCTGCTCCAACATTTCCTGTCGGTGAGAAGCTTTCCTTCGAGGAACATCCTCTTCACCGAGGGGGAAATCGTTTCTGGGAGAGAGCATGTGAAATGTACTCGCCCCGAAGTAGTAAAGCGCCAACACAAGAAGGGCGACAGACAGCCATATCCATCGCCAGTGCTTATGCATGTAGCTGTAGTAGAACGACAGAACCTGTAAGCTTCGACCTACAAGTATTCCAGGCAACACCTGAGGATTCCGCTCTGCTCCAACTCGGCCTCTCCCTTCCTCGCGAGTAAGAGTCTTAACGATTGAAACGTCCATGTGTGCTACCGGCACTTCAGAAACACTATCCTGCAAGCCTCGCTCGGTAGGCATAAAAGGTATGCTTGCCACAAAGGATTACCGCGACACCCAGACTGGCACTAAAGCGCTGATATTCCAAAACCAAATACCCTGAGCTCCGTCCAGAATCCTACAGCAAGGGTTTGAGCGAAGTCTGTTGGTAACTAAGCAGCGTGGAGCTTCAAGAACCCTTGGAGAACGGACGTAAGCCGCGAAACAATAGTCATATACCAGCCACAGCCACAGCCACGAAACCATCCCCAGCCACAGTACAGTTTGTTACCGCCACAAGACCACAAGAGCCCTTGAGGCTTGGACCACAACACCTCGAGACACTGTCGATTCGCGGGAGTCACAGATTGAAGTCATGGTTTCAGCCATCTTCAGAGCTTAAAACTTTCCGCTTCAGAACACATGATGAAGGCAAGTTATCAGGAAGATAAAGGATTTATTGATGGGTAGGAGGGAATCAGCTTCGATTTCACACAATCCTGCCCAATCTGGTTCAAGGAGTCTTAACTCCTGCATTGACTCTGTCAACTGTGAGTTTAAAATTAAGCAGAACCATGTAGAAGAGCTACTAGGGTTGCATGGAAACAAAGACATCAACAGTGCAGATTAAGAAAATTAAATTCTTAGAGTATAGCAGGCAAACACTTAAGCTACTACAATGGATCTTACTGAGCTCTGCCGATAGCAAGATAAAACATGTACAAGGCTCGAAATGGCACACAAGATGCTAGTGGGAAAAGTGTCCCTACACAATGGAGAATCCAACAAACGTCGACTAAAACTCTTGCCTCCATTGATTAACTAATCTCTATTCTACAGAACATGAGGATTAGACACTGATCTTAACATGCATTAGATCAATCAACCTATGGAAGAAACTCAAAACAGAGTCCCTTTTGTTGTATTTGTCAGTAGCTCGATTATCCTGAACATCCATCTATCCAACATACCTGTTTGATACAATAAAACAATGACAATATCAGTTCCAATTTCATATACAGTATGTAAAGTGAAGTGACAACGTACAAGCAGAGACACAAGTAAGAACATTCATGAATTCCATGATAATGGGAGAGGATGAAAGCTGCACCTGTTACAGCAAAGGTTCCACCAAGAACAGCACAGAGGCGGGTGATAAAATGCCAAAAATTACGGCTGTGTTCCGTGATTGTAACTACAATAGGAGATAAGTCGTACACAAAATAGACGGCTGCATCCACCCCCCGCAACAACAATAGTGGGATTAGTTAACTTCCACTTACCCACGCATTCGTCTTATGAAAGTCACAACAGAAATAAAGTGCTCGTCGAGAAAGAAACACAACTTGAACTACTTATCCTGGAGCTGAACAAACCTGGATAAGACCGGTCAGAGGACTTCATTCGCTGGAAATACTCAGTCACGGAGAACTGGTTTGTCGGCATGATCTCTCCATGTAAATGGTGATACTCAGTAGGCACAATCTGAAAGCAAAATTAAAAAGCACATCCCATCAGTCCGAGATTAACTCCCTCCATATAAGAGACAAGAGAAGACTTCAGTATACCACGTCCGATTCAGGATCTTTCAGCTAGACCCCAATATATCATCATGATAGGAGCCAAACTACAACTGCTGAAGCTGCAGATCCAAGTGCTGATCCGACAGGCAGGCTAAAATTAACCTACCTTCAAAAAATACTTGAAAGTACCACTGATATCATGGAGAATGCGCTCATTTCCATCAAGCGGGTTGTGTACGCCGGGATAAGATGGCCCAAAGGATAGATCGTGAATTACATGACTCACATTCACTTCGTATCCTGTCTCAAAAATCTGTCTCACCATTTCCCAACCATGTTATGTTAACAGGGTGTCAAAAGAAACTTGTTATAGAGAAAACGACAATCAATCCTTCACATCGCTTCGAGAGTACAACGACTATGATGAGGAAAAATTTGTGAATAAAAGTGAAGATAGTAGTACCTTCGAGGCAACGTACGGGCTCAAGCCATGCATGGAGATATGAAAATTTCCTGCAACACGCTCCACGTCGAGCACACCAAAAACCTGCAAAAGTCAATGATAATAAAATCAAAGAATGTTAAGGGCAAGCAAAGACGATGCACTAGTAACAATTCACAGTAAGAAAATCAGAAAGAATTTGATTACCTGACATCCTTCTCCATCTTCAATCGCCTTCTTAACCTCCGTAATCACTTTCTGTGGATCTTTCTGCGAGGGATGACTATGTACAGGCATGCCGGCAGCTTCATCATGAATTCCGTGCTCATCATGCTCATGCCCTGTAAGGAAACCGTTTGAATTAATACCCACATATGCCTTGTGCTTACATCCTCATATAAGAAAACCAACAGAATCCGCCCCAAAGAGCATATTTTGACTGAGGCGCAGTCAAAACCCAAGCGCTGATCAGCTTCGGCTTCTGAACCAACAAATTCATAAGTAGAAAAACATCCTACCGTGCCCTGCAGAAACTGCATGATCCTTTACTGCCTGATGGTCGCCATCTTTGTGCTCCTCTTTTTTGTGTTCTCCCTCAACAAGATCACTGACATACTCTGAACCTAATACGTAACCATCTCTGTGTATACGCAGCTGTACAGAACAAGATCGCTCCATGATTTCAATACGTTATCATGATTTGTTGTAAGATGAAGTACATTGCCACAGAATCTGATCCAAACCCTTTTCCTCTTTATTAGAATGCAAAACAGAAAATAAAAGAATCTTTCCACACGAACACGCTGACAAACAAGCGGCAGACGATGCTTAAAGGGATAAAGTGATTTAATATAGATACGAAGTTGACAGGAACTTACTTTCCAAATATTGGTGTCAAGATCAACTTCATGCTGGCCAGACATGTCTATCGCATCCAAACTCAAAACTGTACAACCAACGATGATCAATAAACATATCAATGCACAAAGGTACCAGTGACGTAAAGGGCTGCACAGAAGAAAGTAAAGCGCAGAAATCATTAAATTAGTGAAAGAAATCGAAAAAGACAGCTAAATCAGGAAGAGCTGACAAACAAACCTTCGCAGGGCAGAGCAGGAAAGGTCATATTAATGTGAATTGGCAATTTTTCCCCGCGCTTGACATCCACCGACATCTGTGTCAAGGAATTTTCATGTTATTGAAGAGTAATAAAATAATCCATTGCACAATTATAAGAAACACAAAGAACATACCGAAACGAAAAGAAACTAAAATTTGAATACCTCGTGCACAGTGACAGTTTCTAGATAAAAGCGAAGCTCGTGAACGAAGAGAATGGCCATTATAAATAGTCCTACTGCCGAGACTGCCACATCAATGCATCAAATCGTGTCCTTAGCGGTAGTCTCAATATCAGACAAGACATAAAACGTAAGAAAAATTTAGATATTATGTAGAAAAGCCTCCATATCCACATGAACTTACATACAACCAAAGAAGACCAAAAATCCAACGCAAGCTAGTACTAACCTGCTGCACCAGAGGAAGTCTTTTGCATCAAATGATCTTCGGCACGAGGGAAAGCATCCAGATTCTTGATTGCTTGCCATTTTCCCGTTCTGCTCATCTTGATCCCACTCATGGTAACCCGCAATGATTCAAAGGAAAAAAAAAATATCTGCAAAACCAGTATAACAAAAGATTCAAGAACGGTAAGATTGTTGAACGGGGTGTACACAGGCTTTTCACAGCTGCATCGGCCCATATCAGTAGAACTCCGCTTGAATAGCAAGACAATTCCTATCCGACAATACACGCATGTATTCTCCAATTGTAGCTCCCTCAGTTATAGATTATAGAATATAAATGCAGTGAGTGATCGCCTCTGAAAGACAAAGCAAAAAATCGAGACAAAGTCTCACATACGCGCTTCAGCATCCTTAGTGCCGCCTTTACGTAAAGAGAGTATTACTGCAAGACTCTGTAGTCCATTCCTACAGCAGACACGAAATCCAAAATTGAACAGCTAGTGTGCACAGAAAACATGTGCAAACGTTTGCTATAATGAAATAACGAATTCAAACAAGAATCCGAAGCTCGTGCAGCTCAACTGTCACGGCGAGTGAACAGAGTAGCCCATCAAATTTTGGACACAATCACCTAACACCATCCTGAAGGATAGCATTTTCTACGATTAGCGTTTCTTATCAAAATACTTGAAAGAAACTAGTACACGACCGCGACTTGATAACGCCAGACTCTACAGGCATTGAAAACCTTCGCAAAACACGTTCACCCTAGCCTATTTCACGGGAAAATTCGTTTCACTCCGTGGTTTGATTGTCACAGAGGGAAAATATAACAGCGAAACAGCGTCTCGCGCGGCCTATTTCAGAATTTCTCACCTCGAGATACAAAATGGAACCCTAACTTGAAATTACCGCCAATCTATTGATCAAACTCGCCGATACAATCCCAAAGTGCATGTTCTCGGACCTCCAAAATTCCAAAATTCTTGACGAGGGATTCCTGCTCGGGGTTTAATCCAAATCGAGCTCACGGTCGTCACAACGTCAAGTCTCGAGCATCCTCCATAGCTGGACCGGGCGCTGCAAATCTTTGACCAAATGAACGCTTGCTGTGTATATTATTAGTGTGGGACTGTGGGTTTTCTATTTGCGGGAGATACATGGATGGATGAAAATTCCGGATGGACGGAATACTCCGTCGGTCACACTAATTGAAGTACTGAATTTACTCTTATTGACCCACCCAATGCAACTAGCAATTTTAACTTCCAATCAATTGTAAATGAATTTTCATCACATTTATACCACTGAAATATTTGTAGAAAAAAAAAGTAAGGGAGAACCACCCATAATCGACTGAATAAGCAATTCTGAATATGATTTGGAGTAGTGCAAAGCAAAGCAAATATTTTCAGAGGTGGAAGGATAGAAATGATGGGGATTGCACAAATTTTGATAATTTTATCACTTGAATTGTAATTACTATGAATTTTGAAAGGCAAAAAGTACTCGGGACCCAATGCCAATCTCTAAACTCTTCCAATTTTGATCACTGAAAAACTACAGTCTTACTAAATGCTTTCTGCTTTCTTACTCATTACTTTGAGACATGTGTCATGAATTTATTAATCCCAATTTCGAAAAGAAAAGAAAAACATTCTAGCTATGGTTGGAAATAAGTCAATCTATAGGTTGGTTATTGGGTCCTAATCAGGAATGGATGACTTTCCCTTAGTATTTGGTAAAATTGTCAATTCTAGCAAAGAAAATCTTTTGGTGAATCCTAACATAAATTGTACGCTTTTCACCAAAAACTATTGACCTAGTGTTGAAAAACTTATTATTTGGCGAAAGTATCGATCTTGTGCATTTTTTCACAAATCAATAGAATAAAGTTCTTTCATGTTAGAAACCCAAAACTATTTTAAAATAACCATCTTGAAAAGCAAGGCTAAAATCTTCATCTATATTTATTTCTTATGAATTTCAACCATAGAATACATGGGTTAACTTGTTCAAATACATTGTTCCAAAATTTTAGAGTGAATATCCCCACCATTTGCAAGTTCAATGTGCCTAAACTTCAATATGTAGTTTTTTCTAGCCCTACCAAAAGGTGACATTTGGTCTTTCATCTTTTTTAGAAAAAAAAACATATGTCCTATAACATGTGTATTTTGGTCAATATATTGGAAAATGGTTTGAAAAGATATATTAAAAAATCAATTAAAAAAAATTGTGTTCATCTTTAAGAAAATTATAAAGTGAAAGTAGTATTGAATGAAAGAAAAAACTAAATTGCTCATAACTTTTAACATAAATCGAGAATTATTTATCCTAATGAAGAAAATATTCTAGTAAATAGTCAATATCTTTTATTTTTATTTGAGAAATTTCAAAATTGAGAGCAAAGGTTGACTTTAAATGTTATTTCTACCTTCATTGCTAGCAATATAAAACTCCTCACAACTTTCATCTCATTATTCAAAATTGAATGGTTCAAGTGTTTTTGAGTAGGTATCAATATTAAGTACAACAAAATTAATTAATAGTTTTTCAAAATATATTTTTTGTAGACTAGTTTGACATTCAAATTAAAAAAAGCTTCTAACTATACAATATTTATCAAAATGATGTAAACATAGAGTTTCATACATAGATTATAATGATTAGCATCCATATTTTAAAATTTCATGCAAAAATTTCAAATATCGAAGTTGACAAAGCTTTCCTAAGTTCTCAAAAAAACAAATCTAGTGGGTTCTTTAGTCCTTTAGGGGTTAATCAACCTAGTATGTTTTTTAGAATGACAATAGACATGATTGCTTCATGCAATCTAATTACATTGAATTTTCTTTTTGTTTAGGTCCCTCCATTACAACTTTAAGGTTCAAAGAAAGTCTTACATACTTAGGTAGATGAGAGCATCCCATGACCATAGCAAAACAAATCTTCAAAATGAAAAAATGGATATGTGAGCAAAAAAAAGAATCTTATGGCCCACCAAACTACTCATTGTAACCTAGGTCTTTATGTTTCAAAGCCTCTCACCCACATAGTGTGTTTTTTATGTACAATTTTTCACTAGTTGGATACAACCAAAAATGTTGTCTATATTATGTGAAGGTAATTTTCATTTTTTTCGGTCAAAATAGTAAGAGTATTGCTGTTTTTAAAGACCAACAGCCAAATATCACCTAGATATCATCCAAATATCACATGAAAATTGAAGAAATAGTTTTCTACTTCTTCAAAATGAAAAAAAAAATCACTACCCCATCCTATCATTTGGATTCTAATTTTGTAAGGTACCCTTCAAGCAACTCCTCATCTTGACAATCTAGAAGTCTTGCGTAACCAATCATAGTTGTAAAAGTTGAAGCTGCATGGGCCAGGGTGAACTGATCCCTCACTCATCTCTAAAGAGGGAAAATGCTGATTTAAAACAAAATTCCACACATGATAAAATTTGCAAATTTTGAATTCATACTTGCAATTAGAGGCCCTACATTAGCTACATGAGGTGCAAAAGATAAATTAATCAAACATAGAATAAGGGGTCTTTCTTTTTACATGCACCCTTGGAATAACGAGGGGATGAGTGAGGGTGTGGTTCATCCCAGGCACTGTCTACATGGTTGTAAGGGGATCTCTTTTCTAAAAAAATACTCCTCCAATCTTGAGGGCCTCCAAATTGCTTGTGGTGTGTTAATTGAAGGTGGCCACCCAACCTAAAATGTACCATTGCCCCCAAACCTTGATCATCACTCTTGGTTCATCTCCAAAATCAATATGTACCTATGAGTAAAAGAAACGATTTTAGAATCTTTGTAAAAAGAACTTTGACCCTTTTGTATATGGTATCCAAATGTTGCATTCTTTGGTGTGTCGAAACCTCCTTTGATTTGCGAACAAGAAAATATAAAATTTTAACCAGTCTAATAATACTAATTAGGCACATTAGCGGTCTTGGGGCCCTACCCAAGTGGGGCCGGCCTCAAAATCCAACACCCAAAATAGTGTCAGTGGATGAAGTTTTCTTGCACTAACTTACTGTAGTGCTTGTCAATAGAGATTCTTTGACTTCAGACCAAATAGGATCCGAAGCCGAACGTTCCAGAGCACCGGGTACGACGCCACACGGGAACCGGTCAGATCCGACCCGGCCTCGGCCCGCGCACCCGGTCCGTAGCATGCCTCCCTCCGCCGTCGTGCAAGACTTCTCACTATGGTCGCGGTGTGCGTGCTTTCATTGCAGCTGGACTTCGGATGTCAATTTTCCTCGCCATAGCTCCGTCACGTCGTCAATCTCCAGCCTCGTCATTACAGCTCCCAATCGTGACCTGCCATCGGGAAATCAGAGCTCGTCATTATTGAGTCCCCACGATTGCCACGACGTTGACGACTCACTCGGCTTGGAATTGGCTTGGAAAGGTACTGGTTTAGGGTTTGCTTTCGAGTGTTTTTGAAGCTTTGGTCATCTACTTTTGTGTTGCTTCGCTTCTCGGAGCTGAGGTTACGAGGTTGGAGAATCGTGATAGACGTAGTCAGTCTGGCTGCGTCGTTTGTCAGAGTTTCTTTGCGTTGACCACTGCCGAGTGTGGAATTGGAGTTGGAAGGGATTGTTTTAGGGTTTGGATCTTGGAGTTTGTTGAAACTTCAGTCATCTTCTTTCTTCTTCCTTCGCTTCTTGGAGTTGAGGTGTCGAGGTTAGAGAATCGTTCCAGGTGTAGTCTGGCTGCTTCGTATTTTTGAATCATTGGTGGGCTTTCTTTTCGTTGACCATTCCCTCGGGTGGAATTGGCGTTGGGAGGTGTTGTTTTAGGGTTTGGCTTCGGCTTATTTTTGTCTCTGCCGAGTGTGAGGTTTGGTGCTAGGTTCTAGGGGTTGACTATTCTTGGAGTTTTCTCTTCTTTCTTATTTTATGATTTTCTCATTTGGGGTTCCTGCAGAAATATGCAATTTGTGTGTCTTACTGTGTCCCTCAGATTTTCCAAAACTTCCGTTCTTTTAACTCATGAGGGGAAGATTGCCTTTCGTTTTGTTTTAAGCGGTTGGCACTTTGGGAGTATGGTGCGCACGGTTTTTTTATTGCTGTTTTTTAAACGATGCTGGGCGCGGACTGTGAGCAAAGTGATTAACAGAATGAAAGACTCTGTTTCAGGGTTTTCTGGTAGGAGCGCGCATGCAAGTCTTCGCTTCAACTTTGTGATGACTTTAGGGATTTTACTACTGCCTCGGAGGTTATGCAGGTTTCAAGACGGGACAATTATAGGGGGAATCTTGAATCATCTATGAATTGTTGAAAGGCCTGGCCCTAAGGCGTTAAAGAAGTGGGTCAGAGGCAGGTGTAGGACTGGTGATCAAGATAGGAATCAATAATGGCGGTCTTTAATAAGTTGAAGCAGCTCGATGCCTACCCAAAGATTAGTGAAGATTTTTACAGCCGAACTCTGTCTGGCGGTGTTATCACGCTTGTATCTTCCATATTTATGACCCTTTTATTCATCACAGAATTTCGTAAGTGTCTGTAGGTCCTATCATTCTATTTGGACCTCATAGGACCATATTATCGGTTATCAGGTCTTGCATTGTGATTGATCAACGTTCAAGAATTTCAATTTGACAATCTGCTTGAATTAATCTTTGCTGCATCGGTCATCTTAACATTTTCTAACGTTATAATGCCTGCTGGTTTTCAGGGTTATATCTAAGTGCTCAGACTCAGAATCAGCTCGTGGTGGATACGTCACGAGGGGAAACCCTTCAGATCAATGTACGTTGAGAATCACTTTTTTAACTGCACCTCTTGACTTTTCGTTTGCCAATCGATTGATCGGAGGATATATAAATATCTTCTTTGAAATATTAATCTGAATTGGAAAGACTGGTTTCTTTTGTTGTTTGTGAAATTCGCAAGTTCTCTAAGTTTATACGGAATCAGAGGCAAACGAGTGGTCAGGTTCAAACAAGTTGTGTGGTTTTTGTTTTTGTAGTTGGACATCACTTTCCCGGCATTGGCATGTTCAGTGGTCAGCTTAGATGCAATGGATATAAGTGGTGAGCAGCACCACGATGTGGTACGATCTCCTCCCTACTCCATGTTTTCAACATATTCATGAATTCTTACAGATTTGTTGTGGTATTCATGAGATCTGTTCTATCCAATCTTATTTTGCGTTGACCCTAATATTTCATTGCACATAGGCTGGAGACTTTATGTCACCATGTTTTTACACCTATCTGTCTCCTTTATGCAAGTGCAGAGGCACAATATTTACAAGAAAAGGCTGGATTCACATGGCAAAGCCGTTGACGCCCCTAAACCAGATGCCATCAACGCCCCCAAGGTGAGTCGCTGAATTTACGTCCCCGACTTGGGTGAGGAAAGATGTCAAAATTTGTCTGCCTTGACTTTGAATGTGCTGATAAATATTGTGGATTAAGTTGGGCGTTCGTCTTTCAAGTTGAAGTACTTCCTGCTTAGAAATCTGTTGCATTTGTGAATAACTCTAATTAATAATTTGAAACACAGGTACAAAAGCCGTTGCAAAGGCATGGTGGACGGCTTGAGCACAATGAAACCTACTGTGGTTCTTGTTTTGGCGCAGAATCTGTAAGCCTGGCATTCCATGTTTCTTCCATACGTCTGATATTAATGTCTGATTGTCTAAAAGGGTGAAATGCATATCACATGGTTTCCATCTTCTATGGTCTAGCCATCTCTATACATGGCCATGGAAATAGACTTTAGGGTCCTCTTCATTAGTGAAGATGAAGTGATCAATTGGAAATGTACCATACAAGGAAAGGAATGTCCTGAGTCTATCCTGAGTCTGTCCCCGGAATATATGTCATAGCGTGACAAAAAATGGGGTGTGTCTGCAGGCTGATGATGAATGCTGTAACTCATGTGAAGAGGTGCGAGAAGCTTATCGGAAAAAGGGGTGGGCCATGACCAATACAGACCTAATTGATCAGGTTGATATTTAACCTCTTTTATTCTGGTGCTCGCTGGATTACTTTGCTTACCTCTTTAATGGCGATTCTGTATCAATATGGGTCCGTATGCTTCATGTTTTTGCCAACTATGAACGTGGTGCAATAGCCTGCTGCAATATGTGTTCACACTTCAGATTCAATATGAATTGCATCCTCTCTGAGAGTTGTTTTCGCTTGCTAATTCATCTTCATGCTGTGTTCTTTCAGTGTCACAGAGAGGGTTTCATTGAGAGGGTAAAGGAGGAAGCTGGAGAGGGTTGCAACATCTATGGCAAATTGGAAGTCAATAAGGTGGCAGGGAACTTCCATTTTGCGCCGGGGAAATCGTTTCAGCAATCAGCTATGCATCTCCTTGACCTAATGGGGTTCATGACAGATAGCTTCAATGTAATCACAACTTTACTCTCTACAGTGGAGTCTACAATACCCAGAGCGTGTAGTTCTTGAGCAATTTTAACGTAGTGGTAGGCTTTTTTAACGTAGTGCGTAGTGGTGACTGAATTGCAGTGTGCTTTTGCCTGAATGTTGAGTATGATGAACGAATACAATAATAACTCCAATTTCATGTTGTCTGATTTGTTCTTGGGGATCCTTACACTTGTAGGTGAGTCATACTATCAACGAACTTAGTTTTGGTGCTCACTTTCCTGGAGCTGTGAACCCTTTGGACAAGTAAGTTAATTTTGCTCTTTTTTTCTTCTTTGCCAACGTATTATTGTAGTTGACAATTTGAATACCTCTGTTTGTGATAGCGTAACTCACGCTCTCAAGAAGTTCATTCTAATCGATTTCTCATTTCAGGATCACAAGCATTCAGAAGGACCAAAACGGCATGTACCAGTACTTCATCAAGGTTTAAGTCTAGTCTTTTTCATTACCCTGAGAACTTTAGGAATGTGCCTTGGTTATAATTTGGTGTTTTTATTGGCAGACAAGGTAACAATTTGCTGTCTCTGTTGTAAGTTAATGGGTGGATTCTGTTGTTATACTAATTTTCAATGTGATTTGACAGGTAGTGCCGACAGTGTACACTGACATAAAAGGCAGAAAAATTGCAACCAATCAGGTCTGACAGCCTTCTTTCTGTAAGAATTGTATGCACTCGCTTTTGTATCCTGCAAATTGTGATAAGGTTCTGTCACCTCATTAGCATCCTCACCTGTGAAGAATTGTTCATCTCAGTTTTCTGTGACGGAGCACTACACAGCCGGTGACCACGGGCCAAGAGTCGTTCCTGGTGTTTTCTTCTTTTACGATTTGTCACCCATCAAGGTATTGCATCCTGCTGTTTTGAATCTGATTGCATTTTAGTATGTACTGGGTAAAATCGTTCCAGTGGAGGTTGACTGGGAGCACCTACATCCCTTTTAAAGTGTACTAGGTTGATGGTGAGTATAGTTATTCTCTGCTGGTATGGGCACTTGCAGTGATATTGTTTTGCAAAATAACCGCTTGACGTTGTGACCGGGAATTACGATTGACCGCATCTAATTTTGCTTTGCGCCTGTTGGCGATTATCGATGGTAATATTAAAATCTGTGGTGATCTCAACTGCAGGTGAAATTTACAGAGGAAAGACCATCTTTTCTGCACTTCCTCACAAATGTCTGTGCCATTGTCGGAGGTAAGTTGGACAGATTAGTGTTTGAGGTTCTACTTTACAAGTTTTGGTGTTTTAGAAAATGTTTTTCTGATGCTTTAGGGAATAGAGATGGATTTTTAAGTGAAGGTTTCTCTATTGTGCAGGTGTGTATACTATAGCAGGTATTCTTGACTCTTTTATCTATCATGGCCATCGAGCAATCAAGAAGAAGATGGAGCTAGGAAAGCTCAGCTAGTTGGAGTTTTACGATTGTCAGCTTGTGGCAGGTTATTACGATAACCATGTTGCCGCAAGGAATTACTTTGGATTCAGTGACAGGAAGGTAGTCAATAGGTTTTCCCTGAGGGAAGTTGAATTGAATTTAGTTGCAGTATTCATGAATGAGAAGTCCATGAAGTATGAAAATTTCCTGCACTTGAATCTTGCAGTTATGGACTTTGCTTATCATGTACCAATTACACTTCGGAGATAGTTCTTTGCTATGCATGAATGATATTGTGTCGACACTCTGCAGTGAAAGTTGAGAATGCATTGGTATTTTCTTACTGGAATCAAGAACAAATTAGAGCTATATGCAGCTGGCCCAAATATGTGAGTGTTATTGTGCCGTACAATTGCTCTGTGTTTAAGTTGCACATAATTATACGTATTGCCTTTATGCTACGCTGCCCATAAAACTTGCACCGGGCTCCACAATGTATCATGGCCTTCCTAGAATACGACATACTATTGCAGTCTATTTTCTTATTTACGTCTTCGATGCTATCAATAAATAATTGCAGGAAAGAACACTTACCCAAATCGGTAAGCTTGCCTGACTACTATCCATCTCCATGAGTTGTGTTTTGCTAGGCATGTGTTTCAATTAAGATTTTTTTTTTATTATCTTGCATCCTAAGCATCTTTGATTTTGGAGACGCTAGAAGTATTTGCTAATTGACACAAATGTGTGGAGTATGGTGGCAGAAACTTGAGAATTGTCTTTTTTCAGTCATAATGGTTGTGAACTTAGGAATAATACCATGGCTAGTGCAATTATCAACCCATATCACTTTTGTATGACATTGCTCATTGACTTGTAATGTATGAGGGTTTGAAGAGTATTTAGGAAATAGGGTTTGATCTAGCCAACCTTTAGGACCTGCTATATATTAAATGTTTAGAATGTTATCATCCAAACCTCTAATAGGCTAGTTGGTATTTATATTGGAAAATGAGTATAGGAGCTTCAATCATTGATTGATGCCCCATGAATTCTTTCAACAATGGTCATAGAATCTCTACTAGAAACCACTTTGATATACATACTCCTTGAAATCCCATTGTTCATATTGACAACAAAATGTGTTTCATCTACAATTTCTAGGACATTTTCATCAAATAGACCATTTTGAAATCTCCTTTGTAGCACATCCAAATGGTGTGCTATATGCATTTCTATTTGCAATTTTTTTTCAACATTACAAGTCAATTTGCCTCATTGGGACAACAAGACAATGTTGTGGACATCCATGATTGAACTATTGGATCAAAGTAATCATAACTTCTTTGTAAGCATCATATTGTCTTTTGGATCCCTAGATTGAACAATGTAAATAGAGTTTGGGTCTAGCAATATTGAAAGAGCCAACTAAATTTAGCAATTTTAAACAAAACTTCACACTAGTCATTTTGAACCACTCAAGTGCATCAAGGAGTTTAAGATAAAACCATAGGACCTATTGTAGTGGCCTTTGTTCATAGTCACTTCTACTTCCTTAGCTAGATAGTTTTTGTTGCAAGAAAATGTCATGGGCAAGTTCACAATTTTAGCTTTGTTATGAAATTAGTCTCACAACTTCCACAACGAGAGACTCTAACAATAGAAAAAGCCCAAATTGTATCATCATAAAGCCCAATGTTGTTGATGAACTTGCAGATTACAATAGTTGAAATTTGTTGTAAGCAACGAGGAGTGGGCTCAATTTTTGGGTCAAAGTTGAAGAATTGTGGCCATCTATCATCTATACAAAAATTGTCTACATAAAGAGGCAATGATTGAATGAGTGAGGGTTTGAAAGTCAGGTGAGTTATTGCATAAGGTATGCACATGCTATATGTGAGTTCCTGGTGTGCCCAACTATTAGTCCCCCCTCCAAAAAAATTGAATTGAAATCAAAATCAAATTGTAAACGATTAGCAAGTGAATCAAACTTGCGGGAAGACAAGGCTATAGAAATATGTTGAGTCAAGATGAAGCCCATAAAGTGTGTCAAAACTGAATTTTTTATTGACAAATGAATTTCTTTCTAAATTCTCATTTCAATTCTTCAACATAAGAAATTAGAAATTCAAACTTTGTAGTATAAAAATTTAAAGTTAAGAAGATTCAAAGTCTTATAATCTAGTCACGTGAGGTACAAAAATACTTGTTTTCTTTACTTTGAGTGTGAAAAATTGTAAATAAAGTTTTCTTTTTTGTATTGATGTGTGAATAGGATTTATATTACACTTGGTTTTAGAATTACATGGTGATAGGATCTTAAATGTTAATGGATTTGTGGAATTACTATGGGATTCTAAAAGTGTGCAATTGTTGAGTTTTTAATAGTTAAACCGATGAGGATTCGGAAGGATGCTTAGGCTATTTCTCCCTTCTCATTCTAACTCTCTTTTCTCTTCCAGTGTGTGAGTTTTGGAACACTTGTGTGATTTTGTTGATAATCTTTGTGTAATAAAGCTTTAAGCATATATATTTTGAAGTACGTGTAAGTCCTAGTGATTGAGCATCCTTGAATATGTAATTAATTCAAATTCAAGTCCTAGGGATTGGGCATTGTTTGTATGTTGTGTGGAATTTTCTTGTAATAGGAATTATTGTCTTCTTGTGCTTGAAGCAGTTGTTTAGGTGTGAGTGTTTAATTGAATCATTTTGTTCATTTGTTTAAGCTTGGAGCAGTGGGTGATCTTGTTGAAGTTTGGAAGCAATTGTTATGAATGAGAGGATTGTAGCTTTAAAGAATTGTTGGTGACAATTTCCATTGAGTGGTTGAACTAGTTTGTGTGCACTTGAAGTATTGAATATGTTGAATGTGCTTTAAGCAAGTGTATTGTTTTGTGAATGTTATGTATGTGGATGGAACTATGGCTTAAAGGTGGATATTAAATAAGTAAGAATGTCTATTGTGAAAGTGTTGAGACTGTGAGTGGTCAAGTATAGGGATCCTAGTGAATGGGTAGTTTGAAAACTTGTGAATGCATTTGAAGATTGAATAATCGAGTTTTAAGCTGTGGCCTAAAGCTACGTTAATGTCTATGTGTCTGAATCTAAATTGATAAGGAATGTATGAAGGAGTCTTTGTATTGATAGTCTTGTATTTGAGAAAACTTAAAGCAATTGTGTAGCCGTTGTTGGTGAACTGATGGAATGGTTATAGTTGGACTATTTAGCTAGATAGATGGGCTTTAAGCAAATTAGTATAGTAATGCTATAAGCAAATGTAGAGATATGTGATTAATTGATGATATAGAGGTACTGACAGTGGTTTGTTGAGTGAATAAAGAATGATGCTTAAGCAGATTATTGTGAGCCTATGCTTTAAGCAAATGCAACAGGAAATGGATTTTGTAATGCTTTAAGCTATATGTCATGTTCACCCCCGCTTTAACCCTTAAAAGACTATCACTATACTTTCACCAAAAACGTTCCAAAACTGCCAAAATTTTGAAAAAAAACTTTATTTTGACATATCTAACCGTAGGATCTTGTATTATATACTATCATAAACATGTGGTAAAAATTTCAGACATTTCCACCGGGGGGATTGCATGATATATGCATTCAAATTAACTAAAATAATTTTTTTTACCCTGCAAAAAGTAGGGCAGCTGCATTTCACAAGCTCACATTTCTATGAAAAAATGACCTAAATGGTGGTGCTTCTTTGGATTTGTTTTCCTAGACAAGTTGGCCACATGCTTGAAATTTTTCAGATCATTTGGAATAGTACAACATATAGGAAAAAAATAGTAAGTAGGTAATAGTAGAGAATGATTAAAAATACTAAATTATTTACAATTTAAATATGGAATTGAAAATTCCCAATCCCAATGGTTGAAATTTTGTAATAATGTATCTACATCCTACGATTTTATTTTTTTCCAAAAATATTGAAAATTGGGTAAGATAAAGGATTTCAAAGTTTATTTTAGAGTAGGAAATCCAAATCTGCCCCAATACAAAAAATCCTCATAACTTTTGACTCATTGATCAAAATGGAATGATTCAAAGCTTTTCATGTATATAAAACTCTAGAAAATCAATTCCAAATTTTTGTTTTCAAAAAAGGTGATTTTTTCTGATCTGCCCGAACTACCCAGCTGGGAAAAAAAGTAACATATTAGGCGACTTGTATTTCCAAATGTCATGAAATTTGGTGCATATGAAAGATCTTCCTTGCCCCCACATTCTATTAAAATTTCAGCCCCAAATATGAAAATCTCTGCTCGTAGGTACTTGCCCAAAAATTTTATACAACCAAAAAACACAGTTTGGTCTTTTAGGGGTTAAAAGTACTTCCTTTTGAAATCCCATACTAGGATAAGACTGGGATTGCATAATGGTTTGTTGCATTCATTTGTGTTGGATAGAAATTAGAAAATAGACAAGTGAGTGAATCCTTTACTTGAAACCAATGGGTTGTTATAGTTATATTTTCCATTAGAATCGAGTTAATAAGACATTTCTATTTTTTTAAATGACTTTAGTCACAATGCGTTAGACTATTTGATCATTTCTCAGATTGGGTGTTTGTGAAGTAGGCAAAAATCTAGAGTACATTTACTTTAAATGCAAATATCTTGCAATCTACACAATGAAAGATTTTGAAATTTCTTTTAGACATTGTTATAATAGTTTAGTACAAGATTCTATGGTTAAATATGGAAAAAGAACAATTTTCAAAGTTTTTTTCCTCTTTGCAATAGAAATGGTAGTTTTAATGTTATTTGACGAAAAGAAAGTAGTGGTCCTTTTGGGGTTAAACTATTATTCTAACTTGCATTTTATAATACATCTCTTCAATTGGGGGGAATCTAGACTACTTTTTGGTCCTTAAGGAATTAAAGTAAGTGCATGTAAATGGTTGAGCATTGTATTAATAATTTGTCTAATTTTCTATTGAATCTTGATAGAAGTTAAAATACTATTTCAAATTTTGAATTCTTCTTTTGTATGTTTCAGACACCCTATAAATAAACCCAAATATTCAAATTGATGAAACTAGGTATACCCCAAAATCGACCTTAGATTCTCATGATCTATAGGAGTAGTACCATTACATGTTTATTTAGCCCATTGAAAGACTGTGAATTCTTGGACGTTCCCAGACTGTGAATTCTTGGACGTTCCCAGACTGTGAATTCTTGGACGTTCCCAGACTGTGGGAACGTTGCAGAACCAGAGATCCAACGTGGCCAAAAGATTGCCATGTCGGACTGCATAAAAAAATTATTTTTAAATATTATATATATATATATATATATATATATATATATATATATATATATATATATATATATATATATATATAATCTTTAAATGTATTATTAAATAACATGATTGTCTGACCATGGTTCACCCCACCCCATGGTCACCCCATGGTCAGAGAGTCTCTCAGAGGCCTCATATAACATCTAATGATTTTAGGCAAGAATCTATAGGGGTTGGTTTTAGAATGGGGTCAAAATTACATGCATTTTCCTAACTTTGAATGTAAAACATTATATGTTTGAATTACTTGCTACAACAATTTCACCATTAGGATAAATTTTTTCAGTTCTATTTCAAAACTTCAACCCTTCTACATGCCTCCACTGAAAAAAAATTCCTAAATTTTCCTAGATTTTTAAAAAGAATTATTTTCCTAGATTTTCAATTCAATTTTCCACCACAAAGATTCAAACCTCATGCAAAAAACTTGTGTTAAGAGATTCAGTCTTAAAACCTTGAATATGCAAAATACATAGTGTTTTCCATGGTGACTCTTTGCACTAGAAATGGGAGATTTGGCTTTTGAAGTGCTGTTCGGTGAAACATAGTCATGAACAATCAGGGATTAATTATTCATTATAATACATAGCTTGTCCATTGCACCTGTCAGCACTCTATAACCAACGGATTGTACTTCTCACATTTCATCCCCTTGAATTACAACTAGAACATGTAATAGTAATCCTTCCCATCTGTACGTGCAGTATGCCCCAGCACCTGAAAGCGTGGAAGTTTGGAAGGTACTAACCATCAGGTCAAATCTAGGGGAACAATGGAATAGCTAAACTGGGAAATTCGGAATATCCATCTTCCAGCTAAACATAACAAATTGAATGCTTCGCGTGCTCATAAATATACAATGTAAAGGAAGAATGGAATCTTCAAGCCCTGCAACAAACAAGTGGTAACTCCTCCGTAACAGGTTTTGCCACTTGAAACCAAAACGCATACGCTGCCCTTCCACACAGCACTCTCACCTGCACAAATCAACGCAGCATGAAAAACAAATGGTCGAATGCTCCAGAGAGAAAAACAGAACTCAATCCATTCATCAACAAGCTGCTACCGAACAATATCCCAGAATAAGCAATATCCGCAAGTAATGCAACCCATTTCCTTTCTTTCTCGTGTAGATGAGCTCTTCGCTGATGAATACCTGCTGGAGCTTAAGCTTATCACCGGTATGGACGCAGCGTAAACCTCCTTCAATCCTGGTCCCGATAACCGATACTTCGTTTCGACCGTTTGTAATTGGACAGGGCTGATCATCTGCTGTGCTCCTAATGGGGTACGATAGATGGTCCAATGGATGGTCCAGGCATTCAAGCGCACAGCTGTCAATAGTAAGTCGACCCTTCCTATGTAGCAAGCAGCTTCCAAGCTCTGCTGTAATTTTCAGGTTCGCTAACCTTCCAGTGGCTAAAAACTCCAGCGCACTGTGATAATCGAACACATTCAACAAGGTAAGTAGCGAGACAATCAGAATATGAATCAAGAAAGAAGGAAAACTAGCCTATAGCAACGGACGTTATATTAAAAACATCTGTTTCCAGGAAGAAACGTTCGTGAAGTTATCCCAAATTGTAAGAGTAACGCTCACCTGTCAAATCCACGAGGACAAAGTAGTACAGTGTCATCAGCTGAATTGCCACCTCCTACCTGTTCGCAAATGCAAGTCACAGTTAATTAGAGAAAACAAGACGACCATTCACTCTTATATTGCAATAAAAATACAGAGCAAAGAGTAAATTGATAATTTCATAAGGAATAAAGATACAACTCCAAAAATAGGAAGTCCGATGTTCAAAGTCCAAAGCGCTAAGACAAAGAGACTTACAAAACAAAGAGGCTTGTTTATGAGAATATTGGGAGCCACGTGAGTGACACCAGGGGCAATGAGAACTGTGTCTCCGGGCCTGCATCAAACATAGCTCTGGAATCAGTTCACCACTGACAAACATCTACACAACAGAGTCCCGGCACAATTCTTCTCCGATTGCGTCATCATGCCAGATCAGCATGAACGTCATAAAACAAGACCACGAGTTATTCTCCCAGTCGCCATCCTGTACAGACGATGTTACTCCAAGTAAGCACAAACACTTCTTGGCTTAGCAACGAGAACAGCACCGTAAATTTAAAACCACGCATCCAAAGGCAATTATGTGATAAACCCTATATCAATTAAACAGTTGAAATTTTACACAGAATCAAAATCATAGCAACTAAATAAAAATATTGCTATCAAACGATTCCTTGCCACAGTTAAAATTTTACCTAGCTCTCATCACTGCCTCCTGAAGAGATGAGAATTGATTTGGTGCAGACTTCAGGTTAGGTTCCACTTTCAGCCACATGCGCTTATCGCAGGCCAACTTCTGCCATCTCTTACATACCCTTGCGGCGTTGAACCGATCTGCGAATTTCCCCAAAAATGAATCCAAAAGGCAAGCACGTAGCACAGAAAACAAATTCACATATATATCACCAATTGCTTCAACAAAAATGAGCAAAATTGCTACTTTTTAACAGAAAGTACCTGGTAGTGGGGTGAGGAAAGTAAGAATCCGCACCAAGCAGGCGTCATCAAGCAACTGCATAGGAGACTCATCAAGGCTAGCGCGACTACGCTTTGGCATGGCTGCTGCTCCACCACAGACTTGTCCTACTCCAATTTTCTATAGGACGCAAAACTCTCTTTCGCATCCACTTGCGCTACCACTTCAGAACCTCAACCCTGAAATACATTTCGCCTGCACTAGCTGCACATTTTAAAGCACATCGTGCCTTTCCACCCAACCAGTGACGGAATGCAGCATTCCAATGCTTGCACGACGTCCACGACTAATTCTGAAAAATTCTCCACCAAAACGGTGGTTCTCGTGTTCAGATAGAATACAAATGGGTACCAATCCAAACGGATCAAGGACGGAACGAAACTATCGAAACCTAATAATGACCTTCTAAATCATGCAATTCGAAAATCATTTGACATTCGGAGATCACAGAGCCGGCAGAGACACGAAAGCGCACACGAAACCCCAGATTTGGTTCCAAACCCTAAAAAATGAACTCTGCAGAATCCAGAGAGAGGTCAAGCGGAGAGGCAATTGTAATACGTTAAGTAGTTTAATTCGTAGCAACACAGAGCGACTCAGAAGCCCAAGCACAGAAACTCCAAGCTGCGAGTCCGCATCGCCATATTCATGCCACATTTCCTTCGCTTCTGCTTGAGCGCGTCTCCCGCGGATGTTCTCGTCTCTAGTTCGCGGTCGCGAGCCTGTTCACGGCTTTACCCTACCACCGCCGGTGTCCCTACGTGAAGGTCAGATTCGCCATAAATTAAAGTCATATTTGTGAAAAAATGTGAATGGTGTGAGGTGACATGGACCCCTGAGAATATGACGTGGAAATTCAATTTTGGCACATGTTATTTTATTTTAACACATGTTATTTTATATGTTATTAATGTGTCAATAATATTATTAACAAACATGATGTTATTTTTGAAAAATGTTTATATATGGTTAAAGTTAATTGAAAGTACACCCTAACCCCCTCCTTTGGTCAAGAGGGGTTTAGCAAATGATTCACATGCTACCCAAAAGGATGATTACCACAAACACCAGCCCGGCATTCCAAGGTTAAGATAGTGTGGTTCAAATGCTCACACTACAATAGAGCTCTTAGCATGCGACTACTGTGCATAAACAAACCAATGTGCATAAACTGTAACCTATCATCCAATGATAACTCTAACCCTACCAAGGCAACCGTTCAATTGCATGCATTATTAAAATACCATCAATAAACATATTCAACATTCCAAATTTGGCATTTGCAATTTGAAACATGTTATTTATCTGAATGAATAACACTGCCCATTGTGAAACTTCAAAAAATCTCTATTTCTCAAGTGTCAATCTTTTCCAAGTTACTAAGAACTAGGAATAGTGCAATTCACGGTAGAAATTGTATGCGAACCAATCCAGAAATCTGTTCCAGAAAATGGTTAATCAAGAATGTGAATGAACTCAAATGTGATTATTCTGTAACACATCTAAGTTCTGCGGAATGCAAAAATGAATGAAAAGGTATTTCAGCTCCAAATGTTGGAAAAGATGAGTCCATGCAGGCGACCTCAATGAACAGCGTAAAGGTCTCTATGCAAGAAACTTCTGGTGATTGTTCTGGATAGGCATGCCAACTCTTCGGGCTTTCTGCACATCATCAGGAAATGTGTAAGGCAACGCCATTCAAAGATCTTTCATTTCAAGTAAAAAAATAAAAGATGCAATCCATCATAGTCAAAGTGATGCATGACGTCAGATATATCATATACAAGGGGATATGATATACTGAGTAAAGCCAACAAATACAACAGGAGTTCCACTTGGAAATGGTCACCCACATAGTCCATGAATAGCATGGACTGTAACATTACCTTAGACAGCCATTTTCATGCGGATCTGTTTGTGAGCATCATAATTGATTAGCTCAAAGTCAGCAGCTACGAAGGAGTCGATGTCCCGGTTTGAACTTTTGATTTGCACACGCTGCAAAATTATCAAAGACAGTTACTACTCCAGTTTTATGCAAGCTTAAAGCCAAACCATGTATCAACAAACCCTTCCTTCACAGATTTGAGAATCCGCAATAATTCAGCAAAAAAAAACCCTTCAAGTGGTGAAAATCATTCCTTTTGACACAAAAATCATGTTGAGAAAAGAATGGATCGCCCGTTGAGAGGAAGGACACGTGATAACCTACCGGAAATGGCTTTGGAACGTTTCTCAGTTGCTCTTGTAGAGGCTGCACGTGATTTTTGTACACATGTGCATCTCCCAAGACATGAACTAAATCACCACGAACTAAATCACCAGGAACTAAATCTGATCCACCAATAACAAAGAGCGATCATCAATTATGAACATCAGAGAACAGAAAATAATAATCCCGCCCCCGTTTTGATAATGTCGTCGATCAATCCCTGATACTGATACTCCTCATGAGCTTCCAACACGGACTTGGACAGCGAGCTCTGGACAGGAAGCGCTTCTTTGGTGGCCAGTCTTCGGACGTAGGTTTCAAAGCTGATGCGCAACCCATTCTCCAGCAAAGGAATGGAGGCAGCCCAGAGACGAAAGATGTCCGTTTCCACAGCAGGCATGAACGTGTCGCACTCCACATTGCCGACAACTTCAGTGAGATGAATGACCTGGCACAGCGGCGACGCCATGGCTTCCCTGCATTGCAACCAAAACCTCGGTCAGATACTCACATCCAAACCTGAAACTCAGAATATGATTGAATTTTCCAAAGCGGTACAGTAAACATGCCATTCACCACACCCCAATCTTCAAATAGCTATAGCAAAGCCAAAATTGAGTGTACTGACTTGAATCTTCTTACAGCAAGCCTTAAACCTTGCACGAGAAAAATGGTTCAAGAATTGAGGACATCCTGCGATTTATGATGGGGAAGTAAACAAGTACTTCCCCTTCATCACAAATCCACCTTACGTAGTCACTTTCACATGCTTAAAGAGTTAAAGCTGGTCATACAATACAACAAAGTTTCGTGCAATTCTACAATTGATAATTATTTGGATGGTGTGCACAAGAAGGGAACCGACATTCTTAGAATACGAACGAAAATCTCTTGTGCAGTAGGTGAGTGCATGGAGAGGGCAGATTTAACATTCAAGTGTACATGCATACTCGATTTGGAAGATAACGAAAGAGCTTGAGTCCAAACCTGTAAACCTGACCTCCCCCGATGACGAACACGCTCTCCACTTGCTCCTCGTAAGGCCCTCTTGCGAGCACTGCCAATGCATCCCGAAGCTCTTGGTAAGCAGAACTCCCTTCGGTGGTGTCGGCGTAATGATCCCACTCCGAGTGAGAATCACATTCAAGCGTCCTGGCAAGGGACGAAACTTCTCCGGAATGCTCTCCCAAGTGTGCCGCCCCATGATCACGGCATTCCGCTTCGACGATGCAGTGGTCGACGACGTCACCGTCTTGAAGAAGTGCATGTCCATCGGGAGGTTCCAAGGGAGAGTCCCTTGCTTCCCGATGCCGTGCTCTTTCGTGGCCGCCACGACGATTTGAAAACCTCGAGGATTCTCGCTCAAATCGGGAACCATTTCGGAATTTGGAGTTGGCAATGGGGAAAACGATCGGGAAGGGGTTACAGAGAATGAGGCTGGCAGATGACGAAACGATGGAGTAACAAAGGGAGACGAGCGAATACCAAAGCTCAAATTACGACGCAATCCTGTTTTCGTAACACGCAATCTCGGACATGTTGAACCCTGTGGGAAGAATACTGGTCTGCACCAATACTGTGATGGATCCCTCGAGAGCTAAAACCTAAGCGAACATCTCCAGCCGTGCTAGACGATCTCATGCTGGCTGTGGTAGAAAATCCTACTTCCTACAAATCAAACCCTAAACAACCTCTAAACCTACCATCTACAACCTAAACCTTAACTACCGCTCAATTCTAAATTTTTTTAAGGTGCTCCCGGCTTAACTCACCGGTCTCCTTTTGCTTTATCATGTCCTTAGGGTCCATCTTGAAACATAGTCTGAAAATCTTACGAAGCACACCGCCATCCTGCAAGTCCTTCAAACCCTCCAAGGAATACGCAACACCAATGGGAGTTGCTGCGTGCGCAGAACCCCTACTAACGGTTGAAGAAATATACCGTAGCGTCTGCATCATCTTCAACATGTTGGCAGTCGGCTTCAGCTTCATGCCGAAAATCTCCATCTTCCTCTCCCCCGGCTCTTGGCAAAACTCGATGGCATCCCGAGATCTCAACCACTCCGCTTGCCCTGCAGAATCCACACTACCTTTCCCACCAGCAATGTAGAACGCCTCCAAAACTTTGTCAGAAAAGGCTCTGACACAAATCTCAAAAGCAACAACATTCAAGGAGCTTTGCATAATGACATGCTGTTGCAACGCTTGAATCTCCACTTGCATTGACTCTTTGTCTTTACGCCACTGCCTTTGGTCATTATGCCTCTCCGCCTCCGCGTTTTCCATTCGCCCTTTCACATTACGCCTCTCCACCTCCGCGTTTTCCATTCGCCCTTTCACATTACGCCTCTCCACCTCCGCGCTTTCCATTCGCCTTTGCAGTGAGGCCACCGAATCCTTAAGATCAGTGATGTCATTTTGAGATGTAATCATCTCGACCATAAAAGACCGGGACGGAGAATCACCAACCATCTCGGGTACAGGAGAGCCCAACGGCCTGATCTTCCGCACAACACCCGTGCCAACAAGATCCTTCACTTCTCCTGTGGTTGCCAACTAGATAGTCCCAGCCTTCATCAAGTTCACAAACCTCGCGACCTTGCTTGGGTTCTTCGATGGAAGGTTCTCCCGAGAAGCTAAAGAAAACCGAGAAGCTAAAGGCCTCTTCACACCCCTCGACTCCGGTTTAAAACTGATAGGCTTACGCTCCATCCCTGCAAATAAAAACCATACCAAACAATGAGAACAACGGCTACTTATACAGCCAACCAAGTCAAAGTAAAAGCCAAAGTAAAATCGACCATACTTCTATACAAGAGCCCTAGGGAACACACATGACTGTCAAAAGGACAGCATTGCAAAGTCGCAGAGAAAGACAAGGGCATCAACTTCTTATCAATCCGATGTGATAAAAGAAGTTAGAACAAAGTAAAGTGCCTGAATTGGAGTCTATGAACGGACTGAAAATTACGTCCTACTTTTCTTCGGTCTGTACTCCAAGATATCACTGCTAGAGTTCCGGTTCAACTAATAAGCGCCCCTCGGTTGTTTAGATTGCGCATACCAAAGCTTGTCGAAATTTTCTATTCTCTGAACTTAGAGAGATATCACTGCTACAGAATCGTGCAATAGTTTCAATTCCACATCTAATTTGAAAGCATTTCAACACTCTAGCAAAGCACAGCAAACTGCTAGTCGAAGCGCGGGCTCACTCACCGAAAACTTCACCAAGTTCTGTCCAGAAGTACTTGGTCGTGCGTCCCCTTTCCCCTTACATCAAGCTCCAAGCTCCGGCCTACACAGGCAAGAATGACGAAGTGAAATCGACCATGCTTCTGCACAAGAGCCTTAGCGAACACAATAATGATTGTCAAAAGGACAGCATTGCAAAGTCGCAGAGAAAGACAAGGGGCATCAACTTCTTATCAATCCGATGTGATAAAAGAAGTTAGAACAAAGTAAAGTGCCTGGATTGGAGTCTATGAACGGACTGAAAATTACGCAATACACTTGGAAGCCTATTTCAAAGCGTCCTACCTTTTCTTCGGTCTGTACTCCAAGATATCACTGCTAGAATGGTCAATTTAATTAAAATGGCGGTATTCCATTAAAATGGCAAAAAACAAAACCATTGAAAGAATGAAAACAATGGAAAGATTGTCCAAGGGGAGTGGAAATGCGTGAACTAGGAGTGATTTGAATGTGCTAGGCATAAAATTGGCACATGTATGACCCTATCGCAACACACTTATTCTCTTTTGTAGAAGATATTCCATTAAAATGGCGTGCGGAATATCACCATTTTAACGAAATTGACCATTAGAGTTCCGGTTCAACTAATAAGCGCCCCTCGGTTGTTTAGATTGCGCATACCAAAGCTTGTCAAAATTTTCTATTCTCTGAAATTAGAGACATATCACTGCTACAGAATCGTGCAATAGTTTCAATTCCGCATATCTAATTTGAAAGCATTTCAACACTCTAGCAAAGCACAGCAAACTGCTAGTCGAAGCGCGGGCTCACTCACCGAAAACTTCACCAAGTACTGTCGAGATGTCCAGAAGTACTTGATCGTGCGCCAATTTTCTCCTCGGATTAAGCGCGACGCTATATTCGGATACTATCCTTCTTGAAACTCCTCGACGACGAAGTGTAATTATTCCTGCAGGAGCGCTCACAGGCCGATGAGTTCACATTCTCCGAATTGCATAAAATTTCACTAAATCCTGTCCAGAAGTACTTGATCGTGCGCCTCTTCGGTCCTTAAATCAAGCTCCACGTCGTAACAATTATCTAGTATCCCTAAAGAAATCCTCCATAAGCCAAAACGCAATACATATCACGAATGACATGGCTTGAGCTGCAAAATCAGAACTATTACCGATACTGTTGTACTCATCACAAAACTCATGAAACTACAATAAACTTCAAAAACAAGAAGCGTCATCCCCTTAGACCGACACAAACAAAGGTATTCTTAATTAATCACAACGTTTTCGTCGCAAACACCGACCAGCGCACCCTCATACCTGATTAAATCTCCCCTTACGACACTCTAACACCAACCGGAACTCGATGCAATAACCTCCACCATCCACAATTGGAGCTCTTCTCTCTAGAACACGAAATGCAGACAAACCATCACTGACAGCAAAAAACAGCAAAAAACACAAACAAACGCGATACTCCACCCCTTGCCACCCGAAAAAGGTCGGATACGATCAGAATGGCGTTACCAGAAGGCTAAGACGACACGAAATACTGAAGTCGCACCCAGCGCCAAGCCACACCCGCCGTGCGGAGCTCCATCGCCCTCGCCAAAACCAAAGCTTTCCCTGTGCTTCGTCGAGGAGAAGACCCGAAGGCTATCGAATGACCAGCGGTCAAGGGTACTGTCCGCTGCTCTTTACAAAATTCACTCTGTACTAACACATCGACCTTCGGACGTTCGGTAATATTGATTCTGTGGTGACTTCGTGGGCGTCCCGTCCGATGGTCGCCGGATTCCTCTTGACAGTGAACCGGTGTCGGGACCTATTACCGCGCCCTTCATACCCTCCACAATTGGTCCCTCCCGACCCATGATTTTCTTTCCCAAAAAAAAGCCTATTATTATTATTATTATTATTATTATTATTATTATTATTATTATTATTATTATTATTATCATCAAATAATTATAAGCACTTTGACCATGTCTGGGAATTAAAAGAAAATTAAAACAAACATACTGAATAATTATTTTTAATAAATTTTTGCTTTTACATCCTATGTGTAAATCAAAGTGTTTAGAATTACGGGGTGACCAGTTATTGGCCGTGCGTGCTCCCCCCGCCGTTCCCCAACTTCAGTCCCCTTCGCAGCCTGCCTGCCTGACTCGCCGCCTTCGCCATGCAATAAGTAGCTGCCAATGTGGCCTCCTTGCACTCACTTCTTGCACAACCATTTCAGTGCCTCTGGGGGTGTACCTCTCAGTTGTACACCCGCAAGTCGTCTTCGCTCCCTGGAGTAGATCGAACTAGGAGTCCTGGCATGGCATGGGTGTGGGAGTGTAGTTTTCCTCATTCAAAGAATAGTGCATTCTGAAGATCGAGTGGATTCGATTTGATTCTCAGCAGTCAGTTGAGATTCACGTCCGTAGTTACAAAGCTCTCGTTCTCTCGCACTGGTGTGGCTGGTCCGGCCGTGGTGTGTGAGTGTAAGGCTCTCCTCATTCGAAGAATGATGCATTCTGAAGATCGATTCGATTCGATTCTCGGGAGTCAATGTTGAGATTCACATCCGTGGTTACGAAGTTCTCTGGCTCTCGGTCTGGTAGGGTTGGTCCGAAGCCTAAGTGATCACTTGTTTGATCACTTGTTGATCTCTTGTTTGATCAGTGGATTTTGCTACCAGGATATGTGATCGTATTTTGTATTATTTTGTTTGTTCCTCTGTAGAATTCTTCGTTTCGGAATTACTAGTTTTTTTTTCCTATCGAGTATGATAGGATAGATTCCAATACAATCGTCGGTACGTGTGTCACGAGAATGTGGGACGGGTAGAGTGCATTGAGAGGTCATGCATGAATGGGGCCGTGGAATTATACCCGAATCCAATCTGAACGAATTCAGTCTTTGAGATTGAATGCGTGTCTCTGAATTTCGAATTTGGTTCTTTCAAGGGTAGAACGGAGTCGGCGATGAAGCTGTCGGAAGTGATGACATTGTCCAGATTTGAAGATTTGTTCAGAGGTTCGCACAGGGAGACCGGCGGGCCATCACCCCACCCCCCCCGGTCTTCTGAGAAGTCATGTATTTTGACCCCCCCTCCGTGTGGGACCAGTGGGGGTATTCTCTGCATGTCGTTGGAATACCGGGGGGTGCCTCTGAGCAGTGTTACTGTACCAGCGAGTGAGCAGTGTGATACCGGGGGTGCCTCTGAACACTGTTCTGTACCAGCGAGTGAGCAGTGTGTGGCCAGCGAGCACCTTCGGAATCTCAGTATTTTTATTTTTTTTTAAACAAAAGGACAAAATCCATTGATAAGGATAAAGTACAAAGAACCAAAGGGTAGGCCCTCGGCGGATTTCCTATTTTTTTTCCTTTTTAATAATTCAACTTCTCAATAACAGAGACCAATCAAACTAAAACTATAGAGTGGCAAGCACACCCAACAACAAAACGGCAGGAATCTAAGTATTGAGGAAGGAACCTTTCACCTTCAATTTCTTTTCTATCGCAAAAGGTAGTGCCTCTAAAAAAGTTTCTTTTGTAATTCGAACTATTGGTAGAATGAATTGTGGGATTAGAATTTGTGATATAAAAAATACACTTGCTTTGTCATTGATATATATATATAGAAATTCAAAAAATTTGAACAATTTTTTGTACTCTTCATAGTTTAACCCTTAAATGTCCAAGAAGGCGTTTGGCGTCCAATGGATGACAAGGAATTCTTGTAGTAGGACAAAAGTGCAACTATTCATCTTCAGAATTTTGTTGTGAAAAGGGGAGGTCTTCTACACTAGTTTGACTTCCAATGAGTGCTTTTGCTATTTCTAAAACCCATGATTCACACGGTAATAGAAAGGGATGATTTCCAAGGTCACCCCTTCGTCCTTTTAAGGGTTAATCAAACTTATTGTTGATAAGCAATTTTTCATACAAGTAAATGTTTTCCTAAGAGTTCTTAGTAAGTGTCATGAAAATTCTTTTTGAGATTAAAGTGAACCTTTTCTAATATTGACGGACTCTCATCCTAGCAATTCATATTTGTTGAAGAAATGTTCAGTTTTCATGGGGTTCAGAGACACTTACAGGTGCTTACTACTCATTTCATCCAAGATTTTTTTTTTAAGTTTTTGACACAAGACTTTATGAATTGTTGCCATTTCTTAACCAAATAATTTTTTATTAATGCAATCTAGTAGTATAATGTCTCCAAAAAAATCATTGATTAATTTCCACACAACAAAGCCTTTCTTGTCCTTAGATTGGGGTTGCGGGCCTTGGTGCATACCAATTGTTCATTTTGGGGAGTTTCGGGCTTAAGATGTACAAATCACATATTCTTTAAAATTACAAAATTCAATACAGTTATTTGTATTTTCTAAAAACTATGACTTTCACATTGCATGTCTAAATGCCACAAAATAAAGTCGTTGTATACTACTTTCTATTTGTAATAAGCACAAAATCCCTCATACTCCACTATGCCAATTAGTGCATTATAAAGTTTTATTGACTTAAAAAATTAGAAAACTAGTTCTAATGTTTCCTAATTACATAAAAACAGCACACCACAACAAAATTGTACCAAGGTGATTTGCATATAAATGCAAATTCTTATATTTATTTCTCAAAAGTGATGTCACTTCATCCTATGTCCACTATAAGTCAAATTATTTTCAAACTTAGTTGGAAAGACTTGAAATTACCATGAATTTCCTAAGTTAAAAATAAAGAAGACTCCAATCAAATATAAAATATTATCTTAACCCTACAATGCTTAGATCCATCTCCAAAATTGACTACTCAGGAAAAATCCTTCTCAAGTCCTATTTGGAAGAATATTTTGGACTTGACATAAAAATAAAAGTTTAGATGTTTGATCTCTAGATTCCATCTATACGGTTAGATTCACCAATGCTATCACCAATATTTTTTTAATAAATTTTGAATAGGAAAATTCAGAACTCCTTTTACATTCTATTACAAGCAAAATATTGTCATTTTTTGAGTAAAAGTTGTTGGAATGGATTTGAAATGAGATTCTTTTCATATGGTGATTTTTTGAAATTTTTGTGTTCTTTAAATCTATGACCTCATATTTGGAAACCCAATTTGAACTAAAATCAATGCAATTTTTAACTTGACAAACTTCCACACCTGTAATTTTAGAAAAATACAAACTCTATTAACACCAAATCCAACCACTAGATAGGCCAACGACTTCACAAAGAATCACCACAATTAGATGACTTTCATCCAAGTGTAATGAGAAAGAGAATTGAGTTTCAATCGATCGGAAGACTTGAAGACTTGCGTTCCTGATCAGCTCTGTCGCTCACTTACATCTTGGAGTACTGCATCTTCACATCCGTGAGCCTTCGCTACCCTGTGATCCACAGCTGAAATGCAGCACAACTGCAATCATTCGTAACATTATTTCAGCTCATTTTCATATATACGGGAGATTCATGTGTGGAATTTGGCGAGAGGCTCAATCATACCAGCAATTGTGCAAAATTTCATATATATGATGAAAAAATTCTTGTAACTTATGGAAGTTGTATCTTAATTAAAAACGCCATGAGAACAACAAATGGATTGTTTGAAATAGTGGCCAGGGCTCTCTGTGTGAGTGCTCTGACGGACCCTGCCTTTCTTTCCGAGATCAAAGTTTACTCTGTTTGCGCTTTCTTGAGAGCTCAGATCTCCTTCGATCGCTGCACATCGCCACGAATACTCGCAGCTCTTTGACTGTGAGAATTTCTTTATGTAAGTTAAATGTGTAACCACTAGAAAAATCCAAAGTATGCACTACCATATGTGAGGAAATCATTTTTTCCCCAAACATTATATTATTGAAATTTTTGCATTTAATCATCTAATTATCATGTTTTGATGAATAAAAGTCTAAAATTAATTTTTTGATGTTGTAGGATACTACTACTAGATCCCTATATTTGTAAGTATACTTGCAAAGACACTGTCTGAGAGTGGTATTAAATTAGTACATCCAAAGACTAGGAAGAGGCATGAGTCCATCACCTATTCCCCCATCCAAATTTCATCATAGAAAATAGAGGAGACGCCTCCTTAAACCAACAAGAATGTCAACATGATTTCAATAATCAAGAAGGTGACTAAGTTTCCAATGACTCACAAACAATATCTGTTAGTTATGCAGGATCACATCATATTAACGAAGACCTTGAGGTATCATTGGAAAATACTCTTAACTTGAAGCTTTTGGAATTGCAATGTCTCATAGATTCCGGTAACAATTCACTCACCAATCAAACCAAAATATTCAAGCTTTTATTTTGTAACATTCAATATGTGAGTATTAGTAAAATTTTCCCCAATCTCAATTATCAAAACTATAGCATAAGAACATATTAAATTAGAATGCTCCCTTGTCCATTTACCAAAATCATTTAGAATATAAATGAACTATATAAAAACATAGAAATGTTTAAACCCTCTTGTTATAGTCTATGCATGAAGACGCACTGGTAGTAATAAACATGAGTATAATTTGATGCAACCACCTATGGAAAAAAAGGATGATATAATAAATTGTACCAAATGTTGAACATCAAAAGTTGAACATCAAAAGTTGGATTTTTAACCTTTTGTTGACTTCATTTGGCTCGGGGGGGTCATTTAGAGTGTCCATTAGAAACCACGTGCGAACAAAACTTTGGACCCCTATATACTTTTATGAATTTTAAATAAAACAAAATTAAAAAAATATGAACAGATTTTCCTACTTTGAAAGTTTATGCTTTGAATTATTGATATTTTTATTTGTTAATAATAATTAGTTACAAATTTTTGAAGTAAAAAGATACACTGTAGAACTGAAAAATAACTTTCACACCCCTATATTATATAAGAAAAATTGTCTAAAAAATGAACAAAAAATTCCTAAAAATAATTCATTATTGAAAGCTCATTTTGAGTTGAATATTGACTCAATGGTCATCTAAATGTGTCCTCTATAATTATTTGAGTTGAAAAACATGCCATTTTAGTTCATTTTCAACCTCTTCTAGAAATCATTTCATATTTTCTTTGAGTTGGAAATTTTGGCAATAGAAAGCTATAGTCATTATTAAACAATATTCAAAATTTTACATTGAAATTATAGTTTATTAGAAACCACTTGTTCGCACGTGGTTTGTTCGCACATGCACATAGTAGAACTAAGTGCACCCCCCGAGTCATTTGGCAATGGGTTTTGATGGAGTTTTTGCGAAGGAGAAAGGGTTGGAATTCTTCTAGATTGAAAATGGCCTTATGGAGCCAATGACGCAATCTATTTGCAATTTGGAGTTAATCTCCAAAACTTAGAATGATGGGCCAACATAGGAGTAGAAAGTCAACAAACTAGACGTAAGGCAATTTTGGAGCAATCTAGGTCACAAGGTTCTTATGACGTGAACCTTGTATGAGTTGGTGTTGGATAATGTTGAGTCGATACAAGTGCTTGAGCTCCCTAACCAAGACTGCTTTAGATGTAGGGAAGATTGTGGGAAAATCTAGAGTTTCCAAAGCTCCCTTTGTTGTTCCTGTAGGTTCTCTTGGAAGAAAGGTGAGTTTCTAGTCGAGTATATGAAGGACCCACTTTCCTCTCAAACTACCCCTATTTTGTATTTGGGTCCATTAGGTTCGATTTATATTGGAATTTTAGCACTTAGACAAAAACCTTGTTAGTATTCGTGTGTTTTCTTTTTTTTCTTGTCATTTGGAGAAATTTTGGATTGGAATCAAAACTCTCAAGGTCTTTGTTCTTGTTGTCATTTAGAAAGATTTTGGGTTGGAACCAAAGCTCTCAAGGTCCATGTCTTTTGATCGCTTGTGTTGTTTTGACAAGTTGTAGAGGTTTTTGGAGGTCCCTTTGCATCTTGTCCTCGTGTTGAAGTTACTTTGGTTCTAAGTTTTTCTTATTTCTAGTGTTTTTGAAGTTAATTGTTGTTTATAGATAAGGTCTAAGTATTGGAGGCTTGAGGTGTTAGAGGTTGTTGTTGTGTTACTTTTTATGGTTCCATTATCTTGTACTAACCCTGAAGTTACCTCCTACCGTACATTGGCAATGCCGCTGTAGGGGGGGTCCTAGATTTGAGCTTTTATAGTGAGTCTTGTAGTAACTTTGTTCCTACTCATAGAAGTCCCACGTGTGTCTCGAGTTCACCTAACAAATTAACTTTGTTCTAGTCTCATATGCATTGTAGTAGTCTTTATTGGGGTAGCAGAGCTTTGAACCTCCCTTTTTCAAAAATCCTAGTTGACATCAAGTCTTACATTGCACCAAGTCCTAGTTTTGCAAGAGTTTTAGTTCCCCCAAGGTCCTAGTTTTGCCATATATAACTCCCCCCCCCAAACCAGGTAAGTAGTGGGAAGTAGGCCCTTATGATATCTAGGAAGCATGTAAACCTTACTGTTGACTTATAATGGGTTGGGAGTCTTTCCAACCACGTCATTGATTTGGCACATGCGACTCAAAAGATAAAGAAATGATGATGAGTTAGTAGAAGGGAGGAATTAGAGGGAGGAGAGTAGAAATGTAATGATCACCTAATTTATAGTGGGAATGTCCGATTTGCTTTGGGGTTTGGTTTTTTATAAATGGCATGACCCAATCCTACGACGTAGAAGTAATAAAACTAGAGAAAATTTGTTTAAAAAAGAAACCATAGTAGCACACCTGGAACCAAGGTTAGTTCAACATAGTATTTGCAATTGAAGTAGTTTAGGAAGGGGGTTCTTGGTAAATTTACGTAACTTAGGGACTTAAAAATATCCATTGCTTAGAAGGAACGATGGACCGATGCTAGACACCCACTAGGATAGGAAATCACCCTAAACATAGAACCTAGTTGTGCTTGTTGATTTACCAAGGGTGAATAAATAAGTGCTAACATGGACGTACAATCTTAAGAGATCTCACTATAAAAAATAACACAAAAAAAGGCTCATTTAAAGTATAGATTTTTTGTATTGACTTTAGTTACGGTTTTATTGAATGCCCTTGAAGTATTGGATAAAAAATGCCAAAACTACAACTTATCTAATGAATAATAGGTGCATTTTTTAATTTTTTTAGTGATCTTGAAAGTCAACCATTAACTACTTTTTGGCTTCAACATCTTTCTTGGGTTAGCCCTTAAATTCCCATTATCTTCTTTGGAGACAAATGGAAGTTCATGCAAATTCATTTGATCTCAATTAATTTTTTTAGTAAGATTGTAAAACACAATGGCTTTGTTAAAATATAATTTTTATTTCAATTGGTGCTTACAAGCAAATGCTTTACCATCTTAAGTATAAAATGGAGTTTAGACACTTGGCAACAACCCCCTAAGAGCGTTTTATCTCCACCCTTAGGATAAATTGAGCACAACCGAGTTCTATTTTAATTGAACACTAATCTCCTATAGATGTCTAGCGTATCATCTAGTTGTGCCTTGTCTTTTTTTTCCTATTTTTTTAATAACTAAATGCAAATCCTAACTAAAGAAACATCAAATGATTAATGACTTAACCCAACTTTGGCCAAAGTGACCGAAACGTTGGTCTACTAAAGATAACCTAAAATAAACAAAAAAATCAACTAAAAGAAGTCATAGAACATGTTATGCCCTTTCTGAAAAGCTAAAATACATCTAAAATGGACACTCCTACAAGAAGTTATCAATAGATGAAGTTTTGCTTTTGAACTAACCTATCAAACTTCATCTATCAATATTTTAAGACCTAATAATCTAAATTCTAGATTTACCACAATAATTATATTAATGACTTTTAAAATTTATCACCATAAATTTCTATGGTAATTCCAAAAATTACCACGGTATTTTTTTTTATAAACTTAAAAAATGACCACAATAATTTTTTAGTAACTTTTAAAATGGTCATAGTAAAATTTTCTAGTAATTTCTAAATTTATCACAGTAATTTTTTAGTAACTTTTAAACTTATCACAATAATTTTTTATAATAATTTTTAAAATTGCCTCAACAACTACCTTAGTAACTTTTAAAATTACACTAGTAATTATCTTGGTAATTTTTGAAATCATCCTAATAAATGACAAAAAAATCAAACTGACCTTATCATCTTATCATTAACATGCTATCCTTAGATAAAGCAAGTCTTTTAAAAGGCTTCCTAAATAGTAGAAGCTTCTTGAGAAGCTTCCTAAATGATAGAAGCATCTTAGATAGTAGAAGCTTCCTAAGAAGCTTATTGAGAAGCTTTCTCTTTCACTTTCTCTCTCATTTTTTGTTGAGTCAATTAACTCTCTGAAAACATTAACAATTATTTGATAAACAACATGCGTTCAACTTCATAACTTCAAGTCTTCATGACTTTCTGATCGTTTGGTAGTTTTTAACAATTTAGCTATTTTCATAAAGCTTTGAGAGTTTCTGACACTCTTGACAACTAAAAATGAGACAACAGTAAGTATTCACACATTTAGCACATCGTTGTAAGTCAAAGCTTTGTCTTCAAGACGTAAGCTATGCAAAGACAAAACAAAGTTAAAGTTTTACCGTGAAATTATGTTTAGTTACAAAAAAACAAAATAATGGTTAATATTAAAGTCAAAACATTGTCGTACAGAGAAAAAAAAAAAAAAAAAAAAAAAAAATGTTAGTGTAAATGTCAAAACTTTGCCGTACAAGGCGAAACTACGCAAATAAAAAAAATAATATGAAGACAATACAATAGCTAGTACAAATGAACAAAGAATGACAACCACAAAGAAAAGATTAAACTCAAACACCCAAATCCTACAACTAAGTGTTGTCGGTCTAGACTTTAGGCAGTTTAGGGAAATACATTTATATCAAAGTTTCTGACAGAAGGAACTCGTGCAAGTCACTTTAATAACAAAAAATAGAAATCTTGCCAAGATTTTGGCTAAGACATACTAGGGGTTAGTACTAAAAGCAAATAATGAAAGAAAAAAAGCAAATTGGGGAGATTAAACCTTCCAAAATGTGAGAATGTAAACTAAGTTTCAAGGGATCCATATATCTTTCAAGAAAAAGCTCTTAGAAGTAAAAGGAATGTGAGCTCTATTCACAATACAAAATAAAATACAAATATGGTACACTTAAAAGAAGAAGACTAACATATTGGTTGAACAAAAGAAAAATGATAGTTTGTAAGGAAAATGGAAGTCTTTCATGCTCTTTCCTGTCCTTTAAATCTCCATTTTAATTGATAGATTTTTTTGGGATTAACTCTAAATATTATAGATCACCAAAAAGTCAAATCTCTTATTGATCCTCTATGTCACAATCCCCATCTTGAAGGGTGTCTATGCACTTTGGTGAGCAAGGGGGATGTTGGGGGTGATTTTCCAAGCCTTGCAAGAGATGAGGTGTGAGGAATTGGGAATTATGAGCAATCACAGCGTTGTAGCACTTTGATTGGGACAAATTGGATAGTGTATTACTCAAGCTTGGAAATCTTGTGAGAATATATATATGGATCCAAATAATGTGAGGTTCCAAATTGTGAGTCAAAAGTTATGTCTCGTCAAAGTTGTTCGTGTCTCAGCTCGTTCTGAATGTGTGTTCACGTGGGCTTATAGGATGGAAGGACTGTCGAATCCGACAAAGAGTATCATGAGGAGGAATAGTCTCTCTCCTCCCTCCCAAATGGTACCATGGTGAGCTAAAGTGTCCATGGGTGGTGAGGTTGGTGTTGGAGCCTCACCACCACTTGTGTGTTATCATAGAGTACTTGTACATTCATTGATACTAATTGATTGTGTTTCTTTGACGTGTTTCATTGTGTATTTTTTATGATATCAAAAATTTAGGAAAGAAATTAAATGTCAATGAGATGGAAAAAAAAATGCAATTGATTACGAGTTAGAAAGATTGACTCTAACCCTATACCCTAACTTTTAGGGTTTAGGATTTAGGGTCTAGAATTGGGATGGAAGTATATTGGTAATATAAGCAAAAAAAATTGGAAAGGTTAATAGGGATCATTAAGTTGGGATGGACATAAGTATATAATCCAAAATAAAATGGTTACCAGTTTTTTATAATGATAAGGAAGAGAGAATTAAAAGTCTCCAAATCAATAATACAAATTACCATTAAGGTTTAAATAAAATAAGTGTGTTACCAACCTAAGCAAAAAAAAATGAGAAAGGAAGAAAACTTTGTCATTGAATTGGAATAGGAGTGATATCCTAATCAATGATAAAAAATAAAAATAGGAAAGGGAAAAAAATGTCAATGGGTCGGAAAAATATAAATTTTAAATCAATGATAAAAAAATCAGCAAAGTATTTATGGTCAAAGTTAATTTTTACATAATTTTACATCTGGTTAATATGTTACGTTAACCAAAAATGTTAACAAAAAATAATGTTAAATTTGGGTGTACGTTTTAATCATTCTTTCATGGGATGATTGGGATCCCATAGCTTCTAGGATTCTTTTTTAGGATTGGAAAGGAATGTAAGGTATGCTACACCTATAATCATCACTAATTACATGTAATCATGGTTACTATTGCAAAACACAATTTTTGTTTTTCTAATGGTTTTCTAATGGGTATTTTCAAAATCTGAACAATACAAAGCACATAACAACACACCAATCCACAACACCAAGGACACAGTTCACATGAGTCCATAATTGTTAAGCAATTACCCATTTGAGCTACAAGCCAACAAACTACCCAATCACTGCCACAATCAATCAAAGGACTGCAACCTAGATGCCTTGGAATCAAATACTTTTCCTTTTTCACTTTTTTTTTTAATAGTTGAAATCACCCATCTTAGGGTGAGCAAGTCTCTAGCTCATTGTAAGATAGGTTTCTTCTCCGAAAAAGTCTGTTTGGAGCCATATGTTATCAAAACACCAGAGGAAGGTGCCTTCATTGTCAAGACATAAACCACATAACTAAAAGTTATTAACTTTCAAAGTATTGTCTCAAGGTATAACTTATTGAGATTTTTTAACCTTTCAAGACCTATATTTATCAATTCCATATGAGTAGCTAACATGTTCTATGTCATTGGTCAAAATTATAAATTTCATATCTTGAATTTGTCTCTTAACAAATCCAATTGTAAGATCCTTCAATAAACTTGTTTGAATTACATCGATAAACACAAGCACAAAAAAAGGCCTTCATCTTTGTAGAGCACCAATAATGGACAAGAAGCCAAGGGCCTCTCTACATCGATAAACACAAACATAGAGAGAGGCCCTTGGATTTTCTCGGCTAGCAGGTGAGTGAATCAGCTTGAAGAGGAGCTCAAGGCGGCTAAAACACAAATCCAACACTAGGGCCCGTGAGCGACCAACTAGATTGATCTACCACGAGTCTGGTGAAGATGTCAAATTTGCAGCACCTCTTGATAAAGACCTTCAAGAGTTTGTACTGGATTTCCATAGATTGGGTGTGAGAGGAGGCGACCGAGGCCCATTCCAGGCGCTCATAATCAATAAGACCGCTCCAAATTTGGTTCATCAATTGCTTGGGTGACCAAGATTTTGAATTGAAAATCATGTCATTTTGTTGCATCTGTAGGGCCCAGAGAGTTGTAGCACAGGCTTTGAATCAGATTTGCTTAAGGGTGTTTGTGAGTTCCCTATTTGTTTTTTGGAACTCATAGTTTTCTTTTTTTCAAACTTTGCAGTTTAAGTTATAATTATACACAAACCCCCCTAAAAAGAGTGTAAAATCAAATGATGTGTATCACATACCAAACTAGCCTTTAGTCTATAATAGAGCGTTTTCCTAGAATAATCCTAAATCCCACTTATACATAGGTTAGATCCACGGAATTAGTATAAATTGTTAGGTTTGAGGGTTCCTACCCGAAATAGCCTAAATCCACATGGCATGCGACTATAGTGGCTAAATTGGTCTAAAGGAAGTCCATAGAGTCTTCTAGATAGGTTCCCAAAAATAGGTTTTAGTTTTCCCATTCCAACGACGAAATATTAGAAACTCCAATTGTTGGCTTGCAGGTGTCACTTTCTCAAGACGGGCCACCACATGAATCTAGGACCACAGGATTGTGATCTTGGTTCGGACACATGTCTGGAAGTCAAAAGCAAAATCCATTCGCCAAGATTCCCTTGCATGTGGAAGATTTCCTAACTACCAGTAAATTCAAGAAACTAGGATTTTTCCCTCCTTGTCAAAATGTGCCGGTGAAGACATGAGTTGATACATCTCTTGGAAAACTCCAACCCTAGCTAGTTACCTTTCTCAGAAAAGGCAAACTCCAAAAGTTAACATTTTTACCTTTTATTGTCTCTAGTTGGGCCTAGCTTTAGATGAGTTTTTAGAGGTAGAAATAGGGGGCATAGATCCTTGGGACAAAAAATGGCTTTTTGGAGCCAATGGCGCAATCCGTTTTCAATTTGGAGTTAAAGTTCAAAAATTAGAAGTTGGATCCAACGTAAACCTCGGACTTGAGGAAAAATCCTAGAGAATAAGGATAGCATGTTGAAGGTTTTAGGGAGTAAGAAAAGACTCCTTGTTGACTTTGTTCTGGCTTCGTGTGCTCCCACGATGCCAGTCAATTCCATGTGAAATTTGGCATGCGGTCATTTTGGAAGAATGTTGGTGATTCGCCCACCTCTTACTATCAGAATGCCATGAAGCTTGTTGGGGCGCATTATTAGAATAAAAAACTCTACTAATTTTTAGTGAGATTTTACCGCGCCCGGTGTGAAGCTTACACATGACAAGGAGAATTAACAACATGAATGGTGTATGTATTTAGTCAAATGTAGTTAGGTTGTTTGTTTTCTCAAATGGTTCAAGTTTTATGCATTTAGCCATTTCTATTCATGTGAATATTGCAACCAATCAAAAATAATATTCTTGAATAGGGAGGGATGGGGATCCTTCTATTATATCACAATATATAGAATTAAGTGATTTTTTAATATAGTGGCCCACGATTCATGGATGAAAGCACAAAACACTTGTCCTATTTGATATCACTTCTTGTGCACCTCATACAAAATTGAGCATAATTTCTAGGAATTTTAATCATTACATTTGAAATTCATACTAGTAGTGAATGGTACATTACCTAAGTTAATGTATAATTTTGTGTAAATTCTAACACGGAAATGATTTAATACTCAATTTTTAAAAATTTATCACACTTTAGGTTTTAGTGTTTTTTTGTATTTAAATGAGTCCAAAACAATTATTCTTGCTTGTAAATTTAGACACCATGTAATTCTATTAGGCTTACAACTTTTGTCAAAGGAATTCTAAAAAAAATCTTTGTCTTCCACATAAATGCAAAGAATACTTCGTTGTGTGTGCATTTTCATACAATTAAAAATAGATTTCTATAAGTTCTTTAGTGAAATATTATTTTTATCAAGTTGCTAAAATTTTCATATTCTTAAATTTATTTTTGAATGTTTCTTTTATTTTCTAGCAAATTTAAACAAAAAAATCTATCTTCAAGTAAATTTTTCTAAGTACAACTTTTGGAATAAATTTATTTTAAGGCCTCCATTTTTGGAAATATATTTTTCAATTTCCTACTTATTATCCATATTTTATTTTCATTTTTTTTAAAGTTCAAAATGAGTACTAGCACCTCCAAATACAATATTATCAATTGATATTTCATACTTTCTACATCATTTCAATCAATATGAACTTAAGATTTTCAAATGTGAGTATATATATATATATATATATATATAACATAACAAAAAAAGTTCAAATCAACCTAATCAAGTTCAAAATAATATTAAAAGCATATTGAAATGGATTAATTAGGTCATGTGAAAAAAGAGTCTTGTTATGAAAAATAACATGCCAAACCATGTGAATAGTGACACTTCTGTCACTATGCACTCAAAATTTTAATTAATTAATTTTAAACTCCCCTTCAGACCCCCCACCCCAGGTTTAAAAAAGAAATTTAATTAAAATCCTGTATCACATATCTGTATCGTACAATATTCCAATATCAAGTATCCATATCTGTATTTTGGTACTATATTCATATTCGTATTTTGATTATGTATCCGTATTCATATTTGGATGGATGGCTTAGATTCAATCTCAAAGATCAACGGCTTAAGAAATTTTGAGAAATCAATGACATTCTGGAGGGGGAAGCATTTAAAAAAAAATCAATGGCCTATTCATTTTGGGGAGAGGGGGGGGGGCAACTAATGGCAAACCAAATGTGTGACTGCCTCTTTTGGGTGCATAGTGATGGATGTTAATTCTTATAATGAGCCTATGATTTCACTTACCAGTTAGACAAAACCACAATGGTTAACCTCTTAAGTTCTTTGACTATGCTTTAACCAAAAACGCCCCAAAACTGCCATTTTTAGAACAGTAACAAATTTTTGAAAAAAACTTTTTTCTAAACATGTAACCATAGGATCTTGTAGTAGAATGGTTTAAAAAGATGTGGAAAAAATTTCAGAGAATTTCACCGTGCAGATATTAGCATTTTAGTTTAGATAAATCATTTTTTTGGCCCTACAAAAAACAGGGCTGTTGCACTTCACAAGCTCACTTTTCTATGAAAAAATGTTCAAAATCGTGGTACTTCTTAGGATTCTTTTTCCTAAACAAGTTGGTCACATGCCAAAAAAAAATTCAAATCATTCGGAATTGTACAACATATAAGAAAAAAATAGTAAGTAGATAGTAGTAGAGAATGATTCAAGAAACTAGATTGTTAAGAATTTAATTATGGAACTAAAAATTGTCAATCCCTATGGTGGAAATGTTGTAATAAAAAATGTACATCCTATGATTTTATTTTTTCCCAAAAATATTGAAAATTGAGTAAGATAAAGGACTTCAAAGTTTATTTTAGAGTAGAGAATCCATAACTGCCTGCAAACAAAAAAAATCCTCATAACTTTTGACTCATTGATCCAAATGGAATAATTCAAAGCTTTCCAGTTTCCACGTATATGTAACTCTAGAAAGTCAATTTCAAATTTTTGTTTTGTGAAAAAAGTGATTTTTTCTGATCTGCCCAAACTGCCCAGTAACAAAAAAAAGTAACATTTGAGGCCATAACTTTTGACTGCTTTATTCAAATGTAATGAATTTTTTTTCAGATGATAAATAAACATGCTACAAACATTCTATCAAAAATTGGGCTACAAATTTATTAATCCGTAATCACACCACCCTGCCCAAAATTGCTATGCTGCTGAAATCAGCAGTTTAGGGGTTAAATGATTGGATTTTGGTCAACTATACTCATTTAATCAAGGATTCAAAAGAAAGGCATCATAATGCTAAAACAAACCCACGTTGTGAAAAAGAGCATGTCTCTCTTCATCCAATGAAATCATATGCTCTAAAATGGGTTATGTTATAGATAGCATGTGCAACTGTCCTATAAATTATTTTTAGAATCCTCTCATTTAACATCTCTATGCCTCAATTCGTTGCCAAACAGATTTTCATGTCTTCATACAGTAGTGATACACCTCCAATGTTGTCAAATCATACAAAAACTTGAAAATTTGGAATGTGTTGAACAAAAACAAAGACACATGATATGTATTCAATGTGTTACAATAAACATAACAAACTAAAGCCAATATTGTTTTTAATATTAGTATTATTAGAATAATAATATTAAATATCATGGTATGAAATTTTTCAAAAAGTTAAAGTAATTTAATTTCTCAATTTTGAATACATTGCAAATTTGAAGAGATTTTACTGCCTTCTATATTGAATAGGGGTATTAAGGGAATCCAAACTAATTAATCAACACAACACACTATATCAATGAAGTGTGGGAGGTTGTAAATCATGTTTCAATCATCTACAATTTTTCAAGATAAGTCCCTTTAATTTTTTGGTCCCCTTAATAACCATATTCAATGCAGTTTTCTAAGTCCATCGTACAATTGAAGTGGGTCTTTTTTGTCTCCTTAAGAGCCCTTCAGTGGTGACTTTGGACTCAAAGCTTTGTTTTGTTTTCAATTTTGCAATTCATTATGAGCTTTTATAGACAAAAATCCCGAAAAAGAATGTTGGGCTACAAATGATAAAATACTTACTAATGCAATACCTTGCCCTTAAAAGCCCAGAGTGCCTAAAATGCTCCAATCTCTCACTCTTAGATGAATGAGCTAGGTGTTCTAAACAAAACATAGGTATAGTTTGCAATAAAATGAGGGATTATTAGTAGAATACCTTCTCAAGACTACAACTATAGAACATGTGTTGAATATCTAGCTAAAATAGGATTCTTAGTATCCCATATGTTGTAAGATTCCTTTTGATTTTGAAATGCTCATTATTTGTCTTTGTAATAAAATTAATCAAAGTTATTGATCATTTTAATAAATAAAAAATTAGAAATCAACCTCGTATAACCTAAACTCCAACAATTTGAAGGAAGACACAACTAAAGATAAAAAAAGATGTATTTTTAAGATTAAAATATGTCAGGAGTCCAACAGCATAATCAGTCCGTCAAGATTTTGCACTTCATCTACCTCATGCAATAGAAAATAACAAGTTTTTGTGAAAAGTGCCAAGTGAAAATGTGATCTTGTACTAGATATATAGGATCTTCTAGAAGTTGCTTGTAAAGTTTTTTATTTGAATTGCGAACCCGGGGAGGACACTCCCTATGTTTTAGCAACCTATGTGCGGCGGAAAAAGTAAAACAAGTAATACACCTTAAAATTTAATTTCTTTTTCAAAAAAAAAATTATGGATAGATTTTACTACTTTAGAAGTTTATGTTTTGAATTATTGGTATTTTTTTGTGCTAATAGTAATTAGTTATAAATTTTTGAAGAAAAAAGATACACTGTAAAGCTGAAAATAACTTTCACACCTCTATATTATATAAGAAAAAAAATTTGAAAAATGAAAAAAAAATTATATAGAATAGCTTTCTATTGAAAGTTTATTTTGGTTGAATATTGATGCAATAGTCATCTTCATGTGAGCTCTATAAATATTTTAGTTGGAGAACATGCCATTTTAGTTCATTTTTCAACCCTTTCTAGACAATATATCTTATGTTATTTGGAATTGAATTTTTTGTCAATAGAAACCTTTAGTCATTGTTAAACAAAGCTCAAAATTTTAGAATGAAATTATAGTTTATTCAAGGTGAATTACATGTATTACTTTTTCCACCGCCACACATGGGTACCCCAAATGTAGTGAGAGTGTCCTCCCCTAGATTGCGAAAGTTAGTTTTTTTAGAAGTCAACTATTATAACCAGCTTTGGTAAATTCTTAGAAATTATCCAAATTTTGTTTAACTTCTTTTCAAAATTAAGGTAGATTTTTTAGTAGAAATAAGTTTCAAAGCATTTTAACATTGGAAAAGACCCGAATGGACAATCCCGACAATTTTTAGCAAATTTAAAACAAATTTGAAGCATTCACTACAATTCCTAGAATAAAAATTTAGTTTTTTAATTATTTCAAGTTTTTATAGATTTTTTTTTCTCCTCGATGATGTGAAAATTATGTTTAGGATGGCATAACTTTTGTTCCCGAGCATCAATTGAAATAAAAATTATATTTCCACGAAGATAAGAGGTTTTTCTATCTCATGGGAATGTTTTAAAAAAAATTACTAAAAATTGAGATCGTAGGAACCTGCCTGAAATTCATTTTGTCCCCCAAGGGAACAATGGTCCTTTAGGGGTTAAGCCAATGGCGCAATCCGTTTGGCATTTGGAGCTTTTCACCAAAAGTTAGAGTTTATTGTAGGAGAAGGTCTTTTTTGACACTAAGGTGTTGAAATTGAATTTCCATGTCAATTCTCAAGGGTCTATTTCACCTTGCACCATTGACAAGATGACATGTTGCACCTTTTTACAAAAGGCCAATTAGACAACATACATTTAGGCACTCGACATTAGGATTTTTGACCAAATATAGAATTCAATTGTGCCCACTTTATCTAAAAAGTGGAGATAAAATACTCACACCTTTAATTATATGTGTATTTAATTGTAATTATTATGGCGTTTCTATACATAATAACTTTCTAAAAGGTCTTGAATTAGTAATTATTTTGTAAACTTAGATTTCTTAGTTTTTAAAATAAAATTTGATTTAATTTTTTTTAAGAAGAAGATGGTTTTCCAGCCTACATTAAAATCCTATTTTTATGCACAAGATGAAATTTCAACAACTTTTGGACCAGATTCAACTAGTGTATCTACAAGGAAAAAAAATTACAAATTTTAATAAAAGAAATACATGTGTAAAAAAAACTAGTGATGAATATATTTACAAAGCATACCACACACTTATTTGCATGCATTAAATTGTGATTTGTGAGCCCCAAAGGTATTGGTGAATGTTATGAAGACTAATTGTAATTATGAAAAAATTGAATGTAGCAATGACAATGTTTATGCAAATATTGGAATATCATTGTTAATTTATTCCATACGGTTAGAATTATAAAATTATTTTTAGATTTTCTTCAAATGAATTTTAAAGATATAACTTCAAAAATTCACCAAAAACACAATTTTTCTTTTTAGCATTTGAATTTTTTTTGACTGGTCAAAATTGTGGTTTCTACTAATTTGTGAAAAATGCATAATATCTAGTAATGGAAACACCAACACTTTCCCAAAATAGTAAGTTTTTCAACACCAGGCGAATCGTAAACACTTTGTGCTATTTTTCTTATAATTTTTGTTTGACCATAGCGATCTTAATTTTGAGTATAAATATTGAAAAACAGCCCAAAATTTTAACAAAAAAAAAGAAAATTGAAAAAAAGTTATTTTCTACCCAAAAATTCTGCCCAAAGTTGGGCAGCGACCATAAAATGGTCATTTGAGCACTTAGGGGTTAAACAACCCTCAAAGGTCTCGGAAACCAAATTATTGTCACATCATAGTTTTTTGTATCTTTGACATTGAAGGTGCATGACTCGAGGTATATAATAGACGAAGAAGTATCTCCCCATGCTAAATTGGATCCAATAATTTATGCATTCCTAATTTAGATACTTTATTATACACCTTCTTAGCTACAAAATGGTCATTTTTTCTACATGCATGGAGTTTTTTTGAACATGATGACTTTAAGATGTGAAAATGACATTCAAATGAAGGATTTTAAGTTTTGAATTATCAATCTCATAGTATATGTCTTGCCATATTTTAATTTATAATTTGTATTCTGAAAGTCAAATACAATTTCACGTATATAGTTCCCTACAACTCTTAAATGTTAAAGTACATTTTTCTTTTAGGACCAATACTTTATTGGTCAATGTCTTGATGTGTCTCAAAGCAAATTTATTTACAGTAATAATGAATTTCTTCTGTATAAAATTGAAAAAAGAATGTGTATTTTTTCACTAATTATGAGTTTTAATTTTTTTACATGAATTCTAATGTTTCTAATTTATATATATATAATTAAGTGCCAAAAATCAATTATTTTAATTGTACTTCTATAATTGAAGTTACAATGTTAATTGCAAAGTGCAATTTTTTGTTACATAATAGATGGTTCACACAAATGATATTAAATATTTTAGCTTTACCAAATAAAATACTCATGCATAAACTTTTAATTATGTTAAAAAGGAAACCAATACAAAACTCCAAAGGTGTTGGATTTGTATATTTCTACATTAAGTTGTTTTACATTAGATGTAAATTTTAGATATTGCATGTCATGTCTTCTGTTTAGCAATCTCTTCATAATGTATAAAGAGACGGTGCCCATACCTTTGTAGAGATTGAATCTTCCATTTAGCCTTTACATATTTGTTATTATTATTATTATTATTATTAATTTTTTTTTTCAAAAAAAATTCAGAGTTAAATCACATTTCTTCCATAAGTCATTAAATCTTCACTTTATTTTGTTAAAATTTGAAACAACTATGAAAAAAAATTCTGAAGAAAAATCAAAGAAAAAACTTGCATCATTTTTTGAAAATTCCACTACAAGTATACATCGACCCATTAGACATTCAAATTTTGAACATTAGATGAGTGCAAATACATCCCAAGCACACAAAAATGCATCAATTTTTTTTAAGATTCTTTTATTAGTTCTTTAACATTTGTACAATATACATTTTGAAGACTTTTCTTTGCTAATATTCAGTTATTTAAGGGATATTGGTAGGTTTCTAGCCTCAAAAATAAACTTCTTTTTGTTCAAAAATGACCCTTTAGAAACAAAATTACAAATATTCAATCTACAATTGATTTTAGAAAGAATTTTTATTTTTTATTTCAAATTTTATTGAAAAATATTGGTTAGTACAATAGTTGATCTAACCATATATATATGATCATATTTTAGAATTATTGTTCAAAATTCATCATTAAATTATTATTATTCTAAGTAGTATTTTATAATCCATCATTATAATTTAAAAAATCTAGACTACCTTTTGGTCTTTAAAGGATCAATACTATTGAACAAACCAAAATTTTATGACGTTGTATATTTAAAAAATAGTTAAAGATTGTCAACTCTTGGGAGGTACATACATGAAAATCTCATGTATATGTGCATCCAAAGGATATCTTATGACACCCTATAAGTAATGGCCCTAAAATAGAATTATTTCAAAATATTTCCAAAATATGCTCTTTTGGAGATTCTATATTACTTCTTGAAAAGTATAATCATTAAGCTATGAGGAACAAAATGCAACATTTGGTTGAACTCACATATTTTTACACTTGTTTGCAAGTGTATTTTTACCAACTTTTAGCTACAATAAAACATCATTCTTGCAAAAATAAAAAATAAAAAAGTCAAGCATTTTAGAAATTAGACCTTAAAAGTTTCATTTTGTTGGTTTTATTCAAGAATGAAAAAAATATTAGTAAATGAAAAATCAAGTTCTAAAACTAAAATGTCATAAACTGTGATAGATTATAGTACCCAAGAATATCCTTTTTTTTAACACATTATCCCAAATAATATAAAAAACTCACCAATTTGAATTGAAGTTAATGCAACCATGTGGATATACCACAAACAAAGTTGTATACAAAATAGATGAAAATCATCCATTCAAAAAATGAACATGAACTAAGTGACCACTTATGTACAAGCCAATAATTTGCTCCTCCATTTGTACAAGATTAGGATTTCTTAAAACTCAACCCCACAAAGTGAACAAATCCATGAGAGATAGATTGCAATTATTATTTTTTGAGTAACCATGTCACTTGTATGCTCTTTTTAATCGAAAGGTTTTTTATAATAATTTGACCTCTAGTGAGTGCTTTAGGCTTTTTTTAAGCAAATGATTCACATAGAACCCAAAAGGATGATTTCCATGGTGACCAACTTGTCCTTCTAAGGTTAATAACGGCCTGGGAAAGTACCATTGGCTCTTTCTTCATTCCATTTTTCAACCTATATTTGATTTTCCTTATAAGTTAGTGCATGATTTGGGCAACTTCAATTTCTACATTTAACTAATAGTTGCATCATGCTAGTAAGGTAAACTATTTCATTCTAGGTCAAATGGAAGCAAGCCCATTGTGGACAAAATTATATGAGTAGTGTACATTCAAGTTGTGAAATGTACGCCACTGATATAATTTTGCCCACAATTGGCTTGCTCCCATTTGAGTCAGAATGGGATAGTTTACCTTTATATGACATACAATGTATTGTATGCATATCTCAATTGAAATAAAATCCACTTGTAATCACATTTTGCTCAGTTTCATATATTTCAAATCAAAAGTTGTTGTTTAGTTCTAGTATTGTACTTAAGATAGGGACACCTAAAAGCACCAATTTTTCTATTGTGCAAAGTTTCTATCCTACATTGGTCACATATATATTTACATATTCAGATTAGCAAATAAAAATAAATTTTAATGCAATACAAAATGCATCATTTGGACACCGCATACAAAAGTTATGAGGGATCGAAATTTTTTGATAGATATTCTAAGATTATTTTTCCAACAAATAGGTATATATTGACATAGGAGATGTATGTATTGAAAACATCACTCTAAGTGGAGCTTTTAGGCATTGGGTGCATTTGAGTGATAGAAATGTTGATACATTAAAGCATATTAGCTTACTACTTATGGTAACTACACCTAATTTCAACCACTCTCTAAAACTACACAGTCTAGATTCTTACCTAAAATGTACTTTCGCTATTCATCATGAGAATCTATGTTTGATTTTAGAAACGCCTATTTTTAGCACTTTGAAAATCCATAGTTTATTCATATGGTGTTCAAAAAATGCATTCTAAGTTAGAGAATCTAAAATCCCATTTGGACTTCCGACAAGACCCCACAAAGAGTTTCCCGATTTGATAATGAGAATTGCTTATTTGTGTGATTTTAGGTGTAGTTATCTTAAATGTACATATAGGAATAAGAGTGCAGCCTGAGGCTTTTAAATTTAGACAAGTCTTAACAAAAGTTTCTGATTACAACACTGGTGGCTAGATGTTAAGTTATAACTTACCCATTCTCCAGGACATAAGGACCGATAGAATTTTGCATACTTCTGGCAATCCTTAGCATCTTCTCCCTTCTCTGCAGCACATCTGCAGTCTCACATTCACAAGAAAGCATTGGCATTAAGTTATGTTGTTCATTGTTCAGACAGCTTATAAAGAGGACATCGGATTTATGAGAAAATGTTCCATTGTGTTGAAAATTGGAATCACATTGATGTCTACTCTATCATCATTACAAACACATATGTAATTGAAAATCATACAAAGAGTTCAATGTTTTCTATACACTACGTATTATCTAGTGTTGCCAACATTTGTAAAAGTTGCAACTTGTATTCAATGGTACATATAAGAAATGAACCTTCACAATTGCTTTAGAGATACTTAATATCATCAAAAAGGTAAGGTGCAATAGGTTGGTGAGCTAAGTTAGTATATATCAAGCAAACTTAGTGTTAATGCATTATTTGCTATTCATAACAAGCGTTACTTTGCAAAAACTCTATTGTAGAGAAATAAGGTATTAAGCTTAGTTTGCTCTTAAAAACAACCATTTAAGAGTTGATTGCCTTGTCAGGTAAGCTATAAACTAAGGTGAGAACACCCATTCCCGTCCTTGTCCCTTGCCCTTGTCCAATGGAGTGCCCTTAAAGCATCCCTCCATTTACATGAATGTGTCCTCCAAATGTTTGATTCTTATTGGTTGACGCAATTCAAAAACACATTATGAATTTTGATTTGTTAAGGGCTGATTTTTGCAAGGTTCAGATTTGGATGCACCTATAGGACAGATCTAGTGGTCTAGAGACTCGCAACTTGGAAAAATTGTAGAAATTACATATCACATCTGAAAACCAAGTATGCTTAAAGTGACGGTTTTGGGTGCTTCCACCTTACTAGAAACAAATTCACAATAAATTTTTGTAGGAAGAAGAAAAAAATAGAATTGGCATCGAACCCAAGTTGTTTCATTGATTTTTTGGACCTTTATGGAATTAGTTAAAAAAATTTGAAGTTGAAACATAGTGGTCACAAGAAGTGACAACCTCCTAAAATGTACACTTTTGATACATTGAAGAAAGCAAAATATGCCTCTGTGTTGTGTCATGTTTGCTTTTAGAGCACTATCACTCATAGTGCAATTAAATTACCTTAATCCTTAAACGCCGGGCTTCTGACCGCAGAAATCAACCCTTTTGGAACCGTGTGACATCATCTAGGTTAAAAAAACCCAAAATATTCATTGGGAGTCAAAATATTGTAGAAGATTTCCCCTTTCCACCCCCAATTCCAAGGATGAATAGTTGTATTTCTGTCCTACACAAGAGAATGTCTTGTCATTCATCAAACACTAAACGTCCGCCATGGCATTTATGGGTTAAGCATGATTGAATGAAGACATACTTGTGAAATTCGTTGTAGCTGTAGTAGCAGTGTTTGGCTTGATTGGTAGCTGGGAAGCGGTAATCCATTGGAGCAGTTTTCAAATCATCTACCTGCAAAAATTTGCAACCCCCCCCCCAATATCAATGCTACATATGAATTCGTTCACTATCATTCATAGATGGAAAATAAACATGGGACATGTAATGAAGCCTTATGGAAGACATATTGTGCAACTAATGTGCTAATTAATCACGTCTTCATGCAAGAAATAAGCATTGTTTCTAGAATTGAATTCTACATGAATAGCCATAGGCTTGTAAAAATTCAATTTTTGATTAATTTGACAAACAAAAAAAACAAATATTAAAGACAAGACAAGCGGATTATAGTCAATACGGGGCTTTAGATGTGAAATTATATATGAAAACACTCAACACTAATATTAACAACTCAAAAAATTTACAAAAGGTTTATAGAACTACTATGCAAAGAGCTGTTGTACAATAAAGTAATGCTGGAGGTTATTTTGTTGAACAACATTGCAAAGACAATTAGGTGTACAAAATATATGAATTGCAATATTTGATACCGTGATGCCTTTTTTTGCTGGTTGACATTCTTGATCCTGCAATTCACAATAATGATTTTAACATCCTTTTCATGTGCAATTGTGCTATATATTCAAAAAATGTGAAACAAGAGAAGAAAATTCTATAAGTTATAAGAAATTTAACAAATTCAAACTAGTCACACTTACAGGCATGTTTTCTTTGGTTAAAAGTGTACTTCACAAATGATAGAGCCTCAATAATGATAAAAGAAAGCTTGTAATTTTTTTGCAATACAAACAATAGTTATGGGGAGCCATATAAACAAGGTTGGAATGGGGATCTTTAAATGCATCCTTTAGCTTGACTTGTGTTGAGAACTCTCCCATCCATCCCTTCACATCTTAAGTACACAATGCTTGGATTCTAAATTTTTTGAACAAAAAATAGTTAGGTTATGAAATCATGTTTCATTCTCAAATTGCATGAAAGATACACGGGGAACACAATATTGTATACTACTCTATTGTGCTCACAATTTTATCTACCCCTTAATGGAAGTATCAATTATTATTCACTCTTGAAAAAATAAGGCAAGAAGTAGAATTATGTTTTTCTCACAAAATATGAATTAGTATAATATGAAGTGGATTGTCCTAAAGCCACTAGGTTTCACCAAAAAACTACAAAAAAATGAATCCATAATTATTATTTTATGGTTCTTTTCAATCTCTAGATGTAGTCTTCGAAGGTGGCAACACCTTTTCTGCTCTACGCTTTCCACCACTAAGTTATCTCAATAGAATTTGATGAGATTATTAGTAAACTCAAGACAAATGTAACCTGAGTGGTTTTGTAATTTTACGACACTCTAGTAATATTTACAAATTTTCAAAGTTGAGAATATAAGATAGTCTATACAAGAAACTAGACTCACCTTGAATGAAACACCCTTTAAAACAAAATGTCTTTTGGTTTCTTCCAAAAAACTCCTCACTTTTCATTAATTGCTTCTATAAAGTTATGTGGTTCTAAGTCTTGGAAGTATACATTTAAAGCCAATATTTATGTGTTGGAGGAGGGAAATGTTTGCTTAATATAGGTATTTCTACCTTAAAGTATTTCTTTGTAAACTCAAATTTGAGCCTCTGGTTTATGAGTTTGGAACTATTGTAGAGCTTTGAATTTTTACTAACATTTCAATCCTTATAAAATTTAGGTCATAGTAAAGGATGAAATGAATGCAAAGTGAACAATTTAAGTGGTAAATTTGGGAGGTAATGACTTAGAATATTCATAGTGTTTACAAAGATATGATGTTCAAAGATCGAGAGGCTTACTTGTAGAAGAATGCAATCCTATCAACAGAGTGTTCAAGCAAAAGTTATCCAGTAAAGTAGGGGATCCTATTTGCGCCATGCAACTATTTGTGCCACTTTATAGCCACAATGATTGAATAGAATACATTTGAAAGTTTTAAATGTACACTACTAATACAAAATGGCGTAAATAGTGTGACTTTTGAATTACAACACAATAGGGTCTATTACCTTAAGTAGATGAATAGGTGTATTTTTTTTAAATAGTTTTTTTGATAGTCATTCACCGTATAATTTTTGATTGTGTACATTTTTTATGGTTAACCTCTAAATGCCTAGAGGAAGGCTTCCTTCCAAAATTCCCTCCAATCTACCATAAGCGGTTGGATGAATCAAATAAAAAAAAGAGTAGTTTGAATATCACATTACCAAACCTTCGTAATAGTTACATATTCCATCAACTCCCGATAAGTTGTGTTCAGTGCAGGAGCAACATTCTCCGTATCCACTGAATCACATCCCCCTTGCTCCGGCTACTTACTCCAACAACTTGTCAAATGATATATGTTCAAAATATAGCCTCACAAGATCTTCTAAGTCTCCAACTAACCAAATCACTCACTCACACAATGTTCCATATTCATAGCAAATCATGTATAATGTATTCTAATCACCAAATTGTAAACACAAGAAGATATACCAAGAAAGTTCCTTCACTAGGTACAACAAAAGAATTATAAATCTCACAACTTATTTGTAACTTTTGCCAACACAAGAACACAAAAATCACAAATCCTCAATTGATCATGCATACACATATATAAGTTATATAAAACTACATCCTACACAATTCAGTGTCACACAATTATAATACCTAAATCCAATCACTAGATTTCCAATTAATATCAACTATTCAATAATTTTCCAAATACAAACAAGTTGTTAATTCTGAATGCATTGAAAATTGAAGGAATTCATGATACAACAAGCTAAAGATTTATCACCAAGAGAAGACTGAGTGAGTGAGAGACTCTTGAATATAAATTATTAGATTAAATATAAGAGAAAAATAATTGTTTGTAATTGTCTCTTGACGAATTGTTTGACGGCTTTACAATTAGTCCCAATTTTCATCACAACTAGTCATCCAAAGCCTAATAGCCAAATATTTTGACCATTTATCTACTTTTAACTATCTACTCTTCTAAACAAAGGAGATTTATAAACTCTTTCTATAACAAAAGAAAAATAATAGTCAAAATTCAAAATGTTAAGGTGACTATATGGCCCAATAGAGTCTCTCACCTTAACTAGCCATTTAATTTTGTTTCAAAAGTTCTTTTGATAGTCATTCATCATACACTTTTTGATTATGCCTATATTTTATAGCTAACCCCTAAATGTCTCGTGGGGGTCCTCCATCCAAACTTCCTTCTAAATTGTCATTTTTGAAATGAAAGTACATTTTTTTTAGTTACTTTGAAAAAATATAATTGCAAGATCTTGATCATCATTGTCAAATTAGTCTACCCTCAAATTTTCAAAGACTTTAATTATATGAATTTTAAGATAAAAAATCAAAGTTAGCATCTTCAATCAAAGTCCACTTGCAAGTATAAAAAATATGGAATAGTTTTTTTTCCTAGCAAAATGGTTTTGGGATGCCCATTTCTCAAATTTACACAAAAGTAAGGTTTGCCATTTTGATCAAATGCAATTATGAATAGCTTAAAATATGCATGCCAACTTTCACAAGAATTGAAGTGATGAAAGATTGTTTTCAAAGCCCTTGCAATCAAGTGAAGTACATCAGAAAAACAAAAATTTCACCTGACTAAATCCATTCACTATATGCTAGCTCCAACTAATCAACCCCTTGACCACTTGCCAAACTGTGGAATTTTTTCCTTTGGGATGGGCTTGGATTGGCTAGGTTTCTCATCAAAGGCAATCCACATTGAGCATTTATTGGAGCATTTGACTTTGAAAAAAACACTAAAGATGAATCAAAGTAGTACACCTATCATAGATACTTTATAGTTTTAAAATACTAAATATGGTGCATTTCAAAATTGTTGACATACTTTTCTATAAATTTTCATAAAAATATTATTAGACCTACAATCTGATTCAAATTATTTCATATTTAATTTTGGAAACTTTTTAGAATTTTTTATCAATTTTTTAAGGTTAAAGAAAGCACTATGTTCATCCATGAAGTTGTAATAATTGATCATAGAAAGCACGCCATTTTGCAAAGGGGGGGAGGTTCACTCCATGTCTATGTTTAGATATCACATGCGGCTAGAGTTTCTTTTGAGGGGGTATTTAGATGTTGAAGATCATTAAAATGGTCCCTATTATTAGCTAATTTTGAAATTCATGGTATTTTAGGCACATGTACCATTATTTTAAATTTTCAAGAAAGGGCATTTTTTAGTACCCTTACTTCATTATAAGGAAAAAAGTACAGTATAAAAGACAAATACCAAGATTAGAGACAAAAAAGAATGACACTAAAAAAATGGGAAAGACAAAAAATTGTAAACTACTTTGAACCATCCAAAAAAATAGGAAGGAAAAAAAAATTGTAAACTACCTTGAGTCCAAAAAATTGTAAAGGAAAAATAACCTTAATATACCTTGAGGCTAAAAAAATAGGAAGAGAAAAAAATTGTAAACTACCTTAACCCTTGACTGACCCTGAGGACAGAATGCGTCCTCGACCAATTTTTTAAGTTAAACAAAACCTTACCAAATTACTATTTTTAGTAGTTTATATTTTTGAAAAGTTCTTTTTGAAGTTTAGTTTTAGCTTAAGAAATCTGATTTTGAAAATGAATGATGATGATTTTTCTATTCAAGATTTTGTGCATGGGTGTCCATTGCAATCTTGACTTTTTATAGTGTTGAGGACTCTTGGGAATGAGACTCAAATACACTAGATCTTTGAGAAAAAATCACATTAGAAATTCATTTAAAAAAAATGTAGAGTAGATTTTGAGAAGTTATAAAATACTTCAAATCACCTTCACAATTTTAACACCCTCATAATCAAACATTATAATCTTTCAATCCGTAATATATATATATATATATATATATATATATATATATATATATATATATATATATATATATATATATATATATATATATTTTTTTTTTATTTTTTATTTTTTATTTTTTTATTTTTTTATTTTTTTATTTTTTATTTATTTTTATTTTTATTTTTTTAAAATTTTATTTTTTAAAAAAAAATTTAAAATTTTTTAAAATTTTTTTTTATTTTTATTTTTTCTAATGTGATCTCTAACATGTCCAGTTTGATTTTATATGGTTACAATTCAAAAAGAATTGATACAACGTATCAAAATGTTGGTTTTTTGTTCAATTTAGAGCAAATTCTAGAAGCTTAGGAAATTCTAGGGTCATTTTGGGGTTAAGCCAAAAAAATGGCAAGGAGAATAAACCTTAGACTATCTTGTGCCAAAAAAATGGGAAGGAAAAAAAACCTTAAAGTACCTTGAGCCCAGAAAAATGAAAAGAGAACAAACCTTAAAGTACTTTGAGCTCAAAACAATAAGGGGAAAAAATAATAACTTCTTTAAGTAAAAAATAATGGAAAGGAGAATAAACCTTGAAACGGTACACCCAGCACAAATTAGACAAATTAAAAAATGCTATCATGTTAAAAAATATTAATGTTAACCAAAAATCAATAATGTTAACATATGTTATTAATGTGTTAACATGTTTATAACATTTGTTAACATATAAAATAATGTTTGTGTTCATATTAATGTTATTATTACATCAGTAACATTTTTCTAGAGTGCCAAATCAGACGTTCATGTACAATATCTTTGCATAACTTAATGGGTTTTTTTAACTCCTAAAGCACTAATAAATTGCTTTTTTTTTTGGCAACATAGCCATTTTGGGCAACTCACTACAAATGGAATTTTTTATTTTTTTTATTTGAAATTTTCACACAACATGTGCTTGAGGAGTAGTTGTAAGGCCCAACAATTTTCATAACTTTTGACTACATGTTTAAAAAGTTATTGTACGATATGTAGTTTTGATTGCCTGGTGGACAACCTAGGCAGCTAAAAAAACTTCTTTAAGAATCACTTTTACAAAAAAAAAATTGAAATTAGTTCTCTAAATTTATATATATGTGGAAAGTTTTGAATTATTTAATTTTGATTAATGAGATGAAAGGTTTGAGGAGTTTTAGTTGTCAGTAGTTTATGGATAGTTATGAAATCTCTACTCTAAGATAAATTTTGAAGTCCTTTATTTAACTCAATTATAAATATTTTTGAAAAAAAATAAAAACATTAGGTGTAGATTGTTTATTACAACATTATAACTATTGGGATTGGCATTTTTCAATTCCATAAATAAATTGTTAACAATTTAATATTTTGAATCATTATCTACTTCTTTCTCCTTACTATTATTTTCCTATATGTTGCATTGTACAATTTCAAATAATCTGAAAATTTTCAAGCATGTAGCTAACTTGCTTGAAGAATGAATCCAAAGAAGCACTACCATTTTGGACATTTTTTCATACAAATGTGACTTTGTGAAGTGCAACTGCCTAGTTTTTTGTAGGGCCCAAAAAAAGATTTTTGTCAATTCATAATGAAAACATAGTTAGAAACCTTTAGGGGTTAACTACGCCCCCCTTGTGGTCTCACTACACTCTCCAATTTTTTTGAGGGACCAAGCTCTAGAGTTCAAAATCTATCAATGTATGTGATATCATGTGTAAGAAATAAATGTTGGTCTTGTTAATTTTAAAAGGACAATGAGACTTTACCAAGATACTTTACAAAAGAGAATTTGATTTATGGATTAATAAGGTGAAAACACCCAAAATTGTCAAATTAAAAGAATTTAGTATAGTTGGAGACAATTTTTCAAAGAAACAACAATCTTTTAGTACTCACAATTGAAAATCATGAATTTTCAAAGTAGACGCTCCCTAGAATGACCACTAAAATCATCACATAGGCTTGTCATAAAACCGAAATCTAGAGAATTAACAATCAACCATTCACAATTCAATATTTAAGAATGGGAATGATTCAATTGTATGTTTGGAGATACTTTCAATAGAAGTCTATTTGTTAGAAATGGATACACGGATGCATGTTTTTGGGTGTTTTTATTGTAAGTGCATTCTCCATTTCTACGGTAATTTTGAAAGTCGTCCATCAAACACTTTTGGGCCTTAATACCTTCCTTCTAAGGTTAAGGGATGTGCACCCATGTTCATCACTATCCAAATGCAACATCTATATGTGGATAAAAAATGACACTAATTAAAGGTTTGGAAGACTACTTCAGTTGCAATATAGTGTTTCTTGCGTATTTGACATAGAAGGTGTATGAATTGAGGTATAGAATAGTGACAAAAGTATTTCCTCTTCCTCAATATGATCCAAAGACATATGACACTTCCAATTTAGTTCATTATTGCACTCCTACATACGTGTCTTAGAAGCTCCAAAATGATAAGGTGTTCTATAAAAATTGTGCCTTGGTTGAGAATGATAACATTTCCCGAAAAGGGGTTGTTTTTGACAATGTAGTGTGAAAAAAAGTTTCAAAAAGGTATCAAATGTGATATGTTGGAAAGATTGTTGACAAACATGTCAAAAAAAGTGCTAGAAAGAGTGTTAAAAGAGTGTCAAAAAACAAAATACATTTATTATTATTTTGGAGGGTTATTTGGACTACTCATCCAAAATATTCTAGTTTTCCACCCCTATCTGAGCCATTAACAAGCAAGTGATGAGATTTGAACCCTTCACCTTGTGGTTATTAGTGAGAATTTTTAGTGTCTTACAAGATGTGTAAAATTGGAGGGATTTTTGGAATTTATATGAGAAGATGTGTCTATTTAGTGTTTATTGCACCTTTGATCTCAATTCCTTTTTCATTGAGGTGTACAACTCCTCAAGGATATTTCCATGAAGGGCAAGAAGAAGCCAAATCAAACCAAGTTGTTTCATATTCTTTGGACCTTTGTGGAATTAGTTATGAATTTTCAAAGTGGATAATTTTGTCAGAAAATAAAATGTTTGGGGGGATGGATGGGAGCCAAAAATAGGATGGTGGAATACAGAATTGCGTTGGTCTATCTTAGCATGAAAAGTCCACCACTCATTACATGTTTTACTACTTTCTTAATGCCTCAAGGCCTATTGTCTCCTTAGGGGACAAAATGGATTTAGGATAGGCTCTTGTAGTCTCAATTTTCATTGTGATTTTTTGAAACTTTTTCTTAAGAGTTAAGATAGTGAAATACATTAGCTTTCAGTGAGTATAATTTTTATTTCAATTGGTGCCTAGGAGAAAAATTTATACCATCCTAAACATAATTTACACATTACTCAACAGAAAAAGAAATCCATAAAAATTTGAAATAATTAATTATTTTTTTTCTTATAGATCATATTTTTGTCTGTATGGAAATCTAGGCACCTTTATGAAATAATAACTTATAACCTTATAGTATTCATTTATTAAAAGTTATTTTTATAATTTAAAAAAAAATTATTTGAAAGGTTTAATGGTTTGCTTGCTAGAACAATCTCACCCATTGGAATTATTGTATTTCAATTTCACCTTGGAGCTATTAACAATTTAGTTTTTTGGACCTATTTCTATTTTATCTTTATTTTTAAAGAACAAAAATCAAATGTTCATTTCTTGAAATCTTTTTCCTAGACTTTCAACTCAATTCTTCAACATAATTTGAATCTTCTTAGCTTAAATTTTTTGCAATAGAGATGGCAATTTTGAGTGGTATTTGATGAAAATAAGGATTTGGGACTTTAATAAGAGGTTAACCTTTAAAGGATGCCACAACTATTCTTTAGCCAATGAATGATAGAGAATCTTTCTGTGTAGGATAGAAGTGCAACTATTCATCTTTAGAATTTTGTAAGAAAAGGGGAAGTCTTGTATAGTAGTTTGACTTCCAATGAGTGTTTTTTGGATTTTTTTAAGCCAATGATTCACACAATACCAAAAGGGATAATTTTCACATGCACCAATCTATTCTTCAAGAGTTAACATTTTCTTGGCAATAGGAGGTAGAAAACCCTCTAGAAGCATTTTCCACTAATGAAAAAAGAATATGCATGTTACACTTGCCTACCTCACACTATTGGAGGTGAAAATGAAGTTGAAAGAATATGTCATCCTCTCTAAATGAATTCCAACAACTCACAAATAAATGAAAAAATGTCTTTTCTAGTCCTTGAAGCCATCTAAAGGAACAATGCAACCCTCTCATCTTCATTAACCCTTAAAGGACAAGCTAGTGACTATAGAAATCATCCCTTTTAGTACTATATAAATCATTGGTTTAAGAAAATCCAAATGCACTCATTGAAATCACTACTATACAAACCTCCCATTTTCACAAAAAATCCAAGGATGAATAGTTGCACTTCTAACCTACATAGAAGGATTCTCTATCATTCATCATCTCCGGTGGCCTTTTAAGGGTTAAGGGGTTGCAATGAAGATGCTCTAGCTCTACAACAGTATTATTGTCTTCATTCCACATCCAATTCCTAAGAAAAGGGAACACCAATAGAACTCATTGAATAAGTCATGAATATGCATAGAAGCGATGGGCGATTTAGGCAGCAAAGCCCAAGCCTCGTACAGTAAAGTAGACAACACCATATCTTGAACTGAAATATAACAATATTTATGAACAAAGTAAAGCAATAACATATGTAGAGAGCTAACTGAATTTGCCCTCGACAGACATCCATAAAGATGGTAGGGCAATACACTACTGTGTGGAGTGGCCAACCCGCATAACTAGGCAGGGATAATAAATGAGGAAATACATGAGGAAATTCTGAACTTTCAAATCCACAAACGCGCTAGCTAGGGCACGGCTTCAGTGAACTTGATAACACAATCATAGAGCCGCCCACCGAGAAAGTCCGCAACTTCTTTATGCTTCACCTGTAGCCAAACGCAAATCAGCACAATGTTTGTTCGTGAAAGAGCAGAAACAGAGATTGAGAACTAAAGAGCAACTAATGACTTGAAAAAAGAAACGTCCACGTACCATTCCAATGTTCAGCGAGTCACATTTGAACTGTGCATATAAATTCGTCTCGATACCACGTCCCTGGAAGGTAATGCCTGGGGTGAGATCTTGCTCAACAAATAAATCTCATTTTCAGTAGTTCGATTGAAATTAGGACACAACCAACTTAACCCCTAAGTGATCGGCGGTCAAAAAGGTGACTTCCATATCTTTAGGAGTTGAAAAATCAATTATGAAAATGAAATAAATCATTTAAGGCGCTTCTACGGAGGTGACAAAATGGAGAAACACGAAGAAGAAATCATAAAATATGTTTCAAAATTTAAAATAATCGATTATTAGCTTCCAAAGAAAACTTTTGATTTTTAGTTTGGGTTCTAAGTTCCTTCCGCACATCATCCTACCATGCAACTTCAGGAAGCACAATTAAATATGTTTCATAAGACTCAGGTTTAGAAACATTGCGTCTCATGTTTGAGGACTCAACAATGTGAATAAAACATCAGAATGTCACAATTGTTTACCATTCCTTCCATCACTACCAAGTCTGCATCTTCTGCAGCATATGCCAGCTCCCCTGCAATGTGAGACAAATCAAGAACCTGCATCGACAAATTCTCACTTCAGCTGAGTACGCAAATGAACAACAAAAAAGATGATGATAAGCATGTGTCGGTAACAGATATATACTAGAACATCTGTAAGACAAACTCACCGGCAAGTCACTTCCAGAATTTAAGACCATGAGATGCTGTGCATCCACACCATATAGTAATTCCTTTCCTTCCGGTGTAACAGTCTTAACCTGCAATTGTCAAAAACTTCACTATGACTCTGTACAGTAAACAAAGTACTTGCTACATCTACCCCGTCAGTATAAGCAGAACAATACAGCAAACACGCTCCAACTAAGTCATTGGATACGACGAAGACAGTGAATGTGATTAGCAAAAATGATATGACGATAGAAGTCCTAGACTTGTTTATGATTAAAAAAATAAAGAAGTGTGCAATGAATGTGAAGGCGGATTGGTCACACTGAGGATGTCGGAGCTATTTCATAACCCTAATTCAAGAATAACTAACAACGTACCGTCGAGATAACATGCACGAGCTCCTCATACGTAATATCATTGATGGATGGCATGTCATTAGCAGCCAGTACAACCTGCAAATAAAGTAGATTGTGAAATAGCACTAGACCAGTGCTTCAGGGAAACGACTGTGATTGCCTGTTAGTACAAAATAGCAAAAATACTAGAATTTTCCAGCTCAAAGTGACTCTAAATGTTTACTCATCAGCAAAGTGATTTGCTTGCGAATGGAAAACATAGGGAAGTGTAGCAAGTACAAGAAATCACTCTTTCAGCGTCAAGGTATATAATGCGGCATGTAACAAACCTTTGTACCTCGTCGAAGAAGCTCCCGGGCAAATGGTAAGACGCCTAGCACAACATCAGATCCTGCATTGTCCACAAAGATCACTGCCTGTTGAGGTACAAGAAAGCATGCGTCAGTTGAGATTTCTAGGACCACGCGCACTGAAAATAACCACAAAATGCCAACATCATGGCATACACTAATTTCACGACCAACATAGAACTTAGAAATTGCACCATAAGACAAGCTTATAATATACTCGTCACACGCGGCAAACACACAAATTTTTTAATGTGAGCACAAATCATTTACACCCAGTCACAATTTGGACTAATAAACTACAGCTTCAGAAAGGTATCACCTGGAAAGTGAAAAATACATATCTTCTACAGCAGCAGAAAGTCAAATACTAATCTAAGATACTGATAATACAGGTAGTCCAACGACAGACAACTCTAACCCAAATCCAAACCAACATTCTTGATAAACCTCTAGACTCGACAGTAAGAATAGCAATATACCTTTTTCCAAGACTTGCGAATCCATTTCTGTTTGAAAAGATCCAGGTCATCCAACACCCAAGGGCGAGGAAGCAGTTTCTCAAAACTGTCCTGAAAGTTTGAACCGGCAGACTCAAAGATCTCCGCTAGCTTTTCACACCCACCCAATGCCATGCAAGGCGTAAGTGTCATCCAACAACATCATACTTGCTGGTAATACAATGCCTTCTGGTATGGAGCGGGTCAAGAATGCAGATTCCTATCTCAAAAAGTATTTCTCAGAGAGAAGAAAGAAGAATCAAGTCAAAGAGTACCTGTGCAGCTCCGAGGTCAAATATGTTCCCTGAGAACACACCCTTAATAAGATGCTCGATACGAGCTCCACTGTCCTCGAAGGCATCTGCCTGGGCAATCACTCCAGCCAACAACGCGACGGCCTTTGCATTCTCTTCATCCTTCAAGTAACAAAGAGAGATTCAGTGGGCACGCATCAAACGAGGTCCCATGAAACATCGAGGCATGTTACTAGGGCATGTGAACAAAAACAGTGTATGCTACCAAAAAGTACCTTGATCTTTCTGAAAATGTCATAGAATCCAACTTCCCGGAGGCACATGTCGCGGAGTCTGGTAAGAAGCTGTCACGAAGTAGCACACGCAATAAACAATCACAAACTCACATTTAGAATAAATAGTAGTTGTCGCCATAGCTACTGAAATATCACAAGTCAAAAAATTAAAAATATGAAGAAAATTTCCCATGTTCTGAATCCACGATAGCAAATCCACTCTCCCTAAGAAGATAAGGGCCTTGGGAAACTCCACTGTGATCAGCATTGAAAATTTTGAACTACAAACCAGACGATCGTAATGACTCACTTCCTGAGGCAAACATGGACATACTTACGATGCAGTCCGGAGGTCCACCATGACTCTCTGGGTCTGCCAACATGTCATCCAAGATTTCTCCATACCTGCAATGGACCGGAATAAATAATGGAGGATGCGGACTTGTTAGAAAGCACCTTTCACAGATGAGGAAGTATAACTGAAGGTGATAAACAGAAAATGACTACTTTGATGAGCAAAATTGATTCATGCAACCCCAAAATCCAAGTCGCAATAAGCAACATCCTTTATATGGTCTGATAATGCTTCTGAAGGGCGAACTCCAAGTCTCTAATTATGCTAAAGAGCAAAATACCAGCACAGAAAAAACAAAAAAGGTCGTGGGGTAAAATATGGTGAGCTGCACAAGAATCATACTGTAACGATCTTTGGAACACGAGAAGGTTTTACTAAAGCAAACCTCAGAGCAAACTTGGCAGCTTTGACAGGGGCATCTTTTACAGTCGAGTCCAGCTCCGCTTGCTTTCTGAAACAAGAAGAAAAATTAAGCATCGAGTTTGAAAAACAGTCATTCACAACGAGAAAAAGAAAGATTCGCGACTCCTACTCAGAAGACTCGGTTCAACCATATTGACACGCTACACAGACATAAACTCAACAAGTGCAACACAGACCACAATGGTAGATTCAGTAAACAAGATAACAGACAACACTGTCGGATGCAGGATTCACCACAACATGAGAGAGAAGAGATCACCTAAAACTCGGAATCGATTTGCGAAATAACTCAATCCAGAGAATCTCAGCAGGAGTGACCTGGTGCGGTTTGTCAGAAGGAAAGCGCCAAGGAATTGTGCACGGCCGATACACATAATCAACCCATTGCTTCAGGAGAGGGAACTGCACCAATTCAGTGGTACTCTCCATGACCGCCGATCCCCTTCGTCAACGTCGCTCCTGTATGAGGGACTCACTACACAAACCTTTGTCTCTTTCCTTCCCTACTCGAACAATGCGTAGTGTACACACGAATGCGATATCACATCATTCCACCACCACCACCACGCATGCATGCAGCCAACCCCAGTCTCGCCTCGTCTCAAAGCCTGCGAGAAGAAGCAAGCGCGGCAATAATCTCTTCAACAGCGCTTCATCGTCAATCCTCAAATCTCAAAATCAGAAATCAGAAATCAGCAAAAGCAGGTGCTCACGATGATTCCACAACCACAGCTAGCTGCTTTACTTCAGTAAAAAGTCATCACAAGACCTAATCCCAAATCCGCACTATGTTCCAGTAATAAGTTATTAGCCATTCACTCTGTGCGGACGAGGTTGTCTACCTGCAACTGCCTGCAATCGACGACAGCCGTGGTGCCAAATTCAATTTGCAATTTCAATTTCCAAATTGAAAATTGAAGAAATCGGGAACAGACTGACCTGCTACACAAAACCCTAGCTCGCTCGATGTTCCAAGCTCAAGCAATTCCGCATTCGACCACAATGGCACAATGGCGTCCCGTGCTGCAGGGGTGTGTGAGAACATCCGCACCCTTGCCTTCATACGTTCATACGTTGACACTTGTCAAACATGGATGATAAGTGTTCCGAGCCCCTCAAATATTCGCATGGCACTCAATTCTATCATGTTAATTAACCCTTTAACGCCTCAATCCTCTTTCAAATTTTGGCACATTTTTGCTTATATCTTTCTATAGAAACATCATTTACTGGATTTTCATGAAATTGGTCATTAACCCTTGAACATCGAAGGGGTGATGCTCAAAATCATCCTTTTGTATTACCATGTGAATCATTGGTCAAAGAAACAACAAAAGCACCTGTTGGAAGTCAAAGTACTGTAGTAGATCTTCCCTTTCCAAATCCAATTCCAAGGATGAATAGTTGCAATTTCATCCTACACTCAAAGATTTCTTGTCATTCATCGGACGTTTGGCATCTGTTTCGACGTTCAAGGGTTAAGGAAGGTTGTCTTTTTAAGATTCAAATGTTACATTGGATGAATGAGAAGTTAGTTGGACTAAACAACGCCTCCAAGCCCTTTGTTCATTGTCCAGAATATAGATGTCAGAGTGCTTAAGGGTTAACCCATAAATGATGCTATTGTGAGGACATTTTCATGCCAATGAATGACAAAGAACCTCTCCATGTGGAACAGAGGTGTAACTATTCATCCTCCAAATTTTGTGTGAAAATGAGATGTCTTCTACAATAGTTTGACTTCTAATGAGTGACTTTTTTTTTAAGCCAACAATTCACATGATTCTAAAACAATTGATTTTCATGGTGATTAACTCATCATTTAAGGGTTAATGGTCCTTCAATTTTAAGTTTAATCAACTTTATCCTATATTTCACTTGGTGATTGATCAATTGATTAGTTATGTGAGACAAGAATTTTGAAAGTTCTTCAAAAATAAATATTAACTTTTAGTATGTTCAATTCGACCATCATGGATACAAATACTCTAAGTTAACCTTTTAGTGCCCAAGAAACTAAAATAGGAAGTTGCTAGATTCTTGACCTTGTGTTTGAAATACATACAATTTTTTTGGTATGTGAAGTGAAGTTTAATAATTTAATTATATAGAAGTACACATCGCTTAGGATACATGTACCATGAAATTTTGTAACCATTGGACAATGCTTCTAAAAGATCACAATGTTTTTATAACATTAGAGAAAAAATGAGGCCTCTAGAAGGCTACTCGAGCAACAACAAAACTACCCTTTTATCTTCTTTTTTTGGTAAATTTTTTCCCCCCTAAAATTGCCTACCTCAAACCTGCAATTTTCAATGCTACTAGTGGCACAGGAACTTAGTTTTACATTTTATTTATAAAAAAAAATTAGTTGTAGAAAACTAAAACTAAAAAACTAAACTAAAACTAAAAACTAAACTAAACTAAATAAAAACCAAATTTCTTTTTAGTCGCCGGGGCTGACTGCTTCAATGATATTCACCCAAGGTGACTTTCCTCTTCAGCTAGATTCTGGCTAGGGACTACTTTGAAAACAATAGCTTGTTTGGTCACTCCGGAGCAGTCCTCTGGAGGCCTCATTTTTTCTCTAATGAGAGTGATTATATCAAGCATAACAAGATAAGGTTTAGAGGACTCTAGTTTAGTAAAAAAAAGAGATGAGGGAAATGTTTCAAACTAGTGTTTACAAGTTGGTTCAACTATGTGTACACTTGATAGCTCAAAAATGGCATACTATACATGTACTCCATTGTCCTATATAATTTTCAATGATTAAATTGTGAAGTCATGCTTGTTTGAAACATACAAAGACTTGCAAAGAATTATACAACAAATAAATGACTTGCTTGTGTTTAGATCAAAATTAAGGTATGAAAAATTGAAGATGTGCACAACCATCTAGATTAATCACTTCATACACACATTTTTGGAAAAAAAAAATATCAAAGTTGTAATTAGTTATAGACTTCTATTATATACCTTTCTTAAATCATCTTTTGTGATAAAGCCCAATTACATGAATAAATTCTTTTTATATTCCTCATCCCAAAAATCATACAATCTAATTTCTTTTTCATGAACATGTTTTGTTTACATTGTTGGTCAATTTTTTTTCTCACCACAACATAAATATTCAAGGCACTTGCCTCTTTACAATCATGTATTTTGAGAGTTTTATAAATCCAAAATCATGAATAATAATGATCTACTTTTTGCATAGTTAGTAGGCATATACATAATTTAGCAAATTCGATCTTCATACTTTAGAATCCACTTCCTTCTAGACGACTTAATTTCCTAGCACCCTGAGCCCACATAATTAGTGATCACTTGAGCTCTAAAGTATAGTATAAGAACATATCTTCTAATGAAGTAAAACTTCATCACTTCCAAAATCAAGAAAATGAGGGTCACTACTTGTTAAGAGTCCTAGGAGAATTTGCCCATGAGCTCATCTCCTGTACCCTCACCTTGAGATAAATCTAAAATATTGTTCTCTATTTTGAAGTTGCTGGTTAATTTTGTATTTCTTGACCATCCCTAGCAACTCTACAACTTTTGATTTGCAACTCTACGACTTTTGATTCCAGATCTGAATTTCAATTTTTCCAAATCTGATCATATGGGGTAAACGATAACTAAGCTCCAGTTTTTTAAACATAAATATGAAAAATTCAGTTGCATCAATATTCATTTGTGTTACAAAATGATGATGCATGCAAATACTCAAGCAAAGCTCCCACTCCACAACCAAATCAGCCACAAGTAAGGTAGTATGCTGTTAAATGGCACCTGACCTTAAAGCGCCATCTAGACATTTCGAATTTCAGTTATGTACCTATTTGGATGGAGCGCTTTTAGAAACTTTGACCCTTAATAACTTTTGTAAACAATATCCAAATGTGGTGTTCTTTGGTGCGTTGGAACCTCCTTTCACTTGCCAACATGAATATGTGAAAATTTGACCAGTTTCATAATAGCAACTAGGCTCAGTAGTAAAAAGTGACGGTTTTGGGTGCACCCACCTTAGTTTGGTGGGAGTAGTCAGCAAATTTTGCTTTCCAATGCACTCACGATGCAGCTTCAGATCTAGTGAGCTAATAAAAACGTGAGACTCCTTGCTACATGACACGATTCACCTCCACTTGAAATTGAACTAGAGCTACAGTATTACTAAAATTAATGTACAAGATTGAATCCTTCAGACACCCTGTTCAAGTGATTGAGAGGGCAAATTATAACACGTTATACAATAGACTTAAAGAATATGAGGTTTAAGCATAATCCTCAGTGTCATTCAAGCCCTGTCCATGATAATGGACTCTCAGATTTCGTTCAGCAAGCAAAGATAATTAAGGTTCGGTGAACATACATTTGGTGCGTCGTCAGTGCTGCGTTTTAGCTGAGGCAACAAAAATGCAGAGAATCTGCACTTGGGGAATCTTGAAACCTTGGGAAGTAGCTTTACAAAGGTCGTCAAGTTTTATAATTGCTAAGCTCTGGATCCACTGTCTTGAGATGTTGATGAATGACTCATCATTTTCTTTTTAACACTGCAATGAAAAGAAAATCAGTGACTCACAATTATGAGGATTAATTGTATGCTGAGTCCTGATTGTTGGGTTCTCTAACGCCAACATCCTCCGATTAAATCAATACTAGAGCCAAACATGCACCACACCACGGTGGCATACTTAGGTGTTGTATGCTTAGTTTTTGCCCCAGTTCAAGCCTCGGTTCAAGCTCAGCATGCCCAATCTAATTCCTTCACTCAGCAGATCACAGATTTAATTTATATTTGAGGTTTCTAAATCATCAAAGTAGACAAGACTTTAAACAACAGAATAGAAGCAACTCAGTCACCGCAATATTTTGGGCACCAAGAGAAATGCCATGCCTTGCTTGCTCTTAGGCACTGTCTATAATTATCCGTAATAAATGGTGTATATATATGTCAGTGTAATTAGCATGTTTTAATACACCTACCAGAGACCATAATTGTTCCATACAGCAATATCATCTTCAACTGCTGATGCTGTAGTGGTAAAATAATGACGCAAAAACATACACACACTTCATGGCGATACTCAAATTTTCCCATTCTCGTCAATCAAGGGCCTACAAGCCCAAGCCCACCATCTACACCCCAAGCCCACCCCAAAATCCACACAATCTAAGCTGATGCACCCCAAGCCCAAGCCTGTACCAAATCCAATTGTAGTTCCTAATTTCCAATTAATTCCAAACTATCGGAAGTAGTTAAATATGGTATAAAAGAGGATGGTTGTAACCTTTTCAAATTTGAAGTTGAAGGAAAGTGGCTGCATGGTGAGAATTTGATACTGGAGGGAACGAACCAAGAGATTTTGATAAGGAGACGATGCAACCGGTGTCCTTGAATGGGATAAAAAAAACAGGCTCCATCTACATACAAAGACTGAGTAGGCAAATTACAGGGCAGCTCCAAAAACTTCCCGAACGCTGCTCCGAAACTAAATAAATGGGATAAATCAGTGTGCTGTCGGTACTGACTGTACACAGAACGATCATGACAGCAATTCGCTGAGCTTTGACTTCAACGATCATGACAGCAAGCAGTATTTTGTTTTTTTTCATTTTGGAGAAGGAGCCCGTTGTTTCTTCAATACTCATGTGTGTGATACTTGCTGATATCTAAATGAAGATTAATAGGTGATAGTTACGTAGGTAAATTTGTCTACTTGTCTTAAAATACAACAATAATCTACTAATCTGGCTATTTTGACCCTCCAAAATGAAAATTTCCTTTACATAAAATAACCAACGTCTTTTGACTGTAGCCAATTGGTGAAAAATCGTGCATAAAAACACACTGCATAAAATTGTGCTGCATAGAACACTGACAGCAAGCCAGCATCCAAATTCCAGAAGAAAGCTAACTTATGCGGACTAAGTATATATGTACTGCAGTAGTAGTCTTACCATATAACCGACGATTATTCATAACAAGTAACTGTTTGCACACAGAGCAAGATTAGATTGCTGAAATGCAGATCAATGCTGAAATGCCTTCCCAAAATGCCTTTCAGTGTTACAAGCTTGATATCCTCAATCATTTACACAGAGCAAAATTAGACAAGTATCAATGCTGTCAAAATGCCTTCCCAAAATGCCTTTCAGTTTTACAAGCTTGATATCCTCAATCATGTAGTGCAGAACCCACTTTGCATATATATATATATTAAAGTTTATGCCGGTATGTAATACTCTAGTATATGGACCAGCCAAAATAGATAATAATCCACCGAAATAGGGGAAGCCTGTTGGCGCCTTTAGGGCATTTTCGGCAATTGAGCTGCGATCGCAGCACAGGTCAACATGCGTAGAAATTCGTGCACAAGTTGCGTAGAACTAAGTATAGGCACATAGTCAATGTAGAATTGAATACAAATGACTAGAACAACATGTGCTTTGATCCTGGAAAAGATGCGGAACATATACAGTATACCGATGATGCAGGAATCTAGTCGATGTTCCAGGGGCTTAAAAGGTTTTGCTCTCCAGTTGCTTCAATTGTTCTTATGGATATAGGAATCCGGCTTGCACTGAAGTCTGGTGGTCTTGGGCTCCATTTCGGCAGTGTATCGATCGATCGTCGACATGATTCGAGCATGAAGGTAAAGTTACTAGTTAATTTCTCGATTGCGATCGACGTGATCGATCGGGGGACAATCAGCTAGACGGCCAGGTGCATCCATGGGCTTGTTGATCGATGCAATGGTGTTTTTATTTTGCGGTATATTCCATTTTTTCTCGGTTTCTAATTGTTGTAGCTAGGCTCGAGGCTAGGCTTGTCTAACTCGTCAAAGTTATCGATCTGTGTGCGATCGATCTTCTCCAACTTCTTTCGTGAATGGAGTTGGACTCCCGGCCGCTTGGACTTATATACGAGACTTGTATGGTGCTCGCTAGTATGCTTGACTTAGAATCATACCAGAACTGGACTGTGCTATTCTGTGCATGAGCTTGACAAAGTAGAAGAGACCTCGTTATATAGTTTCAGTTAATGGCAGTATTTCAAGAAATAGGCACTCATTTGGAGTCTAGCTTCAATCTATTTCAGTCTCTGATTTAGAACTTTGGGCACTTGAATATACGTCAAGTTGTTGGTACTTTTAAGTAGACCGTATTAAGGAATATGACCATAGACAGAGGACATGTTGTGGCAGGGTGCTAGTAAGTACTCTTATGTTGGTTGACCACTTCTTTGGGAATTAGGAGTTGGTGTGAAAGTAAATTAAATTTAGTATTCGTTATTTTGGGGATTTTTCATGTCATAACCGACATAACGTATCGTGTCGTTCAAGTACGTGTTGAACTATTTGGATTTGTAGTTACCCAACAGAAATTTATCTATGATCATTCTAAAATTTAATTAACAACATATATTGATCTGAGATTTCAGAGGAATATCTCCAGCTCCATATGGGGTCTGATCAAACCGCTCAAACTTCTAATGACCATCTCTCAAACCTCTCTGGTTCTAAGCTAAGAATCTCAAAACATCTAGGACTAGGATAGATTTGAGTATTCCGTAGAGTGTCGACCGGCTCCTATTCCAGTGAGAGTCCCTTCTGCAACCTCGAAGTTCAAAAATCTAAGACTAATTAATCTAGATATGACTCATCTGACTTCTCTCAACCCGCCTCAATTTCAGCACCAGATATGCGTCTCAAATTGCTTTGGTTCCTCGTTGAGAGGCCCTATTTGACTATTTGCCAATTTGTCAATTGATTTTTGCAACATTTTGCCAATGTAACCAATAAGATTAATCTGTTCGTAAAGAGTATATAATTATATTTTGAGCCTTGACTGTGAATTCTTCATGTTGTGGCGCAGGGGCAGGATTCAAAAGGAAGGCAAGAAGTCAATGAATTTGCGACTTAAATTACTGATGATTTCTTTCTCTTTGCAACCATAGTCAACTAGTGGTCATTGTTTGGAAGTGCACCAGGCAGTGCAATATTTGGCCAAGTGAGGCTAACTTTCAAGAGCTCCAACGAATATGTCTGACCATAGCCGGTCACAATTCTCAGAGGTATCTGATCCAATACCTCTCTTGGTTCCGGAATCAAACATAATTTATGTGATAGACCTTGTAAGTTCTCATCTACCAGCGATTCAATTCTAAGGTTCAGGAGGAGAAGGAAATTTCTTATTCCTAGTATTAAATAAATCCGTTGACAGACACAGCAGGAATCTAGAAGCGTGGAGGATGCAGCTTCCAAACAGGCCCCAGAGGTAATTAAACTTTGCCTATTGTAAAATGAATTGGTAATTACGTGGAAGTATGTCAAGAATCTTGAATTCTCCAGTCGGAAATTTTGTTACCTGATCAGAACAATTAGATTGAAGTCCAGCCAGCAGGGTATCGAATTGGCCTTGTGTCAAATATGTGCACACTGGGTACACCATCCTACACCAATATTGGGAACATGCACCCAAACATTGTACAATACATTTTTCACACAATAGAGTATTCACTATGAGCTCGTTGTGAATTGAAGTTCACATAGCTCTGGAAACTGGGATTGCAGTATGGGACTGATTGAGGTTCCAGATGCGCACTTGAAAAAGTACCAATCTAAGGAAATTTCACCATTTTATCTGACATGATCATGTTCAATGTTATTATCTCAGGGAAGCCCTCTTACAGAAAGCAATGAACATCAACTGCATGCTACCAATGTGGAATCCAACGTGAGATCCTTGCCTGAACCCAGTGGACAACAAATGCTAGTACCCAACTTTCAACGCAGCAAACGACCTGCACACATCACCCTTCCAGACTCTAGCCGAAATGACAACTCAAATCAGAGGAAACAAGGTCTTGCAACCAAGGTATATATTAATCTTTTTCCACCCTCCAAGTCCTTTAATTTGTCAATTGTAACGGCAAGATTTCCAAAACGCAAACACCCCACCTGACAGCTGACCTGTGATGACAAATTTGACTTAATTGCATTCAATTCACATATGGACCTGCATGAACACTTGTGATTGTATTGCATCTCAGAGCAAGAACATGAAAGAAGTCAAACTTCATTTCATCAAAGCAGTCCACTCCGCGATCATCGAGAAGTTCATTTCCTACGGCGTGGTCTTGGTCCTCCTGGCCACCATCACCTTCTCCGCCATTCTCGCGCCTCCAGGCTCTTTCGACAGCAACGGAGACATGAGACCCCCCTTCTTGCTCGGCTGCTTCTTGTTCTTCTCCACCTTGTCTTTCTTTCTGGCATGCACAGGTTTACTGGCAGTGATCTCAGGCACTGCGTCCATGTTCCGTCCAGGCTTCTTCCTCAACTTGGACCTCAAGTTTCCCAGTCCTCTCGCCAGAAGCTTCGAATCCGTCTCCCAAGGACCTGACCAAAAGCCCCTTTCCACGACCAGCAAGAGCCACAACGAGGACGAAGAACTGGACGATCCCCACGTGCTGGCGTTTCTTGTGTTAGGAAACCTGCATAGGGCGTGGCGACTGCGAGTGTACTTGGTTTCGTCGCTGCTTTTGTGCGTGGTGGCCTTTGTTTGTGGCGCGTTTGCTAGCATGGACGGGGCTGAGACTCGGAACAAAAGCATGTTAGCTGGAGCTGTGGCTATTGGGGGAGTAACGATGGGGTTTGAGATTCTCAAGAGTGCAACTGGACTGAGGAGTTCGTACTCAGGAAGGTGGCACAACATTTTTAAAAGCATTCCAATGTGGCCGGAAAGCCATCATCATCATCCTTGGGAAAAGGCCGTTTCGAAAGTTTTGAGAGCTGTCACTCCGCACTCTGCTACGGACCAGACATCCAGGCCGGCATATTCTTTTGCATAGCTAGTGTGATCGAGCACCTGTATTGTAGAGAGAAATCCGAATGAGACTAGCTGCATACTGTTGTTGAGAAATATTGGATCCGTAAGTTTTAGAATAATAGCAATATCAAGAAGAAGGTCCTTGATGCATAATGGAGATTGGTATGCATGCAGCTGTGAATACAACAAAAGCAAATGGATTTCTTTCAATCTTTGCGTGTTGATCCTGAATCTGTTCAATCGTATCTAAAAGCTTGAGCTTTCTCCGGCACTCTGTTGTTGCACTTGCCACAAACAAAACTGTGAAAATTGAGTCGTGTTGATTTGGCAGTTTGGCCGTGAGTTGGGATGGCGAAGCTCTCAGTGAACATCACATTCGTACTTGAAAATTTTCTACACATTCTCATTGGAGAGAGGAGACACCACAGAACAAAAAAATCAACTGGAAGAGGAGACATGCACTCCTTTGACAACGTTTTAATAGTCCAATAAAAAGTATGTGGGATCTTTGTGATTATAGGAAAATGTGAACATTAAGGAGAAGCCCACTTTAGACATTGATCACTAAAGTATAAAATGGGACATTCTATCAATTGAATATGTAAATAAATCATACACTAGTATAACATTTGATGCAAAACACTCAAAGAATCCCATGTTGTTTATGACGCATTTTTTGCGATGTCCACTTATTTTTATGTTATGTTTGATGTTACAACAAATGATTGTCTTGATGTTATGTCTAATGTCGTTGTTGACAAAAAAGTAAGTGGGTGTCACAAAAAATGTGTCATGAAAAACATGGGGTTCTTCTAGTGAAACATGTGTTCCACTTCCACTCTCCACTCAACCAAATACAATTGAAGTGATGCATTCTCAAGTAAGATAGCCTTCTCCTCCAACAATATAGATAGGAGAAGGCCTAGCTATAACTAAGGGTGTGGCATACTCTAAGGTCAGGTTTGGATGCAGTTATGATAGAGCTATCCATATTCATCAGATCAATCATATCTTTTCCATTAGATGGGATCCGGGCATTCCGGGGGGCTGGAGGGCCATTTTAGGGTTGTTCCCTACTCCGTTCCTCCGGGGCCACATCGAACACGGATGCCAGATTTTTTTTTTCAAAAAATAAATAAATTAATGTTCTTAAAATGAAAAACAAAGTTATTATTAATTTTTTTTTAAAATTTTAAAAACAACGTGGCAATCTCTCAACCAGGTCAGTAGAACTCACAAACGGCCAATTTCGGCTAGTTTCGGGGGTTCCCCACTTGGGAACTCACAGCCCTTCCCAGTAGGTAAATCACATCTAATGTATTGGCTAGTTCACAATATTTCTAATTTCATGGTAACACAAAATTGCATCAATAAATTATTCATTCTAATAAATTCAATTAATAGATAGGCATCCAAGACACTAATCAAGGATTAAATAAAGATAATTACATTCAATAACGATATTTTGTTGAATAGTCTTTTGGAGAAACAACCAATCCCCGTCCTTTCTTGGCTCCTTTATATACAGTTTCAACAATGGCAATAAATTCTTCCTTGTCATTGAGGGCCCAATTTATCTTGTTGTTGTTGCCTGTTCCAAGGTCAATCATTATATGTTTCTTTCGAAAGAAAAACATGACTGTGCATGCATCATAGAGCTCGTACATAATATTGAAATCAGTCACTTCTTTGATATCTACAAGAAATATTGTGGCAAAATTCTTGACTAAATTTGCAATTGAGGCAAGTACTTCATCCATCACCATGCATGTGCTATCACCATCAGAACCAAACCTAATAATGACAACGTGTTCCATATTTTCTACAATTGTCTTGTCAACATCTTGAGGAGTATGAAGATGTTTTAGAAGATATGACATTTTGTAAACTAAAACTACAAATAGAAAGTAATGATATAAGAATTGTAGTATATAAAAGACACAATGAAAATTGTAGGCCTATCTTTTGAAAATATATATAATTAGCAAAACTTACTTGAAATATGTTTTTTATAATACACTTAAATATATCAATTTTGAACATGACTTTTACTTTGTTTCTTTTACTTTAGAGGCTTAAGATAAAAAGTAAAAATAGATGAGAAACAATTGTAAAATTAGCTCAATAAAAGCTAAACCAAAAGTTTAAAACCATATGACATTAGAAAAGTCTCCTCTAATTCATTTGGAGTCAAAATTGAAGTGATTTTCATGTTTTTTTTAATATCCCATCTATTGTTGAATTTCTTATTAAGTATGAATTTCTTTTGAGAAATAAGAATGTGTTAGCTAACAATATAATTTAATCAAACAAGTTCAAATCTCTCATGCTTTTACTTATGTTTTACTTATGTTGCCACATAAGGCTTTGCTTCCCTTCCATCCAAGCACTTAACCCTAAATAAAAAGGACACTGTATTTTAGTATTGTCAAAGCTTTGAAGTTTAATAAGAAGTTATGGATTTATAATTTTAATAATTTACTTTTTAGAAAAAATACTCCTTCAATTTTGTTTTCATCAATAAATATTTGATTTTGAAAATGAATGTTTATGATTTTCGCATTCAAGTTTTTGCGTCAAGGTGTCAATAGTAAAACTTGATTTTCTACTCTTAAAAACTTTCCAAGATGGGCCTCAAACTGTCAAACATATTGGTTCTTTGTAAAAAAATAATGTTGCAAATTCTTTAAAAAAATTGCAGAGTAGATTTTTGAAATGCTATAAATTGATTGTGGGCCCATTCTTTTTAAATTCTAGTAAGCATCCACATGTATATTCTTTGTTTTGTATCCTAAGAAAGCAATAGTAGGACCTTATACTTTGAATTAAAAAGAATATTCACAGTGTATGCTTTTTAATTACCTAGGGAGTTTTTTTGGATCCAAAGGATTGGGATTTGAGAGTTCTATAGCGTTAAGAACATCAGTATATTCAATCTCATGTGAAAGCCAATATAGCAATATATCTATCAACATTGCGTTGTTGTGAGACTCTATGCATCTACTTCTATTGATGCTCTTAGGTCTCTGAGAGACTTATTTTTGAAATCTATTATCTATATTAGAGAATTGCAAGGAACATTTTCAAAGTCCCATATAGGCACTATAATGGAAATCCCCTATTACAATTATCTTTTTTACCTCTTTTTTCTACACACATGGAATGTGGCCATTATAGGAAAATGTGAGACATGAAATTCTGTTGAGGGGGAAATTTGTGCATTTTTCAATGTTATTTGAAGATGTCTCTAACTCCAAATCAACTCAATTCATGAAATTCAATATTCTACAATGTAGATTTATGCCTCTAAAATCTATATTTAATGTAAATTTCAGTGCACATAATAAATAAAAATTGCAAATATTAAAGGTTTATATCTAACTACTTTCTAAACTTTAAATTTCCAATGCCATTGATTTGTACATTTTAGAATTTTTGATCTAAACCCTTTTCTAGGATTCAAGAGTTCAAAATGTTATTAATATGTACATTCATTTGTTTTAGAATTTCATAAAATATAAAATTTCTAAGAAATTTTAATTAAACCATAAATTTTGCAAGATTAAATTAAATGCACAAGTTTAGGTTTAATTAAATTATTAATAAGAGGCAAGATTGGATGTTTACACCAAAATTGCCACACTTTGAAAATGTGGAGCTTTTTTTGTTGAGAGTCCAAAGTTGCTTCATTGTTGATTGAGACAAATGAAATGCTTGAGGATTACATTTGAATTTTTTTAAGGTAGTATGCTCTAAAAGCACCCATGCTCTAAAAGCAATCATGATACACAGATACATTTTGCTTTCGTCAATGTACCAGCAATATACATTTCAAGAAGTGGTCGCTTTTAGTGACCATTGCATTTCAACTTCAAAAATTTGTAACTAATTCCTTGAAGGAGTTGAAGGTCCAAAAAATATGAAACAACTTGGGTTAGATTTTGATTCTTTTTTTCTTCCTATGAAAATTTACTGAAATTTTTTCAAGGAGTTTAGCTCCCCCCAAAAGGCAATCAACTCTTAAATGGTCACATTAAGAGCAAACTAACTTATCTCATGACTGCAATGGCATGATTACTACATAGATTCAAGTGTTCAAGAATCTATTGTCCCTAATTTGATCTATACGTGCAATGTTCTTGATTGATGTAGAATTTGGCATCATCCATATTATCATCAAAACCATGAAATTTTGTTTTTGAAGGGGTTAAGACCTAACCTTCTTTCTTTATTCTTTAGGAGAAGTTGTAGATTGAGGGTTGTTATTATGTGAGCCTAGGAACATGAGTACATGAGCCTTAAAGACTATACACTTATGTTATAGGTGTCTATATTATAGGAATCTTCTATGATTGTAGTATAACTATGCTATAGATGTTTATATTATAAGTGCCTTCAATGGTTGTAGTATATCTATTTAAATATATGCTCAAAGCTCACATGCTTGCATTTTCATGCTCACATATTAACATTGTTGGTGGTGGATCCATGGATTTGTTCAAAAATTTGAAGATGAAGCGTAAGAATTATTATTGTTGTCTCACAATCACTCCAACATTATGAAATTGCTAAATTAAAAAGAAATGTAAAATAGCATTTTTCAACAAGGATTCCCAAATTTTTAGTTGAATCCACTTCAATTCCTTGCATGTGGGTCTAACTAAAATTCTAGGGGGCTCAAAATTTGATGATTGTTTTGCCATGTAGAAAAAAAATGCGCTTAATGTGTGTGGACCATCTTAGACACCCGTGGCCTCTCATTTCATGGTGGAAACCCATTTCCAAGGATGTCATGATCATAGACATTGAAAAAATTTCAAATTTTTTTGCATTTGCAACATTAGATTTGATGTAAACCAAGAGTCATGAATCATACATTGAATAAATGAAATAGACATATGCACTTTAGACGTTTGTGTGCAATGAAGATGTGGGTGAGGTGAAAAATTCCCTTTGCTGTGACAAAGTGGTGGTGTTAAGTTCATCAAGAAAACTTAAACAAACATGAACCTAATTCTTTGTGTAAAAGGAGACAAATCACTTTGGCCTTGGCGGACGTCTCATCCCCAAGGTAGAGTATACGATAAGGAGATTTGGAAGCATTCCTAGAGAGGATCGCAATGCTATACAAACCAATACCATTGATGGAGACAAAGTGTCTGCTTTTGCATAAGAGGGGCCTACAACATCTTGTTTAGAGTTCCATTCCACTTAGATTGCAAGTTTGTTATCTAATAGGAGCAAGTTTAAGATTGAGCTTGAATTTTGGACAACACATTTTAAAATGCATTGGAGTGAATAAAGCATTTATGAGGGAGCATCAAGTAATGGTGATCGAGGCATGGATCACCGCATGTACTTTGCAAAGCTCTAAAAGGATGCACTTTAGGGAGAATTTTGCAACAAAGTTACAAATATGGTGTTGGGAAAGAAAATTGGAGAAGGAGTTCAAACATCTACAAAGCTCAAGTTATATTTGCAAAAAGTGTATTATATTTGGTTACTAAGATGTGTGAATTTGTGGTGAAGTTGATGAAGGGCAATTGCACTCTTGAGGACCTTCAAGACCAATGGTCGCAAGGAGTTGGAATCTTGGACAATCAAGATTTATTGTTGCCTTTGCATGGGGCATTAGTGAAGGAACTTGCTATAGAGAGGAACAAATTTGGTTTTGTCATGCAAAGATATTAGGGAGGTCTTTGAAACTTCATTGATCTTTGCATAGAGCACAAGAACGCCAAATGATCTCCTTTTTCTCTTCCTCAAGCCAAATACTTCATGTTTTGGATTGCCTGAGATATGTCATATTTGCACAAAAGAGGCATCAATTCAAAGATTTGAAAGCTTCAAATGTACTAGTCTTCTGTGACAAGAAGCATTTTGATATTGTCTCTTCCAATGATCATGCATTGATTGTTCCTTATATTGCTGATTAGAAATGCTCTATGGGTGAGGTGGGAACAAATTGTTGGAGAGCACCTGAGATACTTCTACAATTGAAGAACAAAACTCCTAGGTCTAAGTTGGAGTCCAATGAGAAGGTAGATGTCTATAGTTTTGCTATGACATATTATGAAATCACAACAAGACTTATACTGTTTGAAGGTTGTCCATATTGTAGTGAATTGTGTGATGCCATTCTTAATGGAGCCCAACCTAAATTGCCACATGATTTGGACTTAGAAATCAAAGCTACAATCTCTTCTTGTTGGAAATCCAATCCTTCATTTAAACCTAGTTTTTATAAACTCAATATGATTTTGGAAACTCATATTTGATTGTTTATTTATTTCGAAGATTATATTTGGTCAGTCATCAATATCTATTGCAAGACACCATGCTTAGGATTTTGACTATAAATGTGAATCCAAATTTGCATCTATTGATTTAATTGGAATAGATCTTGTAGTTTGGGTGGAAGATATTGCCCCCTTCAACACGTACATTCTACTACAAAACTTGTCACCAATTGAGAGTTGTGAGTTGTAAGTTGGGACAAAAAACTAAAGGACATCATTGGAGACAAATGTCATGTATGGGCCTTCAACATCATAGTTAGTGTGGTGTTAGTTGGACACAAATTGTGATGGCAACATTGATTGTTCAATTGGAGCAATTTAGATGTGAAAGATTATCAATTCATCTTTCTTGATGGTTTGCGTGATAAATGTTGAAATGTGGATGGAAAGATCTATGCACATTTGAGTGGTTGAGTGGAATATGAAGGTGATTTTCAAAGGTGATTTTTAAGTTCATGAAGAAGTAAGGAGGGTTAATTTCCATATGCAACTATAGGTAAGATTATTGTATGACCATTTTCTCTTATACATGTAGTTTTTTAGAAGCACTAATGAAGAATCATACTAAACATGTTTATGTCTTTTATCAATCAACCTCAAATTGAAAATTATATGTTAGTTTCCTTTAATTTATTTTTAAGGACATTATTTTGACAATTTTAGTTTAATTTTTTTACCAATGATCGACCAGCTTGGTCAATTTTAAACCTTGAGTCATTGGTCCCTCGAAAATTGTAAATAAAGTTATAGTCTTTCAAAAGCAATGAAGGAAGTTGCAAGATTTTTATCTATGCACCCAATTACCTAATAATTGGAAGGAGAATGGAAGCTACTTGCAACGGCAGCTCCAACGAGAACATAAACTCAAGGCTAGTATATACACAGCCTGGGGCCGGATGGAAGGCTGGCCAGATTTGCCTCCAATCCGACCCACAATCCAACCCCAAATCACCACTCCGGCCCTATATAATGTAAAGGGTTGAGGCCGAATTCTTGATTAATATGCTCTTGGATTTTTGGAATGTTCAATTAAAAAAATTAAAAAATACATATCTTTTCCTTTCTCTTCCTATTTTTTCTATTTCAAAAGAATAAAAAAGAGATCTTTTGTTTTTTTAATATTAAATATTTTGTTTTTGTTTTTCTTCCTATTTATTTTATTTCAAATGTAGAAAAGATGGTTTTTAGACTTTCTTTTAACCTTTTCCTTTTTATTCCTACTTTATCTATAAAAATTTGACTTATTCATGAAGTAAAATTTTTATAGCACATATGATTTTGTATACATGGTCATTTTAATTTTTGTTTTCCAATTACATACAATTGAAATTCAAAAGCACATGTTGAATGCCAACACATAGGTAACTTATTTTAGTCATGTGGATGATAATGCTTCTTAAACATTTGGATAATTTGTTAATAACTTCTATAGGATTGAATCTTGAAATTGTATGAAGGTCTACTACTACTCAATTTTGAAATATACATGATTTTTTCTACTTCAATTCACAGCCTAAACTCAAATTATTGAAGAGGTTTGGGTTGAAAAAACAACTTGGTAGATAGGTTATTGTACAAGAATGTACCATTTTCAAATTAGATATTGTTGTAATTGGGACTCATGAACCCCTGTGTATGCAAATGAAAATATCTGTAGTAATATCACTTTGACTTTAATGGCTTGTAAAGTGACTTTCTTGGGGTAAGACAACTTTATAAGGCAAAATTGTAATGGCCATGTACATTCAAGTATGCTAATTTCACTATTTAGTGTAAATTTTTTAGAACCATGAAGATTTGGTTTTGGTTATCCTTTTACATTAAAAAAACTTCAATCCATTTAAAGAAAATTTGTATCTTAGTTGATTAACATCAAAAGTATATTGATTTTGTTCTAACAAACAAATTGTTTTTTCGTAAGTACTGGATATCTTACTTCATCCATTATTATTTTTTTCTCCCTTTTATCTAAAAATATTTTATATTTCTTATTAAAATTAAAATTAATTAATTTTTACTATTCAACTAATTGTAACAAAAGAAAATTATATTATGCACACTTCTATTTTATTAATATTATTTTTTTATTACTAATTTTTTATTAACTATTCATAATTTATATGTTTTTATTTTTAAAATTATAATTTTATGAATGCATCTAACAGGAGTTAAACCTACAAATACTCCAATTATGAGTTGGATCAACTTTAATTGTATGTTTTTTTTCCAGTAAAAACTATTTTTTATTTTTTATGTTATACTATTTTTTTACTGCTTTTTTAAAGGAAAATGTATAAAACATAAATTTGTTATGCAACATCACTTTAATCCAAATCCACAGCTCATGACCCTGGAATAATGAAGAATCCCCACAAACAGAGATGAAATGAAACCAAAGATGAAGAAGCTTTTAAAAATAAATAAATAAATAAAATTCTTTTTATCAATGGTAGAGATTTGTACGATCCAACGGAAGAGCCCAATCCGACCCCAATCCGGTCCCAAATGGGAAATCGGGCCACCCAAAACCTCGGCCCAAATGCTCCCTTGGGGCCGGATGGTTTGGTGCCAAAACCATGCCACCTAAGGCGACACATAGGATGAGTGGTGGTATCAATCCGGCCCTAGTATAAAGCTCTTGGTCCGGATTTGAAGAAATAGAGGGATCCCATTAGTTCAAATTTGGAGAGTTCCGGACGGCCTTCAATCTAGCCCCAAGTATATACCAGCCCTCATATGGCCAGTTTACAGGCAACCTCCACAAGCATCAGCAACAACTAGTAGTGTTAAAAACGACACTGAGAAACAGAAACATATGAAATCTTACTGAGCAGTAAGCTAAGGAAATGCATAGCTTGTCATGGACTCTTTCAAAAAGTTGCTACACATACGTGCAATGACTATGGTAGGTCATGATGATAGAAAATAAAATTCAATGTGAATTAAACAACAACAAGAACAATGTAATTGTGAGGTTCTGTACTAGGTAAACAACAATATTAATTTATTAATCAATGAAACCCCGCATCCCCATTCCAACCAAACCCTAATTGTAATGTATTGTGCAGTGTGAATGTGGTTGCAGATAGGATTTGGAATGTGGGATTCAGAAACCAGAGTCCATGCCATAGTTTCTGTCCCAAGAACAAAGCCAAATGTCTTTCTGAAAAGGTTCGGCTTACCAAGCAAAGCGATTCTTCCCGTTGTCCTTGAGCTCCCCAGCAGTGCTTGATGACATCACTGGACCTCTTCACAAACCGCTGGCTCAACGCCAACCACAAGCAACACGTCAAAGCTGCAATCATCTCGCGAATTGATTGAAATAGTCCTTGTCGGGGCTCAGATATTGATAGAAATCATCTTCTCAAAATCTGACTTCAAAAACGAACTAGCATGCTGAAGCTCGCTGGTCTGATTCTTGCGTCCATCGAAACCGAAAAATGTACAACGAAATCCTCGAATCCTTGTTCTGAAGCCAAATTCTGTCCTTCACCCTATCCGAAGCTCAGAGAATGAGGCACGAAAATTCTCTAGAAAGCAGAAAACTTCTATCTCAATGTAGATCAAATCGACAATTGCACATTCAATTCAGAAAAATCCCACGAAACTTCGGCAAAACTTGTATCAATCGAGAATCGAATGAAGGGAATTCTCCAACTCCGAAGTCAAATTAGGGAGACGTTCTCTCTTTCGAGACTCAGAAGCGCGTCCTGGGCTTGCTCTACTTCGTCTGTCTACAGGTTCAACTCGGACTGCTTGTTTACACTGACCTCCACATGAAAAAAAAACTGAAAAATATGGCTACGTAGGATTCGAATCGCGGAGTCGCTGCCTCGAAGAAACTCTGGCACTGATAAATCCCGAAGAAAAACAGAGAAACCCTAAACCCTCTTTGATTTGCTAACAATAACACTTACAAACCTGAACATTCCAACGAAACCTGCTCAGTATCGAGCAAACTAGTGTCAGCAAAAAATAGAAAAATGGTCCGTAACTGTAGCTCTGAAACCAGCATCGAAACCGCCAATTTCAAACCGCCAATTAATTAATTGCAAACTATCCAATAACTGCACGTTCCAAGTGGTGTACCTACTGTAGTGTCCCTAAAGTCCAAGTCCGCAAAACGGAAAACTTCCTTCACTACTACAGTACCGACATTGCAACAGTAGACGGAGGGCCAGCCTGGAGCCCAAGACTACGTGCTTGTCACTCCTGGGGCTCATCTTCCCCTTGCGCTCGTGGTTTGTGGAAACTGGGGTTTCAGCAACAGGACCGGCGTTCTTCTTCTTTTTTGTTCTACTTCTTCAGGGTTTGCGCTCTGCTGCTGTTTCCTACACCTTGCTCTCTCCCTTTCAATCTTGCCAACAGCGAGTGTACTTGGCGGCACGAAATTGGTCGATAGTGGTTGTGGCTGCAATTGAGGTGGCGTTGTTGACGATTCTGCCGCACGCAGAAGCTTCGGAGCGACGACGATAAGATTCAGTTGGCGAAGGTGTAGCCGCGCGTTTCAGGAGAACCCTTTCACTGTTGCCGACATCACTAATCTCGCTTCATTTCAGGTACGCTTGCTTTTGAATTTTAGCACTTTGACTTCACCTCTTGGTTCATTTCGTATTGATGAGCTCAATATCACAAGGAGACGAGACGAACTTCAACTCTCATGCAAATTAAGCGAAGTGCATTCCCATTTATTTCTTAGAATCACCTTGCAAACCGGGTGGTTAACCACTCCTAAACCATAGCTACTATGATGTTACATTAATTTCTCAATGCTCTCTTGTAAGCAAATCAAGTAGGGTTTTAATGGACGAAGATAATTCATTAGTCATTGTGTGCAAAAGTTAATGAAGTTTGCAATCGCATTGGAAGGTGAGCCAAACTTCCTTGTGATATTTAGGCTATACAGATTCTCAAAGTCACGATGTATTCACATGTTACAAGATTTGGGGGGCGTTTGTATTAAGGTCGGGATGCATTTAGGTACCTCTTACTTTCCTAATGTATTGTAAGAATAGGAGAATATGGGCTCCAAACTTCTAGGTTGGCAAACGTAGGCTATTAGACCTGGTTTAGACTAAAAATGAAGGGCCTAGAAATTGGGAAGTCTCCCTTTCCAAGCCCCCTCATCTTTTGCCATTGAGAATTCATTCTTTGAAAATCTTGACCTTTGGATTGATGTAAGCCATCAAGAGGGCATGAAATGGCAAAAAAAAAAAATTTCTTGAAATAGCACTTTTCAAGAAAGACCCCTAGAATTTGAGTTAGATCCATGTCCTTGTAGTGGGTCTAACTATAATTCTAGGGCCCAAAATTTGACGACTTTCTAGTATATAGGAAAATAATGCATTAGATGTCAATGAACCATCTTAGAGACATGTGACCCCTCATTTCAAAGTGTAAATTCTTTTTCTAAGGATATCTTGATTTTAGCCAATTAAAACCATGATTTTTTTTGCCTTTATACCATTGGATCTATTGTAAACCAAGCCTCATTATGAATACCATTTTTTGAATTATACTACAACTAAGTTTAGTGTTCAGTAGGATGGATAGGGTTGTTTGTAGAGATACTAGGATACCAACTCCTAAAATGCATGTGTCTATTACATTTTCTCCACATATCATAAATTGGATGATTGAAACAAATATATATGCTATGACCATTTGTATGCAGTTAAAGTGTCTATAAAGTGCAAATTTTTCTTCAATGTAACAGAGTAGTGGAGTTGAGTTAGTCAAGAATACTCAAGAAGGTGAAGAAGTCATAAACCTAATTCTTCGTGCATAAGGTAAAAACTTGCCTTTGCCATGGCGGATGTCTCTTCTATGACACAAGATGTAGGACCAAGAGATTCGGAATCATTATTGGATGATGCCTCCAAATTTGTGGAGAATTGCACTGCCAATGAAGCCAATACCAATGGTAGAGACAAAGTATTTGCTTCTGCAACATCAGGGCCTACAACATCTTGTTCAGAATTCTATTCCATTCGGATTGCGAGTATGATGACCAACAGGAGTGAATTTGAGACTGAGTTTGAATTTCGAACCGCACATTCTAAAGTCCATTGGAGCGAATTGAGCCATGAGGGAGCATTGAGCAATGAAGATCCAAGCGTGGATCACCACCAATACTTCGAGAAGCTCCAAAAGGATGTGCAATGGGGAGGATTTTGCAACAGAGTTACAAATGTGATGTTGGGTAGGAAACTTGGAGAAGGAGCTCAAGCTGACATTTATGAAGCTCAAGTCACATTTGCACAAAACTTACAATATTTGGTTCCTAAGAAGCATGAATTTGTGGTGAAATTGATGAAAGGTGATTGTGCTCTTGAGGACCTTCAACGCCAATGGCCGCATGGAGTTGGACACTTGGACTCTCAAGATTTATTGTTGTCATTGCATGGGGCATTAGTGAAGGAGTCTACTACAGAGAAGAATAAATTTGGTTTTGTCATGCGCAAGTATTGGGGAGATCTTCGAAGCCTCATTGATCTCCGCATGGAACACAAGAATGCCAAAGGACCTCCTTTTTCTCTTCCTCAAGCCAAGTACCTCATGTTTTGGATTGCTCAAGATATGTCATATTTGCACAAAAGAGGCATCAAACACAGAGATTTGAAAGCTTCAAATGTGTTAGTCTTCCATGACAAGAAGCAATATGATATTGTGTCTTCCAATGATCGTGCACTGATTGTTCCTTATGTTGCCGATTGGGAATGTTCCTTGGGTGTGGTGGGAACGGGTTGGTGGAGAGCACCGGAGATACTTCTACAAATGAAAAACAAGATTCCAAGTTTTGAGTTGGAGTTCAATGAGAAAGTGGATGTCTACAGTTTTGCTATGACATGTTATGAGATCACCACAGGACTCACACCATTTGAAGGTCATCCATATTGTAGTGAATTGCGTGATGCCATTATTAATGGATCCCGACCTCAATTGCCCTATGATTTAGACCTAGAAATCAAATCCATAATCACCTCTTGTTGGGATCCCAATCCTTCACTTAGGCCTAGTTTTTACAAACTCAATATGGTTTTGGAAACTCGTATTTGATTGTTTATTTGTTTTTTGAAGATAATGTTTTATCAATCATCAATATCTATTCCAACTCACTACATTTAGGATTTGGACCACAAATTTGAATTGATTGATTATTATGTAGAATAGATATATTATAGCTTGGGTAGAAGGCCTTCCACCCTTCAAGCACATTCTACCATAAAACTTGTTATCAATTGTGATTTGGAACAGAGAGTTTAGGAACATAGTTGAATGTCATTGTTATGTATAGGCCTTCAACACCTTAGTTAGATTGTTGTCTAGTTGGATATATATGATGACAATATTGATTGTTGAATTGGAGAAATTTGGAAGTGAAAGATTATCAAATTCATCTTTTTTGGTAGTTTGCATGATAAATGTTTGAAATGAGGATGGAAAGATCTATGTGCATTCTAGTGGTTGGGTGGAATGGAAAGGTGATTTCAATAAAAGGATAATTTTTTAGTGCAATTGTAGGTTAGATGTATTGCATGATTATTTTCTCTTCTTAATATCATTTTTAAAAGGCACTAATGAAGGATGATGTTGAACATGTATATGTTTTTTATCAACCAACCTCAAATTGAACCACACATGTTTCTATCCTATGCTTGTTTTGAGGACATTAATTTGTCCAATTTAGTTTAATTTTTACCAATGATCAATCTCATTAGTCATTTTTAAACCTCAAATCTTTAGAACCTTGAAAATTAAAAATGAAGTAATAGTATTTAAAAGTGGTGAAAGAAGTTGCAAGATTCTTGTCTATGGACTCACAAAAGTAATTTGATCATATGTTGTATGGTGAATGTTTCCATATCAAATGCATTGCAAGGACATTTGCAGATTTGAAGAAAAGCTATTTAGAGACATAATAAACTAAAGACACCCAACTGAGCCAAAAGCCTAAGAGACCCACTTAATTAGATGCTCACTTTGATCCTTTATATCTTTTGCATGCAGTATCCAAATAATGCATTCTTTGAAATGTACTATCCTTTGCCAACTATAATATGCAAAAGAAAATTATCAATCTACAAATGGCACTTTTAGACATCCCTATGTCAGCTTGAGCTCCCTCTCCCTCTCGAAACAGAACTTGAAAACACTTCCAAAGCTGCGGCAAAAACCATTAATTCCAGCTTGTTCATCACAGCATCGAAGAACTGAGGCAAATGAAATCCATGATTCCTGAACCATATACTAAATAAATATCCAAGGAAAACCGAGAAACCCTAAACCCTCTTTGATTCGCTATCAATAACATTTACATGCTTGAACATTCCAAAGAAACATGCTCAGTACCGAGCAACTCAAAAGTGGCAGCAAAATATCGACCAGGAAACGGCCTACAACCGCAGCCCTCAAACCAGCATCCGAACCACCGGTTTCAAACCGCCAATTCACCGAGACTTTCAACGCCATTGAAGACCTAGACATCATCGCTTACCGGACATGCACGTGCGAGCTAAAATTACAGAATTTAATAGAACCAGTTCATTTTCACGTTCTAATTGAAGCCAAATGCCGACCTAACGAAGGCCAAATCCATGCGTCGAAATCGGTTTTCGACAGAAGGAGAACCAAACGAAGTCAGCACTCTATAAACAATACAAAGGTCAACTCCGATAAGACCAAATGAGGCACACTGGTGAAGCAACGTGGATCACAAGACCCTCCAGTAAACGAACCTCACCAGATAAGGAGGAAGACACAATGCAGCATGGTACCAACAAACAGCTAGTACAATCTCCCAAAAACATAAATGCAGGGATCGTCCGGCATCCATTTTTCGCCCTAAAGGTGATGTGCAGAGAATGAGAGTTCACAAGTCAAAAAGACGGAATATCAAAACGTAAATTCGTCACACTCCCTCCATTCTCGCACCAAGGTACACTTCGCAGAAAATAAAGACACCCATGCTTTTTCTAGTAAAAACTGCCATTAGTCCTTTGGTTTACAGTATGAAAGAGTTTCAAAACACTATTTTAGATATAGAGGCCCCCAATGTGTTGAACTCTTAAAAGTATACTGACCTTCCTCTGGTAAGTGGAGGCATCAGCTGGCATCTTCGGTGTCGGTGCTTCAATGCAGTTCGAGAATCAACTTCAACCCAATCGGTTTTCATTGAACATGTAAACAGAATATAAATTCCCTCAGTGCTACAAAGGTCGGCAATTTTGACAGTTTTGATCACAATTAATACTCAAAGACCAAAGAGTTATGTCTTGATAGACAGTCAACTTGAAATAACATGACATCTTCTAAGCAATTCTGTACAGGGAACAAGCAACACTGCTGACCACAACAAACATCACTTGCCACTGAACTGCATAACACTGTAAACGAAAGTATTCAAAAAATACGGCCTCTCCGTTTAAGAAGGGAGACGGGTATGAGAGTCCCCCATAGTCAGGAAATCAAGCACTTGTTCTTAGGAAGGATCCGATGTTTGTCGGTACAAAATAGACATTAAAGTAAGTAGATAAAAATTCCTGCTACAATACTATCATTTGGTCCCACAGGAATGACCATTCGTCCCCCGGGGCCTCAACTGTTCCACAAGAATTTCAAATTGGAGGCTAAGCATCCACAGTAATCGGAAACAAAATGGAAGCTTCCTGCCGCGCCAGTTCCAACGTGAACACAATCTCATACCCAGTTTGCAGGCAAACTCCGCAAGGATCAGCAGCAACTAGTAGCGTTAAAAACGACACTGAAAAACAGAAACAGATGAAATCTTACTGAATTGTAGGCTCTGAGAAAATAGACCCCGTTTATAGCTATCCCAGATGCATGCAATGACTATGATATGTTTGAAGCCAGGATGGAAAGAGAACTCAGTATCAATTCAGTAAACCAATGCCTTTCGGAGAAGGTTCGGCTTTACAAAGCAAAACGATTCTACACGCGTCCTTAAGCTCCACAGCGGTACTTAATGGATCAGTGGACCTCTTCGCAAACGCTGGAATAGGATTCAACGCCAACCACAAGCACCGACTCTCCAACCCGACAAAGCTACAATCATCTCACCAATTGATTAAGCTCTGATATTGATAGAAATCTTCTCGAAATCTGACTTTAAAAACGAACTAGAGTGCTGGTCTGATTCTTCAGCAAACACCGATACCGACATTCTACAGTATGAAAGACTCGAATCCTTGTTTGAAACCAGAATCTCTCCTTGACCCTATCCGAAGCTCAGGGAAGGCACGAAAACTCTCTAAAAAGCAGAAAACTCCTGGTGTAAGGTAATTCATATTCGACAATTGCACGAACAATTCAAAATAACCTACGGCAAACCTTGAATCAATCGAAAATCAAATGAAAAGAATTCTCTAACCCCTAAGTAGAATTAGGAAGACCTTTGCTTTCTCGAGATTCAGAATCCCGGCCTGCACTGCCTCCACTTCATCTGTTTACAGGTTCAATTCAGAAAAAACATGGAACTATGCCTACGTTAGATTCGAACCGCGGAGTCGCTGACTCGGTGAGCTCTGGCACTACTAAATAAATATCGAAGAAAAACAGAGAACCTAAACCCTCTAGTAATAACACTCACATGCCTGAACATTGAAAAGAAACATGCTCAGTTCCGAGCAACTCAAAAGTGTGAGCATAAAATCGACCTGGCAGGAAATGGTCCCTATCCAGAGCCTCGAACCGCCGATTTCAAACTGCCAATTCACCGCGGCTCACATCCAAGACCTAAACATCATCACTTTCCGGAAATGCACGTGGAGGCTAAAACTACAGACGGGTGTTCAGAAGCAATTCATTTTCATGTCCAAAATGAAGTCAAATGACGACCTAATGGTCTATAAACGATACAAGGGTCAAGTCCGATAACACAAAATGAACCAGCAACGTCAAATCACTAAACCCTTCAGTAAACGATACTCACCAAACAAGGAGGAAGACACTATGCACCATGGTACCAACAAACACATAGTAAAATATCCCAAAAGCATATACGCAGGGATCTTTCGGCATCCAGTTCTCGCCCTTATCAACTGATGGAAGATACAATGATAAACGAAAAACGAAGGGATAAACTGAAAGATCAAAGTTGAGAAACCGCAAAGAGACAAGACGGAGCAAGCCAAATCTCCAAAAAAATGGTGGTGTTATAAAACACCAGGTAAAAGCCACAGCCAATGCAGCCAAAAAAACTAAGCTCGCTCGCCACGAATACGCCGAGCCAACTGAATGTCCTTGGGCATGATCGTCACACGCTTCGCGTGAATAGCACACAAATTAGTATCCTCGAACAAACCAACCAAATAAGCCTCAGAAGCCTCCTGCAAAGCCAACACAGCAGAGCTCTGGAAACGCAAGTCCGTCTTGAAGTCCTGCGCAATCTCACGAACCAAACGCTGGAAAGGGAGCTTGCGAATCAAAAGCTCAGTAGACTTCTGGTACTTGCGGATCTCGCGAAGCGCCACGGTTCCAGGCCTGTAGCGATGGGGCTTCTTCACTCCGCCCGTCGCAGGGGCAGACTTCCTAGCAGCCTTCGTGGCCAGCTGCTTGCGGGGAGCCTTGCCACCGGTCGACTTGCGAGCAGTCTGCTTGGTACGCGCCATTGCTGGGAGGGGCACTGCAGCGGAAACAGAAACCTTGAAGCGAGAACAGAGGCAACGAGAAGGACAGGGGAAACGAAGAGGACGACAGCAAAGTGAATGGGAGGATGACGAAGACGGTGGAGAATTTGTAGTGGTCGGGAAGGGCGGGGGCGGGGCCGTATTTGAAACGGAAATGGCAGGGATTTGAAATTTGGAGGGAAAGGGCTCAAGGGCTCCACGCTGGACTGGGCCGGCCAGGGGTTTGGGGGGTGGAGTGCTGAAGTGGAAACATACAAGAAAATGATGTAGCCACATATTTTAGTACCTTATTCATTTATATTTGGGATAGAACTGTACTTTTATCCACACATTCGGATGAATTTCATTTAAAATTGGAAATTTCATCCAAATTATTTTCAAAAATTGGAACAACTTGCCATCATCATCTAATTTCTCTTCAAATTTTTCTTTAAGGCTTCGGACTCCCCAATTATTTTTGGTGCTTCTAGGCATTTCAATGTCTAAAAAACAAACCTTGTACTGACAATGGAATTCAACCTAATCAAACCCTAAATAACAACATTAACTTGGTACTAAGAGTGAACTTCCATACTATGGTAGCATTCAAAATGAATTTCCACTAATGTGCTATGTGTGGTTGCCACAACTATTAATAGCCTAAGTCATTTATAATAAGGGAGAAGCACACAATACCAACGAACTATGTATCCCACTGAAATAATTTCTTGACATGGTAGTCAATCTAGAATGTAAATCTAGGTAAACCATAGATAGCTTATCATTTTGGTCAACAAACAATAAGCTATCTATGATTTATCTATATTTACGTTCTAGAATGACTACGATGTCTAGAATTTGTGGTAGTGGGTTACATTCTTGGTTGATATTGGGTGCTTCTCCCTTAGCCATAGAAGAAATGGTCAATCCCTTCTTAAATCTCCTTACATACCTATTTATTTTGTATTCAACTAGCGTTTGGTGCTTGCTACACTATGCATTCACTAATCCTATTAATATAATAAAATACATAATAATAGATTTATAAGTCTTCAAATGAAAATATTTGTAGAAATGCATATATTGAAATGTACAACTCCAATGAATGAAGTATATGTAGTGATATATACACTAAAAAATACGCATACATTAGATATAGAAGAATCCAAACATAATTAGCAAAAATGCTTGAAATATAATTTGATTGTAAATATTGATATAGTAAGTTGTCACAATTGAGACAACAACATGATGATGGACACCCAAAGAATACAATTGGATGGAAGGGGAAGTTGCCAAAGTATGCATGAACCTTAAACATGTAAAGTTTGAAACAAACTCTTAACTTTTCCATCCACTTGATCAAGGTATTGATATTTGTAAGAATATATATGACAATTGTCATGTGAATACCTTGTGGTAAACCACATTTTTACCATTTGCACAGTATTTGAATTGTCATTGGCAATCATAATGTTTGTAGGATGTCTAGCATGAGACAAAGATACATATAACTGGCCATGGCTAAATACTTCATTCCAAAGATAAATGCCAATTTGGTTATATGATTGGCCCTGCAATTTTTTTATTGTCATGACAAAAGCACTAGTGACAGGAAATTGTATCCAATATAGTGTAAATGGCAAGTGACTATTGTTGCAATGATGTGTGATTCTTGGAATCAACACCTCTTGGCCATGATGACGTCTTTCTACAATTTCACACAATAATATATAGAGAGACACTTGCAACAAACGCAAATGATTACTATTACACAAACCTTTTGATGGATTCGAGTTCCTAGCAACATCACATATTGACCACATTTAAGATTTAATTGGTGAGGTGGCAAACGACTTAAATGTAGAGAATTTAAAACTCTAATAGATAATGATGGGCATGCTCATCATTCTCATGAACAAAATCAACACTAAAACACTGATGCACATCACCTTGCATGTGATTAGTGATTTTATAGTTGAATTATTGGTTATCATTATTCCAGACAACCAGAATTACATGCTCAGAGAAATCAACCGGATCATCAAAAATTGTATCAATGAGTCCATCTAGAGAATTTATATGTGCAATCCAAGGTGCAATCATTCCAAGCGATATCTCTACCTCTAAACTAGTTTTGCCTTCACTGATATCTAACAAAAAAAATTTGAAAGTCCATTTGACTTTGCAAGCGCATATTAGTGGTCAAATGAAAATGTTGAACAAATTGAATGCCACAAACAAGCCTCAATAGTTTTCTTGTGGCCTTCACCTACAATGACATGCAAAGTTTGGCAAAAATCACCACCATATAAAACTACAAGTCCACCATTTGGAGTATCAATACCACAAATATCTCGCAATGATCAATCTATTGCTTCGATCATAAATCTATGTTCAACGCAAGCTTCATTAAGTACAACCAATTCTACTTCATATAAACATTGAGCTAATGATGATTGGGCACTAATGCAACATGTCCATTTATCATACAATTGTAATGCAAAAGGCAAGCAACAATTCCACTTGTTGTCATTGCCATACGCTTGATACCATAACCATAAAGATAACCTAACATGATATTGTATACAAAAGTCTTGCCGATACCTCCAAGACCATCTACAAAAAAAACTTATTTGAAGGATGGGGTTCCAAAATGGCAGTAGTATTTGCATTAAAAACAATGTGTTGCTCTTCATTTAGTCTATCCACATCTAGTTAATGTTTGAATTATATAAATCACTACCAACATCAACAATGTTTGAATAACCAAATTCATTCAAATCTTGAATGTCAAAAAATCTACAATGTGTTTATCTAAAGATGACAAATGTTCAATGGACAAAATCGCTTTGCTATAGTGATTTTCATCACTGTGCCAATCATCAAACATAGCATCAAGATGTCTCTTTAGCAAGCCAAGAGGATCCACTCTGTTGATCCTCTCTAACATCACCTCTCTTCAATGGCCATTGTAATTCTATAATATCATGGAGTTTGTAGATGTAACATTACAGAGGTCGCTATGATTTTAGTAGTATGATTATTTGTGGCCATGACATTCAATTGTATATGCTATCAATTTTTTTATTATACTTGTTCTTTTTAAAATTTGTTTGGCATACAAAAATAGTATGCCAAAAAAATTAATCAAGTAAAAGTGATTTTTCTAAAACATCCTTAGAATAGGCACTAATTTGATTTTTTCTATTCATATAGAGATTAAACCTTAGATTATAATAGATCAAATCCTAACTTGTATCCGTGTCATTGTAGAACTTTTAAAAATAAAAAAATTGATTTATAACAAGATATATGCAAATTATTGCAAATATACAAGTATTGCAAAGTGCATGACTTAACTTTTTCCAAAAAAAATACAAGTATCTCCAATCTCTCCATCATGGATTTACAAACTCCACAGTTTGCACAAAGCATCTCAATATCTATTCATTATAAGCAAATGAAGATTTAACCTGTGCCCATCCTAAAAGCAAGACAAAAATATTGTAAAGTTAGTGAGGATTCAATAGGTGTCTTCAAATTACATAAGCTTGTTATTGCTTTCACAAAGAGCCACAAAATTTACCAAGAACTTCAGGAATCTTGCAATTGTTAACTAAACCGTAAATATGATTGCATGTTGGACATTGTACTGATGTATTCTAAGTGATAGTGTAGTAGTGTAATGCAGTTACAACATCTTTTTGAATACATTGTAAGGAAATGTCAATTTCCAACCAAAATGCTATGGATTTTCAAAAGGGGGTCTACGTGGCAACATCCCATTCATTGTTAATTTTTCCAAAAGGAGTACAAACTATCATCCAATGATCCACCGACCTAGTTACCCACCCTCCTGCCCAGTCAATTCCCCCTCTTGTATTTCTAGTAGGTAGTTTTTCCACCATTCAATATGGGTTATTTCATTTCTACATCTCCATATCTTGTATTCCACATATGTATCTAAAGTCTATATATGTGTCATGTATTTCATATCCGTATATGCAATCCATATACATATATGTATCCAACGACCAAAATCATTTCCGATCAATAGTGGATGTTTTTTTAAGATCAACGACATCGAATAAGGGGGGGAATTTTTTTTTGAGAGAGATCAATGGGTCTCAATTTTTCCAAAGAAGGGCGGGGGAGGAGAAAACAAATATTCGCATCTTTTTGGTACATTGTGATGATGTTGTTGTATGATTGTTCCTATTCCAAGTAATAGCTATAGTATCCATGTACTTCAAAATTAGTGTGACTAGTATACGAGAACAATATACATGTGAACCTTAGCCAACTCTTGGTAGCGTTTAGTTTTTTTCATCAATCTAACCGAGTGGTACAAGTTTCCTATCATTGGATGCAATCATTTTTGTCTCTTGATTTGCAATTCTCCTATATAGATTGTGTAAACAGTTTTCAAGTCTCAAACTTATTGAATGGTTGTCGAAATTTTGGACAACCTCCTTCATATAAGCATACTGATTCTTCATTTTTCTAAAGCAATGAATGACATTTGGAGCAAAGCTCCAACCGTGCCCGTTCTATTTTAGGGTTGAAAAGGCATGCGTTTGTAGGGAATTCAAAAGTTTGTGATTGCTAGAATAGATTTGACCATAAAGTTTTCTGAACCATGAATTAGAATTTATAGTGCTTTTGTGTGGATGACAAATGGAGACGGGGATGCTAGTATGTGAGCCTAGGAGCATGAGCCTGTGAGCCTATGAGCCTGTGAGCCTCCAATTTTTTTTCTTCTATTTAGAAATTATAAATCCATTGAGGACCTATGCCGTAGAATTAGATGAAAGGATGTATAGTCCAACTAAACAACAAATGAATATGCTACTAATGATTTTGTACCAAAACGTTGAACCACGGGCCTTTATATAAATTTAAAGGATGAAAATGGTCCACCTATTTTATTTTATTTTTTTAACTATGCTTTAAATTTTTTAGAAATATTTTGAATATGAAAAATATAAAATGAACATAGTAGATATATATTATACACCGAATAAATGTATTAACCCTTAATTTTCTAAATGACCATTTTGCTAATTGATGTCCCTTTTTTTTTAACTATCTTTATTTAAATTTTATTTATTTATTAAATAAAAAACATGATTAATTCAATGGAAGTAGTTTAATTGAATTCTAAGTTAAATTTCATTTTCTAGAATTTCATAAAGTTCAATGGTGGAGTGTGATTTAAGATTCATGTTTTATTGTTCAATTCGGGCACATGATGAAGTTTTAGGCATTGAATGAAATTGTTGCCACATCATACACAGGTCAATTCAATTCGAGAAACAAGACAATAGAAATCAAATCATGAAAATAAAGTGATTAATGGCTGGAGATAGTAAGGTGAAAAATTTTCAGCATGCAATATATGGATTTTACTATAGGTGAAAGATAAGATTAGTGGAAAATAATTATTTTGAAGTATGCGGAAAAATAAATAAAATGAAGAGAAGAAATTGTCGAATTCAACAAGAATTAATTGAGAAAATTGTTGTAAAATTTTTTATTTTTTAATACAAGTCGAAATGTTCAAAGATCATGTATAATCAAATAAATTCTCAATGATAACCTAAAGGAAATTTTACAATGATACTTTGTGAGGATGGAGGGTAAAGAAGTGGTTTTATAATGAAATCCATTGTTCCTTATGAACCTTCAAAGGATATGGGATAATTTGAAGATTAAACTCCTACTAATCTTAAAGATTAATATATCCCACATGCGTTGCTTCATCTCCTACCATCCAATTTGTATAAAGATCTTATCTTCCTCAATTTTACAAACATCCTAATAAGTGACTCTTGAGGCTTTGTGATGAACATTTTGGATTTTATTCAATATAATGTTGAATTTCCAAAATATTCAACATGAAAGTGCCAACCTTGTCCTTTACTTATGGTGATATGTAGAATATAAATTTTGGTCTTTAAAACCCCCCCTGTTAATGGCGGGGGTAACAAGGTCTATACAAGAAGCGAAGTTGGATCCTTTGAAAGCGTAGGCGTTAACGGCGGGGGGTAGCAAGGTCCATAAAAAAAACAAAGTTGCATCTCCAAATCCCCCGCCGTTAACGGCGGGGGGTAACAAGGTCTATAAAAAAAACAAAGTTGCATCTCCAAACCCCCTGCCGTTAACGGCGGGAGGTAACAAGGTCCATAAAAATAAATAAAATTGCATCTCGAACCCCCCGCCGTTAACGGTGGGAGATAGCAAGGTTCATAAAAAAAAAAAAGTTGCATCTCCAAACCCCCGCCATTAACGGCGGGGGGTAACAAGATCGATAAAAAAAACAAAGTTGCATCTCTATATCTCCTACCGTTAACAGCGGAGGGTAGAAAGGTCCATAAAAAAACAAAGTTGGATCCTCTAAAAGCGCAGCCGTTAACGGCAGGGGGTAGCAAGGTCCATCAAAGAAGCGAAGTTCGATCCTCTAAAAGCGTAGCTGTTAATGGCGGGGGGTAGTAAGGGCCATTGAAGAAGCAAAGTTGAATCCTCTAAAAGCACAGCTGTTAACGATGGGGGGTAGCAAGAGCCATCGAAGAAGCGAAGTTGGATCCTCTAAAAGCACAACTGTTAACGGCGAGGGTAGCAAGGTTCATTGAAGAAGCAAAGTTGAATCCTCTAAAAGCGTAGCCGTTAACAACGGAGGATAGCAAAGAATACATGAACTATAGTGTTTGACTAAATCCTAACATTTGTTGCCCTAAATTGCAACCCTGAAAATTGCACCTCTGAAAATTGCACCCGTCAACGACTAGGGGTAGCAAGGCACCTTAAAATCTTTGAAATCTAAACATTTCAAGCTAAATTTCAGGATGCTATTGTAGTTTTGAGGTCATAAATGACTCAATATGCATCCGTTTTTTATATGCTATATACCGTTAGAATCGTGCTTTCAAAGTGCAAGAAATGATATAAAGTTTCAAAATTTGTCTTTAACAAAAAATTACACATACATTCAAAGTCAATATCAATTGGGGTAATTATTTCCTTACTATCTTGTTTGAACTTCTAGCATGTAGGTGCTATTATTATATTTTTGTTTGGTACAAACCCTAACCAGAAGGTTTATAATATTACACTTTGCAATTTTCCATGAACTTGTACTTGTCCTCGTTATGGAAATATAAATGAGGCCTCTATTGGAAAACGTGACATGTACATAAACTACAAACACGTTTATTATATCTTTCATTATTTGTGTAAATTTGATTATAAGATAGACACATTCATCTACGCTCCTACCTTCAACTTGGATGAAATAAAGCAAGTAATTGTTGTTGCTAGAATCATCAAGACGTGTGAGTATTCAAGTTAGTTGGTAGATAATATCATGATATGAAGTAGATACGTAGTATCAATATATTATCTTCAAAATCTCTAAATTCAAGTAAAAAAGTATTATTTTCATATTCCAATATGTATTCTTTATTGCAATGAAAGAATATTTTATTATGTAAACAATGCTCTACATCCTATGATATTTTCACTGCATTTGTTTTCCTCTTATCTTTGGAATTCACTATAAATTATATGTAATCTCACTTGATCAATCCACCCTCAAACCAACGACGCTAGCATGTGAGCGTGTGAGCGTGAGCCTAAGAGCGGCGAACAAGGATTGTGTGAGCCTAAAGCCTAGAAATGTAAGATATGATGTAATTTGTAAATATTTTTTATTAAAAAGTTAAAAGACTGATTTTTTTTCACCAAAATTGCTATGTCTAGAAAAAAAATGACCTATTACCATGGGACCTATGCCCGTGGATTTTATATCTAAAAGCTTGGAAAGTTGGTGCTATTGCATGTTTTGAAATTTATATTACATCTCGTATTACATTCTAAGAGGTTGTTTGAGGGTCATGGGTGCTATTATGCGAGCCTAGGATCTTGAGTCCATGAGCATAGGAGCCTAGGCTCTTATGTTATAGGCACCTTCCATAGTTATAGGATGTTTATATTACAAGTGTATATATTATAGACATCTCCAATAGTTGTAGAATACTCGAATCATCAATGTGCTCTCAATTGCAATTCGGCGACATCCTCAATTGTTGTTCAGGTACATCTTTTGCACTTAATTTTCATTTGCATGTTCAATCTTTCTACAACATTCCTTTCAGAAAGTTAGTGATTGAGGAGGTAGCTTCGTAGTGAAATTCTTTGGTATTCATAATGTTGCAGCATTCATCTTATACCTCAAATCAATATTAAGCCCTATTTCTTAGAGTTTGACACATTTGAATGGACATCCAAATTCTAGTGCATTGAAACACACCATATTCATAGTACAATCACATTATTAGTCTAACTGGACTACCTCAAGAGTTTATAGACAACAAATTGAGATCCATACTAGTCAAGATACTTTCAAAGTTTTTAGCATTGTACTGTCACACTAATATACACCATATTCACAATGAAATCAAGTTTCTAGCAAAAAATGAGTTGCTTTAGAGAACATTGTCAAATCAATACTAGTCAAGCCATTGTTGGAGTTTTTCCTCACTACCATTTCACAAGTTTGGTGCACTACAACAAATGAATAAAGCGTAGTGAATATAGAGAAGAATTTAAAATTATCCACTACAAGAAGAAATAAACAACTTCAGACCTAAATCCTAAACTACAAACAATTCGACGGGACAATGTTTGAGTTGCTAATCTACAATTGTGAAACCTTCTTATGCACCTTAAATCACTCTCATGAGCTTTCAAGCACTATGTGAAACGTTGGAAGCCGACGCAATGCTTTCCATGTAATAGGAACAAAAAGGAGTCCATATTGAACATGACAAAGTTTAAATTCGCTATTGAAAACAAATTATGGAGTTAAGGAAAGCTATAAATGTGAATACCCCGAGACTACATACTTACCATAAATCATGGAACTTACAATTTTAGAAAAAAAACTCTTCTCATACCTACGTGACTCACTTCTATATTTTATTAGTGCTCCTTCACAGAGCCAGGTGAAAATGTACCTTAATACTCCCTCTGTCCCAAAATGATCTTTCTATTTGACAAAATGTTCCAGATTAAGGCTAAAAATAACTTTTTTAAAACCCATTTCGCATGGTAGGTAGAGTTTAGTATACTCTTAGTGTCCTGCAAACATTGACTTTAGAAGCCTTTTTCAAAGTGCAGTTTTAAATTATTGAAAAGTAGATTTTTTGGGGCATTTTTAAATAGCACCAGTGGGCATTTAGTTGTTGAGTGTGAGGTTATAATTTTATGGGTAGTTAGAATAAGCCAGAGCCCATGTGTGGATCTCAATATTGAGTCCAAAAGTTTCTTCTCCTTCAATTAGACAATACTCAAAGAGATGCAAAAAATGAAATTGAACAATGTTGATTGACCCTTTGATTCATTTCATGTGTCTTTTGATTGATGATTGAATGGATGGAGGGAGAGCTATTCCTCAAAATTGTTTTGTTGATCCTAGAGAGCAATCGAAAATTGAATCTGACCAAATTGCAACATTACAAATGCAATAGGAAGATCATTTTGGGACAAAAAATTAGAGCCAACAAGAAGATCATTATGGGACGGAGGGAGTATAAGGTACTAAAATATGTGGCTACATCATTTTCTTGTATGTTTCCACTTCAGCACTCCACCCCTCAAACCCCTGGCCGGCCCAGTCCAGCGTGGAGCCCTTGAGCCCTTTCCCTCCAAATTTCAAATCCCTGCCATTTCCGTTTCAAATACGGCCCCGCCCCCGCCCTTCCCGACCACTACAAATTCTCCACCGTCTTCGTCATCCTCCCATTCACTTTGCTGTCGTCCTCTTCGTTTCCCCTGTCCTTCTCGTTGCCTCTGTTCTCGCTTCAAGGTTTCTGTTTCCGCTGCAGTGCCCCTCCCAGCAATGGCGCGTACCAAGCAGACTGCTCGCAAGTCGACCGGTGGCAAGGCTCCCCGCAAGCAGCTGGCCACGAAGGCTGCTAGGAAGTCTGCCCCTGCGACGGGCGGAGTGAAGAAGCCCCATCGCTACAGGCCTGGAACCGTGGCGCTTCGCGAGATCCGCAAGTACCAGAAGTCTACTGAGCTTTTGATTCGCAAGCTCCCTTTCCAGCGTTTGGTTCGTGAGATTGCGCAGGACTTCAAGACGGACTTGCGTTTCCAGAGCTCTGCTGTGTTGGCTTTGCAGGAGGCTTCTGAGGCTTATTTGGTTGGTTTGTTCGAGGATACTAATTTGTGTGCTATTCACGCGAAGCGTGTGACGATCATGCCCAAGGACATTCAGTTGGCTCGGCGTATTCGTGGCGAGCGAGCTTAGTTTTTTTGGCTGCATTGGCTGTGGCTTTTACCTGGTGTTTTATAACACCACCATTTTTTTGGAGATTTGGCTTGCTCCGTCTTGTCTCTTTGCGGTTTCTCAACTTTGATCTTTCAGTTTATCCCTTCGTTTTTCGTTTATCATTGTATCTTCCATCAGTTGATAAGGGCGAGAACTGGATGCCGAAAGATCCCTGCGTATATGCTTTTGGGATATTTTACTATGTGTTTGTTGGTACCATGGTGCATAGTGTCTTCCTCCTTGTTTGGTGAGTATCGTTTACTGAAGGGTTTAGTGATTTGACGGTTCTGGTTCATTAGTTCTTATCGTAGTTGGCCTTTGTATTGTTTATAGAGTCCCGACTTCCCTTCTGTCGAAGATCGATTTCGACGCTTGGACTTTAGGTCGTCACTTGGCTCCAATTAGGCTCTGTGATTTTAGCTCCCACGCGTATGTCCGGAAAGCAATGGTGTTTAGGTCTTCAGTGTCGTTGAGTTCTCGGTTGAATTCTTGGTTTGAAATCGTCGTTTCGGATGCTGGTTTCAGGACTGGTTATGGTCCATTTCCTTCCAGGTTTGTTTTTCGCAAACACTTTTGAGTTGCTGGATACTGAGCATGTTTTTTTGGAATGTTCAGGCATGTGAGTGTTATTGCTAGCAAATCCAAGAGGGTTTAGGTTCTCTCTGTTTTCCTCCGATATTTATTTAGTAGTGCCAGAGCCCACCGAATCAGTGACTCCCCAGGTTTTCTGAATTCAACCTGTAAACAGACGAAGTGGAGCCAGTGCACCCCGGGCTTCTGAGTGTCGAGAAAGCAAAGGTCTTTCTAATTCGACTGAGGAGTTGGAAGAATTTCTTTCATTTGATTCTCGATTGATTCAAGGTTTGCCGTAGGTTCTTGAGTTTTTTTCGAATTGAATGTGCAATTGTCGAATGTGATCTACCTCGCATCAGGAGTTTTCTGCTTTTTAGAGAGTTTTCGCGCTTCCTTTCCTGAGCTTTGGATAGTGTCAAGGAGAGATTCTGGCTTCACAACAAGGATTTGAGTCTTTCGCTGTAGAATTTCGGTTTCGGTGTTTGCTGAAGAATCAGACCAGCACGCTAATTCGTTTTTTAAGTCAGATTGCTTGGTATTGAGCAGGTTTCTGTGGAATGTTCAGGCATGTAAGTGTTATTGCTAGAAAATGAAAGAGGGTTCAGGGTTTCTACGTTTTTCTTCGATACTTATTTAGTAGTGCCAGGAAAATGTTTCGGGAGATATGAGTTTCATTTGCCTCTCAGTTCTTCGACGCTGTGATAAACAAGCTAGAATAGTTTTTGCCCCAGTCTTGCAGTTTTCAGGTTCTGTTTCGGAAGTCTCAAATCCCAAGGAAGAAGACCGATGTTGGCCTCATTCTTGTTGACAATGTATGCGAGCTGCTCAGGAGTTTCTGACTGTTAAAATACCGATATTTCGGGCTCCCAGGATTCATTTTTCAAGCCTTGTTGAAGCGCGATTTGGGCAAATGATATGAGATCAACGCACCAAAGTTTTTTTGGATATTGCGTGCAAAAGTTACGAAGCTTCAAAGTTTTTGAGTACATGTTCAAAAATCGTTTCTTCAAGAACAAGTCGAGTGATTTTGTGAATGTGCTTACTATGAGCATCTGATTAAATGATTTGTGAGTTCATACATTGTCCCTAGATAGTTTTTCTTCAAATCTGTGAATGTCTTTATAATGCATTTTACAGAAAAACATTCACAATCAATTTACTCTTTACAAGTCCATCATTGATGCAAATATAAACTCCATCATTTGGATTGTGTATGTTTATTCATTGCTTTTGAAGACTAGAATTTTATTTGCAATTTTCGAGGTTCAAAATTGACTAAGCCGGTTGATCATTGGTGAACAAATAAACCAAAATCAACAAAAATAATATCCCCAAAAGAAATTAGAGGGAATAAACGTTTTCTTTTCAATTTTTTTTTTTTTTTTTGAACAAATGAGCGGACCCATTGCATTAAAAAAAGACCGGAACTGAACAACATCCAAACCACAAAGGGCTGGTCAATGAAGAGATAAGAGCAAAAGAACAAAAAGAAGGAACCCGGGAGAGGGGTTCACTGAGCAACAACGAAAACTAAACAAAAACCACTAACTAAAAGTGCAAAGGGGAGGGCCCTTAGCATTCCAAATAATATGAGTGTCATGTCGATGAGCAAGGACAGGAGAACGAAGCCAAATCTGATCAAACCGCTCCCAAATCTCCATGGCTGCCTGAGGGCGTTGCCGAGAAGTACTCCTAGCTTTGATTTGCGCAGCCCGACCGGAATCGAGCAAGGCATTCCAAAGTGTACTTTGGACAAGTTCCCGAGGCCATTGGGTCTGAGCAAACACCTTGTTATTGCGAGATATCCAAATGATCCAGATCGTCGAACCTTGGAGAAGAGACCAAATAGTGCGGAAGTTAAGGAAACTTCTTGGAAGAGAGGACCCAAATACACACTGTGAGAAGTCGAGGCGAATGCATGGTCCAGAGGAAAGGGTGACGTCTTGGAGTGAGTAGATAATCGACAAAGCATAGTCCCATACTTCTTGGGCTCTTAGGCAGGAGAAAAATCGGTGCGTCGGAGTCTCTTCTTTGTTGTCTAGACAACAATTACAAGTGGTATCAATGCTGGGTGAGATACGTGCTCGCCATGAGTGTACCGCCACTGCGTTATGCCAAACGGACCACATAAAAGCCGCCTCCTTCTGCGATCTAGCCTTGTGCCAGATGTCCTTCCAGTCAGGGGAAAAATTCGGGGAAAAATTTCTTTTCAATTTGAGGATGGTTGATTAAAGACATAAACATGTTTAGTATGATTTCCTAAAAAATTACATGTAGAAGTGAAAATGATTGTGCAATAATCCAATCTGACTTCTTCATGAACTTAAAAGTCACCTTTGTAAATAACCTTCATATTCGCAAGAAACTTGTGTTTGATGTGACAATTTTATTATTTTTTTGTGAGGAATTTAGTGGATGCTTAATAAATCAACTTGTGTTTTTGTGTCAATAATAACATTCAATGTTACCCTACTTTTAGGTCAATTGGCTCTCAAAAGCTAACAAATTACAAATACAAAAAAATGTGAAAAATCCAAATGATGGAGTTTATATTTTCCAAAAGATTTGATTAGCCTTAGTTCTTTGGAAGGTTTGTGAAAGAATGACTTTTCATGGAATCATCTTTAGCAATCTGGAAAATTCCAAATTTTTTTGGATAACTTCTAAGAAGCTTCTAAATACTATATGCAAATTTATATTTTTTACTTTTCACTACATTAGAAGATATTTGAGGCCAAGGGAGGGCCATTTCAAGTCTATTCCCTTGGCCATTCCCTGTGACTGTGAGGTACGAGCCATTGTTGTTAGGGCAATAATGATCCAATATTTAAAGAAAAAAAAGGGTGTTCAAAAACATGTCTTGAACCATAAAATTTTCTCTTTTTTTAATTTTTTTTTTCCCCTAAGGTGGCACAGTCGTGACCACATCAACAGAAGGTTCCCTTCGCATTCCTGCAATTCCAACAGTGTTAGAAGGCATTGGAAACTCATAATCTCCCAATGCCCTCCAATCTCTTTTAATGCTTATAGGAGGATCAAAATTAATTACCACCCTTTTACTTCTTTTAGAAGGGAATCATTCAAGTAGAAGGAAATCTAGATGAACAGATTTTGTCGTTGAGCTCTTAGCATGTTTTTATGCTAAAAACACCTCTTTCCAATCTTAGGTCGTATAATCCCACTATTGCTTGAATTTTATCTATACAATGCATAAGTAATTTCTCATAGTTCTCTTGAAATGAATTGTGACCTCTATGTAGGTCATTTGTATGAATTTCTAGAACTAGTAAGACACTTTCCATCATGTACTACTAATTTCTATAAAGGTATGTTCAATCACAAGTACTTAGAGGTCTAGTTCTATTCTTTTTTAATTTAGGCATCTCATACTATTTTGGTCAAGATATCCTAATTATCTCTCAAACTCTTGTTTGACCCTTTAGACACCTAATTAGACATTAATTAGAAGTAAGAAATGGAAGTGCTTAAGTCACTCTTGAGCTTCTAGGGATAAATCACCGTATTAATAGGGACTTCTATTAAATACAATGTAAATATTCTTTTATGTTTTTTTAACTATGAATTCTACTAAAATTGAGCAAAAGTGGAAAAAAGAAAACCTTGAGATCCAGGTGACAATTTCAAAGCTCACATTAGATGTAGATTCACTATTGGTGGCAGGGTATGCAAATACAAGTTCAACAATTGGTGGCTAGATGCATGGTGTGTAAAAGAGTGCAAGAATCATTTAATGCCTCAATGCATCAATTTCAATTGTTGCCAATCATGGGATTGGACTATAGGTGGAGTTTGAACTTTGCAAGTCCATTGCTAGTAACACCATGACACAACAAGTATGTATTGGAGATGATCAAACATTTTTCTAAGTAGATTGAGTTGGTGGTGAGGCTTGACAAGTTCAATAAAGGGGAAACTTAATCATTTTTGAATTGTGATTTGAGTTGCTTTGGAGTTCCAACCAAGGTGTTGAATGATCAGGGACACGAATTCCTTAGTGAATTTTAAGCCTTGTGTGAATAAGCAATGATCAATCACCACACTACTTTGAGATATCACTCTGAAGCGGATGGATTTCCAGAGAATATGGTACGAACTATCAAGAGGGCCTTCATAAGTATAGCTTGAAAGGGTCATGCATAGAGATTGGCAATTATAGCTTCCGTAGATAGCAATGGGCTACCAAATGAATTCAATTAACCCCTTAATGCCTCAATCCCTTTTTGATTTTGGCACATTTTTGCTTATATCTTTCTACATAAATATCATTTACCACAATTTCATGAAATTAATCATTAAAGAAGGTTGTCTTTTCAAGATTCAAGTATTACATTGGATGAATGAAAAGTTAGTTGGACAAAACAGCGCCTTGAAGCCCTCTATTCATCATCTAGAAATTGGATATCGGAGCGCTTAGGAGTTAACCCCTAAAGGACAGGATTGTGTTTTTTTGGCAACATAGAATTATTCGGCAGGTGCATATGAGTGGAGATTTGCATATTTTTAGGTTGAAATTTTAATAGAAGGTGGGGACAAGGAATACCTACCCTAAATTTCAGGACATTTAGAAATATGAGTGAAAAATTATGGCCAAATATGTAGTTTGTTTCTCAACTCGGGCAGTTCGGGCAGATCTAAAAAAATCATTTTTTTCAAAAATAAAAATTTGTTATAGGGTGTTTTAGTTTGCAAGTAGTGATGGATTCTCCAATTTAAAATAAACTTTGAAGTCCTTTATTTAACTCAATTTTCAATATTTTGTAAATAAAATAAAAACATTAGGTGTAGACTTCTTATTAAAACATTACAACCATTGGGATTATCATTTTTTAATTCCATTAATAAATTTTTAACAATTTAGTATTTCGAATCATTCCCTACATCTTTCTACTTACTATTTGTTTCCTATATGTTGTACAATTCCAAAAAATCTAAATTTCTTAAATCATTTAGCTAATTTTCTTGAAGAATGATTGCAAAGAATTGCAACCATTTTGGACATTTTTTCATAATGATTTGACCTTGTAAAGTGCATGTGCACGGATTTTTGCAGGGACAAAAAGAAGAATTTTGTCACTTCAAACTCTAATATCTTGCAATCTACGAGGTAGAAATTTCTGAATTTTTTTGCACATCTTCTCAAACTAGAGTACTACAAGATCATATGGTTACATGTGTCAAAAAAAAAATTCAAAAATTTGGTACTTGTATTAGAAATGGCAGTTTTTGAGCATTTTTTATGATAACATAGTCAAGGAACTTTAGGGGTTAAGCCTCTCTTGCTTCTTTTTCACCGTATTAAGTATTGTTTGGGCATCATCTAGTTTTACCAATGGCCATTAAGCACGATGTTGACACTGTGCTAAATAACATGGATGATCTAAACACATGGACCTCGACATGGACATGCATATGCGAGCAATGTGCAGAACTGTACAAGAAGGTAATGCTAATGGCTTTGGAGAACCTTTTTAGACACTTTGCATTATGCCACAATGCAGAGAGGAGGCTATAGGCCTCAAGTACTTTGATTTCTACATGGTGACTATATCTATTTAACGGGCTATTGAATTGCAGTAGATGACACCAACCATCATCAATGTAATTGTAAGGTGTATTATTCTATGAGGTTTTTAAATTAGGAGTATTATTCTTGGAGGGTCTTGATGGCAAGGTCTGAAAAGATCACACATGCAATTGTACATCGTGTCAGTTACCACACATTTATGGGCTAATTGATTTTAGCAACGCTGGGATTTCAATTGGGCTAAAATGTCTCTTGTATAGAAGCACCAAGCACACTACTACCATAGCTTTGTGTGATGTTTGTTTCAATTGGTGGAACATAAATTGTTTGAGCTTGCCATTGCAAGAAATTTAGGTAGGTTGGTTGGTTTGTCCTAAATGTGTGTCAAGGCATAGACAAACATTGTGACTTTCGGAGGGTTTTCTTTGGGTTATCATTGATTTATGAGAGATTTTCACCACAAATGACAAAAAAACACCCCTAGAGTTGGCCAATGAGGAGTGTATAGGACTCTAACCTAGATTCCCTTCCAAGCAATGGATTTCAACAATATTTTTGGTCAATTTTTTCGACAAATGACCCTAGGTGAAAAGGGGGCATCACTGCTAAATCACCCAAACATACATCCTAACATTCTCCAAACACCTAATTAAGCACTCAAGTAAATTAAGGCAATTGTATATTCCAAAATCTAACTCAAATGTGCAAAGTGGGTCTCAAAATGGCCTAATATGGGCCCTCACCAAGAATTATAGTACAATCCATTCACACAACCAAGATTGCATTTCATACATGAATTGACCATTCACATGGAAATTCCGTGGGAAATTCATACACCATAGCCATTTTCAAATCATTCATATTCAACCTAAGACTCATACTTCATGCAATCTAGAACCCTAAATCAAAGTGAGTTTAAGGTATTATTTTTGGGAGGATTTTTGGGCAACACTTCCGCATAGTGCCAGGCCACCAATAAATTACATCCTAATCCTCCAAACTAGAAATTTCATACAAACCAAATGAAACCATGCAATCAAGACTTCAAGACAAAGGTATGCATAATGAACATTGCATTTGATTAGAGCATCACAAAAGACATAGTAAAAGAAACTAGAATGACCTAAACAAACCAAGACAATTCACCTCAACTATGGCAACAAACAACCTCTCACTAGAACGGTTGCCACCATGTTGTCTTAGCTACAAATGGGGCAAAGGTGCATCACCCCTCAAAATTCATCATATTTCAACTTGTCATTCTCCTGCTATTGCCTACCAAAATTCATAGTTACGAATTTGAGCGGCAATTGACTCCTTTGCACAAAATTGGCCTCCCCATCCTTGTCCAAGCTCCATTTTCCATTGAGCCTTATCTTTACGAAAGTTATATTGAAGATCTACCACCTCCCAAAAATTCAACTAATTCGACCTTATTGATCTCTCACAATTGCCTACCCAAAAATCCAAAAATTCTTCCATAATCCCAAAATCAATGTTCAAGTTGACCTTCAAAACCCTATATTTTCACCCATTTTGCTTATAAGACAAGTGAACCTACTCCACAAATTGTCTACTTCTAACCCCAATCCATTGTAATTATCTTTCTAACATTTTTCTTTCATTTTTTACCAGCATTCTCAAGACCTTTCTCAAAACACATATGCACTCAAAATTAGAAGAGAGAACTCCATATCTAAATTTTGCATATATCAAATCCTCTAACAAACTAATTTCTCCTAATAACTTTTATCCTACCTTAATCTATTGTTAATCCTCTAAATTAGTGTAGAATGCACCAAATTAGTGCAAACCGTGCTAAATTATTGTAAATGTGCTAGTTTAGTATAAATTGTTGTAAAACCCCTACTTTAGTGTTTCTTTCATTATATTAGTGTTTCCCTCACTACTCTAGTATTTTAGTAGTAGATTTAATTTCACTAACTTCTTTTGTGTTTTTTGTATTTCTTATTTTTTTGGTTTGCAATTTAATTTTATTCCCATTTCCTTTGATAGTATTTTGTTTTCATTTTGGTTTTGTATTTTTTGAGTTTGTCATCTTTCTGGTTCCTATTTAATTCTAATTTTGTTTTCCTACTTAATAGCATTTTGATTTTGATTTTGTCAACATTTTCCATTTGCTGAATTTGGTTTTATTTACCAAATCTTGTTTAAAGTCTCTTTGGTTTTAAATCCCTCATTTTTTTCTAGAATTTTTCCCTCATTTTCTCCTAATTGCATTTTTTAACATTTCATCCTAACCTCCCAACATTTCTATCCTTATATAATGAAAAAACCCTAATTAGTAGTTGTGGTCAAATTGAGAGTACTAACACCATTAGATGTTTTTTATCCTCCATGGAAGGCTGTTTCAAGTTGGTTCTCCATGCTAAGAACGAGACACTATTGTTCAAAATTTAAAATTATTAAAAACTATTAAAAACATTTTAAAAACTAAAAAACTATTAAAATAATAAAATAATATATATTATTATTATTATTATTATTTTTTGATGTGGCAGTCTCTCAGCCACATCAACAAGCTACTATAGCCGAGTTCCCATAGTGTGGGAACTCGAAGGAACTTACAAGTGAACCCTCAAGACCAATTGAATTTCATCTAATGCTTCCAAACTTGTAAATTTATGCGAATTGTTTATATTTTTCCTAATCTAAAAAATGAACCAATGTAGTGGTTCACATGGATCTTTAGAGAAGGCTACTAAGTTTGCTAGTGTGAAAGGGGCTTCAACACCGGTGAAGGAGGCAAGTAATTGAGTATTGTAAAACCACTTAATTACTACACTTGGTGTACTCATGTCATAGGTGTTTATTTTCTTTACTCTATCATGGATGTTACCAATGTTTAGTACTTGTGGTAATATGATGTTTTTTGCATTTATATCATTGTTTGCAAGTTTTTGCTATTATTGTGACATGTGTTACAAGTTACAAGGCAATTTTTCTATGGCCACGATATCCGCCATTGGCCAAGAGCTATTGAGTCTTGATATTTTTAGGTTGCTTACCAATTACAGGGTTCACTGTTAACTGATGGCACACTATCTCTCATGTTGGCACGATGGCATCTTGACACACAACACATGAATGTTTTTGTTACAAGATTATGTAGTAGGCAAGCCAAGCCTACACATTTAAGAATGTTATTTTAGTCATATGATTTCTTTTAATCATTAGTTGCATGGTGTAAAACAATGGAATTAAGACAATGGAAAAAATGTTCGATGGAAGTGTTTTTTTGCATGATTTGTAATCTTTTTTGCCAATCTTCTAGAAAATCATGTAATAAAATTCCATTTGCCAGTTACCAATGCAATACAATGACAAATAAAACTTAGTATGGATTTGAAACTTTTTCATTCAAATAACCATGCCATAAGCATCAATGAGCAAAGTCCAATAGTAGATGTACAGAAGTTGTAGTATGCAACATATAACGCATTACTGTAGAAGTTTGAAGAAAAAATCAGTTGCAATTTGAAAGAAATTCAATTTCAAAGGTTAACCATGCCTAAAACTCTATTCTGTGTGCCATAATTTGGAATTTTGTCATATTTTGTCAATTTTATCTTAAAACTTTAAAAAAAACTAATTTTTGCCTTGGCATACTTGTATATATCATTTAAAATTGTTGTATACAAAAATTGAAGGAAATTGACAGGTTTAGAATTTAAAGATTCACAATTTGATAAACATGAAAAATAATGTTGATTCTCACGATATTTGAAAAAGAAATTGAGATTTTGAAGCATACACTAGAAGAAACCTGCGTTTTTTCTAACAAGTCAATGAACATGGTTAGATGTTTAGTTTAACATCAGGCATGTCTACTGTGGATGCCTAGAAAAATCCGTCAAAATTGACAAGACAAAAACACGAGGAAATTTGAAAAAACATGCCATGTTTTTAAAGCGATGTCACAACAAACACGGTAAAAAATGGAGCCAAAAGTAGGCCATGTGGCAACCACGTAAGCGCCACATACGCAGGCAGGCAATGCCCCATGGAATTTCTTACACCTTACCTGCTAATGATGTGGCACTTGACGTCATACCATTTGAAAAAATTAATATTGTTTTCAGCAACGTCAACGTAGATGTCTAAAAGAATTTTAATGTTGTTTTTTACAATGTCCACTTAGACATTTAAACATTTTTTTAAACGTCAACTTAGAAGTACATTGTACACAATACACCATATAAAAAATGACATATAAAATATACCATATAGAATACATTGTACATCATACACAATACAAAATAGGCCATACACAATATATTATACACCATATACAATACTTTACGTCATACATTATACACCATATATAATACAAAATATACTATACATCATACACAATATGCCATACATTGTATACTATATATAATACGCAATATACTATACACCATAGACAATATACCGTATTGGCAATTATGTCGGATGGCCTAAAAAGCACTTATTATAAGTATATTGACATGACAAGACAAGCTACTTATACAAGTGTGGTGATAGGAACAAAGACAAAGCATATGGGATATGTGAAACTTAGAGATTGTATTTTATGAGAAAACATCTGGACATCTCAATTGACGCGTTAGTTGACATTGCAAAAAACATCTAGATGTTTTAGAAGATGTCTCAGTTGACATTTTAGTTGATGTCTTCAAAAATAGTATTAACCTAAATGTTTTTGACTATGTTTTCACCAAAAATGTTCCAAAACTGCCATTTCTAGGACAAATACTAAAGTTTAGAGAAAAAAAACATTTGTGGACATATGTATCCTTGGGATCTTGCAATACACTGATTTGAAAAGATGTGGAAAAAAATTCAAAAATTTCCATTGTGTAGATTGCAAGATATTAGTATTTGAATTGAGTGAAATTCTTTAATTGGCTTTTGAAAAAAACAAGCAACTACACTTCACAAGGTCACATTTATATACAAAAATGTCCATATCGATGGTACTTCTTTGGATTCATTCTTCAAGGCAAGTTGGCTACATGCTTGAAAAATTCATGATCCTTTAGAATTATAGAATATATAGGAAAAAAATAGCAAGTAGAAAAAAATAAATAATGATTGAAAATACTAAATTGTCAAGAATTTAGTTATAGAATTGAAAATGCCAATTCCAATGATTGCAATGTTGCAATAAACAATCTACATCCTATAATTTTATTTTTTTACAAAAAAATTGAAAATTGAGTTGAATAAAGGACTTCAAAGTTTATTTTAGAGTAGCAAATCCATAATTGTCTGCAAACTAAAACTCCTCATAACTTTCATCTCATTGATCAAAATGAAATGACTAAATGCTTTTTACGCATACATAAATTTAGAAAACCAATTTCAAATTTTTATTTTAGAAAAAAGCAATTTTTTTAAGAATTTTTTGAGTTGCCCGTTAAGCAATGAAAACCACATACCATGCAGTCAAAAGTTATGAAAATTATTGTGCCTTAAAGATTCCCTTTGGCACATGTTGTGTGAAAATTTCAAAGAAAATAAAAATAAAAATTCAATTTGTAGTGAACTGCCCCAAATCACTATGTTGCCCCCAAATAGTGTTTGGGCATTTAGGGGTTAAAATTTTCAGACGGCATCAACGTGTATTGAAGTGGCATGCCACTTCAGCTTCATTGGATGCCATATCATTAAAATGCCATGTCAAATACCATTTTTTTAAAATTGTGCCACGTAGCTGCCCTTCCCATGTCTTTTTCACATGTAATCAACATTTCACCTCAACCCCCAGTAATTTTTAGAAACTTACCCACAGTCAAACCGTAAGCCCATGCAAGTCATTTCTAGTCTGTAAAGTATAAATCTTATGAAAACGAATATCTATTGTGATTTTTCCTCTAAGATGTATTGTTCTTTATGCTAATTTTGAAGAGATTTCAACAATAGAAATGAAGATTTGCAGTGGACACCCTTGCACAAAATGTAGAATTGGAAAATCATAATCATTCATTATAAAATCAAATTTCTGATGCTAAAACTACACTTCAAGAAGAATGTTGACGTGTTTCTTGCAACATCCAATTAAATTAAGCCTCTGATGGCCAAAGTCCCATTTCTTTGCTCTTGTTTTAAGAAAAACATTTTTGTTTCATGCTAACATCCAAAAAAAACAAGGGCTCCTACTAGTGATAGAATTGCATTAGCCATTGTAGAGAGAGCATAGGTTGCAATATGAACCGCTTTCACATCTTAACCTCTCAATGACTAGACCTTTTTAGTGTATTTTTCCTAAGAAAAAGAAGCACGGGCTTATAGTTATCCCCAATCATGAAGCAAATTTTTTTTTTTCAAAATCTAACCATATAGATGTTTAACTCTTAAACATCAACAAAGACTTTTTTTGTCAAATGGATGATAGCCAATCCTTCTAGTAAGACAAGAGTGCAACTATTCATCCTCAAGAATTTTGATGTCAAAAGAGGAGGTCTTCTATAGTAGTTTGACTCCCAATTAGTGTTTTTGCAATTTTATAAGCGAATAATTCACACGATAACGAAAAAGATGATTTTCACAATCACAAATCCGTCCTTTAAGTATTAAAGATCTCGCTTATTAGTAAGCAAACCAATTTTGAGTATCAAATTGTGTACGAGTTGTAAGATTATAACAAAATAATTGTACGTGTCCTATTTTTAGTATGTTGCCCCTTCCCACAATATTTGAGAAATTTGCATACAAGAGTTTTTTGGAATTGGAGATGATATGAACAACTTGAAATTATGGTAGCACACTAAAATGCACTTTCAAAAACCTTAAGTTTAAATGAAGAGCTAACAAACTCATTACATAATCTACCTTGCAATTGTTGACATTCAATTTTTTGGATAAGTAGAAATCACAAATAACTCCAATCAAAAAAAAAAATTTAAATCTTAAAAGGTGAAAATCATGAAAACACTTTATTCTTTCTGTTGGGATCATTTTTAAAGCAAATGGATAAGTACAAATTCTTAGATCTCAAATCAAGTGAAATTGGCAAGTTTTCAACTCTTGCACTAATGATACATACAAAAATCAAATATTTACTTTTTTCAGTGAAAATAAAATCTTTCAATAGTTAACCTTCAATATTGCATGTAAGAAAAATTTAGAATGGTCAAAGGAATTTAACTGCCCACACACAAATGAGCTGAAATTTTAGAGTTACCATGTATGGTTGCTTAGGCAATTAGAAGTTAATGCCCTTGCATCTGAAATATTACAATGAATAGAACAATGTGTCCAATATGTATATATATTAGAGCCGAAAGATGCATTTTCAAGGTTAGATTTTTTGTACAAAGACTAGGGTTCATGATGCACAAAATTGATTCAACCAATCAAATAACTTGTTTTTGTTAATTTTGATAACATTGAAATTTGCCCATTGATGCTTATGGCATGGTTGTTCAAATGAAAATGTTTCAAATCCATACTCAATTTTGTTTGTCACTGTATATGGAAACCCAATCGTAGAAAGTATAAGAGTCACCAACCACATCATTAACCCTTAAAGGACAAACAGGTGACCTCAGAAATCATCCCTTTTTATTACCGTGCGAATCATTGGCTTAAGAAATAGTAAAAGCACTCATTAAAAGTCAAAGTACTATAGAAGACCTCCCCTTTTTACAACAAAATTCCGAGGATGAATAGTTGCACTTTTGTCCTACTAGAAGGATTCCTTGTCATCCATCAAATGCCAAACGTTTGTGTCGACATTTAAGGGTTAAATCCTACATAATGAAACATACAAGACAATATTTCCAAAATACATATCTATTGTTGAGTCCTTGATGACTTACCTTTCCTACACTTGTCAATAGAGATGACCCTCATTCACTTCCAACTTCATCAAAAGTCTCTTTCTGAATGAATACAAACAAGGTCATTTTAGACTCCTTGAGACACAATATATGTAGACCAAAGAAATGATCCACAAGAAATCCGAATGAACGATTGCAGGTAAACTCATGGTCTCATGGTCATTTCCATAATCTACACATACTTTGTTTCTAAAAGTGTTAATGAGGGTAGATTTAAGAGCTCACATGTTTTGCGCTAATGCACCTTGTGCAGGATATGCATCCATAGATCAACCACAGGAGCAAGAATTCAGGGAGGCTGCAAAAAATCATATGGTTCGTAAGTATGTCACAGTTTTAACTTCACATGGAAGTGAAATTTCACAAAAGATGATCTCTCAACTCCAATCCATGCCCAGTAAGATCGTGCAGCGCAGCCGGCACGGATCCTAATTCCATTTCTGCCATTGGTAACATGGGTCGTAATGGAAGGCGTCGATCTTGTAGTTCATTTGAGTATCTTTCAATAAGTATGAACAACCTCTACTGTACTGTACATGGAAAGTTTCATTCCGATGGTCACTGTGTCCCCCAACTTCACACAATTTCTACTTCCAGCTATGTCGTTTCGACGCCTCAAGTCGTGTAGCTCATTGACCAATGGAAGATTCATGGCATGAAATTTTCATCTGCACACAATTTCTGCTTCCAGCTATGCCATTTCAACACCTCAAGTTGCTTCAAAAGTTCGTGCAGCTCATTCAGCAATTGCACAATCATGGCATGAAAATCCATCTGCACACAATTTATACTTCCAGCTATGCCGTTTCGACGCCTCGAGTTGCTTCGGAAAAATCGTGCCGCTCACTTAGCGATGGGCAGATTCATGGCATGAAAATCCATCTGCGCAATTTCTACTTCCAGCTGTGACGCTTTGACGCCTCAAGTTGCTTCAAAAGTTCATGTAGCTCATTTAGCAATGGCAGATTCATGGAATGAAAATCCCTCTGAGCCTGCTGTAACACATGCACAGTGTCACGGTGTTTCCGACACCTCTCCTCGGCGTCCTCCATGCCCAGCTTGGACAGCTTTCCGGTGTACTCCTGTTCGATCTTCTCCGCCTTGGCTAACATGATACGATGCAGGCCTTCGGCTTCACGCCGCGCTTCGTCGGCTCGAAGCGCAAACATCTTAGCCTCAGCCTGCTTTATGCGAACGATGCTCTCCAACTCCTCAATCTGTGCCTTCTTGCGCTCCCTTTCCTGCTGGAGCTCCGACGCTTCTTGCCTCTTCTGTTCCAGCTCACTGTCGTAAGTTGCGAGGGCTTCCTTTGCCATTTCTAGCGTGGTTTGGGTGCTCGGCTGCTTACTATTCAGTGGAGATGGAGAGATTTTCTTTGTTTCAGCTGGCAAGGCCGGTGACGATTGTGATTGGTCGGGTGTCACCCCATGAGAAGAACTTTCTGAAACATCCCAACCACATCTAAATGAGAACTTCTGCAAGAAAGTAAAACAGCATGCCAAAACGAGAAACAGTCAAGCCCACCCAACACTCATTAAAAACTAAAACAAGCAGCCAATCGCAAGTATCTCCACACCAAATAGAAATGTATAATTTTTATAAACTTCGGTATATGATCCTTGGTAGAATCCTCAGTATAATCTTCAATGTAATCCTCGCTGATTTAAAAATTGAAGAATCATATTCAACAATCTCAGAATGCCATTATTCAAATAACCACATGTAACTATCATACTAGGCATGAAAAAAACATCCCTTGGAATCATGAGCCCCAACGTACTACTATTGCCATAACTTTCTACATTTTCAATCCATTGCTTAGTCTCTCCCCTTAAGTAGCACCGACAAATTGAGAATCCCTAGATTATAATTGATATAGAGAGTAGAGATCCTGAAAATGCGGGAGTGTTGACAACACATATCTCTGCTGGACCCAAAAGACAAGGTTGCAGAAACCACATACCCAGGGGAAAAATGCAGATTTGAACGAAGCGCAAATTACAAGAGCAAGTGTCCAAATTAAGAGTTGCTTACCATCGAAGAATTTAACCATGCTGCGACAAGCGACTGCAGTGTCCACTTGAGAATTGAGCTGCTGCAATATCACTTCGGCCTTGCTGCAGAGTTGCTTTCCCCGTGTATCAGTGCTTCCATGGAAAATGCGGCGGACACAATCCAACTCCCGAGCTAATACGTCCCTACCCCACTCAGGAGCGCACGTACAAAACACATCCTTCACGAACCCATAGAGTTCACTTGTATGGCCACATGCGACGCAGTGAAATTGCATCTCTGTGGTTCCAGCTGCACCCCGAATGCTAGGACCGGGAGTTATGTAGGCCATACGGATCCCGCAGTCCGTATGACACCAATGAAGACAGAAGTCGCAACCAATCCAACGGCATGTGTTGGCATCGAAGTCAAACTTTGAGCACACTACACACATACAGGAGTTGCAGAATCCTCCCTTCTGGGCACACAGCTTACAATCGCACTCATCCGCAGGCAACTGATTCTGACAGACAAAATTGCGGCATCTTTGTTGGAGGAAAACTTCAACCAAAGCCGAATGGGTCATCGGAATGTCAGAGTGTAAGAAGGCCAATATTCCTGTTTTCACTGCAACCAGTAACTCCAGTTGAATCCGATGCGCTCGCAACAGAACATCAGTAGTGAGATCTTTTCGAGCTGCAAGCGTCTGCTGAAGCTGCACAAACTGCTCCCGCTTCTCAATGCTATTCAGCATGTCCCGCAGATTCTCTTTCAAGCCGGCCAAAAAGCTATCAGGAAGCTCCTGCAGCTTGCGAGCCATGGATGGAATGGGCTCCGACACTATATCCTGCACGCCTATGCTGGTAAACTCTCTCTCAGATCCTGCTACTTCATTCTCCCTGTGGGATCCGAAAGAATTCCTTCCCCCCTTGGAATGGGGTTGCGTATCTCTGGAATCTCCGCTACGCGATGGCGATGACCAGACTTCGCCAGCCTCTCCATGACGGTGTTTGTGTTTTAGTTCCCTCCGCATTGCACGCCTAGCATCGTCAGAATGCGAGGTGTGAACTCCACGGTCTGCCACGGGAGCTGGATGACTCCCTTGAGAATTATCAATACTGTCGGACCCTCGCTCTCTACCCCTGAAGCGCTCGCTGCCTAGAGAACCTTGCAAAATTTGAGGATTTGATAGCACCTTCTGATACAAATTTGGCTTTTGCTTTCGCCTATCGTGAGCTCCTGAGACTTCATTTCCCTGATTGCTACCATGCGATTTTTGCCAGCTCCCGTATGATGCCTGCTCCTTACCAAACGAGATCTGCTGGCTTCCGCTGGAAAGTTCTGTCTTATCCATGGACGTCTGCGTGAGCGAACAGCTTGGGTTGTGTTGAAATGGAAGTGAATGCGAGAGTGAAAGAGAATCGGTAAAACCCCTAGAATGCGCAGGTCCCTGTTGGGATGGATGCGAATGAGCTCGACGCTGCTTCTGCGGTCGGCTATGGGGGTCCCCAGAAGAAAGCGAGAGAGAGGTATCAGGTAACGCAAGCGAAAGGTGAGCACCATCTTCTACCCGCTGTTTCTTCTCAGTCTGCCTCTCTCCTTCCTTCGTTTCCTCCCTATCCCTTTCCCGTCCACTTCCGCTCAATTTCATAAAAAATTTGTCACCAGAGGGTGCGGCGCCTGGGATTGCTTGCTCACCAGTTTCTTGCCGTGGTTCGCTCAGGGACCCTAACGGAAACCCCCTGCCCTGTGTACCTAATCGCTGCGGTCTCTCCGAAATTCCTTCGTCAAGAAGCTCCTTTGGTTTCGTGTCTTGCTCCACACAGAGCTGGAGATCCAATTGCGTATTCTCTAAACCTTTCTGGCGAGCTACCGGCTCAGTATCTTGATGTTCTGAGCTTTCTCTGATAGGAATGCCAACCTCCGCATCCACAGTGCCAGAGGCTGGTGGATCTCCTTCGCCCTCTTTCATCGGCTCATCTGCCGACTCCACTACGTGTTCATGCTCAGACTCCTCAATAACATCGACCTCCTTCGACCTCACTGCTTCCAGCGCTCGCTTCTGATCATCGACATTTCCCGGAAGCGTCTCATCCTCTGGCTCCAGCTCGCCCTCTTCCCTTTCACTGTTCTTATCGGACACTGCCTCGACGTCCATGGCCGCTGCCTCGTCCTCTTCTCCCTTCGCATTGGTTCTCTTCGTTCCTACCAATGCCTTGCGTCGCTCGCCCTCATTCTCACTCTTAACGTTAGTCTCTCCTTCGTCCTCATCCTTTCTATCAGCAGGTCCATCCTTCGGCTTGGCTCCCGGTCGTCCTAAATAATGCAAGCTACCGTTCTCCGCACCGTCCTTGGATCCTATCGCTTTCGAGCTATCGTCTTTCCCCTCGGTAGCTCGATCGATTGCAATTTTCCCCTGACTCGTAACAGCTCCATCTCGTCGCCTTGCCTCTTCCTCTTCGTTTCCAATCTCCCTTTCTATACCCGACCTTCCCTGCGAACCTGAACCTGAACCTCCCTCTCTTCGTTTCACACGAGGCGTGTCATGGCGCCCCTCCTTCCCCGAAGCCACCAAGGCCTCCTGTCCTACGCTTTCCACCTTCACTACCGCGGCATCGGAAGACCTCTGCCTCTTCATTCTGACGTACAACCAAGCAATTCCAGTCCCGCTTCTCAATGACACAAGAACCTTCTCAACCCTTTCCCTCCCACGCCAGGCATGTGTCCTAACATTTAATATCCTAAAACCTCTCCCTCCCTCCCCTCCTCTCCCTCCCTCCCCTCCTCTCCCTCCCTCCCCTCCTCTCCCTCTCCCTCTCGTTCCAAGAAAACAACAGTGCCACTCCAGTACAACCAGCTCCGCAACTACCAAAAAACAGCCAAAAAAAAAAGGGGACACTCCCAAACGCAATCGTCCAATTTCAAACCGAGCTCCGCAGCTCCAATACTAAACCATTTACTCCCTTAAAACAATCGCAACCTACGCCAAAATTCACGGTCCTCCACCTCCACCAAACCTTTCAAAGCGCAATCCCTCTCTCTCTCCCCCTCTCTCTTTCCCTCTCCCTCTCCCTCTCCCGCTCTTCTCTCTCAATCCTTCGCCGTTCCTCTCCTCGCCACCACCGCATCGCATCGCATCTTCAAAAACGGCACTCCGAGAACTTTTTCTCTCTCCTCCCTTCCCCCCCCCCCCCCTCAAACCCTCGCACGCTTCCGGCCCCACACGACTCTCGGCGCCCCTCAACGGCGACCCCGACGACTTCTAACCAACAATATTTTCCGTCCCTGGCACGCCGCGTCCTCCGGCATATCATTCAGCAAGCGGAGAAAAGCGAAAGCGAAAGCTCACGACAGGGGAGGGCCCGGAGCGGTGAAGGCAGCATTGGTGGCCATAGCCAACGAAACGGCGAGGACGACGACGACGACAAGGGGAGAGCACAAGACTGGAGACGAGTCGACGAGACTGCAGCACAAGACTCGGGGGGAAGGGGACCACAAGACCAAGAGGAAGAGGAAGAGAAGAAGAAAAAAAAGTGGGGCGGAGGCCGAGTAATTAATGAAGCGGAATTCTCTTTGGGAGTCAACTGAGCTTTCCTTTGCGGGTCGGTCAGTTGGTCTTCGGGGTTGCCTCAAAGTCTTCGGGCCAGACTCCAACGGAAGAGTCTTCCCTTGCAGGAGGGGAGTCGGTCTCTCTTTCAAAGCCCCCCTGGCAGCTTGTCTGGGACTCCATGTTCGCGGGGGACTGGAGGTGTCATTACTTTGGTTGGCTTGGCTTGGGGTTCAACTCTGTAAATGCGCACCTTTCGCGGTAGACCGTACTTGCCGACCTCTTTAATGTCACCCTCTCTAATATATCCTCCTCTGTTTTATCGGGTGTTAGCAAGGGTTTGTTGTTTTGTTGTTTTTGTTTTTCTTGACACAAATGAAATGGAATTTCATTGCAGAAAAAAATTTCATTCTACAAGGAAGGGCGGCCACTCACAAGTGGCATGGCATGTAACACACAAACTAACAAACAAAGCAAAACAAAACCCCACTTGACCTAAAACAAGCACAGCAAGCAAAGCACAGTTCTAGTAAGGTTTTTGTATCGACAAGAGCTACTATGAGGAAGTTTGAGAAGTTACCAAAGTGGAATAAGCAACCCAATGCTACACAAACAAGCTCTAAAGCCTCTTGTTAGTAAGGCTTTGTATTGACAAGAGCTACTATGAGGAAGTTTGAGAAGTTACCAAAGTGGAATAAGCAACCCAATGCTACACAAACAAGCTCTAAAGCCTCTTGTAGTATAGTATTTTGTTCACTTATTTATCCCAAGACTATAGGAAGTGAAAAATTAATTGTGCATTGATTTATCCTATGAATGTGTGGGATAGTGATCTACTAGAACGACATTGTTTTAGATTAGTGCAAGTTGGAATATTATTGCATTGTACAAATTCTTCATTTTCACTACAATGAACCTAAGAAATTAACATTGGAATAGAAGTTAGTGGCCCAATTGGAAAAAAAATTGACATGCTTGATAGGATAACTTTTTTAAGCTTGAGAATTGTCACCTTTGATATATGCTCTTTTGGTGAGTAAAACTCCATCTTGTTGTGCCACAATCCCACAAAGACCAAGGGATGCATGCATGTATAGAATTGAAAATTTTACTCTATACTCTTACAATTATACTTTATTGAGTAATGAAAAGTTGCATATAGTTGTAATGATAATCAATTTCAAGAAGATAGAAATAATTTTTGACCTTTGTCAACTCTTAAAATTTCAAGTAATTTTTCATTTCATTTTTAGATGCAACGCTATATTGTTACTATATTGCAAAAAACTCTATATATGACAACCATTTGGGGCACTTAGATTGTCAATTTAAAGAAATTTGGTACATTTAGAATGTAGGTTTTGAGCAAGAAAATCCTTTTTAAACATTACATGAGTTTTCAGGCCTCTAGAAGGCCACTTCATCCTTGTTCCCATTCCTGTGAACACTATTTTGTTGCCCATAATATTTAATGATTAAAAATTAATTAATTTAATTTAATTTTTAAAATTTAAAATTTTTATTTTTATTTATTTATTTATTTAATAATAATAATTAAATAATATGCTACCGATGTGGTTGTCTCCCGACCACATCAGCATGGGAATGTCTGGGAACATTGTGATAAATCAAGGTCTGTTGATTTGGCAGCATGAAAATGCCTGGGAACGCTGTGATAACTCAAGGTCTTTTGCAGGGCTGAAATCTCTTCTAATGTTTTGCAAGATTAATAAGTTTTTATAATTAGTATGGCATTTGATTGACTCAATAATTAGAAATCATTCACATAATCAAAGTTCAAAACATCTTTTAAAATGTTCACCCAATCGATTTAGAAGCATTCATGGCATATGCAATTAGAAATTATATGGTTAATTTCGTTAAAATGGCGGTATTCCATTAAAATGGCACAAAATGAAACCACTGAAAAAATGAAAACAATGGAAAGATTGTCTGAGGGGAGTGAAAATGTGTGAACTAGGAGTGATTTGAATGTGCTAGGCATAAAATTGGCACATGTATGACCCTATTGCGGCACACTTATTATCTTTTGTAGAAGATATTTCATTAAATTGGCATACAGAATACCACCATTTTAACGAAATTGACCATTTATCCACTTAATCAAAATTCAAAATGTCTTTTAAAATCATTCACAACTTATGTGATTAGAGATAATCCACTTAATCAAAATTCAAACATCTTTCAGAGCATTGACCCTATTAATTTAGAAGCATAAATGGCATATGAATGGAATAATGATTAGAAATTATCCACATAATCAAAATTCAAAACATTTTTCCAAATGTTCACTCAATCAACTTAGAAGCATTCCACCTTCAATATTCTCTAAAAATATGGTTTACATGTTTAAATTCAAAAATATCTTGCAATTAAATGTCCACCCAATCAATATTGAAGCTTAAACTTTCAATATTCTCTAAAAGTATCATTTTCATGTTAATTTTTTTATAATTTTCTAAATTTGTTTCATACTATTTAAATAAAATTAGACAAAATTAGATTTAATTTAATTTTAGTACCAATATCTTTATGGACTCAATAAAATGGATGGATGCATTGAGTAAATTTTTGTGATTCTTTAGTATTGAATTTAAAGGGTTACGCAAAAAGAAATTTAGACTCTTTTATAAAAATTTAGGAAGTTGACCCAATACTAGTAGAAACATGGGTTATGTAAACTATGGAAATGACCCACCCACATCCACAATTGGTCATGCTATCATTTATGTTGTCCTTGCAAGCATATTTTACTTCTTCAATTTTTCAAGAGTGCTATTGCATAACAATATAAAAAAGAATAGACTAAATAAACTTATCTTGGGTTCCAAAATTCAAAAAAAACAAAAAAAAAACTATTTTAGATCTTAGTTATGAAGTAATTGCACCTACAATTGTCATTAACTAGAACAAAGCTTAGTTACAATTATTAAACATTTCTTTTAATTGAGTTGTCTTGGCATCTAAAAGAGGATTCCAATACATTTTAGCATGCATTATTTCAACACCATACAAATAAGTCATGACATTTCAAAGTATCATTCATAGATGTACCCAAACTTGAACTTGGGTTCTCTCGGTCTCTCACATTCCAATTGAGTACATCTCGTGCTATCAATATCGAGGTTTTAATATCACTTATTCATCCAAATGAAATGTGGGTCCCCTCCCCAAACCACCCCTTTTTTGCTATTGTGCCTAGTTATTGTTATTACATTGTTCAAATTTTCATATTTTCATATCATCAAGTGAAAGGAGGTTCCACCGCACCAAAGACCGTGACATTCAAATACCATATGCAAAAGTTATGAATGATCCCCCCAAATTGGGTAGATGTTCTCCAATCGTTTCTTCCACATGCGTACATATTGATTCTAAAGATGTACCCAAAGTGAAGATGTCAATTTTAGGGCAAGGTGTGAGACGATTTTAGGGTGTCCCCGCCACACCGGCCTTCAGATCCCAGAAAAAAAAAATGGGGTACTAGATATTCTCCAGCCGTTTCTTCCACATAGGTACATATCGATTCTGGAGATGTACCCAGAGTGAAGATGTCAGTTTTAGGGCAGGGTGTGCGACGGTTTTAGGGTGTACCCGCGCCACACACACACACACACACAGTCACCATCTGTACTGCAGACAGTGTTGTGACTTGTGAGTTTTTAAAGCTGCCCAATTGCACCCCCCACACACACCCCTTGATTCTGATCCACCCCAAGTTTGTAATAAAAACTCGCGCACAAGGCCACTGAATGACCTCGGTGATTATGAGATGAGAGTGTGGATCATAAATGCAAGTGACAGGCCGGAGTTAATGCCTTTTGCTGGTGTGGAAGTTTGTGCACCCAGGCCGTCCCAGAGAGAGAGTCCAGAGAGAGTCCACAGTCCAGACAGTTGGGAGGAGTTGAGAATCGGGAGATCCACAGCATCCACAGCGCGCATCCACAGCATCCACCCCGCCCGCCCAGAGTCAAAAGCAGGAGGTGTCAAAAAGGACCCAGGCGGATTTTCTAAAGCTGGACCTTCCAAGTCAAAAGAAGTTTTCTAGATCTAAAGGGAAGTTAAGTTCAATTCTACAACGAACACACAGTCAATGCCCTGCTCCGGTCGATCCTACACTGCTGATTGATAGATATACCGATTATTAGCTTACTCCGATGCATGATTCGACGGATCGGATCGGAGGTTCTAATAAGTCTCTCTAAGTTTTTACTCTTCATATTAGCCTAGCTCAACTGTAACTGAACAACAATCCTTCGGTCACTTGCTTGCTTGATCATCATAGTGATTATATAAAAGCAAGCCACGGAATATTCGACGGAGGTTCGAATAAGTCTCTAATTGTTACTCTACTGTAACTTACAACAATCCTTCTTCACTTGCTTGCTTCAGTTGATCTAGGTTACTCTTATTAGCTTAAACTGTAACTGACAACAATCCTTCTTCATTTGCTTGACTAAGTATCATAGTGATATAAAAGCAAGACGGAATATTCGACGGAGGTTCGAATAAGTGTCTAAGTTTACTCTATTGTAACTTACAACAATTCTTCTTCACTTGCTTGCTTGATCTGGGTTACTCTTATTAGCTTAACTCACTGTAACTGACAACAATCCTTCTTCACTTGCTTGACTAAGTATCATAGTGATATAAAAGCAAGACGGAATATTCGACGACGGAGGTTCGAATAAGTCCAAGTTACTCTTAACACTAGCTTAACTTTAACTTATCCTACAACAATCCTTTTTCTTCATTTGGTTGATCATAGTGATGAAGCAAGCGTGGTGCTACAGTAAGGAAAAATTTGGCTCACTCATGTCAGAGGCTAGGCTAGCTAATGATGAGTGGAGTCTGTATTGTAGAGCTCTGTGTATCGATCAATCACTGGCCATTCAACACGTTCTTACTGAAGGAAACTCAATGTCAACATGGCGTGCTTCAAAAAAAAAACTGTTGGCACCATGCAATTTAGTCTTGCATGCAACCGTCTGTCCGGCTGCAGAAAAAAAATTTAGAAATCTGTAACACGAGGGCCAGAGAAGAGTAGGTGAACAAATACCGATTTATCCTGTTGCAACCGTATGGCTACAACCCAATAACCAGAGTAACACACTCTTTTGAATTAGAGCAAAGTGAAATATTAGTATTCTATGTTTCCTTATCCTGTTATCATATGTGTCAAAAAAAAAAAAAAAAAAAAAAAGGTTTCGTTGACACTAATTTTGTTGGCCTCACTGATAATAGGAAGACATGAGTGAAGACTTTTTTTTTTTCCTTTTTTCTTTGACATTTTAGTGGATGACTTGGGAGGTAATATTTTTCCACGTGAGTCAAAATTTTCAAAGTGGAGGAAGAGGAGTGTTCGACCTACACTACCCAAAAAACAACAAATAGGGAGCATATCTACAAAGCATGTATGACCAAAAAGGTAGAATTTTTACAGGCTGCTGCTGCCCTGAGAAGACTGAGGAACTGGTAATTTTTTCCCCTCGCATGAATGAAAAAGTCTTTTCGGAGGTGGTTCTACTCACCCAAAACCGACATCATGACTGTGGGTACATCTCGAAGACCAATATGTACCTGTGTGGAAGAAACGATCCCAGAAACCTCTACCCCCAAAAAGAAGCTTTGACCTTTCTTAACTTTTGCATATAGTGTCCAAATGCCGCGTTCTTTGGTACACTGGAACCTTCTTTCACTTGCCAAGAAGGAAATGTTAAAATTTGGACCACTCTAATAATAGTGACTCGGCACAGTAGCAAAAAGTGGCGTTTTGGGGGTGGGGTGCCCATTTAAACTACAATACTGTACTGTTTGTCAACGAATACTGTACTGTACATTCAGTAACTTACCGCCTGCCTGGTCAATTTAATTTCTCAGTACTTTCGTGTGTTTTTTTATCAATTTTCGTAATGAAAGCAATGACAGGATTTGCACCTTCAATTTGAGGGGGGGGGGGGGGGATGAAATTGAAATACTTAGAATAGTTTATGATTCCAGAAAATATTAAATATTTAATGTGAAAAATTCGTTGGTAGCTTCGGAGATTCAGTTCGAAAATGACACTCTGACTACAGTATTTTGAATCTAGAATATTCAAATAGTATAAAGAATCGAAGTATCCAAGTATTGGGAAACTTTACTTATTTGCTTGAATCATGCTTGAGTCTATTAGTTTTTTTAAATGCTAAGAAGTGCGAGGTTACATGGTTACTTGATTGTTGAAAAAAAAATTAAATTCCAAAGAAAGACTAATGTGAGAAATGGGGAGAGAAATTGAAATTATAATATTTTTTTTGACAAAGTATGCATTTGTTATGAATTTTTGAAGTGTATTGCTTAATTGGCCCAAGAGAGTCTCCAGACCACCCCAAAATCAACAAAAAAATGTATCTATAATGATCATGTAACTCATCTAAAGTAGTCACAAGATTTTTTGACATGGCTACAACATGAAGGCCTGAAAAAGTCAATTCTTGTGATGAATTTAAACTAAAAAGGGGGAGAAGTTCCTATTGTAGTCACTAATCACTCCATCACCATCATCCAAGCATTACAAAAAATATGAGGCCTGGACAAGGCCACGAGACAACATGCAGTTGGTGCAATTACACTTTAAAAACTAATAAATAATAATAATAATTTTAAAGAAATGACGTGGCACTAGTAGTGCCACATCAATTTGGTGATTTATAATTAATTAATTTATTATTATTATTATATTATTTTGTTCATTATTTTATTTATTTAGTGTAGGTTTTTTTTTGTTTCTTTTGGGAAAACAAATTATTTAAAATTTAAAATTATTTTTTTATTTTTCCTATACTTGCATTAGGTGCTGAAAGTTAAACAACCCTACTTTGGCCTCAAATTTTTTGTAACAACATTGTTTGTGGACACCAAGTCAACCAAATGTAGCTGCAATATCATTTATATAGAAAAGTGTGTCATGGTTTCATTGATGCATGGTTGGTTTACCTTAGTGGGTAGAAGTAAGTAGTGCTTTTTCTTTTGTTATATGGCCTTCTCTTCAAGAAGATTTTGAGTTCTTTGGCTCTTTCACTTGGGGGGCTTGAATTGAAAGTAGCCCATTTTGGTTTTGGAAACATTGTCAAAGTAGTGAGTATTCCAAAGCTATGATTATAGTTTGGCATTTTTAAACACATATACACACTATGCCATTGTAGTTTTTAAGGTAGTGTCAACTTGATTTTTCTATTTAAGATTTTGTGAATGCAATCCATTACAAAACTTGATTTTCCTAAGGGTTCTTGGGAGTTGAGCCTCAAATATACTAAATCTTCAAGGAATAGTCACATTCAATTAAAATCACAAATTCATTTTATTGTTATCAAAAGTAGATTTAGAAATTAAGAGACAAATTATTTATAGTTATAGATGATATTATCTTTAACCTCATAATAATTTTAGATTTGACATATGAACAAGGAATTGGAAGACTTCAAAAAACTTCCTCCTCCTATGTTCGATGACACTTTTTAATCCATATGAAATATGATTATTTTTCGTTTTCTATGTGATCCGCAATATGTCTAAAATCAGATATTTCAATTATAATTTGAGATTTCTTATTTTAATTAAATAAATAAATATGAAGAGAATGATTTGGTGTTAATGTTAGAACCAAAAGTTTTAATTGAAGAATCACTCTATCATCAATCATAGCCATCTAACTAAATGTACTCTTCTCATTGAAATATTTTTTCATAAATATAAACATCGTGATTATAAATTTTTATTTATAATTTATTTTGATGCATAAATTTGCAAATGTCATGATGAGATGAATAATTAGTGACAAGTGCAATGTCAAAAAATTATATCTTCATTTCATGTTATAAAATTTTGGTTATGATAATGAGATATATGAAACAATTAATCTTTAGTTTATTATTTGATACACATATTGAAAATGAAATAGAAGTTTTAAATTCATTTAATCAAAAGTTTGTAATTAATTAATGTTGAAAACAAATCTAACCAACTTTGTTTGGTTGGTTAGAATTGATTCAAAATCAATCATTTTAAAGGCAAAAATGATTAGTTACAACATCTTGAAAATGAACTTGAGAATGAACTTAGACTTTTAAATCATTTTGAAATGGAAAGGAGGAATTTTTTGCACTATTAAGTTACATAGACCCAACTTGTTGCCTACATGGGCTTGAGGATTCAAGCTCTCATAATATCACTTGGTTCCCCCAAAAAACTCCACTTTTTACTACCGTACTCCATGGTTTGGGTCAATATTTTTTCTAAAAATTAAATCACTTTCCCCTCGAAAATAATAAGGTTCAACATATGCTAGAAATAGAAACATTCTACACGCTTCTTCCCTTCTCCATACAACATTAAAAAAATCCCCCCCAAAATGATTTTTCTTTTTAAAAAAATTAAATGTTTTGTACACCCTAACCCCTATAGCTACAACAACACAAATTACATCCTATAAACCCACTTATTTCTTAAGCTGATATTGACCTAATTTCAAGATATTAGAATCCTTTTTGAAGAGGGGTATCTCCAGGTTGCCTGAAAAATTTACCCCCAAAACCAAATATTTACATCATTCTTACATCATTTTTATTCTTGAAAGTATATTATTACAGATCCCTTCCATTTATTCTTCTGAAATGAATCCACAAAGTACTCTTTTTTTTTCCAGGACGACTGTGATCTGTAGAAAATGTCTTAGTTGGGACGTCTACTTTCTTCCATTTCAACTGTGACCTTTGGTGACAAAGACTGAGCTCCACCGGGATTCTCATGAAATTTAGGGTTGGACCTTGAAACCTCCCCTTTTTCACCTTTTTAGGTAAGCAAACAGTCCTGACATTAACTGGAATTCAAGAGGCATTCAACACCTCCACTCCAGAGATTCAATTGCAGCAAAATTGTCAAATTATTCCTTCTCGAGTCTGTCTTGCACTTCAAGAATTTTGAAGCTCTCTTTTTTTCCCTTTCTGTGGGTGAGCATGTGTGTTTGGTGGTTAACTTTCGCAGAATTCGTCAAAGAGATGCGGCGTATGCACGAGATTGTGAATCTCACGTGTTGATCTCGGAGTCATTTTTTTTTGTGTGTGTGATATGAGCGAGACCTTGTGTGCAAACATAATCGTGAAATACGCCGTTGGTTTTGTTGAGAAGAAATTGGAGTTATTTTTCCTCCCTCAATTTGAAAGATTCGTAACATTCGATAGCCTTCATGCACCCTACTCCTCGTCAGATTGAGACTTTGTTTGTCCACTTGGCTAGTGATGAAGTACTGTTGGATGTGGAGTATTTCACGCCATCTATTATTGTAGAGCCAAGGCACTGACAATCAATATGATGTTGGATGTTGCGTTGTTTTGAAATTCCAACTCAATGCATATGTGTTAGATGTGGATAAATAGAATGTGGCGAACCTTTTATTATAAGAATGTTGTATTGGAAGTGGCATGACATGAAGACCAAGTTAATGAGACTATGAATTGGTGGCCATCCTATTATTTGTCTCCGAAGGGCATGTGAGAAGACACTTTTGGAATGGGAAGCCACGACGATGAGATATGCGTGGCCCTCACGCGCATGGCGTTGGCCGGGGATGGAGTGGTGTTAGGGTTAGGCATGTCGTACTTGGCTACAAAAGCATGGCTCAAGTATAGGTCTCACCAACAAGCGTTCAATGTGGTGAAAGGCACTCCATTAACAAATATCGCCGACCTTCGCACTTTGGTCCTCGACCAAACAGTCAAAGACTTTGGGCTTGCCATCTCCAATCACTATGTAACAACCAATTATACTAAACAACATCCAATTTTGTATTTAATCAATAATGCCATTCCGTCAATACAAATAATTTCTACTTGATAAGTTGTGTGGTAGGCAATAGATTGATCTCCTTTTGAAATATAAGCATCATGAATTCATAGCATTTGTTATTTGCACTCATGTGGGCGGCAATTAATAGAATTACTTCCAACATACTCTTCATTTAGTCACAAACAAGACCAAAGTTGTTGCCTTCTTCTTCTGCAGAACAAAACTTTTCATTTCCCAAACCCTAAATTTCAAAAGCTACATTATTAAACAGATTCAATAACCTATAAGAATTATTAAAAAAAATGGCAGAAACACCAATTAACTACTAACTAAGTAAGAAGATTGCCCCAAAATAAGAATCACAAATTGCAAAGCCTCATACAAAAAATTCAACAGAACATTTCTTGAATTGACTTACTTTTTAGGGTTTCAAATTCCTCCTCAAATTCTATTGCATGACTTAGTGTTTCCCTATTTTTCCACACTAAAAAAAAAGTACTTGCAAGTATGATGCTCGTCATTGTTTTTTCATATGATTTATTGATTAACTTTACATCAGTGATGAATCCAAATTTTGCCAGCCAAGTTCAGTCCGAATGACAGGAGCCCTGGCAAGCAAGCTGCCAGCGTGGTTTGGATTCCAGATGTGGCAGAACGTTGACCGGGATCCCGTAAAACAAGAGCAAATTGTGATTGTGAGAGGCAAAATACAAACAAAGGCTTCCGTTGAGCCCCCGGGGGTGCTGGATAATAGTAACCAAGATCAGGAAGCCATTACGCCCTCACAATCGGATGCAAAAGCGGTCTACTTAGAGAGAATACAAACGGTACAATTCAAGTCTTTGTTTTTATAAGTGAGTAATTGCAATGGTGGTGTACATTCAAGTTCTGAAATGTACACCACTGTCTATTATAATTCAGCTCACAATGGACTTGCTTCCATTCTGTCTGTAATGGGGAAGTTTATCTTAATTCTGTTTTTCGTTTTCTTGGGTTGCTTCATCGTAATTGGAATGATGTATTAAAATAATTTTAGGCTCAGATTGATAATTCTCCCTCCCCGGGTTTTTTTCGTGTTTCTTTGTTTGTATTGCATGCACAACAGTATATACACTTTGAGATGAATTGCTTGTTGGGATGGATAAAACAAAGAGACATGGTGAAGTTCACTCAAAAAATGGTACGTGTGAGATCAATAGACAAAATAATTCTACGAATAATAATACTCGCGTAATAAATGTGATATGTGTGTCTCGGGGCTTGGCAACGGTTGATGGATGACGACGACGGAAAATCAGTGTTTATACAATGAATGGAGAGGCTTGTTTGGGTGGGGAGTGGAGTGGCGAGGCCTTTGGGGATGGGCTTCGCTCAAGGAGCAATTTGTGGTGGCCAGGCAAAAGGTATTATTTATATTGACTCTCCATTGTTTTTATAGTACTTTTTTTTTTTTTTAACAAATGAAACAGACTTTTTATAGTACTTGCAGAACCATTTCAGCCTGCATAAGTTGTACTGTACTTAAAAATAGTTTTTTTTCTTCTTCTGATGGTTTGAAGTCTAGTACAGAAGAGTAACTCTAGTTAACTTATATATGACCACCATGAATGAAGAGTCTATTGGGGATAAGTTCTTTTATCTGAGCCAATTGAAGTCTACATGTCACAGCATTCATTACCAAGAGTCACAGCCTCATGGTTCAGTCATTGAAAATGGATTCTATGGCAATGATGTCAATAAATTCCAAAGCAGTAAAAATTCATTGACAACCACCTGAACCCATTTTTAATGAATTTTTTTGAGCTGAAAATGTCAAGGGAGCTATGGACTGTTACTTACTACCCAACAATAGGTCTTTTTAAATTTTTAAATTTTTTTTTTCCACATGCTACGGCAATTTTATGTTCCATGTGTGTGCACAGGTGGCTTTTGTGTTGGTTGGAAACGACAGAGAATGTGCGTCGACAGACCCAGGCATTGCGTACGTCCACGTGAACATTGACAACCTTCAGCTTCCCCTTCCATTGCTTACGGTGTACCATCAGTTCCACCCGGTTCCGTCGTCTTCGTACACACTACTTCAAGCGATGTTTGGACGCCGCTATCCGGTTCGATTGCTTCTCAATCCCCCACAACTTTATTTTTCCTCCGTGTGTGGGATATAAGTTAGGAGGTTCATAAATCGCCCATTTAAGGTAATATGCTCTTAAAGCGACCATTTAAGAGCTAATTGCCTTTTCAGGAAATTATCATAGGAAGAAAAAGGGAATTGGTGTCTAACCCAAGTCGTTTCATATTTTCGGACCTTTGAGGAATTAGTTGCAAATTTTTGAAGATGAAATGCAGCGGTCACCAAAAGCAACCACCTCCTGAAATGTACATTGGTACATTGAAGAAAGCAAAATGTGCCTTTGTATCATGATCGCTTTTAGAGCATGGGCGCTTTTAGAGCATACTACCTTAAGAGCGGAAATTGAATTTTGGGGGAGGTGAAATTGACTTCTTGAAATATTTTTCAGTCAATTTTCCTTGCAAGAGAACTAGAATTGGTATCAAACCCAAGTCGTTTTTTTGGAGCTTTGTGGAATTAGTTATGAAATTTTGAAGTTGAAATGGCATAGGGCTCTAAAATCCCCCACCTCCTCCTTAAATGTATAGTGTTTGTACATTGTTGAAGGCTATGAAAAAAAAACATATACAAATAGTGTACATTTGAAGAGGGGGGCAATTTTAGAGCCTGTGCGCTTTTAGAACCCCCATACATTATCAATAGTAGAACTTGTTAACTTGGCTTCCTAAAAGTCCTAAAGTTGTTCCATATCTTGTGTGTCGTAGACTCTTTTTATTACTGCTGTCCGATGAACTTTGGTCGGTGTGTGACCTTGATTGAATGAACTTGTAAAGTATATCTTGCAATGAAATTCTGTTTCACTTGTGTCAAAATAAAATAAAATAAAAAAGTTTGTCTTGAAGAATTGAAACTATTTTTCATAAAGTCCATCTCTAATAGTAAAAGAAACCAAAGGTACGGTATCCTGGTAGTACCATGTACAGTTACTTTGGGTATAACTATGCTCAACATAGAAAATAACTCTTGAGTTCTTCGATGAAACTGGTGTGCATTAATATTTTTGTTCACTCAAGGTCGCAAAAGTCGAGAGTGACAAACTACTACCGGACAAACTCCATGTTCACAAGCATGGTCTTAAATAGGATTGATGCTATTCTTCGCTTGTTCCATGCATGTCATTTTGATTACTTCAACATCACCCCAAAGAGCAAACTTTCGTGGTGTGTAGGAATCGGAAATGAATTTTCAAGTTTTTAATTAATAGTCGAAATTGCGTTTGTTGAGTTTCATGATACTTTTGCACTCTAGTTCAATGTGAGTAGGAAGGAACTACTACTTTAGAAGTAGCGTTGCATGGTTGTCAAACTAAAAGCAACTCAAGAGTTCAAGTTTGATGTTAAAACAGTGTTTTTGAAGTTGAGACACTTGCCTTGCTCGCTTTTCAGGAGCCTCTCCAAAAAACTTTGTTGGTAGTCAATTTTGATTTTTCTCTTGCAACTATTGCACACTTCCGTGTGCTAGAATTTCAATTTTCTAGCCACGGTGTCTTTTATATAAGGTTTGGCCAATTCTAGTTAAACATCATATTCAATATTTTGGGAGTATAGGAACCTCCCCAAATAATATTGTCCATTTTCATGCCCCCAAAATTGAAGTAGAGTTGAAGTAAATTTTGGTTGAGGGGAACTCAATATTTCAATTGTTAGTTACAATTTCCATTAAAATGACAATTTTAGGTAATTTAAGTGTCTTCTACAAATTACAGATTACAATGATAATAGTGATTTCCCATATAAATGCAATGAATGGTCCTTATTGAGCACCAAGTCATGAGCTGAATGGTTGCCTTAGGTGCATGAAAGTTTGCCCTAACTTAGAAGAAACTTGTACAGAGAAGAAGACTTGGTGCCATGGAATTAATTACATTGCACTAGATTTAGTTATCCTAATTGAATGAAATGAAAATAAATTAAAAAATTAAAAATTCCAACCGCTTTAAATAGTTGACATAGTTAACCTCAGAACATCAAACTAGTCACCGTAGAAATCATCCTTTTTGGTACCACATGAATCATCTACTTAAAAAAATAACCCAAAAGCACTCATTAGAGGCCAAACCAACATTGTACAAGACCTCCCCTTTTCACACAAAATTCCACAGATGAACATCTACGCTTCTGTCTTACATAGAAATGAAAGATTCTCAAACACTTGGTGCTGCTTGCAACAATGCTAGAAGATTAAAGAGTCCATTCATTTAGGGTCCAAAAAAACCCATTCCAAATGACTCCAAGACGACATACATGGAATGAAATTAAAACCGTTTGAAAATTAAAGCGAAGGAAGAAACGCTCGGTGACTTCGATGTAAGTTAAGCTTATGTTGTGTCTTGTGTGTGTGTGTTTGCTTGCTTGCAGGTTGGTCTCTTGGACGAAGAGAGAATACTTCCAGTGGGACAGGAGATCACAGCTGTGGGCATTCTGGACTCCATGTCGGATGGGAAGCCTGTTATCAAACCGTGCAGCAGGCTACCCATCTTTTTGTACAATTCAACACCTGAAAAAATGATGCAAAGACTAACTTAAGATAGTGCTGTGGAAATGGATGAAAATGGACTCGATAATGCTCGAGAGTTTGGGAGGCTCGAGTGCATTATCAGACATAACATAATGTCCAAGTCTAATAAGGTAACTCAGCTTATGGCAGGCCAACTTTGGAGCAGCCTAATGCAGGCCAATCTTTATTTTTTGTGAAGTACATTCCACAAGACACATATAGATGTGAAGAATTTTTGGACCTACATTAGGCTGCTCCAAAGTTGGCTTGTCATAGGCTGAGTTACCTTAGTTCATCACAAACGTCTGTATTTGTACTTTTCGCAATCTAAGGGTGTAGAAAGAAGGTCTATGTTGTGAGTTATAACGCTTTTCTGACTCTCCAATGGAATGGTGACAAACCTGTTTTAGAAACCAGACTTGGCATTCTGGTGTTGGTATTCATTTGTTGACGCGTAGACTACATTCAACCAATGTTGGGTGGGTATTGAACGTAGTAGCCGTGGTTGGCAAAAATGAACTTGGAAAATAGAAAACTTGGAAGTTTAGGGAAATTGCTTCAATTTTAAAAAAAATCAAAGGATATTGGACAACAAAGAACAAAACTCCTGGAATGTTTCTAGTTTAATCATATGTTGAACTTTTTTTTGTTCCAACTTTAATTTATTATTTGGTAGAGGAGTGTTGACCTTGACCATTATTGGGTATGATATTGGATGACATGAATTTGTTATGGACATTCCACGAATTTGTATTCAAGGGAAATTTTCATAATTGTTATGAATTCTTGATATTTGTTCAAAATTAGTTCAAATTACTTGCTTGGTCAAGGACAATGAATTTACAAAGATCTTTCCTTTTAGGATTGTATGGTAGCTATTGACGTACTAGCAAGTTTGTCAATTCTATTTCAATTTGAAAATAAATGAAATGTGTTATTGGTTGACTGGTTGAAATCTTTTGGGCAAATGATTTAATCCTGAAATATTTGATCCATGCAGTCTCTTGGATCGGATTTTTCTTTGGTGTGTGTGTCAAACCTTTGACATATAAGTATTAATGTACGTAGATCCACAATTGTCACTTGAAATGTATGAAAGACATTAATTTCATTTCACGTGGTGATTATGGGTGCACGTCCCTTTATCAAGATTTGGTATTCAAAAGTAATAAAACAAGTATTGTCCTTGGAGCCAAAATAAGTCTTTATGCTTTTTACACTTAAAGCCATTATACTCATGTATTCAGTTTTTTTTATTGTTAGAGTTCTTTGTCTCTAACCTATTGCAATTCTAGTTGTGTGTAGGAGTGAGCACACCCGTGAACAATTGGTGATGGAACTTGCTAGTAGAACCAAGTTATTGTTTTGGGTTGGGATTATTGCTACCACCATCTCTGCAGGGATATTAGGCTATGCTTTTGCCAAGTAAGATTATGACGATATCTAGTTATTTTTCTATTTTTTAAAATATCTTTGCAAATGTAGATGACGTTGAATTTTGAGGCATTTGATTTGATGACATTGCTTCTCGCTTAGAAAATAAGCACCGGTAATTAGGCATATAAACATCATGTCATCTAATTGTTTTTTGCTAAAGATTATAAATTACTTTTTGAAGTCTCCATCTTGAAGAGAAAATCATTTCTAAACTTCTTCTTTATAATTTGTAGGCATTGGATAAGAGTTTAGAAGATTAGAAATGATGGATTCTTCATTCTTACTAGTCCTATAAAGTTTTTATTATTGGTTTAATTATATTCAATGCTAAATATCTATAAATTAAATAAATAATCTACAATATCTAAAACTCAATTTATATATTTAAAGAAAATAAAAACTAAAGTGGGCATATAACCTATTTGCATTTATTTCATATCATTCGAATTTATCAACCAAATTCATTATCATTTATATATTTGATGATTCATGCAAGTTGCAGGAATTATATAAGGTGGAAGCAACATCAAGAATTGGAGCGTCAACGACAAATAGATGAAGAAAATAGACAAAATAGATTAATGGAAGAAGAGCCAGAGAATTTGATAGATATTCCTGAAGGAGAATTGTGCGTTGTGTGTTTGTTAAGGAGGAGACAATCTGCTTTCATCCATTGCGGTCATAGAGTATGTTGTGTAGGATGTGCTCAAAGAGTTGAACATGGAACAGATTCCCGTTGCCCTGTTTGTAGACAAATTGTAACTGGTACCATGAGAGTGTTTGATTCTTGATGATTGTAGAACATTGTGCATATCAATTAATATGCTTTTTACATAAACATTATATAGTAGAAGTCAATTTCATTAAGCATTTAAGAGATTTAATGTGATTGGTATTCGATATTTTGGAAAACCTCAAGCCAAGTGTTGTTTGTGAGTCTCGTAAAAGTTAATACCCAAGGATTTCAGACAAAACCAAGATTTCCTATACAATGAAAGCATAAAATACTTGCTGATTTTATTGCATATAGAGGGAGTATTCACAATACTACAAACTTTTGAAAATAATTATTTAAAAGTAAAATAAAATATGGATTATGAATAGAATACTACAAATGATACATTCTATGAAATTAAGGACTAAAATAATTGAATTCATACCAAAATTCATATCAAAATATATATACTTTTTGGTATATATCTTGTATATATGAAATTGAAGCCTAAAATAAGGTATATACATCTTGTATATTAATAGTGAATGATAGAAGAGGAAAAAACTTGATTTTAGTACACATTCAATTTTATATAGTAAGAACCCATCAACATTTTATACTAATTTACTACCTTAAATATTCTACAAGGTCCATAACCAACATCCTAAATTTTTTTTTCTAGATGAAAAATGACTTTGAATAGAGGTAATGCAACTTCAAAGTAGCACCTACTTAACTAGTCAACGTTCATTTTACTTTTAAAAATAAGAAAGTAGTCGATTTTACTTCTCCATCTATATATTTCATATAATAGTGTTTTCAATGCAAAAAAATACTAGTGCATAAGTCCCTAGGAATGATTTGACATGTTGTTCAAGGATGTCATCCTAACTACTTTTTCTCAATTTTTGCTATTTTTTTACTCTATAAAATAAACTTATTAGGTTATCTAATTGAACATATAGTTATTTGCTACAAATATAGATTTCAAATTGTACAATGTAGGTATATAATAGAAACCCTAGAGTTCTTTATTCATCATCAAATTGACTAGATAAATTAGTGCGAAATGTTGAAGAATAGTGTGGGGCACCCTAACGAGAATATTTGGTGAAGAGCAAAGAAAATTTGATAAAAGTCATATGTGAGGAAGTTTGTGTAGCAGCTTGTTACTAGTTACTAGTTAACTGCCGTAAAATTCTGTTCATCCACAATCGTCCAGCATAACTGAAAAATCACGAAGAAAGTGTTGTGTATCCAATTTGCAAAGCTTGCTCTTAGGGTTTAGGGTTTAACGAGCTTCCCAGCTTCCCATCTTCATGAGACCTTAGCCAGTACCTCGTCCTAAGTTCGAAATTTTCCGCTTCCAAATGAGGCCCGCACATCCGAACATGTATGGGCAACCAACGTACGTGTTGCCTCCAAATCCTGGTGTACAATATTACACCACGGCCAATTCTCCTCTTCCGCAGTATGTTAGAAACTCACAGGAGCTTCAACAACCGCAGCAGCAGCAGCTGCAGCCAATGTACTTGGTGCAGCCTCAGATGCATCAGTACCCCGCCCTCGTTGGAGTGCCTACACAAGTTGTAGGAAATCCAATGCCTCAAGCGATGGCGATCCAAGGAGTTCCTGCCGGCGGGTGGGCGTACAGCAGGCCAGCAATGGCGGAGCCGGCTCCGATGTGGGGTTACGGTGCCCGGGGATACAACGAGCAGCAGCAGCAGCAACAACAGCAACAGCATCAGCAGGAGACGAGGAATTGGCAACCTGCGCCTTCGCAAGGGTATCCAGGGGGTTTAGGGTTTCAGGGGAGAGTGGAAGGCCTTGGGAATGGAGGTGGAAGCTTTCAGGGGAGAGTGGAAGGTCCTGGGAATGGAGGTGGAAATTTTCAGGGGAGAGCAGGGAATGTGCAGTCGTTTGTTGGGAAGGCGAGTGGTGGTGAGGTGAGGAGGCCAGACAGGGGGTTTGAAAATAGTCGGCATTACTCTTCTGGTGGTGGTGCCGCGGGTCGAAGCCAGTACGGGAATCGCCAAGCGCTGCCTCCGTAAGTAGAAAGCCTAAACCCTAAATTGACCGCATGATCTTTTATCCGGTTTGATTTCATCTCTTGACCAACAAATGCAATGTTCGTTAATGACATGGAATTCGGTCTCTTGTTTCATTTTTCATATTATTGTCAATTGAATTGGCCTTTTTAAAAACCTTGAATCCTTGGTTCTTTACGGATTAGGTGTTGACGCTACCGATTCATCTGTTTGATTAGGGTTTAGTTTGCTTTGGCGTTGGTGGATTTTGCTAAACTCTTGTTAATGACTGTGTCATAGCAATTTCACCTCCCAATACGCTAATTCTTGAATGTGGTTGTTTCAGTTTGCAGTCAAAGCAGCTGAACTGTGAACCATGTGAGAAGACTTTTGCGGTCTATGCCCAATATACAGCGCATATGAACACTCATGTACCATGTGACGATCCTGGTTGCTCGTTTTCGGCTTCTGGTAAGGTTTGGACAGTATTTCTACTGCATGCCCTGTGTTCTGGAATTTTAGCTAGGCATTGGATCTTTCTGCTGTGTCAAGTTTCATTCGATGTGACATATGTCACTGATTATTGAATTGTGCAGGAAAGGTTGTGAAAGAGCACAAGCTAACGGTCCATTGCAAAACCAGTAATCCAATCCCCATGAGGTGAGTTCCAAAATCTGATTGAGTTTCGGGTAATTAGAGTGGAAATTACGCATTTCTGTCTCACTTTAGTTCTTTGAATCATATTCTTGAGATAGAAGCTTTTTCTGTACTGAATTCATTCTGGTTGATTTGTTCAGGTCTGGATTAAAGAAATCAGTAGAAAGTAAGGCCGAAATCAAAGCATGGCGTGAGGAGAGAAGGAGGAACTATCCTACTCAGCTAAACATTCAACGCAAGGTGATAAAGAAAATTTCCAAGCGAGTATATAATTAGGAGGAATTTTATAGGTTATGCTAAGGAATGCAAGGTTTGTTCTTGGTAGTTGAAGGATGTTTTTTCTTCCTCGTAGCTCAGATTCAATGGAAGTGGGCACTTTATGACATGTTGGCACTTCGGGGAATGTTTTGCAGAAAGATATCCTTGAAGGGAAGGTGGCACGAGGAGAGCTGATAGAAGAGGATGCCAGGCAGCGCCGAAAGGTAATAATCAAAATGTCCCGTCCATTTGTAGCACCACATCTAATTGAACCTGGGTCATTTTTGAATTTTCTTTTAGAGTTTGATTGTCAACTTCACAAGTCTGCTTTACATGTTTTGTTCATTTAGTTTTCAGTAGCAGAACTGCTTACCTTAAATGTGCATTTCTTCTTGGGTAATGAATTTTTGAAAGAGAAGGAATGCCATTACCAAGAGGCTTGTTTGTATTACATACTCATACATGTTTTGGGAATTTCAACTGTGCAGAGAATGAAGGAGATTCTGGCAAGACAGGCTGAGTTGGGCTGTCCAGTTGCTGAAGTTCCGGCTTATTACTTATCCAACAAAGATGACAGAGCGAGAGGCCGGAAGATCTCTGACCGAATTAAGCAAATGCCAGCCCCAACAGTGAATGACTCCTCTGCCTCAACAATAATTGGATCTGACTTGAAGAAACGAAAACTTGGCGAGGATGCTATCGTCACAACAGAAGAGCACCCTTCAAAGTCAGCGCGCATGAACACTGATCTAAGTAACAGTCACAGCAATTCCAGTGCTGAGTTGCCAACACAAGCCGAGTGTGAGACCCCCGAGGAGGTGAAAGTGGTGCCACCAGAAGCAGGGAGCCAGCCTTTGGAGAAAGCTCCCAGAGCTCAATGCTATTTCTATCAGCGAGGTCGGTGTAAAAAGGGAAACAAGTGCCACTTTGCGCATACTCGTAGCAAAAAAGGTGGAGAAGAAGCTGCCGCACGCCGGGGTCGTCATCAGAAGGGTGCGGTTTTAGAGAAGAAAAGACCACCTACTTTGCTGTCGAAGCTCTTGCAACCTGAGATTACGCGCGACAAGAGTTACCTCTTGCAATGTCTGAGGTTCTTTGTGAACAACAATTTCTTGTTGGATGGGATTGTAGAACTACCATCTGAGTCGGAATCAGAGGAGAGTTCTTACTACTCGGAGGGGGAGGTTGTGGAAGCACCTGATGTGTTGTTAGCGGACGCGGCTATCATCAATACCCTCCTTTCGGAACGTCCTGAGGTGCTGGCTAAGGTTATAGAAATGGAGACTAAGACATGATACATTTGTCACGGCGTTAGAACTAGGGAGATGATTTCCAAGTAGAGTGTTGCTTCATTTTTTTTATATTGCTTCCATTGGGTTTCAATTATATATTTGAATCTTTCACATGAGTATCACAATTCGGGTTTTGCTTCGGTGTACACTGGCTCACTAGGGTGAAAACGATAGGACTGAAGATGAAGTTGCATTTGCCAGGAACCGTTTTGAACTCTTGGTTATTAGTTTTGGATGTTGTCTTGTACATTTTAGGGAAGAATGTGCAGGGGTCAGTTTTTGAACACAGTGGATTGCAATTAGGTAGAGATAAAGAAGCCTAAGGTAGCCAACCCATTCATGATCATCCCCCATTTTGGTAGTGTAGGGTGTTCTATTTCCGTTTAGGTAGAGATGAGTAAATGATCAATTATGGTGCACATATGGTGTATTATGATTGGCTATAGGACTCTTGATTTTGCAACTAGTCCTTGGTCAGAAATAGGATGACCTACATGACTAGTATGGAACAAACAAAATCTTCACCTAGAAAATTCATGGTGATTTTGTTTTGGGAAATAAAATTGTGAAAAATTATGTGATCCTTTTGAAATCTATTTTTGTACTTGTAGAAATTTTTCCACTTGACATACTTGTGCCTATAGATATGCTCAATTGCTTAAGTGGTTGGAAATGGGTCGGTCACCTATAATTCTTGATGAGAACTCTATCATTCATTAGTCATTGATGAACGATGCTCTACTCAAAAAGCTTTGTCAATTGGGTAAATTGATTTAAAACCAATACTTTCAATGGTTGCTCTCATTAAATGATATGGGATAATTTGCAATGCTAGTTGGAAATTTACATTGCTAAAGCATTTCTAGTTGCAATTCCTTGATAGTAGGATTCCAACCATATTAACCTTTAAATGACAAGTTGGGTCCTTGGGGCTTGTTTTTGAGAGAATCTTTGACCAAAAATGTCTTTTGATTTTTTGAAAATGTTTCAACCTACTAAACCTACTTCTTTAGTCAATATGGCTTGCCAAGCACTTGCATTTAGGTTACAAAGTCATAGCATTGTTCACTATTCATTATTGCATGCCTTGACTAGCCCTAAGACCCATACTTCAAATTTTTGATTGCCCTTTGGGTTGCTTGCTAGGCAAAAGAATGTTGCTATAATTGAAAGCCATTGTTGAAGAAAAAACCTCATTAAACTATAGTATTCATTATTATTATTATTTTAAAATTAAATGTCATTTAAGAATGAGAAGGTTTCATTGTGTATATCATAACATAGTATTATAATTAAAAATTGAAGATAAATTTTACAACTATTATGATTAGACTTTAAACATGAGTTTGGATGTATTGAAACTATACCAAATTTTCTTTATTATTGCTTCTCTAATATCACATCATTGATTTTCTAACTTAGTTGAATGAACATTCAACTATGTATTCTTCATATTGCACTATTATGTTCTAAAATTTAAACATAATTGTGATAATAAGGTGCTCAGACAACAATTGTAATAGAATTTTAAGGTAAACTTCTCTTAATCTAATAGTAACATAAAAGTTGAAAATTGCAATGTATAATGAAAACAAGATATGTCTTAAAATCAATAGTAGAATTTTTGGGCCCATCATTCTTGAAAATTAATTTTTTATGCCTAGTAGAATTCTGATGCATGGTTATAAGAATACCATAGTAGTATTCTAAGATCGTCAAATAGAATTTGATAAACCTTCAAATAAGAGATTACATAGATTAAGGCTTATGCAAAAAATCATGTAAAAAGAGACATACAAAAATAACGCATCCTCATATGGGTAAAGATACCTGTTATTAGCCCCTTGTTTCTTTCAATACTTTCTCCAATATTCTCTCCATCACCTATACATGATACTTTTCCAAAAAGATAGTCTTGTAATTGGTTCAAGAATATCATCAATGATGATAACATTGTCTACTAGTGTAGTGGTGGGTTCTTGAAAAGAAGACCCCCTACAGTGAATCAAAATAATAATGTATGCTCGATCAACAAAAGGTCTAGTTCAAGAATCTATTACATTTGAGGAAATCTATAAACAAATTCCTCCATATTGCTATCCAAGAAAGGATGATGCCTTCTTTCAAGGATCCAAGGAGGGGTGTACAATTTAGGTAACTACACCTAAATGCGTCTATATAAGTATTTGAGCATTGTTCCTAATATTGAATTACTCAACTTTTTGCTATATCTTGTTGACAATCAAATGAATATTCTAAATCCTCTTTTTATGCATTTTGGATATCATAAAAATAAACCATGAATTTTCAAACTACTGAAAATAGGTGTACTTGAAAGCGACCCAAGCTCCCATGAATAGAGGGAGTTCATTGTAATAGTGTGAACAGTACATTCACTTGGGCACAGGAGCCAGCATCATAAGAGGTTGGATGAGGGTTTATCACCCAGCCGGGGTTTAGGATATCACGCCTTTCCTTCTCCTTCTCACCCACCATTTGCAATCTCTACTTCTCGCTCAATTCTCTTCTCTGTTGCGAACATTCTTCTCTCCCAAACAGTCACCTCTCAGAAACAAATTCCTATTGCATTTACACAAAACTTTCACCACGAATTCCCTATTCTCAGTGCAAGTATCAGCAGTTTGGATTTTCCTCACCCACCATATCTTTCCCGCATTTGGCCGTTATGACAATACCAAAGCTATGAGAACTAGAGGAATTGCAATTGCATTTGCAGGGAGAAGAAGCTCTTGATTTGTGGTGGTGACAATTGCTAGCGCTGTGGTGGAATAAATTCCATAGCCATGGAGAGTGTCACAATTGGCACCAGTCGGCTCATTCTCGGTGCTCCTGCTTCTTCGTCTCCCTCCTGCTCGTCATCCTCTAGGGTTTTGCACTTTCCGAGCTCCGTGCCGGCTTGTAGGGTTCGGAATTCCGACATTCGGTGCCAAGCGCAGAAGAATAAGAAGAGTTCAGGTTCCGGGGGTGGCTTCGGTGTCAAAACTGTGACCAAGCCCAGTGAGTGGTGAAATTCTGTCAGTTTTTTGGATATGGTTTCATTTGTCGTGAATTTAGGGTTTAGAGTTGGAGTGATGTAGGGTTTGGGTGATTTCGGGTCCTGGGGGTGGCTTTGGTGTCAAAATGTGACCAAGCGCAGTGAGTGGTGCAATTGTGTTAGTTTTTTGGATATGGTTGCATTTTGGGGTGGAATTAAGGTTTGAGGGATTTGTGGTGTGCAGCTTTTGACGCAGCGTTGTTGCTGAGGAAGTCGGAGCAAGTGTACACGCGGTTGGTTGCGGAGCACACGCAGGAAGGGGAGGTTCGTGAGTTCGTGATATGCGTGCGACAGAAAGACAGCAAGAGTCACCGAGTGCTGGGCGACTGGCTTCCGGTTGCGGAGCTTGCGTTGGTGTCGGATTGGGATGCTTCTGTGGCCTTGCCCGTGGGCTTGCCTGTTCTGTGCCGGTACGCAACAATCCTATTGAATTTTGTCTATATTTTCAAATTAAATTTTTTAATAGATGGTTTCGAATCCTGAGGAATGGGTGTCTTGCAATGGAAGTATTGCATCCACCTATTTAGAATCTAATAGCTTACATAGTTAAGGTAGAGGCTCCATTAACCATACAGTACATTAAAGGCTCCATTCACCATATAAGTGAGCTTTGAATTGTGGTAACTGAAAAATTCTTGATCTATTGACTTTAGTTTTCTTTTCTTGCAATTGTTTTGTAACTTAACAAAAAGAAATTTGCAAAATTTTATGTGGTGCAAGTTTCTAGATTTTTGTAGGGAATGGTTCAAAGTTCACCTGTATGGTGAATGGAACCTCTCCCTTACTGTATAGTGGATGGAGACCTTACATTGATGAACTTGATGTTAAATTCCTTGCAGTGCCATTACCTAAGTGGGAGAGATGAGAGGTTAGGTTAATGTTAAAAACCTGAGTGTCCACTCCCAAAGTGCCACTTAAACTCTTTTGAATGTTTTGCATTCAACGGAGCCTGAATCCCCACTATTTCACTAGAACATTTGATGTTTTGCTCATGAATATAAACTTCATTGACATTGTGTGTTCTTTACACAGGGAAGTGGCGGAATGTGCTGGGAAAGGAGCTCCTTCGTTGCGCACCATTCCCAGAAACAAGTGGGGTTCACACTTATCCATAATAATCTCTATTTAGGTTAAGGGTTTGCTGTTCGTTTTGCTGGACTAAGATTTGGGATAATGTGTTCCTCTTGTGACTTGGTGGAGTTGCTGGTGTTTACAAGGGTGATGTTTTTTATTTGGTTGCAGCTTAGAGTATGCATACGAACCTGCCGAGGCATTTTATGAATTTGTCTTGGGAGTTGGGAACTCGTCGCAACCGTTGGTCAATGTTGAATGTCCTTACTCCGTGCTTGGGCTTGGCAAAGGAGCTTCTACTTCTCAGGTAACCATTTAGGGGTTTGTATTTCCATACTTTTCAAAGATTTAATTAAGACTAAATTAGATTGCATGGGTCAAGAAATTGTAGACCTTGATAGGTGCATCAATCATTTTGTTTGTCTTACTCCATTTTGTTCAATGTGAACTTTACATTAGCCCAATCAACACGAAGAGATGGCGTTTACATGACTCCCATGTGGCATGCTAATAGTATTTGAGATGGATTGGGCACTCGTTACCTCAAACGCGTCATCAATGCAATGGCTTAAATGTTGGTTCAAATTTTAAACTCGCTTTGTGATCTGACCCATTAGTTTTCTCAATATGATGGGCCACTGCTGGTTGAGGTCAGGTCTTATACCTGAGTATTTGTCTCTTACTGGATTTTCGTCGTGGATGAAAGGTTCGTAGCGCATACCGGGCTTTGGCTGCGAAGTTTCATCCTGACAGGCAAGCGGGAGGAGAACTGGAAGCGTCAGCTGAAGAATTCAAGAGGGTGGGGGCACATAGCTTGTCCTTTCATTGTCATGCTTTTCGTCCAAATGTTTTAGTATGTGTTACTAACCCTAAGTCTCTTAAGATAAAGTATGATTTGGCAGCTAATAGTCAATTATATTAGTGTTCAAAGTATATATTTTATCATACATAAAAATGCAGGGCTATATATTTCTTTCGTTTGATTTCGTTACCATTCTTGAAGATTCCTGATTAATTTATATCAAGTCCTGCGAATACGGAAATGGTCACTTTTAGCCATTTGAGCATTTGGAGGTTCAAGTATGCATACGAAAACATCCTGCTGCTGAATCTTACTGTTTGCTTTTCTGAGCAGGTGACAAGAGCCTATGATCAAATCAAGAGAACTGGATTAGCTGACGATGGGGAGATTGCATCCTACGCTTCTCTAGGAGGAACCGGCCGCAACAGTTTGAGTGAGCCCATCAACATGACCAGCCAAAGCATGCAAGCCAAGCTCCCTGCTGATGTCCAAGTTGCCGTTCGCCCTCTGGACTCTGAAATCATCAACCGGTTTCTTGCTAGGTCTTGTGCAAGGCAAGCCACCGCAGTGACTGTTTGATCCTTCGACCATTAATGTCGGTGAGAATTTGTACCTCGCACATGCAATCATTGGATATAGTAGCATACAAAATGGACTGATTCAATCCATTCTTCAAGTGAACATTGTAACACATTTTTTAGCTTTCTTAATATTCATGACCTATTCTCATTATGGTATTCCAGTGTCATTCACCCAATTGTGTTACACAGAGAGACCTGCGAGTACGTGACAGTGTTCATGAATCCAATTTTCTTCGTTGCTTCGCATCCCAAAGCTTGTTAGTTCGATGCTGGAGCTCCACCGTTGCTCACAGGCGCCGGAGATTTTCGTTCCGCACAGTTTTTCTCCGTCCTACCCGCACCCACCCTCCATTGGAAATTTTCCTCTAATGCCCTAATTAAAACGATCCCAAGAATGGCAACCACGCGACATCCAACTGAAAATTCTCACGAGCTTCCGTTCCTCCCAGCAATAAGTGCACACTCCAGAGCGCGGGTTGGGAAGGATGAGACTCCTTGAAGTTTCTTGTTCAGGAAAGTGTGGCATTATAATTTTAATATTTTCTTCGCTGCAATCGAGTTCGGGGGAAAGAAGACAATTCTATCTCGTCGCAATGCATGAATATTCGTCGACACAATGTAGCTTCAATCGCCGCGGGTACACTACCATCATGGGCTTCCTCAAAACATGGACGCATTTATGGAAGCTATCAATGTGATGTACGACTGATTGCTTTGAAATACCTCCCTCGCCAATATCACCAAAAATCAGGCTAATCAAATTTGGCCTCGAAGGAATGCAATTGTTAACCCCTGAGCGCCCAGCCCATGTTCACAAAAATCCAAACGTTTTTATATTCATTCCAATTAAACTATCATCTAAAAAAAGATCTACACTAAATTGACCGTACTGATTGATAGTAGAGACATGTCCAAAGATACATGGAGAGGGACGCGTCCTTTGACCATACCATTGAAAAGATTATAAGAGTCAAACAAGGACATCTTTCAAAAATGGAGAGGCCATATTTGGGCCCCTTGGGCGCCTAGTCAGATTTCTATATATAGAGCCTAGGCCAATTTTTGAATCAAGAAGAGGTAAGATGTTCCGAGTATAGTCTGAGATCTACGCGAAAGTATAGTGATATGCAATGGCAACTACAAGGAAAAGCATGGTGACAGGAGAAATCAGAATCTGCAAACAGAGAAAATTCGAGCCATCACCTGTAGTACTGCTCTGAGCCCGTGCTTTGGCCTCACCCGTAAAAATCGAGCTACCTGCTACCAGACAAAAGAGTACATGCAATGTTCCAAAGAATCCAGACCTTGGAGAAAGATCTCAAAGGGGACATATTCAAACGATGAAGCTTCTGTATGCCTCCAATTTCAGAGAAGCTTGTGCATTGACAGGGAGGCCACGCATTGACAAAAGCATATGCATCCACACCAGTCCAATTCAAATCACCACTCCTCAGTGCCTGAGCTTTCGCCACATCCTTAAGAATCTAGCTACCTGCAACCACAATCCAGCACTTGCAAACATCTCAATGCTGACATTCAGAGGATCAGGCTTCTCTATGCTTACCAGCATGCAAATTCACACTAACATTGTGCATTCAGTTATGAAAAGAGGGGAAGGCAACCATTGACAAAAGCATGCGAGTAATACCAGTTCGATCCAAATCAGAACGTCAAGAGGATGGCCATGCGTAGCTAAAAACATGCAACAAAAGCTCAGTCCATTTCAAAATCCAAACAAACGCAAGAGTGCGCACATGTATTAGACACGATTAGCCATCGAAATGGCTAAAATGATAACCAACACAGGCCTTGCCATTGCTGCTACTCTCCTCGTCTCCACAAACTGTTCAAAGACCTATGATCCGATCACCACCAAGCCTTCCTCTCAGGAGCAGGCTCCTCGTCGTCATTACGACGAGCGCGGTAGCCCCCTTCCTCTCCGCCCTCCTCATCGTCATATGTTTTCTTGCGGCCATAGCTGCTGCCACCATAGCCACCCTCCTCCGTCTCCTCATCGCCATATTTCTTGCGACCGCCATAGCCACCTTCTTCAGTCTCCTCGTCGCCATATTTCTTGCGGCCGCCATAGCCGCCTTCAGTCTCCTCTTCCTCGCCATACTTCTTGCGACCGCCATAGCCACCTTCTTCAGTCTCCTCGTCGCCGTATTTCTTGCGGCCGCCATAGCCACCTCCGTAAGTCTCCTCTTCCTCGCCATACTTCTTGCGACCGCCATAGCCTCCTTCATCAGTCTCTTCCTCGCCATACTTCTTGCGGCCGCCGTAGCCACCTTCTTCAGTCTCCTCATCGCCATATTTCTTGCGGCCGCCGTAGCCACCTCCGTAAGTCTCCTCTTCCTCGCCATACTTCTTGCGGCCGCCATAGCCTCCTTCATCCGTCTCCTCGTCGCCATACTTCTTGCGGCCGCCGTAGCCACCTTCATCCGTCTCCTCCTCGCCATATTTCTTGCGGCCATATCCACCTTCATCTGTCTCTTCCTCGTACGCGGGTCTGCGTCGGCCATAGCCCGTCTCTACACCTTCGTCCGGCTGCGCTTCATCGGGATCGGGTCGAGTGCGATCGCGTCCACCGCCATAGACGCCTCCGGCAGTCGGGTGGCCTCCGTAAACCGATGGACCCGGAGGTCCACGGCCGTAAGGGTTGCTCTCATTGCCATAGGCGACATCCTGCTCCTCCTCGTCTTCGCCAAAGTCGGCTCTGCGGTAACCGGACTCCTCGTCCGCTGGCTTCACGGAGCCATAGATCGCCTCTTGGTCGTATCCGCCCTGGTAAGGGACGGGATCGTAGTCGTCGTAGTTGTCGAGCTCCTGGAACTTGTGCACCATCTCTGTAATTCACACAAAAACACTCCAAAAATACCCCCAAACACACAAAAACTCCCCAAACTCGCAAATCCCCAGAGACAATGCAGTTGTGTGTTGAGAAACTCAAAACTGGGAATTGATCAGAAGCGAAGGAGGTTATGAGTAACTTAAGATGGGAATTTGGGAGAGACGACCTGTTCAGTGCTTGCTTGTTGGGTCCCTGGACACCTGGCTTTTGGGTTTAGGGATCCAGGGTATGTGCCATGATTTCTGGCTAGAGTAGTCATCGTGTGGCGTTAACATCTTCGACGCGTGGATTGGGATTCTTTGCATTATTGAATTTCTAGCCACCGACACGGATGCTCATACCAACAAACCAGACAAATTTATAAAAAAAAATTGTTGGTTGAAGACTTGCAACCTGGAATGCATGAAAGTAAGGAGGAAATGGATAGAATCATCCAGACGTGTATCTTCATACCACAAAAGTAGCTATTATTAGTGCCATATTGGAAAAATGGATGAAGTTGCCAAACTATGGGCGTTACAAATAGTTTTTAGGTATAGAAACTAGTTTGGTATAAAAACAGACAACTTATTGATCCTCCAATGAAGAAAAGAGAAAGAAAACTTACATTGACAAAAGCTACATCTCATATGAGGAAGTTTGAGGGAATTACTACTTGAGAAGCTAACCAATGCTGCTACAAGGAGAGGTGGCCTCCTCATATGGAGTATCTTTAGAAGTAAAGTTCAAAGCCCCAATTTCAAAGACCACAAATTTATAGAAAATGGCTCCAATATGAAATGCAACTTGGTTAACCTTGTTGAGAAAGTCTAATAAGCAAGAATGACCCAGAAACTTGATTTGGGCGGCCACAGAACAAACCTGGTCTACCTTGTTCAAAAATGAAGCAAATGAAGCAAAAATGAAGCAAATTCCAAACAGGCTCCTCGTTCAAAAATGAAAATGAAAACAAGATTCTTCGCATAACGCATGCCTAACGAAACGATACACCAACCAAATCATTGACTTGCCCATGAACACACACAAGCTTTAAACCAAAAGGCACTCAAAATGTCACAGGAGAGAATACAAGATATGGGGAAATAAGAAAGATGATGCTAGAAGGCAATGATGCGCAAGGAAACCCAAGAATGAGGGCCACATTCCAGCAAGAATTATTTTAACGTAGTGGTTGCTCCAAACTAATGTACAAAATGTTAACTTAAATCGGCCGCTGACCAAGCTTGTCAGGGGGTATTAAATGACCTATTGTTTTAAGAAGTTGATGAATATCAAAAGGTTTTCCTAGATAGCCATCCATTCCATGTTTGAGGCATATGTCTTGGTACCCCTGAATGGCATGTGCAGTAAGCCCCAGTACCGGTACACGCATCCAACCGTTCCCACTTTCAGCTTTTCGAATGAGATCTGTGGCCGTCAACCCATCCATAACTGGCATCTGCATCACACCAAGCTTCATATTAGAATACAGTCACCTTTTCTAAAGAGATGTTCACACCTTGCAAGAGTAGAATATCATTTCCAGCACTCAGGCATTACACAATATTATGCTGGTCTAAATTAGAAACAAACTACTTTCTCAACTTGAGACAAGGAACTATAAATCATGAGATGTAGAATTTGCCAGAGACTGTCATCACTGTCTGATTTCTAAGCAGAATTCAGAACGTGATCCAAATATTGATTCATAAAACAACAACGCCGAAATAAAAAACAGGTACACGTGAAAGATATTTCAGACATGCCCACAAAACATATCTACCTTACACCCTTTCTTTCTGTTCTAGATTCAATACTTCACAATGGTTTATTCCACTGTTGCATGGATGGAGGGTGGTTCTAACTAGTAACACGATTTACCATCTTCAAAAATGGTCCATAAAGTGTAATTGGATACATTCACACATATATGAACCAGCGTTCGCCCTCACAACATTGATATCTTCCCTACTAGTTCCAAAGTGAATCTCAAAGTTCCTGAACAGAGGAAACTAGCGCGCGATCGACCTTGTTACACTACGAAAATCCTTGTGGGAAAGAAATCAGGTGTAAGCGTCCGTGGTGTAATAAGAATGGTGGAGAGAATAGTGGCGGGATCAATCAAGTGGATAGAAGAGAATGGAAGAAAACTTTTAGGAGCCCAAAAAGAAAACCTTCGCGTAAAATACAAATGTTTGTGTGCAAATAAGATTCCTCTAGAGGATGGCCAATTGCATGATTCAAGAATCTTATGTAACCAATTCTGAAATAACATGGAAGCAATGGCTGAGTGATATACCTGGACATCCATCAGCACAAGGTCGAAGTCATCGTGCCGGGAAGATATCGCATCCAAGGCTTGTTTCCCATCACCCACAATGGTAACTTTGTGCCCATGCTTTTCAAGTTGCCTGCTGGCGACTTTTTGATTGATAGCATTGTCTTCTGCCAGAAGTATACTCAAACTAACTTTATTCTTGATCATCTTGTCCAACTCCGCCGAAGACTCCCTGCTCAGATCTGAAACGGCTGACGTAGAATACCCACGACGATTCAAGGCTACGATGGCAGCTACCTCAGTCACATCCCCTCTTTCACGTTCCATCATTTCACCTCCACTAGAGGTGCTGGAATCCAAAGGACCTTCATGTGACTTTTCCAAGGTCGCAGATCCTACTCCCCAGTCTGAGAGAGTAGACGATGAATGTGACAATACCGACATGAAGCTCTGTGGCCGGACAAGCTCTGGGATCTCTTCACTAGATGGAGCTAGGGACTCCTTTTGTCCCGAAGGCGTGACTTCACTGCTTGCGCTTCGGTCACTGAGGACAGAAGACCCGGTGTTGTGATTAATTGCATTGACTGGATCTGACAATGACTTTTCTAAGCGACTTTGCTCTTCAAATCCTGCTGTAGCGCGATCAGGTGCAACCCCACAACTTTCAGGACCTTGTGCAGATAAAGCAAATTTGGGCTTGGAATCGTGAAAATGTCCATTGGCAGGGGAGAAATCGTTGCTGTCAGGCTTCGGATCCACAATATTACCGTTGCTGCCTTCCCACAGCTGCATGAGATCACTGGCTGACCGAACCTTTGGACCGAAGGGTGAAGCCCGCGTCGGTACACGCGGATCCAGCTGATTTAACTCACTTGGATACTTACCAGCTGGGTTGAAGATTAAACCTCCCATCAGGCTCCAAGATTGACGACGACTCTTATCTGGATGAAGAGTAAGTTCATCAATAGATGCAACAAATATGTAGCCAGCTCACTACAATGATTTATCCTATTAGCATGTGCGACACAAATATTTACCAAAGTCAATATTTTAAATTAGTGCACGTTGAAATATTACTGCACTGTCCAAATTTCCAAAATAAACAAATTTATAGTGACTAAATTTGTAGGTGACATCATTTATTTGATAAAACAATGTAGTTGGTTCATTCACACCACTATAACATAATCTAAAAATAGAAGACCACTTTGGAAGCTGATAGTTGGTAATGGTAACTTTCAAACATAATTTTATTGTTCAGAATGATTTCTTCTTGAAATTGGTGCGTTTTGCTAACTTTCTTGAAGCTTCTTAAATGATCTATTTCAACTCCTATAGATATGGAAGCTGACACTTTTTACATAATATGAGCACTTGAGGATTAAGTGTTGTTTTATCAGAGGTTTTTATGTGCCTCCCCGTTTTCTCAAATGCAGAGAAGGAGAAAGGAGTGAGGGAGAAAAACCTGATTTCAATCTTGGACTTTCTGCTGGACTTTCTCTCGGGCTTTTGGGAAACAAAGGCAAGCGGAAGTGAAAGGCACTACCCTTGCCTAATACACTTTCAGCCCATAAAGTGCCTCCTAAAAGATCAACAAATCTGCAATTACAAAAAAACAATAGGAACTTTTTTGATGTCAATGTTCAGTTCACCTGAATAGGAAAGAAGATTTTGATGAAGTTCTGACAAACACTAACACTTCTATGTCCGAACTGCCCACTCAAATTGGGTGCAATGAAAATTCCATCTACAATGAGGCATAAACGCAAACACGATACGTCACATAGGAACAAGATCAACAAGAATATCAAATAAGGCAAATATGAACTTTGAATTGTCTGAGAGCTTATAATTGAGCACATTTGATACCTCTGAACTATGCAGAGACCCAGCCCAGTTCCTCCATAGAGCCGCGAAGTGGATGCATCGGCCTGTGTGAATGGCTTGAACATATCTTTTAGTGCTTCCTGACTGATTCCAATTCCAGTATCGCGAACCTCAAATTCAACGAATATGCTGTCTGGGATGTCTAGGCGTCGAGAGCTCTCCAGAGAAACATGACCAGATTGCCCAACCACTTTGTTGCCAAAGTCTGAAACACCCAAATCGAAAATATTTTAACAGATAACATCCTACAATGCATAGCCAAAACAGCATTGAATTCAGAAAACTGAACACCTGGAAGATTAAGGTTTTAAAATGACCAATTCAATCGATCGTACTGTGATAATTCATGTAAAACCAAAATTTCGTACTCGTCAAAAAGTAAAGAAAATTGGAAAAAAAGAAAGTTCCAAGTAACCAACTCAACTGCTAAAAGCAACATGGGCCCAATTTTGGCTTCTTGGTCCTTTAGAGGTTGATAAAATAAACTGCATAATCCCATAGGAAAGATCGCCATTATTACCGTCATCTGCGCTGAAGGGCATGGCTGTTTGCTCGGCTGCTACTTTCACACTCACAGTCACGGATCCATTGTGTGTAAATTTCAGAGCATTGCCAACTGCGAAACCAAATCCAGTAATTAAAGAGGTTACAGACACTGAATTACAACCACCATTGTCTCTAGGAAATTTAGAGACTTCTCGAATGACAAAGAATACCGTAAGAGACCTCGTCGATTCACAAACGATTGAAAACATGAGAAGCTCCAAAGAAAGTTTGGCATGAGGTACAGCTTATTAGTCCAGACTTGGGATAAGCAGAGCAGCGAAGGAGTTCTATCTAATCAGAAGAGAGATTGACCTAAGTTCAGTAGGCATTGCTGAAGCTTTCCGACATCCCCCACCAACAATTGAGGCACTCCTTTATCAACTTCCAAAACCAACTCCAAGCCACGCTGTTGTGCCCGCGCTTGCAGCATGCGAAACGTGCTTGATACCATCTTCCGAATGTTGAAGGGAACGTTCTCAACCTCCAAGCGCCCTGCTTCGATCTTGGCGAGGTCTAGAACACTATTGATGATATGCAAGAGAAGATCCGCACACTCTTTAACGGACACTAAACTCTCCTTCTGGTCAGGAGTGAGCTCGGACTCCAAGAGCAAAGCTGTCAAGCCAAGAATCCCATGGATCGGTGTCCTAATGCCACACCAAAAGAGCATATTTAATTACACATTTTGTAACTCTTCTGAGGCAACCAATCAGTTGTGGTTTGCAGGTCTATGGCCTTGCAAAAGGGAGAAAATGTAAACCAAGCGAGTGGTTGATTATCACCTGATTTCGTGACTCATGTTTGCAAGGAAATCTGACTTCGATTGGCTGGCTTGCTCAGCATTCCGCTGTGAAATTTGAAGCTCCTCATTAGCTTTACGAAGCTCGGATGTCCTCGTGTTCACTGTTTGTTCTAACTCAATGTTCCAATGGTGTAGTCTCTTAGTGAGGTGCCTTTTCTCTCGCACTGCTGCAGCCAGCGTTATAGCCACTACTCCCATCACACTGGCGAAGAGTTGAACCTGAAAACGAACTCAGCAATTTAGTTTACATCGCATTTAACAAATAAGCAGTACTTAGCTACAATTTCCGAAATGCAGGAAAGGCTTGTCTAAACCCAAATAAAGATAACACCTAAGTGTCCAAATGGTCAGATATGACACCTCTCATATCATAGGAGTTGGAATAAATCATTTAGGAAGCTTCGAGGTAACAAAATATACGAATAGAAGGAAAAAATCATTCCCTACATTTTTGAACAATAGAAATATGTTTCGAAAAGTACCATGATCGACTATTAGCGTCCAAAGTGGAATTTCAAACTTTTAGCTGAAGCAAATGGGGGAACAAAGAAGACATAAAGATAAGCAGTCAATTGTTCCAAACGAGTTCTCCAAACCTGTATAATCAGCGCCGGGGAATACACTTCCGCGTCCTGATGTGTATAGAGTGTACCCCTCTTGCGGATGGTTCCCAATGCAGAGCAGTATGCAATAATACTGACCGTGAGAGCCCAGCCGATTCTATTAAACCGGAACGCAGTCCACGTGATGACAGGGAAACACAGATAGGCCCTTGGCCGGAAGTTTTCAAAGTTGACGAAAAACAAAACCACCATGGTGCCCGCTGTCACCAAGGCCACCAACAGACACTCCAGCAACTTGCAAGGATTCCCTACGTGCGTTTGGTACTCCCACGCCAGCAGATGCGTCAGAAGTGGTGTAATAGTAATCATAGTTGCCAGAACTCCAAGCCACCACGTTGTCCAGTACCTCCAGAAGCTCGCCCATTGTATCAGAGGAGTGATGGCAGTTGCCAATGAGATTATCACGCCAAAGACCAAGGACAGGAAGAAGACGATAACCACATACCACATGGCTTCCTTCACAGAGTCGATGGTAGGCACCTTCTTTGTCGTCCCACCCTTACACAAAAATTTCCGCAAAAGAAATGCACCTATGTGGCTTTGAAACGTCGCCAATAAACACACCAGCAGCATAACTAAGCAATTCACGGCAGTGAAGCCAAGGTCACCCCTCCATATCAGATACAGCCTTGACATGTACAAGCCAAAGAAAATTCCGGGAACCACAGGCAGGTTCCAAACGCATGCCACCGCAAGCGCAACAGAATGGGGGAGGTACAAAGGGAAAGGGATGGTTCGATCGATTCTCTCCCGCAGCTCGTCTACCGAGCTTTCCCATGTGATAATCCCACTGACTAAAATCAGCATGAAAGCAAGGAAATTCCGGCCAAGCAATCTGTTGACAGTGCACGCATCTCGTTCTCTCCATGTCCGTGAAACCTCCTGACCTAACCCTGCAACATACCTGCGTGTTCCAGAGGAGACCCTTCCTCTGGTATCCTGCCATGACCGAGCTAAACCACCGGAGGGATCCCTATCACCAGCCAGGGGAAAGTCCATCGCTCTGAAATCTCGGGTGCCAACATGATTTCTCAAGGGAGAGACTACCCGCTTCAATCTCTCCACTAAAGTAAGCTTGTCATTCACTTTGTCTATGCTCCCTTGCGATTCCACGTCGTCAATGTTCCTTTGTGATTCCAGCATTTTGGTGCAAACAAAAAGGTGCTCAGAAAATGGTGTGAAAATTGTTGTTGGAGTAGAAATGCCAACTTTATCACGTCTGTATCATCGTTTTGGGAACTGGATAGCAATTTCCTCTTTGTAAAAACTCCACAAACCTATACGCTTCCGAGCTAAGTCACCCTTATTCAACCTCCAAACCATGGCGCCGAGGTCCGCAGACTAATTTCGAATCAATTTCCCCTCAGTTTCGTCCTCCCTGAAAAAAACAAGAGATACATGGATGAGACTTTAAACTATAAAACCAATTGATCACCTCAGCCAAGGGTTTCAAGAGTACTCAATATCCGTACCCCGCAAGAAAGGCCTTGTAAGACCTAGATGTGACACAAAGAGGACAAGAATCTATCAAGTTGAGACTATTCTAAGAGCTGAACCAAGACAGCAGCTTCCAATCATCTTTCAATGAGAACAATACTGGACACACAATTGATAACAATGACTTGGAGGAAAAAACCTCCCTCAGGTTAAGGTACCTAATTACAACACCAACCTAAATACGCCATTCCAAAATCTTGTAAAATGAGAACACATTAATTTTGAGAATAAACAACCACCTCCACATCAGAACTTGTGTCAGGTTTCGTTCATCTTCAATAAAACTTCGAACCTTATAACTTTCGCATATGGTATCCAAATAGTGCATTCTCCAGTGCGTTGAAATCCTCTCTGATTTGCTAAAGAATATTCACAATGAATCTGACTATTTTCTTTGAAGCAACTATGCTCAACACTTCAAGTGTCGCTTCTACGTGTGGTTACGCAAAAGTCCATTTCATAGTGAACGAAAACATTCAGAACAAGCAAGAGTAGCAGAAAAGGCCGCCGCTAAGGCAACAAACAAAGTAAAAATTCATATGTATGGCTTCCGACAACACCGGCAGAGCTACGAAGCTCTCAGTTAAGCAAGAACGAACAGAGCAAACTTTAAAAAGCGGCACGATGAGGGACAGCCGTACAAAGATCACAGAAATTCATCAAAACCGACAAGTTTGCAAACTAAAAGAAACAAAGAGAACAACAACAACTACAAGAAACGCGAATTTCTCTTCTCCGCTCGAATATTCAACGCATCGGGATGGTTGACTCCTGGATTCATACCTTGTTGAGATGCATCAAAACGACGATTCATCGTCACTCAAAGCTTTGAGAAGTTCAGAACGATTAGGTAGGCAACCTCTCTGCTCCTGACGACCTTAAGACGACACTTGAAGCGGGAATTGATGCAATAACTCGAGACATCAACCTCTAAATGTACTCCACCGACTACAAGTCCAAAACCCTAGACAATCCGTCAAAAAAAACTTCTCCAGAAATGGAGAAATCGCGAAGGGCGGTGCTGACCTTGTCGGTGATGACGGTGGGGAAGCAAGATCCGCGCGAAGGAGCTTGCGCTGCAAGTCTTGCCATTGCGATGTTCGTGAAAGTGCCTGAACTGCAAACGCCAGTCTGAGAATTTGCTGCAAACAACAAAACGTCCATTGTTTCAGCAAAGGTGACGACGCTCTTGACTCTTCATTGCTCTTCCACGCGGAGGACCCCGCGGGGAGCTTCCTCGACTTGGATGAATGATGTACGGATGACATTCTTCCACCTTTGCCATGATCTCATCATGATGATCAAAGAGATCGTGACGTGATGTCAAAGGAGGAAGAATGTCATCTGTCCACATTGTAACATTTTTAACAAATTTAAATGTTACTTTGAAATTTTGGTTTGTTTGTAAATTTTGACCGTGTGGGGTTATAATAATAACAATAATATTTTTACACGAGGGTAAATATTCCTTGGCGAGGAGAAAATAAGTGGTAGAGTAAGTTGTTTTGTACGTTAATGTGAGTAGAAAAGCAAGCTACGCCTCACCATTTGTATTTCCCATAGCCATCACGGAAGGTGACAAATATGCTATCGTCTTTTCAAGATTGAGTGTGAATCGAGAAAATACTACATCAAATGTATTATATATATTGTGTACCACAATAATCATGAGGAGCTACAGTTATATATCTATAAGAGTTTCTATAGTATTTTTTTTCACTTTTAAAGTTGCAAAGTAGTTACAAACTCCTTCAACAATATCATTGTAAGGTCGAAAGTACTAGAAGTGACCTTTGAAGGATTAATCTAGCTTTGGGGAGGACTTGCATACCTCCAGGTGTTTTGAATAAATTATTCTTGAAAGATAATTGGAAGGTGCAAATCACACTTTACTTCATATATTTTAGACTTTAGTGGAATTAATTATGAATTTTTGAAGTTGAAATGACATAACAAGGTTTTAGAATTGTCGCAACTCTAAAATATTCATTATAGATGCATTTAAAAATCAGTGATAAGTACTTCTATGTAAGAGGTCACTTTTAGAGTCCAAAGTGTTTTAGGACCTCCTACCTTAGGTCACAATAATTTTTTGCTAATTCCAAATTTAATCTCTATTGTATGTAGTGTGTTAGGCATTTTTATGAAGTCAATGTGAATTGAGATGTGCTAAATTAAAGGTGTCATGTATTGTGGATTGCAATAATCCTAAGATGCTTCAATATTTCATTTTTACAAGTTTATGGTAAAAATATTCATCAAGAGTAAAAATTTATAGCATTTTAAAATACACCAATTAGTGTAGATGATACTAAATATAATTTTCAATATAAGGTAACAGGTCCATAAAGCACTTAGGCTCTAAAACCGCCCACTTCTTGAAATGTACACTATTTGTACATGTTGCTTTTTCATTGTATCAACAATGTACAAATACTTTACATTTCAGGAAGTGGGCGATTTTAGAGCCCACTATATTTGAACTTCAAAAATTCATAACTAATTCTAGAAAGCTCCAAAACATATGAAACATTTGGGGTTAGATGCCAATTCCACTTGTCTTTCAAAAATAATTTACTGAAAAATATTTCAAGAAGTTTCGCCTCCCCAAAAATCAGTTCCAGCTCTTAAATGGTCAATTTATGGACCTGTTACCTTAGTGTCACTTGTTTTTGTTTACTTCACCTTCCTCTATGTGTTTGCACTTCTCACATAACTTATATACGGCCCAGTTGTTATTTGACGATAAAATTGCCAAAAAAAATTACCACCAACAAAAAGGCTGAACCCTGGAAAGTGAGCCACAGAGGGTCCCAGACCCCAGAGAATGATTGTACAGATTTGAAACCATGATGGGTCAAAATCCTTGTGAAGGGCTGCCATAGGATGGTGAAACCGACATACATAAGGACCGGAAACACTGACAATATTGGAATTTTCAAGTGGACGGGGGCACGGACCTCATTCCATTCGGGTGACTTCTAAAAAAAATTGACCGAATGCAAAGCCGACAATTCAAACCTCAAATTGGACTTTTCTGCATTTTAAAAAAAGAAGAGGAAAAAAATTCTACATTAAAAAAAGAGTTTTTCTAAAAAAGAATAGGGAAGTTCAATTTGTTGACATGCATAGCAATGCTTGGAAAGGTATGACAATAATCATGAAACTTCCATTTTGTGATCCAAGTTTGGGTACTCTTTCATATTTTGCCAACTTGTGGGATTGGAGAAGGAAAATGGCTGGCTTGGGAATAAAGAGAGACGAATTATATTGATTGCATTGGGGAGGTTTTGGGGGAGTTGACCCTTCATTGAGTCATTACCATCTTGGAAGTTGGGTCCATTGTGGATGTTCTAAATACTTGGTAAAGTGAAGGGTCAGTTTTGGCAAGCAAGTGCCAAAATTGAATTTCTATGGTTAAGGTAAACCAGCCTATGACAAGCAAATCTCCTATGACAGGCTCCTAGAGAACTACCCATTATAGTCTTAAATCAACCCATGACAAACTTTTTCCAATAAATGGGGTTAGAACTGCATTTGATTAATTTGTGGCCATAATCAAAGCCTTGGGAAATGGTCATGAACTTATTGGTAACTGTATTAGGACACTTATCCATTTTCAATGTAAACTGGTAGTAAAAAGTTATTTTGTAATTCTTTCATGTCATGTCCATATTAGGAAATCTTGGAGCCATGTTAGAAAATGTTTTGACTGCATTAGGTGGTTAGATGACCATCATGGAAACACTTTTCTACTGATTTGGGGTAGTCTACAGACTCTTTAAAGCCAACTGCACAGCAGACTTCAAAAATTCATAAAAAATTCATTTTTTGTCCAAAAAATAAAATTTCACTTGCTCTCTGCATTCCTCATGTTTATCTTCATAGAATTTTTTTTTAAATTTTTTTCAAAAATGTGAACATGGCAAACCAGCCATTCTGCCTGTCATAGGCTGGTTTACTTTAGTTTATCTTAGGCCTTAGTCATCATAAAAGAATCATGAAATGATATGTGGTAATTTTTGACAAAAATGACTTAATTCATGTCAAATTTGACCCCATGTTGGGTATGGCTTGTACTTTTGATTGACATTTTTGTAAAGCTTTTTGGAGGGCATGAACTACATTGATTTATCTTGTTTATGAAGGCCAAAAATTTGTGTCATGACTAAATCTTCTTTCTATGAAAATTAGTGGACCAAGAAAAACATTTTGATTTGCACCTATTCAAGCCTTGAAGTTTCAAGACTTCATTTTACCAAAAAAAACCCTCCAAAACTATCATTTTAGTTTATATATTAGCAAAAGTGGAAAAAAATTGTTTTTGTGGCATATTCAACCAAAGGATCTTGTGCTAGACTAACATGAAAATGTATCAAAGAAATTTTAGAGAGTTCAATTCTTTAGATTGTAAGATATTAGTGTCTAAAAGTGAAAAAGACAAACAAATTTTGCACCTTGCTATGCTAGGTTACAAGACTTTGAACCCTCTTAACTTCATATTTTTGTACTGTGAATTTTTCTTTTGCAATTATTTGAATGAATGCAAATAAAAAATTCAAATAGGAAAAACTTGATTTTAAATTTTTTTTTAAATTTTTCAGTAGAAGTAGGTATGAGATGGAAGGAAAATATAAATTGTTAATATCTCCAAAATGGAATTGTAATACAGTCACCAATTCCAATGGTTAGATTTTCTAGCAAACAAACTAATCCTCATGCACCATTTTTTTTTGCGAAAATTTAAAAAATTGAGCTCAAAACAATGTGTTATTTTTTTAGAAGATGCTCTGAATGTATGTAAAACAAGATGCTCCATTATTTTCACACCATTGATCCAAATAGAACAAATGAACCTTTTCATATAGGCAGAAATATATTCAAGGGGAGGAAAAAAACTATTTCAAGTTTTGGGGTTATTTTATTGTGTAGGCTTGTGCATTATGACCTTAGAGTGGCATGATTTTTTTCCTTAGGCATTGATTGAAACAAAAATAAAAAACCCTAGAAGCTAATATATTTTTTTCTTAAGGAAACATTTCCAAAAATCACGCCAAAAATCAAGATCATAGAAGCTTGCCTTAACTTCATTTGTCCCTTAAGAGGACAAAACTTCTTTAAAGATTGAAATAGAGTGACTTTGGTAAAATAGTGTCAATTGCCAACTAGTTGGATAAATTAGTCAAGAAATGATGATGGCAAAATGATATTAAAGAAAAAATATTAACATTTACATTCAAGTTTATGTTTTGGCCAACTCCATTGACCTTTGTCCATTCCAAACCTCTAAAACAAACATTGCTCCAAACTTTACCCCTCCATCGAGCAAAAATGAGTGAACTTGAAGTTGTGACTCTATAAATATGAGATGCTTGAGGGTAGAGTGTCAAGGCTTGAAGATTGAATGAAAAAGAATTGACAATTTTGCTTGATGGGCTAGAGTGGCCAACCGGTCTTAAACCATTTAACCATAAGCCTATCCTATACCTTTGCCTTTGATACACACCCTACTATTGGTTCATGACTTACGCCCACTAACCCATTCTTAATACTATTTTAGATTACCATCTAGATACCACTCAAATATCTAGCCTTCATTTTCAACCCTACCTCTTATTTATTAGTTTTAATTTTTGCTAGCCCTCTTTGAGGATAAGCTGAATTTTTTTTAAATTCTATTCAAGTGCTCTAAATTTTTCTCCCTTCATATAGAACTATTTTGCAAGGTGAAGGGCGTTGCAATCTTCAAAATTCAGTTATGCTTCTATCTACTTCTTTGATGCCTCACTTGTTGCCTTTTTTAGATGGCAAAAATTTGCTAAATGGTAAAATCAATTTTTTAAAATCCATCTAGTGGATATGATTAATAATCTCAAAAGTTTCAATTAATGTGTAAGCTATGCAAAATGTTTGAAGAACATCCAAATATGTTGAACTATTTTTTGCTAGTCCTTCTTTTCTTTTGAGATGTAATCAATTTGTTCACTTGTTGCTTTTTTATTTTTGTGCAAGGATAATAAACCTCTAGATGTAGAGAGGGAGGAAAAGAAAAATTTACTTATAAAAATAATTTTAATGTAAATTTCTACCAAGTCACAACTTATTTTTTGTCGAAAGGCCTAGATCTACATTCCTCTTTTTAAGCACAATTAGGGGCCACTCACACCAAAAATAACTTCAACTAGGAAGGAAGATTGAGATTAAAGGAGGATATTATGGGTTTATTTTGATAATTTTGACCCTCTCAAACATTAAAATCTTCTCTATTTTAATGAATGTTTTTTTGGTGTAAATATTCCCCCAGAGGCAAAACCCTAAGATTGTAAGGGTCTTGCATAAAACTTAGATGTGATACAAAATAAGTCTTTAACAACTTGTTTATCAAACAAAAGTATGTTATGCATCATGATTAGAGGTTATCCATACAAATCAATTTGAAAATACATATTCACAACTATTTGTCAAACCAATTTCAAAGCACGACTTTGCAAATTCACTTGCAATACAGTAATCTCTATATTATGAATAAGAATTTTCCATGGTTGACTAAAGTTTTCATCTTACAATGCCTAAATAAAGATGGTCAAATATTTGATTACAAAAACATAATTACTTTCCAACCCTTATAGTAAATTTTGAACATTCAATAATGTTGTATCTCTTGTGTTTATTTCTTTGTAAAAATAATTAGGCAATAGCAATTTCAATTTGTAAATAAATCTATTCAAAGATAATCAATTTATTAAGCATTAAATGACCAAATTAATTAATTAATTAATTTTTTTCCCTCAAAATGTTTCCTTTAGACAATCAGTAACCATAAAATGGTTGTTGGGGTCAATAAGAATTTACTTTGATAGTTGGATTGGGGTTTCAAAAATAGTGATGCTTGTGGTGCCGATAGTTGAATGTAAAAATGTGATGAATGTAAGGTTTGCACCTTCAAATGTACCACTAACCTAAACCACCATCATCACTTTGTCTACATCTTCAACTTCAATATGTACCCATGTAGAAGAAAGGATTTAGAAACTTCTACCAAAAAAACTTTGATCCTTTGTAACTTTTGCATACGGTATCTAAATGTCACATTCTTTGGTGCATTGAAACCTTCTTTATACTTTCCATCAAGAAAACATGAAAATTCAAGTATAATAATAATAATAACTAGCGGTTTTTTAGGTGTCTAGTGCTTACCTTAACCTTAGAAGGGCCTAAAAGTCCTTTGCAATTGTATAGTATACTATGAATGTGGTGGTATTTGATCAGAAAAACATTAACCAAATATTGTTCAGTACAAAGTAAATTAATGATCATGGTAGTGTGTAAATAATAATGTATCACAATTCATATAGTAAATCACAATTGAAGAGTTATTAATAAGGCTAAATATGGGTCATATAGAAGACTCCAAAGGACTTTCAAGGGTTATGTGTGATGAACATGACCAATGTGTGTTTTTGGGATCTCATAGGGCCCAAATGCCCCCCCCCCAAAAAAAAAAATGAATTGCACAAAGCCTACAGGAAAAATTTGAAGAAAAATTGGATGATAGTGCTAAATTGTTCCATTTTTATTTAAAAAATGGATAAAATTGCCAATTTTAAATGAAACTCATTCAAGTATGTGGATGAAAAGAAAATTCTATCCCAAATATAGATGAATACTAAAATATTTGACTGCATCATTTTCTCCTATGTTGCCACTTCAGCAATTCTTCAAAAACCCAATAAACACACCCTGAACATGACTACTGCAATTCTAGGGTTGGAATCTGTGTAGGTACGTTAGGCTCAGGCTTGCCTTTGTGACAGCCAGCACTTCACCAGTTGCATGCTGGGCATGTGCTCAGCATGCCTTTTAGTTCACGGCACTGAACCCAAAAGCTGACCTCTTTTTGACCTTGAAGCCAAACAATAGAATTAATGGGTTTAGGGTTATTAGGTGATCAAAGTTGACAAAAAAAATTCGAACTCACAAGGTCAGACCCAGGGATTGTTTTTTTTTCATTTATTTTGGGCAATGGCAGAAAGTGATCTTCGTTGGGGGTGACATAATATTGTTTACCAATGAGGCAGGGCCCCTTTTTGCATCCTTGAAAAGAGCACTCATATAGTGAACAAAATAGTTGTCTCATATAGCTCCTCAGTCAAATCCCAAAATGATATTGTTTACCAATGAGGTAGGGGTCCCTTTTGCATCCTTGGAAAAGGGGCTCCAGACCTACAATGAACAAAATTGTCTTATATGTTCTCTTTAGCCAAGTCCAATATTTGAATTAAGTGTGATAAGTCCCACGTGTGTATCTAGCAAAGTATAATTCCTTCCTGACACGGGGAGGACACTTGTCTGGTTATTCAATGTTATGAATCCTTGAATTAACTTGTAAGTTCTTCCCAAGTATCTAGCAAAGCATGATTCCTTCCATGCATGGGCATGACACTTGTCTCATTAAGCAATGTTATGAATCCTTGAATTAACTTATGAGTCCTTTCTAATGCATCTAACAAAGTAATAATCCTAGCACGGGAAGAACTATTGTTTAGTTATATAATGTCAACATGGATGCAATTGATTACATCTATATGATGGTCTCACGTTTTGACTATATACATCTTGTATAATCAATATCTCATTTTGTTGACATTTTTTTTGTCCAAATGTATGTGTCTCATTTTGGATAGTTGTTGATTATCATTGTGCATACTTTAAATTGATTGAAAATGAGGATTTTAAATATTTAGAATTTTTTTTAAAATATGGTTGCTTGAATGTACACAAAATTTGGGAACCTAATTAATGCCTAATTTTTGAATAAATTAAGGTTGTTTAAAAGTATGAAAAGTGTGAATGTTGAATGTCTAAATTTTGGAAAATGAAGAACTATAGAGGCAAGTGCATACCAAATAATAATCCACAAGCCCTAAATCATCAACTAAATTCAAGCAATCTCAATTACTAAGAGATTTTAGACTCTCTTCATATTTTTTCATATAGGGTACACTTTACACATCTACATTTTGCATATTTGCACTTCTTTTGCCCCCTCTCTTCAATAACATACACAATGAAGTGTTCCTCTGAATTTCAAGTCACAATTCTAGTAATCTATTTAACAATCCAACACATGTGCAATTGTTTTGAAAAAGAAGACATTTCCATTTCTAAAACGTAGAGAATTTGCATAAAGTAGTTTTTATCTAAAAGGGACCTCCTTCTTCAAATTGACCCTATAATTAGCTTTGGAATGGATATGAGGTGGTCCTAAAAATCAACCTTTCTAGCCAATGAGTGATTCGAGGATAAAGTGTTGTTTATTGCAAGAGTCTCCTTGGTTTCTCCATATCTCATTACAAGTTGCTGAAGGGAACGGATTTACAAATAGGTGCCTACCACAAAAATCTTAGAAAATTCACAAGTAATTCAATAATACTTCAAAAAATATGAATTCACTTGTGTTATGTGTTGCTTCTATTTCTCTTTGTCGATAGAGACGTAATAAGGCGGGACGGAGGGTGACTTGGGTCATACGTTTCTATCGATGAAGTCCCGATCGACGCCGGTGTTGCCGTGAGGGGGATCGCAGTTAGCGGCGACTGCGATTGCAGAATTGGGGACTTTAATGGGCGTCTTTGTGATGCAAGGTCACTGTGGTTCAAAGGAATCGTGTGAAATTCAGTGTATGAATTTGTGGATTCGGAGCTCTGAAGATCAATCGGCCGACCGGGATCGTGGAGGATTTAATTTTCATTGCTTTTGAGGATACAATCGAGAGGACTCTCGATGAATTCACAAACTTTGATTGCTGCTTAGGTGGTGGTTCTGTTTGCCTGTTGAGAATTTTCTGTGGGTTGTGAGGGTTGAGACCTCACTGCGTGAGTGTCGGCCAAAGTAGGGTTTTGGGGGGATTTGTACTGTAGCTTCTTGTACTGTCCCGTTGGGTGCAGTGATTTTGGGAAAGAATTCGACATTGGATCTGTTCACCGGCCTTTAAGTTTGTGTATCCATCGCTGGCTCTTGCTTTGAGATTTAATTTCTGCTTTTCCAGCGTTGACCTTTGATTGACCAGGCTCTTGTTGGAAGCAATGGCACGCTGTTGTTGCGATGACGGCGAGACCACTTGTTGCACTCGACGTTGCGGCCACTGCGGTGGCTGTTTGAGGTGCAGTATCAACCGAGAGAGCGGGAATTTGCAATTGCATCAACTTGAGGCCGGATTGCAATCATAGAGCATTCAATCCGTCATTCCCGAATTGTGCTTGTGACGATGGCGAGACCACTTGTTGCACTCGACGTTGTGGTCATTGTGGTGGTTGTTTGGACTGTAGTATCAACCGAGAGAGTGGGAATTGCAATTGTGTCAATTTGACACCGGATTGTGAGCATGCCGCATTCAATCCGTCATTCCCGAATTGTGCTTGTGATGATGGCGAGACCACTTGTTGCACGGAATGTTGTGGCGATTGCGGTGGCTGTTTGGACTGCAGTATCAACCGAGAGAGCGGGAATTGCAATTGTGTCAATTTGACACCGGATTGTGAGCATGCCACATTCAATCCGTGATAGAAATATTGTATACAGACAATAGATTAGTATAATAGTTAACTTAGAGTTGTGACTCTTTAGAAATGGAGAATTGTGATTCTCAAGATTACATACTTTATATAAAGCTTACATTTGAAGATGTATTTACTATCATTTAATACACACAATTCTAACAATCCTTCATTTCCGAATTGTGTTTGTGACGATGGTGAGACTACTTGCTACACTTGATGTTGTGGCCATTGCAGTGGCTGTTTGAGTTGCAGTATCAACCGAGAGAGCAGGAAATGCAATTGTATCAATTTGAAACTGGATTGCGGGCATGCCATATTCAATCCATCATTCCCGGATTGTGTTTGTGACGATGGTGAGACCACTTGTTGCACGGAATGTTGTGGCCATTGTGGTAGATGTTTGAGCTGCAATGTCAACCAAGAGAGCGGAGATTGCAATTGTCCAAGCTTAGATTCAAATTGTGAGCATGCAACACTTGATAAAACACAACGTTTTATTGACTTTGGACCATAGAAGACGGGAAGCTTTTGCATTGACAGAAGCTACATGTAAAAAGTTGTGAGTAGGACCTCACTCAAAAAAAGTGAGGCAAGGCTAGGGGGGCATAGTCGCTCTTAGCATATCCTAAAACTTTGAATCCTAAACCTCTTCTATATCAATGAGTGAAGAATGGCAATAGATCAATCCTAGTGTTGCATTGTTTTGGATTAAAGGAGAGGAGGCTTTGTAATGACAAAAGCTACATATAGGGAAGTTGTAAATAGAACCTCACTCAAAAAGTAAGCAGTGTGGTATGGGACAAACCCTCTCCTAGCATAATCTAAATCCTAAACCTATAAAAAACCCTCTCCATCAATGATTGAAGAATGGAAAATCCCTAAACCCCTTGGCCCTCTCCATCAATGATTTAAAAATAGTAATAGAGCTTTGATTTGAAGTTAGGATTAACTTATAGTTGTGTGAGGTTTCATTTGGATACTGGAGTTGAAAATCATATCATGAAGGGAAGCTAACAAGTGGGCGTTGTGGATTTTTGGAAGTTAATTCTTCAAGCTGTAAATCTGTTTTGAAATATTGCAAATTTTTGGTTATATCTTTGTACAAATAGTATATTATTCATTCCATTGCACAAAATTGGTTATAAACAAAATGTATTCTTTTGTTGATTTCAATACTACTTGAAAGGAATAGAAAGTTGTTTGGACAAAATATTGGTCAAAGCGCTCATTTCTTCATCAAAAGCATGGACTTTAGAGCTCTTATTAGGGATTAAAGTACATCTCTCTAAATATTAATGTAAATCTGTTTATAACTCATATCTTGATCTAAGTCGCAATGCATGTATAAATTCTTACCAAAAGGTATGATCTTTGCTCCTAATTGACTATGTCAAGGCTTTTATTTTCATGTTTCTTAAAGTTATGTGATTTGCGATCTTAATTGGAATAATGAACTATTTGCATTTGTAAATATGCTTATTATGAATGAAATTTCATTTATTTATCCATTTTAATGTACTTTACATTCATTACATCTTCTTACTTTGAATGTTTTGGGGTGATTCCAATCAATATCATCTCTTCAAATTTGTAAAATACATTGCACAATATTCCATTATTCTAGCCTAGAATCATCACCAAACTAAAATCTTCTACAAATAAAATTTGTAACCCAATGAATGTGAAGCTAAACATCCAACCTTCTTCCATACTTTGTGGTACAGACTTTAGAGTCTTGAGGAGTTTGCAATAGATTATAGAAGGAATTTTTGACTTTTGACTTCAAATTTAATTGAAAAACATTGGTTTGTCTACTAGTTGATATAATGGTATGGATATGATTTGTGAATCATATGTCACAACTATTGTTTGAAAGTCATCAATAGATTATTATTCTAAATTGTATTTCATAATACATTTTTCACAATTTTGGAAATTTGGACTACCCTTTAGTCTTTAAGTAGGTAAATTTGTCATTTCTACAATTTTTCTACATCTCGGGTGCAAAACTACTCACTAGATACTCTTTGTCTTTTGTTGCATTTCAAGGTTACCTATATTATGAAGCTTTAACAATTTTAATTCTAAGTTTTTTTTGGCCATTATAACATGATAAACCTTGTATTACTTTTCACAAATAAAATAAAATGTTTGCTATAAATTATAAAATTATAAAATTTTCTTGCCAAAAATTAAAATCAATGTAAATTTTAGAGGGAAAAGTGGAAAATTTTCATATTACATATATGATGTGCTCAAAAGAATCTAAAAATTTCACCCAAAATATACATTCTTGTGAAAATGTTATAGAATAAACAATTTATTGTATTGTTATATATTGATGTAGAAAATAAAATACTAGGAAAAAATTCCTTCATGATGTGTAGATTAAACCATTTTTCAATAGAATCATCAATGATACTTGAATAAAGGAATCTTCACTACCATCCATTGCAAATACACTTAGGAAGAGTCTTTCTGCAAAAATCAAACAAAAAGATACAATTCTTCATTCTTCAATAAATGTTCATTAGAAATAATTGGCATCACCCTTTTTCTTGATCACATGACCTTACATGATTTAAAACTCTTCCAAAAAACTCCAAATCTTTTTGTAGTTCAAACAAACAAGACAATATAAATACTTAAACAAAACAAACTAACTTATCGTACCCAACTATTGGTATTGAAATTTCATGGTGAAAATTTAATTAAAGCTGAAAAATCAAATTTGATAGATGCTTAAAATAAGAATAGTCCTTCAAAATCCATATTTTTTCTTTAATTTTTTTTTTAATTTGCCAAAATAATTTCCCTAAAATTACGGCATTTGTTATTTTTTTTCCCGACCCTGACAGCCAGGCACGGTAACGAAAGAAACACTGAAAAGAAAAAGGAATAAAAAGAAAGAAATCTTTGAGATGTCAAGAAACATCATTCATTCAATGTTCATCCAAGGATACGAATCTCTCGCTCGCCAGGACCTCCGGGAGCAAGCAAGAGCGCTCCCCGAGGACAGATTTGCGGAACATTTGTATTTTGCAACACAATTTTCAGACTCTTATTTTTGCAGCGCACTTTCACGATCTTCACAATGGCAGGAGCTACAGCGCAAGCTACTTCACGCGGATCTTCCCTCATCGCCATCATCGCGGACGAGGTCTGCAATCCCCTCCGATTTCTCAATTTCCGGAGATGTTTTTGATGGAGTTCCGAGGGTTTGGGACGTATTAAAGCTCGTGGAGTAGAGTTAGAGGTTGTTTCAATCGAGTTTAGTGCGTCAATTTCCGCTTCAAGTGTGGTTATTAGTTCGTAAATAACAGAGTTTGCATAATGATTTTGAACTTCAAGGTTTGGACGATAAATCAGGGTTTCATAGATCTGGAACTGGTGAGTTTTAGGTTCGAGCAGTGTTGTGCCCCATCCGCTGTGGTGTGGTTTCATGGTTGTCGCATGATAACGTGGTTACAGTAAGGGAGAGTAATCGTTTCGTAGGCTTCAGGTAGCCTTTTGCATGGGTCGATCTATGTGAGGCTATTTGGTTTAGTTGGAATTATTATTTGAAGAGTGAGTGGGGAGTGAAGTCGACACTTCTGCTACGAACCATATTTTCTATTATTATACTGGTCAAATTTTTTATGTGATCTTGTTGGGAAATGAGAGGATTCCAACGCACGAAAGAATGTGTTATTTGGATACCTAATGCAGAAGTTATCAAGATTCAATTTTCTTTAGGGGGCTGATGGTCTTAAACTGCTATTTTGTCACTTTGTGATATGTTGACGTGCTATTCATGCTCTTGGGCAATGTGCACCTAATGTGTAAGATTTTAAAGTGGCCCTTTTGGTTCCCTTTCGATTTGGGGTGTCCCTACCTTAGACCTTGGAGTCAACTGGAATTGTTTGAATGTAGAGTAGAACGTGAAAATTACTCCTTGTTTTCTGATCTTTAGGAGGTAACTGTTTCTTTTTGGTTTCCCCTCCTAACTATGCTGTTGCTCTCCACATGTGACTCTGGCCTCTACTAGTGCCATGTATGAAATCGAATCAATTTGTAATATTGGAACACTTCCTCCGCTTTTTGAGATCCTGTGAAAAAAGTCGAGTTTGAACATAGTTCAGATTTGGTCCTTCGCGTTGTAGTAGAATCTGTAGGACCAGGATTTGAGGTGTATCTGGTTGACTGTCTTGGCAGGATACAGTGACTGGATTTTTGCTAGCAGGAGTGGGAAATGTGGACCTTCGACGGAAAACCAACTACCTAGTTGTGGACAATAGTAAGTGTTAATTTCACCTCATCGTGCTGTTCTATTTCGTATGTTTCTGCCTCCATAAATCTAGTTGACTCTGCCTGCTGCACACTGCATATTCTTCAATCATGGTGACTGTCTTCCCATGGTTGGAGACCAGTGTATGTTCTAACGTCTGTTTTGAGATATTATTGGACAATTTGTAATGACGCGTTACGATTCATCAAACAATTGCCTGCAGAGACCACAGTGAAGCAAATCGAGGAGTCATTTAAGGAGTTCACCAGTCGTGAGGACATTGCGATCGTTCTCATAAGTCAATATGTGGGTTTTTCTCTCTGGCTCGACTTGAAAATATTTGCATTCAGCTCATTCACTTGCGTTTACCTTGTATTAACGAACTTGTCTGCCCTGTTTAGAAAGCAGTACTCTTTAGGTATTGAATCGTTGATGAATTGAATCTAATATCAGTTTATTATAGTCGTATCTTGCTGGTAGGTCCAGTATGATTGCTAAGTACCTTCAGTTTCTGTTGTGTAGATTGCCAACATGATCCGCTTCATGATTGATAGTTACTCCAAACCTCTTCCAGCGATTCTTGAGATCCCATCTAAGGACCATCCCTATGACCCAAATCAGGATTCGATCTTGTCACGTGTGAAGCACATGTTTTCGAGTGACCTTTCTGGCCCTAGTGATCGCAAATGAGTTCCTGTTTAAGAGCTCTTGCCTGTTCCATTGACTTGTATAGAAACCCTCTTCTTGTTTTTGTAGTGCAATAAGTGGCCCTCACGTTGATATTCATTCAGACCGTAACCCTGGAACTGATCTCGCTTCAGCTGAGGCAATTGTTCCACACTACCTACGTTACTCTCTTTGGTGCTCTTTGTCAAGCTTAGAATTTGTACCATGACCCGGTCGACCTGTCTAGTTGGTAAAGCCTCTGGACTTGAAAATAGAACTGTTCCGTTCTTTCTAAATCCATCATTTTTCCATGTCACATTGTCTGCTCTGAAATTGCACGGTGGGCTCATTTTCGTTCTTTTGCTGAGCCGTTCGAGGTCTTGAGTTTGCTCTAATTATCATCTAGGGTTCAAATGTGTTTGTGTTCTTATGCTTGTGATCTTGTAGTTCTGAATACCATTCACTTGCTTCTTCCATACTCGAGGATTTACTGCAAAAGAGTGCTGCCTGCATTCTCTTACTGATGGATCGTTTAATCTTTCTTTGGTGGGACTTGAGGTCAAAGGAAGCAGACTGGAAAATTTGGGCTCACCTCTATTAGCAAATGTCAATGCTTTTATGAGCAATGTCAAGTACGTTGCTATGGCTTAGTTTCTTTTTAATCAGAAAGTATTTTGTCGCTTTCAGCAACGAACCAAAATAATAAATTCTGTCGTGGTGGAGAGTCACTTTCACGAGTGGCGGGCGACCCTTCAACAGTCAAACACAGTAGATCTTCAGTGCTACTGTTACACTAGTATTTCTTTGTAATCTTGAGTTCAAAATATATTGACAATAGTACTGTAAATGGAAAGTGGGGCCTGCCTCACAATCATTATATTCATTGTCCACGGGAATATACTATTATTTGGTGATATTTTGCAAAGTATATCATATACTCATTTATACCCACTTCATGTCTCCTGTTGAAGCTGAAAATCATATGTGCAGTGACATGACTTTTTGTTTTCATTTTCATTGACATGCGAAGGCAGATTTGGAAATAATTAAGTCATTTTTGTGAAAAAGTGCCACATGTCACCTTGTGATTTGTGTGAGGTGATATGGACCCTTGAGAAATCCAATTTTGACATTTGAGTACCAAATCAGACCTTCATATTTGGTACACCTAATTGTAGCTTGGGTTTATTTATGTCACAAAGTTGCACCTAATTACACCCCCTCTAATTACCTAAATCTAGGATAGTTATGCTTGTCTTAATCCTTAATCAATGTCTCTTGGTCTAGCGAGTGGTCGAAGGGACAATTTTTTTCTTTTCTTGAAGCCGAGTATGGGGCTTGATCCTTGCCCAAGGTTTGAGTAGTCAAAGCATGTTTAATTGACCAAGAAACAAAAGTTTGACTTTGTAATCTAAATGCAATGCTTGGCAAGTAATTCAATGGGGAGTTAATTTTTTTCTTGAAGTAGGGCATGGGTCCTATTCTTTGCCCAAGGTTTGAATGGTCAAGGTATATAAAATTGACCAATGAATAGAGCTTTGACTTTGCAATATAAATGAAGTGTTTAATAAGCAACTCCAAGAGAGTTTTTTTTTTTTCTTGAAGCATGCCATGGGGCTTGCTCTTTGCCCAAGGTTTGAGTAGTCAAGGCATATAAAATTAACTAATGAAAAAAACTTTAGCTTTGCAATCTAAATGCAAATGTTTGGCAAGCCTTATTCAATACAAAAATGGACCTAATAGATTGAAACACTCTAAGAAAATCAAGAACCACATTCTATCAAAGATTCACTTGAAACCAAGCCCAAGGGGTTTGGCCTATCATTTAAAGGTTAAGAGATTTGTACCCTTTGAATAGGGGAGAATGACAACCTTGGATTTAGATTCTAAATTGAAAAGGGGATCTATATTGTATTGTAGTTCATTGTACTAACCTCACAAGTCATTTGGCTTGAAAAGTAGGAGGTCCATAAACAATTTGGACTCTAAATGTGTCCCCTATTTAGAAATGAGTGACATGTTACTTGAAATATCTATTATTGTTATTGATGAAGTAAATCACCTTAACCCTTGAACAACAAGCTGGTCACCATAGAAACTACTGTAGAAGACATTCCCTTTTCACACAAAATTTGGAGGATGAATAGTTGCACTTCTGTCCCACATAGAAAAATTCTTTGTCATTCATCGGTTGAAAAACATCTTGTGCTTCTAGTACCAAAAAACATCCTCCGCATCGTTTATGGGTTAACCCCGGAATGCTCCAATGTCCATTTTCTAGATGATGAACAGATTCAGATCCTTGTTTCTATCTCATTCCTGCTTGGATGAAAGTCATCCTAATTTTTGGCGATACTTTATCAAGTTGTTGTCTTGTCCATCGGTTGGATTTGGTGTTACTAGAATATATACATTTCTAAAATTACAAATGTGGAAGTATGTCAAGTGGTCAATTTGCATTGACTTTAGTTCAAAACTAGATGTGCAAAAATGAGGTCAAAGATGTAAAGGTCACAAAAATTTCAAAAAATCACCATATGAAGAGAACCTTATTTCAAATCCATTCCAACAAGTTTTACTCAAAAAATGATAATATTTTACTTGTAATTGAATTTAGAAGGAATTCTGAAATTTTATTTTCAAAATTTATAGAAAAAGATTGGTGATAGCATTAGTAGATCTAACCGTACGGATAGAATTTAAAAATCAAAATCTACAGCTTTCATTTGTATACCAATTCCAAAATATTCTTCCAAATTGTAGTTTATAACGGTTTTTCTCAAATCTTCAATTTTGGAGATGAATCCAGGCGTTTAGGGGTTAAAGAGCTTCAAGGGACTGTTTATGAACCTCCTGCCTTAGTAGCAAATTTAAGAAGCCTGTTCCCAAAAAGAAAAGCCGAATTTGCTCACTCATTCAGTGTAAATGCCCCATATGACCTTATGAATAGTGGCACTCAAGCTCTTTAGCTGCTGATTGCTCCGCCATTTGTTGCACCATATCTCGAACAACTATTTGGCCAAGAACTTGGCGCCGAATGCCCCATCTCTGATTGCCAGGTTCTATGGAGATTGCATCCTCTGCTGAGCCTTTCTCATTTGGCATGGGTAAGGCTCCCATGGCGAAAAGCTTCTTCTTCTTCTGCTCGATTTCGGCACACAAGTCATGGTATTTTTTCTTCAGAGCTTCGAACTCTTTCTCTCCAATCTCAATATCCTCTCTTTGGTAGTCCATGTCGTCCAGCATCATTGGCGAACTGACGCTCACAAAGTTTTTCTGCGAGATTACAAACAAGCCTGGGATAAATAAATAACCCTGTGACCAATATTAAACACTACTAATGAGATAATTCTGTTTCCATTTCAGGATAGTGGACCTGTAGAGCGTCCTTTTTGCGTCTAATGGCCATGATTGATGACTTGAGCCTGGACGTCTTTATTCTCGAGCTATGCAAAGTCTTGTCATCGTTTGCCAGGATTTCTCCATCCACCTGAACAGACACATTTTGCAAGCAGAAAATTCAAAATATCTGCAACAAAGAGTTACAACAATTTTGCTACTGCTCGTGCATCTCTCGAGCCCAATAGGTAAACCAGTTTAGGTGAACCAAAGATCAAAATATTTTTGCATTGACCATAGGGCCTATTGCTAGATTGGTAAAACATTAATTATTTTTGTTAGTGATTGAAAAGGGGATTCCAGTACACCTAAGTATGTGTTATTTGGATATTAGAGTTACGCATCAATTCAAAACTATTTTCAGATTTGTGATTGAATTACCAAAGAAAGACTTGCCAACACCTATACTAGTTATTAGATTCACTCTTCTTTTAGAATCCAATTCAACACTGTCACTTCGAATAAATTTAAGTATAACTCTACTGTATGCAAAAGATATGAAGATTCAAAGTTCTTTTTCGTAAATGACCTAAAACTAATACAAGATCAGCGGTTTACATAACATTATTCACCCTGTGATGAAGTTCATAAAATTATTAACCTGCACATGATTTGTCTACAAATTTGAACAGCTCAAAGTCTGTGATAGTATATCAAGGTAAGAAGATCGGTTTGGTACCTTACAGGCCACAACAAGGAACTGTAGCTTTTCTCTCACGTGGGTGAGACAGTGCACCAATTGGGCCGTCTTTTTCTTCAAAGATGACAAAGCTTCATTTTTCAAGTGAATCTGCATCCATTGATAAGAAAAAACTCAAGTTTGAAAGATGAAAACAGGGCTGAAAGAAATTCTTTAGAATGTTTACAGTAAATTTGGACCCTGGAAGAGACTTCTGAGCACCCGCACCCAAAGTTCAATCATAACATTGCAAACACCTTGGGCCTAGCTACTACTTCAATGAACAATCAGGGAATCAGCATGCTCCAATTCTCTCATACATGTCTTCGTTTCACATCTTAAGTTCAAGTGTATAAGGGTTAGTTCTTAACCAACTATTGTAGGCAAGCGTAGTTACTCCGTACTATCAACCACAGTGCTACTACAGGGAAAAGGGTAAGCGGTCAGCACTGCTCCAGAATGTCATATATGTTCCGCAACCAAGGTACGGATACGCAAATATGCAGGTCGGGATGCAGATGTAAGATTGTTAACTAGCCTTAGCATTCAGGGACTCGTTTTCCATCTTCAGTTGCTCATAGTCCACTGAGTGGAGGTTTCCCGTGTCAAGTTGAAGTTGGTCTTTTAGCTCCAGTTTATGCTCCAGTTTTGCAAGCTGACTTTTCAGCTGGCGTCCCCTGACCCGAACTGTCTGCATTTCTGCAATAGTGTCCCGCTCCTCCTGCTCCAACTGTTCACACCCCACAAACCAAGATGCAGGTCAGATAGTCTCCAAAACACACAGGCCACTCATTCAATCTCTGCATGTAACAGATTTTCTGTAAAATTAAATTGCTTAAAGAACTTTTTGACAACATCATAAAGTTAAAAAAATCTTACTCAGAAAGAGAATTCATGGGGAGGTCTCCCTCTATGGTCACAATGATCATCCGGAGACCTCCCTAAGCGTTGTGTGAAGACCTTAGCAAGATCACTGACTAAGAAAATTTCCGCATGAATTATGGCAAAGATTCTCTTTATGATGATGCCTAAAACTTCTTGAAACACTCTAACCTAATGTGGGGCATGGCATAGATTGAACGTCTGCTACTCTACACTAGAAGATATTTCACAACCTACCTTGATGATAAGACAAGTTTCAGCCCACATATTACCAGTGCAAACCTACAGGCAATCTGTCTCCATGCTCAGCCTTCAACTTTGCATTGGTTACATTTGTAGTAGTCTGGTCTCAAGGACGATAGTTACCCTTAGGAGCACTCGTCTTGGTATTCTCTGTAAGGAGACGATGTCCCGTGAATGCCTGGCTGTCTGCATAGCTGAAAAGAAATGCCATAAATCTTGCTTTCAAAGAGATCCACTTTAGATGTCAACAATCCATTGAAGAGGAAACCATAATTGAAAACATCTATGTAAGGTAGAGGATACTAAAACCGTTAGGGACCTGATCCTGTCTCCAATACTGACCCCTGTTACCAACAGTAATTCATTATTCATATGCTTGGATGGCCTTCAATTAGCAAGTTGGGTGTGAGCATGACTTGGCTAAACATCTATGGCCACTTATCTTTGAATGGAATGGGGTCGTCTAATATCTCTTCAATAGTGGTCTACAACCTCCCACTCTATGATTCCATAAGAAATCATTATCAACTGAGTGGGAAAAATTTGATCTCAAGAGAGCTTGACTTTTGTACTACCACGAGAGATCTGTTCACAGCTCTTTACTGATCTCACAAAGAAATCACACTCCTACATATTGGATTACATGCTTTAAGGTGACTGAAAGAGTATCCTCTACTTTAACTACTGGAAAAGCAATCCACCGACACCAAATGAAACAGAAAGCCCACAGAGATGTTGTAGGGGGCCACATACCGACCAAAAGTAATGAATCATCCCCTCATGGCGCGCAGCAGATTCATTCTGCTTCTCTTGAAGACTGTCCCGTAGATCGTCAATCCTCTTGTCATAATCATCTTTGACCCTCTTGAACTCAATCTTCGCCTCTGTCCACTTTCTCAGGCGCTGTTGTGGCACCAACAAGGCCATAAGCATGCAATAACAAAGTGTCAAAGCTAGCCCGCAGAAAAATGCAATTTCAGAATCGCTTTCCAAACTCTCAGAGGATCTAGAACTTTGCAGAAAGAAAAATCATGCTGTGTGCAATTTGGTAACAAACCTACAAATGGCTGAGCAAGAATTGCAAGATCTGACTCCTCTTATAGGAAATGTCAAACTTCAAGAAATTCGGCTCTAAGAATGGAAAACACCAACGCAAATTGAAATCTCTGTGAGAGGGCTAGTATTTTGAGACGAGATTGTCTGGAGCTGGTTTGAATACTAATGACAGAATTACGTGGCTAAACTTACGAACTCTGACAGCCACTACTGAAATGGAATGAATGCTGAAATGGGCTAGGGCTAGGGTTGCCATACAACAAGGATGGCAATGAATGCTTCCATCTTCCTCCTCAGTTCCTACATGATGTTTCTAACAACCACAATGGGAAGTTCACAAGCATTCTTGCAGCATTGACAGGAAAAGAACAGGGGATCAACGTACAGCCTTGTAAACCGCGTCTTGGCCTTCTAAGATGAACAGCTCAGTATTGACAGAACGTCGCTTCTTGTGCAGAGTGCAGACCCGTCGTTGCAGCTCCGTGTTCTCCGACTTCAGTTCATGAATCTCGTCTTGTGTTGCCTGGATAGCAATCAAACAGGAAAAAGTTGCAATCCAGAGGGAGAAATTTGGGAGCCACTCGGGGAAAACGTTGCAAATTGGAGCAGCTTGTTACCTCGATGATCATTTGAAGGCGAGCTTGCTCGATTTTCTGCCGCTCCTCTTCTGCTTTCCGCTCCTCCTCTTCGTTTCGCTTCTTCTCCTCTCTCTCTAATCGCATGCGCTCTGCTTCGACTCGGATGCGCTCTTCTTCTGCTCGGATGCGCTCCTCTTCTATTGCCTTGAGCTGCTCTTCCTTTAACTCGACTGGTGCCGCAGGCTCTCCCTGACCACATTCTCAAAGAAAATTTCAAGAGAAGGCCATGAAGCTGGATGCCACAAATGTAAGTGCCATAGCTCATTCTGCAGCTCCCTAGTTCGTTCTCTGAAATTTATCATCCGGTTCAAGCATGGCGTATTTAGAAAGCGACATCGAACTAATTCCCTCGTGGCGTTTAGCTGCTGTTACTTGTGTCCTCTTCCACGTAACTGACAGGGTGATTTAAGGAAGTGATTAAATGTGGCATTTTAGGGTTAACCCATTGTTCAGTTCAAAGGTGGAGATTCTCAAAAGAAGATCATGCCGCTGAATGCCACCACATGCAAATGTTGCCATAGCATCTAAACTCGCCCCCTATGGATTTCAAAATCGGGTCACGATTTTGAACCAGATTCATTCACAACTGGCTCTCTCGTGACGTTTACCTGCTGTTGCTTGAAGCTCCTTCCACGCAAATGACAGGGTGATGCAAGAAAGAGTATAATTTTTTGGCATTTTAGGGTTTACTTAAGTACCTCTGCTGCAGCATCTGGAGCAGCAGCATTCTCAGGTTTCGGTGGTTCGGGTTCCGCCATGGCTGAAACTGAGGTTTCGATTACCAACTGATCATTGACATTGAAATAGAATTGCAAGATTTCTTGTCCAATTGCACCTTCATCATGGATCCATCTTCCACGTTGTTAAAGATTACAGCGATGTGTCAAGTGTAAACCCTAAAAGCAGCCCATTGACAAGAGTGTTCTGGAAGAAAGGATCTCCTCTGCAATTGAAGGGGAAAATTATACAGCAAGTGAGTGATATGCTTTCAAATGCAGTCGCAGATTTCTACAGATTACGTCAGTCACGTAACAATGGATTGCCGAAAGCAGCACTGCAGCATCTGAGAAACCCTAATTAGTTGTCTCATCAGTCACTGACAATGAAATCATATAACTCCATGGAAATTGGAATTGGGAAACAAATTTCAAGTTTTCTGGGATTGGAATTGCTTTGGCTGACTTTCATGATGTTTACATTTTCATATGAGTAGGGAGAAACTATATTTTAGGTCTTGTTGTCAAACTAAAAAACAACTCCAAAGTTTAAGCCTATGACCACATGGAAGTCTATCCTTAGGTTTAGAGTTTCACTCTTGGTGTCATCATGTGCCTGCTTAGAAGACAATCATAGTAAAGGTCACATAGTTTGAATGTAAGACAAGTGTGTTCTAGTAAAAAATATGTTGGTGCAAGTAGGAGTAAGATATTCCAGAATGTCATTGAAGAGACGGTCAGAAGAAAGAGGTTTGAGTGTAATAGTAAAGTTCTAAACAAAGCTTAACACGTAGAGTATGATGAGTAGCATCTATTCTAAGAAAATCATGCAAAAAATTCCTAATTGTGAAGTCAATAGAGCCTACCCAAGTTCTTGAAAAGCCCAAAGTGGGCTTCTTAGTCCTTTAGAGGTTAAAATTATATTTTACTTGATATAATTTTTGAAAATCCAATTTTAAAACCAAAAGTTATAAAACTAGTATGAAATAAAAATCCAAAAGTCATGAAACAAATTTTAAAAATTATTTCAATTTTTTGTGATTTTTAGCTTGTCTTTCTTACTTTGTATAGCACAACTTTTGGTCCCCAATAACATTTGAGATAATAATTACTCATTCCCATCACATCAATCTAATTTGCTATCTTAGAAAAAAGTTTAGGTAAATCATGAAAATGTAAAGTTCAAATAGATTGCATCATGTAAATTGAACTTACATCTACATCTATATCTATGTCTATATCTATACAAATATTTGAATTCATATCTATACATATATATATTTGTATACACATTTGTACATATATATATAACATAATTGTATATAGCCATCTAATATAGCCAGAGATTTCATTTTCTCTTGTAGCTTTTGCTCATCTTTTGGCTTGTAAGTAGTTTGTGGGTATTTTTGAAGGGATGGGGGGGGTACTTAGAGTGTCCATTAGAAACCATGTGCGAACAAAACTTTGGACCTCCTATATACTTTTTGAATTTCAAATTAAAAAAATAAATAGATGAATAGATTTTCCTACTTTGAAAGTTTATGTTTTGAATTATTGATATTTTTATTTGTTAATAATAATTAGTTATAAATTTTTGAAATAAAAAGATACATTGTAAAACTGAAAAATAACTTTCACACCCCTATATTATATAAGAAAAAATAGTCTAAAAAATGAACAAAAAATTTCAAAAAATAACACTCTATTGAAAGCTCATTTTGAGTTGAATATTGATTCAATGGTCATCTAAATGTGTTTTCTATAATTATTTGAGTTGAAAAATATGCCATTTTAGTTCATTTTCAACCTCTTCTAGAAATCATTTCATATTTTATTTGAGGTGGAAATTTTGGCAATAGAAACTTATAGTCATTATTAAACAATATTTAAAATTTTAGGTTGAAATTATAGTTTATTAGAAACCACTTCTTTGCACATGGTTTGTTGTAAGTGCACCCCGAGATAACATTAGTTTTTTCTCAAGTGCACAAATGGGATGTAATTTTGCAAAAAACACAATAAGACAAATAATGGGTTTTTTATGAATATTCTTACAATTCTCTTTTCATCATACAATTTTTTTCTAAAATTTCAAAATTTGGCATTTATTTTTAGAATTATTTTGTACCAAATCTTCAAGTACAAAAAGCATAAACAAACTTCAAGTCGTTGCTACCAAATTATTGTTATACAAGAAATATGTAAAAATCCAAAATAATTGTGTTCACCATCCATACTTGAAATCGAACTACTTGAGAGCCTTAGCCTCACTATATTAGAAAAATCAACAATTGGTGTAAGATGAACTAGTTCATTTTTTCAAGTTGTTGTCTCAAAATCAAAACTGGAAATAAATTACCAATTGGTCTCTATTTAAAAAAAATCTATTAAGAATAAAAGTACAAGAAGTAACCAAAGAATATTGATTCATCTCTTATATAATATGTACATTGTATCACATTTTCATTTGCACAATTTTTCATTCTTTTGTATTGGATAAACCTTAATGACATCAAAAAATCTTCTCAATGAAACCTTATATGTAGTTTGATGAAACATTTCTGGCTTCATCTATTACCATCTTTTATTGTTTTCATTTGTGTAATTTTCATTCATCGATTTTACTAAACTATAATAGAAGGAGTCATAGTTGAGAGACTTTTGATTTCTCCCCTCTCCCAACTCAATGAAACATCAAAATAATGTGTCGATTGCACGGAAAGTCATGTCCTATTGTTCTCTAATTCAGTAAAGCTTTGTTGTTTGGTAAAATAAACGATTACAAGTTCATTGTAGTAGACGAAATAAGAATATACTCATTGAGATGCATTGTAATTGATTCCATGAAAGCACATCATATGTTTACACCCAAATTTCTGGAGATAGGGGTGGTCATAGTTGAGAGTTCTATTAATTAAGCATTGTGATTGGTTAAGGTAGAAGGCTCTAAAATGGAATTGGCATTAAGAACTAATCCTATAAATGACTGTGAAATGGACATAAGTTGGTTATGAAATTGACATGTATAGTCATTCAATGAATCAAGGAAAAAAACATTATCAATTGCAAGAGCCAATTATTTTCTTTGCTTTCCCCATCTTTCTTTATAATTGCAAGTGAACCATTTATAAAAGACCTAGGGTCATAAATAGGGACTTATGACCCAACTCATTTGAAAATTCATAAGTAATTCAAAAATGCTTGGAAAAATACGAAACCACTTGGATTAGATTCCTCATCTATTTTTCTTTGTTTGAAAAATGAGATAAAATTATTCCCGTCCAATGAAATACAAGAAAAAGGCGGATCATCCCTTAGATGTGCCATTTCTGAGCCTCCTACCTTAACACAAATCTAGTTAAGTATTGTAGTCCCTGGGAGAATAGAAAACAATAAATTACCTTAACAAGGACTCTCCTTTATGACAACCAAGCATCTTTACAAGAAACCTTCCAAGTTGATGAAACCTTTTTGGCTTGATTCTAAGGTAGCTTTATCCAATACCAACCCTTAATCTAATACCACCCAAATGTAGGGCACTCATTAATTCTAAAGTGAAAATGTAAAACTACAATAAATGTCTTATTGTGAAGTTAAGACATGTACTACTATCATAGATTCTCATTCTAAATCAATGAGTGCCCTACATTTGTATGGAATTAGGTTAAAAATCAATATTGGATAAAGCTCTAACATAAATGTTTTTGGTGATATGTCGCTAGAATTGGACTTGATTCAACCAACAACTATAAGGCTATCGGAAAATCTGAAATTTTCTGGAGTAATGTTTTGGAAATTTTATTTAAACTTGGGGCAATAATTTGTCAATATTTTATTATTATAATAATTTAAATAACTCAAATAGATCAATAGGGATCAATTTATTTATTTAAATAGCAAAAATAGACTTCTTCATATCTCTACATCTCCCATATGTAAAATCCCAATAAATTTATGTTGATAAAGCTACCTTAGCATTATAAGGTGAAAACATCCCAAACCATCCGTGTACTCATTCCTTGATAAGTAGACTTTTATTGAAAGTGTCCTCCAAAGTACTTGAAGTAAATGGTTCCTATAATAAACTATAATTGATGGAGTGCTCATTCTTGAGATTATGGTTTTATGACCAATATGTATGATGAAATTTTTTTTTTCATTTTCCATAAAGTGGTGAAGTCGCGATATTAAATGTTATGGTGGTGCTCCAAGTTTCAACATTCATCCAAGTACTGGATAGAAAATGTGATACTACGTATTTGTAATTCACAATGTGGCAATTTCATCCAAAATTCTACTAAAAATTTCCTATAGGCTTGGTGCTAGGTCAAATTTTTTGGTGCAATTTTGCACCAAATCGCTAGGAAAACACACATTGATATGATGGTTTCAATGGCTTAGGGAGCTTCTACTTTGAAAATTCATAGTAATTACATCTCTTATGCAAAATTTGTAATAATGATAATAATAATTTTTAATTCATGATTTTCAACTACTAAAACTAAAAAATTTGGATATAGTTCTAATATGCAGGCCTCCAGTGACTCAAATCCGGAATCTCTTGATCTACCTACTATTTGGGAAGTCTTTTAAAGTTTTTTTGGAACTTTGCAGTAATCTTCCAAAGTTTTCTTGGAGCTCACTTGGGTTGATTTTCTATGGAAAACCTAATTTCTCTCAAGTCTCTTCCCAAGTCTCTCTGTGTTGGCAATCTCACTAATTTCATTTTGGTAACTTACTACTTGTTTTTCTATGAAGGGTCCATGATTTGAATCATTGGGGCCCCCATACTAAGACCATGCCAAAAATTTGCTTTTGGGTGTTTTCACCTTAATAGAAAACTACAAATATTGGCTGGTTTGGCTTAACCTCTAAATGCCCCAAGACCTTTTTGAGTTTCTAGAAATTTGCTTAAAACTGAACAAAAGTCAACATTTTAATAAGTTGTATCAATTTTTTTTGAATTGTAACTGTACAAATTCAAACTAGACATGTTAAGGATCACATAGGAAAAGAAAATACAATAATATCACTTATGGATTGAAAGATTATAATGCTTGATCATGAGGGTGTTAAAACTGCAATAGTGATTTGAAGTCTTTCAATCGTCTTTTCACATGCCAAATCTAAAAAGTTGGTCACCAAAAAAAATATGAGGTTATGGTTTTTCAAAATCTACTCTACAATTTTTTTTAAATGAATTTCTAATGTGATTTTTCCTCCAAGATCTAGTGTATTTGAGGCTCATTTCCAAGAGCCCTCAACACTACGGAAAGTCAAGATTGCAATGGATACCCTTGCACAAAATCTTGAATAGAAAAATCATAATCAATCATTTTCAAAATTGAATTTTTGATACTAAAACTAGACTTTCAGAAAAGAAAAAAGATAATCAGAAATATAAACTACTCAAAATAGTAATTTGGTTAGATTTTATTTAACTTCCAACTATTGTTGACACCAAAATTTGGTGCCTCTCGCTCGAGCATCGAGGGGTTAGAGCAGCCCCACAGCAACACGGGGAAGCGACTCTGTAAACATTTTGAGCCTTTGATTGTCTTCTGACAAAGAAAATCAAAGGCTCAAAATGTTTAGAGTGTGGCTTCCCCGTGTTGCTGTGGGGATGCTCTTAACTTGAATCTCTCTTTTCGAGTCACTTGACCGCTGACGCGTCTCTCCCAACATCGCGGAAGGCTGCGAGATGCCGAGATGCGCAGCGCGCCCCCCTCGCAAGAAATCGAAAGTGACGACGTCGGGAGTTTCGAATCTCTCGCGTCTCTAAAGCAATTTTCGCTTCAATACCACTGATCAGCCTCCCAATGAGTTGTCAGAACTTGTCGCCGCCTCTTCGGCAGTCTACAGTACCTGGAAATCCCACAACCCAACGACAAGGACAGACGCCAGCAAATGCAGAAGCTGCGGGCCACTCCGCAATTTCTCTCTTTTGCCTTTTTCACTTAGAATATGGCCTTCCTAGCCACTGACAAATCCTCTGGATTCATTCGTGTCAGACACTTGTGCCTCAGTCCGTGGAGCTTGCAACAGCTGGATTTCGAGCTTTCGTAGTATGTTCACTGAGCTTCAATTTCAAATCGGATTTGAAATGGCGGACGGAGGGAGTCAGTGTGAGTGAGGAGTTCAGGTCAGGTCGCCAGTGCAATTGGATTGCTTCGTTTCGGGGAAGTAGAAAAAGGTTCTTTAGTTTTTCTTCAGTTTAAGAGCTCTTTATTAGTTTCGAAAGGGGTCCGCTGTGGTCCATCCGTCAGGGCACGCAAACAGGTTGCAACAGGATTGTGACAGAAGCACGTACTCTTTGTCGTGACACAATTGTAGATTAGGCTTTTCATCACTGTGGGGGCCAGGGAGGAGTTGGGAGGAGTAGGGAGGAGTCGTGGGAGCTTTCAGTTAGTTGGTGGATGTCGGTGTATCTCCGATCTCTTCAGTTTCTTATGATCTCCTCCTGTTTCAGAACTCGATGTTGCACTTGAACAAGAAAAGCAACCCTATGCAACGGTTTGCACGGATTGAAAAGTAGGTTTGGAGTTGCAGAGTGTCGTGACGGTGTGTGAATGTGCCGATTCTGTAACTACGGCGCTGTAATTTTCTGGAGTAGGTGTGAGGTTCTTGTCCTTTTTGGTGAGGAGGTGTGAGGTTTAGGAGTTGTGGAGCAAATGACGTAGGAACGTTTGAGTCTGGTGGTGAGCTATGGCTGCGAGTATTCGTCATAAGCCATTAGTGGAAAGCAACTCAGATCTGGATCCCGGGAGTTACTCTCTGGAGAATTTCACGCTCTACGAGACACGAGCGGTATGTATCGACTCTTCCATTGCTCACTTATAGCGAGAATTTTAGATTGACAAACTTCCTCTGCAATTCCCTCCCATGAGTTCCAAAGAATTTGTAGCGTACTCGTCGACTGCTTCTTTTTGTTTCTTAATTTGTTCTCACGTTGCCTACAACTGACCGACCGTAACATTCTACAAGGCAGAGGTTTCTTGCATTAGAGCTATCGTGGCACCTTTTTGTCGATTACCAAACTATTTGTTTCGGTGGAAGTGTTATATCCTTCGAAGTAGGACTAATTGAAGTGCATTGTTGAATTGCTTGGTAGAAATACTATTTTGTTGGGAGGGACAAGACGAAGCAGCACTGGCAGGTGCTGAAGATCGACCGCACCGAAGCGACAGAGCTGAATTTGGTGGAAGATCCTGTGATTTATACCGAAGCTGAGTGCAGGCGGCTTCTGACGCGTGTTGCCGAAGGCAATAAACCTACTGGGGGGCTTCAACTTGTTACTAAAGCTTATGGCATCGTTGGTAAGTTAAAGCATCCGTAATTTTGTTAGAAAAATTGCTACTTAAACTTGATGAAATCTCACCTAATTATAGAGGCTTCTAAATTTCTATTTCAGGAAGCCCTGAAGAACCAGGAAGCCCAATTTGGGCATCGTGGTTTTATTGTAGGTCACATTGGGAGGTTTCTTGTTTTATTTTATTCATTTATTATTGACTATCATCTGCATTTTTCGTCTTTGATTTCGATGAATTTTATTTTTCACAATAAGTTCAGTTGAATTTGTTGTTATATGACCGTAAATCCTTGGTCCTTTAGGGGTTTAACTCAATGATTTGTTGTGTCAAGTTGAGTGTAAACAATGATGTGGTGCTGATTTGAGCATTGACTTCCCTGTGCATCGTTTCAGGGTTTATCAAGTTTATGGAGTCTTATTACATGATTTTGGTCACCAAGCGCCGGCAGATTGGATCAGTATGTGGGCATGCGATATATTGTATAGAGGAGAGCCAGCTCATATCTGTGCCACACCCGTCTGTGCAGACTGAAGTATCACATTCAAAAGTGGAGCTTAGGTTTGCTTTCCCTCTCTTGGATCTGTTTTCTTCAATTGATTTTCATCTTTTACTGTTGCTGGTATCTTTAATTTGAACCTTGCATCTGCACATCCTTCTTAGATCATCTTTGAAACAGGTACAAGAAGTTGTTGTTAGGAATGGATCTTACCAAAGACTTCTACTTCAGTTACACGTATTGCATAATGCGAAACATGCAAGCAAATGTCCGGCCATTGGATGACGACCAGGTGCCATATGACAACATGTTTGTGTGGAATGCTTTTCTCACGAGCGGTATCCGACTGGCTTTGAATAATACTCGGTGGACTGTTGCCCTTGTTCATGGCTTCTTTGAGCAGGTAACTGTCATTTGCTTTCCTCTTTACCTCAAGAACTATAGATATCTTGTTAGAATTCCTATCTGTTTCAGGATTCCAATTTTATTTTCTCCAATGCACCTCCGTACTTTTCAATGCTTTTCGTAACATCATGGCAACTCCGCAAGGGGAAAGCATTGTTTGGTGGTTCAAGTTCATTCGTCTTGTTCGAATCCTCCAGTACATCGGCATACTTCTTTTGATGGACGAAACAGTACACATCTTTATTTGATGCAACGAAATTTTTGTGTACGATAGAGTTAAGTTACAGCTCTTCAATAGTATGTAGTACTACGAAATGTTTGCTACGAGTACTTGAGGAAAAGAACATGCAACTTCTTGAGCATTTCTGAAGATCTGATAGTAAATAATAAATTAATCTTTTTGATAAAATTTTCACTTTAGTATCTGGATTAATGTAGTGACGACTGTTTGCTGGAGACCCCACATTGCATCTTAAGCAGAAAGAATTTTCTTATGTTATTAGTATCTGATATGTTGGAATAAGTTTTAAGCTGAGATCTTTCTGTTGCAGGAAAAACTATCAATTTTTGGTCGCATATTTGTCATAACGCTGATTGGAAGACGGTCCCGACACTTTGCTGGAACAAGGTAAGTGCTTGTGCGAACCTTGGTATGCTTTGGCGCTGCATGATTTTACTAGAACTCATATCGAGTATACTAGCCCTAAAGTGCCTCAACAAAAATCAGAAAGTTCACTTTGGAAACTATAATCAATAATTATAACTTTCAAAACATGCATTTGTCGTTCTAATATGAAGGGCATGGATTCTCCTTTTATTGGTCCATATTGTTACGAACCTTGGAGTTTCCTAAATGGTTCATTTGAACTTCTTTAGATACGGAATTTGCCATCTAGGTATTCAAGGTAGAATTATTTATTACTATTTCGTCCCCGGTAATCTGAATTAAGCCTTTATTGTCGAATGTCTTCAACCTTTCACATTGTCCAATATGGCTGTAAAGTAACAGAGCCTTTAGTGAATGATTTTGAGTCTTCTGACGGCGATTCAAAGATGCACATATATGACACTAAGATCTCTTCAAGTCTTGACTCTGAAAATTCGCAGAAATTACAAAAATTCTCCAAATTAGTTCTATTTATGAAAACCTATGATTGCGCTTTGTTTTTAGATGAATAATAACCTCTAATTGTGATTTTGACTCTATCTATGGATGCACACCAGCTTAAACGAACGGGTTTAGGGATGAGCATGAAATGAAGAGCTCCTTTTACTCACTCTCTGCAGGTACTTGAAGAGAGGTGTCAACGACAAAGGTCGCGTGGCAAACGATGTAGAGACAGAGCAGTTAGTTATGAATGAGGAGACTGGAATTGGGCGAGGCACTGGGCAAATTAGTTCCGTTGTGCAGCATCGGGGCTCCATCCCCCTTTTTTGGTCCCAAGAAATGTCACGACTGAGTCCCAAGCCTGATATCATACGTAAGTGCAGGCCACATGGGTCCTAAGTACTCATTTTGTGTGTATTACTACCAACCTCCCCTTCTCGCTGCACTTTTTTCCTCAAAAAGTAGTATGTTCGTGATGTGCAGGGCTTTCGATTACTTTTTTTGCAGCACTCGAATTCATATTTATCTTGCCAGTGACTGTGAAGGGAGTTATGAGTCTAGACTTCCATTTTGTATAACGATATAAGTGAAAAATAAGTTGAAATTGCATATAGTTACTAAGGATTTGATTACCTGAAGTTTGATTTGTTGTTCTACCAAATTGCAGTACAAAGATTTGATCCTATATATCATGCAACCAAGCTCCATTTTGAAGATCTTTCAAATAGATACGGCAATCCAATTATCATCTTAAGCCTTATCAAGGTCTGCTTTCTGCTTCGTGTCTCAAGTTCTTTCTGGTTATAGCTTTATTCTGTCCTCATGAATTTCAAGGTCATCAGAGATATTTTTAAACCACTTCTGTATACGAGTGCATCACAAATATTGGATAACTCTTTTCAAAAGCTGGGCAAACCAGAATTCATGATTCTCTCAAGTATTCTCTCAGTAATGATGAGCTGAATGGAGTGGACAATGTGATTGATTTCAGACAGTGGAGAAACGGCCTCGAGAGATGATGCTGCGTCGTGAATTTGCAAATGCAGTCGGTTACCTGAATCAAACATACCCCGAGGACAGGCGGCTAAAATTCATACATTGGGATTTTCACAAGTTTGCAAAAAGGTTGATTTTATATTGAAAGATTTCTCTTTAATTGACTTTTTTGGTTTACAAACGTGCAACAGTAAACACTTTGCAGTCTCTTTGACAGAGACCGAAATCATGACTGCAATCCGTTGTGTATGTTAGTGGCAGTAAATCGGCCAATGTACTGGCAGTTCTAGGAGGTGTGGCAGCTGATACCCTCGATCTCACGGGCTTCTATTACAGTGGTAAAGCACCCGTCTCCAAAAGAAAGCCGCAGCCGACTCTCATAACGGCGACTTCAGCGTAAGTGACTGACCTTAATTATCCCCTAAAGACTAAGGTTTAATGGTTTTAAAATGATCAGTTCGATTGATCACATAGTGAAAATTATTGTCCATATGGCGTCCAAGTCTTGCTCTTACGACTATATGTTTTCTGATACAGAATTCCACCAGGGAGAAAATCTCCATTGAGAGATCGACCCTTGGCTTTGGACGTGGGGAGCCGGCACTTATCCATGGAGTTGACCGGTTTATATTCCGTTCCAGGAAGTAGCAGTGTGAATAGCAGACTAGTAGATTTACCCGACGTTGAGCAACAGCACCCCCATGTTGACAAGGTGCGTGAGCCTCGCTATCAAAATGGTGTTTTGAGGACGAACTGCATCGACTGCCTTGACCGCACCAACGTTGCACAGTACGCTTATGGTCTTGAAGCGTTGGGACGCCAACTTCAAGCTGTTGGTTTAATAGATAGCCCCAAGATTGACCCTGACAGCGGGGTTGCAGCTGCCCTGATGGACATGTATCAGAACATGGGAGACTCTCTGGCGCTTCAGTATGGTGGCTCTGAGGCTCATAACTATGTAAGCTCCTCTTTCACCCTAGGATTGAATTTCTTTTGGCATCCACCCTGTTCCGTCACCAGGAATAACTACCAAACAGCAATGTTTTCAATATGGGATGATGAAACTCAAAAAATCCTAATTGAATGATCCAAATTCGAATTGCATCCTCTATTTGGTTCCATCTTCTCTCTGGTCACATAATGGGAAGTATTGGAGAAGCCTCTAGTTACTTTTGACACGTCCAAATTAATGTGCATTTATATTTGCAAATTGCAATTAGTTTAGTGGGATATATATGTTACTTGACTTCCTAAAAGACTTTGAATGTTGTTTGAATTCATTATCAACTCTTGACCTCTGTATGTCTTATCGCACATCTCCAATGTTTGAATTGATTATCAATCAAGTTTGTAGGGGTTTGGATAGTTTGGAATGGTTTGCTGTACTCCAAATACGCTTTTTTTAAGCAGATCAAAGGAAAATTTTCAAAATGAAAATTAGGGGTGGTCGTAGAGGATTTCTTTAGTAATCCATTTATGTTGCCTGCCTTCTGTGAGGCACGAAGCAGTCTTAACTGGAAGTTATCATGCTTACTCTGGTCATGGCCGCAAGAGGAATCATACCGGGTTTTACCCTGACGTAGATATTGATCTCAGCTGCCGGTTGGTAGTAAAAATGCTTGCCGCTGAATGTTTTAAGTGACGACAACAGGTATTTCCGGAGAGGCAAGGGAAGTGGAAGGCCACAACACAGTCGCAAGAGTTTCTCAAGTCGATCAGGCGATATTATAGCAATACTATCACGGATGGCGAAAAACAGGATGCTATGAACTTGTAAGATACCTTCACGTGTGTTTATACCGCAATTAGAAATGTAAACGGCAAGTTGCTGGTTAGTGGTTTACCCCTAAACACCCCAGCTAAAATAAAGGAAGATCACTTTGGAATCTAATAGTCAGTTATAGTGACTTTTTCAACATGTTTCTATTGTTCATACATGTAGATGTGATTTCTTTCTACTGGTACATTTTGTTACCTTCCTCTGAGCTCCCTCAATGGTTTATTTCAACTCCTTAAGATATGGAAGCGGGGAAAGTTGCTGGTCTAGTGACTGAATTCAGGGTGGCGTCGCAATGAAATGTTGAATTCGGTCGCCCTCGTTATCTCTTACATTACCCAAGATCTACTTGTGAAGTCTTACCTGGAGAGTTTATTGATTGGCCAGATCTTAACATGTTTGCTCTCATACAGGTTCTTGGGCCACTTTCAGCCACAAGAGGGAAAGCCTGCTCTTTGGGAATTGGAAACCGACTATTATCTACATGCTGGCGGCCGAGGAGAGGAATCTTTTCTTGAACACAAGTAAGGAACGACTTTCTTGAACATGAGCTATAGTCTACAAGTTATGGTAGTAGCTTATGAAGGCCAATAAATTTTAGACCCTTTCGACAAGTCCATTAGAAGGAATCGTTTTCACTCATGTAATGTTTTTTTCGAGTTTTTCGTTCATGCATGTTACTGTTAAACCTTTGTTGCGTAAGTTATATCGTATAAATTTAGCATTTATTAAAATCTTTGTGGAGGACATACAACAACTAATCAAAAGTCTGAGTAGCTCTATTCTTCCATATTATGTGGGATATGAATATATTGTTTGGGTTGGCTTCACCTGCTAAAAGTTTGTGTGCTGCAGTTGAGTGTACATGAAGTATAGGTGGTTGAGATAGAGCCAATTCTTTCATATGAACTACTGAATAAATGCATGCTGAAATATCTAGGTCAACCAAAGCGGCCAATACGAAGCCCTTGGTGAATTCGGAAAAATCCCGAAAGAGCAAGCTTTGTTCTGCATCCCCGTTCGAAGAAGATTTTCACCGCCTAAAGCTGACGTCATTTGATAAGCTTCAGGTTTGTATAAATTTATTTGTTCCCTTCTTAGTTCTTAGTTTACGCGGCTCATGTGTCATTATAAATTTGTTTGTTTCCTTCTCAGTTCTTAGTTTACGCGGCTCATGTGTCATGGTAAGCGATATTAAATTGTAGATAATAAATTTAGCTTCTAACATCCCTCATATTTTGCAGCGTTATCATTCTTGTTTGTTAATTTATTAGATGGTTACAGCTTTAATATTGTATGCATATCTGCGTACCAACTATTTGCATGTGATTCTACTGTGCAGGCGACTTGTGGATCTGCTAAGAGTGTGCGCATGTATGGAGATTCTGGGTTCAAGAGGAGCACAGTCGCTGGAGTTGCAAGCGATGCTGCGTAAGTTAATTGCTTTCTTTGGTGCCTGCTACTAAATATCCCTGCACCAACCAAGTAGCGCCAATCAGCTAACTAGAATGACTATCAAATTGATGCTAGCTCCTGCTAATTAACTTGCATTGATTTTTGCATTGATTTCCAACAATTAAGTAAATTCCCTAATTTTGGATAAGTAAACGAACGGTGGCTATTCCAATGCTTTGAAGTGGTAAATCTGCCTGCAACAGTCAAGTAGTTGCAATAGTTAACTTGAAAGTCTAGCTTCTCATTAGTTACCTTGCAAGAGTGCAGGCACAAAATAGGTTATTTTAACTTCCAACAGGGCATGGGCCTTAACACTCCAATTAGCTATGTTGGTTGGTGCGGGCAGGGCCTTAGTTGGACAGACCTCTATTCCATTTGAGATAGAGCCATGGAGGTGCTCACACGCAGTATTTGCCTAGAGTAGAATGTGTGATTTAGAGTCTTTATGTATACTGCATGAGGTTCATGGCCACTTGATGAAGGACTGTTGCCCCATTATGTTTACAGGGAGGTGCAGTTAAAAACTCCAAACTGGCTGTATGGTGAGCGGAAGCAGGAGGATACCAATTTGGAGAAATCGGATGCCAATACAAATATAGAAGCTCATGCGACACAGAGAAAGAATGGGCAAGGATTTGGGGATTTGGATTGGCTCACATCATTGAGTCCATATGCAGAAGAAGAGCTCTTCACCAGGTATGTGTGCATTCCTTTTGGAGATATACGTAGTGTGCTGTGGTTTGTGGATAACTTAACCCCTAAATGCCCCAGAGTAAAATAGAATATCCTAAATGATTTATTCAACTCTTATATATATGAAAGCTGCCATTTTTGGCCATTTGAGCACTTAGGGATTAAAGACGTAGTTCATCGACTACTACGTTACACATTTGAACTGATTAAACAGATAAAGAGACTTGAAGGCTGTTTTATGGGTATTAATACAAATTTGTTTGCAGTCGCATGAATAAAATGTAATGTTTTGGATTTGTGTTTTCTTTATGGATGAAGGTATGTTCGCATGGGATTAAACGAGGATGATTCGTGGTACGGAACCAGTATCCTCCCTGGTACTGTAGAAGGAAGCGAAGCCAACCAACACTACCTGGAGTGCTGCAAGGTTTTCCTACTCATACCTCAGCATATAATTTGCTTTCATATCATGTACCATATATTCCAACAAGGCTTTCAATATTTTTAGACTGTTTCAGGAACTTTAATACAACATTAAGGGAATTTCCTCCATGATTCATGAGGTCTCCTTATGGTCATAGTGATCATACTGATTGGATCGTCTTCATGATGTTGTTTACACATTCTTGAAACAATCTAATATTACCAACCCTGTTAATCTTTTTTGAAGTTATTGTGCACTTAGTCTCCAGTTATTGAAGTATTTGGGTTATTACCTTGAGTTTGAAGGTCCATTATATGGTAAGAACTCAGATTTTATGAGCTCAGAATCCAATTGGTGTTTTTCCAGGGACCGCAACATGATTTTGAGGATCTAACGAGCAGCAGAGGAATGGAGTCCTCGTTCCAGTCAGTTTCGGAGCTGTTTCATTTAAATGACGAGGAAATGGTGAGGTTGGCAATGGAAGCTGCTCTGAGCCAGTATAACAGCATCGGCACCAGTGAGTTCTACAATCACATGTCTGAAGATGAGACCCCTTTAGGCTCCACCACGGCCTTCTATGACTCGCTTCCGCGGGACAACCAGCTTTGCAGAGTTTTGTCATGAGTTCGAGGTAAGTACATCTAATTGCAACACTAATCCCAGATCAATCTTGCCTAAAATTCACATAATCTGAACTTGAGTGCTTAGAGTTGATTTTAGATACCTATAATCAGTACTTTTAAAATTCATGCCGGTAATCTATTCATACGATGTCCAAAAATACATGCTAACTTGCATTGGAGTCCTTTCAATGGCCAATGAAATCCAACAAAAATTAAGGCAGTCTTAACAGTAAGAACTATTCTTAGATGCTTATTTGGACGCTTGTAGGTTTACACACGTTATAATCAGCTGCTGATCTGGAGCTTCCTACTTCAGCCACCGTCTACAGTGCAGCCGACCAGTTCTTGGCGTCCTGATTCAAAGGAGGATTCAGGGATGTGATAGTGCATTTCTTAATGGCACAACTTGTCTATTCATTTTTTCGTGAAGCTTGGTGCATCATATTGCACCATTGTTGTATTATACGGAGACTAAGAGTCTACCAGAAAAGGTTGTTTGGAGCTGCTTGGATACAAAATTGATCGTGACAAGTGGAGACGGAAAGCAACGAAAAAGAAAATCTTATCTTCGGCACCCTCTGCAAAGGGTGACGGAGAGCTTCAGCAGAGCAGGCGATGTATAGCATTCGGCAAGGATTTGGAGGTATGTATACACAGTTCAGTTACAATATGTAACATAGAGGAGTGAAACAATTCACTACACATCAGAGGACGAGAGTTATCTTTGATATTAGATATTGTAATAATAGCAGCCTGTTGTGATTGCAGCAATACTTCACAAAGAATGCTGCATATTGGTTCCTCATTTTTCAATTATAACAAGTCAGTTTTGTGGTTTAAGGCGACGCCTGCTTGTGACTTCAAAATTATTATCTTAAGAGACAGGAGATTGTTTTTTTGAATCTCAAATCTGTCATTCTTGGGTTTCATGTTTGTTTTTTTCTTCTTCACCCATCCCGTAAATATTGTCTCAAATTACACAACGTCGTTTATTTATGCAAGGGGAAGCTGTTGTTTGCTTATTATAAACAGGGGAGTTCTGCAATGTAGTTGAACAGGAAGTGCCTTGTTGCCCAGCAGTTGTTGTCCTTGCTCACTGTATTTGTTATACCCATGAACTTGTTGCAACCGTCAGTTTCTGCCACGCAATATGGCAAACTTAGGAAAAACTTGTTCAAAGAACCATCCTATGAATTTTTCCATACTAACAGACAAAGTTTTGCAGTTTCCTTTCGAACTTCAGTTTGTTTGCAACGCGGATTGTAAGTGAGGTACCCCTTGGGCACCAAGTTTATCACTCTGTCAGCATCTACAGGAGATGTCATCAAACAATCACGGTAGCAATACTTATTAAGATGCTTTCCACTTTTTGAGTCGCCACGTGTCATGGTCCTAACCAGAACATGTACACGCGTCACCTTGCCAGTAAGTTTTGTAACCGTGCTGATGCAGCAAAAGAGTCTTGCCACCTGATATACGAACTTGTTCAGTTTGTCAGAATTCGGACACCAAACTCTTTTGATAGTTTGATGTCCCTTTTCTGTAATATCACATCCTCTATTCTCTTACCAAATTCTAGAATACACACATTTTTACTCTTATAAAAATGGGTTTGTTTATCATGTTTTCAATTTGGTTAGGTATGGTATATTTTAACAGCACCTAGAATCATCCGAATAAGCACTTTGGTATGGTATGCATTATTAATCTTAATTTTTGGGGAGTCTTTTGGGGAGCCAAAAGATTCTTTTGGCGTACAATTTTTGGACATCACATGAGTAAACTATGAATTTTTGTAGTGCTAGAAATAGAAGTACAGGTAGAACTTCTTTTAGTGCATGGTGTTGAAACTATGCATTAATAGGTGTAATGAATGAAACCTAACAAATGTCAACTTCCAACACTACTTTTTTAAAGAATTTCCTTCAAATTAGCCCCACCTATGAACTCCATTATAATTGCAAGTTGTGCACAAAGAGAAGATGCAGTAAGAGAGGTTCTACTTGTATTCAAAATCCATTGTAGGCACTCATGTTTTTATGGCTGATTTTTTAGGCAAGAACCAAGATAGAATGTTCTTGCAAATAAGTTATAAATAGGTGAGATTATCTTAGTTATTTAATGCCATTTAAGTCTTCACACCCTTTATATAAATTAGAATTAAGAAACTAATCTACATAAAGGTTGTGAAGACTTAAATAAATAAATAAAAGTTTGAATATTGACAAATTTATGGATTAGCACCTTTTTATATTTTTAACTATTTTTAACTATTTTGCTCTTTTTAATACTTCAAAATAAATAAATCTTTCAAAAATTTGAAAGTAAAGCAATGACATTTCATATAATTTGAATTTCAAAATCAAATTATCATTTCAATATACAATTTTTGAAATTGACCTAGGAATATAATAAACAAGTTATTAGGTACAATTGTCTACAAAATTTCATTTGAAATGCTTCAATATTTGTTTGGTGTATTGGTCCAAGGTATTATAAAAATTATATCACAAAGGAAAGGAAAAGGTATTTTATGTAGGGCAATTCCCGTCAAAGAAGGATTTTATGGCAAGAAATATTTTGACAAGGAGTACTAAGTCTGACTAAGAGGGCCATTTTTGCCATAAGTCCTAAAGGATTGTCCAATATAAACTATAGTGGAAAATGAAGAAACCAATGACAATTGTAGATGTTGTATAGGTCATCCATTAGGGCAAATGAAAACCCCTTATATCATATGGTTTATAATTGTATTCTTCTTCATATACAATTCATTGTTATCTTGTAAAATACACAGCTACTAAAAAGATAAAAAAGAATGGTGCAAAATAAAAAGAGAGGAAATTCTCAAGCCCTACGTTTAGTAAAATCCAAAGGATAAAAAATTGTGCAGATGAAAACCTAACAAAAAAATCTCGTAAAATTGTTAAAATAATAGATATGAGAACAAATCATGTTGCCATGCAAAGGCACCAAAAAGGTTTCTTCAACCTACATGGATGTTTAATATGAATAGACAAATGAAAAATCATGTCAATGAAAATGAGATGCATAAAAGAAGTTGTAAAATTATTTAGACAAGGGTTGCTAGTATGTGAGATGAGGAGCATGAGTACATGAGTTTAGAGTAATATATCTTTCATACTCACATACTTGCACTGTTGGAATTACTCTAAGAATAGGGTAGCTTGCTCAAAAGTTCACGAGGGGTGCTTTGTCAATACAAAGCATCTATCCCTCTAGTCCCAAACAATCTTTTTTATTTTAGCATCATGGGATGAAAGTGCACCAATTGAAAATAGATCTCCACTTTTTGTTTAAGTAAAAGTTTAAGGCCGTGGCTTTAGACCATGGTCTATTATTAATGGTCCATGAATTTTCCTTTTCTAATTAAAATATGGATGAAGCCACTAAATTTGATAGAAAAAAATGCATAAATATAACTAATTGTAAAGTAGTTTTCCGTCAAAAGATGGATGTAAAAATATGATTTTACCAAATTTTAAGTGAAAACCAAAAAAGCACTTTGTCAAAAAAGTTTAAAAAAAAATTACTTTTTTGAGAAAGCCCTCCAACAAAGTCTGTACGAAGCCTTGACTTGGTAGAGAACGTTCTCAACAAAGGGCCGGCGTGCTGCCGACGTCTGTCGCCCTGCACCTTCCAGTCGCCCTCCTGCGCATCCTTCCCTCGCCGAAGTTACCTTCGAACCGACGTCGCGGACATCCGTCGCAACCCACCCACAAAGTCCATCCTTCGCAATTTCACACCCACAACAACTCCTTCCTCTCACAAATCATATTTCATTTGTAATCCCAGCTGCAATCACAAACATAGGAGAACGGAGAGACAGAGAGAGAGACGCGCACACACACAAACAGCGCTCGTGAAGCTTCGAATTTCATCACAACTTCAGGTATGTTAAATCATCCTTGAGTTTTAATTCTTTCGGGATTCAGTTGCGTATTTGGGATGCAAACTGTGGGTAGCAGTTGTGGTTGAAGCTATAGTTGAGCAGATGTTTGTTTTCTTCTCGTTCTGAATTCTTCCGTTCCGTTCCGTTTGTTTTTTTACAGTTAAGCTTGGTAGGATTTTGGGTTCGACTCTGTTTAAGGACTTTGTGGGTTCTGTTTCTGAGGCGGCATGGTCGAGTCTTGGAGGTCGTGATTTGTATTTACAAGAGTGTATTGTGGTTGGAGCTAGAGTGGAGCAGAAGTTTGTTTTCTTGTCGTTTTGAATTCCCCCGTTCCGTGTGTTTTTCGTAATAATCAAGTTTGGTAGGATTTTGGTGCTCGACTTTGTTCAAGGTTTCTCTGCGTTCTATTTCTGGGGCGGCATACTCTACACTAGGAAGTATTGGTTTTGTATTCATAAGGAGTGTGTGTTCGAAGAGGAAGTTGCGCTTGAGAATTGAGACTAAGAAGTTTGTTTGCAAATTTGTTGCTTCTGCAGTTGAATTTCGGCTTGGAACTGCAGTCGGGAACTAGGGTTTCGTTTTGGAATTTTTTCGGTTGGAGCCCTTTTTGGAAGGTTCTCTCGGAGGCGTTTTTAGGGTTTTTGAAGGCGTGTGAGTATGTCGTATAGCCAATACACGCCCCCGGGACCGACGGCTCCCTCTTACAGTTCCGGTCAGGGTTACAATCAGGGTTACAACAACCAATCTTACAGTAACGACACTTACAATCCTTACGCCCGGCAACAAAGCGCAGCTTCTCCAGCTCAATACGGCAATTCCAGCAGCAGCTATGGTGGCTACCAACAACAACCTCCCCAAGGCTACCCCACGCCACCCGCAAGCTCTTACTCCCAAACGAGCTCCTACTCGCCAGCCAGTACATACTCGCCTGCCAGCACATACGGGAGCTCTTACCCTCCCACAAGTCCTTATGGCGCCCCCCCATCATCATCTTCCTCAATGTTTCCTCCCAACACAGACTCAGCTATAATTCAAATCTTCCAGCAAGCAGATCTTGACAGGAATGGCACAATCGACCCGAACGAGCTCGGACGTTTACTCTCCCAAGGGCGTGAGGCTTTCACTCCTCGCACAGTCCGCCTCATGGTGCACCTGTTCGCTGAGAATCAATCCGACCCCACACGAATTGGACGCACGGGGTTCGTGAATTTGTGGAAGGAGCTCGGTGTATGGCACGAGAAGTTCATGGAGTTTGATAGGGATGGGAGTGGGACTATTGATGTGCAGGAGTTGGAACAAGTGTTGCGTAGTAAACCGTTCTACTTTGCGATACCGAACTCGGTGTTGGACATGTTGGTGAAGAAGTATGACCATTCGGGGTATGGATATGGCAAGAAGAGTATTGGATATGGGCAGTTCGTCGAGTGCGGGTTTATTGTGAAGGGGTTGACGGAGAAGTTCAGGGATCATGATCGAGCGAAGAATGGGAATGCTGCGTTTGATTACACGAGTTTCATGCTTATGGTCATCCCTTACATCGCTGCCTAGGGAAGGAGGAAGTCGTTTTTCCAGTTAGGGTTAATGATTCGTAGTGTACAGGTAGGGGAAGCTCATTTTGCTTTAGAAAAATCGGAGGGTTTTGTGTGGGTTTTGTGTCATGTTAGCATCATAGATTGGGAGAGAGATTTTATGTCAACGACTTGAGGAGTTTGATTCTGGAAGAGGTTAGTATGTGCAGAGGTATATATATGTATTCGAACTCAGTTGTAGACTGACACTTCCAACACCTGTGTATAGGTGCTTGCAATTCTTTATGTACCCGTATATGACATCGAGTCTAATCGACCTCAATTTTTTGTCAATAACATTTCATTTTTGGGAAGCCGTTGGCTGAATTATCGGTTTGTACAGGGAAGCTAATGTTGCCTTTTTAACCCTGTGAGGATGATGACTTCACTGAAACCTTTGGTCCAATAATTAGAGTATTTTGGTGACTACCTCGGCTACGAGGGCCACATCATTCCAGGGTTAAAGTGATGTTGGCATCATCGATTTGGAGAGAGATTTTATGTGATGAGATTTATTTTCTGGAAGAGGTTTATGTATTTGAACCCTGATTCAAACTAAGTCGTAGACTGAACTTCCATCACCTGTGTGTATTTCTTTTTCTTGTACTCGTATATGACATCGAGTCTAATCAACCTCAATTCTTCTTCAACATCTTTTCATTTTAGGGAGGCAGTTATCGGTTTTGTACAGGGAAGCTAATGTTGCTTTTTAAATAATGTTGGCATCATGTTGGAAGAAGATTTCATGTCATGAGATTAGTTTTTGGAAGAGGTTAACCCCTGAGCGCCCAAGGGGCCAAAATATGGCCTCTCCATTTTTGAAAGATGTCCTTGTTTGACTCTTATAATCTTTTCAATGGTATGGTCAAAGGACACGTCCTTCTCCATGTATCTTTGGACATGTCTCTACTATCAATCAGTACAGTCAATTAGTGTAGATCTTTTTTTAGGTGAATTTAATTGGAATGGGTATAGAAAGGTTTGGATTTTTGTGAACATGGGCTGAGCGCTCAGGGGTATGTGCAAAGGTTATTATATTTGGACAAAGGCACATATTTGACACTGATTTAGTACATATTTGTACGAGTCTGCGTCACCCATTATTGAGTATATTCCTATTATGAAACTAGGCATACTTTCACACATGTTTGTTGACAAATGAAAGAGGATCTTAATTTATCCAAGAGTGAACGAATTGAATAGTACATGTAGAATCTCTCACTTACTATACCTTCTCTTTGTCCATAACTTGCAGTAATGGAGTTAGTAGGTGGGGCCAATTTGAAGGACATTCTTTGAAAAAGTAATGTTGGAAGTTGACCATTGTTAGGTTTCATTCATTATACCTCTCTTTAGTGCATAGTCCCAACACCGTGCACTAAGCAAGGTTCTACCTATATATGTAAAAAGCTATGAGGACTCAAAAGTTGTAGATATTCAGAAATTGTTTCTTCAACAATGTATATGTGTAATTGATTAGAGGTGTAAACTAATTGTACATCTAATCACTAGCAGTTTGGAATGCCTCAACCATTATCGTTAAAATTGACCAACAAAAGAAAATGATTTCATCTAAAAATTCTATAGAAAGATTGGTATACCGTACATGAAGGTCTAATTCGGCACTTGAGTGCCGAAATTGAATTTCCATGTTAGATTCTCAAGGGTCCACATCACCTTAGATCATTTACAAGATGACATTTGACACTTTTTTACAAAAATGACTTAATTTTTGCCAATTCTAACCTTTATGTAGGATATCGGAAAAAAAATCACATTGCATTTGATTTGGTAATAAGTTGTAGAGCATAAATTGTTAAATGTAACTCACACCTTTAGTTGAGTGAATTGAGGCTTTTGTGCAAATTATTATTGGAGTATAATTTATAAAATGATTCAATTCAATTTCTTGTTCAACAATTTTGTCTTTGGAGTTTACAACTACAAACCATGATGTGACTTTATATTTGTGTTGTTATAGAATGGAAGAAATGAATTACATATGTAAAGGTGATTATGTAGTTCCAGTAAAGCTTCCTCCACAATCCATGTTCATATGATAATTTTCTTTGGTTTTCTCTTCAAATGCCTTTGGCATAGAAATTTTTCTTTCATTCTAATAAGTTTGCACTTCATTTTTCAAAAATAATATACGACTCACATATTTATCTTCTTTAGTTACAAATTTAAAAGGTACTTTTCAACATGCCTATAATTGATTTTTTTTAATTAATTTTTTAAATTGATATCATTCAACACCCTATACTTTGATATCTTATTTACATCATATCAAATATTTGACACTTGAAAATAAGTGATGCTTAGACTTGGAATGACCTACTTGACAACCTCAATTTGTGAAAATCAAGCCCAATTTGACATATTAATAGTTAATGAAAAGTTGTATTGTATAATTTCATTTGTATTTTGATTACTTTAAAAAAAGTTGTGTATCTTATCATGTTTATCATTCACCTTACAAATTGCAATAGTCAAAGGCTTGGATTATTATTCATGTAATAGTAATGTGAAAGGATAATATCATATTCTTAGTTTACAACAATTTGAATACCGTAGTCTCTTTTCAATTTCAACAGAAATCAATTGTTTTTCGAGGATATCAAAATTACAAGAAATCATAATGATGATTGCCAAAATTCTTTAAAACTAAAAGTGTCAATTGCCAAAAATATGACCAATGTTAGTAAGAAAGTTCAATGTAAAGTCCAAAGACTCACATGAAGAAGTTTTTTGATGGGGACTTGAAGGAATTTCATGATTGACATCACACAAAAATGAAGGATGGAGAGATTGTTTTTATAATGAAATCCATGGTCCATCATGAACCCTCAAAGGATATGGAATAATTTGAAGATGAGAGCTTAACCACTTATTGTCAAAAAGTAGTAATTGTGTTCAAAGTAGAATTTCAGACCTCATTTTGGCATAGTAAAATAACATTTTTCACAAAACTTTGAACTAAAAAAAGTTGAGAAATAAATTTAGCTTTCATCTTCAAAAATCATTTTTTGATTATGAGCCTCCAAAAAAAATTCATGAACAAAATTCAAAGGGGATGTTTGAAAATGTCAAGGAAAATGTCCCTTCCAACTCCTCCTTGAAATTTGTCCATAACTTTTTAATGGAGGCTCTAAATCTCAAATTTATTGTTCAAGAAACTTGAAATATATCAACTTTGCATTTCACGGTAGTCTACTACCTTATCTAATTTTTTTCTATTTTTCTTTTTGGTCATTCAAGTGAAGGTTTATGAGACATGTGAGTGATCACCTTTGAACTTTGGAGCTATGATTAACTTCCATAAAGGCACATGGCAAGCATCTAAAGTAAGCTTGAGTGCGTCATGTGTTAGCCTAAACAAAATGTGCACAAATTCATTCCTTTATAATCAAATTGACAGTTACTGGAATTGGTTTCAATTAATCACTTTTTCAAGTTCTCGATAGTCAAATATCTAAATCTTAAACCAAATTTTTACTAATGATATAATCTATATAAGTTATATATACTTACAAACTCTTATTGTAGTTTCTTTTAAAATTATAGACTTCGATCAATGCTTGTCAATATTTAGAAATGAAAAATTGGAAAGTCTCATTTTGCTCAGTATTTCAAAATCTATTTATCATAATCAACATTTGTAAATTCACTTCCATAAATAAAATAAGCATATTGTACCTATATTCTGAATCTTCACAAGATGACTATTTATTTCACTTACATATGAATTTTCATTTTGGTATAGTAATTCAAACAACATTTTAATTCATGTTAATTGACTAAGGAATTTACTCCCTCATAATTTAGAGGAACCACATGAATGAAGAAGGGCTAAACATAATTAATATTTTATAGCATATTTAAAAATATTCTGTAAATATTTTCAAAGTGGATTTACAAATTCCTATTTCAGAAATAAAATTATATAATTTTTACCTTGAATGAATTAACAACACCCTATTTTTTAAATCTTGTAGTTTCTAAATGTACCATCCAAGATCAATTGATATCATGACTAAAAACATGTAGTATTAATAGCTTTATTTGATTTTTTTGTTTATTAAATAGGTTAAAGACTCATTAAAATTTTCAGTTTATTATTTTTATACCAAGTCTTTGTTTTAGTTTAATATACATCTTCTTATTTTATTCTTTACTATTAATGAAGCATGACTATACCTACTCATGAACTTTGTTTGTAACATGAATGTGAGATGGCTCTAAAGTTTCTTTTAGACTTCGAGGTTCAATTAAGATTCTACAAGAAAATAGGACCTCATCATTATTTATCATTTACATTTATCCCTAATATTGCATAAGAGTAATGTGAAGTAAAAAAAGAATATAAATACTTTAGTATACTATTTATTGCTTATTTTATACACAACTATATTCAAATGTACCTTTGCATGACACTCGGGGGGGGGGGGGGGGGGCACTTAGTTCTACTACAACAAACCACGTGCGAACAAGTGGTTTCTAATAAACTATAATTTCAACCTAAAATTTTGAACATTGTTTAATAATGACTATAGATTTCTATTATCAAAATTTCCATCTCAAATCAAATATGAAATGATTTCTAGAAGAGGTTGAAAATGAACTAAAATGGCATGTTTTTCAACTCAAATAATTATAGAGAACACATTTAGATGACCATTGAATCAATATTCAACTCAAAATGAGCTTTCAATAATGAGTTATTTTTAATAATTTTTTGTTCATTTTTTAGATAATTTTTTCTTATATAATATAGGGGTGTGAAAGTTATTTTTTAGTTCTATAGTGTATCTTTTTACTTCAAAAATTTGTAACTAATTATTATTAACAAATAAAAATATCAATAATTCAAAACATAAACTTTCAAAGTAGAAAAATCTATTCATATTTTTCTTATTTTGTTTTATTTAAAATTCAAAAAGTATATAGGGGGTCTAAAGTTTTGTTCGCACATGGTTTCAAATGGACACTCTAAGTGACCCCCCCGAGGCATGACATTCAAATATTTCATCTTTAGATCCTATATTGTTACTTTCTTTTGTACAACTATGTTCATCAATATTTAATAGAATATGGGAAATACAACCTAATTGCCTTACAATCCATTTTTCTTCTAGTAGACGACATCCTAATTCTTCTAGAAGGCTAGAATAGGCATAGCTTCTTGCCCCATCTTCACTATTGGAGAATTACTCAACTAATCTTCTTACAAATTTCTAAGAATCTATATTTTCTAAGATAGTTTTTAAAGTTGATTTAAGTAATTGATTCTTGAATTTTCACTATCTTGGGAGAAATTAATAAAAATAGGCAACTAGAATATCATCATAGGAATATTTTTAGAATTTTCATTCTAACACTTTTTATGCTAAAGGTTTAGAACATGTTGCATTTTGTTTTTATCATTTTTTGTATAACCTTTATTTAAATTAAATATGATAATTTTTATATTAATATGTAATTTTACTTGTCTTTTCCTTTGTAACTTTAAATTCTTCTCTTCAAGACATAAACCTATGAGATACATTAATTGATTACAATCTTATATTGATTTATTGTATTTGAAAGAGGTTTAAGTTTTAACTGCAAATATAAGCTCTCTGATTAGCTTAAAGCCCAGTTTAAAGTCTATAAAATTAAATGGATAGAAAAAAATGATTACCTGATAAACATGAAGTGTTAGAGAAGTGAAAGGATGTATACATGAAGATCCTTCATCCTTAATTTGTCTTATATGAGAATGACGAGATTCTAACTCTTACACTTACTTGGCCATAGCATTTTAATTTCCTTAAAAACAACATCTTTCATTTGTGTTTTTATGTTGCTATGTGGTATTTCTTTGTAATGTTAAGATTTTAAAATTCTTGATTAGATGTAGAATATATTTTGTAGTTAAAGTATTGAATGTGATACAATTTGGCAAAGTAATGTAAAGTAAATATTCAAAATTCAATGCACAATACATATATGCCATGTTTTTTAATTCTTTCTTTTGCAAGGATGCCTTTAAATCTTTACAAAAAAAATTGGTAGTAAAATATTATGTAAGACAATATACATGTTATTTACTTTAACGATTGAAGGTGACAAAAATGGACAAGTTATTCACAACATAATTATACAATTATAACTCAATTGCTACCTCTATCTCAAAATAAATCGTGATCTCTAGTGGGACTATAAAACAAAAATTATGTTGATTGAAATATACATATATTTGGCATATATGGAATTTTTGGCTATAGCGAGAAGTGATAGATTGACCAAGCCTTGACATCTATTCCAAGGGTGATACTCTTGCCAATGATGAGGGATTTTGTTTCTCCCATCAAACAACATGATTGTGATCTAGACCTCATGGAGTCAATAGATCCAATAATTACAACCGTTTTTGGCTATCCCTTGGAGGTAGTTTAGGAATGTTTCAGTCCAAATTGAAATATTTTTTTTATCAAGCCTTCATTTAAATTTGATCTTCTATTAAAGTCAAATTTTTACCGCAATAAAGTATGATTTTCCTTAAGTAATTTCAAAGTAGGAGGTTGTAGACTACATGGGATAAAAGACAATCCAATTTTCATTCAAAGATCAATGTTCAAAAAACTTTAGCCAAGTCATATTTATACCATTTGCATGAATAGATTAGTTGAAGCTACAAGTATAAGAAACCAAATTAGGTCCCTAATAGATTTGGTATCTGTTATATCATATTGCTACATGAACTAATTTTCTAATTTAAAAAAATTAATTCTGGTGCCTCTCTATGACAATAGCATATTCTAATTGATTCTCAAAGATTTCACTACTTCCAATTTAATTAAAATAGTATAGAGACCACATTATATAGACTCTGTTTGAGCTCATCCCAAACAATAATCATGCTTATTTTCAACCAAATTTTGTATAATATTTTCTATCAAGTTGTAAACTAGCTAGAAAACATGTCAAAATATTGAGTGACTTGATATAATAGTTGACCACCTAATTATGTGTTGAAAATCATATATTATCAGAATCCAATGAGTAACGAAGAGAGAAGTTAGAAGCCCCATATACTACACAAGACCTACAATTGGACACATATAGTTGCAAATGACTGCACAATTGAACTCTATTTGGCTTCAATGGATGTTTGTATCTTGATTTCAATTTAAAAGAATACATATCAACTTGTTGAACTTGAATGAATTTGGATTTGAGAACAAGGCAAAAGTAACTCAATCCTAAAAATAATCTAGTATTTTCCTACTCACATAAAAGTGAAAGCATTACTAAACTCAAGCAATTTCAACTCCAAATAACTAAAAAATTATGGAAAATTTGGAAACTCTAGAAAATTCAAAAATTCCTTTTTGATCTTGGTTTTAAATTCCAACATACCTTAAAAATCCCTTCTTAGGGCAAATTTTGATGTAGAAAATTTGGCCAAACTTTGTAAAAAAGACAAAAGAACCTACTTTTCCAAAATACCCTACTTTTTTCTTCAAATTAAAAGGTAGCAAGGAATACTACGATAATGAACAATATCATGCATTACAACCATTTCAACCCTAAACCAAAGTAAAAAAGTACATAAAATTGTTAAATACAACATGTGATCTCCAAAAATAGTAGAAGGCCCAAAAATATTGGCTCAAAACAAAGGAATTATCCTTTTTGTGAACCCACAACTGAGTTACGCCACCTCATGACACTCTTTCCTACATACCCAATTCTTCTTTCAAGTTTAAAGAGGCATAGCTGTAATACCAGTGAACAATGTTAAAACTCCACAATGACAAATTTTAGTTTTTGAAAAAAAACTCCGAAACTCATTTCCGATTCCAACACACCATGGAAATCACCCCCACTTAAGGCTTTGCTATTGTTTCTTGTGCAATCGTGACAAGTCCAATTGAATCCCACTCCCGGTGCGTCTTCCCCACGCGCCCACCGTCGCCACCGACGTCTCCTCCTTCGTCACCTGCCGCCAGCCCGCGTGCACGGCGGCGCCCCACCCCATGTCCCCTCCGCAACTACTGCCGCAGTTCCCCCCCATCGGCCCCGCGTGACCGGCGCCGCGCGTCTGCGGCGCCACCCCCACTCCGCCCTCTTCCTCTTGCTCCGTCCTGTTCAAGTACCACATGGCGAGATTCGACTGCCCCGCCGCGTGCTCCACCACGACTGACCCCCAGTCCTTCTGCCCAGGCTTCGACTCCTTGTGCCGCCGCTGCGCGAACAAGTTGCCGTGGTGCTTCCCTCCCAAGTCTGCTACGGAACGCATGGTCGCCGTGCAGAGGAGGAGGACGAGGATGATGTCTTCTTCCGGGTGAATCTCCATGGCGGAGACTTTCCAGTTGAAGAGGGCGGTGGCTTTGCCTTGCGGGGTGGTGGCGTTGTAGCGGATGAGGGTCACGAAGCCTTCTTCTTCGGAGAGGGGCGTGTTCGGGACTTCGTATTGGAGCCTGCGGCCATTGACTAAGCGCACCTGCGGCGAAGGGGGCGAGGCATGGGGGGCATGCCTGGGTGTTAGGATGAGACTGTAGGTTGTGAGCCTGCGCCATTTAATCGGCCCGAACATCAAATACAGATTCCTTTTTTTAACATATTGGCATTTTTCAATCTCTTGAAATGTAGATTCACCAATTTGGTGTTGGAGGGTTTTATGAAATTTGACTTGATTTTCTCAGACTTAGTGTATGTTGCGAGTCTGGTTTTAGGGTTTTATGAAATTTGATTTTGATTTTCTGTGCATTACTGTATGTTGCGAGCCTGGTTTATCGATTTTCGGTTTCATGAAAGCTGAACCAGCGAGGTATTACACTTTATTCAAAGGATGGCTGTCAAATTTGAGAAATAAATGTGAAGTTAGCTATGGAGATTGGTTTGGGGTGAAAATTTCATACGGACACGAAGCATAGATTCGGGAGTTGCTGTATGTTGTGAGCCTAGGTTATGAATTTTCTGTGCCATGAAGCTAGACCAGTGAGATATTAGGCTTTCTTCAACGGATCGCTGTCAAATTAATTAAAAAAATTTGGTGAAATTAGAGATGCGAATTGGTTGATGTTAAATTTTCATACGGATAGGAAGCGGAGATTCGGCAGGAAATTCGTGATTTTATTTTCTGGGCGAGGGATTGTGTATATGATGGGAGGTGAATGGGAGGTTGGGAGTGTGATTAGGGTTTAGAGTTAGGCTTGCCAAGTTATTGGTGGAGCCCGTGAGGCTGAATTGGAGGTGATGCTCCCAGTCGTTGCCTTCTTCCAGAGATCGGGAGATCACCAGCGTGGCGCCCGTGGTGAGATGCCAGCTTAGTCTGTAATGCTCCAGCTCATCGGTGTACGGTGTTGCGCTTCCCACGATTTTGCCTGCAGACGAGATCGCAAATCACAAAGTAGTTAGCTATGGCGATGGTGAAATTGAATTGCGAGGGTTAATTCTCACTTTGGAAGGCATCAATTGGATGGTTCCATACTTGGAGAGTAGCCAGTCGGTCCCGCGACGTAAGTCCAGCCGCCCTCGCAGACGTTGATGACGCGCTCGTTCCACTCCACACCTTCGGGTCGATCCCCATTCTTCCTCCATATGCCCTTCGCCACCCTGTTCACATCATGGGGCACCCATTACAGAACATGCTTACCAATTTTGGAATCTCTCAATTGGTATCAATCATGTCGCATTGACAGCCCTGCACCAGGGTTTTGGGTTTTGGGTTACAGATTCTGTAATCTCTCAATTGGTATCCATGTCGCATTGACAGCCCTGTACCAGGTTTTCAGGGTTTTAGGGTTTGGGGTTTGGGGTTCATTTCTCTTGCCTTGAAAGTAAGATCAACTACATCATATGGTTTTCGCCAATCTGTTCTCAATTTCATCAGTCAGTGGAAGGAGATCGAGACCCCGCACCTGATTCGAATCACGAAGCACTCCTTCCCCATATGATTGAGCACCGTTCTCGAGATCCACCTTCCCCGTTGCGGCTGATACTTATTCATCTTCAGAATCAAATTCGATAACATAGCCCCAGAGTCATCCGTCACCCTGTCCGGCACCGACTTCAACAAATAAGGTCCCTGCACAGGCGGCGTAATCGACGCCCCCAACCGTAGCTGAATCGGTTCTTTCTTCTTCTCCCCGCCCCACCGCTTCTCCTTGAGCGTGAACATGGTGTCGATCGACAGCATCGAGGAGTTCTGGAGCTTCTCCCAGGTGAGCACCGTGGAACCGATGAGTCTGGACTGGCTGAGCGTGCTCAGGCAGCCTTCCTCTCGACACCGAAGCTCCAGGGCCACTCCTCCCGTGGCAACCTCGCAATGCAGGTGCCAGAGCTTCTGCCACTGCGGGTTGGAGGTGAAGGGCACGACGGGGGTGTCCAGTTTCAGGAGCTTGTGGGCTTGTATGGCGCGCAAGCGCACGAAGAGGTTGATCTTTTCTTGGGCGACGTTGATCACGTTCGTGGCGCTGCGGATGAGGATGCAGACCTGTGAAAAAGTACATGGAAAGCTAGCGTCAGTCACAGGATTGATACGAAGGAGAAAATTCGAATACTTGGTAGTAAAGTGTAATGCTCTCTAGTTTACTCACCAAGTTGGATTAGGTTTGAACGTTGCATATTTCCACCTTTAAAGTATTAGTTTTTAATGAATTGAAATGTTGTACAGATTTTCATTCAACAATAGGGAGTGTCACAGTGGGTTCTTAGCAGATTCCTTTTATTCACGATTGCTTCCTACTATTCCATGTTTGCAAGCTAGCTAACTTTGTGGACCTCTAGGTACAAACCTCAAGGCCTCGCAAAAGCTTGGAGATTGCTAGTGTATTGCCTTGGACCCAAAATACTACCAATCTCAAAACTCTTGTAGACCCTCACTGAAGTTTACACCTGTGAGAGACTATCCACTTAGATGCCATAAAGTTGGACTGCAAAGATGGATAACCGAGAAAAAAACTCCAAACATTGGGATCTATTTGTAATTCGCTTTGACATCTCCAAATGCAAATTCAGTTGCAGATGAGATCAAGAATCAGTCATGCAACCTGAGACTCTGCAGAAATGTGACACACAACACTCTAGTTTTCCTCGAGGAAGTGGATTGGGAAGGAGATTTTAATTAGTCGTCAACAGAAAGATTGTTGAGTGATAATGTAGCAAAGATGAATAGTCCAGTTTGTATTGAAATCCTATAATTTCCATGTTGAATTAGCTAGAACCAAAAAAAGCTGATCACTCCTGCAAAAATCTCGAAACATTAGAATCTATTAGTAATTCGTTGTGACAACTCTAGATTCATGTGCAGATGAGATCGAGAATCAGTCATGCAACGTGTGAAGCGAGCTGCAGAATCGTGACACTCAACACTTTTGCTTAATTTAACAGGTGGAATGAAGCGGATTTCGAAGGAGATTTGAAGTACGGTAGTCAACAACAACAAAGATTGTACAGTAATAGTGCAGCCGAGACCACTACACCAGCATGTACTGAAATTCTATTTCTATGTTGAAAAATAAAGCTCTGACTCATGCATGCATGCGCAGATGGTGACACAAAAGCCTTACTTGCACAACTCGTCGGGGCACCAAGATCGGGAACTTGCGGTTGATGTCCCGCAGCTCATAGTTAGACGAGAGCTCCACGGGCTTCCACTCCAGAATCTTCTGTCCGTCGCTGCCGTCGTGCGGGGGAGCGGGCAGGTTGACGGGCGGGGTGCCGCGGTACATGGATCCGGCTCTTTCGTAAGGGTGTCCGAACGTGCTCTCCCAGAGCCGCGTGGTGTCTTCGAAGCTGTCGCCCAGCTTGGTGTACGGCCCGCGCTCCATGCTGTCGTCGTGGTCCACCACGCAGCCTAGCAACGCTTTGGTGTCGCGGGCGTAGGCGACGGGCGACACCTGTGACGCACTAACCCACAGGGAGTCTGGCATTAACACCAAATGAAAGGGCTCATTCATTGAAATCTGTAATCGTGCACTGAAATCTGTACTTAACCATTCTTGACTAGCAAAGTTAGTGGCCTCCGGCTGTGACTTTCGCTGCTCGGGTTGCTGAAAACAGTGATAAATTAATGTGCTAGAGATTTAAATTGAATATTGGTGTTCGCGTTCTTTGTTGTGAATTCTTTTGGGTAGATCGAAGCTTTGCTAAATGTAGCCACATTTGTGAACTTTGTTCAGGACTGAAGCTCGGGTGTTCCTTGTTCTTGAGTCTTGACAGTACTACTCTCTTGACGAGGCTCTGTCTTTGTAGTATAGCCTGGTTGCTTTTCTAGTGAAGTCCTACTCAAATGTAGTTTTTGTTGATGCAAAACCTCTTCTCTTTTTGGATCCAGAGTAAATGCATTATAGATCCTTTTCCCTCTTGAAGCTCTTGAATCCAAGGAAACTTTTACAATAATGCAGGATTCATGGGCATCCAAGACTTTTGCGTGGAAAAGGGGCCACAATGCATGGGAGGCTAAGGTTTGAGCTTCATCACACCAACCACTTATAAATTTGCATAATAAATGAGTGTTTTGTCATTCTCCAAAATTATGATTTTGAAAATGGGTGCATAGTCAAAATGGGTACATGGTAAAAAAAAAATTATAATTTTGAAAATGGGTACTTAGTCAAGAATGGGTACGTCTACGGCTTTAGTTACGCTTGATCTGTCCAGTACAAGGGGTGGGGGAGCAAAGATAATTACCTGATGCGCGTGCCATATTAGGTCAATGTCGTAAGTGGGGACACACATAATAGTGCCTCGTGATTTGTTCACAATGTGCAAAAAGCATTTGTATCTTTCCAATGCAGCTTGCAGGAACGCTTCTTCCCACATGTAAGACTGGGAAACCTGCAACCAGCAGTGAGAGTGTTGGCGTATCAAGGCAGAGGATCACTTTAAACCGAGTAAATTTCTTTCATTGATAAACAGTTTTGAGTGTCCGAAAGCTCTCATTTCTTAATCACGTGAAGACAATTTTGCAACAAAGTTGGGTGAAATCCAAGAATGACATTTGATTATCTTAAGCAAAAGTTATAAGAAGTCAAAGTTGAATTGGTAGATTTTCTAAAACTGTGCACTATTTTCAATGTTTATACCTTGAAGAAAGTGCAACAGAAATGTACATTTTCTTGGGAGGCTTAGGTCTCAATTATGGAAACATGTCTGGAATTGGGTGATCCTACCTTATTCCATGCTTCTCTCTTTGCTTATATTAGTGTTAGTGACCCCAAAACTATCCCCTATCTATACTTTTTCAAGATTTATAGAATGAAATGATATATTTGGATAGATAGGGAACACAATTGTCAAGGGGACTATTTAGGGTATAGTTACTTAAATTCAATTTCATTTAAATTGGTGGTACTCCACAACTTTGGCACTTTTAGGATGCTCAACTTAAAACACAAAACTATAATTGTCCTTGTTCCTAGAGTTTTTTTGTGAATTCATGTCGCAAGTTTCAACACAAGAATTGCACCATCACCTTACTTCAAATTACTTAGAAAGGACACAAAGGACTAAAAATGTTAGATGAATGACTTTCACAGAAATTGCATAGATGGTGAATGCACCTACTCATTTAGAAAAATATGACAAGCTTTGGCTAACTACTTTGGGGCCATAGTTTCACATTCTTCCAAGGTTAACCCAACATGGACAATGGGGGACTAAAAGTGTAAAACGAATGACTTCCACAAAAATGACATAAAGAAAGAATGCCCGTACTCATCTAAAAATTCTTGGATTGACTACCTCATCTTGTACTGGAGTCTAATATTTTAATAGTTCCTTTAGTGATTTTGGAATGACCGCCATAAATCTATTACCAATTTTGCAATGGTGTAGTACAACACTACGCAATGTACTTGCAACTATCTGAGATTGCAATTGTTTTTTCAATAAATAATCCAGGCATTGGTTCCGTGGCCCAAGACTTTTTGCAGCGCTTTTTTGCAATCGTTTGCAATAGACCATAAGTCTTTAGCGAAGTACGGAACAAAATTATTGCCAAAAAATTGATGGTGTGTTGCAATTGCTACTTCCTTTTGACGTCAGGGCTGCAAAAAACCTTCCAGTGAGACAGGGATCATTCATTGACAGGAGGTTGCGTATGTAAGCTTACCTGGTAGTAGAAGGAGCTTTGCCTGGAAATGACAGCAACGATGTCTGCAATCTCAGGTTCAGGAAAAGCTTCAGGTGGGAAAGCAGAAGCGGCGTCGTCTTCTTCAGTGCTAGTCCCCGACGAAACCAACGTCACATCAAAAGGCTCCTCTTTGTACCGCTCCGTCCAAAGCTTTCGACACCTCTCCCGGGCTGCACCTTCACTTGCAGAATCAGGAAGAAGAGGATAATCGATAACCCGGCCGTATCTCGACTTGCAAAACTCTCTGTAAGCCATCTGTGGAGGCGGCAAGAAATCAGAGCCCGAAGTCCACGCCAGTTGAATTGGCACACTTTTAATTGCCCAAAATGAGATGCACACAACCACTTGTTTCCTGTGATATTAATTAACCAGGGCATGGAGGCGCTATGGAGTTTACCGTCTCCATTAAACTATTACCACCTCTTAAATAAGTGGCAAACTGCGGTTCATTACTATGATGCTCAACTCTTAAAACTCCGTCACTTGTGAAGTGTAAGGTATGTGCACCCAGAATTGCCTCTGGAAATGAATGCCTTCGTATTTTTGAGGTGACGATTCTGGGTGCACATACAGTACCTTAGCTTAGATTAAATTTAGTACAACTGTGCAGAAGTTTGCCATTTGAACTGAAAAAAGAATGGAAATTGTAGCTCTTTCTGAACTGACCGTGTGGTTAGTGAGAGTTGGTGCTTAGAACAACATAGACTTTCTTATAACATCTTTGAATAGAACTTGTCGAAACAACGTAATAATGTCGTTGTAAGATGCACTCTACTAGTTTCTCCACAAAAGTGGTATTTAATTTGCCTCATGGATTTACAAAATGGGATGGGATCACGCAGAAGAAGAAGAAAAAACGTTTCGAGAGAGGGAGCGCAAGTCAGGTTATGGATTTTACCGGACTTAAACAGTGGCAATGCCACACCCATCGCACGTCTATTGGAGGCAGAAGAGCAAGCTCTCTCAACTCCTTAGTACTGCTGTCAAAATCTTCTGCCTCAGCTGCTAATGGCATCCAGCAATTTTGGTACCTAAAACGGCCATCAATATGAATTCCAGCAACTTCGAAACTTCCTCCCCAAAGAATGATGCATTTTTCAAGTAAAATGCGCACAACGAAGACTGAAGAAGACGCGGGAATCAGTATAAACTAAACTTCCATAACTATTTGGAAACATTGTGGGTGGAGATCGACACCAGTGTAAGTTCTATGGAGATAATGTTCAACAGGCGTACATTCCACGACTGGTGTGAAAGATCAGTCGATCGAACTTCACAGGCAGCGTACTAGCTAGCACAACAAGTACTACAACAATTGCTCCATATTAGGAAATGCAAACAAAAACTAACGCTTTCATACCCGAAAAACATATAATTTAGGAGAATATCAATGCTATCATACATATATCAACCTGTTGTAATTTCTTTTCCGGCCTCACCTTTGAATAGCTTGAAGAACAGTAGGCCCGTAGGAGTGCAAGCTAGTGATACTGTCAATGGTCCTTAGAAATCCCAGCTGCCGTTTCGCAGCTTCCACGAGATCAATAGAAATTTCCACCGTCCTTGCAAACTTGAGCTCCCGGTCGTGAAACGAAAGCTCCCTGTACAACCTTTCCTGCGGCTTGTCCTCCCCCGCAGGCACCACCGACTCGGGAGCCATGATCCTCACTCACGTACTACGACTCACTACAGAAGGCTGAGATTGCAATCGTTTCCGCAAGGGCGTACTACCAGAAGTCAATTAACAATTTTGCAATGGCTGAGCGAGTACAACAGAACGCAATGTATCTGCAACCACTTGAGGTTGCGATAGCTTGGGAAACGGGTTAGGCATAGGGGTTCTAGGCCCAAGACTTTCGCAAGAAGTTTGCGATGGTTTGCAAAAGACGATGAGTTCATGAGTTTAAAGACAAAGCAAGGAACCAAGTGCTACAAAATCATTTGACGATATGTTGCAGGTTTGCAACCACTACTTAATTCCTGTTGCAGAGCACTCACGTACAGCCCCAAAGGATTCTTCATCCAGGTCTCCAATCTTGGAACTTGAGACTGCTCTTGCATTGCCTAAAACTGATCGTTATCGCCATGAAGAGAGCTCACCAGCACCCCGGCAAGCGCTGGAAACTGGTGAGAGATGATCTACCTTACAGGGAACGAGGCTGAAAGGAAAGGCTGTTCCAATGAGTTTTATAAGGTATGTGTACCCACAATCCATCATCACTGCCCCCAAAATGCGACACCTACAATCGTACCTAAAAGTAACCCCAAAAAATAGATATCGATTGCACAAGATGTACACAACCAAAACATGAGAGTCTACGATAGTTTAGAGTTCTTTTTTTTGGTACACCCAGCTAGAGACACTCAACTTTAAAAATTCGTAACTTATTCAAACGGTGTCCAAATAATGAATGCTGAAATGAGTTGGAACCCTGGCTAGCTGTTTCAGTTGCCCAAAAACTTAACAATGGGACATGCTCAGTTGCTATTAGTGTTCGTCGAGAAATGGGTGCACTAAATTAATTACCTTAAATTTTTCCAGGCCAGGTACGTTGCTGATTGAGGTTTATGCAGTACATGATGCAACCCCATCGATCATTGCAAAGGTTTGACGACCACGCACAAATTAAAGCTGGGCTGCACCGTACCGAAACGCAAAGCGTTCAAGAGGATTCGAATATTCGTGCGCCTGGCCTTGGCCCTTGGCATGATCTCTCTCACGCTTCTGATGCTGTTCCGGGCCTTCGTCGTTTTGGGTGGACTAGCTCATGGTGCAGGTTGCAGGACTAGACAGGAGTCACAGGACTCCAGAACTGTAATTAAGGTACTTGCCTCTGTTTGGCAGATATATTCCCTTCTCGAAAAGGCAAACTCGTAGACAGAACCGTTTCGTTAAACGTACTTGAGCACAGGAAATCGCCATAATATCAAAAATTTAGGAACCGTTGTCATATCAAAATTTGAAGAAAAAGTTGGCAACACAGATCGAAACGGTGATCAGAGTCTGTACCAGCCCAGCCCAGCCAGAGCTGATAAGTGATAACGTCAATTGCGTTAAACTGGCGTTTGGTTTCCCAAACCAAAAATTATGACATATATCTTCACAAAGGTCTAATTCCAAGCTACAAACTAGGACTTGTATAGATTTTGGATTCAAGCCATGTTGTGCCAAAGTAATGGAATAATGGAATATCACCAATTTAATGAAAATGATGTAAGTTTGATGTTTAGAGTTTTGTGCACTTAAGATCACTCAAACTAAGGGGAGAATTGGCATTTAGTGATAGGTGAGTTGGGTCCTTTAATTTCCTATTGTAACTAGTGTCGATCGTGGTTTGAAAAGACAAGTTTCCAATCTATGCTTCCCTAAGCTAACCAAATTATAGTTTATGAAAAAAATAAAGAATATCATTAGCTAAGGACATTTACACCGGGGGCTTTGAAAAAGTGCGTACTTTCACATGAGCCCATGAAAAAATTCACATAGTTGTCTATACACATAGAGGTTTGATTGTTTGTGTGAGTGGTTGGGATTGGTAGATATAGATTGGTAATCCATTTTGAAGTGGTTTGGACCCTTGCATAAATTTTGAGGACATATAACATTGGTGTAAACATCCCATTAGTGAGTCTTATATTGAATGGATGATCTTTACAAATTAGGTGGAATTATTTATTAAAAAAAACACTTTCTATATTGGCTACTAATATTTAATTTGGGGAATCTTTAATTGTGTTTAGCCAATTCTATGACTAGACCATTCAACTTCTTAGTAACTTAGCACTTTAAGTGAGTTGCAATCATAACCAATTATTAACCATTGTTTGGGAATGATCCATTTTGCTCCCCCTAAAAGTGAGAGCCCCAATGTTGCAACTTCCCATTTAGCCAATGATTCTCTACAACTTTCCAGTCAAACAATGACATTAGTGTTGCAACTTCCAACCAATGATTCTTTGTAGATTAATTTAAATTCATTTTTCTATGGATCCAAGAAGGGATCATCCCAATCTCTGAGGTGGAATGGTTTAGCTAGGCTAGTTAACATTGTTAAAGTAACTCTCATGTGAAGACAAGAAGAAACACTATAAAGTTTTACAAAAGGACATGTTGCCGGATCAAGGGGCAGGCTGGGTTTCTTGCTAGCCTACCACTAATTGCATCGCCCCCTATGCAACAACAAGCTGAGGCCCAATAAACACAACGCTAGAAGGTTCTTTTTTAATATTTTCAATTGAATGTCTTGCACTATTTTAGCACGCTTTGGATGAGGTGTTCGGATTTGCATGCCATAGTCATAGAATCTCAACTTTCGGAGTATGTTTCCATGCTTGGCAAAATCACTTCAAAATGTGGAGCATGGGCTCTTACTTAATCCTTGAACACTGGGCCGATCACCGTGAAAATCATATGTTTTGTCACCGTGTGAATTGTTGGCTTAAAAAGATGAAAAAGTACTCATTTGAAGACAAACTACTAATGTACAAATGATCTTCCCTTTCCACACAAATTTTGGAGAAATGGTCAATTTCGTTAAAATGGCGGTATTCCATTTAAATGGCAAAAAATGAAACCACTGAAAGAATGAAAACAATGGAAAGATTGTCCGAGGGGAGTGGAAATGCATGAGCTAGGAGTGATTTGAATGTGCTAGGCATAAAATTGGCACATTTATGACCCTACTGCGGCACACTTATTCTCTTCTATAGAAGATATTTCATTAAAATGGCATGAGGAATACCGCCATTTTAACGAAATTGACCATAGAATGAATAGTTGCATTTTTGTCTTACACGAAGAGATTCTTTGTCATTCATCGACCAGAAAATGACTTTATGGGTTAACAAAATACCGTTGGTTGTAGCGGCTGCATTGGGGCGTTGTGTTTTTTGGGAAAGGCCTTTACAGGACCCGTTTGCACTGTTCCCGTGCTTGTAACCGGGCTGCATTGGAGCTGCTCTTTACAACACTAACCCTGGAAGTGTTTTTTTTAGTGTACAAGTTGTGTGTCTCTGCCAATTCTGCAGTACTGAAACTCAGACAGTTTGTTACGTTTTGGGCCACACAAAGTCTGCAACGCGCAGCATGGTTCTTGAGAACTCCGCCTGACTGTTGCCAATTGTTCTGACAATCATCCCGGCGCCCAGCTCTGACGGACAGGATCTGCATTGCTTCCTGGATTTGCCGAGAGGGTGCCCTCAAAGATACTTAATTAGTCTGGCACGCACGGTGCCTGCAGCTGCAGCTGCAACGTACTGAACACCGGCCCCGATTGTCGATGCAGTCATCAAATCCGGCCTTGACCCAACTAGCTTGCAGACCCTGAAATCGATCAGCACGACCATGAACTGAAATTAACCAGGCCGCTGATTTCTTCCGCGGAAATGTTCAACAGAAATTCGTTCGTATGCTTTCTTTCTTTCTTTTGTCCTTTGCAAGCCCATCATCATCAACTTTGAGCTACTGGTGGTTACAATTTGGACAAGGGTCTCAAACTGAATCGGAGACGCCATCAGCCTTATTAAGCTTACCTTCCTAACCACCCAAAAGGTGAGGTCCGTAACAGCTTCTAAAATCAACGGAACAAGCGTTTGAACTTACTGGAAAAGTTTGAACTCACTGGAAATTTTTCTGTTGTTGTTGTTGAATGGTAGTCAAGAAAACTTAAGGTTTTGTTGCCTTCTCTTCTACTTCAAGCCTAAAAAGCACACATTCTTCTTTCATTCATGATACTTCAATCATTTTTTTTTTAATCTTTTTTGCTGAATTGCAATTGGGTGTACAGAACCTTAGGCTTTGACCCTCTCTCTCAATGATTTCCAGGCTTTTCCACCAAAAGCTTGACTCTTCCAGATGTTTCAAACGGAAAAAACAGAATAGGAGAGATTGGTGGTTGGAGTTCTCTGCAGCCTGTCTTTGACTGCAGAGACACTAACTAAGATACCTACATGGCATTGACAGCTGAATTGAAGGGGAAAAAATCTCCCTTTGGAATTGAAATACTTTAAAAATTTCACCGGATAAGATAGATATGGCGCTCCATCATTCTACAGTTTTTAGTTTTTTAACTTGTGTACGTGACTTCTCAGGAATCTTCTGTTGAGATGGGAGCATTCAAAGTTCAAACATATGCAGGCAGGTGATTGATTTTGGGGAGGTGTATAAAGTTGGGCCGGTGAGATCTTTCGGTGGAAGAGCCAAATCTGTTGAGATCAAGTTTTTACAGCTAAGAGTTTTTTTGTTTGAGTGATGTAAACTACAGCAATAGAATATTCTTGAAATATCATTCATTGGATTGGGTGTTTTTTTAAATTGTGGTATTGTATGTGAAAATAATTGTTCTATCTAATCTAGTCGCGAGATTTTTACGCGAGGACTTTCAATGCAATTTAAATTCTAGACGCAAAAGATGACCGGGTCGTAGTTTGTTTTGGAGAGGCCTACGCTAGCACAAAAGGAATTTGCTAGGAGTACTCAAGAATCTTATGGAAGGTCAAGAATTTGTAGTCTTAGATTCGAATGTACCATCATTCACTCACTTTTGTAGAAAAATGTATCCCCAATGCAATAAAGCGGAAACATTGGATTCTCATTACTATCGACATAAATTTCTTATGGAACAACATTGCTATTGAAAGACAAATTAATTTCCCGATTCAAAGTTCAATGGACATATACATTATTAGCCAAGTTGTGAAATTTAATAGTAGGAATGATGCTTATTATTATGCTTATTTGGACCTAATATGTAGGTGTAGTTATCTTAGAATCTTGACCCCCCAAGAATTTTTTTGGCTATTCTAATACATAACGAGGTATGTTTACAAAGGATGTTATGAAGAATTAGTGGCATTTAACATTTATCTTTCAGTGAGGTCCTAGAAGGGGGTGAAATTCTATAATATGTATGAGATTTTAATGCTTATTGAGGTAACAAGTATAGCATAACATTGGATAACCTTTATGTCCATTGCCTTTCTTTCATGTCCCAAGCTCATCACATTGAGCGTTCACCTATCCACTTAGCAACTAATGAGTGTAGAATATTCCATACCATCTATTGTAGAGCCAAGGTAGTGACAATGACAATGCATGCTAGTCAATGTTATGAGAGGTTTGACTATATTTATGAGAGCCTAGGGTCGCTTTTGATTATACCAATGTTCTAGAGGGGGGGGGGGGGCGAAATTAATTCTACAATGTATATGAGATTTTAACACTTATTGAGGTACTAACAAGTATATGCATAACATTTAATAACCTTCATATCTATTGCCTTTCCTTCATGCACCCTCCTCATGACATTGAGCCACTTAACTACACATGGATGTAGAATGTTCTACACAAGAACATTTTACACCATCTATTGTAGAGTCAAGGCAATGACAATGGTAGTGACAGTGCATACTATTGAATGTTATGAGAGGTTTGATTATATTTATGAGAACTTAGGGTCACTTTTGGATACACCTATATTCACTACATTGAATAGTGAAATTAGGTTGCTTTGCACTAATTTCTTGACATTTTAGACTAAATAAATATTTATTATTACTGTACAAAGATGCATTAATTTTTGTCAACCCTAAACCATGTATATGGCGTGGATTGGTGCACCAATTCATGGCCCAGTTCAAAGAGTTGTATGCACCTTCACGTGGGCAAGAGACAAGTCATGAAGTAACTTTTCTGGATAAGGCAACCTAATTGTTAAGGCAACCTAAGTTAATTGTTAAGGCAACCTAATTTCACTGTTTATCGAGGTAACTTTTCTACATAAGGAAACCTAATTTTTAAGGCAACCTGATTTCACTGTTTATGGAAAATGCAGAAACGGGACTTTGTCATGGGTACAGACTACCACCAAGTCCTGTAGCTTAATTTGGTTATCTTTGATTTGCTCAACATGAATAATATCAGCTGCTCAAGGCGCAACCGGCGACCCAAAGACCAAAAAAGGGGGGCTAGCAGCAACACATGTTAGTCGGTACTTTAACAAATCCATATTTTAGAAACAGAAAAAAACTTAAGAGTAACTTCAGGTAACAGGTCCAGGAATTGCCCACCTAAGAGCTGAAACTGAATTTTGGGGAGGCGAAGCTTCTTGAAATAGTTTTCAGAAAAAATCTCCTTAAAAGACAAGTGGAATTGGCATCTAACCCAAGTCGTTTCATATTTTTTGGAGCTTTGTGGAATTAGTTATAAAATTTTGAAGTTGAAATGGCATCATAGGGTTCTGAAATTGCCCACCTCCTAAAATGTACATTGTTTGTACATTGTCGAAGGCTACAAAGAAACAACATATAAACATAGTGTACATTTGAGGATGTGGGCGGTTTTAGAGCTTGTGTGGTTTCAGAGCTTGTCACCTTAGCTCCACTGTACTCTTCATTTTGTTTAGTGTTGCTTCTCAAATAGTGGTACTCCTACAAAGATGGAGCAACACAAAATAGAGCTTTTATCACCACTCATTGTAGACTATACTTCACTCCAAGTCAAGTCTAGAGTTTGCCAAGTGTTTCATGGGTTCACAATGTACATGTAATTAGTATAACACTATTCAAAGTAATTTGAAGAGAAAGTCAATCATTGAACAATGTGGATTCTTTAATTTAGTTGGGCTGAATTGGCCCCCTTGCTCGTTCGTGGTTTTATCCCTAGAAAAAACATAAGAACTATTTATTTGCCACGCATCATAAAATTTGCAAATTTTGAATTCGTATATGCAATTAGAGGCCCAAAATTAGCTAAGAGTGGTGTAGAAAATAGTTTAATCAAGCACAAAATAGGAGGTCTTTCTTTTAACATGACCCCCAAGAAAATAATTGGGGACTTTGGGAGGACAAGCAAGGGGTTGATTCACCCCGACCCTTAATTTATAGAAGCATCACTAAATAAAATTATCTAAAATATTTTAATGGTACCTATTTAGTGTAGAACACACTAAATAGAGTGAAGAGTGTAGTGCACCTAAATTTGATCATGTCAAATAGTGAAGTTACTTGTTTATAAGGTGGATCATTTGTTTATTCTACTCTCGCTACTTATTGAATCATACGCTAAAACTCTCCTAGGAAGTGGGTTGTATAGGGTGAATTTTGTGTTTTTTAACAAAAAAAGAAAAAAAAACTATTTTGTGTCGTATTAATTCTATATTCTTCACCTCCTCTATCTAATTTGGAGCCTTTGATTGCAAATATGATTTCAAAAATTGCAAATTTTATTATGTATGAAAAACAAAAAATTCCCATGTTTTTTCCCAAAGAGAGAAATTCACCCTCTGTGGCCCACTTCATGGGATGGATTAAGCATCCTACCTTCTACTATATGTGAGGGTTAGGTTAAAAAAAAGTGATTTTGGGTGAAGTTGTCAATTCCTACAATCTAGCAATTAAGGTAGAACTACCCATTACCACACATATTTGCTATCTAGGTACTTTGGAGAAGCTATTTGTCAGGTCCTATATTTTTCAAAGATTGAAGGATTTAAGAAAAGTCAATTGCAAAAAGAATGAAGACATTTCAACAAAAAATGATTTTTCTATGATTTTTCAAAGCTAAAATGTTAATCTATGAGTAGATCCTTGCTAAAGCGTGAGTAGACCCTTATTAAAGCGTGAGCTCATGTGTTCACTCCCGAAGTGCATTGCCATCACCATAAAGGGCTGTAAAGATCGTGGTAATAGATGAGCCACTGATGCAATTGAAAAATCCTATAGGTGACAAAATTGAGTGGATGGTGGCATTAGGCAGTTCTACCTTATTTTTACCGTAGCAAAAGAAAATCTATACACATGTCCAAACATTAATTGCACACTTCTCATCCAAAAAATTTACCATTGTCCAAAGTTTCACATACAGGGTTTGATGTATCTTAATGGGTGGCTACGCTCCGTCTACTGAAAGTGAATAAGTTGTGTGTACTTTGTCAATGGCCGGCACAGGTCCATGTCCATCGTCTTGTTTTTATCTGCAAGCAAAAAACAAGCGGAGAACCTGTCAGACAACTATTGCCTTATTAGAATGGGTCCACAATTCCCATATAATTCAGGCGGACTATTTGGAAAATAATCAGCCTGTCCGGCCATCCGGACAAGTTTCATTTTCCTCTTTGAAGAGGACAAATTGTCGGTCCCATCTCAAGTAGAATTAATAGTATTCTTTTTCTGTATTCTCAGCTCTCACTGTTTTTATATAATCAATTCCGAGGAGGCTAAGACTACTCCCACCAACGAAAAGCTGACACATGTAAGCCTGCATGGAATTTTATTAATTTAAAGTGATGACATGGACTTGTTGTACGTAGTTTATTCCTTCACGCCATGTTCCAAAAGGTTGAGTACCATTAATTACGTAAGTAGACAGGCTACATACAAAAGACAACATACAGTCTAGACAAAATTTATTTCCATGCCTGGACCTTTTTCGCAGAGTTTGAGGGAGGGAAGGAAATGGGTCGAGGTAACTACACCTAATAATTATTGTCTTATGATAATAAGAAGCCTTTGATCGTTGATCATGGTGGTGAACTTTTTGTTGGGAATCAACGTAACATTCTAAATCAGTGAAGCATGGATTCCTAAAACACCTTTGAAGCACACCAAGAATAATTATGTGCTAAACAAAAAAAGAATGATCCTTAAGTACAACATTGAAACAAAGAAGTAATCCTTAAGTACAACGGTGAATCAAAGAAGTACTACCGTACCTTGAGGTCAGGTTCATATGACCTCATACGAAATCATTTCTTTTTCACTGAATTTCCCTTTCATTAGCTCAATTTTTAATTTTCTGGATTTCATCATATAAGATATGGAATATTTCATTAACTTTAGTAGTATCACACCTAAACTACATTACTATTACTTTGGACTTTATCAAATCTTAATTGATGTTTGAATCTGTAGTAGCAGGATGATACATTCTTGACAAAACATTTAATATGAGTAAGCTTTACATAACAATGAAGGTTTATAGCCTCACATTTCAATCCCCTTGAAATGGCAAGGTTCTCTCACATCTTTTTGACTTTCAATCATTTCCAATGAATATAGTGTAGCTCTTAAGGGAGAAAAACAACTAAGGTCACCAAGTTAATTTGTTATATTGATTTTTTACATTCTTAAAACAATCACCTTGGTATATTTATTACTTTTCATTTTTCATCTTTCATCAAGATCTTTTTTGAGATTTCAATTTATTATCATCAATCTTTTTTGACATTTCAATTTATGGTAGGTTGTAATTTTTGAAAATTTCATTCCATGCCATATTTATTTATTTTTGAATTAATTTTTAACGAATCTGACCCAAGCGTAGGGTACCTTTGTTATACAAAGGAAACATGGGTCTTTTTCATAAACAAAGGGAATAATCCTTTTGAAAGCACATTCTCGTAAATACTTGAGTTTTGCTCCTACCAAGGTTAAGTGGGAACCTCCTAACTTGGTTAAGAATGTTGTGAAAAGGAAATTCTAGATTCTCTGAACATGCATTTTTTGAACATGGTGTAAATAAATTGTGATTTTTTCAAAGTGTATATCCAAAATCAACCCTAGTACTAGGCTCAAATGAATAGAAGTTGTACAATTTAGGCAAGAATCTCTAGGGGTTGGTTTTGAGAAAAGTGTCAAAATCACGTGTAGTTACCTTAATTAATCGATGGGGAACCAAAGAATGAATGTGTTCTTGGCCATTCGAGTTGGTAATAAAATGTGAAGTCACAAATTTCCTTCGATCTATGAAGTGTACCCAAACCGCCAAATAAAGCTACATTATTTTCCTACATTGTCGTAAACCAAGTAAAAGTGGCTTCCTCTACTTCTGGACATTGAGACTTTTGTAAGCACTTGGAATCACCGGAGTGCCCAACGTCAAGTCCACTAAAGTGTTCTTTTTTGCTTTACTATTCTTCCAATATTCATCTCAGACGCGTTTACTTGAAAGTGTGCATTAGCCCACGCAGTTAATGCTATGTTGGTAATCTTTCCACCACTAGCTAACACAGTCTCATGATAATGAATAATCTCTTGTTTTTGCTCTAACGTGAATTCATGACCCTTTGCCATTGCAAACTGTAGGAAATTTACTTTAACAATATATCTTCTATCGATGAATTTGCAATACAAATGAAAACTCTAACAACATATATTCTATGAATGAGTTAACAACACAAATAATAATTCTATAGCCTTCAGTCCCTTCTTATAATCCTGGTTGCCTTGCCTAGTTGCCTTTTATTTTTAAGTTTATAAACTTAAAAGTACACTTATCTTTTACTTTATGAGCTTAAAAATATATGATCTTTTAGTTTATGAGCTTAAAAATATATGATCTTTTAGTTTGTGAGCTTAAAAATACATCTACTTATTAGTTTGTTTCTAGAATGGACATCTAGAGTCACTTTGCAACTAGAAACTATTACTTTACCTCAAAATTATCTCCCCCCAAGCAATGGCTCTTACGAAAAGCCTTTTTTTGGAAACTTATCACTTACCGAGGTAAAATTAGCAAAGTCGTGTGTGTGTGTGACATTGCGTAACTAGTCTTAATTTTAAGGGAGTGAAAATCTCCATAACACATATAGAATTTTAACACTTATCGAGGTAACACTTATCAAGGTATGACCTGTACATCTATAGTATGCTCTTTTTTTGTTGCTAAATCTTAGATCAGATAAACAAATCATTGGAGAAATGTTGATAGATTTGTCAAAAGTATGAAGAATCCTTTGTTAAGAAATTTACCAATGCCGTTGAACCTTTTGCCATGGAGTAAGAACCATTAGAAGAGATTTCGGGGTCCCAGAGGGCCGTTTCAGGGCTCTGTTCCTCAGGCAGTGAAAGAATGCCGTTGTCAGATTTTTTTTTGTAAGTCCTTAAAATGAGAAATAAAATTATATATATATATATATATATATATATATATATATATATATATATATTTTTTTTTTTTTTTTTTTTAATTTTTAATTTTTTAATTTTTTAATTTTTTAATTTTTTTTTTTTTTAATTTTTTAATTTGAAAAAACTGACCTGGCAGTCTCTCGGCCAAGTCAGCACAAGCGGAGAATGGCAGGTTTTGGCAGTTCTCAGGGGGGTTTCAAGTTGAGAACTCGCAACCCTCCCTGAGAGCCAAAACACATGTAATGCTTGATGGGCCACTAAAGGATTTGTTTGAATGGTGTTTGTAGGAATGAAGGGTGGAGATGTCGTTTTTATATTGAAATCAATTTTCCACCATGGATTTTCAAAGGGAATGGGCGGATAATTGGAAAAATGAGAGCTTGACCATTCATTGTCAAAATGTCAAAATGATTATTTGATGAAGAAAATTTAGACCTCATTTAGTCATAGTAGAGTAGTTTTTTTCAGAAAACTTTGAACTAAGAAAAGGTGAGAAATTAGGTTTAATTTCACTCTTAGAATTTCATTTCAGATTTAAAGCCTCCAGTAAAAAGTTATGGACAAATTTCTGAGAGGATGTTTGAAAATGTCCCTTCCAACCCCTCTCTGAAATTTGTCCATAACTTTTGATTGGAGACTCAAAATCTCAAACGGATTTTTTGATATGAAATTTAACTTGATTTCTCACCTTTTTTTAGTTCAAAGTTTTAAAAAAAAGTAATTCTAATATGACTAAATGAGGTCTGAGATTCTACTTCAAACACAATTCCTACTTTTGACTTTACTATGAGTAGTTGAAAAACTACTAATTCTAATTTATATATCCCACATGGGTTGTCCTTTTCTCAATTGCAAATACAAAAATGAACTGCTTCCAAATGAATGTGAGAGAATTCAAGTATTGAGAATATTGATATTAGTAAATTAATTGCCATTTTGATTAATGCAGTTGTTATTTTGTTTATAGTTTTTCTTTCCATTTAGATCACATGATGGGAAGATCCAACCATTTGTGTCTATTAGATGCATGGTCAATTTTGTTAAAATGTTGGTATTCTATTAAAATGGCACAAAATGAAACCACTGAAAGAATGAAAACAATAGAAAGATTGTCCGAGGGGAGTGGAAATGCGTAAACTAGGAGTGATTTGAATGTGCTAGGCATAAAATTGACACATGTATGACCCTATCGTAGCACACTTATTCTCTTTTGTAGAAGATATTCCATTAAAATGGCGTGCGGAATACCGCCATTTTAACGAAATTAATCATATGCATAAACCAAGTTTTTAATGACCATTTTGTATTTTCAATCCACTGCCTAGCACACTCTAACAAATATTGACGCGTGTTATTTAGCTACTGATGGTGTGGAATATTCTGTCAAGGGGAGGGCAAGTGCTATTGAATGTTATAACCTATTACTAATAACTTTAGCATTTCAATCTATAGGATATGGAAAATTCTTTTGTTGAAAAATTGAGCTCCATATGTGCAAACATAAGGATGGGGAAAGAAAAAAAATGATCTTTTCTTTTCAAGAATGAATATTTTTTTTTAATATAAATGTAGATTTTCCATTCAAATCCATTCTAGTCTTATAGACTCACCTATTACAATTAGCTTTGGCACTTTTTCCTAAGCCAAAAGGGAATGAGAGATGAATAGATGAGAATGTACAAACAAAGAATCTTTTTCAATATTCAAAGTGTCCAATTGTTGTGCACAATAGGTCATCCTATATGGTAGAAGTACCTATTTTGGATAGCCTCCCTCCCTGTCATGACTTGTTAGACGAACCTATTGTAGACAATAGTTGGATGTATTATTCATTGAGAAAGATTCTTTGTTTGTACCTTCTCGTCCATTCAACTCTCTTCTTGTCCTTACTTAGGGAGAAGTGCCAAAGCTAATCGGAATAGCTGAGTCTATGAAACCAGAATGGATCCTATTGAAAAATCCAAATTTATATTAAATAAAATATTCATTCTTGGGGAAAAAAATTATTTTTATTTTTTTGCATTCTTCCTTATCCTTATGTTTGCACACGTTGAGTTGAGTTTCTCAATGAATTTCCCATATCGCACAGGGTGAAATGCTTAACCCTTAAAGGATGAATGGGTGACCTTGAAAATCATCCCTTTTCATTACCACGTAAATCATTGGCTTAAGAAATAGCAAAAACACTCATTAGAAGTCAAACTACTGTAGAATACCTCCCCTTTTTACAACAAAATTCTTAAGATGAATAGTTGCACTTTTGTCCTACTAGAAAGATTCCTTTGTCATCCATTAGATGCTAAACGTCTATGTCAACATTTAATCCTTCAACGCTCTAACGCCCATATTCTAGACGATGAATAGAGGGCTTGAGGCTCTGTTTTGTCCAATTAACTTTTCATTCATCCAATGTAACACTTGAATCTTGAAAAGACAACCTTCCTTAATGATCAATTTCATGAAATTATGGTAAATGATATTTCTGTAGAAAGATATAAGCAAAAACATGCCAAAATTAGAAAAAAGGATTGAGGCGTTACGGTATTAATCCCTGAACATCATAGCGGACTTTTTTTGGAAATTGAGAATCAATTTTTTTGGAAAGCACTTGTTCATCAAATATTATAATCTTAAAATCTAGACTGCGAATTCTCTTAGAAATTGCACATTCACATTCATCAAGTAGTTGGCTCCAAAATTCAACCGTGAAGTCTTTAGTAAGCGAGGCAATTTCAAATCATCCTGTTTTTCCTTATCAAGTGCAGAAAAGCTCCTCACTTCCGGTGTTCACCCTATGACATTTAGGGTTTAAGGGTTAAGTTATCAGGAATAGGTACTTCTACCTTACAGCCATCATGGGGGTTGTCCAAAATAGATACTTCTACCTTACTATCATCATGATATTCTCACAAAGGGCAGACGGAAAGGTTGGAAAAGCTGGAATTCAAGGCTTCAGTTGGTATCTCATGTTCCCAACATTGAATGCACACTACCAAAAGTAAGTGCACCTACTTGGTAAGCAAGTGACACCTGGTTGCCAAAAAAAATAAAAAATATCAATTGAGTAGGGACTCACTCACAAATGAAACGAATATTGATGAACTGGCTTGAAATGTTCAAGATTGAAATGTTATGAAATGTTATGTCCTTGCTTGACAACCTATCATTTTCTCCTTTTTTTTAACTTACCTCAGTACCGTGCAGCTGGGGAGTCCATGTTGTACCTTATCCAATCATGAAAAATTCGTGCAACCTGCAAATGTATGTATAAAAAAAACCCTGAAGTATCCTGCAAAACTTGCAGTGAAATGAAGTTCTCACTAAGCTTTGATTCCACTCTTCCCATCTTCAGTAAGGTAACAGGCTCTCAAATCGCCCACGTAAGAGCTGAAGCTGCATTTGGGGGCGGCGAAGCTTCTTGAAATAATTTTCAGAATTTTTTTCTTGAAAGACAAGTGGAATTGGCATCTAACCCATTTTGTTTTGTATTTTTTGGAGCTTTGTACATTGAAGGATGTGGGTGGTTTTAGAGCCTGTGCCATTTTAGAGCCTGTTACCTTAATATATATGCATATACCCATTATGGATCTAATACCTAATGTCTACATCTATCCAACATTTCAAGGTTTGAAATGTTGGACTACTGTAGATAGGGATGCAATTGGGTATTGGATTCATAATGGATACGTCTACCTTGGTTAGAGAGGCGTACGTGGAGGAAAATTTCTCAATGTTAACACCCCATTTCGGCGATATACTTGGGAGGAGATGCCTTTATCCAACATCACGATGAAACAGAGATAGCCTAACCGGAAGTTGAATGTTCTCAAAGCTAGTCTGTCATGTTATAAGACGTATCAAAATGTTGAATTAGATGTAAACTCAACCGTCTCTAACTAATTACGCACTCTCGAATTACACACTCTCAAACGGCACATTGCACATCGTATTTCTTCAGCTGTGAACGCAAGTGCCCTTCCAAATTTCAAGCTGTGAACACATATCAGAGTGCATTTAGAAGCCGATTACTTCCCCCGAGGCAGTCAACTGGAGTGTAAACTCATAAATGGGACGATGTCAGTACCTCTGTTTCGATAATCTGCGAAAATTTCCAGGGGACCGATGAATTCCCTGCAGTCCTGACGTAAAGCTGACATACAAATCACACAAACACACGTCATAGAGGTCCCAGACAGATAGATTTTGTGATCAGAAACGCTAATTTCCAGTAGGAAATGAGAAAATATGCGTTTCCTGAAATGCACCACACGAAGTCAAGTTTGTGTTTAGCACCTACTACCACGTATACACAGAAGGTTTGTATCGACAGGCTCTTGCCATTGCCTCTTGAAAGCCCACTACCACAGGCACAAACCTTCGCACTAATGTACATGCCGTCATTGCTGAAATCTACCGTATGCAAGCGGGAGCCAATTGACGCCCTTATATCACAATATGTAACTCAGAGGGTACCAAAAGCAATGTAACAGGACATTCATCGCTGTTGTTACACCATCCTCTACTCGTTCTCTGGATCATCTTCATCTTTCTGGCCGTAAGGAAAAATCAACTGGTCTCGTTGTCTCCACTGTGACTTGAGCTCATTGATTGCTTTGCTCGCAGCTGCTGCAACCGCTGGGTTCGAGTCCATAGACAATCTCTGCAGAATGAATATTGATGTTAGAGTCTACAGAAAACATGATTTTCGTTTCACAACATTCTTGAGCCAGTTGATAAACCATCCAAATCATGTGGAGCTATAAGAATGATGGAGAGAATACTAGAGAGGACTGTGAGACAATTAGATGACAACGAGAGACAATGGAGGCCTAGTAGGAGACAAAAAGTATCTTGGGCACGAAAAGGGTTCCGCTAGAGGATGGTCTACTGGCCAATTCACGAACGTTGTGTTCGTGTTTAAACAGGGAATGATATTTCACGCTGTGTGATTGAGCCTCTTAGCGCATCGATACAGACGATAATCACATAACTAAAGTAATATCATAAAAAGAGGTCAGGTGTGCACAAAACAATTCAAAATTTTGACCCCAAAATCGATGTGGGTCCTCTTGAAAAATGACGTGGAATTTCCATTTTCACTGGGAAGTGCCGAGACTTATGGTACTGTACACACGCTAACCTACCGAGAGAAATATACATAGGTATGTGAAGAATAATACCTGAAGCGCACCCATGCCTGCGTTCCCAAGGGTCCACAATGATGGCGCATCAGCAAGTGCATCCGCCAATGCAAGGCTGCACACACACCACAGGCTCTTGTTCAAAACCAAAAACAGAAATAGAGTTGCAAATGCTTTGAAGCTGCAAAGTAGAGGACATCAAATACCTTCTTCTGATAGTCCTTAAAAACAATAGCACGAAAAATACAAGCCATGACAAAAGGTAGAGAAAACAATTTGGGCAATATCTCATACATGCAGGAGTCATACTTTTGAGCTTTGATAGACAATAGGGTCTGTAGTCTAAAATTGAAAAGAACATAATTTTAAAATATTTAATGAATAGTCTAAGTTCAAAACCTGAAGCACCTTTAACCGCAAGTATACTTCATCTACAACTAGTATACATTCCTTACCGCAATATGCACCAAATCTGCAAAGCAAGAAGTGATCACGTCAAGATGGCATCATACACGTGGCTGCACCGAACTCACCGAGTAGCTACATCCGGGGAGCTCGCACTTTCACTCACTAACAACGCACCACCTCCGCCATCAACCTCCTCCATGTCCAGCAATGCGGCCACGATGAATTCTAGCTGCGATTATATCAAACAACATCTAAACGTATTACAGTAACATCTTGAAAAGGAACTACGAACACCTTGGATCGAACTGGAAATTCAAGGAAGAATTAGGGCATTCAAGATGCGCGAACTGTCTAGCATCTTCATCATTCTATGGTCACAATTTTTCTCACATCTTGGGTTCAAGAATTAAGGTACTGGTAACTCGGCCGACTATTAAAAAGAAGTGTGGTTTGCTGCCAACCACAGTGATAACGGTGAGCAGTTTACACTACTCCATTATTATATGACAATAAGAAGGCATTTCCAACTATTTGTGCAAAACAATAACATAAAACTTTGAAGTACGTGTGTAAAGATATGCTTGAGAGCGGGAAAACTACACAAACAAGGTGTAGGAGAGAGTTTCCGAAGGTCACAAACCTCATCTGGGTCAGTGCATTCCATGCCCTCTGCTTCAACCAATGCTGAGGCCATCTTCCAGTATGCATCCTGCAGCAAGTGCACTCAGATTGTCAGAGAATTTCACCAGTTTCAAGGCCAGCGACACAGTAGACACATTTTTTAATTGCGCTGAACAAACTAAACCTTTATACAAATATTCAGAGATTATGCTGCAAATAACGTAGATAAATCAAAATCCCTGCAACGATCAGCACTTGTGAAAACAAAATTTAACGTGCAATTACAAGACCCTGCGAGTGATAGAATGCGTCTGGTTTACATGCTCAAAAGAAACCAGAACTTGCTGTTTGTGTCAAGCCAGTATGAATCTGTTATGAACTGGATGTTAAAGTTGACGAGCCGTCCAACCTGAATTGCCGATATTCGATCCAATGCCGGATCGCTGTTTCGCAGATAGCTTCTAAATCCTTGACTATCCCCTGATACACCCCCTTCCAGGCTATCCTTTCTGACATCCAGCTGCAGCGGCTTGTTAGACCTGCACATTTAATTGACATGAAGGAAATTAATTTTTTAGATGATTCCTTGTTGGATCATTTCACCTCAACCTCAACCTCTAAGGGCCCAAATGGCCAAAAGTGGAAGTTTCCAGCCGTTCCCATATCTATAGGAGTTGAAGTAAATCATTTCGGAAGCTCCAGGTAGGTAACAAAGTGTATCAATACAAAAGAAGATATCATTCCCTACATTTATTTATTAACAATAAAATTATATTTGAAAGTTACTATGATCATTTATTACCTTCCAAAGTGGGCTTTTTAGTTCTAGCATGGCCGCATGGGAGTTCAAAATAAGACAGCTACGGAGGCTCATTGAGAATGCAGAAGACATGCACAAAGATTGGACCAAAGATCTCACCTAACCCTAGGTCAGTTTGAACACTTGTGCATCAATGTAGTTAGATTTTCAACTTCAGACTGTACGAGTCATCCATTTCTTGGAAAGTTTGGAGAAATTTCTAATTCTGGAGTTTCAGAGTTCACAAGAACTAAAACATTTAAATGAGTTTCAATTTTTTTCCGGATACTGATCTCCAAATTTATCAAACTTTCAAACATGCTTTAAATTCTGCTTGATTATTCACAAACTGATCCCATTCGTAGGGTACTGACCTTATTCTCAACGTGCTCACAAGAGCTCTATGAACATTCCTGACTGCTTGCAAGGCCGCATAGAGGTCTTCCATAGCTCGACGACGAGCTCGTAGGTCTGCCAAACGCAAATCCGCCTGTGGCGCAGAAAGTCCACCATCACATCAAGCACTCCTTCAGGGTTAACAGGAGACGATCTCAAGGAGTAATATACAACTGTTTAAGCATACACTACGCACTAGTCTATATCGCACCTATTATATCAACGTTAGAAACTATCTAAACAGTAGATACTTAACAGGAGAGAGCCTTACGTCCAAGGCACCGTCGCTCCAGTGTTCCTCCGCTGCACTGCTTAGTTCCATTGAAGCACTCTCTGACAAACCCTGTTCGTAGAAAACTCCCAGAGTTATGATTAACCGTGCTTAATCCCCAAAGGGTCAAGGATTCATGGATTCAAAATAAAGCAAATCGATAGATCAAATTGAGCAAAATATAATTCAGATAGAACCAAATCTAATATTCATAGACACAGTGAAGAACATTGCACGTGTTGGACAAAAACAAAACAAAATTGAACAAAAGAAACACCCCTATATGACTGCTAAAACGCCGTAAGGCTTATTAGTACTTTAAGGGTTAAATGAAGATCCATGTGAATAGAATACTGACTCAGCGGTAGGTGTCCAGGTAGAAAGCCACTAAACATATGAGATTCGCTACAATTCCGAACAACAATGTTAAACCCTACACCTGACCTGCTAGAGAGTGAGGACTTCGTCCTGTGAGAATTTCCGAAGACAAATAGAAGCAGATAGAAACTAACCAAAGCAATACGTCGCAGACGAATAATGTCCATGCGAGCTCGAGTGTCAAGCTTTTCCACGTCCTCTCGTGCACGAGCTGGAATGGTCACGTCACAAATTAGTTCAGAGAAAGAAAAGCAGTATCCCCTAGTAGAAAACATATATTCTGTTGACCCCAAACACAAAGAGCTTACTGTCACTGCAGAACTACCACAATCCAAAAGCCATGACACGACCAAAGTACATCGTCTTACCATCAAGTTTCAAAAAACCTGATCCCAAAAGGGCAACATCTGCACGAGCTCTCATGTCAAGGCGCAGTATTTGCCTGCACACATTCAAGAAAGAAGCAAACCAATGAATTCCACTAAGGCAGAGGGACCTAATTGGAACACCTACCCAAATACAACACCTTAAAATCTGGCACAATGAATGCACATTGAGGGAGAATGTAAACCAACTTCACATCAGAACTCATCGCCGTTTTAGGTCATCGACCAATACAACTTCGAGCCTTTATAACTTTTGCATACAATATCCAAATCAGGCATAGTTGGCTGCAACGGAATCCCTTTGCAATTGCCAACAAGAATCAATAAAAATTTGGTCACGCACTGAGACAAGAGGAGCAAGTCATTGCGAGCCCGTTCGTCGAGGTTCTGTGCACCCTTGCACATCAACATGGCGTCATTCACGGCACGCCGCGCAGCTGCGGCAGGCCAGCCGCTCTCTTTCACTTCACTTCGGCACCCTGTCATGTTACCCCGCCTTACATTCTTCCTCCTTCCCCCAAGAAACTTTTGCGTACATCCCAGGCTTGATGCCGAGAGCCACATGGTTGCTATGTGCTCCGAATGTCGACTCTCCCGCAATTTTAACCTACTTTGGGCAATTGCAGGGTTTCGGCTTCAACCTCCTGCAACCAAACATCCACAAACAAGCATATTTGAGGTAATTGCTGTTACATCAATTACTTGCTTTAAATCGCACGACTGTTTGAATTCCACATCCTGCAAAGTTTAGGGTTCAGACTCCAGCAACCAAACGACTGTGCAGCAGGCTCAGCTAAATCAGAGGCTCTTTAAAAACCTGATCGAATCTAAATAGCTACGACAGTGCCTCTTGTTCTGCATTCGTGCATTTAAGGGTTTTGCGTATTACCTGATGATTTGCACTCACTTCATGCATGACTGCCCCACTCCTTCGAAACCCTCATTCGAATGAAAACCTCCACCCACCTGCATTGTGCAAAATCGTAACCCGAATCTCAGAGTTTCACAAAAAAGAGCATTGGAATCTCACAAGGGACCACACTCGCAGTAGCCATTGCACAAGAAAATGGCGACGATTGTGTACTCCAACACTGGAATCCAAACAAGCAATTGAGGTGAATAGCTGCTACCCAACATCCAGAAGTTAGGCAAACTCTACCTGGACACAGGACAAGCGAAACTTACCGAAAGAAATTGGGAAGAAATGGCAGTTCGTGAAGATTCTGATTCTGTTACGCTGAGAGAGAATCCGTGAAGAGCATCGCAGGGACGGAAGCTGGAAAGGGAGCCAGATTCTTCCGAAATGAGGATTGCTCAAGATTTTCCTCCTGTTGTTACGAGAGGGGGTTCCGACCAGACACTGGAAAGAGGTGATGATTTGTAAGTGACGCTCGTGAGTGAGATTCTCGTGGAGCTTCAGATTTGAGGAAACTGATGAGAATTGTGGTGAAGGCAGATGATGCTTCCACGTCTGTGAGGGAGTTATAAGGTATCCGCACCACGCAAAAAAGGTACATTTTGCTTTCTTCAATGTAACAGAAGTGTACATTTCAGGAGATGGTCTTTTTTTTTAAGTGATCACAATGTTTCAACTTCAAAAATTTGTAATTAATTCCACAGAGGTCCAAAAAAAATGAAACGGTTTGGGTTCGATGCCAATTCCATTTTTCTTCCTACTAAAATTTACTGAAAATTTGTTTCAAGGAGTTTGGCTTTCCTGAAAGGCAATCAACTCTTCAATGATTGCTTTAAGAGCAAACTATCTTAAAGGGCAGACGTGCATGTGGAGTTTGAATCGGAAAACAAGTTTTAAGTTTTCTAGAATAAAAATTGCTTTCATTGGTCAACGTCTATGACGTTTACACTTCCATGTGAGTAGGGAGAAACTACATTTTAGGTGTAGCTTTGTCTTATTGTCAAACTAAAAGCAACCCTGAAGTTCAAGTGTAATGTTAAAATTAATTTTTTGAAAGTTGGAAACATGCTGCCTTCACTTTTCAAGTACTTCTCCCTGTAATCATGCTAGCAAACTATTCCAATTCTCCTCTATGCAAATATTGTACTTCCTTGTGGAGCTCTAGAAAACTTTTTGTTTCTTCTTCAAAGTTTGGCCAATTCAAGTATATGGAAGAGAGCCCACACGAAGAAGAGTCAAGTACCTTGTCTATAGTACTCTATGGTGGTACTATGAGAGCATCATCAATTGCTTTATGTATAATGGACAATAATGGTATTATTGTTGTGTGGATCTGGAAGGTGCTTCTAACATGACTTCAATGGCTAACCAACAATGGTAATTATTTTTCCACATTTGCAATATTTGATGTGTCCTCCACTCTTCTCTCTATGTTGTCAAAGAGTGGTAGGTGGTGATGACCAACTCAGTTTTCATACAAAAGGAAAAATAAATTGTGCTAAGGAAGAGCTTTGAAACAAAGAGAATACATTGCGCAAGATTTCAACACACTTTAGTATGTATTATTTGAACACTATATGAATAAGTTATGAATTTTCAAAGTATAGTCTTGAAGTGTACCAAAAAACAAGTAATCACTAGGCACTTATAGCCTTTGTTTTTTATTGTGTAGTCACCATTTAGTAGTATGTGATGCATTTTGGATCAAATGTATGTAGATGTTGTATTGTGAATAGTGTTGATAGTAGATGTATTATACCTATAAAATTTAACCTCATGGGGCTCATTTGACCTCTATTATGGGACAATTTTTGTGATATTTTGAAGGTAGCATCTTAAAATACACTACTTTTTAGTTTTTCTATCAAATTTATCTTAGTGTGTGATCAAAGAGTACAACACTTACACCATCACGATGTTTATTACTGTCATCTCTAATTATGCAAAAATTCATACTACTTGAAGCATTTTTGTAATCATTATGATTATTATAAAGAAATTACTTTAAAAATGTATAAAAATCATTTTATGCTTTCAATTATGACAAATGAAGATAAATTTTGGATATATTTTCTACTTGAGAAAAATATTAAATTCTTCAAAGGCGTGTTTTAATGTAGATGACCAAAAGAGAATATGAAATGTCTTTTAAAAATCAAGGTAGTTTTGCATAATTCTAATCCCTTTTAAAAACCAATCCCTACTCATTTTTGCTTGAAATGTACAAACTCTATTTATGAGAGCCTAAGATTTCATGAACATACCTACTTTCAACAATTCAACAATTCATAGTTTATTCATACGGTATCCAAAAAATGCATAAGAATAGAATATAAAATATCTCTTTGACTTCCAAGTGAACACAACCCAACAAAACATTTGACAATTTTAGAATAGACATAATTTAATGCTCTATTACTTATTTGGATGAAATTAGGTGTAATTATCTTAATAAGAGTTTCAAATTCAAATTATGAGAAATAATTCTTTTTGTTGACATTCATATTTTTTTCTAAAAAATATGCTAGAAGTGCAATGTATAGAATTGCACACTAAAACATAAGGTGAATTAGTAGCCACACTCTCACCTCAATTATGTTTCTAAGAGAGATATATATACAGCCTACTACAAATTGATTTCTCAGACTTGTGAAGAGTCTTGCCAAAATGAGATTGCCATTTGTTTGTAATACTTGGTGGGATATGAATGCACATTAGCACTAGTGCTAGGAGACTTAGATTTGAAGCATTACATGTGATTTGGCTCTTGGGGAGGGCTGCGAGTTCCCAACTTGACCCCCCCCCCCGAGAACCGCCGATATCCGTTGTTCCCGGCCTGTGCTGACCTGGCTGAGAGACGGCCAAGTCAGATTTTTCGAAAAAAAAAAAAAAAAAAAAATTTAACTTTGTTTCTCAGTTTAAGGACTTAGAATTTTTATTTTTTATTTTTATTTTTTTTTCAAAAAGAATAAAATCTCACAGCGGCGTTCTTTTACTGCCGGGGGAACAGCGCCGGGAACGGCCCTGAAACGGCCCTTAAAATCCTGAAATCTCTTCTAATGGCATGCTTAATTTGAACTTGAATGTTGCATCTTTGTAGATTTGTAAATCATAGATGGATTAATTTTGTACCTTGAGATTTGCAATATTCAAGTTCCAAGGTACAGCAAGTCTAAGAGCTACACTCACATGTACTTGGAGGTGATTCTTCTCAATTGGGCATGTAACCAACTTTACATAGAGTTAATATGTAAAAATCAAGAACATCTTTTCATTTGTATACTAATGACATTCTTGCAAAATAACCTTGACATCCTTAAAATCAATAAGGAGGAATACTAAAATACACAACATAATCCAATACATAATACACATGCAATTTAGTGGTGTTTGGATGACTTTAGAATAGTCTTGAGGGAAGATGACAAACAATTTTTTCATCCATTTTCTTTTGGTAGTTGCTTGAATGAAAGTCGCTTGGATGGTGTTGAAAATTTTGTTCCTTGAGGTGTTTATGACTTTTCATTAGGAGAAGGATCACAATTATTTTTCTTATATAGTGTAGTTTGGCAAATTGTAGCTCTTTCCTTTTTGCTCTTGGAGGGTTGCTATTATATAAGCCTTGTCCGAGCGTGAGCCCATAAGCCTAGGAGACTATATATCTATGTTATAGGTGTCCATATTATAGAAACTTTTCATAATTATAGTATATCTATTTATAGAATCCTATATTATAGCAATGTTTATATTATAAGCACCTTCAGTGGTTGAAGGATATCTATTTATACAAATGCTCAAGGCTCAAATGCTTGCATTTTCATGCTCATACTAGCATCATTGCTTGCTCTTGACCTCAATTAAATCCACAAAAATAATAGTTTCTATATTTGAACTGATGAAATGAAGTTTATCATCTCTAATTTCTCCTCAAATTTGAAAAATTAGATACATTATTGCAATTTGACTTAGATATATTGTCAAATTTTATTGACTTTCTATTTAGAGAATGACTCGAAAATTTTGTCAACATTATAATGTTCTTCACTACAATATGCACCTATGGTGAAATTTTCACATATTTTGAGCAAAGCTTGTATTTCATATGAATTTCCTTCACTTTTTCTTCAAAATTCTCAGTAATTTCAAATTATCATAGAAAAATCTGAATTCTTTAGGGACTTGTACTAAACACGTGTTTTCATCCTTGGAAAACCCCCATAAAATGTTTCAATTATATATAGTTGAAAAATGGGAATTTTGGAAATCGCAAGGTGAACGTTTAAGGGTTAATTTCCTTTATGAGTTACATATATTTTTAGCACTTTGATTTTGTCAAAATTCACACATTGGTCATTCCTTGAAAAGATGCTAACAAATTTTGAAATCTCCTCTTAGGATACACCAACCCATTACCATTTGCTTCCCAATTCCATCAGTAGACTAGCTCAATTTAGTCCTCGTACTTTGGGCCCAATTCCGTCCAAAAAACATCCAAATCCATTCTTTTTATGACAAAATCAGAACATTTTATGACAAAACCAAATTTTTTATGACAACAAGGGGTAATGTGTCATTTCGTTAATAGTGAATACTTAGTACTTGACTTGGGCGATTATGGGTGGTTTATAGAACGTTTATGACTCTAGTTTATTGATAGGTTTATAATTTTAGGGCAAATCACTTCAAAAATTCACATAAATTACAATTTTGATCGGAAAATTATAATTCCACTTGGGTTAGGAGCCAATGCTGGCTTGGTATCAACCAAAATCTAAATTATAAGGACATGCCAGCATCATACTGTAGTTCCTTTGATGTTCTCGAAACGTAGATTTGGGGGATGCCAGTCCTAACGTTGTGCTGAACACGTCTTCAGATAAGCATAAGTCCAGTCGGTAGGAGTCGGCAAGGGTTTGAGGCAAGGGTTTGAGGCCCCCTTGTTTGAGCTTTCCGTCGACGCACGCTCCTCGTGCATTCGAAATTGTCACCCGATGCTGCTTGCTGATGAGGAGTGGCAGTGAAGCTCCTCCACTGCTGGAGGAGTTGGATCACCTACAACAAGGAAGTCGGTAGGATTCTTTTGCTTCTGCTTCCTTATGTCGGTAGCGTTTGTGGGGCACGGGATTCTTCGTGGCACTCGATCTTTGGTCTGGAGAATATCTTACGGCTCGATCTGGTGAACACTCCATCTGTCCCTCTTCGTTTCTTTGTTCTCGCATCTCGTTGCGCTCCTTTTCTAAACCTGAACCTCACTTCATTCCTTGTGAGAGCTTCCCCGAAATCGGTATCTTCAGTGGAATCGTGGGACACCATCTTACATCATCGCATCTGTGAGCCTGGCACAGGTTTCTTCCTGTTCTAAAGATTTTTTCGCATGTTTTTAATCTGAATCTGGCATTTCCGTGATTTAGAGATGAACGAAAACGATCCTTTTAGGTGAATTTGTTTGAATCTCCGAGGATTTTTGTTTGTGAATATGTTTGAGTTGAGGTGGTGCAGGGGTGGTCAATCTCAAAGGAATCAGTTCCGTGGACGAGGGTACAGTATTCGGAGTCCGTTTCACCCAGGATCTACTCGTCTCCCCTACGACAGTCAGATATTTGCCTGAAATAGACATTCCAGTTTTTGCTGTTTTTTTCTACTGGGCTTCTACCGTGGAGGAGCATCCAGATTCCGCCGGTCCATGGGTGTCGCAGGCGAAGAAGGGGGATGTCGATATCGTGAAGGCCGCTTTTGTGGTGAGACTCTGGGAAAGTCGTTTTGTTGAGGGTTTTGGTATGTTCCCGAGCGACAGTGTTACTCGTTCTCCCTTCTTTTTGTCCTATGAGGTGTTGAGGGGGAAGATGAATCCGATTAGACAGCACTAATTTTTTGTTTTGTGGATGGTTGTGGCAGAGGACCAGCCTTTGGATACTTTTGCAGTCCAGATGACAGCAAACAGAAAGCTTAGTAGCACCTGTGATTTCTAACATCTTACAACCTCGCATCAGTGTGCGTTACTCAGGTTTCTCCCTGTAACTCCAGAGGAATCTTTCGTGTGCGCTATTCTGATTCTTGTGCGTCCGCGAGGTAGAGAAGAACATAAACGGTTCATTAAGGAGAATGGTGTGAACCTCAAAAGGAAACCTGTTTGTGTTAAGAGGGGCTGTGTGTGTGTACCATCTTGAATGGGTTATAATGAATCTCGCCCAAGTTTGTCGTATCATACCTTAGAAGTGGTCACCATGCCCATTCTCCACCTAGTTTCTACCTGGAGGAGACAACCCCGAGTGATTCTTATGTAATCAAAAGCCATGGCGATGTTTTTCAGAGATAGTATGACTTGAAGGATGGAACAGGGGAGTAGTAGCCTGTCTACCGGTTCAAGCGATGGCAATGACTATGGGTTAGTCGTACCTGTGCTTTGTGATTTCTTGCATCATTGCTCCTCTTCCGAAGTACCCAATAGGAAAACTTTAGAAATCTTGTGATTGTTGCAAATATAGTGTCAACTTCGATCAGAAAATATGGTTTAGTCTCTCTTTCAATATTGATTGTTCGGTCCCTTTTTTTGCATGGACAGGAATTACACATTACAACCAAAGCAGAAGGTGTTTTTGAGCCACAGTGGTGCACAGAAAGGGTTTGTGGAACAGTTGTGTGTGGACCTGGAGAGGTGTGATCGCTATCCATTCTTTGACAAGCGTCGGGAGTGCTTGCCCATTGGAAAGGAGTTTCCAAGGCTTATCTTTGAAGCTATTGAACAATGTGAAGTTGGTGTGGTGGTGCTATCAGAGGAATTCTTCACTTCCAAATGGCCCATGTTGGAGTTGGTGGCCATAGCCAATGTCAAGAAGAGGAAGCCAAGCTTCACAATAATGCCAATATTTCTTGGCATGACATTTTCTCAATGCCGTGATGTGGATAACCATAAGAGATGGTTCTCATTGTGGCATGCTTGGGCTGAATGTGATAGTAGGATTGATGTGAAAGATTGGGAGAATGCCTTACGATTGTTTGACCCAACCAATGGCTTGAAGTACAACTATGAATTGGGGGAAGTGAAATTTCGGGAGGAGATAATTGAAGCCATTTGTAAGTTGGTTCCCCCAGGGACAAGGTTTGAAGATTCCCATGTTCAAGGGAGGTCTCGATTGTGCAAGGTTTGTGTGAAAATCAATCATTTTGGATGCCTCTTTCATGTTGTTGTTGTTGTCTTCATGTTTTTTTGTGAACAATTATAAGGATATCATTTGGATGCCTAGAAGCATTTTCTTGTGTTGGTACTAATCAATTTGTTTTGTGTAAATTTGTTGATTTTAATTTATTCCCACCTCTCTTTTGGTTTACGCACAGGTGATTCATGAAACAATTGAAGAATCAAAAGTGTCTTCATTGCATGGGGTGCGTATAGTAGGCATATATGGAATTGGAGGTATTGGGAAAACCACCATTTGCAAAGCTATGTGTAATGAGTTATCAGAGGAGTATCGTGACAAAGTTTGTCATATTGAGTTGGGAAGTCGAAGTGAAGAAGAAGTCTTCAAAGAAGTGCTTGGAAAGCTTACAAACAGAAATCTTGAAAGTTTGGGAGTAATGGATGTGGACAAGGTTTGTTGAATTGACCATATTTAGAAAAACATGGACACACTTTTGTATTCATTTTGTTTGTTGTAGTGGAGTGCATTTGGACAACTATGTTTTTGGACTTGATTGAAACTTGTTGTACTTCAATTTGTTTGTGTTTCACTAAACATCAAATCTTATTGACTTGCAGTATCGTTACCACCTCATGAGAGATATAATGAGTGTGAAAGCATTTTTGACAATTGACAATGTGTCAAGTGTAACTTCAAAAGAAGCCTCAATTCTCCTACAAGCAAAGTATGGTCCTGGAAGTGTGGTGCTTGTGACAGCACGTTCTATGAATGAATTGATGTCTTTGGGGATTGCTATGAATCAATGCATTGAAATGCCTGAGTTGGAGTTGGAGGAAGCAAGGTCCTTATTCCTTTATCATGTTGCATGTGTCCCTGCTTCATATTTGAACAACAAGGATGACCTTGATGTGATCTCATCTTGTGTTGAGCGATGTTATTTCAAGAAAGGTGATGGTATCAGTTATCATTACTATCCATTGGCATTGCAAGTATTGGGTGAACAATTGCGGTGTGTTGGATATGTTTCGTCACAGTGGTGGTCAATATTGGATGAAATTGACTTTTTGAACCCTTTTGGAGAGCCCCAACACCCTGTATTCTCCATCTTGAGAAGAAGCTTTGATGCCTTGAATCCCCAAGACCAACTTCTATTCATGGATGTAGCCCTATTTTCACCTTACAAAGGTGGAAACATTTCATTCAAGTGGAATGTTTTTGAATGGTTTGGGAAAATTCATAAAATACCTGTGATCAATGTGATGGGACGGGTGAGTATTCTTTGAATGTATGGTTGTGTATCTTTGTTTTCTCAATGAGAAGTGCAATGAGTGGACCATTTGTTCACATGGCTTCAAAATTCTTGACTTTTTGAGAGTTTAGTGGTAAAAACTTCTTTTGTATCATTTTGTCAATTTTCAGTGATGGTTTTATAAATGGACATTTTAAGACTGAGAGTTTAGACTTTCAAGTCTTGAGATGAGTTTTCAGTTTTCAAAGAGATCCTTATGGATCTATGATTTGGGATGGATGTGAACTTAATATCTCAGTTGTCTCTCAACCAGCTTAATGTCTTGAAGGGCATTGTGAAAGGCTCTAGTTTGTAGTTAAATTTCTGAACCCTTGATTATATTGAACCTTAGACTTCTTAAATTTAGGATATATTGGAAATTGAAATATATATTGAATTGTTGAAGTTATAGAGGAGTGTTTGATATCCCCTTTCGTTCCTATTTGACATTGCATGTGCCAATTTTATGAAATGTCTATGGTTGTTTTTGGTGTTGAATGAAGACCTTGCACAATATATTGCTTTTACAATTTTTTTTTTTTTTGTTATTATGTAGTTGGACAACCTGAAGAAGAAATCAGTATTGGAGAATTTTGGAGATGGATTTGGTAAAATTGGCATGCACGACTTATGGCGTGAGTTTGCAAGATTGGAAACTAAAGTTGGAACGTTTGAAAAAAGACGATGGATTTTTGAGTGGGACGAGTATAATGTGCTTGAAGAAGCCAATGTAACCGATGGTGGTGGTTTGGTGAGCATGAGGCGGATGTTTTTCTTGGATAAGGGATTTATGAAGTTGGAGGATGTGGATTTTGTTTCTTTCCCCTATTTGACAGTTTTGAAGCTTTGTATAGACTTTGCAAATGTACAAGACCTAAACTTTTCAAGTGTACATGACCTAGATTTGAGAGGTCTAAAACTCCTCAAGAGCTTGGAATTGGAGTCTAACTCATATTGGGCAACCTGAAGGAGGTTGATATCAATTGTTGGATTGGGTTCCTTGTCGAAGCTGGTCTTTCTACGATGGTTGGGCATCCCTTCAGATTCATGTTGCATTGATGAGATTAGTTTTTTGACGAACCTCCAAGTATTGGATTTGTGTGGATGTGACCGATTTCCAGATTTGAGCAAACTCATTTTATTACAAGTGGCTTGTTTTCGTGACAATGACTCAGTGGCAACCATTGCCGGCTTTAGCTCGAGGCACACCAACTTGCAATTCTTGGATTTGAGTAGCTGTCGGGCGTTGCAGAGTTGTTGGGGTGTGAGTGAGTTAATTGCGTTGCAGGAACTTTGTCTTGATTGTTGTTGTAAGCTCAAAGAGGTGCCCAACTTACAGAAGTTGAAACATCTACAGAAGTTGCACGTGAATGGGTGCAAGTTAATACCGGCCTTGCCAGGCTTGGGTAACCTAGTCAATTTACTGGAACTACATGCTGTTCTTTGCTATAGTCTTGCAGAGTTGCCAGATATGCGCAACCTCAAAAACTTGAGGATATTGAACTTTGATTGTTGCAAGCTCATCAAATCACTGCTAGGTTTGGATGAGTTGGTCTGTTTACAATCCCTACAAACATTGGGTTGCAAAAATCTCACCCAACTACCAGATATGTACAAACTCACAAATCTACAAAGTTTGAAGTTGGATCCAAAGGTCCCTTTGCAATCTTTCATAGGATGGAGCGAGTTGATTTCGCTTTGGAGTTTGCGTGTTGGAATTGATGGGTTGCAATATGGGCCTAACTTATGCAAGCTTACAAAGCTGGAAAGGCTCCACATTTTGGGGTGGCAAGGTCCAGGGTTTTCAAGTCTAGCAGAGTTAGTTTTATTGGAATCCGTCATTTTGGACAATTGCAAGGGGTGTCGTGTATTGCCTAATCTTAAGAGGTTATCAAGGTTACGCAATTTGGAATTCCGAAGGTGTGAGTTTGAAGATTTGTTTGGATTGTGCATCTTGACCAATTTGGAGGAATTAGACATCAAGGATTGCAACAAATTGGAGGCATTACCAAATCTGCGAGAGCTTACCAGACTACAAAAGTTGAGGGTCGAGGGTTGTGTACGGTTGAGAGATCTTCGTGGCATCCTTGGAATGCAAAACTTGAAATCGATGTGGATAGGGGGCTATCCATGGCTTCACGAGAACCTCGGGCAAGGCCTTCAACAGTTGACAACCCTTTGGTCCTTAGATTTGTCTAATGGTGGATTTACAGATCTGCAAGGATTGGCCACTTGTTCACAATTGCGCACTGTGTATTGTAGACAGTGTCCCATCCAGGAGTTCCCAAACTTATCCAATTTCCCAGAACTATCCCACCTTGACATGCGTGGTTGTGTGAACTTAATGGACTTGACTTGCTCAGGGCCTTTGGGTCCTAATTTCGAGGATTTGGATGTTAATGGGTGCAAGAGGCTGCAAGCTCTTCCGGATTTCTCGAACTCACGGAAGATGCAAAGGTTGGATGTGGCCAATAGTGGAGTGGTGTTGAGTGTCCAACTCATTCAAGACATGAAAGCACGTTGGCCTTCCATTCATTTAGTCACTGAAGAATCTTCATCGCAAGTGCGAAGTCAAGGGAGTTCTCGTGGGATTTGGCGTCGTAGCTGTGGAATAAAACAGATGACTTCATTGTGTATGGTCCGGGACTTCCTTGGCAGTCACATGTCCTAGTTAATGGTGTTTTGGTTGAGAGTTTTTAGACTTCAAAGCTTTGGTCAGCACATCTCACGTTGTCCTGTGTTTGGACTAAATGATGCCCCCAATCAAGTAGTGGTCTTGGGAATTCAAGAACTTCCTACTTGTGAGGCTCATGAATCACACCAAAAGCGAGGGCAATGCTTTGGTTTTTTCTGTGTGACATACGATTTGAAGGAGGGCGAGAGGCCCATGACATGGAAGAAGACGGCCTGCATCGTAATGTCCAGTGCTGCGGGGATGATTGCCAACCATCTGTTTGCTCAAGCTCGCTCCCGGAGAAAGTGTTTGGCGAAGACCAGCCCATTTTGCTCCACCTGCTGGGCTCTGAGCGGTCTCGCGACGCCCTGGAGGGGGTGACCATGGAGTCGAAAGATTCGCTCTTCCTGCTCTTGAGCGAGGTGAACATCGGCATTGAAGCCGAGGACGTTTTCGGCAATGCCGATTGGGGACCTCCTCATCGGTGCCAAGCCTCGCAGTCCCAGCATGGAAAGAGCCGACTTGCTCAACCTCAACGGGTAGATCTTTGAATAGTAGGGAAAAGCGCTGAACAATGTTGCAAGCTCCAACGTGAAGGTGCTGGTGGTTGGCAATCCAACATGTTGATCTTGATGAAGAATGCACCGCATCTCAACCCCTTGAATTTCTACGCCTCACGATATTGGACGAGACTCGAGTCAAGTGCCAATTAGCTCTCTCAAGACCAGTGTCTTCTAAGGCAACGTCTCCAACGTGACTATCTGGGTCGTCGACCATGCAAGTGCCTAATTTCTTGAACGCCAAGATCCACGGTGCGTGCGTGGTGGATGTGATCCAGTACGAGAAGTGACTGAAGGGGGAAGTTCACGCCGCGAGAAATGGGGGAGATCATCGGCCACTTCGACTTCGACGGCGGTGTGGATCGCAGACGCCATCAAATCACTCATCACTCCCACTCTAGAGGGCGATTTGTTTTCTTCAGGAATCTTCACGAGCAGCAACCCCTATGGAATTGCCAAGGACATCATCTTCAGGATGCCGTGCCACTCCAATGGCGATGGCAGCTGCGAGTTGGTCCCGGAGAAGAAGTGCGTGGCGCATCTCATTGTCCAAAAGAATGGCTACTGCGACCTTCCCGACGGAGACCCAATGTTGCCTCGGAGAGCAGTACGACGGATCCCAGTCGTGGAAATCGCCTTTTGAATCGTCGTGTCCACTTCCCTTGTGATTTCTTAATCCGCAGTTGTTAGTTTTCCTGGTGGCGGAACGGAATGTTGATCACTGGCACGAGTGTTGTTAGCTACGGGCTGTCCGCCAGGGAGGAAGAAGAGGTGCACTCTTGTAGGTTTTATTCCTTGGGTTTTCTCTGCTTGCGTCTCCTTCCATATTGAGACTGGGAGCACCTTGCTCCGGATGCGAAATATAATTCAGGAGGCTGTGAGGAGTGCCGTGGACGTGAGCTCCAGTTCCAGTTCCTGCTCGCCACTGGATGGTCATGGAGAGAACAAAGAAAGAAGCGGGCCTGCACTTACGGAGTGATGAGGAGAGCTAGGAATTGGGAATTGCGTTAGTTGATGAATCTCTGCAGGGAAACAGCAAGTGTTGAATAGCACATACTGATTACAGCTTGAAGCTGATTGCCCCAGCTTTTGCTGTTTTTTTGGTATCTCCACATGTGGCAAGAGTTCTACTCAGCGTGTTGTAGTGTTAATTTCATGATGAGTCCAGAGTCTAGACCTTGGCTGAGAAGAAGAAGAATACCACAAATCAGGAATGAGTTTGCGTCCCTTGGTCGAAACAAAACGGGGAGACTCTTGACTGACGGAACCACAATCTTGAATAGAAAAATCATAATCTTTCATTTTCAAAATCGGGTTTTTATGCTAAAACTAGACTTCAAAAAGAATTTTTTCAAATTTTAAAGCACTGAAAATAGTAATTTGGTTAGGATTTAACTTCAAAGTACTCTCAACACCAAAATTTGGTGCCTCGGGCATGTAGGGGTTAAGATAGTTATGGACTTCACCATTTATCCCCACCCTTCCCTCATTTTTGTTGAATACCGTAGGTGTCTTTTGAAATGTCTCCAATATATCCTCAAGCCATTCACTTTGAATGGCTCCTACTTTACAAATGACACTTTCATGGTTGTAAAATAACAAGATTTTAGTGCATGGTTTCTCAAGGCACTTCAAACATGTACCTATTGAACACTAAAGTTTTTTCTAATGTTTGACTTTAAAAATTCATAGAGAATACAAAAGCTCTCCAAATTTTATTTTTTAAAATTTGAATATTATTGATCGATTTCCACCTTAGTGATAGTTTGTTCAATTAGCACTATAGTGCATTTCTTGCTAGAGCAATAAGAAGCGATCTTTTGGATTCTTGATTGGAGGGAAAGATGAAGATTCAAAGATAATTTCAAACTTTGATCATTTTTGTGAGCAACACTTAGTATACAAGTTCAAGGCAAGATTCCCACAACAGAGACTAAAATCAGGGATTAGGTTTTGTTACATAGATAAAATCCATGTTTATTGCACTTGATTGGACTACACATTGAGATTTGAGACATAAGTTGAATTTGCGTATCACCACTCTCATTTCAATTCTTCCCTTCTATTGAAGGAATACATTTTAGAAGAAAAATGTATATCATTGGTTCATAAGGATAGAATAGGATTTTAGGTGGTAAGAGATAAGATCTCTTTAACCCCTAAAGGACCAAACACCGTTCTTTTGGCAACATAGCAATTTTGGGCAGCTCACTACAAACAGAATTTTTGTTTTTTTTCTTTGAAAATTTCACACAATGTGTGCCCAAGGAGTAGCTTTAAGGCACAACAATTTTCATAACTTTTGACTACATAATTAAAAAGTTATTGCATGATATGTAATTTTCAGTGTTCAATGGGCAACTTGGGCAATCCAAAAAACTTCTTTAAAAATCATTTTTTAAAAACATAAAAATTTGAAATTGATTTTCTAGATTTATATATACGTGAAAAGCTTTTAATCATTCCATTTTGATTTACGAGATGAAAGTTATGAGGTGTTCTAGTTTACGGGTAGTTATGGATTTCCTACTTGAAAATAAAGTTTGGAGTCCTTTATTTAACTCTATTTTTTATTTTTTTTGAAAATATATATATGATGTAGGTTGTTTATTATTACATTACCACCGTTGGGATTGGAATTTTTCAATTTTATAATTAAATTCTTAACAATTTAGTGTTTTGAATCACTTTGTTCTTTTTTCTACTTATTATTTTTTTCCTATATGTTGTGCAATTCCAAATGATCTAAAACTTTTCGAGCATGTAGCCAACTTGACTTGAAGAATGAATCCAAAGAGTAACCACCCTTTCCGACATTTTTTCACACAAATATGACCTTGTGAAGTGCAATTGCCTATATTTTCACAGGGCCAAAAAAAGGATTTTTGTCACTTTAAACGTTAATATCTTGCAATCTACATGGTGGGAAATTCTGAAATTTTTCCACATCTTTTCAAACTATTTTACTACAAGATACTACGATTACATGTGTCCAGAAATTTTTTTCATCTAAAATTTGGTGCTTGTAAATGCAAGGGCAGTTTTGGAGCGTTTTTGGTAAAACATAGTCTCTTGACCTTTAGGGGTTAAATTGTACATTGCTTCAATGAGTTGGGTATTGGATATAAACCCGTCTCTTGCAACTAAATCATGATGGTCAAATTGAATTTTAGAGATCTATAGCTCTTTCAAAAAGTGAATGGAAGATGGGTTTAAGACTTTCTTAATCATTTTACACTATGTAATAGTAAAAGTTATTGAAGAGGGTTATGTGACAATAAACGGATTTTATTGCAACTCTTGGTTTGAAGAGAGGAATTGTGATAGAGTGATTTGACCTTGTAAGTAGAAAGAGGTACAAAAAAAATCTAAATTGCTAATAACTTTGACATAAAAATAAGGAGGGTCAATCCAATGAAGAAATTTTTTGGAAGCCGTATCCTATGCTTTTGTTTTTAGTTGAAAATTTTATGATTGAAAACCAATAATGACTTCTTCTTTCCTTTATAAGAAAAAAAACCCTCATAATTTTCATCTCATTAACCAAAACAAAATGAATTCAATTTGATTGTGTATATTGTACTCATCTATTAGGATTAGCATTTTATATCAAATATTTAATTCAAGTCAAGAGATCAAATTCAAGTGATGCTAAGATAGGAATATTCCTTGAAAATCCATATTTTCCTCTAAAAAATTTGAATTTAAATAAATAAATTTCTTCTAGTTTTGGCATTCTTTTTGAGAATTATTTTTTTCCACCTCCAATAGCCTTGTTCAAAATATAGATTTATAAAACCAAGGACAATTTTTGAAAAGAAAAATAAATAAATAATTGTACTACCCAATTTGATATTGAAATTTTAAAGAAACAAATAAAATTGTGCAATACTTATTAGAATGACTTGATTCCATGAGTAGCTAGACATTTTTATCCATTAGAGACACATATATTATTGATCATCCAGAATGCCATGGAGAGAGTAATATATCCTATGAGAGTATGTGTCATGGCATTGCAAGCTATGAACCAAAGGGCCTTGTTTTAATGAAAAGTTGTAGGAAAAACTTGTTCATTCAACATTAATTTGATTTAAGAATGCATTTCTAGTGTAGCGCTACAATGGTTCCTAGACATGGAAATAACTCTGAAACAGTCTTTTGGAGCCCCAAATCTCCCCTAACGTGCTAATACATTTCAAGATTAATAAGTTTATGATAGGTGAAGAGTTTCTTGGGATACAACTTATTCAAAATTATTTTTAAACATTTCAAATGAACATTAATTTTTGAAAAGTTGAACTATTAAATAGAGGATTTATGGCCGTGATTTAAAATTATATTTAAAATTACAATGACAATCTTAGTTTAAAACTTTAGCTAATTTTAGAGTGATCTTTGTGATTTTTCTATTGACATGTGCTCCACATGTCAACCATAGGGTGCCTTTGAAGTCATGACTCAAATTAAAGATGTGATTTGAATAAGGGAATGAAGTCTAAACCTTGTCTAAACGAAAATAGTAGAATGAAGTCTACACAATAATGGTGGAATGAAGCCAAAGCAAAATGAAGCCAAGACAAAAATGGTAGAATAAAGCTTCATTGCTCTCCATGCTACCACTAACGTCTACTAATGGAAGGCTTTGGGACCCCATTTCAAACTTTGGAGACTTTGGCTAACAATGATTCTTACACAAATATTTAAGCTTTGAAAGTATAGTGGGTGATATTGAAATCAATGTAGAAAACACCATAAACCTTCTTTTGTCGATGAAGTTTTGCAAATGCAACTTAATTCATTATAGAGACAATATAAACCACTTTCTTGAGCAAAAAGTGAAACATGATGTCTATGGCGTATACAATTGCAAATGTTATATTTTGATTAGGGTTACACTATCCATGTAATGTAGTTGTAGCTATGAAAATGTTTTTTTTTAAATTCGAGTCTAACTATTGAAATGGAGTTTGTAAAGTCATTAGATGGGATTTGGCCGTGCATCCAAAGGGCCATGAATTCCCAACTGTAGGGAACGCGTTGTGCTACGCTAGTGCTGTAATTTGACATGGCCGAGCGACTGCCATGTCATTGGAAGAAAAAAAAAATTACTTTCATTTTTTCATTTTAGAAGCAAAATTTTTTTTTGGGTAATATAGCACCCGATGCTCCCTCGCTGCATTGAGAACAAATTTGAGAACGGGCCCCAAACGGCCTTCTAGTGTAGCTGAAAAACATCTAGTGTTCTATTCTAATTGGGCAAATAGGGAAATATTCAAGTGTAGATCTACAAATTCTTATTAAATGCCAAATAATTCTCAAAAAATGGATTCAACCAAATGTCATCCAAAATTTGCATTTTTAAGAAATAGAATGTCTAACTACTACGAAATGAGAGCTACTAGATTGATAAGAGATGAATAAGATCACATGTGACGATGCCAATTTACACTCTATGAAGAACTAAGTGAAATTACAACTTAATCCTCTCTCTCCCTCTCCCTTAGTACAATTTTTTTTTATCACACTACACTCAAAATCCTCAAGCAACAATTACCAAAAAACTAAACAAAATCTCAGATCATACTTCAAATCTGACAAATCCATTCAAAGTGCCAAAAACTCAAGGAAGAGTAAATTCCTCTAAAACATCATCAAAACTTGCAATACTATCCAAAAGATTAAATTCTTGAAGTAGAAAGATCTATACCTTCTACATCTCCCAAACATGAGTGCCAATTACTAAAAGCCACACTCCAAAAGAAGCACTTAATTAGGCTCTCCGAAAAGTTGAAGCAATGTCAAATGCAGCGATGCACAAGCAAAATTGAAATTAGGAAGCTGAAGTAGGCAAGAGCATTCTTTAATTTTGATTTGGACATGCAAAATAGAGAAGATTATCTTTGATGATTGCCTTATTCATGCAAGCACCCTGCGTCACTTCTATTGCATCTCTAGTCATTAGATGTGATTTCCCTACTGGGAAGGGCTGTGAATTCCCAAGTGGGGACCCCCCCGAAACTAGCCGAACTGGCCGTTCGCGAGCTCTGCTGACGCCAAGTGACTGCCACATCGGGGTTTTTTTTAAATAAAAAAATAAAATTTAACTTTGTTTTTCATTTTAAGAACATTAAATTTTTTTTTTTTTTTTTTGGAAAACAAAATCTGGCATCCGCGTTCGGTGGGGACCTAGGGGAACGGAGTTGGAAACAACCCTGAAACAGCCCTCCAGCCCCCTGGATCCCATCTAATGTTTTGGACCTTCCTAATCTGTGTGGTAGGGTGGTAGGTAGGTAAGTAATTTATATGGTATAAAATGAAGTATTAATTAAACCAACAAATATTCCAAATGTTGACTTGGTCAATTTTAGGTCCAAAGTTTAGGGTTATATAATTTCTTGAACAAAAATTCAAAAAGCATTTGAAATATTAAAAATGTTGTATAAATCCTCATAGATCAATATTTTATAATTGAAATATAGATTGAAATTTTGGCAAAATACATCTTCTATTGGAGAGTTTGCTTTTTGACTTCAGAAACATGTTTTAAAAATATGTAGATCTCTTTAGTATATTATGTTAGCCTTGAATCCCTTGAGAGGATTTCATGGTAGAAATTTCTTTAGGGGGACTTATTAGTGTTGGATTTTCTTTACAAGTAAAATTTTTTACTTCCCTATATAAGAAAAGGGCAAATCTAAATATATTCATTAGAAAGAATCTAGCTCCTTTAGAAGTCCATTTGATTTTCGTTGTTGGTACAGTTTTTTTTTAAATAATAATAATAATAATTTCTTTTGAAAAAAAAATCACTAATCTGAAGAAGCACTGAAGGTGACCACATGGGTTTTGAAAAATTATTTTTCAAATAATTTTTTAATTTTTATATTTCTTTTTCACTTTTTGTTGTATTTGCACTATAGTATAAAGTCTAACGGCCCACTGCACATCCCAAATTTTCTCTAATGGTATTTTAGCAACCTAATCTCTTTTCTCTTCATATGCATTTTAGTCATGAAAATGTTCTTTTTTGAATTCGAGTCCAACTACTAAAATGAAGCTTATCAAGTTTATTTTTTATTTTTATTTAAAACTTTAGAAAATAGTTATAAAAATTGAATATTTTATAGCAATTTGAACTTTGGAGCTATTAATAACTTTGAAGTGTCGATTTATTAATTTTAGAATAACATGGTATACAAAATTGTACAATAATCTTCTTTACTACAATATAAACCTACAAGAAAATTTTCAAGTTTTTTCAGCATATATTGCATTTGAGATGAATTGTTTAACTTTTTATTCAGAAATTTGCTGTAATTTCAAATTTTCACAATAAAAATTGACATTTTTATAACAAATGGAAGAGAAGTAATTACATCTTTGAAAAATTATTGAAGGAATTAGGATTCTATTTCCAACCTTAGAGGCTTTAGATGACAACAATTTTTATACAAATATCTAAGCCTTGAAAGTATGGTGGGTGATACCAACTAAGGGGAATGCCATGAGCCTTCTTTTGTCAATGAAGTTTTGCAATTGCAACCTCATCATAAAGACAATATAAACCATATATATATACATATATTGTTGGCTATCTAGGCTTTATTGTTGCCGATCATCTAGGATTAGCATGACCTTGGAGATTAATTATTATGGTGTTGCAAAATTTAGTATGAACACTACAAGAGAAAGGGGTGTTTACTAGAAAGATACAAATATCTTGTAAATTCTTACTGAAAATCTCCTAAAAAGGTCATTACTTAAAATGTTATCTCTAGGACTATACTTAAAACTCCCCTTTTTCTTGTAGTAGAAGTACTTGACTTTAGTAACAAATGAAGGAAAAAATGATCACTTAATAAAAATGTGGTAAATAAATGCATTTTCAATATAGCCAATTGTTGATGGCATCTAACAATTGAATTATGGATGAAATAGAGTTACACCACTTATTTAATTTCCTTCAAGGGTATATATGTCCACACCTTGTTTAAAAATTTTAAGACTATTTGTGCAAAATTGATTTATTGGGTAAATTGATCAAATACTTGGTCCTTTAAAGTCTAAGTACAGTTTAAGTACTAGGACTGTTTGTATCAATGATTTCTTGTGACTTGTCACTCAAAATCTTTAAAAGAAATCAATATTGAAAACATTCCTATTGGGCTATAGTAGAGAAGTAAAAGTCCCATGCATGCATTTATTGTGAACATTGAAATCTTTTTAGAAAGTTTGTAGTTTTTTACTTATAATTTTGTATAATTATGTTGTTTACCTCAATTTCATCAAAATGATGATACATGAAGGTTGTTTCTTATAGATTCAAGAATTATTTTATATGTTATAAATATTGTTTGAACCAAACATCGTCTTCAAGCACTATATTAATCATTTAGAATATAGACTTTGGAGTGCTTAGGGCTTAAAATTTAGGTTTGGATGTACATTGTGACACAATTCACTATTAAAAGTTTGTGGGGAATAATATCCACTCAATATAAATAGAAACTTTTGTTATAACAATATACCTCAATTCACTACAAGGAAAATTGTATCCTATTTGATAGAAAATTTGACAGAATTCTATCAATTTGGCTGTCATTTCGGACAAAGATACACGTCATACAGCTCTTCCTCTGACTCCTTTGCCACTGTGGATTTTTTTCCATGTCATTGAATCCAAAAAATTATTATTTAATCATCCATGGATTTAATAAAATAGTTCAAATAATGGCCAGCAAAAAAATTGGATGAAATTATGTTGGATGAATGATAAATTTTTAAATGATTAAAAAAATAATTATTTTTTAATTAACTTTCAAATATTAACCAAAACAAACTTATAATATAGAATGAATTTATTCACTAAATTATTAGACTCCATGAACCATTTGTAATCTGTGGAAAGAATGAGGAAGGGAATCTCTTTATATACACATATGGTAGGAGGAGGTCGACCAACCCATGTAGGATATGTCAATTCTAGAAGTTATAGGAGCTCATAGTTAAGTTAGAAATAAGAAATTTTGTATTTAAATTAGGATTTCAGACCTCATTTGAGCATAGTAGAATGCCTTTTTAAAAAAAGTTTTGAACTAAAAATAATTATAATATGAATTGAAGTTTCATGTCCAAAAATCCGTTTGACATTTCAAGTTTTAAATTAGTGAAAAAATTTCAAAGTAGAAACTTGAAAAAATATAAAAATAATAATTTTGAACACCTCTTTGAAACTCCATAACTTTTGATTGAAAACTCAAAATTTCAAAAGAATTTTTGGATGAAAAACATGAATTGATTTTTTAACTAATAATAGTTTAAATTTTTTTCAAAAAGACATTATACTATGCCTAAATGACGTCTAAAATCGTAATCTTAATACAAAATTTCCTATTTCTAACTTAACTATGAGCTCCTACAACTTCTAAAATTGACATATCCTACATGGGTTGGTCGACCTCGTACCACCCCACATATATAGAGAGAGATTCACCACACTAGACAAGTTAAGCAAATGTATAGATGGCGAGTGATTGAAGATTCCAATGAGGTACATCTCCTAGTAGTATTGATAAATATTAACAAAAGATAAAACTATTGGATTTTTGGAAGACATTAACTGTCTTGTTTATCAAAATTGACTGAAAAATTGACAAAAATTTGACAGACACTGCAATACATTGACAGGGTGCCAACTTCCAAAAGTTGTGGTGGTCATTTCGGACACTTTTTTGTCAAAAATTTAGTCAATTAGGGCCCATTTTCCTTGTAGTGATTCAAGCATCTTCTCTACCATACTCAAAAAACACCATTTTGTGTCTAATATTGGACTTCCTAGATATGCATCGGTTAACCTTTAAGGGAAATTGCATCGGTTAACCTTTATGGGCATTTTTGAAGTGAAACCTAGATTTTCATATAGTTCTTTATTTTAAAGGTTTTTCAGCTTAACCTCCAAATGTAGCTCCAATAATCTACTTTTCACTCCATTTTAGTTTTTTTCAAAATTGTTATAATTTTTATCAAATTTCTCTTAATGTGAGCTTAAAGAATACATCAATTACACCATGATGTTTGTCACTATTATTTCCATTTTTCTTAAGAATTTCATACTATTTGAGCTTTTTTGTAATTACTATGATTCTTATGAAGAAACTCCTTTAAAAAAATCATATAAAATTAAATTTGATTTTTTTAATTATGAAAAGATGAAATTAATAAATTTTAGACTTATATTTATACATTTGAAATATATCAATTTTTTTGAAATGTGTGTTTTAAAGTAAAAATCTAATGAAGTTTGAATAAGCCTAGACATGAAATGTCCTTTTAAGGGTTAAGAACAAAATCAATTTTCCATACATGCAACAAATACAATATCTATTTCGTATTCATACAACCCAATCTGTACAAGAGTCACGAACCTCGAACCAACAAGTATGAATAATCCCTATTTGCCCAAAGCGCCAAATTCTAGTGTTGACAGTTTTTTGAAGTTAAACAAAATTTAAACAAGTTACTATTTTTGAAAAGAACTTTTAGAAGTCTAGCTTTAGCATCAAAAATCTGATTTTGAAAACGAATGATTATGATTTATTTTTCTATAATTCAAGATTTTGTGCAAGGGTGTCCATTGCAAATCTTGATTTTCTAGTGTTGAGGGCTCTTGAAAATGAGCCTCAAGTACACTAGATCTTCCAAGGAGAAAATATTACATTAGAAATTCATTTAAGAAAATTGTAGAGTAGGTTTTGAGAAGCCATAAATCGGTTGGGGTTATGCATGTTATGCCCTCTAACCTTATATTTTTTTGGTGACCAATCTTTTAGATTTGACATATGAGAAGTGGATTGAAAGCCTCCAAATCACTTTCACATTTTTTCACACCCTCATGATCAAACATAATAATCTTTCGAGGATGCACATGTTCACACATTGTGTCCAAATTTCACGAACACCCAACCCAAAATGACTTTGTAGGAAGCTACCCAAGTGCGAGGGGAGGGAGAGATTTTCACGAGCCCGAGCCTGCATCCACACCATTCAGTTCCGACTGCTGTCGACCCGGCAAATCTACGTAGGTAGGTAGCTAACCGTGAACTAATGAAATCACGACAGCTAGCAGCCCGACTTGGGTGGAGTGGGCTGGTGACAAGCCTTTCTCTACCATTTATCTCCAACTTCCGTCGCTGCTCCTCCTCCACTAAGGTATCAAGTCTTTTCTCTGTTCTGCACCTTGCAAGCCTGCCCACTGTACCCTTCTTTTCGATGCCCCATAGAAGTTATACCCTTCAAATTTCAAGTCCTAGAATTCTCACCTTTTCTAGTTCCAAGTCGGTTTTGTTTCGCTGTCGAATTCGATCCCGATGATTGGTGCGGAATTTGTGACGAATTGATCTGTGTGGGGCTCAGATGTGGCGAGCAGGTTTGCGTTTTGATGTCGTGGTTCTGATGTCTTTCAAGCGGTTTTTAGCGGTAAGTTGTCGGTATTGGTGGTTTGCTGGGCATTTGGAGGTGCGCTGCTGGAAGGTTTGCTTGTGGTGAGGATAACGGGGGTTTCTGAATTGTTAAGGTGTCGGTGGGTTTTTGTGCAGGTGAGATAGTGAGAGCATGAACAGGGACAGGCCACCTGTGGAAAGTGGCGAAAGAGTGGTTTCATTGTTTTTGGTGTGGCGCTTGTGAAGAAGGGTCGAAGCCGGAGGACGTGGTGAAACTGTCGGTAGAGGAGAGTGGGACAGAGGTCTGGACGGTGGGCGTGAGATTTGCAAGTAGGTTCAGGTACGTTCTTGAATCCCTAATAAGCTCGAGCACAATTCGGGTGTTACGGCTTGTTTTACAGTTTGGAGTGGGTCACAGGGAGCTTTGTTTCGTCTCCTCTTGTTTAGTTTTTCTATCACCGACTACGATGTTTTGCACTGACTTCCGTAATATGGAATTTGTCTCCATTCAAATTCTATCATTTTCACAATACAATCCATGGACTCGACCATTCTGAAAGCATGAATCCTCAGTCTTTTAGGGGTTGATGATGTTGTTTCGTGTTGTTGGAGCAGAGTGGTTATGACCTATTTGGCAGATGATTCTAAGGTCTGGTCATAACTGATGGAAGCGCCTTGACCATCTCGTCTTGTTCAACCTTTTTGGCTTTGTTTCATTTTGAAATGTCGGTTCTGATTGCGTGGACTGCGATCCTTCAAGTCTGTTTCCAAGACTCTGTTCTTTACCTTCAATTCACACGCAGTACAAAGATTATCAAAGTGGTCAAATAATTTCTAAACTCGGTATCGGAAAATGGAAAAGAACGGGAATTGAACGGCTTAATTCCGTTTTCCCTTGCACATGGTCAGGATGAACTACCGTGTGTGTCCATAAGTATACATAGCTTTTTGCTGTGAATCCATCAATTGTTTGATATCTTAAGTTCCCGGGACACAAGTGTTCTACCAATCTCCTAACCTTGATTGTAAGATAACCTTGAGTGTACGGTACTTACAGATATATGGAGAGTTAATGTCCAGAAATGGAAGTGAACCTTGATTCCCCTTTGTTATCAAGGATATCCTCAAATCATACCACATCGCACAGGCACAAATTGCAAATAAGATATTGCAATTTGGGAATCTTTCAAAATTTCAAAAATGTTCATTTTAATGGCTAAAATCAGATCTAGAACAAGGAGGTAGGAATTCTTGTACACATTAAGTAGGAATGTTTTGTCATTGGTGGATTTAGTGCTTCAAGAAAAAACATTTCACCACCAAGCGTTGCATACCCACTCAAGGAACACTCCCAAAACCAAATAGCTACCAATGACCCATATTTCAGTAAGAGCTAGTTCTTGTTTGACCATTCCGTGTGAACTTGGTTGACTTTTCATTGCAGAGTTAAGTTTGGTCGAGTTGGGCTTGGCCCATTTTGTCTCACCCTACCACGAATGAGAAAGTTCACAGCTTCTTTCACCCTTTTGAAGACGAAGGAATTATTATTCTTTATCGAGCGATGATCATCTTTGGAATATTGGAATTCATGTTTGGAATGAGGGACCCCGAATTATCGAGGTGAGGTCTAAATTTATACATTTATCCTCAATAATGCACTTGTGCTTTCTGTTTAAATCAGTGCGACCAATCCAGGGAAGCATTCTCCTACCATTCTGAGACTTAGTCGGTGATCCTGGTCAGGGCTTCTGCCCAATCTTGTGCGCCTGTCGGATCGGCTGCACGGAGACTCGGTATAATTTCTTGGGAATCTGGTTCGGCGTGTCGGTGGCATTTGTGGGGGACGGGACGAGGCGCACGCCACCACTTTCTGCTCGCAGGACCGCCTTCAGTGTCGTGATCTCCTTTGACGGAGCTGTGGCACTCCATCCGAGGTTTGGAGAATTTTTCGGCACTACTCGACCCTGGTGAACGCTCTGTCTCTCCGTCTTTATTTTTTGTTGTTGTTGAAGCTCTTTGCATTTGTTTCCTGACCTTGATCCGCTCGTCTTTCTTTATGTGAGCTGTTCGGATAATTGTAGCTTGATTGGAATCGTGGGACATCATGTTATAACATCGTATCCTTGTGCATCACTCCGGTTTCTTCTTGAAACGTACAGACGAATCTTGTTTGTGCCGTGGTCTGAATTTTGTGCGTTCGCAAGTTAGAGAAGAACGAAAACGGTTCATTGAGCAGAATGGTTTGAATCTCAAAGGAAAGTGTTTGTGTTAAGAGGTGTTGTGCGCTTGGTGAATCTCCAATTGGTTTTCATCGATGTCGTTCAATTTGGTCGTATCATACCTTAGAATTCGTCACCATGCCTTGAAAGCATCAGGTGTTCACGATGCTCACTCTGTACCTCCTTTATCCTGTAGAAGTCTTGGAGGAGACGACCACGAGTGAATCTTCCGTAGTCTAATGCCGTGCCAATATTTTCAAAGCAGGAATGATTTGAAGTATGGAGCAGGGCAGCACAAGCCTGTCTACAAGCGATGGCAATTGCTATGGGTTAGTGGAACCTGTGAATTGTGATTCCTTGCATCATTCCTCACTTGAAGAGCAATTATTGTGATTGTAATTGTTGTAAAACGTAGAGTTCACCTTGATTATGAATCCATGTCTAGTTTCTCTTTCACTAATGATTGATGAGTTGGGAATTTTATTTGGGTGGATAGGAATTAACCTTTACAACCAAAGCACAAGGTGTTCTTGAGCCATAGTGGTGCACAAAAAGGGTTTGTGGAACAATTGTGTGTGGACTTGGAGAGATGTGACCGCCATCCATTCTTTGACAAGCGTCGGGAGTGCTTGCCCATTGGAAAGGAGTTTCCAAGGCTTATCTTTGAAGCCATTGAAGAGTGTGAAGTTGGTGTGGTGGTGCTATCGGAGGAATTCTTCACTTCCAAATGGCCCATGTTGGAGTTGGTGGCCATGGCCCATGTGAAAAGGAGGAAGCCAAGCTTCACAATAATGCCAATATTTCTTGACATTACACTTTCTCAATGTCGAGATGTGGATAAGCATAAGGGATGGTTATCATTGTGGCATGCTTGGACTAAATATGATAGTAGGATTGATGTGAAAGAATGGGAGAATGCCTTACGATTGTTTGGCCCAACCAATGGCTTGAAGTACAATCATGAATTGGGGGAAGTAAAATTTCGGGAGGAGATTGTGGAAGCCATTTGTAAGTTGGTTCCCCCAGGGACAAGGTTTGAAGATTCCCATGTTCAAGGGAGGTCTCGATTGTGCAAGGTTTGTGTGAAAACCAATCATTTTAGATGCTTTTTTCATGTCCTTGTTGTCCTAATGTTTTTTTGTGAACAATTATGAGGATGTCATTTGGATGACTAGAAGTGTTTTCTTGTGTTAGTATAAGTCAATTTATTTTGTTCATCTTTGTTGTTTTTAATTTAATCCCACTTCTATTGGTTAATGGATAGGTGATCCATGAAAGGATTGAGGAATCAAGAGTGTCTTCATTGCATGGGGTGCGTATAGTAGGCATCTATGGAGTTGGAGGTATTGGGAAAACCACCATTTGCAAAGCTATGTGTAATGAGTTATCAGAGGAGTATCGTGACAAAGTTTGTCATGTTGAGTTGGGAAGTCAAAGTGAAGAAGAAGTCTTCAAAGAAGTGCTTGGAAAGCTTACAAACAAAAATCTTGACTATTTTGGGGCAATGGATGTGGACAAGGTTTGTTGAGTTGACCATTAGAAGGAAAACATGGGCCATTTTTTTGTAATCCTCATGTGTGTTGTAGTGAGGTGCATGTAGATAACCTCTTGGTGTTTTTTTATATGTGATTGGAATTTGTTGTACCTCAATTTGTTTATATGACATTGAATTTGATATATCATTGATTTGCAGTATCGTTACCACCTCATGAGAGATATGGTGAATGCGAAAGTATTTTTGACAATCGACAATGTGTCAAGTACAACAACGAATCAAGCATTGATTCTTCTACGAGCAAACTATGGTGTTGGGAGTGTTTTGCTTGTGACAGCATGTTCTTTGAATGAATTATCGTCTTTGCAGATTGATGCAAGTGAATGCATGGAAATGCCTGAGTTGGAGTTGGAGGAAGCAAGGTCTTTATTCCTTTATCATGTTGCATGTGTCCCCCCTACATATTTAAGCAACACGGATGACCTTGATGTGATCTCATCTTGTATTAAGCGATGTCATTTCAAGAAAGGTGTTGGCATTAGTTATCATTATCATCCATTGGCGTTGCGAGTGTTGGGTGAGCAATTGCGGAGTGTTGGTTATGTTCCAACACGGTGGCAATCACTATTGCATGAAATTGACTTTTTGAACCCTTTTGGAGAGCCCCAACATCCTGTCTTTTCTATCTTAAGAAGAAGTTTTGATGCCTTGAATGCCCAAGATCAACTTCTATTCATGGATATTGCCATATTTTCACCTTATAGTTGTGTGAAAATTAAATGCAAGTGGAGCATTTTTGAATGGTTGGGTATGGTCCATGGAATCCGTGTGAATAGTGTGATGGAACGGGTGAGTATTCTTTGAATTCATGGTTGTCAATCTTTGTTTCTTTGATGAAATGTCCATGAGAGACCATTTGTTCATATGGCTTGTGACTTCCTTACTTTTGAGATTTAGAGTGGTTAAAACTTCTAGTGTCATTTTGTAAATTCTCAATGGTGGTTCTTCTATTTGTCATTCAAGGGTAGATGACTATGGTTTTTGTAGTTTTTGGAGCTAGATGAGGACCTTGAGTAATATGATATTTTTTGACATTTTTTGTTTTTATTAACTTGCAGTTGGAGAATCTTAAGAGGAAATCACTACTTGAGAATCTTGGTGATGGGTTTCGCAGAATTGGCATGCATGACTTGTGGCACGAGTTCGCAAGATTGGAAATTGAAGTTGGCAAGTTTGAAGATAGAAGATGGATTTTTGAATGGGACATGTCCAATGTGCTTGGTTTTGAATGGGACAAGTCTAATGAGCTTGGAGAAGTGAGTTTGACTTTGGGAGGTGGTTTGGTTAACTTGAGGCGGATGTTTTTCTTCGAAAAGGGATTTAGGAAGCTAAAGGATGTGGATTTTTTTGGTTTCTCCAAGATGACAGTTTTGAAGGTCCATTTAGAGTGTGCGAGCGCACAGTTAGTGGATTTGAGAGGCCTAAAACAGCTCAAGAGCTTGGACTTAGAATGGAATGGATACTTGATAAGTTCAAAGCCATTGATATCAATTGTTGGTTTGGGTTCTTTATCGCAGTTGGTCTTTCTACGATGGTTGAACATCCCATTGAATTCATCTTGCATTAACGAGATTTGTTGTATGACAAATCTGCGAGTGTTGGATCTGTACAACTGCAATCAAGGACCAAATCTGAAGAACCTCATTTTACTAGAAGTGGTTTCTTTTCGCCAAAATGCTGCTATGGCAACCATTCTTGGCTTGAATTCAAATCACACCAACTTGAAGTTCTTGGATTTGAGTTGGTGCATGGCATTAGAGAGCTGCCCCAATGTTGGTGAGTTAGTTGCTTTGCAGGAACTTTGTCTCAGTGGGTGTTCTAAGCTGAAAGTGGTGCCCAACTTACAAAAGCTAAAACGGTTGCAAAAGTTGGATGTGGGGTCATGTAAATTATTGCAAGCCTTGCCAGGTTTGGGTAACCTAGGTAGTTTGGTGGAACTACATGTTAGTTCTTGCTATAGTCTTATAGAGTTGCCGGATATGTGCAACTTCAAAAACTTGAGGATATTGGACCTTAGCTTTTGCCGTCTCATCAAATCATTGCCAGGTTTAGATGAGTTGGTGTGTTTACAATCGTTGGAGATGACAGGTTGCAAAAATCTCACCCAACTACCAAATATGTACCAACTCTCAAATCTGCAAACTTTGTTCTTGGATCCAAAGGCCCCTCTACCTCCTCTACAATCTTTCTCAAGACAGAGTGACTCCATTTTGCTCCAGGGTTGGGAAGTTGATGTGTTGTATGATGGACTTGACCTACGCAGTCTTACAAAGTTGGAAAAGTTCTACATTTTTGGATGGCAAAGTCGAGGGATTTCAAATTTGGCAAAATTGGTGTCGTTGGAATTTGTCATTTTGGTGAATTGCAAGGGCGTGCGTGTGTTACCTGATCTCAAGAAGTTATCAAGGTTGCGTGATGTGAGATTTAGGAGGTGCGAGTTTGAAGATTTGTCTGGATTGTGCAACTTGACTAGTTTGGAGAAGCTCGACATCATAGATTGCAACAAATTGGAGGTGTTACCGGATCTACAAGAACTTGTTAAATTGGGCCAGTTGAAGATTGAGGGATGTGCCTTGTTGAGAGATCTTTGTGGCATCTTTGGATTACATAATTTGAAATGGTTGTGGGTGAGTGGCGATTCTTGGCTTCGTGAGAACCTCGGGCCAAACATTCATCGGTTGATGGGTCTTCGTTATTTGTATGTCTCAAATTGTGAAGATTTGCAATGGCTAGCCACTTGTTCACAGCTACACTTTTTGGATTGTAGTGGGTGTTCCATCAAGGAGCTCCCAGACTTGGCCAACTTCCCAGAATTGTCCACCCTTTGCGTGAGAGGTTGTGTGAACTTAATGAATTTGACTTGCTCAATGCCCTTGTGTCCCAATTTTGGAAGTCTAGATATATATGGGTGCAAGAAGTTGCAAGCTCTTCCAGATTTGACAAACTCACGAAATCTAGTATTCTTGTCTATGGCCAATAGTGGAGTGGTGTTGAGCACCCAAGTCATTCAAGACATGAAAGCACGTTGGCCTTTCATTCATAGTAGCTTTGACCAACCTTCATATCGAGTGCAAAGTCAAGGGAGTTCTCGTAGGCTTTGGCATCGTACCATTGGAATGATCTCATCACTTCATTGTAGATGCTCAGGGACTTCCATGGCAATTACTCATCCTAGTTAATGGTGTTTTGATCAAGAGCCTTGAGACTTTAGAGTTTTGGTGAACCCATCTTAGGCCATTTTGTGTCTAGATTGAACAATGCTCCAATCAAGTGGTTACAAAACTTTCTACTTGTGAGCCTTTTGAAACATGTATTGGACACTTGAGTGGAGTTGCAAGTTAGATGCTTATTAAGTAGTTTTTGCACATGCTTCTTGGTAAGGTCCATGTTGAAACCTACCAATTTCTTGCATTCTAAATTGTTAGTGGTGACGGGAACAACATTGTGGTAGAGCTACAAATCTTTGTTCCATGGAAACTAGCAAGAGGTACAAATGAATGTACAATGCTCCATCTTCTTACAATAGAATCAACTAGGACCTTTATACACTACAAGGGGAATTTTGTCTGCAGTGACAGAAATTTGACAGAAATTTGTCAAATACTCTATCAATTAGGACATGTTGATTCAAATGTCGAATTGACAGATTTCTGTCATTTTTTTTGTCAATTTAGACAACAAATTGTCAATTTTCTATTAAAGTAGTATTTGGAGATTTCAGGGTTGAAGAAGGCATTTCCAACTTGATATTTAACCGCATTGTGAAGAAACCAATTTTAAATTCAATTTGAATTTCTTTTAATTCTCAAAACCGAACCCAAACAACAATGCAAATCCAAACGCCAATCCAGAGTCATGCCATACTCATACCATATTCACCGCCCCACCCCATTTTGTAGTTTTAGATTGATTATGCTTGGACAATCGATATAGGACAATGGATTCGTATGGACAACAAAGATCCGACGCTTTTGATGGATCAACGGCTGATAGTTTTTGTTCTAGCATTTGATCTGATAACAAAGCAAGAGTCAGTTTTTTTCCAAACTTAATCTGACGGTAGAGAATTTCCCAATGGAAGTGGGGGGAACCTCAGGGCTGAACTTTTTTTCATCATATCGTCAAGAAAATTGATGATTTTTTGGTTCAAATTGTTTTCAAATAACGAATTAATTAAGCTTTACAACTTAAAAATATTACTAATCAAAATTCGGTTTCACATTCAAATCTACTTCTAAAAGCCTTTGACTACAAATGAATTGAGAAGAGAAGACAAGTCCTTTATACAAGAAAGATAGTAATAGGTAAAACAATTCATATGGGAGATATATGAATTGGGATTAGTAGGATCTCAACCTTTTGTATTTAACTCAAAAGCAGAAATTTTGTTCAAAGTGGAATTTTAGACCTCATTTAGACATAGTAGAATACTTTTTTTCAAAACACTTTAAACTAAAAAAAGTTGACAAATAAATTTAAGTTTCACCTCCAAAAATCCATTTTAGATTTAGAGCCTTCAATAAAAAGTTATGAACAAAATTTAGAGAGGATTTGGAAGGGACATTATTTTTTTACATTGTTTCTAAATTTTTGTCTATACTTTTTATTGGAGTATCTAAATCTGAAAAGGATTTTTAGAGATGAAACTTAAATTTATTTCCCAACTTTTCTTAGTCTAAAGTTTTCTAAAAAAAAGTATTCTACTATGCCTAAATGAGGTCTAAAATTCCACTTTGAACAAAATTCCTATGTTTTCACAATGAACGGTCAAGCTCTCATCTTCAAATTATCCCATACTTTTTGAGAATTCTTGATGGACAATACATTTCACTATAAAAACAACCTCTCTACCGTCTAATCACGAAATTTATTTGCCTAAATGTTTTTAGTTGGCAATTGTACATTGCCTACACATGCCTATTGTCAATTTAGACAATTCAGTATTAAAATCATATTATTTTAGACCTGTTTCCCTTGTAGCATGTCTACATTGACAAGAAATGATAGATAATTGACATTATTTTGGCAAAAAAAAAGAAAATTTATAGTATCGTGCTGCTTACTGTCATTTTAGACAGTTTTGTGTCAAAATTGTGTCATTTCGGACCTGTTTTCCTTGTAGTGATAGGAAGCGAAGTAATTGAAATAGTTGCAATGCTCTTCATTGATTCTGTTAGAAGGAGCTTGAAAATTCCTATAAATAAGATGTTTGATTCAATTCTTCTACACTCAAACTCACTTCATTGCATCATTCAATGATTGCATGATTGCTTGTTTGGTAGAACAATGCAAGAAAATGAAATGAATATCCTCCACAATTGATCTTTGCCATTTACTTATAATATCTACGCCAATAGGAAGGCAATGCACAACATCATGAAAAGTACTTGAGCAATTTGGAAATATGAAGCATTACTTCCACATTCATAGGCATGAGCGTGCCAGATTAGGACACATTGTCGAATTAATCAACCACTCAAGTCACATGCTAGAAGGTTACCATCGTTTGACCTCGAGGAAAACCTCAGAGTATTATATATCACGGGAGCAGTAGAGGATGTACTCCATGATTCCTCATTACCCTAAATGGACATTATTCCTAGGAATGACCTAAACTCTAAACTACCCTAAAATCTCATCGTGGCTATTACACCCATAGAAACATCATCATGACATAATAAACATCTTGAAGAGTGTGAAGGTCATATTATATGATCTAAGACCTCAACTAAAAGTGAGAAAAGTCCATAGAATGCCAACTATCATTCCATTTCACTCCAAGACGAAGGCAAACCCAAGAAAACAACATTGCGGTAACTTTTCAAGGAGGGAGAGGTGATGCCACCATTAACCTAATTCTAAACAACAATCAACACAAGAAACAGGCTCTAGCTCACACAATGAGCAATAATTTAGCTACCACTCACATTGACCTTCACCTGTAACAGCAGAAACATTGCCACATTGCAAGGCCAACTCCGTTTTCATTAAAGAAGCTCCTGCAATAGTGAATTGGCAATGACCCAAAGGACAGAGTCACAATATCACAGACTGCATTTCACCCCAGAACCAAGCAACATACACCCACAAGAAAAACGAGCTTAACATCAAAATCAGCCAGAAGAAAAAATGGTCATGGTTACCCTAAAAAACACACATTAAAAAACACAAGTAGTTCACACAATGAACAATTCACATCACACTCATATTGACCTTACATGTTGCCAAGCCAACTCCGTTTTTCCATTGAAAAAACTCATATATAACTAAATAGACAATGTCGCCCAAGACATGAATCATAACCTGATTTGGCCAGGGCTTTCATACAATTGACAATTATTTTTTGATGTTATTGAAATCAACAAAAACATGTTGTTTGATTCGTTGAATCCATTATGTGCAAATTCCAGTCTTTTTTGAAAAAATCTGAATTAAAAAGCGCTTAATACCACTCTAATATATAAAATTGAATACATTGTCCTATTCAAAAAATATTCTAAATGCAAGGGCATTAAGATGTAACAATGGATCATGTTGAAATCTATACTCTCTCTATAATATCTAATGCAATTCCGTGCTCTCAATTCCAAAGAGAATATTCAAATATTATGAGAATCAACATCATTTGCATGTTTGTCAAATTGAGAATATTTTAAATTTTATAACTATCACTTTTCTTCAAGTTTTGTGTACAATAATGTTTACCAATATACCAAGGTACAAAAAGTTTTTTTGGATTTCTAAGAAAAAAAATGACAAAATGTAAAGTATTTCTAAATTATGGTATACAAAATTGAGTTTTTTGACATGGCTAACTTTTAAATTAGTTTTTCTTTTCAAATCACAACTAATTTTTCTTCAAACTTCTATAGTGATGTGTTATATGTTGCATACTAATTACAAGTTTTGTACATCTACTTTTGGACTTTGTCCATTGATGCTTATGGTGTGGTTGTTCAAATGAAAAAGTTTCAAAACTACACTTAGTTTTATTTGTCACTATAATTGGCATTTTTTGTCTTCCATGATTGACATTCAATTTTTTTCACAATCTCTATCAATCACACCAAATTTCAATTTCAAAAAACTAAGCTCCGTTTTTGGTGCATTGTTTCATTTGATATTCGTGGTTTTACATCATAATTCATTGAAAAAAATTAGTGAAGAATTCTTGAAATTCAATTACATAGATATATAGAAAACATCCATACACAAATCTTTCCTTCAACAAACATTTCTAAAAAAGTTTCAAAATTTCTCCTACAGAGATTACACTATTGAGGGGACAATGCCCAAACTTTGTAAAGTAGATATCTCTTTATTGTATTTAGATTTGATTTCTTATTCAGTTAATTAGGATGCAATACATACAAAGGCATGGTGTACATATTGTTTTATTTTCACATTGTTTTCATAATGAATTTAATTAGGCTCCTCATCGATGTGAGATCCATTCACCATTTTGTTTTCTAAATCAAAAAGGAATTTGTTGCCTTCCAAAAAATACATATGAAATTTAGAAGGGGTGTCCACAAGTCCTTTAAACATGTAAAAAATACAACCTTAAAAGTCTCAAAATGAAAACTATTGATGATAAGATAACTATATACATATTTGAAACCAAAGGGGAAAAAAAAAACTTTCTAATTTTGATAGTCGATTTGAAAATCACATAATCATTTACAACATTTCAGCAAAGTCCTGACTAAAATGGATACAGTTCAAATGCAAACTTTACCCAAACCAGGAAGATTCTTGCATCCATGTTGTCACAAATAGAGGTCACCGCATTGTGTGAGGACTAAAAGCTTCTGGTAATCAATACATGTGCAAAGTAACAGGAAATTGCTATTTGAACAAAAATTGGTGAGCATATGAGTTCAAATGAGATCTTAAAAACCTGTGATCACAAGGGCATCACCCATTGCAGATAAAGAGCAATTTACATGAGATCCAAGGGTATTCTGTTATCAAGCTTGTGCCATGTTGGAAGTGGGTGCATGGTTCTTTTGTCATAAAGTAATACTTCTTGTCAAAATGATTACACTGGCAGAATTTTCCTGAATTTCTGAGTCCAAGTTCGTAGAGTTTTGTGTAGATGACAATCACAGTTTCTGGTGCCCAAGTTATCAATTTGAGGTAATAAATATATCTACATGTGCAAAATATACATAAGGGCAATGGGGACTAATTCTTTGTCAATGATGTCACTGGGAATAAAAGTTTAATTGCACCAGAGACTTTATCTTATGTCTGTTCAACCTGATCAATCAATTGTAACAAGACAAATCAGCGGTGGAGCGGACATGCACCTGCATACAATCAGTATGTGTCCACAAATAAGCGAACATGTTTCAAGAGTATCAGAATTTAGGGTTGGCCAATTTACACACATGAGAAGCACACTCAGTGTACTAAAGAATTGAATGTATGTCAACAGAGCTGTGTAAGTGGAAATCTCTGCATTAAGGTATCGCCACACCTTCCGTCCTTTCTTTGAATGAATTATAACTACATCAAAAATTTGACAAGTCACACCTGTGTTCTCTCGTAACCACTGAACCTAGTTGGCATTCGACATGGCAGGGTTACAAGAACAATGGCTGACAAAGATAAGAGCGCTTCCATTCCAAGAGATTCGGCTAGAATATTGAAAAAGAAAGTCCATCAATAATGTACATTTGCATCCTGTAACAACAATTTTATGTACAAAGAGGTGCCAATTATGTAACAGCATGTAACAGTCTTTATTGAGAACCACTGCTGTTGTTGCCCGGGAATATCTGCAATCGGTCATCAGCCTTGCATTGACCCTCACAACGCACACAAATTTGCTGGCTCTCGCAATGCTGGCAATTTGTGAAAGTGAATTTGTGAGAGCAATTTGTGAGTGCAGTTTGTGAAAGTGAATTTGTGAGAGCAATTTTTGGCAAATTTGTGAAGGAATTTGGGATCAACAAATTTTGGATGGGAAGGAAATGAATGAATTTGGATTGCAGTAGGATATTGTGTGACGATTTTCTTTCAATTTGAACTGTGATTGTTGTGTTGGTTTTGTGTTAATTATACATGGAAATTGAGTAATATCACCTCCAATGTGATGAGCTTATTTTGTTTCTGAATTAATTACCTGCACATCCACTGAGACATCACATGCTTCTTTGCTTGGGAAGTGCACTTGAATGGTGCAAACTCAAAATGTAGCTTTTCAGAACTAGAGAACCTTGCATTGGCAATTCATTGAGGGTTTATTACATGGGTGGGATTTCTAGAATGATAGGCAAGCAATTATTGACTAATAACTCTGCTGACCATGTACAGTCAGCATTGCAGATGACCATGGGCGAGGAATCATTAGTGTTAATTTTTTTAATTTGGGGTCACACGCAAGGCACACCACTCCTAAGTCTTTGCAATTTGCACAAAAGGTGGATACGGTAACTTGTGATGACTTCATTTTATGGAACCAACTCAATAAAAGTGTTTTCATAAGAAAAAATAGCTTGTAGTCTTTGTTCAGAGTTACTGAACTGCAGGTGTGGACATACCCTTATTCTCTTGTACAGTACCCGGCAAGTCTGAACCATGCACCCTATTCTGCCATTCCAAAAAAAATTGCATAATGTATCATATGATTAACATTTTTTATCTTGCATAATTATTATTCAATTCTTACGCAATTCCAATCAAGAATTCCAAATTTGGGTTTAAAAAAATCAAAACTCCATTTTTGGTGAATTGTTTCGTTAAATTTTCATGATTTCACACAATAATTCATTGAAAAACATTGATGATGAATTTTTTAAATTTGATTGTGTCACTATATAGGAAACATCCATACGCACATCTATCCTTAAATAAGCATCTCCAAAAAGTTTTAGAATTTCCTCACAAAGGTTTCAAAAGTTGTGGTGACAATGTCTAAATTTTGAAAAATGGATATTTCTTCATTGTAATTAGATTTTGCTATATGACCTTCACAATATTATTAATTTTGTGCATTTGACCATAAAACTACATTTGTTTTGCCAAAATCTAATTACAATGAAGAAATATATATTTTTCAAAATTTGGACATTGTCACCGCAACTTTTGAAACCTTCATGAAGAAATTCTAAAACTTTTTGGAGATGCTTATTCAAGGATAGATGTGAATGTGGATGTTTCCTACCTATTGCTGCAATGGATTTGAAAAAAGTCATCACCAATGGTTTTCAATCAATTATCTTGTAAACTGTGAATTTTAAATGAAATAATTCACCAAAAATGGAGTTTTACTTTTCCGAAACCCTAATTTGGTATGCTTGATTGAATTGTGTAAGAATTGAATGTTGAGTATGGAAGACAAAAAAATGTCAATCATATTATATGTTATGCAATTTTCTTTTGCATGGCAGAATAGGGTGCACGGTTCAGACTTGCCGGGTACTATACATACAGGCTCTCTCCCCTCAAGGTGTTCAATTTTGTGGTTTGCCAGCTCAGTAAAATGTGGAATTTGAAGCTTAACTTGTCAAATTTTATTTTACAAGCTAATTAGTTGATTGTTTGCTAACAATTCTTGTTGGAGCGCATATGCTTAGCATATTCATAATACATTTTGACATGTTAGGATTCCATGAAAATTTATGAACAAAGACATACTCTTCATATATATATATATATGGTACTAACTATACATGGAGGAATTACAGACTTAAAGCCCTTTTTTTCAATTGAAGTACTTTAAAGTGAGAGAATTGTCACAATCATCTGCACAAAGCTTTAAAATTGCTAGTGCTTTGAAGCTAACCAATAAACCATCTATATGTTTGGGGTATTTCTACTATTACTGATCTAAATCCAACCCCTTGATGAAGTTCAAAATTAGATTTGAATAAAAGACTCAATATTGAGCGTGAATAAAGACCAAGATTGGCGTCTATCACTATTATGGTCTGTGAGGGTTGAATTGTTTGGAAGTATAGTAGAACTATTCAGTAAATTCTAGTAAATGATGAGATTTAGATTAGCAACAACTCAACACTAACATCTGGTATGAGTTGAGGTTTAGAATAGTTAGCAACAATTCAATTTCTTAATGACAGTTGTACACGGGGCAAATTTGATTGAAATTCATAAGCTTAGGGCACACATACACCAACATGTTCAAGAAAATCAATGGAGGGTATTTTTCTATCATAGAAGACCAATGGTACAAGACCTTTAGAGGTTAGTTGTGTTGTGTTGTTGTAGGATTGCTCTTAGTATACAATTGTGAGAGAGAAATGATTCCAATTTTATATCAAGGTTGGTGTAAATTTCATTTATAGTCACACCTCAAATCTTGAGAGTACTCAATTGACATTAGGTGAGATTTCAAGGGTCTAAGAGACTACGAGTTCATGGGGAGTTCACGGACTGTGAACTCTCTGTGAAGTGTAATCTGACGTGGCCAAGAAGCAGCCACGTCAGATATTAATATTTTTAAAATATTTAAATATATTATTATTATTTTTTAAAATATTTATTATTATTTTAATTTTTAATTTTTAAAATATTTTAAAATTTTGACTGTATTTTGCAAGGGGAACAGACTCTAAACAAGCTTCCATACCCCTCAAATTTCTCCTAATACATACATGTTAATTCCACTAAAGTTGACTTAACCCCTAAAGGACCAAGGTTTTTTCTTTTTTTCCAAAAAACACTCAAAATTGCAATTCTATAGCAAAAAGTAAAAAAAAAGATAGGCTTTTTTTTGCACATCTAACCATAGGATCTTACACCTAAATAGTATAAAAATGTGTGCAAAAAAATTCAAAAATTTTGATAGCATAGATTGCAAGTTATCTGTGTCTAAAGTGAAAAAACAAGTTTTTCAACACATTGGGAACTAGATTATTAAACTTTGAACCTTCTTAAATTAATTCTTTTGCACTATAGAGTCTAGAGCTTTAAATCTTTATTGTGGGGAATTGAGTTGAGAGTTTAATTAAAAAACAAATTTTTTAAAAAACCTGATTTTTATTCTTTAAAAAGTTATTAAGAAGAGGTAGAAAACCAAACCACGTGGAATTTTTTTTTTTAAATTGTAAAAATTGCATTCAAAAATGAATCCTCCAAGTTATTTTTTTCAAAATGATGCTCTAATTGCCCAAAAAACAAGATTGTCCGTAACTTTTTCATAGCAAATCCAAATGGAATGAATAAAAGCTTTCCATGCACACAAAAACATTATATATGAGGAAAAAAATTCAAAAAAAATTCAAAATTCAAAATTCAAATTATGAATTTTTTTTGTTGGCCCCTAATTTGAGCTTATTTGGATATAATTTTTTTTGTTCCTAGGCACCAATTTAAAATATATATAAATATTCCCATGAAGCAAATCAATTTCTCTATCTTTCAAAAGAAGTTTCCAAAAATCATGACAAAAATTCAACCCATAGGTACCTACCTACCTAAAATCCCATTTGTCCCCCAAAGGGACAATGGTCATTTAGGGGTTAAGTAACCAAGCATCCACTAAGGTACTTTGCTCTAAAAGCGACCATCTTTTTCAAATCAACCCTACAATTAGCTCCGGAATGAATATGAGGTGGTCCTTAAATTGAACTCTTTTATTAGCCATTGAGTGAATCAAAGATAAAGTTTCATTTATTGCAAGAGTCAATCATTCACCTTGATTTTTCCATAATTATCTCTTTACAAGTTGCAAGGGAACCAATTTTAGAAGCCCTACGGTCACCAATATGGAGAAACCTGAATCTGATCCCCCTGACTATAAAGTGTACTCCAGATTCTCCTGCTGAAGAAGCCGAACGTCAACAGTACTAGTAATACCCCAAATAAACCTAAAGTCGTTCACTTGAGGTAGGCTGATTTTAGGGTTTGGCGAGAACGATTTTGGAGTGTGAACTGTTTGGCTCGTGCAACTTCGACCTGGCAACGAAGCAGGTAGGTAGCTACCCGTGAACTAATGAAATCTCGACAGCTGGCAGACCCGCTACGGCAGATAAGGGTGGAGAGGACGGGCGACCACTCAGTCCTCTCTAATAAGTGAAGTACCAATTCTCGATTTCGTTCTCCAACTTCCGTCGCTGCTCCATTGCTCCTCCGCCACTAGGGTAAGCTCCATCTCAAGCCTCCAGGCAGAGCTCTCTTTGTTTCTCTGTTCTGCACCTTGCGAGCCTGTCTTCCCTTTTTTTCTATGCTCCATGTATATACCCTTGAAATTTCGAACCCCGAAGTTCTCACCCTTTCTAGTTCAAAGTCGGATTGTTTCGCTGTGGAATTCGATCCAGACGATTTGTGCGGGGTTTGTGATGAATTTGAGCTGTGTGGGGATCAGATGTGACGAGGAGGTTTTCGTTCTGATATCGTGGTTCTGTTTTTTAACGACGAGGTTTTAGCGGTGAGTTGTCGGTATTAGTCGTTTTGATGGGCATTTGGAGGTGCTTTGCTGGAAGGATTGCTTGTGGTGAGGAGAGGGGGGGTTTCTGAATTGTTAAGATGTCGCTGGGGTTTTATGCAGGTGAGGTAGGGAGAGGACGAACAGGGATGGGCCGCCTGCGGATAATGGCGGAAGAGTGGTTTGTTTGTTTTGAGTGCTGCGTAGATCGGAGTTTTGGTGGTGATCGTGGAGGTCGTTGTTCTCTGTGGCGCCTGTGAAGAATTGTCGAAGTCGGAGGACGTGGTGGAATTGTCGGTAGGGGAGAGTTGGGAAGAGGCTGGACGGTGGGCGTGAGATTTGCAAGTAGGTTCAGGTATGTCCTTGAATCCCTAGTAAGCGCAAGCAGAACTCGGGTGTTCTGGTTTGTTTTACAGTTTGGAGTAGGTCATAGGGAGTTTTCTTTTGTCTCCTCTTCTTTAGTTTTTCTATCAACGAATGCGGTGTTTTGCACTCATTCTTTTAGGGGTTGATCATGTTGTTTCGCGTTGTGGGAGCAGAGTGGTTATGCCCTATTTGGCAGATGATTCTAAGGTCTGGCCATAACTGATGGAAGAGCCTTGACCATCTCTTCTTGTGCAACCTTTCTGGAACCAGTCAGTATAGTACTCGTAAATGTTTTGCGCATTTCTCGGTAGACTTGTCAGGATCAGGGAAATGGCAACTCGAAATCTTTGCCTTTGTTTCATTTTGAAATGTCGGTTCTGATTGCGTGGACTGCGATCTTTCCAGTCTGTTTCCAAGACTCTGTTCTTTAGCTTTAATTCACACGCAGTACAAAGATTATCGAAGTGGTCAAATAATTTCTAAACTAGGTATCGGAAAATGGAAAAGATGAACTACCATGTGTAATCCTGTGTCCATAAGTATTCATAGCCTTTTGCTGTGAATCAATCAATTGCTTGATATCTTAAGTTCCCGGGACACAAGCGATCTACGCATCCTCTAACCTTGATTGTAAGATCAACTTACAGATATATAGAGACTTAAATGTACGGTAACGGAAGTGATCCGTGATTCCCCTTTGTTGTCAGGGAGATATCCTCAAATCATACCACATCGTATACTAGGCACAAATTGCAATAAGATGTAGCAATTTGGGAATCTTTCAAAATTTCAAATAGGTATAGAAACTAGACTTTGCAAGCTTAATTTCAGGTCATTTGTGGGTCATTTGTGGGCCCATTACGTGTGAACTTGGTAGACCTTTCATTGCAGAGTCAAGTATGGTCCAATTGGCTTGGCCCATTTTGGCTCACCCTACCATTCAACCAGTACCATTCACACGGAATGAGAGAGCTGGCAATTTCTTTCACGCTGTTGAAAACGAAGGAGTTTTTTTTCTTGCTTGTGCGATGATCAAAATTGGAATATTGGATTTCATGTTTGGAATCAGGGACGCGGAATTAACCAGGAGAGGTCACAGAAGTACCAAACTAACCGCTCCAGAACCGGGTCTGATTTTTTCATTTCTCGGCATTAATCCAACTGTGCTTTCTCTTTGCTTCAGTGCGATTAATCCAGGGACACATGATCATCGCATACTGAAACTTAGTCGGTGATCTTGGCCAGGGTTTCTCCCCAATCTTGTGTGGCTGCTGGATCGGCTGCACGGAGAGTCGGTATAATTTCTTTGGGAATCTGCTTCCGCGTGTCGGTGACGTTTGTGGGGGACGGGACGAGGTGCAGGCCATCACTTGCCGCTTGCACGGGGTACCTTCACTGTCGTTGTCTTCTTTGGTGGAGCCGTGACTTCTTCTTCTTGGCACTCCATCCGAGGTCTGGAGATATTTTCGGGACTCCTCGACCCATGTGAATGCTCCTTCTGTCCGTCTTTATTTCTTCTGTTGTTGAAGCTCTTTGCACTCATTATCTGACCTTGAGCCACTTGTCTTTCGATATGAGAGCTGTCCGGCAAACTCTGGCCTCAATGGAATCGTGTCACATCGTGTTTTAACATCGGATCCGTGTGCATCCATTTGTACTGCACAATTTCTGGAGGAGACCAATCTTACGTAGTCTAATGCCGTGGCAATGTTTTCCAGGCCTGGAATGATTTGAAGCATGGAACAGGGGAGCACAAGCCTGTCTCCAAGCGATGGCTATGGGTTAGTAATACCTATGAATAGTGATGTCATTGCTCACCTAAAGAGCAACTTTTGTGATTGTAATTGTTGTAAAACATAGGGTTGACCTTGATTATGAGCCCATGTCTGGTTTCTCTTTCACTAATGATTGATCAGTTGGGAATTTTATTTGGGTGGACAGGAATTACCCTTTACAACCAAAGCACAAGGTGTTCTTAAGCCATAGTGGTGCACAAAAAGGGTTTGTGGAACAATTGTGTGTGGACTTGGAGAGATGTGACCGCCATCCATTTTTCGACAAGCGTCGGGAGTGCTTGCCCATTGGAAAGGAGTTTCCAAGGCTCATCTTTGAAGCCATTGAAGAGTGTGGAGTTGGTGTGGTGGTGCTATCAGAGGAATTCTTCACTTCCAAATGGCCCATGTTGGAGTTGGTGGCCATGGCCAATGTGAAGAAGAGGAGGCCGAGCTACACAATATTGCCGATATTTCTTGACATTACATTTTCTCAATGCCGTGATGTGGATAACCATAAGAGATGGGTATCATTATGGCGTATTTTGGCTGAATGTGATAATAGGATTGATGTGAAAGAATGGGAGAATGCCTTGCAATTGTTTGGCCCAACCAATGGCTTGAAGTACAACTATGAATTGGGGGAAGTGAAATTTCGGGAGGAGATAGTCGAAGCCATTTGTAAGTTGGTCCCCCCAGGGATGAGGTTTGAAGATTCTCATGTTCAAGGGAAGTCCCGATTGTGCAAGGTTTGTATGAAAACCAATTTTTTTGGAGGGTTCTATTTTGTTGTGTCCTTATGCTTTTTGTGAACAATTGTAAGGATATCATTTGGATGCCTAGAAGTATTTTCTTGTAACGGTAGTGATGATTTCTTTGATTTGTGCAACTTTGTTGATTTTAATTTATTGTCACATCTCTTGGTGAACATATAGGTGATTCAAGAAAGGATTGAGGAATTGAGAGTGTCCTTGTTGTATGGGGTACGTGTAGTAGGCTTATTTGGAGTTGGAGGTATTGGGAAAACGACCATTTGCAAGGCTATGTGTAATGCTTTATCGGAGGAGTATTGTGGCAAAGTTTGTCATGTTGAGTTGGGAAGTCAAAGTGAAGAGGAAATCTTGAAAGAAGTCGTTGGAGAGCTTATGGACAAAAATCTTGACTATTTGGGAACAATGGATGTAGACAAGGTTTGTTGAAGTGACCAAATTTAGAAGAGCATGGACAGACTTTTTGTATTCATTGTGTTTGATGCTGTGGATTGCATAGGATAATATTTTTGCCTTTTTAAAATTGAATAGTTTTTTAAATTCAATTTGTTTGTTTCTTCACTAAACTTGAGATTTTATTGACTTGCAGTATCGAGACCACCTCATGAGAGATATGATGAACATCAAAGTGTTTTTGACAATTGACAATGTGTCAAGTGCAACAACCAATCAAGCTTTGAGTCTTCTACGAGCCAAGTATGGTGTTGGGAGTGTTCTACTTGTGACAGCTCGTTCTTTGAATGAATTGACTTCTTTGCGGATTGATGCAAGTGATTGTTTGGAAATGCCGGAGATGGAATTGGAAGAAGCGAGGTCTTTATTTTTATATTATGTTGCATGTGTCCCTCTTTCCTATGTGAGCAACAAGGATGACCTTGATTTGATCTTATTTTGCGTTGAGCGATGTCATTTCAAGAAAGGTGATGGCATTAGTTCTCATTACCACCCCTTAGCATTGCGGGTGTTGGGTGAGCAATTGGGTTGTGTTGGATATGTTCCAACACGTTGGCAACAACTCTTGCATGAAATAGACTTTTTGAATCCTTTTAGGGAGCCCCACCACCCTGTCTTCTCCATCTTGAGGAGTAGCTTTGATGCATTGCATCCGGATGATCAACTTCTATTTATGGATGCGGCCCTATTTGCACCATATGAGGGGGGAGTTTTTTCTTTGAAGTGGAGCATTTTTGAATGGTTTGCTAGAGTTCATGGATTACCTTTGAATAGTGTGATGGAACGGGTGAGTATTCTTTGCATTCATGGTTGTGAATGTTTGTTACGTTGTTGAGAAGTATAAAGAATAGGACCATTCGTTCACTTTGTCTTGAAATTCATGATTTTTGAGCTTTTAGTGGAGGAAACTTGGTGTGTGTAATTTTCTGGATTTGGATTGGTGATTCTCCAATTTGACATGAAAGGGGCCAATGACTATGGCTATTTTAGTTTATTGAGTTGGATGTGGAGCTTGAGAAATATGTTGTTTTTGACAATTTGTGTTTTTTGATTTTCTTGTAGTTGGAGAACTTGAAGAGGAAATCAGTATTGGAGAATCTTGGTGATGGATTTGGGAAAATTGGCATGCATGACTTGTGGCGTGAGTTTGCAAGATTGGAAAGTAAAGTTGGCAAGTTTGGAGATCGACGATGGATTTTTGAGTGGGACGAGTACAATGTGCATGGAGATGCTATTGTGACTATGGGTGGTGGTTTGGTTAATGTGAGGCGGATGTTTTTCTTGGATAAGGGATGTATGAAGCTAGCAGACGTGGATTTTGTTTGTTTCCCCAACGTGACGGTTTTGAAGCTCCATCCGAATTGTGCAAGTGTACAAGTTTTGGATCTTAGAGGTCTAAAACACCTCAAGAGTTTGGAATTGGAATCTAACTCATTCTGGAGGTTTGAAAGGTCAAAGACATTGATATCAGTTGTCGGTTTGGGTTCCTTGTCACAATTAGTTTTTCTACAATGGTTGAACATCTCATCAAAATCATCTTGCATTGACGAGATTAGTCGTTTGACAAACCTTCGAGTGTTGAATTTGTGTGGATGCAGTCGAGCACCAAATTTGCGGAACCTCATTTTATTAGAAGTGGTTAGTTTTTGTGAGAATGTTTCTATGGCAACCATTCCCGGCTTGAGCTCAAATCACACCAACTTGAAGTTTTTGGATTTGAGCTGGTGTAAGGGGTTGAAGAGTTGCCAGGTTGTAGGTGAATTAGTTGCTTTGCAAGAACTTCGTTTGAGTTGGTGTTCTAAGTTGAAAGTCATGCCCAACATACAGAAGCTAAAACAGCTGCAGAAGTTGCTTATGAATGGGTGCGAGTTACTACGAGCCTTGCCGGGTTTGGGTGACTTGGTTAATTTGGTTGAACTAGATGCTTTTAATTGCTCTAGTCTTGCGGAGTTGCCAGATATGCACAACCTTGTAAACTTGAGGATATTGGACCTTCGATTTTGCGAGCCCATCAAATCATTGTCAGGTTTAGATGAGTTGGTGTCTTTGCAATCCTTAAAGACAACAGGTTGCAGGAATCTCACCCAACTACCAAGTATGAACAAGCTCATGGATTTACAAACTTTGGAATTAGAACCACATGCCTCTCTGCAATCTTTCACAAGATGGAATGACTTGATATTGCTGCGGAGTTTGCATGTTGGAATTGATGAGCAACATGATGGACTGAACTTATGCAATCTTACAAAGTTGGAAGAGCTCCACATTTCTAGGTGGCAAGGTCAAGGGATTTCAAGCCTCGCAGAGTTAGTGTTGTTGAAATACGCCATTGTGGACAATTGCAAGGGTGTACGTGTATTGCCTGATTTCCAGAGGTTATTACAATTGCAGGAATTGCAATTGCGGATGTGCGAGTTTGAGGATGTGTCTGGTTTGTGTAACTTGCCGAGTTTGGTAAAGCTATCTATCGTGAATTGCAACAAGTTGGAGGCTTTACCAGATCTACAAGAGCTTGTCCGAATGGAACATATGAGGATTGAGGGTTGTGCCTTGTTGAGAGATCTCCGTAGCATCCTTGGATTACGAAATTTGAAATCGTTGAGAGTGAGTGACAATCCATGGCTTCATGAGAACCTTGGGCCGGACCTTCATCAGTTGACAGGTCTTCATGATTTGCATGTGTCAAATTGTGTAGATTTGCAGTGGCTAGCCACTTGTTCGCAGCTACGTTTGTTGGACTGTAGTAGATGTCCCATCGAGGAGCTTCCAGACTTGGCCAACTTTCCAAAATTGTCCCACCTTTGCATGCGTAGTTGTGTGAAGTTAATAAACTTGACTTGCTCGGTGCCTTTGTCTCCCAATTTTAGGATGCTACACATTAATGGGTGCAAGAGGTTGCAAACTCTTCCAGATCTGACAAACTCACAACGAATGCTAAGTTTGGATGTGGCCAACAGTGGAGTGGTATTGAGTGCCAAAATCATTCGAGACATGAAAGCACGTTGGCCTAATATTTCTTTGGTCACCAACAAAACTTCATTTTGGATGCCAAGTCAAGGGAGTTTTTGTGGGATTTGGCGTTGAACTATTAGAATGATTGCATCACTTCATTGTGGATGCATTGGGACTTCCTTGGCAATTATTCTTCCTATTTATTGGTCTTTTTGATCAAGAGCCTTGAGACCTGAAAGCTTTGGTCAACCCATCTTAGGCCATTTTGTGTTTGGATTGAATGATGCTTCAATCAAATGGTGATCCTATACAATCAAGTAGTTCCAAAACTTTCTACTTGTGAGACTTGTGAATCACGTCTTGGATAGTTGGGTGGAGTTCTAGGATGCTTGCAAAGTACTTTTTGCACATGTTCACTAGTGGGATCCATGTTGAAATCTTGTAGGAGAGTAAATCTTGTACCAGTTTCTTGCATTTTAAAGTGGTGATTGGTGAAAGAAATACTACTACAATAGAATTACAAATTGTTGTTCGAATGGGAGCTAGCTAGTGAGAGGTATGATATATAGGGCTCCATCTTGTTGCAATATACTTGGGGTGTTTATAGGAAGTGGAATAATTGAAGTAGTTTTAGTACTTTTGACTTATTCTTATAAGGTGAGTTACAATAGAGGGAGCTTGAGTTCAATGAGTTTGTTGAATTTCAAAGGTAGTATTGTTTTAGACCCTATATCTAAATCTACTAAACCCTAAACCAAGTGAGGAATGGTTTTGGTTTCAAGCCTTTACATTGGATTCATGCACAACATGGAGAATCCTGTACCTTTTCCCACTAGCTACAAAGTGTGTTCCAAATTCTCCTGCTTAAAGATGAAGGAGCTTGCTGTCTACTTTTGCAGCAAGAAATGCTGATCAACAATTTGGAAAGCCAACATACACAACAGTGACATAATCAAAGAGAGACTGAAGTCCCGAAATGAATTGTTGGAAACTTTAGCACTCCAAAACATGATGTTGAAACACCACAGACGCAGAGAATCGAACAGTGAAGTTTTATGTACAGTGAAGCAACATGAGACCTCTCACGAGCTCAACAAGCGATATTAATGAAGCCAAACTTCAACAGTAATATCCCAAATAAACCTAGATCGTTCGCATATCTATCTTTGTGTGCATCGCACACAGCTTACACGCTAGTCTCCACCATCGTTTCGACATCGCTAGTTGCTTCCAAGTCTAAAAAAAAACTAGATAGTGATTCCGTTCCAGTTCTCTTGAATTTGCAGATGGAATTAACTGTTGAACTGAAATAAAATGAATTGCCTCAACCATTTCATCTCGAAAAACGCGATTGTATCGGTCAGTGCATCCCCGGCTGTATTGTTAACCTCATCAAGCGATTGGTATGATGACCCGACGATCAACTCGCCAAGATTTGGCGATGTCGTAGCTAGCTCTTCTCGACACACTCCCGTCACTCAATCCTTGGGAATGCCGCAAATGTCTCAGATGCTACATGTGAACAAGCACTCGGAAGTAATTAATTTCCCACGTAATCCGAACAAGGTTGTGCTCCAGCACAAGCAATCACGTGAATATCATACATGGGGGGACGCAGGTGAATTTATGTTCGAGGCAGGGAGATTAGCTCGCCAAGTGGAAGTGAGTCGATTGCTCACAAGGCATTGAAAGTACCAAGTCCGAGAGAAGCAAATGCATGGCAATCAATACTTCCATGGCACACAAGTTGAAATCGTCACATAAATCCATATCTACAGTTCTCGAGGTCAACACTTCGTAGCTTGGAAATCCAAAAGACGTCGTCTCACCAATAATATTACATATTGACTGTGTGCAAAACGTACTCTCATGTACAACTGCGCCTCGAAATTGGCGAATTATTATCAAGTAAAATGACTTGAAGTTCCCTGGTCGTTACAGTATATCCACGCTCTTCAGTGACTCCACACTAGAGCAACCCAAGTGCGAGCGAGAGATTTTCACGACGACGGATATAAAACACATTTCGAACCCGCATCCACAGCAATCCGACTGCTGTCAACCCGGCAAATCTGAGTAGGTAGGTAGGTAGGTAACTAACCGTGAACTAATGAAATCACGACAGCTGGCAGCCCAGCAAGGGTGGAGTGGACTGGACAACTTGACTTTTAGTCCTCTCGACCATTTCAATTCTCCGACTATTTCCTTGTCTGCACCATTGCTCCATTACTCCCCTAGGGTAAGCTCAGCTCTCTTTGTTTCTCTGTTTCTCACGTTGTGAGCCTGCCTACCCTCCTTTTCGGTACTCCATGTATACCCTTGAAACTTCGACCCCGAAAGGGCTCACCTTTTCTAGTTGCAAGTCGGTTTGTTTCGCTGTGGAATTCGATCCTCACGATTTGTGCGGAATTCGTGATGAATTTGATCTGTGCGTGTGGGACTCAGATGTGACGTGGAGGTTGGTGTTCTGATGTCGTGGTTCTGTTTTTTCAACGAGGAGGTTTTAGATAGTGGTAAGTTATCGGTATAGGTGGTTTGCTGGGCAACTGGAGGTCCGGTGCTGGAAGTTTTTCTTGTGGTGAGGAGAACGGGGGTTTCTGAATTGTCCATGTGCCGGTGGGGTTTTGTGCAGGCGAGACAGCGAGAGCACGAACAGGGACAGCGCTCCTCTGGAAAGCGGCGAAAGAGTGGTTTGTTTGTTTTGAGTGCTGCGTAGAGTGGAGTTTTGGTGGTAATCGTGGAGGTCGTTGTTCTCTGTGGCGCCTGTGAAGAAGTGTCGAAGTCGGAGGACGTGTTGGAATTGTCGGCAGGGGAGAGTTGGGAAGAGGATTGGACGGTGGGCGTGAGATCTGCAAGTAGGTTCAGGTATGACCTTGAATCCCTAATAAGCGCAAGCAGAACTTGGGTGTTCCGGTTTGTTTTACAGTTTGGAGTAGGTCATAGGGAGTTTTCTTTTGTCTCCTCTTCTTTCGTTTTTCTATCCACGAATGCGGTGTTGTGCACTGACTTCGGCGATATCGAATTTTTCTCCATTCAAATTCTATTATTTTTACAATCCAATCCATGGACTCGGCCATTCTGAAAGCATGAATCCTCAGTGTTTTAGGGGTTGATTGTGTTGTTTCGCGTTGTGGGAGCAGACTGCTTATGCCCTATTTGGCAGATGATGCTAGGGTCTGGCCAGAACTGATGGAAGAGCCTTGACCATCTCGTCTTGTCCAAGCTTTTGTGGAACCAGTCAGTGCAGTACTCATTATTTTGCACCTCACTCGGTAGAGTTTGTCAGGATCAGGGTTATGGCAACTCGAAATCTTTGGCTTTGTTTCATGTTGAAATGTCGGTTTTGATTGCGTGGACGGCGATCTTTCAAGTCTGTTTCCAAGACTCCGTTGTGCGAATTATTACTGAACTAGGTATCAGGAAATGGAAAGAAACGGGATTTAGAAGTGTTTAATCCGTTTTCCCTTAAACATGATCAGGATGAACCACGATGAGTAATCGTGTGTCATTAATGATTCATAGCTTTTGCTGTGAACCAATCAATTGTTTGATATCTTAGTTCCCGGGACACAAGCGATCTACGCATCTTCTAACTTTGATTGTAAGATCAACTTACAGATATATAGAGACTTAAATGTACGGTAAAGGAGGTGATCCGTGATTCCCCTTTGTTGTAAGGGAATATCCTCAAATCATACCACATCCTAAAGGCACAAATTGCAATAAGATATAGCAATTTGGGAATCTTTCAAAATTTCAAATAGGTATAGAATCTAGACTTTGCAAGCTTAATTTCAGGTCATTTGTGGGCCCATTTCAAAAAATTGTCATAAGTGGATTTAGTTATTCAAGGAAAAGCTTTCCACCACCAAGCTTTGCGTACCCACTCATGTAACTCTCCCAAAACCAAATCGCAACAGTGAACAATATTCCATATTTCAGTAAGAACTAGTTCTTGTTTGACCATTCATGAGCCCCTTTTTGACCATTACGTGTGAACTTGGTAGACCTTTCATTGCAGAGTCAAGTATGGTCCAATTGGGCTTGGCCCATTTTGGCTCACCCTACCATTCAACCAGTACCGATCTCACTGAATGAGAGAGTTGACAGTTTCTTTCACGCTGTTGAAAACGAAGGAATTGTTTTTCTTTCTCGTGCGATGATGAAATATGGAATATTGGATTTCATGTTTGGAATCAGGGACGCGGAATTAACCTGGAGAGGTCACAGAAGTACCAAACTAACCGCTCCAAAACCAGGGCTCATTTTCTCATTTATCCGCATTAATCCAACTGTGCTTTCTCTTTGCTTCAGTGCAATCAATCCAGGGACGCATGATCCTCGCATACTGAAACTTAGTCGGTGATCCTGGCCAGGATTTCTGCCCAATCTTGTGTGGCTGCTGGATCGGCTGCACGGAGAGTCGGTAGAATTTCTCTGGAATCTGCTTCCGCGTGTCGTTGGCGTTTGTGGGGGACGGGACGAGGTGCAGGCCATCACTGCCCGCTTGCAGGGGGTACCTTCACTGTCGTTGTCTTCTTTGGTGGAGCCGTGACTTCTTCTTCTTGGCACTCCATCCGAGGTCTGGAGATATTTTCGGGACTCCTCGACCCAGGTGAACGCTCCGTCTCTCCGTCTTTATTTCTTCTGTTGTTGAAGCTCTTTGCACTCATTTTCTGACCTTGAACCGCTCGTCTTTCGTTATGAGAGCTGTCCGGCAAACTCTGGCCGCAATGGAATCGTGGGACACCATGTTATAACCTCGGATCCGTGTGCATCACCAAGTAAAGATGAATGATGTGTGTGCCCTGGTCTGCATCTTGTGTGTCCGCTCGAGTTTGAGAAGAACGAAAACCGTTCATTGAGGAGAATGGGGTGAATCTCAAACGAAACTGTTTCTGTTAAGAGGTGCAGTGTGGGTGGTCCTTCTTGATCAATCGCGCTCAATTTCGTCATATCATACCTTAGAATTCGTCAGCGTGCCTGGAAAGCATTGGGTGTTCAGGATGCTCACTCTCCACCTCATTTGTACTGCAGAATTTCTGGACGAGACCTCCACGAGTGAATCTTACGAAGTCTAATGTCATGGCGATGTTTTCCAGACCTGGAATGATTTGAAGCATGGAGCAGGGGAGCACAAGCCTGTCTACAAGCGATGGCGATGGCTATGGGTTAGTGGAACCTGTGAATTGTGCTTCCTTGCATCATTACTCACCTTAAGAGCAAATATTGTGATTGTAAATGTTGTAAGACATAGGGTTAACCTTGATTATGAACCCATGTCTGGTTTCTCTTTTTCTAATGATTTATTAGTTGGGAATTTTATTTTCATGGATAGGCATTATCCTTTGCAAGCAAAGCACAAGGTGTTTTTAAGCCACAGTGGTGCACAAAAAGGGTTTGTGGAACAATTGTGTGTGGACCTGGAGAGATGTGACCGCCATCCATTCTTTGACAAGCGTCGGGAGTGCTTGCCCATTGGAAAGGAGTTTCCAAGGCTTATCTTTGAAGCCATTGAACAATGTGAAGTTGGTGTGGTGGTGCTATCGGAGAAATTCTTCACTTCCAAATGGCCCATGTTAGAGTTGGTGGCCATGGCCCATGTCAAAAGGAGGAAGCCAAGCTTCACAATAATGTCGATATTTCTTGACATTGCGTTTTCTCAATGTCGTGATGTGGATAACCAAAAGAGATGGTTCTCATTGTGGCATACTTGGGTTGAAGGTGATAGTAGGATTGATGTGAAGGATTGGGAGAATGCCTTGCACTTGTTTGGCCCAACCAATGGCTTGAAGTACAACTATGAATTGGGGGAAGTGAAATTTTGGGAGGAGATTGTTGAAGCCATTTGTAAGTTGGTTCCCCCAGGGATAAGGTTTGAAGATTCTCATGTTCAAGGGAGGTCCCGATTGTGCAAGGTTTGTATGAAAATCAATCATATTCGATGCCTCTTCCATGTCGTTGTTGTCCTCATGTTTTTTTGTGAACAATTATAAAGATGTCATTTCGATGCCTAGAAGCATTTTCTTGTGTTGGTATTAATCAATTTGTTTTGTGTAAATTTGTTGATTTTAATTTATTTCCACCTCTCTTTTGGTTTATGCATAGGTGATCCATGAAAGGATTGAGGAATCAAAAGTGTCTTCATTGCATGGGGTGCATATAGTAGGCATCTATGGAGTTGGAGGTATTGGGAAAACCACCATTTGCAAGGCTATGTGTAATGCTTTATTGGAGGAGTATTGTGACAAAGTTTGTCATGTTGAGTTGGGAAGTCGAAGTGAAGAGGAAATCTTGAAAGAAGTCCTTGGACAGCTTACAAACAAAAATCTTGACTATCTGGGAGCAATAGGTGTGGATAAGGTTTGTTGAACTGACCATATTTAGGAAAGCATGAACATAATTTTTTTATTCATTTTGTTTGGTGCCGTGAAGTGCATTTGGACAACGTTTCTAGGGTTTTTCAATTGAACTTTTTTTAAAGTTTATTTTGTTTGTTTTTTCACTAAACTTGAGATTTTATTGACTTGTAGTATCGAGACCACCTCATGAGTGATATGATGAATGTCAAAGTGTTTTTGACAATCGACAATGTGTCAAGTGCAACAACCAATCAAGCTTTGAGTCTTCTACGAGCCAAGTATGGTGTTGGGAGTGTTCTACTTGTGACAGCTCGTTCTTTGAATGAATTGACTTCTTTGCGGATTGATGCAAGTGCTTGTTTGGAAATGCCGGAGATGGACTTGGAAGAAGCAAGGTGTTTATTCCTATATTATGTTGCATGTGTCCTTCCTTCATACATGAGCAACAAGGATGACCTTGATTTGATCTCATCTTGTGTAGAGCGATGTCATTTCAAGAAAGGTGATGGCATTAGTTCTCATTACCACCCCCTAGCATTGCGGGTGTTGGGTGAGCAATTGGGTTGTGTTAGATATGTTCCAGCACGTTGGCGACAACTCTTGCATGAAATAGACTTTTTGAATCCTTTTCGGGAGCCCCACCACCCTGTCTTCTCCATCTTGAGGAGTAGCTTTGATGCATTGCATCCGGATGACCAACTTCTATTTATGGATGTGGCCCTATTTGCACCTGATAAAAGGAGAGTCATTTCTTTGAAGTGGAGCATTTTTGAATGGTATGCTAGGGTTCATGGAATACCTTTGAATAGTGTGATGGAACGGGTGAGTATTCTTTGCATTCATGGTTGTGAATGTTTGTTACATTGTTGAGAAGTATATAAAATAGGACCATTTGTTCACATTGTCTCCAAATTCATGACTTTTGAGATTTTAGTGGTGGAAACTTGGTGTGTGTTATTTTTTCAATTTGGATTGGTGATTCTCCAATTTGACATGAAAGGGGCCAATGACTATGGCTATTATAGTTTATTGAGTTGGATGAAGGCCTTGAGAAATATGTTGTTTTTGACAGTTTTTGTTTTTGTTTTTCTTGTAGTTGGAGAACTTGAAGAGGAAATCAGTATTAGAAAATCTTGGTGATGGATTTCACAGAATTGGCATGCACGACTTGTGGCATGAGTTTGCAAGATTGGAAAGTAAAGTTGGCAAGTTTGGAGATAGTCGATGGATTTTCGAGTGGGATGAGTACAATGCACATGGAGATGCTATTGTGACTATGGGTGGTGGTTTGGTTAATGTGAGGCGGATGTTTTTCTTAGATAAGGGATGTATGAAGCTAGCGGATGTGGATTTTTTTTGTTTCCCCAATGTGACGGTTTTGAAGCTCCATCCAAATTGTGCAAGTGTACAAGTTTTGGATCTTAGAGGTCTAAAACGCCTCAAGAGTTTGGAATTGGAATCTAACTCATTCTGGGGGGTTGAAAGGTCAAAGACATTGATATCAGTTGATGGTTTGGGTTCCATGTCACAACTAGTTTTTCTACGATGGTTGAACATCTCATCAAAATCATCTTGCATTGACGAGATTAGTTGTTTGACAAACCTTCGAGTGTTGGATTTGTTTGGATGTGGTTGAGCACCAAATTTGAGGAATCTCATTTTATTAGAAGTGGTTAAATTTTGTCATAATGTCTCTATGGCAACCATTCCCGGCTTGAGCTCGAATCACACCAACTTGAAGTTCTTGGATTTGAGCTGGTGTAAGGGGTTGAAGAGTTGTTATGCTGTTGGTGAATTAGTTGCTTTACAAGAACTTCGTTTGAATTGGTGTTCCAAGATGAAAGTCATGCCCAACTTACAGAAGCTAAAACAGCTGCAGAAGTTGCTTGTGGTGGGGTGCAAGTTACTACGAGCCTTGCCGGGTTTGGGTGACTTGGTTAATTTGGTTGAACTAGATGCTTATAATTGCTCTAGTCTTGCGGAGTTGCCAGATATGCACAACCTTGTAAACTTGAGGATATTGGACCTTGAATATTGCGTACTCATCAAATCATTGCTAGGTTTAGATGAGTTGGTGTCTTTGCAATCCTTAAAGATGAGAGGTTGCTCAAATCTGACCCAGCTACCAAGTATGTACAAGCTCATGAATTTACAAACTTTGGAGTTAGAACCACATGTCTCTTTGCAATCTTTCACAAGATGGAATGACTTGATATTACTTCGGAGTTTGTATGTTGGAATTGATGAGCAACATTATGGACTCAACTTATGCAATCTTACAAAGTTGGAAGAGCTCCACATTTCTGGGTGGCAAGGTCAAGGGATTTCAAGCCTCACAGAGTTAGTGTTGTTGAAATATGTCATTGTGGACAATTGCAAGGATGTACGTGTATTGCCTGATCTCAAGAGGTTATCACGATTGCAGGATTTGCAATTGCTGAGGTGCGAGTTTGAGGATGTGTCTGGTTTGTGCAACTTGCCTAGTTTGGAAATGCTATCTATCTAGAATTGCAACAGGTTGGAGGCTTTACCAGATCTACGAGAGCTTGTCCAAATGGAACGTATGTGGATTGGAGGTTGTACCTTGTTGAGAGATCTCCATGGCATCTTTGGATTAAAAAACCTAAGATTGGTATCGGTGCGTGATAATCCATGGCATCATGAGAACCTTGGGCCAGACCTTCATCAGCTGACGGGTCTTCATGAATTGGAGGTGTTAGATTGTACAGATTTGCAGTGGCTAGCCAGTTGTTCGTAGCTACGTTATTTGAATTGTAGTGGGTGTCCCATCGAGGAGCTTCCAAACTTGGCCAACCTTCCAAAATTGTCCCGACTTCGCATGCGCAGTTGTGTGAAGTTAGTGAACTTGACTTACTCGGTGCCTTTGTATTCCAAATTTAGGATACTAGACATTAATGGGTGCAAGAGGTTGCAAACTCTTCCAGATCTCACAAACTCTCAACGAATGCTAAGATTGGATGTGGCCAACAGTGGAGTGGTATTGAGTGCCAAAATCATTCGAGACATGAAAGCACATTGGCCTTATATGGATTTGGTCACCAACAAAACTTCATTTTGGATGCCAAGTCAAGGGAGTTCTTGTGGGATTTGGCGTTGAATTATTAGAATAATTGCATCACTTCATTATGGATGCATTAGGACTTCCTTGGCAATTACTCATCCTAGTTAATGGTCTTTTTGATCAAGAGCCTTGAGACCTCAAAACTTTGGTCAACCCATCTTAGGCCATTTTGTGTTTGGATTGAATGATGCTCCAATCAAATGGTGATTCTATAAAATCAAGTAGTTCCAAAACTTTCTACTTGTGAGACTTGTGAATCACGTCTTGGATAGTTGGGTGGAGTTCTAGGATGCTTGCAAAGCACTTTTTGTACATGTTCACTAGTGGGATCCATGTTGAAACCTTGTAGGAGACCAAATCTTGTATCAATTTCTTGCATTGTGAAGTGGTGAAGGAAATAATACTACAATAGAATTACAAACCATTGTTCTGATGGAGCTAGCTTGTGAGAGGTATGATATATAGGGCTCCATCTTGTTGCAATATAATTGGTGTCTTTATAGGAAGTAGAATAATTGAAGTAGTTTTAGTACTCTTCACTTCTTCTAATCGGGTGAGTTATGATAGAGGGAGTTTGAGTTCAATGAGTTTGTTGAATTGCAAAGGTAGTATTGTTTTAGACCCTATATCAAAACCTACTAAACCCTCAACCAAATGAAGATTAGTTTTGGTTGAGATTAGGTTTCAAACCTCTACATTGGATTGAACCAATCAAGCATTGATTGCAAAGTAATGTGGTTTAAAATCATAGAACATTTAAGTTTATACTTACAATGTTTCTACAAAAAGTGATTTTAGAAAAAATACTATGCCACAAGCTACCAAAATATTTCTATTATGATTGGATTCCAATGATCTGTGATCCCTATGGTATCACCCATTGTAAAAGTATTAGATTAAAATTTTCTTTTTTGAAAAATATATTTTTAAATAAATAAAATAAATATTAACCGACTTGACAATCTCTCAACCACGTCTAATTGTTGTTGTAGCCAAGTTCTCACAATTCACGAATTCTAGGGACCTCACAGTCTTCTAGAGGCCTTAAAATAGCATTTAATAGAAGCTTAGAGTCCTAATTTCTTGAGCTTTATGTAACTAACAATGACAATTTTTGGTGCCCATAATCAAGCAAATTCAATCAAACTAATGATGAACAATGTCGTTCACTTGGATTATTTTATTCAATACTATCTATTTGAGGTATTATTAGATATCCACATTTGCAAAATATACATAAACACAATGGGGTCCAATTCTTTGTCCTGCAAACTTTAACTTCTAATCAATTGAATTGTTTGTTCTTTTAATGGGCCAATCAACAGTGGAGTAGAAATGTTCCTGCATACAATTAGTATTTGTTGACAAAAAAGTGAACATGTTACATTATAGGTTGGCTAACTCACATGCATGAGAAACACAATCGACTAGTGTAAAGAATTGAATGTTTGAGTCGGGACTCAATAGAGTTGTGACTATCTGTAAGTTGAAATCTCTTGTACGTACAAGCTCTCCCCCAAGGTTCTCCCCCCAAGGTCTTGAGTTTGTAGTTTGTTAGCTTAGCAAACTATGGAATTTGAAGCTTCAATTTCAAATTTTATCTTACAAGTTGATTAGTTGTTTGTTTGCCAACAATTCTAATTGAAGTGCTTATGCTTAGTATATACTTAATACATTTTGACATGTTAGGATTCGATGGAAATTTAGGAACAAAGACTACTATTTATATATATATATGGTACTAACTATATGTGGAACAATTACAAGCTTGAGTTCTTCTTATTATTGAAGGAACTCAAATTAATAGAATAACCACATTCATCTACATAAGGCTTTAAAACCAGGACTAGAAATTGCTAATGTTTTGAAGTTAACCCCTCATTCCCGGAGGGGACCAAAAGTGTCCTCACATAGTTTCAAGTCCAATTCAAAGTGCTGTAACTTTTCCACTTGATGTTTGAATTTAATAAAACTTGTTGAAAATTTTGCGCTCTCTCATCTAGTTTATGTGGTAAAATTTACAGGTCAATACAAGATGTACTGATTTCTTGGAAGTCAATCGAAGTTTCTTAGGTTCAATTTGGGTTCACCAAATTGCATTTGAAGGCTGCAACTTTGGGGTCTTATATCTCCTTCATACAATGTTTGTTATTAATCAAATTTGTTGAATTATATATGTTCCCCTTGAAGTTTAGTTATTGAGGTAAATTTTTCATGTCAATCCAAGTTGTTTTGAATGTTTGGGAGCAATTCAAAGTTCAAAATCTCAATATTTTTGGATTATAGTGAACTTTGGCGGCTTGTTTCTTCTTCAATAGTGTCAATTTCTAATAATTTCTTTGGAAAAAGATGCGCATACAAGTTTAATTTGTGTGGCTAATATTTCATCTCAATCCAAGAAGTAATGAGCAATTGAGAAGCATTTTAGTTGGAGGAGGTTCAACCTTAGAGGTGTTTTTTGCAACTTTTCTTGCTATGTTTTTTGACATTTGAAAGCCATTTTGTAGACACAATGAGTCAATTCAATGATATTTTCCTTCATAGATGTGTTTGTATCTTGGTTTTGAATCACTTTATAGTTTAAAGTTTTTCCATTTGAGTAGGTTTAGAAATCGAATTTCACCTCCAAATGTGTTTCTAGGAAAATTTCAGCATTCTTTATCAACCCTAAAACAATATAATCTTTCAATCTACATGGTCAAATGACTCCAAATTTGATTCACGTCATCTACAACATATACTCTATAAGATTGTGCGGTTGAGATTTCTATAACTTATTGAAATTTTGAACTACAACACTTCAAAAGCAATGATGTTTTTGAACTCAAATAGGCCTCTGGCGATGAGGGATTAACCGGTAAACCAACTATATTGATTTGGGTTTGGCATCTCGTCAATACATCTCATATGGACAATCCTATTATCCCATAGTCTAAATAGTATAATTTGTCAATTTTAATCACTTGCACATATAAACATGGAACACCTACACCTTTTTCTTACAACAAAAGATAAATAGTAGAAATGGGTGAAAATATTAAACACTTATTGATTCTATTGTAAATATGGGTAGTATTGGCCATACTACAAGTTTGGGAAATTTTATTTATAAAAGATTAAAATATGAATAATGAATAGAACACTATGAACAATTGGACAAAAAAACCTATCCCAGAAGTTGTTTACAAAAGAATTAATAGAAAATTTCAAGCAAATAGATGTTGTAATGTTTAAATAGTTTGACAATAGTAAAAAACAATGAAACCATAGAACAAAAATAAGATATTTTTGATAACTTGATGGAGTTAAGATTACATCACAAAATTTATGGAAGAGTGAGTGTCTTTGGATGTTTGGAAATGTGCACACAAGACAAGAGAAAACTTCTTGCTTTACATTCATATAGAGGATAAAGAATTAACCTTTTCAAATCCCTTTTATAAAAAGGAGTAATCGAAGTGAAAGACTATGCTTTTCAAATTTCCAAGTAAGAATCAAAATTTTGGATATTATGTTGTACTAAAAACCCTTCAAATCTAAAGTGTGACAAATTAAAGAAATTGAGTAATAAATGTTAGTTTTATTTTAGAATTTACACAAAAATATGTTAGGCAAAATATAGTTCATTCTAATGTAGTTGCAAAAGGCCTTCTATATAAATATTATAAGTAGATTTGATTCACATACAATCATCATAGAATCTCTTAATTAAAATGATCCAAATATTCTACTAAAATTTGTAAGTTGATTGAATTTATAATTTCTGATCATTGAAATTGTTGTGAGGTGAAGTAAGATTTCTTTATTTAATTTTGTAAGCAACTTGAACTAATTGTGAAGTTTGAAGAAAAAATAGAGAAAACTCATTTCAAATATTGAACACACTAAAATAAATGGAAATCTTTATTATAGCACTATGTTATTGTAAAAGACATCATAGTGCTAGTAAATTAATTTGTCATTCAACATTTAAAAATCTAAAGAAGAGGCTGAAAAGCCTATTATTGTAGATGGTTGCATTCGCAATAAATTATTCAATTTTGATTTGTTTGAAATTAACTACAAATAGAAATAGGACATTATAAGCTTTATTTAATAGTCAAACTCATTTTCCAATTAGATAATTTTAATGGTTAAATCTAAATCATTGGCAAGTTAATAGAAGTTTATATATTGCACTACAATGTGGTGTGTGGTAAGGATACACTTGTTTATAGGGAAAAAAACTTCTTTGCTGATTTTTGATGCATGCTAAAATGAAAAAAAAATAATACTTCAAAAAAGAAAGGGTAAAAAATGGATGTCATAAGTACTTCAACCAACAAACTTTAAAGTCTTTTAGGTTCACTTTCCAATTCACTAGACATCACAAAGTTAACAAAAGCAAAGGAGAGTTGTGAGACCACCATGCATCAATAAAAAAAAATGAAAGGGTGAATCTAATAGAAAAAATCTTTAGAGTATACTTTTAGCAAGGATATTTTATTATGCAAGACCCAACCACCCATCACCCCTTGAATGAATTATGCAATAACGTGATCTAAATAGTGAACACAATTGGACAAATCTTAACAAAAACCTATTGTTGGACGATACAATTAAATGAAATTGTATAAAATTTGAATGAAGATGGATGAAATGGATTGAAAGTTGGGATGCAAATTACACTTTTCTTTATAGTATGAAAAGAATGTAGACCATATTGTATTGATTTCGTTTGAAATATTGCCACCAATCATACAAGTCTACCTCGTGAATTCCAATAATTCAAAAATTAGTGGAATTTATTGTTGTTATCATGAATCAAACTAAAATAATTATAATTTAGAGCCATGCTTGAATAACAATGTCATTACTTCACACAAAACACTTAATAAATTGTCAAAACATACAGCTCATACTTGGGTGTACCCTAAAAACCCTTTCCTTCCCTTTGTGAATTCAATTTTAAGAAAATAGTTTTCCAACAACCTCAAGACCAATATTTTTTTACTAAGCTATTGATAGCCATGGTATTGTTCGTTCGATCAAGTGTTTTTTTAGTGCTTTTTCATTAGATTGGACATCTTGCCAAATTGGTACACATTCATGGTTTAGGCTAGTGATTTCATTTGGACACAAAATGATCGTACTCAAACTTATCCCATCTCCAACAATCTTGGCTGTCTAAACATCCCAAGACGATTGCAACTCAAGAAACAGACCATAGCCACTTGGTAGTTTCTTTGAATAACAACGTCATTACTTCACTCAATTTCTGACTTCATTTTGTTGCTGCACAGAGTTTTTAGTAAGCGTCAGTTGACGCTCTCCAGTTCAGTGCTGTTGGAGGTTCGAGCTGATTTCTAATGTCTCGCCATGGCCTTGGAAGCAAGTCTTTGAGGAGCTTTGCCCAAGGAGCTCTTGCACCTTGTGTTGGTTGGTGGTCCTGTCATTGAAACTGGTCAGCTCCAGGTTCTTTCGAAGGAATGGAAATGGAACATTGATTGCAAAGACTCAAAATTCAATCGATGCAACAACTCATCTCGAAATGTTGACTCTCATGCCTTGGACGGAGGAGCATCAGACCTTGGTTAGCCTCTACAACCTGGAAACAAACGAATGGCATGTCTTTGAAGCTATTGCGGATTATGATCCGGTTTTCAAAACTTCTGCAGCTGATGGTGGACTCTTTTGCAGTCCATGGAAATGGAGGAATGTTGAGCCTGGGCCTTTGCAGCAAATCATGTTTTAACCCAAAGGAAGACGAAACTCCCTCCTCTACTCATCCCGGGGGCTGGAGAATCTGATGTTCGGGTGGAGATGCTGCAGCTTACTATGGACAGCATTATTGGGTGGGAGCATTCAACAGTATTGGGAAACAGTTTGTATCCCATTTTTCTGTATGTGCGTGTGCATCTGTGCAGATGGAAACCTGCAACATTTCCATCCTTCCGATATTGCACCAGGACTCACGGTGGATCCAAATTGCATTGAACTCACAAATGACCATCTCTTTGTGTTGCACAAAGAAGCAGCTCCAGGCTCTACAAATCGGATGCGCATGGTGAGAGTAATGCAGGAAACACAGGGAAGGTAGCAAGCTTTACCCGATGCACCACAAGGCAAAAGGTAATACGTTTCCCACAATTCACTGTTCACAAACGGGTAATATCACTACACCCTGTGGTAAACTGTGAATTCAAGAATTACATGAAACACGAAGAGGCAAAGTTTTGTATCTTTCCCTTATAGTGAAGAATTTTGCAAGGAAAATGTGATTTTACCTTGTGGTTCTTTGTTGAGGAAATTATCCCATAAGCATTGTCTTCGTTGAGACTCCCATCAACTCCCATCAAGTATAATAGACAAGTCTCTCTAACTCCACAAGGAAGATACAGGCTTTTCCCTCTTGAGAAAGTGGGAAACCTAAAGGTCTTTCCCTCATGGCACATATGTGTAAGAATGTATCCATCTTTCTGCATCATCAGATTAGCTACTATTATTCACTATGTAGTTGAACAATCCAGTACTGGAATACCATGTGGTAATCCTAGACCATGAAGTTGGTCATTACCATGAGGTAATGGTAAACCATCAATTTGGCTATCACCATGTGGTAATGGTGAAATTTTTACCGCATAAAATTTCCTTCGTATTCGGGGAAAAACCTGGAAATACTTTGTTGAATCCCACATGGGAACAGAGTATACCTTCCTTGTGAAAGTATTGCATTTCTGAGTTTCATCTCCCCGAGAAGGCAACTACTTGGGTGAAATTGGGGAGTGCATCGAAGAGTCTCCAGAGGAGGATCATGAATTGTCTCTTTTGGCTTGCAACGGGTTCTTACTTGTACATTCGAGGGAGTATGAGCAAAAGTGTGATCATGTTTGGTTATACAATTTGTCAACACGTGCTTGGCGCAACCTTATGGAATTGGAATTGCCCCCTTCCCGCAATATGGTGTTGTATGAGATCAATCGGAGTGCTCTCCGTCAGGTCAGGTTATCACTCTGTACGTACATTTTGTCCTTCCTCAGTAGCATGTTTCTGTAAAGGAAGCTAGTAATGATCCCTCTTACTGTGAAGCTAGACGATCGTACATTTTCGGAACATGGTTGAGGAGCTGCCTGGCTGTTTCAACGCCCTTGAGAAAATAGATTTCCTTGGAAAATCTTGAGTTCAACTCAAGTGAAAGACCCACCAAATGCTGAGAGAAGGAGCCGAGCATTGGCTCTTCACTCAGGACCAGGATTGGTCCCTTGAATCGACGTGAGATTCTGAGTCTTTTACTTTGGTTGGCACCTACAACTGAAGCTGAACTCTCTCAACTGCTGAAGAACTTTATGTCGTGATCAACAATGTGAAGAAGAAAAGTATGAAGATGCCTTTGTATCTTTGGTGCTGTAAATTAGTCATGAGCGCATATGTCGAGTGTAGAGTGGTAACAACAAAGGACTGAGATGGTCACTGTCTTCAATAGGACCTTCTATCTTTTGGGTGTATAACCATCACAAAAAGTGACTATTTTAATGCAATGAAAAGTGATTGTTCTAGGAGAACTATTGTAAGCATTTTAGGTTAGTAACATGATGCATGTTTTGTTGGTTTTGATTGGGTCTAGCAATTCCTTTTGGCTATTTGGGCAACACACCTCAAAATACAAAAAATGCATTAAAATTGTACTTTGTGAGAGAACCAAAATCTAAATTGCTATTGCCTTCTCTTATGTTTGATATATGGGAGCAGTGTTTTTTTCTCCATTTTTCATGAAGTGGCGAAGTGGCGATATTAAATGTTATAGTGGTGCTGCAAGTTTCAAAATTCATCTACGTATTGGATAGAAAAAGTGATACTAGGTATCTATAATTCTATTTTCATTCACAATGTTGCGATTTCATCCAAGATTTTTCTTGAACTTGAAGTTGTTTGGTGATTTCATCCAAAATTTTACTAAAAATTTCCTATGGCTTGGTGCTAGGAAAAAAAAATTGGTGCAATTTTGCACCAAATCGACAGAAAAAAACACATTGTATGGGAGGTTGTTAAAATACTTGGTTAGGAGCATGATTCCCCTTTAACCCCTTAAGTACCAAAGTGCCCTTGGGGGACACTTGGGATTTCGGGTAAGCTTGTTCAATCTCGTTTTTTGACGTGATTTTCTGAAACTTTTTGTGAGTGTGCAGTTTCTCACAAGCTTCGCGCACATATAATTTTCATAGGAATCGGAGTTGTTTTGTAGAAGTTACAAGCATTTTTTTGCCAAAAGCAGTTTGGTGGGCAATCTGTGGTTGATTGTGCAGGGGCAGCGCAGGTGGGCAAGTAAAGACTCAGAGGGGAGGGCAGTGGGTTCTGCAAGGAGCCTAGGTTGTCATCTGCCTCCAATACCAAAGGGGAGAAATTACTTGGTTAGAAATCGTGGGAACAAGCTCCTTGGCAATAGAACATCATGGAAACTCGTCGGGAACTCACTGCTAACATCTAGGGTCCCTTTATACAAGGGCTGCCCACTCTGTAAGCTTGTTTAGAGGCCGTTGCAGACTTCAGAAGCTCATAGAAATATGAGATTTTCACTCTTTTTCACTCTTTTTTTTCCTACTTGTCAAATTTGAGTACATCTTTGTATCCACCATTCAGATTTTCAATATCTCTAAGTATGTGGTGGTAAAATTGATTCAAAAATGGCCTAGTGTTATGCCAATTCTTGAGACATTGTGGCATTACAAGATTTTTTGGGATGTGTTTTGTGTCTTGGATTGCCGTGAAACTTGGTATACATATGCCTAACTTCATTACCCATGAGAAAAAATTTTAACTTGATGGTGTGTAGTGCAAAAAATTTGAGCTAAAGGAGGTCAAAGGCATCTGACATATTGGGGCACAATGGGGGAAAAAAAAAACTTTGACTTTCAAAGCAAATATCTTCTAATCCGTACGGTGAAACCTCACGAAAATTTCATTACATGATCTCATACAAGTTGAGCTCAAGATCTTACGTTTATATTTTGGAAAAAAAACATTTATCAAACTTCTGCAATGATGGCAGCAGAAATGGCAGTTTTCAGTGGTTTCGGAGTCAGAAAATGCCTTGGTATTTTAGGGGTTAAGTCTATGGCAGTCTTCTATAATCCACAAATGTCTCTACTTGCCAACTGAAGTTGGAGATTCTAGATTGTGCAATTTTGATTTGCTTTAGGAGGGCCAAGGATTTGGCCAAGTGTGTTTAGAATTTGGTGGTTATTTTGGAGAGTGAGTTGAGGTGAGCCCTGGAATGATTGTGTAATAAAATGTTTCTGCTGAGGACCTCAAATGACTGTCATTATATTTCAAAGCTTACTGGTTTGAAGGTCTCCTTGTATGTTTGAAATCAATGCATTGTGACAGAGCTAATGCGCAACTGCCGAAGAATTCATAGGCTTCGAGCTCGAGTAAATACATCAAGTGCATGGCCTCAGCTCTACTAATTATTTATTTCTTTTTGCGATTGTGAAGCGTATTGGATGTTCACTCAGCTTCATTATTTTGCAAAGAATTAATGTTAGTAGAGTTTCGACAATGGTACAATGTACCCAAAAGAGTAAGCCGAGAGTATTGGTTGCCCCCGTCCTCTCTCAAATTTTTTTAAAGCCATTGATTTATTTTTTTAAATGCTGACCTTCGAAATCGCCATCGATTTCTCAAAAAATTTAAGCCGTTGGTCTTTGAGATTTAATCTGAGCCATCCATCCAAATATGAATACATATACGATATACAGATATGAATCAAAATACATATATAGTATTTGATATTGGAATATAATACAATATGAATATGAATACGTGTATAGATATAGATACGATATACTAATATGGGATATGGGATTTTCATTGTCCCATATTGTTTTCCATGTTAACCTTAGAAAAAATTACAAGTAAGGGGAGGGGGACAAAGAATTAATAAATTAATTTTAATTAATAAATTAATTTTAATTAATAAATTAATTTTAATTAATAAATTAATTTTAATTAATAAATTAATTTTAATTAATAAATTAATTTTAATTAATAAATTAATTTTAATTAATAATAATTTTTTAAACCCGGGGATTTGGGAGGGAGTTAAATTTTTTTTAATTAATTGAGCTCATTGTGACAATTTGCATAGTTTGTGAGTTCAGAAGATGCAGTGACTGCATTATCAATTTGAATAGTTTCGACAATGGTATTATTATCCAAGTGTCCACCTCTATCTACAACCGAAGAAGCCAATTCCAATTCATTGTGATGACCAAATCCCCGCTCGGGTTGCCGAAGTATGTGGATCCAGCCCATCGGAACTGCGTCTTGGCTGGGTTTCACTCCCAAGAATAAGTTTGACAAGTAACGTAGAACTACCCATTACCACCCTGATTCGCAATCTGACCATATTGGAGCCAACTCTAGGAAAGACACAAATTCTTTAGAGGTGTGCTTTTGTTTCAGGAGTCAAACCCAAGTGGAATTATAATTTTCCAATAAAAATTGTAATTTCTGTGAATTTCTGAAGTGAAATTGCAAAATCACCACTAGACTGGATTCATAAACGTCCTCTTACAACTCAATACGGCTTTGCAATGTATTTAATAGCACTTGAAGATCCACCAATCATTAAATGACATGTTGTCTTTTAATAGCATTAATAAACTACTCTTGTCAGAATCTGAAACGAATTTGCATGTTTTTCTGATGGAATTGGGACAAAGCTATAGACCACAGAATTGAATCACTAATGGAATTGGGCAATTCTACCTTACACTGGACAAACCCACAATTGAATTGTAGTAGTCACAACTAGCTTGGTGAGGACTGCTCTCACTGCAGCTCACTTTCAAGCTTTGAATACATCAAAACCGCATAATTAGGTCAGAAAACATGATATATTGTTTTTCCATCCCTCAGATGATTGTTTTTTGTATTTTAAACTTTGGAAATACATGTGCTAGTAGTATGTATGGGTATCTTTAGCGATATTAGAATATCATGGATGCCTATCTGTTACAATATTATGAGTTCATAATTCAACTTTTAAATTAAAAATGTACTAAAAATTTCCATTCTAAGGAGGTTCCACAATCCAAAATCTGCAATCAGTCATCATTGCTAGCTAGCATAGAGAGCAAGAGAGACACATCATTTATTCATTTATTTATTTATTTATTTATTTATTTATTTATTTATTTTTAAATGATAAATAGACTTAGAATTTTATATTTACAAAAGCAATGCTAGAAATTTATTCTAGCATTGTCAATACTTAGGATGGACTTAGTTATGAAAGGAAGTTTCAAATATTATTTATGAATATTGGTGGTAGTAATTATGAATCTTTTTGAATTGATGTTATTGAAATTCAAAATGTACAACGTTTGTTTGTGAATCAATGCCAAATTTATTTCTCTATGTTGTTGCTTGGATGCATCTTTAAATGAAGAGGATTGCACACCTAAGTCTATAGGATGGGAAAAGAAACGTTTTGCAAATTCCTTCATCATGGTACCATTGAGTTTTTTAAGGAAGAAGATGCTTGATCCATGGATGATCCTTGTAGTATATTTGGGCCACTCCTTGCTTCTTACTCTTCATGTGAAACTTAACCATAAAAATGATATTTTTTGAATTTGAATCAATCTCATGAAATTAAGGTCATCAAGTTTAGTATCTACTCTAATTGAAAAATTTCAATGATTTGTAAATTTCAATATTATATAGCTATACAAACTTTGGACCTATAACCATGGTTTGTTAATATTTTAATTTTAGAGTGATACAATAACTTTGGTTTATACTATATAGTTATACATTGTAATATATGGTACATCTATAATGAAAATTTCAATTTTTTTGAGTATATTTTATATTTGAGAGGAATATTCTTCATTTTTATTTTGAAAAATCCAAAATAATTTTTTTTTTTTCCAAAAAAGTTTGTAAATTTTATGACTAGTAGATTACATGTGAGTTTATTTCTAAAAAATCAATGCAAATTTTTTCATTCATATCTAGTTCCAAAATGGTAGTAAACATAGTAATGGACAATGAAGCTTGAAATAAGTGGTCATAGTCCCGTCCTTTAAGTGTTAAGAGCTCATCAAGAGAGGTCTTTGGCAAAATACATTTGGATTAGTGCTTGTTAGGAGTGGTGCATTGAAGTTTTTTTCCTAAACCTAAAATTTGATTGAGTATTTTAGGTCATTGCATCCTTATTTAAATGTCCAAGTGTTTTATGACATTTCATATGTTTTTGCTTACATTTTTTAGCAAATATATTCCTCAACTCATTTTCATTAACCTTTAAAGGACATGGCCCTTGATGACCAAGGTAGTCACCAAAACTACTCCGATTACTGTTCAATTTTCTTTTAATATTTATAGATTTGTCTCGGGGGGTGCACTTAGTTGTACTATAACAAACCACGTGCAAACAAGTGGTTTCTAATAAACTATAATTTCAACCTAAAATTTTGAACATTGTTTAATAATGACTAAGCTTTCTATTGCCAAAATTTTCAATTCAAATAAAATATGAAATGATTTCTAGAAGAGGTTGAAAATGAACTAAAATGGCATATTTTTCAACTCAAATAATTATAGAGGACACATTTAGATGACCATTGAGTCAATATTCAACTCAAAATGAGCTTTCAATAATGAGTTATTTTTAGGAATTTTTTGTTCATCTTTTAGACAATTTTATCTTATATAATATAGGGGTGTGAAAGTTATTTTTCAGTTCTACAGTGTATCTTTTTACTTGAAAAATTTGTAACTAATTATTATTAACAAATAAAAATATCAATAATTCAAAACATAAACTTTCAAAGTAGGAAAATCTATTCATATTTTTTTAATTTTGTTTTATTTAAAATTCAAAAAGTATATAGGGGATCCAAAGTTTTGTTCACATGTGGTTTCTAATGGACACTCTAAATGACCCCCCAAAGAGATTTGTTTTGAATCAATTTTGGAAATTTCACTTCAAATTTTCACCCAAATTTTCATTTACAACATCTAAAAACTTCTATGACACATGAACATTAAAATTCTAATTATTTTGAGAAAATGTCTCTTCATGTAATGAATATAATACAAACACTTTCTCCCAACAACAAAGTAGGGCATATCCAAATAACTTATTGTTGTTTCTCTTAGTAAAATTTAGATTATGAAAAATTACAATTTATAATTTATAAATTTTAGAAAGCTTGGTAAATTGATAAAACCTAGATCTTATCATTAATTAGAACTTCACTTCTCTTTGTAGTACTTTTGACAACTACTTGAAGACTTTGAAGTCCTAGTGATGACCTTCTAGGTTGTAGCTACTAACATTCTTCATTCTATTTAGTGTTATTTCTCAAATAGTGTTACTCCTACAAGCATAGGCCACACTAAATAGAGCTTTTATTGTCAATTACTATAGATTAAAACCTTCAATCCAAATTTACAAACCCATACATTATAAACAACGTAACTAACAAAGACCACACTATGTAAGGAATTGTAACACTACTCAGTGGAGAAAGAATAACTTGATACTAAACAATACGGATTCTTTAAATCATGGGAGTAACACTAAACAAAACTATCTCAAATATTGTAATGATACCTATTTAGTGTAGACCATACTAAATAGAGTGAAGAGTGTAGTTTAGGTACTATTTTATATTTAATTAACATATAATGCAATTACAAAACTCTTTCACAGAAAGCCCTCACTTTCCTTCTCTTTATGTTGTGTAATGAAAACTGAAGAATGGTTAGATTGATTCAAATTACCATTTCCATAATGCTGACATTTAACAACTAAGTTTTCCGGCTTTCTTTATGTACAACATGACTAGCAAGAACAATAATATTGCCATGTAGATGATGAGACCTATTTGTAGCAAATTCATGCACAATATGGGGATTGAAACTTGAACCTTATACCACTAAGCATTAGATGTTTTTTCGGGCCTCGAGAGATTGTTTCAAGCCTGTTCCCTTCATTGTTCCCCCCACACTGAAAGAACGGTCGGCTATTAGGAAAAAAAAAATTTATTCTTCAAATGCAAAAAAAAGTTGAGAAATTAGCTAGTAGGCTTTTGGCCACGTAGGACCGTTGTGGTGTCACTGCAGTAGTCACGTTCCTTGGTTATCACAACATTATAACTCACGGTCTCCCGGAGACCTGAAAAAAGATCTAATAACTACACCTAAAATGGTACGCTACCTAAAATGGCACACTAGAGATTCTTGCCTAAAATGTACTCCCACTATTCGTGAGAGTCTATGATTGCTTTCAAGAGCACCTATTTTTAGCACTTTGAAGATTTATAGTTTATTCATACTGTGTCCAAAAAATGCATTCTAAGAGAATCCAGAATTCCCTTTTTACTACTAATAGGACTCCTTAAAAGTTTTCCAATATAATAATGGGAACCAAGCTAAATTGCTTATTTGTGTGATTTTAGGTGTAGTCACCTTAAAGGAGATGATCCATTTCTAACCATCATCCCATTCTCACAGCTTAGGCTCCTCAATTTTTGATCAATTGTACTATATCATAGGTGAAATTTCACATACAACATGACTAGTAGGAGGAACAAAAATGTCTAGGGAGAGTACATTGAAAATATATAATGATCACAACGTGTACATTGAAAGCCACAATGATCACCTACATTGGTTTTGTAACCAACATGTGGTTGGAAATTGGTTTGCCGGTAGATCGAGAATGGGACAAACAAAATCTTCACCAAAGAAATTCATGGTACTTTTATTTTTGAGGAAAAAATTATCAAAAATTATGAAATCCTTCTTAAATCTATTTCTCTTCACAAGGAGACTTTTTCCTCAACCCTCCCCCCCATACCACACATAGGCTAAATTGCATAAGTGGATGGAAATAGGTTGTCATTCGGATAGATATAAAGTGTAAGTGTAATCCAAATTCTCTTGCTAAAAGGTTAAGTAGCTTGCTGCCAACTTTTACACCAATAAATGCAACTGAGTAATCAACAAATTTTGAAAGCCAACAACACAACAATGATATAATGAAATAGAGCTTGAAGTCCCAAACTCAAGTGTTTGAAAAGAAGCACTCCAGAAAATGATGCTGAAATACCACAGATGTAGGGAATCGAACAATTGAAAGAAAATTTATATACAATGAAGCAATGCAAGAGGAGACCTCTCACAAGTCCAGATAGGCGATATTTATAATATCTATATGATGAGGTGGACATGATGTCTATTAATGAGACAGTCAACAAATTATTGGACCCTACTAGCATGAGAAAAAAAAATTCCAATGCACTTTCAAATGTACCATTTGGACACTATGAGTATATAAGTTGTAAAATTTTAAAGAGCCTACTACAAATGCACCTAATACCAACACTAGGGTTTGAATATTCAGACGTAGTACATCCTTGTAATCGCATCTATTTACTTCCCAGTATTTTCTAAGATTTTAGAGGTGATGGTCATGGATACAGTGACGCTTGTGGGTGCAGCCACCTTCAACCCACGTTGTCGGATGCTTACAAAGCACTTTTTGCACATGCTTCTTGGCAAGGTCCATATTGAAACCTACCAATTTCTTAGCTTGCATTCTAAATTGTCAGTGGTGAAGGGAACAACATTGCGGTTGGTAGAGCTACAAATCTTTGTTGCTATGGGAACTAGCAAGAGGTACAATCTATAGTGGCTCCATCTTCTTGGAGTAGGATCAGTTGGGATCTTTTATAGGAAGTGGAATAATTGGAATAGTTGCAATGCTCTTCTCTTCACTAATTCTAATAGAGGGAGCCTAACAATTCCTATGAATAAGATGATTGGTTCAATTCTCCCACACTCAGTCTATCGGTACATTTCATTTCATTTGCATTGCTTGTTTGCAGAGCGAGAGATTTTCACGACGGATATGAAACACAGTTCGAGGGCCGCATCCACAGCAACCCGACTGCTGTCAACCCGGCAAACCTGAGTAGGTAGGTAGGTAGCTAATCGTGAACTAATGAAATCACGACAGCTGGCAGCCCGGCTAGGGTGGAGTGGACTGGTGGCAACTTGACTTTTAGTCCTCTCGACCATTTCCATTCTCCGACTATTTCCTTGTCTGCTCCATTGCTCCCCTCCACTAGGGTAAGCTCCATCTCAAGCCTCCTGCAGGCAGAGCTCTCTTGCTTTCTCTGTTCCTCGTTGTGAGCCTGCCTAGCCTCTTTTTCCATACTCCATGTATACCCTTGAAACTTCGACCCCGAAAGGGCTCACCTTTTCTAGTTGCAAGTCGGTTTGTTTCGCTGTGGAATTCGATCCTGACGATTTGGGCGGAATTGGTGATGAATTTGATCTGCGCGTGTGGGACTCAGATGTGACGTGGAGGTTGGCGTTCTGATGTTGTGGTTCTGTTTTTTCGACGAGGAGGTTTTAGCGGTAAGTTGTCGGTATTGGTGGTTTGCTGGGCAACTGGAGGTACGGTGCTGGAAGGTTTTCTTGTGGTGAGGAGAACGGGGGTTTCTGAATTGTCCATGTGTCGGTGGGGTTTTGTGCAGGCGAGATAGCGAGAGCACGAACAGGGACAGCGCTCCTCTGGAAAGCGGCGAAAGAGTGGTTTGTTTGTTTTTAGTGCTGCGTAGATTGTAGTTTTGGTGGTAATCGTGGAGGTCGTTGTTCTCTGTGGCGCCTGTGAAGATTTGTCGAAGTCGGAGGACGTCGTGGAATTGTCGGCAGGGGAGAGTTGGGAAGAGGATTGGACGGTGGGCGTGAGATCTGCAAGCAGGTTCAGGTATGACCTTGAATCCCTAATAAGCGCAAACAGAACTCGGGTGTTCCGGTTTGTTTTACAGTTTGGAGTAGGTCATAGGGAGTTTTCCTTTGTCTCCTCTTCTTTCGTTTTTCTATCAACGAATGCGGTGTTGTGCACTGACTTCGGCGATATGGAATTTGTCTCCATTCAAATTCTATTGTTTTTACAATCCAATCCATGGACTCGGCCATTCCGAAAGCATGAATCCTCAGTGTTTTAGGGGTTGATTGTGTTGTTTCGCGTTGTGGGAGCAGACTGGTTATGCCCTATTTGGCAGAGGACGCTAGGGTCTGGCCATAACTGATGGAAGAGCCTTGACCATCTCGTCTTGTCCAAGCTTTGGGGGATCCAGTCAGTGCAGTACTCGTAATTATTTTGCACCTCACTCGGTAGAGTTTGTCAGGATCAGGGTTATGGGAACTCGAAATCTTTGGCTTTGTTTCATGTTGAAATGTCGGTTTTGATTGCGTGGACTGCGATCTTTCAAGTCTGTTTCCAAGACTCTGTTGTTTAGCTGTAATTTCACTCGCAATACGAAGATTATCAAAGTGGTCCAATTATTACTGAACTAGGTATCAGAAGATGGAAGGAGACGGGAATTAAAATTGTCTAATCCTTTTTCCCTTGAACATGGTCACGATGAACCACGATGAGTAATCGTGTGTCATTACTGATTCATAGCTTTTTGCTGTAAATCAATCAATTGTTTGATATCTTTGTTCCCGGGACACAAGCGATCTACGCATCCTCTAACCTTGATTGTAAGATCAACTTACAGATATATAGAGACTTAAATGTACGGTAACGGAAGTGATCCTTGATTCCCCTTTGTTGTCAGGGAGATATCCTCAAATCATACCACATCGTATACTAGGCACAAATTGCAATAAGATGTAGCAATTTGGGAATCTTTCAAAATTTCAAATAGGTATAGAAACTAGACTTTGCAAGCTTAATTTCAGGTCATTTGTGGGCCCATTATGTGTGAACTTGGTAGACCTTTCATTGCAGAGTCAAGTATGGTCCAATTGGGCTTGGCCCATTTTGGCTCACCCTACCATTCAACCAGTACCATTCACACTGACTGAGAGAGTTGGCAATTTCTTTCACGCTGTTGAAATTGAAGGAATTGTTTTTCTTTCTCGTGCGATGATGAAATATGGAATATTGGATTTCATGTATGGAATCAGGGACACGGAATTAACCAGGAGAGGTCACAGAAGTACCAAACTAACTGCTTCAAAACCAGGGCAGATTTTTTCATATATCCGCATTAATCCAACTGTGCTTTCTCTTTGCTTCAGTGCGATTAATCCAGAGACACATGATCCTCACATACTGAAACTTAGTCGGTGATCCTGGCCAGGGTTTCTCCCCAATCCTGTGTGGCTACTGGATCGGCTGCACGGAATTTCTTTGGGAATCTGCTTCCGCGTGTCGGTGACGTTTGTGGGGGACGGGACGAGGTGCAGGCCATCACTGCCCGCTTGCACGGGGTACCTTCACTGTCGTTGTCTTCTTTGGTGGAGGCGTGACTTCTTCTTCTTGGCACACCATCCGAGGTCTGGAGATATTTTCGGGACTCCTCAACCCCGGTGAATGCTCCGTCTCTCCGTCCTTATTTCTTCTGTTGCTGAAGCTCTTTGCACTCATTTTCAAATCATGACCCCCTCGTCTTTCGTTATGAGAGCTGTCCGGCAAACTCTGGCCACAATGGAATCGTGGCACATCGTGTTTTAACATCGGATCCGTGTGCATCCATTTGTACTGCACAATTTCTGGAGGAGACCAATCTTACGTAGTCTAGTGCCGTGGCAATGTTTTCCAGGCCTGGAATGATTTGAAGCATGGAACAGGGGAGCACAAGCCTGTCTCCAAGCGATGGCTATGGCTATGGGTTAGTAATACCTATGAATAGTAATGTCATTGCTCACCGAAAGAGCAACTTTTGTGATTGTAATTGTTGTAAAACATAGGGTTGACCTTGATTATGAGCCCATGTCTGGTTTCTCTTTCACTAATGATTGATCAGTTGGGAATTTTATTTGGGTGGACAGGAATTACCCTTTACAACCAAAGCACAAGGTGTTCTTAAGCCATAGTGGTGCACAAAAAGGGTTTGTGGAACAATTGTGTGTGGACTTGGAGAGATGTGACCGCCATCCATTTTTCGACAAGCGTCGGGAGTGCTTGCCCATTGGAAAGGAGTTTCCAAGGCTCATCTTTGAAGCCATTGAAGAGTGTGGAGTTGGTGTGGTGGTGCTATCAGAGGAATTCTTCACTTCCAAATGGCCCATGTTGGAGTTGGTGGCCATGGCCAATGTGAAGAAGAGGAAGCCGGGCTACACAATATTGCCGATATTTCTTGACATTACATTTTCTCAATGCCGTGATGTGGATAACCATAAGAGATGGGTATCATTATGGCGTATTTTGGCTGAATGTGATAATAGGATTGATGTGAAAGAATGGGAGAATGCCTTGCAGTTGTTTGGCCCAACCAATGGCTTGAAGTACAACATTGAATTGGGGGAAGTGAAATTTCGGGAGGAGATAGTGGAAGCCATTTGTAAGTTGGTTCCCCCTGAGACGAGGTTTGAAGATTCTCATGTTCAAGGGAGGTCTCGTTTGTGCAAGGTTTGTATGAAAACCAATTTTTTTGGAGGGTTCTATTTTGTTGTGTCCTTATGCTTTTTGTGAACAATTGTAAGGATATCATTTGGATGCCTAGAAGTATCTTCTTGTAATGGTAGTGATGATTTCTTTGTTTTGTGCAACTTTGTTGATTTTAATTTAATCTCACCTCTCTTGGTTAACATATAGGTGATCCAAGAAAGGATTGAGGAATCGAGAGTGTCCTTGTTGTATGGGGTACGTGTAGTAGGCTTATTTGGAGTTGGAGGTATTGGGAAAACAACCATTTGCAAGTCTATGTGTAATGCTTTATCGGAGGAGTATTGTGGCAAAGTTTGTCATATTGAGTTGGGAAGTCGAAGTGAAAAGGAAATCTTGAAAGAAGTCCTTGGAGAGCTTACAGACAAAAATCTTGACTATTTGGGAACAATGGATGTGGACAAGGTTTGTTGAAGTGACCAAATTTAGAAGAGCATGGACACACTTTTTGTATTCATTGTGTTTGATGTTGTGGATTGCATAGGATAACATTTTTGCCTTTTTAAAATTGAATTATTTTTAAAATTCAATTTGTTTGTTTTTTCACTAAACTTGAGATGTTATTGACTTGTAGTATCAAGACCACCTCATGAGTGATATGATGAATGTCAAAGTGTTTTTGACAATCGACAATGTGTCAAGTGCAACAACCAATCAAGCTTTGAGTCTTCTACGAGCCAAGTATGGTGTTGGGAGTGTTCTACTTGTGACAGCTCGTTCTTTGAATGAATTGACTTCTTTGCGGATTGATGCAAGTGCCTGTTTGGAAATGCCAGAGATGGAATTGAAAGAAGCGAAGTCTTTATTCCTATATTATGTTGCATGTGTCCCTCCTTCCTATGTGAGCAACAAGGATGACCTTGATTTGATCTCATCTTGCGTTGAGCGATGTCATTTCAAGAAAGGTGATGGCATTAGTTCTCATTACCACCCCCTAGCATTGTGGGTGTTGGGTGAGCAATTGGGTTGTGTTGGATATGTTCCAGCACGTTGGCAACAACTCTTGCATGAAATAGACTTTTTGAATCCTTTTCAGGAGCCCCACCACCCTGTCTTCTCCATCTTGAGGAGTAGCTTTGATGCATTGCATCCGGATGACCAACTTCTATTTATGGATGCGGCCCTATTTGCACCATATGAGGGGCTAGTTTTTTCTTTGAAATGGAGCATTTTTGAATGGTTTTCTAGAGTTCATGCAATACCTTTGAATAGTGTGATGGAACGGGTGAGTATTCTTTGCATTCATGGTTGTGAATGTTTGTTACATTGTTGAGAAGTATATAAAGTAGGTCCATTTGTTCACATTGTCTTGAAATTCATGACTTTTGAGCTTTTAGTGGTAGAAACTTGGTGTGTGTAATTTTCTGGATTTGGATTGGTGATTCTCCAATTTGACATGAAAGGGGCCAATGACTATGGCTATTATAGTTTATTGAGTTGGATGAGGGCCTTGAGAAATATGTTGTTTTTGACAATTTGTGTTTTTTGATTTTCTTGTAGTTGGAGAACTTGAAGAGGAAATCAGTATTGGAAAATTTTGGTGATGGATTTTGCAGAATTGGCATGCATGACTTGTGGCGTGAGTTTGCAAGATTGGAAAGTAAAGTTGGCAATTTTGGAGATAGACGATGGATTTTCGAGTGGGACAAGTACAATGTGTTTGGAGATGCTATTGTGACTATGGGTGGTGGTTTGGTTAATGTGAGGCGGATGTTTTTCTTGGATAAGGGATGTATGAAGCTAGCAGACGTGGATTTTTTTTGTTTCCCCAACGTGATGGTTTTGAAGCTCTATCCCAATTGTGCAAGTGTACAAGTTTTGGATCTCAGAGGTCTAAAATGCCTCAAGAGTTTGGATTTGGAATCTTACTCGGACTTCATGGTGGAAAGGTCAAAGATATTGATATCAGTTGTTGGTTTGGGTTCCATGTCGCAACTAGTTTTTCTACGATGGTTGAACAACTCATCAAAATCATCTTGCATTGACGAGATTAGTCGTTTGACAACCCTTCGAGTGTTGGATTTGTTTGGATGTGGTCGAGCACCAAATTTGAGGAACCTCATTTTATTGGAAGTGGTTAGTTTTCGTGAGAATGTCTCTATGGCAACCATTCCTGGCTTGAGCTCGAATCACACCAACTTGAAGTTCTTGGATTTGAGCTGGTGTGAGAGGTTGAAGAGTTGCCAAGTTGTAGGTGAATTAGTTGCTTTGCAAGAACTTCGTTTGAATTGGTGTTCCAAGCTGAAAGTCATGCCCAACTTACAAAAGCTAAAAGAGCTGCAGAAGTTGCTTGTGGTTGGGTGCAAGTTACTACGAGCCTTGCCGGGTTTGGGTGACTTGGTTAATTTGGTCGAACTAAATGCTTCTTTTTGCTTTAATCTTGCGGAGTTGCCAGATATGCACAACCTTGTAAACTTGAGGATATTGGACCTTCGATTTTGCGAGCCCATCAAATCATTGTCAGGTTTAGATGCGTTGGTGTCTTTGCATTCCTTAAAGATGAGAGGTTGCACGAATCTCACCCAGCTACCAAGTATGAACAAGTTCATGAATTTACAAACTTTGGAATTAGAACCACTTGTCTCTCTGCAATCTTTCACAAGATGGAATGACTTGATATTGCTTCGGAGTTTGTATGTTGGAATTGATGAGCAACACTATGGACTCAACTTATGCAATCATACAAAGTTGGAAGAGCTCCACATTTCTGGGTGGCAAGGTCAAGGGATTTCAAGCCTCACAGAGTTAGTGTTGTTGGAATACGCTTTTATAGACAATTGCAAGGGTGTACGTGTATTGCCTGATCTCAAAAAGTTATCACGATTGCAGATTTTGCGATTGTGGAGTTGCGAGTTTGAGGATGTGTGTGGTTTGTGCAACTTGCCTAGTTTGGAGATGTTGTCTATCGAGGATTGCAACAAGTTGGAGGCTTTACCCGATCTACTAGAGCTTGTCCGAATGGAATATATGAGGATTGAGGGTTGTGCCTTGTTGAGAGGTCTCCGTAGCATTTTTGGATTACAAAACTTGAAATCGTTGTCAGTGCGTAACAATCCATGGCTTTTTCAAAACCTCAAGCCGGACCTTCATCAATTGACGGGTCTTCATGAATTGGAGGTGTTAGATTGTACAGATTTGCAGTGGCTAGCCACTTGTTCGCAACTATGTTATTTGGATTGTAGTGGGTGTCCCATTGAGGAGCTCCCTGACTTGGCCAACTTCCCAGAATTGTACCGCCTATACATGCGCAGCTGTGTGAAGTTAGTGAACTTGACTTGCTCGATGCCCTTGTGTCCCAATTTTAGGATGCTAGATATTAACGGGTGCAAGAGGTTGCAAACTCTTCCAGATCTCACAAACTCACAACAAATGCTAAAATTGGATGTGGCCAACAGTGGAGTGGTATTGAGTGTCAAACTCATTCGAGACATGAAAGCACGTTGGCCTTATATGGATTAGGTCACCAACAAAACTTCATCTTGGATGCCAAATCAAGGGAGTTCTTGTGGGATTTGGCGTTGAACTATTGGAATGATTACATCACTTCATTGTGGATGCATTAGGACTTCCTTGGCAATTACTCATCCTATTTATTGGTCTTTTTGATCAAGAGCCTTGAGACCTCAAAGCTTTGGTCAACCCATCTTAGGCCATTTTGTGTTTGGATTGAATGATGCTCCAATCAAATGGTGATTCTATAAAATCAAGTAGTTCCAAAACTTTCTACTTGTGAGACTTATGAATCACGTCTTGGATAGTTGGGTGGAGTTCTCAGATGCTTGCAAAGTACTTTTTGCACATGTTCAATAGCGGGATCCATGTTGAAACCTCGTAGGAGAGCAAATCTTGTACCAATTTCTTGCATTGTAAAGTGGTGAAGGAAATAATACCACAATAGAATTACAAATTGTTGTTCGAATGGGAGCTAGTTAGTGAGAGGTATGATATATAGGGCTCCATCTTGTTGCAATATAATTGGTGTCTTTATAGGAAGTAGAATAATTGAAGTAATTTTAGTACTTTTCACTTATTCTAATAGGATGAGTTACAATAGAGGGAGCTTGAGTTCAATGAGTTTGTTGAATTGCAAAGGTAGTATTGTTTTAGACCCTATATCAAAACCTACTAAATCCTCAACCAAATGAAGATTAGTTTGGGTTGAGATTAGGTTTCAAGCCTCTACATTGGATTCAAGCAATCGAGTATTGATTGCAAACCAATGTGGTTAAAAGTCATAGAACATTTAAATTTATGCTTACAATGATTCTATAAAAAGTGTTTTTAGAAAAAATATATACTATGCCACAAGCTACCAAAATATTTCTATGACAAGTGGATTCCAATGATCTCTTCGAAACCTGTGATCCCTATGGTATCACCCATCATAAAAGTATTCAATTAAATTTTTCTTTTTTGAAAAATATTTTTATAAATGAATAAAATAAATATTGACCAACTTGGCAATCTTTCAACCACATCTAATCGTTGTTGTAGCCAAGTTCTCACAATCCAAAAACTCTAGGACTCTCACAGTCTTCTAGAGGTCTAAAAAAAACATCTAATGGAAGTTTGGAGTCCTAGTTTTATGAGCTTTATATAACTAATAGTAACAATTTTTAGTGCCTATAATCAAGCAAACACAATCAAGCTGATGATGAGCAATGGGTGATTGCAAGAAAGACTGAATGATTTTGGTAGCGTTTGGTCAAAAACTGCGTTTTTTCAGTCCAGTACTAATTGAAATAGGACTTCATAAGCATCATTTAATAGTCAAATTCATTTTCCAATGAAATAATTTTAATGGTTAAATCTAAATCATTAGCAAGTTAATAGAAGTTTACATATTACACTACAATGTGGTGTGTAGTAAGGATATGCTCATATGCTTGTTTACAGAAAAAACACTTCCTTGATGATTTTTGATGCATGCTAAAATGAAAAAAAAATAATACTTAAAAAAAAAATGGGTGAAAAATGGATGTCTTAAGTACTTCAACCAACAAACTTTAAAGTCTTTTAGGGTCACTTTCCAATTCACTAGACATCACAAAGTTAACAAAAACAAAGGAGAGTTGTGGGACCACCATGCATCAATAAAAAAAATGAAACGGTGAATCTAATAGAAATAATCTTTAGAGTATACTTTTAGCAAGGATATTTTATAATGCAAGACCCAACCACCCATCACCCCTTGAATGAATTATGCAATAATGTGATCTAAATAGTGAACACAATTGGACAAATCTTAACAAAAACTTATTGTTGGATGATACAATTAAATGAAATTGTATAAAATTTGAATGAAGATGGATGAAATGGATTGAAAGTTGGAATGCAAATTATACTTTTTTGTATAGTATGAAAAGAATGTAGACCATATTATATTGATTTTGTTTGAAATATTGCCACCAATCATATAAGTCTACCTCGTGAATTCCAATAATTCAAAAATTAGTGGAATTTATTGTTGTTATCATGAATCAAACTAAAATAATTATAATTTAGAGCCGTGCTTGAATAACACAATGTCATTACTTCACACAAAATATTTAATAAATTGTCAAAACATACACTTCATACTTGGGTGTACCCTAAAACACTTTCCTTCCTTTTGTGAATTCAATTTTAAGAAAAGAGTTTTCCAACAACCTCAAGAGCAATATTTTCTTACTAAGCTATTGATAGCCATGGTATTGTTGGTTCAATCAAGTGTTTTTATAGTGCTTTTTCATCAGATTGGACATCTTACCAAATTGGTACACATTCATGGTTTAGGGCTAGTGATTTTCATTTTGATACAAAATGATCGTACTCAAACTATCCCATCTCCAACAATCTTGGCTGCCTAAACATCCAAAGACGTTTGCAACTCAAGAAACAGACCATAGCCATTTGGTAGATTTTTTGAATAATAACATCATTGCTTCACTCAATTTTTGACCTCATTTTGCTGCTACATAGGTATTTTAGTAAGCGTCAACACTCTCTAGTCCACTATTGTTTGAGGTTCAAGCTCATTTCTAGGTACGCTAAAGGGCTTGGCCATGACCTTGGAAGCAAGTCTTTGAGGAACTTTGCCCAAGGAGCTTGTGTTTGTTGGTTGCACTATACCAAAACCTTATAAAAAAAAGCCGTAGTCAAAATTGACTACGGGTTTTTCTGCCACGGTTTTGTGCAGGCGCACGTAGTGGACAATGAACTTATCTTGCAATTTACCACTAGAATTTTTGGAATTTTTGAGCATGTAATATACCGTTGGAAAGGTAATTTCAATACCTTTACAACGGTATATTACACGCTCAAGAATTCCAAAAATTGCAACGGGAAATTGCAAAAAACATTGACTGCATGCGAAGTTGGACTGTCACAAAACCATGGCAAAAAAAACCGTAGTCAATTTTGACTACGGTTTTTTTTTACAAGGTTTTGATATAGTGTTGTCCTGTCATTGAAATTGGTCAGCTCCAGGTTCTTTCAAAGGAATGGAAATGGAACATTGATTACAAAGTCTCAAAATTCAATCGGGTCTTCGATGCAGCAACTCATCTCGAAATGTTGACTCTCATGTCTTGGACGGAGGAGGATCAGACCTTGGTTAGCCTCTACAACCTGGAAACAAACGAATGGCATGTCTTTGAAGCTAATGCGGATTATGGTGAACTCTTTTTTTCAGTCCATGGAAATGGAGGAATGTTGAGCCTGGGCCTTTGCAGCAAATCATGTTTTAACCCAAAGGAAGACGAAACTCCCTCCTCTACTCAGCATGGGGGGCTGGAGAATCTGATGTTCGGGTGGAGATGCTGCAGCTTACTATGGACAGCATTATTGGGTGGGAGCATTCAACAGTATTGGGAAACAGTTTGTATCCCATTTTTCTGTGCGTGCGTGTACAACTGTGCAGATGGAAACCTGCAGCATTTCCATCCTTCCGATATTGCACCAGGACTCACGGTGGAGCCAAATTGCTTTGAACTCATAATTGACCATCTCTTCGTGTTGCACAAAGAAGCAGCTCCAGGCTCTACAAATCGGATGCACATGGTGAGAGTAATGCAGGAAAGTGTTGCATTTCTGAGTTTCATCTCCCCGAGAAGGCAACTACTTGGGTGAAGTTGGGGAGCGCTCGATCGAGTGTGACCCGAGCATCTACGACTCTCGCTCCAGAGGAGGATCATGAATTGTGTCTCTTCTGCCTTGCAACGGATTCTTACTTGTACATTCTAAGGAGTGTGAGCGAAAGTGTGATCGTGTTTGGCTATACAATTTGTAAACTTGTGCGAGCTTGGCGCAACCGCTTACGGAACTGGAATTGCCACCTTTCCGCAATATGGTGTTCCGCAATATGGTGTTGTGCGAGATCAATCGGAGTGCTCTCCCTTAGGTCAGGTTATCACTATGGATGTACGTACATTTTGTCCTTCCTCGGCAGTGAATTTTAGTAGAGGAAGCTAGTAATGATTCCTCCTATAATTGTGAAGCTCGACGATTGTACAGGCATGCATTTTCGGAACATCCTTGAGGATCTGCCCGGCTGTTTCAACACCCTTGAGAAAACAGATTTCCTTGCAAAATCTTGAGCTCAACTCAAGTGAAAGACCCACCAAATGCTGAGAGAAGAAGCCGAGCACTGGCTCTTCACTCAGGACCAGGATCGGTCCCTTGAATCGACGTGAGCTAGGCTTCTGAGTCTTTTACTTGGGATGGCACCTACAATTAACTGAAGTTAAATTCTCTCATTCATCTTCTGAAGAACTTGATGTCATGATCGACAATGCAATGTAAAGAAGAATCATGTTGAAAGTAGGAATGATGCCTTGCCTGGTGTCTTCGGTGCTGTAAATTAGTCCCATGAGCCGCATGTCGAGTATGCTGCCGTGAGTTCACGATACGTACGGGATCTATTGCCCAGTTTGGCTATTCACTGGGAACACTCACTGACGGATCAAAAGTGATGTTGCAATTGCTCCCAGCGCTACCAATCAGTCGACTCTTATTCACCTATAATTATCCAACCATGCGAAGCTGGTCACCTTCAGGCACAGGATCCTGAAATTTGTTGCATTTTTTTTCTCAAGATGTAGCCTTGATTGCATGAAGGAACACAAATCTGTCTGCACATGTCAATGGAGATTTGGGTCGCAAGGTTTGTATCCCTAAATGAGACAGTTTTAGGTAACCACACCTCGTGTTGAACTGTCAGACTGAGTAAGTATTTGAGCATGGTTTGTAGAATCGAACCATGTAGGTTTTGCTTGGGTCATGTGGGGAGTCAAAAGAGGGTTGCAGATTCCTCAAGTTATTCAAATTTGAATTTTCAAAGCTTTGAACATATGTGTTACGAAAACTGACACGAGGTTTTGATGAGTTGAAGTTGTTCATTTTGGGCAAGGATATGTAGAAGTTGATTTAAGAAGTTCGTAAATGAAGTGAAAGGTAGGAAGGCCCTGATCCCCCTTGACCAATCTAAGTTAGCTAGGAATGATTTGATATTAGTCATGTATTCAACTGAAACACACATGACTAGTAGGCTCAATTCATGTCTTGAGTGGTAACAACAAAGGATTGAAAGAGTCACTTTAATAGGACCTTCTATCTTTAAGGTGTATAACCATCACAAATAATAACTATTTTAATGCAATGACAAGTGATTGTTCTATTGAGATACTGTAAACATTTTAGGTTTGTAACATGACCATTATGGATGCATGTTACGTTGGTTTTGATGGGATTTTAGCAATTCCTTTTGGCTATTTGGGCAACACACTTCAAATAACAAAAATGCATTAAAATTTGTACTTTGTGGGAGAACTACAATCTAAATTGCTATTGCCAGGTTTGCTTATGTTTGATATATGGGGGGTTGTTAAAGTACTTGGTTAGGAGCAGGATTCTCCTTTGAGTCTACCATAAACTTCTCTAATCCATGACATGTCTCTACTTGGCAAGTTGGAGATTCCAAATTGTGCAATTTTGATTTGCTTTAGGAGGGCCAGGGATTTGGCAACAGAATTGAGTAAGGAAGATGATGCAAAGGTTATGCTGTAGTGAGAAGAATCCCATGGTGAAGTAGACATTTGAAGATGACCATTAAAATCTAGACGATGTACACCTACAAAGTGTTGATGCTTTGTTTTGACTTTCTTTATGTTTAGAGTTTGGTTGTGGTTTAGGAGAGTGAGTCGAGGTGAGCCCTGGAATGATTGTGTGATAAACTGTTTCGGTTGAGGACCTCAAATGACTATCGTTATGTTTCAAAGCTTACTGGTTTGAAGGTCTCCTCGTATGTTTGAAATCAATGCATTGAAACAGAGAGCTACTGCCGAAGAATTCAAAGGCTTCGAGCTCGAGTAAATACATCAAGTGCGTGACAGGCTCAGCTCTGCTAATTATTTCTTTTTGTGATTGTGAATCGATCTCTCATTGGAAGCATATTGGGTGTTCACTCAGCTAACTCCAATGTTTTGCAGAGAAGTATTGTTCATAGACTGTTTCGACAATGGTATCATTATCCCAAGTGTCCACCTCGATCTGCCACCGAAGAAGCGAATTCCAATTCATTGTGACAACCAAATCGCCGCCCAGATGCCCAAGTATGTGATCGGAGTTGCGTCCCAGCTGGATTCACTCCCAAGAATAAGTTTGGGAGGTACAATCATGGACAAACCCACACTTGTATTGCAGTAGTCTCAAATTATAGTGGTGAACGCTACAAGGGTACTGGTCTCCACTATAGGATCACTTTCAAGCTTTGAAACGTTACAAGATATGAGAAACGTATAATTAGGTCAGAAAACATGATCTAAGTTTTCAGAAGGATCTATTGTTTTTCCATCCCTCAGATGATTGTTTTTTCCATTTTGAACTTTGGTAATACATGTGTTGAGTTTGTTGTGCAATTGGGTTGTTGGCAACAGTACATCCATCCTCACAAGATGACCGGCCTACAAGGCTGGAAATTGATGCTTACGGTGAAACTCCACTTTTCGATGGACTCACGTAAGTTAGGCATCATTCTCTCAAGTTTGGTATTTGAATTCTTCTTCCTAGCAGGGACTGAAAATAATGTTCAGGGCTTGCAATCCAGTTAGATATATTTTGGAAATTTTAAAACTTCATAACTATGGAATCCTGAAATTTATTAAAATCTTTCCCATAATTCTGAATGCACTTAGGGAGCTTTCTGTGGAATTCAAGCTATTTGTATGATCCCAATCATCTTACAAAAGACCACCCCATGACAAACATTCTGAATGTGATGTTTCTCTAGAATTTCTTTGAAATGCTTTAGAAGAAATTGATGAAAACACTGCAAGTACTTGATCAGGTCCTGAATTCCTGGAATAGCCTGACACTTGTGTTGTCTGTCTGTCTTCAATTACTAACTAATGACTGCGTGTGCTCACCGATCAACACTCCGTGCAGTACCAACAATTCTTTCAACTACAAAATCAGAAAGGTTGGTGAAGAGGTGGACCACGTGCACAAGAAATTATGGTAGGAGCACCCAAAACCAATAGTGCACCCAATGGCGTCACTTTCTAGGTAAGATAATGATTCTAGAACTTAAATTCTTGGGCAGCAAACAATAAGCTATCTATGGTCTACCTACATTTAAGTTCTAAAATGACTATCGTGGGTAGAAAGTGACACCATTGGGTACACTATTGGTTTTGGGAGTTCACAACTTATGTGTGTATGATCCCAATGCCAATAGAAACAAGCCACAAGCCTTTTCTCACAATACAGTTGGATTGCATACTTTCAATTGTCAAAATGCAAATTATGTAAGATAAGGTAATCAAAACTTACAATTAAAGCTCTAATGTGTTGTTTTAAAATCATCAATGCATGATGTGTATGAAGTTTATTACTAGGATTACATTTCCTTGTGTGTCCATTCAAGATGCATTCAATAGTGACAAAGGTTCAATGTACTCAATAACTCAATAAGTAGTCACTAGAAGAAACCCATATTTTTAGTGGCGCATTTTTTGTGATGTCCATTAGTTTTTATGTTATGTAAGATGTTACAACTAACGTTTTGATGCTATTGTTGACATAAAAACTTTTAGACATTAGCAAAAATGCGTGATGAAAAAACTGAATTTCTTCTATTGAATAGTGTTGAACATGAGCTTGGTGCATTCAATTGGAAGTGAAGCAAAACCTTTGAGGCTGCAAATTATAAGCAGAATTCATTAAATTGATGTTGGTAATCAAATGGAACTGATTGCTTTGAATTTTTCCTTATACTCAGGAGGTTGCTTTTTGTTCACGATTGGAAAGTGGAGATAAGAAAGATTTGAAAACACTGCCAATTAAGCACACCCAAAGTGTGCAAAGCTTAATAATTAAAATTAAAATGTTTAAAACTATTTGAACTTTTATAAAAAAGACAACAAAGGCCCCGACCTACATTCTCTTTTGGTAGTTCCTTTTCTTAAATCAATGTTTGATTGTTTTAGTAACATATATTGACATCTTTAGCAATACTATAATATCCTAGATGCTTATCTTTTATAATATTATGGGTTCATAATTTGATTTCTAAATTTAAAATGTATTGAAAACTTCCATTCTAAGGGGTCTCCAGAGTCCAAAACCTACAATCAATCATCATTGGTAGTACAGAGAGTAGCAAAGCCATATTTATTTATTTATTTTTAAATGATAAATATACTTAGAATTTTTCAGTTGCAAACGCAATACTTGAAAGTTATTCTAGCATCAGTGTCAATACTTAGGATGGCATTAGTTATGAAAGGAAGTTTCAAATATTATATATGAATATTGGTGGTAGCAATTATGAATTGTTTTGAATTGATGGTATTCTGAATTTAACATCTGCAACTTTTGTTTGTAAATCAATACCAAATTTATTTCTCTATGTTTTTTTAATGCATCTTTAAATGAAAGGGGCTCCACACCTAAGTCTATAGGATGGAAAAAGAAAACATTTCTCTATCTAAATTTTTCTAGGAAGTTGTTTTATATATTTTCAGTATATTGCAAATTCCCTCATCATGGTATTATTGAATTTTCTAAAGAAGAAGATGCTAAATCCAAAGATGATCCTTGTAGTGTATTTTAGCCATTTCTTGCTTCTTATTCTTTATGTGAATTCTAACCATAAAAATGATATTTTTTGAATTTGAGTCAATCTAATGAGTTTATGCTCATCAAGTTTATGTATCTACTCTAATTGAAAAATTTGAAAAATTTGAAAAATTTGAAAATTTCACTATTTTATAACTATACAAACTTTGGGCCTATAACCATGGTTTGTTAAAATTTTCATTCTAGAGTGACATAACAACTTAGATTTATACCATAATGTTACATACTATAATATACATCTATGATGAAAATCTCATTTTTTTTAAGTATATTTTATATTTGATAAGAATTTTCTTCATTTTTATTATGAGAAATCCAAAAAAGTTTGTAAATTTTATAACTAGTAGGAAACATGTGACTTTATCTCTAAAAAATAAAAACAAAATTTTTCATTCATATCTAGTTGCAAAATGATAGCAAACAAAGTGATGGACAATGAAGCTTGAAATCAATGGTTATGGGCTTGTCCTTTAAGGCAATTAAGAGTTCATTAGAAGAGGTCTTTTGCAAAATATATTGCATGGATATTTCTTGTTAGGAATGGCACACTAAAGTTTGTTTTTAGACCTCAATTTTAATTAAGTATTTCAAGTCATTGCATTGTTTATAAATGTCCTAGTCTTTGCTGAAATTTCATATGTTTTTGCTTACACCTTTGAACAAATATATTCTTCAACTCATTTTTATTAACCCTTAAAGGACATAAACCCCCATGACCAAGATAGTCACCAAAATTGCTTGGATTTTTGGGCCAATAGGTGCATTCTTTGTTTCTATAGTGAACAATGAAGTCATCCATCGACCACTTTTTAGCCTCATTGTCCTTCAACGTAAACAAAAAATAATTTTGAATATTTAAGCATTTCCTTGAATTTGTGTCATTATTAACAATGTTAATAATCAAGAATAAAAAGCATCTATGTAGTAAAATATTTATAGATTTAAAAAAAATCAATTTTTAAAATTTCACTTTTAAATTTCATCCAAATTTCATTTTTAAGTTTCACCCTTCATTGAAGAGAGTGGTGTGAATCTTTTGCATTAAGAGGTGTTGTGCGGGTCGACAATCTCCAATTGGTTTTAATCGATCTCGTTCGATGTGGACTTCGTTTCAATACCTTAGAATTTATCACCATGTCTTGAAATCATTGGGCATTAAGGATGTTCACTCTCCACCTCATTTGTAGTGCAAATGAGTACACCTAAGTATTTATTCACAATAATCCACATGCACTTTTGATTTAATTCACTGTACTCACTCTAGGAATGCATTTCCTACCATACTGAGACTTAGTTGATAGAATTTTTTTGGAATTTGCTTCCGTATTGAGACCACTTCATGAGAGATGATAAATGTCAAAGTGTTTTTAACAATTGATAATGTGTCAAGTGCAACAACCAATCAGGCTTTGACTCTTCTACGGAACAAACTATAGTCTTGGGAGTATTCTACTTGTGACCTCACGTTTCTTTGAATGAATTGACTTCTTTGCGGATTGATACAAGTGAATGCATGAAAATGCTGGAGATGGAGTTGGAGGAAGCAAGGTCTTTATTCCTATTTTTGAACCTTTTTAGGGAGCCCCAATACCTTGTCTTCACCATCTTGAAGAGCAACTTTGATGAATTGCATCTTGATGATCAATTTCTATTCCTAGATGTAGCCCTCTTTGCACACTTACAGTGGGAGAGTTTTTTCTTTCAAGTGGAGCTTTTTTGAATGGTCTATTAGAGTTCATAGAATACTTGTGAATATTGTAATGGAATGGTTGAGTATTCTTTGAATTCATGGTTGTCAATCTTTGTTTCCTTAATGAGAAGTATATAGAGTGGGACCATTTGTTCACATGGGCTCTAAATTCCTCACTTTTCAGATTTTAGTGGTTGAAACTTTGTGTATGTCATTTTTTCAATTTTTAGTGGTGATTCCCCAATTTGACATTCAAGGGGTCAATGACTATGGTTGTTATAGTTTATGGAGCTAGATGAAGACTTTAAGAAATATGTTGTTTTTGATAGTTTTTGTTTTTGCTTTCTTGAAGTTGGATAACCTAAAGAGGAAATCAATATTGGAGAATCTTAGTGATGGGTTTGGCAAAATCGGCATGCATGACTTGCAATGCAAGTTGGCAAGATTGGAAAGTAAAGTTGGCAAGTTAGGAGACAGGGGATGGATTTTCAATTGTGACGAGTATAATGTACATGGAGATGCTAGTGTGACTGTGGGTGGTGATTTGGTTAATGTGAGGTAGATATTTTTCTTAGATGAGGGTTTATGAAGTTGAAGGATGTAGATTTTGTTTATTTCCCCAAAGTAACAATTTTGAAGCTTTGTATAAAGTGTGCAAATGTACAAGTCTTAGAATTAGAAGTCTAAAATGCCTCAAGAGCTTTGAATTGAAATCTAGCTCAACCCAAGAATTAAAAAGTTCAGAGATATTGATATCAATTGTTGATTTGGGTTCCTTGTTGCAGTCGGTCTTTCTATGATGGTTGAACATCCCATCAAATTCATCTTGCATTGGCAAGATTAGTGGTTTGATAAACTTCCGAGTGTTGGATTTGTACGAATGTGGTCAAACACCAGATTTGAGGAAACTCATTTTATTGGAAGTAGTTTGTTTTCGTGAGAATGTCTCTATAGCAACCATTCTCGACTTGAGCTCGAATCACACCAACTTCCAGTTTTTGGATTGAACTAGTGCAAGGCATTGTAAAGTTACCCCTAGTGTTGGCGAGTTAGTTGCGTTACAAGAACCTTCAATTGTCTCCATGACTGTTCTAAGCTAAAAGAGGTGCCTAACAAACAAAAGCTGAAACAACTACGGAAATTGGATGTGGATGGGTGCTATTTACTATGAGCCTTGCTAGGTTTGGATGACCTAGTCAATATGTTGGAACTACATGCTACTTATTGCTATAGTCTTGTAGAGTTGTTAGATATGTGCAACCTGGTAAACTTGATGATATTGGACCTTCAATGTGAGTACATATCAAATCATTGTTAGGTTTAGATGAGTTGGTTTGTTTGCAATCCTTAAGCATAAGATACTTCAAGAATCTCACCCAACTACCAGATATGTACCAGATATATAGTCTTGTAGAGTTGTTAGATATGTGCAACTTGGTAAATTTGACAATATTGGACCTTCAATTTGAATGCTCATCAAAACATTGCTAGGTTTAGATGAGTTGGTTTGTTTGCAATCCTTAAATACAAGATGCTTTAAGAATCTCACCCAACTACTAGATATGTACAAGCTTATGAATTTGCAAACTTTGGAGTTCAATCTAAATGTTCATTTGCAATCTTTTATAGGATGGAGCAACTTGATTTCACTTGGGAGTTTGGTTGTCGGAATTGATGACGTACATGATGGGCTTGACTTATACAATCTTACAAAATTGGAAAGGTTCCACATTTCTAGGCGACAAGGTTGAGGGATTTTAAGTTTGGCAAAGTTAATATTAAATACTAGAATCTATCATTGTGGACAATTGCAAGGACATGCATGTATTGCTTGATTTCAAGAGGTTATCAAGGTTGTGCAATTTGGGACTTCGAAGGTGCAAATTTGAAGATTTGTCTTAATTGTGCATCTTGACCAATTTGGAGGAGCTAGACATCAAAGATTGCAACAAATTGGAAGCATTGTCAAACCTACAAGAGCTTGCTAAACTTGAAGAGGTAATGATTGAGGGTTGTATGCAGTTGAGAGATCTCCGTGGCATCATTGGGTTACAAAACTTGAAATTGTTGTGGGCGAGGGGGCAATCTAAGGCTTCATGAGACTCATCTACATGACCTTCATCGGTTGTGTGTGTCAAACTTTACAAATTTGCAGCCACTTGTTCGCAGCTACGCTTTTTAGATTGTAGCGGATGTCCCATCGAGGAGCTTCTAAACTGGGCCAACTTCCCAAAATTGTCATACCTCTATGCATGTAGGTGGGTGAACCTAATGAACTTGACTTGCTTGGTGCCCTCGTGTCCCAATTTTGATTGGTTGGGCGTTAACAAGTGTAGCAACTTGCAAGCTCTTCCAGATTTCACAAACTCATGAAAAATGGAATGGTTGAATGTAGCCAACAATGGAGTGGTATTGAGTGCCCAACTCATTCAAGACATGAAAGCACATTGGCCTTTCATGACTTTGGTTACCAACAAAACTTTATCTCAAATGTAAAATCAAAAGAGTTCTTATGGGATTTTGCGTTAGAATGTTGGAATGATTGTATCACTTCATTGTAATAGCATTGGGACTTCCTTAGCAATTACTCATCCTAATTAATGGTGTCAAGGCTCTTGAAACTTCAAAGCTTTGGTCAACCCATTTAAAGCCATCGTGTGTCTAGACCAAATGATATTCCAATCAAATGGTGGTCCTATGAAATCAAGTAGTCATAAACTTTTCTACTTGTGAGACTTGTAAATCACATCTTGAACAATTGGATGAAGTTGCAAGAGTATTGCAAAGCACTTCTTGCACATGCTCACTAGCAAGATCCATATTGAAACCTCATAGGAAAACAAATCTTATACCAATTTCTTACATCCTAAAGTGGAGAAGGAAACAATATTGTTATAATGAGAATTGGCGAAGTACAATGTGAGAGGTATGATATATAGGGCTCCATCTTCTTACAATATAACCAAATCATTATAAGAAGTGGAATAATTGAAATAGTTGCAATACTCTTCACTGATTCTATTAGGGTGAGTCACAATAGAAGGAGTTTGAACTCCACAAGGCAGTATACCCAAGCCCTAAAACCACTAAACCCTAAACCAAAGGTTGAAATTAGATTGGTTTTGGTTGAAATTAGATTTTAAGCCTCATCAATGGATTCAAGCTATTAGGCATTGAGTGTAAACCAATGTGGTTACAAATCATAGAACATTTAAGTTTTATGCTCACAATGATTCTACAGAAAGTGTTTCTATGAAAAGTATGTGCTGTCATTGCACAAGCTACCAAAACATTTCTAAAGCTTGGCCCAAAGATTGACTTCACAAACCCATCTAGGGATGAGGCAACTTGCCATATAACTATTGAGGCAATTTGCTAGAGTAAGTATATACAGTACAACTGGATATTACGGGTGTGAAGTGGTTGCGCAAACGTCATAACACTGAATAGAACGCCTGAGGACAGAACACAACAATATATGGCACAGTTGAACACAAATGACAGTACCTTCTCCTGTCAAACACCTTGAAGATTAGGAATACTTTCTGGAATTTTACTCCCCTTACAGAACAGATTTCATCCCGTTTAGCAGACTAAACAAACAATATCATACAGAGGGCACTCCTAACTTAATGCAGCAACTAATCGTCACACAGGGCGCGGCACAGATCAGTGCCCTGACAGTTCCCATGAATAAGATGTTCGATTAAATTCTCCGATACTCACCTAGAGTACCAGTGTACCGGTGAACTGTACTGCATCATCCGATGATTGCATTACTTGTTTGGCAGAGCAATGCAAGAAAATGAAATGAACATCCTCCACAATTGATCTCCGCATTTACTTATAATATCTACGCCAATAGCAAGGCAATGCACAGCATCACGAAAGTACCCGAGCAATACTCACTGCCTACAGGACAGGCACCCAAGGGCAAAGAAATGGTAAACAATATCTTAAAGGAGTTCAAACAACAGAGTATTCAGCAGTATTGATAATAATATCCGGTTAACAAACTAAATGAACAACGAAAGCTTGGGGCATTCACTTGCCTCTTTAGATAACGTCTACAGAATACTACAATTTGGAAATACGAAGCAGCACTTCCACATTCACAGACACGAGGGTGCCAGATTAGGACACATCGTCAAATTAATTAAACGCTCAAGTCACAAGCCAAAAGGTTACCATCGTTTGACCTCCAGGAAAACCTCAGAGTATCATATCACGGGAGCAGTAGAGGATGTACGATTGGCACTCCATGATTCCTCATTACCCTTAAGCTAAATGGACATTATTCCCAGGAATGACCTAAACTCTAAACTACCCTAACATCACATTGTGGCTATCACTCATAGAAACATCGTCTTGACATAATAAACGTCTTGAAGAGCGTGAAGGTCATATGATCTAAGACCTCAACTAAAAGTCGAAAAGTTCATGCAGAGTTGAGAATGCCAACTATCATTCCATTTCACTCCAGACCAAGGCAACCCTCCCAAAACAACGTTGCGATTACTTTTCACGGAGGGAGAGAGATGCCATGGTTAACCTAATTCTAAACAAAAATCGACACAAGAAACAGGTAGCTCACACGAGGAGCAATTCAGCTACCATTCACGTTGACCTTAACCTGTAACAGCAGAAACATTGCCACATTGCAAGGCCAACTCCGTTTTCATTAAAGAAGCTCCTGGAACTGAATTGGCAATGACCCAAAGACAGAGTCACAGTATCACTGCATTTCACCCCAGAACCAAGCAACATATAACCACAAGAAAACGAGCTTAAGATCAAAACCAGCCAGAAGAAAAAATGGTCATGGTTACCCTAATTCTCACAAAAAAACTCATAGAAAACAGCAAGTAGTTCACACGATGGACAATTCTCGTCACACTCATATTGTCCTGATCTTAAACGTTGCCAAGCCAACACCGTTTTTCCATTGAAAAAACTCATATAACTAAATAGACAATGTACCCCAAGACATGAATCATAACCTGACGGCCTGTCTCCTTAACGCTTGCCCCCGGCCCCGGACTTGGCCGCCTTGGGCTGCGGTGCCCTAGTGGCCTGCTTCCCCGATCCCTTGCTGACCTTCACAGTGTCCGCCTTCTTAGCCTTCTTCTCATCTTTCGTCTTCTTGATCCTCTCCTTAATCTCCCTCAACGCCGCCTCCCTGGCCGCCGCCCGTACCTCCGTCTTCTCCGTCCGCTTCTTCTGGATGACCTCCAGGGAAGCGCCCACGATGGAGCGGGAGTAGGGCTTGTTGGTGGCGCGACGCTTCTTCCTCACGGTGATGTCGTGTGAGTCCTTCTTGTGCTGCTTCCGGAACAGAGCCGTCCAGGACAGCTTGGCGGGTTTCAGCCGGTTGTGGAAGTAGTGCTTGCACTTGCTGTTGAGGAAAAGGAAGACCTGGCTGTCGCTCCGGATGAAGCGAATGCCGCGTCCGGGGTAGATCTTGGAGCCGGAGAACCGACAGACCTCGGTCTTGAGCACCATCGTGACGAAATCGCAAAACAAGCGCAAGCGCTAGAGTCTTGGGGCTGAGAGTCGCAGCCGAAAAGAGAAAGAGAGAGGGCTCCCGCTCAACTCAAAGCAAACCCCTGCTTCGCCCTGAAACCCTAATTTGTGAGTCTGCTGCGATGTTCTCACAAGTTCCCTTGTTTGGGGTACGTTGTTCCCTTGTTTCTCGAGCTCTTTAAACCGCTGACCGACAACATGTGTGGATGGTCACGTCTTCATCCATTTTTTTCATCCTTGTCTCGGGGTCTAACCATTGCTACACTGTAAATTTTGCAATGGGTGGTACTAACTAAAGGGACGTTCTCACCTGGCATTACGTGGGATAGAAAAGCGGTGGTAGGTGGGAGCTAGAAACTGGTTGTTCATACCAAGTGTTGGCGTTAGTACCCGTGGAGGCCTTGGTGGCACCTGCATAAGCACGATGTTAGCTGAAAAGCGCTTTCATAACTTCGGTTAATTTCGGTTTATAAAGGCAGTTTTACTTAATATCACAATCTAAATAAAATGAACATTTCAGAAAATTACGGAAAGGTAGTTGCGGTGTTTTATAGTTGAGGCAATCAAGGCCCATTACGAAAGAGCGTTGTCGTGAATCATGGCAAACATTTGGCTTTGGCGATCAACTTGATTCTTCCAAACATGGAGAAGACTTGGGAAGAGAGGTCACAAAGGAGCAACAATAAATATCAACTTCGAAATTATTCACGTACCTCAACTGCGTTGTTGTCGACATCTTCTACAGATTGTAACTTCGTAAGGTATGTTTTCTCTACTCTCATGTATGATTGTCTAACATTTCTTTGCCATGATTTATTTTATACTTCAAGTAGTCTTCGAACCTGTATTCACAAGGTCGATTGCATTCATGAGAATTTCATGAAATTCATTATTGAATTTCGTGCCAAGAGTCCGGACAATACAGTTTCAGTGATTTCTAATGTCAGTTTGAGAGCACTTGCGATTGTCATTTGGAATTGTCAAAATCATCGTACCTTCTTGAAGTTCAACATCCTCCACAAGCTTCTATTGCGTTCATGTCAACAAGTGATAAAATTTTAGTGCATTGTTGTTTTACTATTTATTCTACCATGATCTCGAACTTCAGCTCATGGAAGGCTTTGACCTTCCATTATATACTTGAATTTTGTCTCATTTGTGTACAAGACTGCAATCAAATTTTGTCATGGAGAATCGGTTGCATGCACAAAACTACAACACCCCGCTCCACCCTACAGCTATACCTGCCAACGGTTAGTACACTCATCACAAAGATCTTGAGTCATTGAATTTGCACGTACATACATTACTATAGAAATTAGAAATGCCTCATAGTCGTACTTCTCTTTGTCTCGAATGCTGCTACAGTTCTCAACTTACTGCTGTAGAAAATGCACCTGCAAAACACACACACACACACTCCAATGCCAAAGTAAACAAACCTCCAGACATAATTGCATGTTACAGTTCATGGTCAGCTAGTTACCTTGATCATATTGTAGTGACTTCTGCTATGTACGTACTTCATTACTTAATTAGAACTCCACCTGCACAACCTCTAATGCCTCAATGAATAAGAATAAAAACTGAAAATTTCGTTCATGAACAGGGGGCATTGTACTTCCCAGGCTTCAAGTGAATCGGCCCTTACCTACATCTCAACCTTCGAATGGCACTGCCCGATTAGCATCCACGGCCATCCAACACGCTAGTACCAGCCGATCCAAGCGCCAAAGAAAAGACAGAGGCCCGAATTGGATGTCACAAGAAATTCTTGCACTTGTAGCTGCAAAGCAGGATATGTTCCTAGAAGATCTCGATATTGTCGATGGGAGGGATCTCATGACACCGGAAAATACAAAGTGGGCCAAAATTTCTCAAGAAGTCTTGCGCTCAGGCTTCTCTCCATGTCTACGTGACGGACTTGCATGTAAGACAAAGTGGAATCAACTAATACCTGATTATAAACGCATTGCAGACTACTTCAGTACAACAGGGAGGAATGTACCTGACTATTGGGAGTTGTCTTCAGAAGAGCGCAAGGTGGAGGGGTTGCCTAAACAATTTGTTGAAGATATTTTTCGTGCTATACATGAATGGTATGGTGCTTGACCTCAGATCCAACCCCCCCATGTACGGGACCTCCTTGCTACAAATGATCGGAACTACCAGCCGCATGAGATTGGACAACAAGATGCCGATGAAGATCACAATGAACCAGAAACGGAGGATCCAATGAACATGAGCATGCAAGATATACCCGATGCCACAGAGGACAACAGTCGCCCCCCTTCACCACAAAGGATGTCTACACCATCACGTTGTCGCACTGTAAATGCGTACATAGTGTAAAAATGCATAGTAATACATTATTTCCATAGATTTGATTTTAATAATATAAAAATAAAGATGACATCATCCTTAGTAGCTTCAAGATGACGCCTTCTCACAATGACATGAGCCATCTATATAAGAATAGGTTATCATCTTAGAATGCCACCAAACTTGAAGTAGTTTCTTTATTGTATGTTATAGATTTCAGTATGTCGAATTGGAGGGTTTTTTCTGAGTCTCAGGATGAGGAGCCTCTACCAGAATCGGAGTTTGAATTTTCGTTATCTCAACTACCGGCTCAACCTCTTCAACCGCTAGGTCTTTCATTATCGCACGAGCGTCCTCAAGATGAATCTGGGCCTTCTCGACCGCCAAAGCAACCCCGTGTGGAGCAGCGATGGCACGGGAACCTACAGCGTGGAGCTCGAGCACTAGTGATCCTGTTGCAAGTTGGATGTGTTGAACCTGGTACCCAAGAAGTGACATTCGAAGGGAGTTTTGAAGGTCTTAACGACGATCAATACTATTGTATGGTCAGGCCTATTAAAGGGAGTCGCGGTCACCAACGATGGTTAGAGGGGTCGGTCAATCCCTTGACAAAGGTGGATCGTGTTGAGTTTGTTGCTACTACCATCAAGCGAATTCTCAAGTTCTTGAAGATGGAGTGAAGTTTCTTTGAAGACTTTAGTTTTTTACCTTTGAGAAGACATTTATTTTATGTTAGTTGTTTGTAGATTTCATTTTGGGTGTTGAAAATAGAGAAAGAAAAGATAGAAAGGAATTAATGAAATAGTTTTCCTTCTAGGTGAACTTGAAGTGAATTTTCTTTTTAAGATAAAGATAAAGAGATAGTTGTGGGGTCAAATAAGGGCTCAATTATTGATGTGAGAGCTTTGGGAGTGAGTTAGGGGCTGACCCCACTTGTTTGTGTGGTTAGAGTAGAGATAAGGTGGAGAAAAAAGGGAACACTATTCATCTTCTCTCCCGTTGTGAGTTTAGAAAGGCCCGAATGTTTGAGGGCTCATTGTGTTGTGAATTTGAAGTATTTTGAAATGAAATTTGGAGGTGTTGTGTATCATGATGTGTAGTTTCCAAATTGATCTCACTTGCTTGATTTGGAGTTGTGAAGCAAAAGTTGTGCTAGTTTGAGTGGAGGGAGGTTTGTTGCCTTTAAAATTAAGAGGCAGAGACTTCGACCGACCATAAAAGACGGACAGGTTCTTGTTTTGCCATGAAATTTGGAGGGAGTGTAGGAAATTGTGTTAGCTTTTCATGAAGCTATCATTCGTTCTATTTGGAGTTTGTATGAGAAAGTTGTGAGTGTGGAAGCGAAGGAAGGTCTGCTGCCTTTCCCTTCTCAAGGCCGAAACTTTGGATGGCCATAGAGGTTGGACAGAGTCTTAGAATTGTATGAAATTTGGAGGAGAAGTAGATGATTGTTTTAGCTTTCCGAAAAGCTATCATTTAGTTCATTTGGAGTTATAGATCAACAAAGACACTCATCCAAAGATCAGCTTGGGAGTTGGAGTTGAAGGAGTTGAAAGACTTGTGTGTTTGTGTGTGTGTGGCTTGTGGCTTTGTAAATTTCATTTTATTGTTGCGGGCAGTTTGGTTCACACCAATATTAGCCTCATTTGGTGTTGTGGATGCGACGAAGTGGGGTTAATTGCCCACATGGTCGAGACTTTTATGTTGTTCCCACTGGTGAGGCAAGTTTGCTGGTCACCGTGGGTTTGAAATTTAGGATCCAATCCCTCGGACGGCTCAGCTCGTGGTCTGGCCGTCCCGTTTTACACGTCCGAAGCCCGTGGTTTCTTATCACCCTACCTTAACCCTTGGCCTATTTAGAAACACAACAGGATAGGACAACGAGTAGCAGTTTGAAGATTTGAAGACTCGAAGATTTAAAGATTCGACAAGTTACAATTTATTTCATTCCTGAGCCATTTCTAGTCGCAGCCAGAATCCTCGTGATTTCCCGAGGCAAACTCTCTCTACACGACAACGTCCTATAGGACCATCGACATTTACAGCTACACGAAGTTCCTGACCATTGCGTGGTGTGCCCCCAGGCATCACTCCACAACTCATAAGTTCATCAGAGACATCTCACTTCAAAGGGAAAGGACGTGCAGGAAACACTGCTGTGCGACGGAAAAATTTGTCTGGACATAATGTAATAATTGAGGCCACAAAAGCCACAAGTATTGTCATGACGCAGCATATGCAAGACATTGCAGAATCAAGCAGAGATTTGGAGCGGTCAAAGATTGACGTACAACTGAAGCTCTTCAGTGAGCAAATGTGTTATCAAAGAGAGAAAGATCTCAGGCTTTATAAGAACGCATTGGCGGCCAATGAGAATGCTAGACTTTCAATTCTCAAGCAAGGTGAAATGGTGTCATGCTTGGCAAATTTGTCCACCGTGTTAAGTAGGAACTTGATCATGAACAATGGTCAAGCAGTCCCAACTGTGCCACAGACAGCAACAAGGGACGAAACTACTCCCATCCCCTTCTATTTTCCTATTCCTGTACAGAATTCCATTGAAGCATGTGACCCAAGCAATGAAGCCTGTCAACATACAAGCCACGGCAAGGTACATGTACATGATGCACAAAATGATAAAGACAAGACTGCAACATGAACTACACCAACTCAGCTGAATCTTCACATTGCGACAGTAGTGACCTTCATCGACCTCCATATACCTAGTGCAAGACAACTGAAGTTTGAAACTTCTCTGCATAGCATCTGTGTTTGGAATTGTTGCCTTGTAGCGCCAGGAGGTTCTCTTGTTCCCTACATTTTATATAGCAATAGATGTCAAAATGCAAGTTTTGGCAATCAATAGTTTTATCTGCAACCTTCTATTTAGTTCAATTTCGAAAGTCATTGGTATGTAAAAGAAAAAAAAATTAAAAAAAAAATTAAAAATTAAAAAAAAATTAGATTAGGATACCTACAGATGCAAAGTACTCCCTGAAAATGTCAAGTGACTGAATGTTGTCATATATCCTAGTATGAATTGCTATCTACAATGCACCAATTTTACAAGTTATAATGAAAAGAAACTTACTAGCTTCACTATTGTGGATGAACACGTTGCATGCTCAGAAACATGCCCAAGTCGTTGCGTTTTTCAGTAGCCACAGCAGCTGGTAGAAGCTCCATTATTTCTTCAGCACCTTCCTCTTGGCCGACATTGTCATCCAGTACTTCCCCATGAAGTCCCTCAGTGCGCAGAACTTGCAACAAGTTCTGGACATCTTCATGTGATTGACCCAATAGGATGTTGTGAAGAATGGCACATGTGAGGATCACGTCGGGTAAGAAGGCAACATGCAAATCTGATTTTGTCAATAATTCACGAAAAGTTTGTTTGAGAATCCCAAAGGCATTTTCCACCACACATCGACCTTTGCGGAGCTTTTTGTTGAAGAGACTCTCAACCAAAGACAAGCATACTCTAGAACGGTGTGGAACCATTAACCAAGGTAGTAGTGGGTACCCCAAATCCCCAATCAAGTATGGTGAGAAGCCTTGCACTACATGGTCATTTTGTAGCAAGTTGTTGTGCATGGCTAAATCGTACAGGGAAGATCGCCGAAGCATATGAGAATCATTTGTTGACCCAGGCATACCAAGGTAAAGATCCAAGAAACGTTTCTGACTGTCCACTACTGCTTGGCAGTTCAATGTGTACCCACCAGATTTAAAGTAAAAATAATCAGGAGATACATGTTGTGGTTTTGAAATGGAAATATGTGTACCGTCAATTGCTCCCATGATTGCCGACAAACCGCAGAGGTCATAGAAATGTTGTTGTGTCTACTGCATGCGCTCACCTGTCGGCCATGTAAGTTCATGCCTCAATGTGTCATTGATAGCATGCACCACATCCCTCAAAATGGACGATACAATACTCTTTCCAACAGCAAACATTTCGCTGCAAATGAACAAAGAAGCACCATGAGACAATTTGAAAAGATAGCAAGCAACGCGGATGACTACAGGAATTGCTAGTCTGTAGTTTGTGTCCTTCTTCATCACATGTGGCCTCAGGAGATCAGCCAATGCAAATACAACTTTCTTTGTCATTCGGAACATTTGGATCCATCTCCTGTCATCATATTCAGTAAGTAAAAACCTCGAGAACCAAGTTGTCGAGCAAGGCTTCATCCAATATCCCAAATCATCTTCAAAAACATTTAAGGAAGTACAGAGGCGAAAATTCTGTAAGGCAGCTCGCATATCATGAAGTGGATCGAAAAGAGGTTGCCCAAGGTGTTCAACAATATGTAACATATCATCGTTGTCGTCTTCCTCCTCAGACGACGCAGGTAAGCAGAGCGGTTGCGGTGCACATAGAAGCTGCAGAAGCATCCAAGCCATATATGCAAGTGCCAATTGTGTGTTCATTTCATTAGCCATAGTGGCCACCTTCCCAGTGCTGGAAAGCACATGCAAATGTCTGCAAAAAAAGATAGTCAGTCATATATGTTATTCCATGGCATTGTCTTTTATGAAGGAAGAGGATTTTACAAAAAATAGAAGCAGATAGGTGCATTCAAGTGGACCCAACTATGAATTGTACAATTTTTAGACATACTTCAAGAGCCATACCTCATAGAAACAGAAGCAAGGTGAGGAAGATCTTCAAAATTAAAAAAAAAATGAAGTTGATAAATGACGAAACTGAAAAAGAGGGGTTCACTATATAATGCATGTACATAGCAATGGACATTTATGCAAAGAGAGGACAAGAAAAAAATTACCTGAAGAAGACGACTCTTACAAATATGGAATGGAAACCTTGTCTGCAACTGAAAACTAGAGCCATGGCACACCTCCAATTGGGAAGATAAATTGACAGACAGCAATGTCGAATTCGATATTAGGAAGATGAAGGTAATGGCCGATAAGCATACACATGTGTTGAAGAAGACAGAATCGAAGGTGCTACTTTATCCCGAATCCAGAAGGGAATTTTCTCAATGTTGTTGTCCCCTTTTGTATTGAAGGAAGCGCAGATTGCCAACGCTATTTTTAAACACTGAAACCCTTATGGTGGAGCACCTTGGACGCTCAGTTCACTTGGCCAAAACTCTCTTCTAAACCAAAAAGAAATCTTGCAATGAATCGTAGTTTTCCACTACAGAGAAGAAGCCCTGTAATCGACCTCAAAGCATAGGAACCCTAAAATTCAGCGAAGACCTCTCATTTGTCACAAGAAAATCATGAATATGAACCACCAAATGCCACAATGGTTGTCACAAAACTGAAGACTCTCCAAAAAATGAAAGACGAAACTATGCGCAGAACTTGAACTGAAAGCAAAAACGAAGCGCTGTTAAAATTTCTTCTTGCTCAAACACAAATGGAGGTGGAATGGAAACTCCTATGAAGGAAATACTTGATTGAACAACTTCGGGAAAGGAGGTGCTGATTGAGAAGATGTCACGCAGAGCAATCACAATGAAGTTTTAGTAAAAGCGATTTTGGTGTGAATACATGGCTGTCTTATCGGCCTTGCTGGCAGATTTTACAAATCCGGAAATTACGTAATTGCGTAGATGTGAACGAACCACTACTATGTACCTCCGTGAAATGCGGTAATTAAATTTTTTTTATAAACAATGCAATAATACTTTCCCCTGAAAGCGCGCATGATTCTTAATCCTTACCATCGATGCTTCATAAAGTCAGGTGAGAATGGGCCATAAGGTGGGTACACCCAAAACCGTCACTTTTTCCTACTGAGACTAGTTGCTATTATGAAACTGGTCAAATTTTCACATAAGGTAGAACTACCCATGACCACCCTGATTCGCAATCTGACTATATTGGGGCCAACTTTAAGAAAGACACATATTTTTCAGAGGTATGCTCTTCTTTCAGAAGGGTTGCTAGCGTGCGAGCTTGAAAGCGCGAGCTTGTGAGCTTGTAAGCTTGTGAGCATGAAAAAAAAATTGGAAAAATTAGTGAGGTGCCCATGACCGTGGATGTACCTATGACCGTGCATGCACTGAATTTGCATTTCAATGAATGATTAGCTCACTATTCTTTCAAATTTTAGGTGACTTATAAATTGAAGAAAAAAAACATGCTTCAACATTTTCATTTGCTTTAAGGACTCTTTGCCTATTTAGGAATTGCCCAAGCGTCACTTGCTCATATTGTATTCATCTCAATAAGACACTTTTAGTGGAGTATTCTTTTTAAGGGATAGTCTAATATTTCTCATAAATACATGGATTTGTTTGTATTGATTTAGTTTTCTTTTGACACCCACTTTTATTATCTTGGACACTCACATGATGGTGTGAATAAATTTTGTATTCCGTTCATGAAGGCTTTTTGGATGGTGTGAACATTATTTGCTTTCTCTTACTCATTTTTTGTATTAAACATATTTAGGGGTTTAAGTAAGGATTTAGGTTTTTTATATTTGATGTTTATGTATGGTACGGTAATTGTTTTGAAATGATCTTTTCATCTCACACCCCATCTTGCTCTAAAAGACTATTGATAAAGTAACTTCTTTCCACCCCATTTTTTTTTGCAAACACCTGTATATGGAATAGCGTGAATATATATTTGTCGTTCTCACACCTTATCATAATTTTTTTAAGACACCCTAATTACTGAGGTAGAGGTTATAGGGTTTAGGTAAGGGGATAATTTGTTAAGGGTACTAATTTTTTTGAAGCATCACTTTGGTTACATTAAATTTTGTCTAATTGTCAAACACTATGTTTCCAAAATAGATTTCATTTTGGGTTTAGGATGATCTTTTGTTAGTCCTTTCACTTCTGGATATTCTACTTTGCAGGTTGGGACTCGAGTTTAAGCTTACACTACATTTAAGGGGGGTAGACCGTACACACTTCACTTAGTGAGAATATATTTTTCTACGTGAACTTGTTTTTTAATGTTCCAGCATTTGAATCGGTATACATTATTTGATTCTTCCTTTTTGTTTTCTAGTATTAAAGCCCCCGTGGATCATATTCAAGTACTAGACAATACCTGGAATGCATGGGTGTCAAGTTAATTCAATCACACAATATATAGCCATAAAACACACAAATCCATACATCATGAAAATCAATACATAATGTTTTGACTCATAAGACACGTCAATCTCATGAATCTATGTTGCTGTAGACTCGGTCGTAGAATCCTTGTCACTAGAAGAATCAGAAGTCTCCCTACCCTCGGATGCTGATCTATCTATGAATTGCAAGACATTTAGAGCGTACGAAGGTTTACAACGTTTGGACTTTGAAGTACCAAACTCAGCAAACGCCGATGCCAGCTGCTCTGCATAGACTGGAAGATCAAATGATTTCTCTGGACTCAAGATAAGTCTTCGTTTCTTCTTCACAGCATCCGCCATCAATCCCTCGCTGCTGCAAACACAAATGATAAAATATTAGATTCAACAAACCACACCATTGCCATGTAAAGCAATAATACAAAAACAAAGAAACTTACTTACTAGGTCTATCTCGCCGAACGAACGTCCGCACTTTTACAGTCATTGCGTCTGGATCTTGTGAAACTACAACCGGTGCCACATCAGCAGCTACAGCTGTCTCAATTGGAGGGACGGTCTTCTTCATGAGCTCAAGGATACCTGAAAAAATCGACTTATCTGCCTCCAATGCCACAATGTGGCGCCCTGTTGCCCGACATGCTATAATAGAGGCTCCTGGAAAAAAAAAGAATAAATCACTACGTCAACGATTTTGTATACAACATAGAGAAGGAATATACACATATTTGAAGGATTACTCACCCGTGGATGTTGTACAATCGAGAACCACGTCTCCTTCGTCGGTGGTTCCTTCAATGATGTGCCGTAATAAGCGGGCATCCTTCTCTCGAGGCCCTCGCCATGGCATTTGATCCGTGGCATTCATCAACATGGAATCTTCGGTGGTGTAGTTCATGAGCAAGTCATCACGCCTAAGGTCAACTTTGGCCTTCAACATTGTTGATGAGCGCTTAAAACAGAATTTGGATTTTCCTCTCTCTCCAAGGTCTTTCACCAAGAGTGAGATGCCAAACTTCAAAGTCTGCAACCACAAGAGAAATTAACATATTTATAATTCGAATACATATAAATATGAGAAGTACAAACTACATTGTTAACAATTAAAAATTTCATACCGTGCTCGTCTTGTCTATGGCTGAAGTCAAATGCACCCGATTCATGCCCATCCACTCTTTCTTCGGCACCATTATGGGGTACCCTTCACATAATCCTGCAATGGTGCTTTTGGCGTCCACGCTCCACGAATGGAACAACACAATGCAACCATGGTCCTGCAAATGTTTTTCTGCAAAAAAAAATGCTTCATTGATCATGTTGTACTCTGGGTCCGAGTTCCAGTAAGGTACGTGAGAAGCTGGAGTTGACACCTCCGGCACTGGCAGATTCTCCTGGCAGTCAAAGAGCATGAGGTCGAATCCTGGCCACCGATTGAGGACTCCATTATACACCCTGTCCTTGCCGGCCGCCATCTACAAATACAAAATGGCAGTTGATGAGTCATTCTCAGGAAGAAGGTATAACTAAGTAATAATAAAATCAAACTTTTGAATAAAAAAACTTGAATTTCACCTTCTTAAGAAAAGCTATAACTTCGGTGTAGCAATTGGAGCCCTCGTTTTTCTCATTGTCAACAACCTCTTCAATGGAGACGTTGAGCACCAACTCCTCCGAGGTGACGATGTCATCGTCACCAATTTCAATCACTTGTATTCCTTGTGTCACAACATCTTCAGTGAAGTCTGGCAACACTGTCTTCCTCTTCATCCCAATGTGAACTCCACCTTCCATTTGCGAGTTTTGATCCACAGTTGATGATGCCGGAACGATGTCTCCATCCTCGTTCTTTTTCTTCCCTTTTGCTTTGGCCTTCTCCTCTTTCTCCTTCTCCTTTTCTTTCTCCTTCTCCGCCAACTTGGCCACACGCTCTGCCTCCTTTTTTTCTTTGTTGTCTAGAGCCACTTGGAGCCGAGCTGCTTTCTTCCTGTCATTCCTATCCCTCCTTTCAATGGCCCTCTCTCTTTGTTTATCACTTAGCCCTGCAAACTCGTCCACATCCATGTCAATAGTCCCAAGTCCCTCCAACGACAATCGCATTTGTACCTCTGATGGATGTGTGTAGGAAATAGGGCAATCAATGTACCAACCGCTGCCACTAAGGTGAGCCGTGGTGAATGTCCGGAGTTGGTTTGGCGTGTACATGCAATTTGCGGAACTGCGATCTAGAAAATTTGAGAGAAATGGTGGCAAATCTTTTTTCTGAATTGCCCCTTTTGCCTCGAGCTCGTGCTTGAAGTATCTGTGGAATTTGACAACACAATCTCCATCAAAGATTAAAAACAACATACCATGCCAAGGCCCAAATACCATTTCAACTTCAAATTGAACCACAACACTACAGAACTTTGAAGTATCCCCAAAAACCTCATTTTAAGATTTACAAGGGATAAAATTAGGGGGTCCTTAACATACCATTCCAAGCACTGTCGGATCCGACAGTGCTCAAAAAGGTACGTTAGGGACCCTGCATTAATGTACCAGAATCATGTTTTAAGTTTTTGGAATTAATAAAATATACTTTACAGAAAAACAAAGACATATGAAACTGCTAAATTATCATATACCAAGAATCACATTTTTTGAATGAAATTGAGACATACCGGAATAGAACCCTTCGCACTGCTTGCTTCCTCCCTTCGTAAGTCATGGAGTTGTCATTTTTCTTGAAGTAGTTTGTTCCTCTAAGGTGTGCCAAAAAGGCTTGATCCCAGATCTTCCTCCTCCACCCCTCTAGATAATCCGATAAAGTCTCGGGTTGCATTTGAGCACTCATATTGATGTTGATGTTGTCTTGCTTCACGACATCCTCAAAGAATTCAACGGCTGCGTCTTCAATCTACAAAATCCGATAATTTATTCATTCCAAAAAATATATATTGTGCTACTTGAATTTAGAGAATACAAAATTTCTTTTTGAAAAAACTCATATGTTGTGAAAATCAAATTACTTTCAAATGATACACTTACCCCAGCATACCACACGCATCTATTTAAGAAAGGGCCCAATAGTAGCTCCGATACAGGTCTCGGTGGAAGCCGTCTAGCATCGCGTGATGGCATCGAGGAGTTCCACCACTTTAGAAACTTCGTTTTGTGGAAAGGTGTGGTGTTGCAAGTGGCCACCATTTGAAGTTTCTCTAGAGTCATTTCAGGGACCTCATTTGCGTTCCAATGCTTCTCCACCTACTCAAATATCCACAATGTAGATTATAATTTATAATCCATCAAAGATTATTGCCATCAATTACAATCGATAGATGAAACGTACCTCTGCTAGGAATTCGGGCTTAAGAGCCGGATTGGCAACCGTGACCAACTTTGTCATCTTCACATTCAATTTCCCTGTCTTCTCCTTTGCTCTAGCTCTCATTGCGTGTACAAGTCCCTCAGAAGTCTTTTCCTGTTGAGGGGTGACCTCATTGTATTTTCGAACTGCAGCATCCATTGCTTGGGATATCTCTTGCTGCACAAGTCCAATAAAAAGAATAAATAAAAATAAATAAATTAGAGAAAGCATATTCAAATCATAGTCAAAATATAGTAAAATATTTGAATTCAAATAGAACCCAAAATGAATAAAAGTGATAAGATGCATGAAATTTTCTTACCCGAAAAAGGAAAGTTGTGAACACCTCAAGGGGCATAGAGTACTATGTCCTCTTTGATTTAGGCGCCCCACAACGTTTGAGTTCCGACGGCCTCAACATCTCGTTGAATCGCTCGATGGGAAGAAGACCATACTTTTGAACGCGGTATAAAGTATGGACAAGATTCGTTTTCACATGTGAACCCTCTGTAGACCTATAATTCATGGAAACAATTTATTAAAATGATTATAAGTACACCTAAAACATTCCCAAATAAAAAATCAAATTCAATGCAGTATTACAAAGTCTACAAGAATTACTCACTTGTTTATGTCATGCATCACATGCATGACCAACTCTGTCTTCCCTTTGGTATCCAAGAGAATGGAGTCTACGGAAGAATGCCAGTCCCAATCCTTTGAGTGTTTCCGGGTTATATAACTTATCCAAGAAAGAAGCTTGTGGTTACCGTCACAAACGAAGAACTTCAGGTTTTTCAAAAACCTCAACTCAGGCACGGCCTCTACCTCGGCGTTAAAGATGTCATTCCTCCTCTTCCACAGTGGATCCCAACCCTCCATCTCCTCCTCAGTGAATGTTGAACCCTCTCCAGCTTCGTTGGTTGTTGTCACATAAAAAACTGCGGCTCCATCTCGGTATCCTTTGTTAAACTCCATCTCAAGCAATTTCAAGTCACAAGCAAGCGTCGGCCTTACCATAGGCATGGCCACCATTCAACAAAGTGGGATCCGCATTCGAAAGAGATGCTCGGGCTTCATCCTTAGAGACGCAATAGTCCTAACCGCATCTACCTTGTGATATGACCGTAATTCGTCCTCATCCAAGTCTTTGTCTTCTTCTTCCAAGACATCTATCTCCACCTCGTCTTCCACGAATTCCACTTCATCTTCACAACCAATGTCCGGCTGAGGGGTGTCATCGTTGACTTGCGTCTCAAGTATGGTCTCATCTTGTGACAAAATGGAAGGAGATGCATCCATCTGCCAATACAAGAAAGAACATATTAAAAGTCACAGACTTGAAATATCATAATCAAAATGAAAAATGAATTGCATGCATTTATAATTTTGATCAATTACTAGAGGACTCCAAATGGATTTATAGGGCAGTATTAAACCATTATGGGAATCAAACAAATCAAACACTATGTGTATTAGTCAAGTAAGGTTCTACATGACGGTCCGCACAAAATGAATCCCAGAGATTGATCAATCAATGTCAACATCCACCTCTGAGTCTGAACTGAGATGAATGATGACAACCTCCTGTCTACCCTGAATTGTGCTACAATGACCTTCAGAGCAGTCCTACATTGCTGGACCATCTATAGTGATGGAAATTTCACTGTCCGAACTGTACTCAGTCTCAGAGCTCTTAGGAGACATAAACCTAATTGGCCTATTCCTATCCCTAGCAATCATCATGATTCTAGCCAAACGCTCACGACGTCTGCGTGCCCCAGTATCACTTACACGACTCAATACTGAGGTCTCAAAGGCATCTACTGCTCCGTCTGCAGCATTCATGACGTCATCAAAACTTACCACGTCCTCCTTCTCAGCTTCATATTCTTTTGCATCACTGGAGACGTCCATGGGTGTATTTACCGGTGTGAATGGCTCAGAAGTACCCTCTCCCTGGGCAATGGGCAGACTTTCAAGTTGTAGAACGGAAACTGAATTACTGCCTCCTCTTCCTCCCTATATTCCAAACATCAAATTCCATAAACTCAATTTCAATTAGAAGATCTTTATTGTACATGACCAAAGAGCCACAAAATTACAAATGAAATCCCTTAAATGAAGCTTCCACAATGCATGGACTTTATAATAGAACTTTAGAATTAACCTAAACTTTAAAGAACTAACCTAAACTTTAGAACTAACCTAAACTTTAGAACTATCCTAAACTTTAAAGAACTAAATTGATTTCATTGCATACGTATCTTAAGAACTTTATAATAAACCTAAACATAACTTTGACAAACAAAACTCATTAAAGATTAGTTACAAAGCAAGACTCGCTCATTATTTTCAATACAAGCCGAAATGATAAAATTTTGGCCTCCAAATTTGGATTCTTAACCATTCACTACAATTTCTTGGGGGTCAAGTTGACTGCCTATAATTGATCGTCGGATCCGACGGTGGATAAGCCTTTATGAACTGGATTTCACCAAAATTCAAATTGCATGACCTCAGACTAAAAGGTCTCGCCCTAATTAGGATCAGCGACCACAACAGAAAAAAACGGGAGCACGGAAAGGAGCCGTGAAGGATTTGAATATTGAACGGGAGCCCGGTTGACCGATTCTCGGGGGTCCCGACAACTCGTACAGATGGATTGTCGGATCCGACAATCACTGCGATGGCCAACCCTACACCCCCGAAACGCGGCCTCCTCCACGAACTGGGACAACATCGGAAGGGTGATCTAGAGGCTGACTAAAATTCGGCACCTACATTCGGCTGACTAAAATTCGAACCACAGGCACGCGTTGGTAATCAAGTTGACGCCAAAACCGTAACGTGCTGAAAATAAAGTTGACACCGAAACCTGAGGGAACACTTCGGAGACCGCACTGCAGCCACAGTCTCAAATCGAAGGAGGCGCGGACGATCAACAACGAGAACGCTCAAACGCGGGAGAACGGAAAGGAGGCGCGATGGATCTGGCAGTAGAACGGGAGCTTGGTGGATCCATTCTCGGGGGTCCTGACAACTCCAAGAGAAAGACCGTCGGATCCGACGCTTGCTGCGAAGGCCACCACTGCACCCCCGAAACGCGGCCTCTTCCACGAACTGAGACAGCATCGGAAGGGTGATCGAAGGGCTGACCAGAATTATATGACTAGAATTGGACAGGTTGATGGTTGCACGCTCCAGCATTGGAAGGGTGATCGGCGTGCGCTCCAGCATCGGAAGGGTGATCGAAAGGCGCTCTAACATTGGAAGGGTGATCGGCGCGCGCTCTAGCATCGGAAGAATGATCGGAAGTCGCTCCAGCATTGGAAGGGCGCACTGCTACGACAGTCTTAAATCGGTGGAACCTCAAGAACGGTATCTTAGCACTCTGGGGTTCGAGAATCCGAGCACTGTGGGTTCTGAATCGGAAGGGGGTTCGGAATCAGAAGGACCCGAGAACTCTAGGATCTGCGAGTCCCTGAGCAGTATGCGATTTTGAATCTGGTACGGCTCTACGAACTTGACATTTTGGTGACAGCGAATCGAGGTCAGTTGGGACGTTGGGTGAGCATTTTGGTGATCTTCAAAGTTGGAGCATTCGGGTGAGCATGATGGTGATTCAGAAACGAGCAGAACTATCGGCGGCAAACAAAAACGAAGAGAACTTCAGGGATAAAGAAACGAGGTACCTTCTTCCCGCGACAGCTACTTCTCATGTCGCTACCTTCACCCTGTGAACTTCCACCTTCGCGCGCGCGGCTCCGAGTTGTTCGAGTCATGGTGTCCACCTGCAAAGCCACTTCACAATTTGAAAGACAGCTACGTTCAAAATGCACGCTTTGAATGGTATCTCTCTGTTTACGGTAATGCTTGAACTGCGTGCAGCGGGTTTGGGTTCAACTGTGACTTCGCGTTATGTACCGAAATCAAACTACAGCCTGCACTTGCATTTCTAAAAACCGAGACTTCACGGGGAGCCATACAATCCTCGTGAAGATAGAAGATAAGGATGTTGAGATCCCCGCCAACCGTGCCACTCCCAAACTGTCCATGCAGGAAATTTTGAAAATGAACGCTTCTTATTTTAGCCGACTTGCTGGATGCTGAGATCGACGAAATCTGAGCGGGATTCCTTCCCTGCGCGCCAAAGGCTTGCAGATCGTCTGATCTCGGAGTTACGAAACGGCCATTTCTTATTTCCTGGATGGTCGTCTGCGTTGGAGCGCTGGAACTCTGGAAGATTCTGGTTGCGGTCTTAATTGAAAAAAATTCAGTGTAATAAAAGTTATTGGTTAAATTTTTAGTAAATTCTTATTAATATAAAAGTTTAATTTTCACCTAACAGAAGAAGTTTTTGAAGTTTTGAAGCTTTCTTGAATTAGTAATGAATTTATGAAGTTCAAATTAATCGTATACTTAAAAAAGCCCATACCAGCCCTCATACAGTATTTGAACATTCTGGATACTACGGAAAAAAACAATTTACGGATAGTGTACATTTATGGAGGTGTATAATTTTGGACATGAATGCCTTATGGATAGGTTCCATAGCTTTCATGCATAAGAAATATGTCAAGTGACATTCCCCACGCATTCATGGAAATATGGAGTTCTATGTCATCTTTATCAGGGTTTCGAAAAGGCCATGGGTAAATTTAGAATGCAATGGTGTTGTTCACCTTATTATCCTTTTCATTTTGTTTACTTGTTTTTATTCCCGAAACTCCCTTCTTATTTTATATTATTTTTTGCCATTCATGGTTGTCGTTGGTCTACTACCATGAATAAATTTTATTACTTACCGTCCCTTATGTTTTCATTAAGTTTTATAAACATCTGAATGGAAAAGACTAAAAGAATTGCATGATGGTTTTATAGACTTATAATGTAACATAATCTACTGAAAGGGGAAGTTGGTGTCTCCAAATCCTTTACTTCGAGGTTGTTAGCATATGTGTAGGCACGAGAGGTTTCTAACATGACAAAATTTTGAATAAAAAAAAATTGGAGTAAGGTGTATTTTCTATGAATTTTCAAAGTGGCATCCCCTTCACTAGTGGAACCTTATTGAAGGTGGACTCAAATCTGAATTTCTTGAACTTGTGCACTTACTCTATTGGAGTGATGAGACGAGTAGTGTTTCTGGCACATGTGGAGGACCAATAAATACGAGTCTAGAGACGGATATTTGATCATGGACAAACATAGATTAGGCTTACATGCGGTATGGCATGTAACCACATTGAAGCATGTATATTCTTTAGAAGGATGATCCTATTTTGGGATTTAGATTCATAGCTGAGCTACCTTTTTTATTGAACTTTATATTGTAAGATTGAACGAAGAAAGCCAAGATGAATTGAATCAATTTATCAGTGTTATACTCATGTTTCTATTGCCTCCATATCTATGAAACCTAGGAAATCACTTCTATCTGAATTGTTTGGCATGTACGGAGCTTCGAAACAGTGACATGAACTGTAAAGACTTTGCAAGCACAAGATGAGCATCAACAGATGTCTATGATCCTTGCAATCATTGAACATATGCAATCATGGTGATCATGCTGACAGAAAGAAAACAAAGATATAGTGCCGAACAATTGTAACTTACATTTGCATCGACTTCTTGTCCTCTTTGATGTTGACCACCTGTTGTGTCCACGGACATCTCCTCCAATGCATCCAACTTCTGCACGCCAACATTGTCCTCCTCGCTTGTACCTCCAACATCAAAGCGTAAGACTTTGCGATGGTCCTCCTGGGTGGAACGGTTGGTCTTCGACACCAGTTTCTTCCCTCGGGTCATTCTGGATCTCCTCAATTCTCTAACCGTTGAAAAATACAAGGACCTACGCCTATTCTTACACTTCGAAAACAACTTACAAGGATCCGGTGTGACAAAATGCTCTAAAAGCATGAGAAAGATGACTCTAAAGGATCTATCACTCTAAACTGCGGTGCATACTGAAACTGAAGGCACAAATGAATCTAATGAATTGAAATGCCTTCTTTTATAGTGTTGGAAAGAATGGTCTTGGAGCCTAGAAAATGACGTACGATAGTATAGGGATGTAAGAGGTTCATAATGGTTGTGGCAACGTGGTTCATGAAAGTCGGCTTGGTGCGCCGAGAACATTAAGCATTGAATTGATACGTATTTATAATAGGGGCTGACACCTCGCACGATGGGAAATGGGGTCCAAGAGGTGGCCTTACTGCATTTAAATCTCTTCTAATGAATGAATGTTTAATTATCCTAGAAGGCGGCGGCAGACAAGGCTAAGATGGTCAGATTTCTAGGCAAGCTTAGGAATACTTTACCGAAAGTAATGGGTGGTGGAGATAGTAATTACTAACTAGAAGTGACGGCATATTAGAGTAATTCTATATTCCTCGACTGACGTGGACAATAATACATGGTAAGTGAATATTGTGACACATAATGGTATTGTACTTGAGAATGATGGCGGCTTCTTATCTTGTGGATAGTGATTTAAAGCTCCGTTTCCTAACACGAAATAAAATAACAACTAGTCTACTGGGACTACATTGAGATTCTGTATATTTGACGATGACGGTCTGCGTTAGGTTATAGAAGTTCTATTCTTCCTCATACCAAGCATTGGAATTTTGATAGACATCTTATTTGAGTGCTTCGTGCATGATTTCTCCACATGGCTTGCATTCAGGTAGATGGTCATGAGGTACCTCTCCTATTTCCAGTGGAAGATGGGGGACAAGCTAGAGTTTTCAGTCATCTTTTGCACGTCCGTTTCAGATTTGTAGAGTCTTCTATCTATGTTGAAGAAGAAAGGATGTCGGAGTCGGGAAAAGTGAGTGAATTTGTCTCCATTGTGAAATCCACGGAAGATGAAGGACATTGTTGGTATCTTTCTCCTGGCAATTATAGAGCATACGGTCTTCCTCTTCCCATGCTCAATGTTTCCTCTGAGATTTGGAGTCGCTAGTCTGAGAATTCAACAGTAGATATGCCGTCTGCAATAAAACTTGTTTCACCTAGTGTAGGTCCTCCATCTTCTCCGGTTGTTCTGAAGTCTTCATTCCTTCATGCTGTGAAGGTAGAGAAATTAGATCCAATCATAGAACTATCTAGTGAATCGGAAGGAGAGTCTCCTTAGTTGACTCTTAGAAATCCAGGATGTTCTATTGGAACTACAATTGGAAAGAAGGTTGTATTGAACTCTATATCTGGCAGCCCTTCGAGTTGTCAGGGGAAATCAATATTGTCTAGTACTCCGTTGCTTGCTTATCCAACTACCAAAGTAAGCATAATGGATTGTTTGCGGAAACTAGCAAACAAGCGTCGATCTAGAAATGAGTTGTCTACAATGGATCTAACCGTCATGAAACACCATCATGTGTCGTTTCTTCCAGTTGTTTTTGACGGTGATGTCATCTTTGAACTACCACCATGCCGATCTACTTCATCTTCATCAACAGCGAGGAGCTTGGAAGGAATGGACAAACGGTATGATGGACACCCGTGGTGTAGGCTTGTAACTACAAACATTAGCAACTCCGACAATCTCAAGTTCCGTAAGTCTCTCTGTGCCGGCCATCTTGTTTGTGTGAACCCCTACTGTGATTACTTAAGCCGAACATCCAAGAAGAATGAAACAGAGTGGACCGGATTCACATCATATCCTTTTACAGTTGGGAATAGTCCTCCTAAAGATTCAACCGTAGTCTGCAAGGTGTGCAAGATACCACCTTCTTGTCTTAGCGCTTGTAATGGTAGGATGTACTATTGTTTTGGTGACAATCCCGAAATGAGTAGGGCCGCTATTCACTTCGGAGAGCACAACCACCCGGTTGCGAAGGGGATGTACAAAGATTCCACACAGGAAATCTTTGGACTTATAGAAGAGCAAGTTTCCAAAACACCATCGGCCACAAACTCAGCAATTGTGCTATCTGCTAGTAAAGAGTTTCTGACTAATCATCTATTTCACAACGGAGAAGGAGAGAAGAAGATGCTAAAGGGGGAGGAAATGGAAGAAGTGATGGACCGCTTCCAATATCTTTCATCTCCAAGTATTCGGAATGTGATCTCGTCATTTCGCTCAAACAATCGAGGAGGGATCATTGACAACATCATGACAATGAAGAAGGAGTCGAAGTTCGAATTCATACATGACAGTGTCTTTCCAGGTCAAGGCAAGGAGAAGGTTTACATTTTTAAAATGCTCACGGAAGGACCTGGAAGTGGAGTGGACCTCGTGAAGCGCATGCAACCAGGAGGGAATCTACAGAACGCGTGGTTGATGTTTGATCATGTGAAGCGCGTGAAGGATTGGACCACAATGGCTTGCCACGTATACGATGCCGAGTACAAAAAGGTGATGACTATTGCAATGTGTGATATGCAATCCGAAGATACCGTGGTGCAAGTACAATTTTGGAAGAGTTTGAATGTTGTCATGGAGCAACATGGAGTGCCTCAACCAAACTTTAAAGGATTCATGGCAGATAGTGCCATGGCCAATTGGAACGCTGTTCATATAGTTTACGGAAATGGCTCTGCCAATGAGGAAATGACAAATCGTGAGAGAACATGTTTGCTGCACTGGAGTAGTTCTCTTCATAAACACACACAGAAGTATATCAAAGAAGCACTTCAACATCAACATATTTCTCTATGTAAACAGTACAAAGATTCCCAGAATATGGACCAGGCAAAGACACGATACATTGCAATACGATCTTGGTGGCTATCATCTGGAGCTGCCAATGAAGAATCGCTTCATCACTTAGACCATTGGCTAGCATTCTGGCATTTTCGGTACCGGCAATGGGGAGGCTTCATGGACATGGTGAGTGAATTCATTATTTCAATGTTTGCAAGTATATTTATTTGAGGAGATGCATTTATTGAATACAACCCCAAACCTGTATTGTTTCATGTAATTTTCTGTAATTTATAGTTTTTGACAAAATATATAGAAACCCCTTACTTTTTTTTTTAATTTGATGATAATTTTTTTTAAAGTATTCGAATTGTGGTGGTCCCTCAAATAGTGAAGATACATCCGTCGGATCCGATGGTTGTGGTTTTGGTGTTTAGTGGACCTCTTGATTTTTTGAACCTCAAACACAACAACAAATTAGTAGGAGTCCAAATATTGAATGTCACTATGACCTAGTAGTAAGTAGTTCTTAAAAGAAATTGCGACTATTTTCCTATATGAAGAAATTGGGTAAATATTCTGTTTTTTTCTTTTGATATGGTAATATATTTCTATATGAATTTTTCTTTGACTGTCTTTCATTTCATAAGAGGACATATTAAGTGGACCTTAATTGAGTTTGAAAATACGCAAGTCTATTAAGTTTATAAAGTGAACTGCTAACTAACCCTTGTACTTGCTTGAATATGTAGAAATTGAATTTAGAAGAGATGCTGGACTTACCGTCATGCAATTTATCTGAAACGGTCCATAACAAGTGGCTGCAAATGTCCGGGAAAAGAGGTAACAACTTGTTTGATGCCACTTGTGACGACAGTATTCGTGCTTGGATGCAAATGACGAACTATCGGGCCTACCTTAGAGGTCATGCATGTGGTTCTGGTCCTTCCAAGCAAGAATTGAGGTTGAGGGCTGCCACACGAAGCAGAGATCCAAAGAAAATTGCAGAAGCACTTAACACTTTACCTGGAGCAGAGGGGCTTGGAAATCGTGTACTGCATTTGGAAGGAGAAGAAATTTTTGGAAGTACAAAGAGGAAGTTAGATGTACCCATTGGAGATGTTGGAGACTCACATAGACCGGATAAAGTGAATTTTAGTCAACCGCGGGTGCGAACGAGGTCTACAACAACTTCTAATGACATCTTGCAAGACAAAGGTAAAGAGCCGGACGCTAACAGTTCTCCACATGTCACTATTGCGTGCGAAAGTGACTGTGACATATCGAAGTGGCATATTGCAAGGATCAGCCACAAATCGAATGCAAAATGTCACGCTCAACAGAAAGGGTCAAATATCAAGTGTACTGCCAAAATTGCAAGGGGAAAGAAAGGAACTCCAGCTCCAACATATCGAGGTAGAAAAGTAGAGTATGGAAGTAAGCGAGAAGTGGTGGTGGACTTCTGGTTTTGCTGGGATGATATAGAACGATGTGTCAAAGGCTCAAAACGGAAGTGGATAATAGATTGGCCGGAGGTGCCACAGGTTTGGCCAGTTCTATCAGGAACACATCTCAATCAGGAGGAAACTTTGATCTTACAACATGCAGGATTCCAACTCCAACAACGCCCTACACTGTCGCCTCGTCGACTTTTCAATATGTCAAAGATTTTCAACACTATTTTATTTGACCAACCACCACCGAAGAATCCAGATGTGTATCCAACGGTTAGGAATAGCCGAAACATTCGAAGGATTGCAAATGCACCAACTATAGAACAACGGAATAAGTGGGAGAGTGCAAGAAACATTAAAGGTCAAATTCTGGGAGTAACCTTAATCCCCAATCCGGGTTTAGGTGCAGTAGTATCACTAGAGATAGGGGCAGATCATAACAAAAATGTCTATCGAATTACAGTCGGCCTATTTCCCACATGCACATGCCCAGACTTTGTAAATATGGTTGTTTCTGCTATTGGAGGTCGACAGCAATACGTAAATTGCAAACACCTGTACTACTTGTATAGGTACTTCTGCAAGATGGACGTGAATGAAGACAAATTCATTCATGCACCCAGTTATAGCTTCAATGAGTTGAAGCTACTTCTAGTTCGAGCAGGAATTATTGCAGTTCCCGAATAGGCATAGGCGCATTTTCAAATGTACTTCATTTGTATGGTATTTATTTAAGTATACTTTGATTGAAATGATTTGAAACCCCTAATATTGAAAATAGGTAAGCTTTTTTTTGGGCCTTCATTCATATTTTGTTTTCCTCAAACCCTTATCTTCTATTCTTTTCTCTTCATTGTCCAGACTCGTGGCTTAATTTTTTATTGCATTCTGTATTTTTTTGAATGCACTGGGATTTCCATTTGTTCTAAGCGGAAAAAAGAATGAGTAGGTATTTATAAAGTATAGGAAATTGAAAACATGTCTCATAACTCTCATTAGTACATTGTTCTAAGGTGAGTTTTTGCAAATGATCCAAAATCCCTATCTATTATTACACTTATGAATATGAAAATCATTTTCACTCAATCGATTCTCAATTTTATTGGCCTACTTCACTTTTTTCCCTTATCCTTTCCTATTCTTTTAGTCTCTTCTCACTTTTTTTTCCTTTCATTTAAATATTTTTTTCCTTTTCCATTTTTTTTTCTTTTCCATTTTTCCATTTTTCTTTTCCATTTTTAAATTTTTTTCCCTTTCCCATTTTTTTTTCTTTCATAATTTTTCTTCATTTCCCTTCCATTTGTATTTCCATTTCTTTCTCGTTTTCCTTTCATTTGTAATTCTCAATTTTTATTTCCCTTCAATTTCGATAATACCTAAACCTTCTTCTCCTTTTTCTTTTTAATCCACCTTTTTTTTCATTCATTTCATTCGTTGAGGTTCTCACTTTCTTCATCTTTTTTTCTAGTATAACGCCTTCCATTTCTAAACCCTAAACCCCTAAACCTTGTCTTCTTCCATTTTGTACAAATTTTTTTAAGATGTGAACATGAGGCAGGATATTACAAATTTACAACGAGTCCTAGAAATGAATTTCAAAATTTTGGACTCTATATGCTAAACACTTAAACATTGGAGTCATATGTCTACAACAATGATATGAGGGATTCATCTGAAACTACCCTTGAAGCTGTGTACTCATTCTACACATGTCATAAGTGCTTTAACTTTGCAAAAAAGTCAAAATGAGTAAAAGCCTAAAGACATAGAAAATAAGAATTTCAAGACAATAAAAATAAAAATTTAACCAAATCCACGGTTTTAGGAGCCACGGTCATAGGCCGCACCACTTACTATAAATAGTAACTTTTTTCTATTTTAGGCAAATTTTTAAAAACTTTCCTTTTTTAGACATCATTAACAAAATTTATATAATTTTGGATCTCTATGCTCGCAAACTTCACGCTCACAGCTCGAAGGCTCGCCGCTCCAAGCTCGCATGCTAGCGTCGTTGCTTGTTTCAGGAGTCAAACCCAAGTGGAATTATAATTTTTTGATAAAAACTGTAATTTCTGTGAATTTTTGAAGTGAAACTGCACAACCGCCACTAGATTGGATTCATAAACGTCCTCTTACAACTCAATACGGCTTTCCAATGTACCTAATAGCACTTGAAGATTCACCAATCATTAATTGACACGTTATCTTTTAATAGCATTAATAAATTATTGTTGTCAGAATCTGAAGTGGATTTGCATGTTTTTATGACGGAATTGGGATAAAGTTGTAGACCACATAATTGAATTACTGACAGAATTGGGCAATTCTACTTTATTCATGTTGGCAAGTGAAAGGAGGTTCCGACGCACCAAAGAACGCTACATTTGGATATTGTATGCAAAAGTTATTAAGGGTCAAAGTTCGTTTCTGAAAGCGCTCCATCCAAATAGGTACATAACTAAAATTCGAAATGTACAAATCTTCTAGATAGCGCTTTAAGGTCAGGTGCCATTTAACAGCATACTACCTTAATGGACTATATTTAAGTTTACATAAGAAGGGAATATTTTATCCACAGACGGAGACAAAGTAATCATTCATCATGGAAATTATAATATGGTTAATTCAATATAGTATGTGTACTTTTTGCATTCTTGAGAAGGTGATCTGTAGAGTGTTTTAAAATCACATTATATGTAGGATGTTAGTCACAGAATCAATCAAATTTTTTATTTCTATAACTAAACCCCTCTTAATCTATAAACGCCGCAGAGGATGTTTTCTGGCCGATGAATGACAAAGAATCTCTTTGTGTAGGACAAAAATGCAACTATTCATCTTCCAAAATTTGTGTGGAAAGGGAAGATCATCTACAGTAGTTTGTCTTCCAATGAGTACTTTTTCATTTTTTTAAGCCAACAATTCACACGGTGACAAAACAAATGATTTCCACGGTGACTGGCCCGGTGTTCAAGGGTTAAGGTATCCAGGAAATGATTGTATCTTCTCTTAAGATTTTGAGGGGAGGTCAAGTCCCTAGTCTTCAATGTTATGTCAAAATAATGTCAATACAATCCCCTTAAATCTCAATTCTCTATTATAGCGTGGTTTTTTTATACCCCTAAAAATTTAACATAGTTTTTTGGTGTAAGATATATCTTTGGAACATCTCCACTCGCCTTTATAATCCTTAAATTACAAAAATGATATTTTTAACTCCTAAAGGACCAAAGTCTTTTTTAAGCAAAAAAACACTCAAAATTGCCATTCTATTGTAAAGTACAAAACATTTAAGAATTTTTATTTTTTATGCATACCTAGTTTTAGTATTTTACAATAAACTAGTATTAAAATGTGTAGAAGAAATTTCAAGGACTTTGACCATGAAGATTGTAGGATATTTGCGTTTAATCTTTAAAGGAGAATTTGGTGACCATGGGTATCATCCATTTTGGTATCATGTGAATCATTAGTTTAAAAAAATCCAAAAGTACTGATCGAAAGTCAAACTATTGTAGAAGACCTCCCCTTTCACACAAAATTTGGAAGATGAATAGTTACACTTTTGTCCCACATAGAAGGATTCTTTATCATTCATCAGTTGAAAAATGGCCGCATTGTCATTTATGGGTTAAAGTGAAGCAAATGCTTTCTTTTGCACCTTGCTTGACTAGGATAGAGGACTTTGAATCTTCTAAGCTTCAATTTTTGCACTTCTAATTTTGAATTTTGAATTTTTTATGTTGAATAATTCAATTGAGAGTTTGGAAAAAAATTCAAAATAAACACAATCCACGATTTTCATTCTTTAAAAACATTATTAAGCATTAGTATGTATTAGATAGAACTAAAAACTAAATCATCAATAGCTCTCAAGATGGTAATGAAATACACTAAATAAATCCAAATGGTCAAATTGTTCTAGGCTACCAAGCATATTAAACCACATTGAACTTTGGGTTTTAAAAAATTGAGAAATTTGTGTTTAGAAATGGATTCTATAAGTTATTTTTGAAGATGATGTTTTGATTGCTTGAAAAACAAGATCCTCTATAATTTTCTAATCACTTTTCTAAATAGATTGTGAATCTAATCTTTCCATATAGACAAAAATATTTTCTATTAGAAATAATATTTTAAACATCTAATTTTGAATTTTTGTTATTTTTTTTGTTCTACCCAAGGAAGACCACTTTGAGCTTAGTGTGGTATAACATTTGTTCACGAGCATCAATTGGAATAAAAATGATATTTTTAAAATGCTAATTTGTTTTCCAAACTTCTAAGCAAGTTTCAAAAATTCATGCTAAAATTGAAATCATAAGAACCTACTTGAACTTTCATTTGTCCCTTCAAGAAGCACTTGATCCTTAAGTTTAGTGTTTAATGACATGGATTTAGAACTAAAAAGCATTTTTAATATTGGAAGTGCATTGAAGATGATATAAAATAGACATTAGGCAATTGGAACACTTGTAAACACCTCCATTGTATGCTATTAAAACATGAGAGCCTAGAAGAGCTTAATGTTGATATTTTAATACATCAATAAATAGTACTTTTGAAATTACATAAATTACTTGTACAATGTCTAAATAATGCATATTGGGGGTTGTTGAAATCTCCTTTGACTCACCTATAACATTCAATAAAATCATTCATATTTTATAATAGTAAATACATTCAATTGCTATTGGTGTTGATTATAGATGCATTTAATTCCTAAAGTCCTATTATCTCCTTAGAGGACAATATGGATTTTAGGTAGGCTTCGATTTTTTGAAACTTTTTTCAAAGATGAGTAATTCCAAGACGCTTTGTTTGCATTTAATTTTCTCACAAATCAGACATATAGTTTAGAAATTAGAGTATTTTAAGAGGTATTTTATTTTGTAAAATAGAACTTGAGGTCTCGTTAAGTTTAATAACATTTCTTGGCTTCTAGAAGGGGCTACAAAAGGATCAATGGAAAGTTCAACAAGAAGGCATCAGGTGAAGACATTAGAAAAAATGTAAGCTCTTGACATGATATTGGCATTAAAACTTTGACTATCAATTGCAAGAATAATATTTCTTTAAATTCAATATATAATACATTGTTGGAAAGGTCTTGAAATTATGCTTCTAATGGTACAAACCAAACTTTTTAACTCAAAAAATTGAGGATATACAAAGTCTCCAAAGTTTGTCGTAAAAGTTTAAGACATTCCCTAAAAAGTGAAGTCTAGTTGAGAACATAAAGGGAACATACTATGAGATTCTTTATTCAATGATGCCCAACGTCTTAGACACTTGGATTTTTGCATTTGCCTTCTAATTTTTATAGAAATTAAACTATCTGAGTTTTATCATTTAATTATTATTGTTGTATTTGTGAATAGTGAATAAATCTTTCAATCAAACTTTGGGATCTTGTTCTAAGAAATTATGTGGTTGAAAAAGAATTTGCAAAACTGTGTTGTATACATTCTAGTATTGCATGCCATGATTTTATTGGTGGTATTCTATGTTGTTGTTTCCTATGGAAATTGGTAAAAATATGCCTAATATAGTCTTTTAAATTAATGTAATATATATTTTTTAAATTTGAAATCCATTATTGAAAAAATTTCACAAATGGTAATCAAAGTCATATGAAATTCTTGGGTAGGGTCCAAATTTTATTTTTCTTCAACTTCTACAACAAATATCCTCCTTTGTTCAAACTTTGCAAAATTTTATTACAAAATTTTGTACAAATGTTCGGTAAGATCCTACAATTGAATTTTTCCAACAAAATATTCCTTGCTTATAGGACTTAATGCAACAAAAATTGCAATTTTGAGTGGTTTCTGAGTATAAAAAGACCTTAAAATTCTAAAGATTAAAACATCTCTACATTTCCTATTTATATGCAATACTTTTGATGAAAAGCAACAATGCTAGTGTATGAGAGAAAAAACGTGAGCCTACAAGCCTTAAACCTCGTTGTAGATATAGCCTTAAACCCTACAACCATTTGAAGTTGTTTATAACATATGTGTCTTTAACCCCTAAAGGACCAACTGGTTGTATAGAATTTTTGGGCAAGGTCCTATGAATGGAGATTTGCATATTTTAGGCTGAAATTTTAATATAAGGTAGGGAAAAGGAATATCTTTCATATGCACTAAATTTTATGACATTTGAAAATATGAATAAAAAGTTATAGCCTAATATGTTACTCCCTTTGTCCCACTAAAAAACTCCCAAATTCTTCTTTTTGAGGGATTAACTATCACTAATTAGGAAAAATCTGAGGCGTACAAAGGGCTGTGAGGTTCCCCCCCTCGGTGCAATTAGGGAATTTTTTCCCCCCGGATTTGACGTGGTACTATTGGTGCCACGTTAGCGCCATGTCAGACTAGTGACTTTTAAAATAAATTTTATTTTTTTAATATTTTAAAAAATAAAATAAAATAAATTTTAAATTTTAAATTTTAAAATGTTTTTTTATTTTTTCAGTACTTGCACTACGGAGTTGCCGAAAATAAAAAATTGATAGCCTTTTGCAAGCCTGAAAATTTTCCTAATGATTTTTAGTCATAGTGCTAGCAATACATGTATACAAGAATGAGTAAGCCTTCTTTTAGATCTACACAAAATCTTTAGCTTAGGTGTTGTCATTTAGGCACCTAAAATCTATGTGGAAAGTACAATATTTGAGCATAATTTGTAAATGTTGCCAACTCTATCATTTTAGATGATTTAAAGGGTGGTGGAAACAATAAGATTCTAGAAATGTGTTTTTCAACCTAAATATATGCAATAAAAAAACCTAGCCCACTTTATGAACAAATTTTTATAGCGTTGAAGTGGTCATTAAATGCATTGTCAACACTACTATCTAAAAAAACAATTTGTACAAGGTGTCTTATATGGGCAAGACCAAGCTTACTAGGCCAAAGGAATGCTCCTAGATTGTTTCAATTGCCCCTACAAGGTTATTCAATATGGAAAACACTTACTCAACAGTCAAAATCAAGAAATGGAGCTTTTCAATAGGACAAATTTTTTGCTTGATTTGGAGGTTTTAAGTAGGATAGAGGGGATACTTTTTTTCCTAGTCGGGCACTCTGGGCAAATAAAAAAATCAGAAAAAAATCAGAAATTGGTTTTCAAGAGTTATATATGTGCAGAAAGCTTTGAATCATTCCATTTTGATCAATGAGTCAAAAGTTATGAGGAGTTTTAGTTTGCGGGAAATTATGGAATTTCTACTTAAAAATAAACTTTGAAATCCTTTATCTTACTCAATTTTCAATATTTTTTGAAAAAAATAAAATCATAGGATGTAGATTGTTTATTACAACATTGCATCCATTGGAATTGTCATTTTTCAATTTCATAACTAAATTCTTAACAATTTTGTATTTTGAATCATTATCTACTTCTTTCTACTTTCTATTTTATTCCTATATGTTGTGCAATTCCAAATGATGTGAAATTTTTTAAGCATGTGTCCAACTTGTCTAGGAAAAAAAATCCAAAGAAGCACAACCATTTTGGACATTTTTTCATAGAAAAGTGAGCTTGTAAAGCACAGCTGCCCTGTTTTTCGCAAGGCCCAAAAAAAGATTTCAATAGATTTGAATGCTTATATCTTGCAATCCATGCGGTGGAAATTTTTTCATCTTTTTTTCATCTTTTCTAACCAGATTACTACAAGATCCTACGATTACTTGTGGCCAAAAATGTTTTTTTTCTAAAAGTTGGTACTTGTACTAGAAATGGCAGTTTTCAAGTGTTTTTGGTGGTAACATAGTCAAGGAACTTAAGGGATTAACATAGGTACACTATAACATAAAAAGAGTCTATAACATATGCACCTATAACCATAGAAGGTGTCTATAATATAGACTCCTAGACTCATGAGCTCACACATTCTATGCTCACATGCTAACACTCCCTTGATGAAAAATAAGCAATAAATACAAAGTCTTACTTATATGGTCTCATTGGTACACAAAAAATTGCATTTTTGCTTTTTGTTTTGCAACTTCACAAAATATTACAATTCATCTTTTCAATAAATCATTAACATTCAAGCTAGGATAATAAAGCTTGACAAGGTTCCTTTCCATTCTATTTAAAATTTTGAAAAAGTACAAAGTGAATTATCTATTCTAATTGCAAGCTCCAAGCATTTGAATCTAAATCACTACAAAGTAGTGTTAGATTACAATTCATATTTACTTCTTAAAAATTGAATTTTGGGTTTAAATGATAAGATACTATCTCTCATACTAAAAACTATATTTTATTAAGAATCTCAAATTGTTTTTAATAAACTATAATTGATATAATTTTGTTTTCATGTTGCAATTAAAATCTTGCAGTAATTTTAATTTGTCCACCTATATTCTTTTTAAATGAACACTTGTAGAGAAAAAAGATATTTATATATAAGATATATCAAAAAGATTATCGATGGTTTATATGAAGTCTAAAATTTAGCTTGATGGTGGTAATTTGATTTGAGTTTTTGAGTGAAAATAATAAAACAAGTACTTGAAATTTTTTCAAACTATTCTTCATAGCAACTGTGTTTTGCATAGATGAACTTTTGATGGTCCATTAGAGATGCTCATTGAGCACTTCAAGTTGTATGCCAAAGAAGCCTATCTCATTATATTTGGAATGAAATGCATGCATTAAATGCTTGACCCCACTGAAATATTCACTTTGGTACAATAAAAAATAGCAATTTTGTAGAAGATAACAACTCTGCTAAAAATACTTTTCTTTCACAAATAGTGCATTGGATGAGCAATGATAGAATTTTTTTTTTGCTTTGAGTCACTAAGAGCCTTGCGGTTGGTTGGGAGACAAAAAAGCCAGTTGCACCAATGGGACAAACAAGAAATTTTGTTGCAATGAAACATAGTTTGTCAATTTTACTAAGATGATCTTTTTTAATATTGTTGTTATGCTCTTAAAGCATCTTCCATCCACCACCCCTATATAAGCCTTTCAATTGAATACAAGTTCATCCTACTTTAAAGTTCAAGGGATCCTATTTTTACTAGTTAGACTGCTTTGTTTCTAATTACTTGTAACAGCTCACGTGGTTAGGTTACAGCTCATGCAACAAAAATGTCAGGGAGGTGTATATTAGGTTCATACAATGATCACAAAATGTACATTTGAAGTCACAATTATCACCTACTTTGAAGCATGATCAATTTTGTAATTAGCCTATGGTTGGAAATGTGGTACCCTATATAACAAGAATGGATTGAAGGAAATCTTTACGAAAAAAATTCATAAGTATTTCATTTTTTGAGGGAAAAAATTAAAAAAAACTGGAACCCTCTTCAAATCTATTTCTCTACCAAGGGGATTTTTCTCCTCACCAAATGCATACTGAAACTATGCTAAATTGCTTAAACTTAGCCTTAGGGGGTGACTTGAAGGGCTCGGCACACTTGTCAAATGTGACATGTGAACTTGAAGGACTATTTTAAAATTGTTTTCATCCAAATTGCCGAGTGTCAGGCTCTTTTAGAGTGTTCGACTGAAGATGCTCTTTAGTTACCTTGCACAATGAGTGCGCGTTTGTAGTGGGACCTCGATTTAGGGTTGGGACCTCCTCTTCGTCCTCCCATTCCCCTCCCTTTGGTTTTCCTTGCTGTGTCTCTCCGCTCACTTGCTTCCCCGCGTCGTCGCAGCTCGCGTTCTCATTCTGCTGCCCCCTCTTCTTCCTCTTGCTCGCCGTCCACTCCCCCTTGCCGACACTACTCCTTCGCAGGTGACGAGCTTTCTAACCATTGCTGAGACTTTCTCCCATCTTCATTGCTCATTTCCCGTGCACGTCTTTCATTTAGGGTTTTGCTTGCCAGGTTTCCTGGATATTAGCCATTGGCAATTGCGCTTCTTGCACTTGTTTGTGCTGTGTTTGCCACGGATCGGGAATCTCACGAGCGTTGGTTGGGAATGGGAATGGGAATGGGGTGTGTTCAGGAGGGAAAAAATGCTGGCCAGGCAAGGGTTGAAGTCGGTCTCACGGACATGGGCTGCAGCTGCTCGCCCCATGCTGGTGCGCAGTTTTGGAGCGGAGCCCGAGGGAAAACTGGCGGAGGCTGTAGTGCCGGACAAATTTAAGGAGGATTGGACCAAGATCGCGCCCAATTATGATTTGCCGCATTTTCCTAGCAGCTACATGAAAGCGCGCCCTCCGGTTTCGGACACGTTGCCTACCAAGCTCATAGTCAACTTCGTGCTGCCGCACATGTTCGAGTTGAATGCGAAGGAGGTGAGTGTTTTGCTCTTCAATGTGATGTGTAATGGCTTCCGGTTATACTCATGGGGATCTCGAGCAATGGGTGGAAATTGGAACATCTAGCCTTTGTCAAATTAAGAGTCGGAGTTCAGTGCGGTACATGATTTTTGGCACATTTGTGAGTCAATCGATTCATCGTGCTATGAATCAACTTTTCCTACATCTTATGGACGATTCCTCCCATTGGAATTGATCATTTGGCTAGCTTGTTCTGTATAGGACCCAGAGGAGGAAACCCAAGATGTTTTTGGATTTCTTCCTCCTGACTCGATGCTTGGAAGACCTCGATCTGGGCTAAAGGGTCTCTTTCGAAGGCGCTTATAAATCACAAACCCTACAAAGCAGAGTGAGTAGGATTTGTGATAGGCCTAGTATGGCCATTAGGCTGTGTAGGGCGTTACCTTTACGGTCTAATGTACAAGGGTGCTCTAGTGTTGAATTCCTTGATCTTCGGTTTTGATATATAGTTCTCTGTACTGTGGATAGGTTTTCGTTCTGTACAGTACTGTCCCGATTTCTACAACGACGCAGTTACCGAACCTTATCTATGCATGAGATGGATGCAAATTATACGTACTTGTTTGCATCGTTGTTCTTGACAAGGGATTCCTTAATCTAGGATTGACGATTATGCTTTTAGTATCTGAAACAATTTACTAGGTTTCTGGTGATGCTACGTTCACCACATTTACCTTTCTTATCGCTCAGGGTTCCTCTGAGAGCTTGTGCCCTGTTTACAGTGGATGTGGTGACTTTTGCAGGTAGACATGGTGATTTTGCCAGCAAAATCCGGCCAGATGGGAGTACTGCCTGGCCACGTCCCAACCATTGCGGAGCTGAAGCCAGGAATTATGTCCGTCCATGTGGGCTCTGAAGTGCAACAGTACTTCTTGAGCAGTGGATTTGCATTCGTGCACGCCAACTCTGTTACGGATATTGTTGCAATTGAGGCAGTCCCTTTGGACAAGTTGGACCCCGATCAAGTGAGAAAGGGAGTTCAGGAGTACACTCAAAAGGTTGCTAGTGCTAAAGATGACTTGGAAAAGGCAGAAGCTCAAATCGGCCTTGAAGTTCACAGTGCCTTGCAGGCAGCACTCGGTGTTGCTCTCTAAGATTTTGTTAATGACGATCCTGCTACATTTGATTAGATTTGAGCTTGTCAGCTTACCCACGATAACCCCTTTGGGATTCTCAGATGTTGGGATGTTACAGTTCAGGCAAAGTCATTCCATACAGTCTGTGAAGACAGGAAACTAGGTGTGTCGCCCCAGCTTTTTACAGGTGAATCTTAACCGCATGCTTCATTCCTCTACGCCATCTGTACAGTGTGCGACCTGAACTTATGAATAAAATCTCAGGTGCTTTCAAAAGGTATATTCTGGTCCCTAAAGTGACGGAGACTTGGTGTGTATTAGGGAGGTCTCGTTATTTGATCACTTAATAGATAATACCCAACTGAGATTGGGTGAAGTCCAAGAGTCATTTGAATTTTATATGCAGAGTTCAAAACTGAATTGGTAGATTTTTCTAAGTTTGTGCAATATTTTCTCATTTTGAGCATTGTGCAATAAGCATCCATTTATTCTCTATTTTCATTGTGGCACATTTTCTGAAACATCCATGCTGGGGAATTACCTTATGTCTTCTCTTTGCCCTAGAGTTCAGTGAGAGAACAAAGAATGTGATATTAGAAAAGATGGTACATTCTATTCTACACATTCTAATTGCATACTGTTGTACATTCACAAAAACTGTCATGCCTTGTACATATCTGATTAGACAACTTTTGTGTGTCAGGTTTTGAATTTGAACATGCCCACTTGTAGGGTCGCTAAAGGTTTGCAACGCAATGCAAAATTAGCCATTTTGTTGAAGTTCTATCACCGGGTAGTTTATGACATATCATCTCACCAAAGTCAAGCCTTTGAGATTAATTTTGGATTCTTCTGAAGGATTTAATTTTAACAATTTCAAATTAAGGTGCATTCATCTTCAATTGATATCTTTTGAATTTGACTTACAATTATGAATTGAAGTTAATCAAGTCTAGTTTTTACTTCAATTGGAAAGTTTAGAAAAAGATTTAAAGTTAACATTTGTTTGCAATTTTTAGTGGAAGCATGTCACTATGTCCTATTGAATTTCTAAATCTAGAATAAAAAATCTAGTTTATCCTATGATGTTCAATACTATGATATATATTTATGATGAATTTTTTGGATTTTTGGATTGTATTTTATATTTTATATAAATTTTCTTCACTTCTTCAAGAAATTCAAATTGTATTTTTAAAATCTTCACAAAAATATGTTGGGTAGTTTTGTGACACATGAAAGGTATGTGATTTTCATTATTGGAAAATGAATGAAATTATTTCTATTTAGTTATTGAATCCAAATAGGGCTTAGAAATTAAAAATTATAGAAGCTTCACATCTTAATTATAGGTCCATTCTTTCAAAATTCATTCTAGGTGCTTAAACTAAATTGATAATAAGTTTACTTTCAAATAAATATAATGAAGGGTACAACTTCCTACAAAATATCTATATCATTTATTCATGTAGAGCATTTCTTTCCATTGATGAAATATATAATTTTTTGTAAAGCTTCTTCAACAAATATTAATTGGATGAATTGAATGTTTCCCAACATCTAATAAATGATAAGCATTTAGGGGTTGAAAAGAGTAAGACAACCATCTTTCTACAAATTGTAGAAATAATCTAAAGTATTGATCAAGGATGTACTTGATAAAGAAACTAAATTAAAGGGGTTACATTAGAGGAGATTTCAAGCTCTTGAAGGGTTGTTTCAAGCACCTTCTAGCGCTAGTGCTTAGCGGTCCCTACAAACGTCAGCGCTGCCACGTCACCTTTTTAAAAAAAAATTATTTCTCAAAATGCAAAAAAAATTTGAAAAAAAAATTAATTTTAATTTTTTTTTTCAAAAAATGACGTGGCAGTCTCCATTCTACGTCACTGTGCTACGGGAGTGTAGTTCCCGCGTTGGGAACGGGTTGGGAACTCGCAGCCCTCCAACAGCCTAAAATCTCCTCTAATGTATGGATTGGAAATGGTCAATGGAATGAGTTTTGACAACAAGAAGAAAAGATTTTAATCGAAAGGTTATATCTCTAGGAAAATAGATTTCATCAGTTGACAATATTTTGCCACCTAAAAATTATACCATTCTCCATCAAATTTTAAATTTTTTTTACAGAGATTAAGATTTCCAAATACAAAAAAATAAAAATATTCCACAAGATTTTTTTTTCCCCAAAATATTAGCATCTATTTAATTCGCACATTCCATCCTCGTCAGCCCCAACTCATCAAGGTCTCGATGACGTGGCCCTGCTGAGATGGACTCCCAACCTCCTTGTCTTTTCCACGCCTTTGCCTTGTCGAACTCATCTTCATCACCTTCTCACATTCTAGGCGATCACACTCCGTGCACCGCATTTTTGCACCAGAATTGCGTCGAAATCGATTCAAACAGCCGATCAATTGAAAGTCTCCGATTCTTCTTCGTTCACTGGACTCTCTTCCCGAGTGTTTTAGGCAGCAATTGACTTCTCAGGGAGGGTGTGGTTGAGTTTTCATGGAATAACAATTTCGAATTTCATTCCGACCTGAGATCGGTGCTTTTGTTGATACAAATCACTACCGATTACTAATTCTGGAAACACGGTGTAGAATTTCTCATACTGGTACGATTTTCTCTTCTTTGCACTCTATTGGTGCGAGGTGCGAGGGTGGAGTACTTTGTTTGGCGATCGTGAACGATGGATTTATCTGCTATTGTTTTTTAGGGTTTCTGGTTTATGTGAATAATCCTAGAATAGGGAGAGAGAAGTGTTTTCTGGTACTAATTGAGCGAGAGTGCATGCTTCGTTTGCGATTTTAAGTATATTAAAGAATCTCATCCGTATGATGGTCGATTGGGAAATTTCTAATGGCAGTTTGGGAGTGCGAAGACAAAAAAGAGTAAAGATGAAGAGGCAGGGAGCAAGTCTTGCAGGGAGGTTGTGGAATCTTTTTGATACGCAGACATCGCTATGGACGCCTCCCAAGATTGTCTCACCGGTATCTGTAAGGATTTTAAATTTTAACCATTTTCTTTCCGATCTTGAAGTTTGATTTAGTTTTGCTTCTATGTCGGTGTTTTTGATAGTGAGTGATCGGATTGGAGAATTGATGAATTCAATTCGAGTATCTTTCTAATTCTTGGGATGAGATGAATTTTTCAGAATTTTATCAATTTTCTAACTAAAAATCGAATCATTCCTAACTAACAATCTAGTTCAGATTTGTGACGAGTTTAGAAACATGGAAAAACATAATTAGGTGCAATATCTAGGGACGGCATGGCTATTTCTAATGATCTAGAAGCAGAAATGAATTGTCTCTGAAAATAGTGAAATCTTATCCCTTAATATCTGAAATTGCTTTTAAAATAGTTTTGGACTGCTTGCACGTGATTCGTGCAACTAAACCTCGTGGACCACCCCAGTTCTAAGGCAGTGGGCATGGCCATGGGTGCGCTCTGTTTGTTTTGCTTCATGCAGCTCTGTGCCAGCAGGCGAATGTCCACATCTACTGCGGTTGTGGAAGAAGGAACTGGTGGTGGCCGTAGCCTTCTCCTTGACGATACTGCTGAGCAGGTGCTTATGATTTAACACGCTTCTATTTTCAGATTTCATGCCGCATGCATAAAGAGGTGCAATGCAGGATGATCCCGTAACCTATGGTCAGTCAATATTCAAGGTCACGAACCTTTCTAAGAGCCTTGGATTTTGTTAATGGTCAATGAGACCTTGATGCGTGTCCTGGTGCGTCTCTTCAGTTTAAAGAAAGCGTCCGGCAATTTGCACAAGAGAACATTGCTCCTCACGCGGCTGCTATCGATCATAACAACAGCTTCCCGAAGGTTGGTGACTTTTAATTTTCTCTTCACGCTTGTATACCGATCATTTGCGTAAATGAAAGATGTCTTCGTTGTTAGATAAGCAATTCCTGCATTGATATCTGAGGAATGATTCTGTTCTTCAGGATGTCAATCTGTGGAAGTTGATGGGCGACTTCAATCTGCATGGTATTACTGTCCCTGGTAAGATTTTACTTTTACTGGTCCTGCGAGCATGTCCTATATACGAATTTCAACAGCTATTCTGATTGCGTGCATATTCTCGATGTCTATTTAAGATCCGGAATAATCTTCAAATACAATTGACAAGCTTCCCTGAGTGTGCAGAGGAATTGGGTGGACTTGGACTAGGATATCTCTATCATTGTATAGCCATGGAAGAAATTAGTCGAGCTTCAGGCTCTGTTGCTCTTTCGTACGGGGCGCACTCTAACCTCTGCATCAATCAACTGGTAAGAACCTCAATGCGTTCTTTTGGGAACAATGATTTCTCTCGAATTGCCGAATCGCTCCTTTGTAATGAATTGTTTTAAGTGACATGTGAGCTTATTGCTTTTGTTTTCTTTTCAGGTTCGGAATGGGACGCAAGCACAGAAAGAGAAGTACTTGCCAAAGGTTAGTCTTCATTCCTTATTTTGCAACGAATGTAGGAGAAGATGATGCTGAGTTTGATGTTGCTATCTGAAGCTGTATCTCTAAAGTTATTAATTTGGGACGTGTGGGCTGGAATGGACATTTCATCGTACTGAAGCTGATCAGTGGAGAGCATATTGGGGCTTTGGCCATGAGTGAACCGAACTGTGAGTTCCTTATTTCCACTTCCATCCCACATCATTATCTTTCTTTAAGGTTATGTTTGATTTACGTGGTATCATTTGTGGGTGACTGGGTGAACGAAGGGTATATATTGTGTGACTGGGAAATGATCACATTTTATTTCCCTGCTTGTAACAATATTGATTATAAGATGGTTGAGGCAGCTGGATCTGATGTCGTGAGTATGAAGTGCCGTGCTGAAAAAACTGAAGGTGGTTATATTTTTAATGGAAACAAGATGTGGTGCACTAACGGCCCCAAAGCGAGCACGCTGGTAATCCTCACTATAACTGTTTTGACTGATGTACTGCTAGGACACTGCACCTCTCTAAATTCTGGGCTTGCATGCGCACATTTTATATCTATCGTGCTTGAAGTCTGTGCTTCAAGTTGATCCAGGTTACTCTGTAACATTCTTGACAAGATCTATTTTTCTGACCAGATAGTTTATGCCAAAACGGATGTGAATGCTGGACCACATGGGATTTCTGCGTTCATCATTGAGAAAGGCATGGAAGGGTGAGTTGTGCTTTTAGAATTATGGATCTGATGTTAATTTAGTCCTCCACAATATGTCTGACTGTACCTTTTGCCTCATCTCTAGAAAGCAATGCGGTTTTCTTACAATTCGGTGCCTCTTGTATTTTCCTAGAACAGATTTAGCACTGCTCAGAAGCTGGACAAGCTTGGAATGCGGGGCAGTGATACGTGAGTCCATTCTCATCTTTCGAATCTATCTGAAGCCCCAGAATTAGTTTCTTTTAATCAAATATTCGCAAGATTTGTTGTCGAAGCATGTTCAGTCTCTAATTAATTTTGTTGTTACTGGCAGGTGCGAGCTTGTGTTTGAAAACTGTTTTGTTTCGAACGACCAGATTCTTGGTCAGGAAGGCAAAGGTTTGTAGACTTTGATCGCCTCACGAAAAGAAAAGAACATTTGGCCCGGCATGACTAAATACCAAAATAATATTTGTTGATTATGGTGAGAATGGATTGGGTGTGCAGGAGTGTACGTAATGATGTCTGGTTTAGACTTGGAGAGGCTAGTGCTTGCAGCCGGACCTTTGGGATTGATGCAAGCCTGCCTGGATACAGTACTGCCTTATGTACATGAGCGACAGCAATTTGGGAAACCTATTGGTGAATTTCAATTGATGCAGGTAGACTTCGATCGGACACTGAATTAATCGCAAACAATGTTGACAGAATGTACTCCTTGACAACATATTGTGTGTTAAAAATTTTAAGCAAGAAAAAGTAAAATTCCATTAAAAAATGGATGACCAAGAACACTATGTATAGGGCAATCACCAAGGTGGAGGGAATCCTAAAAATAAACTAGCAAACAAAGAAGGCAAAGTCTAACAAGGAATGTTTGTTTATTTTCAAAATTTCCAATAAGGAGGAGATTGCCCAATGTAAACACCTATTTAGAAATGGATGAAACATTTGATCAATGGATGAGAAATCCGTAATTACTAATTATGCAAATTTCACATGGTAGGAGGAGATTATAGGAAACGTTGTCAAAAAAATGCTACTTGGTCATGTACGGGTTAAAATACTTCAATTATTGTATATTAAGGGGGAGAGGTATTGTAAGAATCCATTCTGATTTTTCAAAATTCAAAATAGTAAATTTCTAAAAACATGCCCTCAACTCTGATGTTCGCAATTTGCAAATTGTGAAATGTTCGACTCTTAAAAAAAGTTTGCATCAATGTAGGATGATACCTTTTCGTAATGGTAGGTGCCGATGAGAATGGATACATTCTACCTAATTCTAAAAAGGGAGTTTTAAGTGTTTAATAAATGATGTTGATTTCTCAAAGGAGGTTGGAGTTCTTTCTCTCTTTACATGAATGATGTGTTTCATCAAAAGTTCAAGCCCTTTCGAAATTCCACTGCAAGTTCTAGTTTGCATTGGATTAACTTAGGGTACTCCAAAACCACCTCCTTTTTGCTTTAGTGCCTAGTTGCTAGTAGTAGACTAGTCATATTTTCATTGATTTTCTTGGTGGTAAGGGAAAGGAAATGGCTCTAATACACACAAAAATGTAGCATTTGGATACCGGATGCAAAAGTTATATGATGTGGTTATTGTTCGTTTTAGTGGTTGCGTTTTTTTATTGGTTTGCTTGAGGCCTTGTCTATACTTTCTCTGCTGCCAATCTTTTTGGAGGTGTATTTGGTTCACCTCCGCACCTTGTGCATTGATAATTTGCGTTCTGAGGTTTGAAGTTACTGCAGTCCCACCTCATAAGATAACGTTGAGTGTAAGAATGTTAAAAATGTCATATATTAATCGTCATACAATCTTGGTGCGTATGTCAATGTGCAGGGTAAGCTAGCAGACATGTACACGAAAATGCAGGCCTCAAGGTAAGAAAGAACTCCTGAATGTTACATCACGTCCACCACAAACACGGTGATATTCTGTGTATGATTGTTTTAATTGTAGGACCAGAGGCGCAATCACTTCCAGTTTATTATACTAGAGTATAGTGATTGTATCGTGCTAGATAGTGCTTTTCGTTTTGTGTTGGTACTGCAAACTTTACTTATAATGCATCAACTTCGCAATTAAATAATCCACATAAAACATCTTAACTAGTGTACTATTCGTGGCGCATTAATTTAATTAGCTTACTCCTTGTGGATGTGGGCAGGGCTTTTGTTTACTCCGTTGCCCGAATGTGTGACGCTGGCCACGCCGATAGGAAGGTAGTTACACTATATTATGTTCGAATTGAATAAATGATCTGAGGATCTGATAGGTTTTTTCTTTTCTCATTCTTTCTTGTTTGATAATGCCGAATTCTGCTTTTCTGCAACATAATCTTGATGCCTTAAGAAACTTGTTTACTTCAATATGAATGATTGGTGTTCTCTTCGTTTTCTAGGACACTGCGGCAGTGATACTTTTTGCAGCTGAGAATGCCACCCAGATGGCGCTCCAGGTACTTCTTCTCTACCTATTCTTCTCAATCCCAATGACCAACAGCCTTCCCACCAATTTTCCACTTCACTGTTTATTTCAATTACTATGAGACGCCCTATTTGTTTTGAATCGCATTTTTCTCCTGGATTATAAATTATAATAAGTAATTTAATGACTTCATGACAAAGAAGGCAGTCTTTTCTTCTCCTAGTAGTCGCTAAAAATAGAAATATAACATATTCTAGTAGAAAAATGCAAAATATAGACCTGAGCGTCTTTCAGCATTTTTAAATAAAAGGTATTCTAAAAATCCTAGCTGATAGCAATGCCATTTAAAGCAGTTTCTATCCTAAACATTGCCAGTTTTAATATGGCCAGGTTTTCTAGCCTCTTGAGGTGGTTTTCTACTATCTAGAGTTCGTATATTTTGGTTTATTTTGGTGTTGGGTATAGTAAACGATTGCTAAGTGATGGTTTGTCGTGGTGGCTCCAGGCAATTCAGTGTTTGGGGGGAAATGGTTACGTGAACGAGTATCCCACTGGTCGTCTTCTTCGGGATGCAAAGCTATATGAGATTGGAGCAGGTACTAGTGAAATTCGGCGCATGCTAATTGGTCGTGAGCTCTTTAAGGAGGGTTGATCAGTAAAAGTTCTACTCTTTTATCGCTCCAAAATTGAAGTTGATATGTTGTACATTGGATTACAACATGTACAGATATTGATTCAAAATCCTGAACTTATAACTTTTGGGTAATTCGTTAGTCCAGTTTTTGAGTAGAGAACTCCAGAATTATTGGTTTCGCACAATAGACGTGAAGAGTATCTCTGCTTGTGAAACAGCTACCATTGTTACCCAGCAAAGGAATGTGCAGACATTTTGCTGAATGTTAAATTCTGTCAACGAAACGTTTGGCAGGCAACACAACATACCTTTAATCATTTTGTGAATCGGTATGGCAGTGAGAGACAAGAAAAGTATAACCGAGAGGCTCTGTCAGTCTGTCCCAAAAGTTGTTTTGATAGTAGTGAATGGCAATGAATGTTAAAAAATAATGAAACTTTAACATTAGATGAACACACAAATATAATTATTGGAATATTCTATGAGTTGATGAAAATAAATTTAATTGAGTCAAAATTACTTTTTGAAGTTTTGCTACCAAATTTTTGTTGCTAAAAAGGAAATAAATTTGAAAGTGTGCTCAAATTTAAATAAATAAATAAATTGAAGAACATTAATCTATAGAAATTGAAGTATACAAGTGACAATAAATTGTTCCAATTGTTTATTGATGTCAATTTATTTCTTTAATTAAATTTTCTAATTGAAGTAAGATTTGGGTTTTCTAGAGGATATAACTTTTGGAGATTCTAAATAGTAGTTATGCAATTATGTGCACTACACAATCACAAAGTCCAATTAGTGCCAATGACCAATTGATGGGCATTTACTCTATAATCATTGACAATAATAGGTCATTTTCCTTGATTTTTTGGCTAGGTCTCTTCATCATATATGAAAATGAATTTTTTAATTTTCACATCTACTCTAAACTCTCCATCAATGATCCTTCATTCTTTGAACTAATGAACAAAAATGGAATATCAACAAGAGCTTGAAACACCAATAATTCTCCATGGGTTTCATCAATCTAAATTCTTTATTGCCATAATGAAAATCCATAATTTCCAAATCCACACACATTTGTTCAATGTTCTAAATTTATTTGGTTCTTCATATTCCTTGCAATATTTATAAAGCAACAATAAAATTTCATTTTAACTTTTATTATCTAAAGTTTATTTTGCTATATTATCTTTAACTTCAACTTATATTATTTGTCCCTTTATTTTCAGTATTTGAGACTATTGTATTTTCTTGGACAATAGGAGGATTTCTTGGATAGGCAATGACCTCAATAGATCCAAATCTAAATTACATCATTTAACCTTTTTAGAACTTTCTATATTTCCAAGTCTATTTTTTTGTTGATTGTATACTCCTAACTCTCAAATCCATTGATGGGAAACCTAATTTAATGGCTAGTAGAAAGAGTGAACCACTAAACATCTTTTTAGTAAACTTAGACTATTTGAAGAAATTTCAAACTTCATAGTAAGATTGATCACAAGAAAGTAAGGCATTTATGAAGCAATTTATGGAAAGACATTTCTCATGATTCACATTGAGGCCTACTTAATAACATTATTCTCAAAGACATTAAGGTCCTCTTAAAGAATATAGGGAGGATTATTCTAAAATTCTTGTCATGTGATTTTTGGATTTTAGTAATAGGGAGATGCGCAATGGGGAGATACATGACAATGGAATAGGTCAATTATGAAACCTCTTTATCCATGTCACTCATTGAAATTGTTGAAAGGTTGCAAATGATATGTTTTGCATAGAGACAAAAAGGCAACTGGGATTTCTTTAGATTTCATCTAGAAGGCAAAAATTATTCACTAATATGAAAAAAATTACTAGTGAGAATCTACACACCTTCATTATAAAGCAAGGTTGTCTTGTTGAATACATTTTGGTCCATGTTTGTCTTGTAGGATGTTGTTTGTCAAACAGTGTCTTGTTAGATGTGCTTGTAGAATATTTTCAAATATTCTTCAATAATTTCATATATTCTTAGTATATTCTAAGCATCTGACTACTATATCATTTTATTTTAGAATAAATTGGTCAATATAACAATATTTGTGGTCATACTCATTTGTTTGAAACACAATCATGCCTTAACTCCTTAAGGACTAGGAGATAATCTAGATTTTCAAAATTGTAAAGATGTATTATTTATAAAATGAAATTTAAAATAATAATTTAATGTCACGACTCTCAAACAATAGTTTTAAAATACAATTCATAAATCATATTCATACAATTAGATCAACTGGTACACAATCCAATATTTTACAATAAAAATTGAAGCCAAAAATTGAAAACTCTTTCTAAAATCAATTGTAGATTGAATAAATTTGTGATTTTCAGAAGAAATTATTTTCTCTTTCAAGTTCAAAATGTTAAGTACTAATCATAGTGATTTTTGAAGATTTTCATTTTATTTTTTTATTCAAGTCATTTTTGAAGGGGTCATTTTCTAAACCAAAAAAAGTCACTCAATTTCTGAGGCCTAAACCTTCTACAAACCTTTGAACTGTAGCCATATTTGCAAAGCAAAGTCTTTCAAATCTATACCGTACAAATGTTAAAAGAACTAACACACTAAGCTTCAAAAAAGATCAATGCATGAAAAAAAATGCATTTTTATGTGCTCAGGACATGTTTGCATTCATCCATTGTTCAAAAATTTTAAAAGCCTGCTCCTTTAGGGGTTTAAAAACAACCATTCCTGCATGAAGTTATATCTTCAAGTCAGTCTTCATGACAAAAACATTTTCTACGTGCACATGGGCTGTTAACCCAGGAACGCCGAAAACGCCATTCCGTGGCGTTTGGATGACAGTTCAGCAACCTGGATGAGAAAATAAATCGATTTTTCATCTGATTTTTTTGTGAGCATGTGGGTAGCCGGCTTGTGAAGACCAAGGAGTCGAAAATGCGGCAAAGAAGCAGTTTGTCTCAAGCTGAGATTATTCACAGCAAAAAAAACGGTATGGTATGCTTGTTATTTGTGGGCAGACTATGTGACCGAATGCACTGTGCTAGTTGACCAGAATAAGAAGAGCAACAGACTGATACTGAAATGTTGTCAACAATTTTCTTAATAGGAAGCTACGGGCAAGCTGCGAAGTGAAGGTGTGGGCACTCGAAGACCCCCATAATGGGTGGTGCGTGGCAAGATCCGTTGTCTTCAAACCAGGAGGTGCCCGAAGGGAGGGCCGAGTTAGCTGGGCATGTCGACAATTCCAGGTCGGGCCACCCTTTTGTCACTGCCCCTACAGTGCACGGACGATGGAGGGATGAAGACCGACGTGACCTTCAGAAAGACAGTGATTTACTGCTAATTCCGTTGTGCGACTTGGTGTCCAAGTTGTTTTAGTAATAGGAACGCCTTCACAAAGCACCTGATTGCATCGTTGTTGCTCTTTCATTTCAGCAAGCAGGCGGAATGAAGGAAGAATAGGAGATTTCAATGTAATAGGTACTGTTTTGTTTTTTCCACTTCACTTTTGCAAATGAAATGCAAGGTGTGCACTGTGAAGATTCTTCACCAACTGCTCGATCTTGTTGCATGCGCTAAGTGCATTGTTGTTGAAAATTCGAAATCCATCATCAGAAGTTCCGTGCCAATCCATGTGCACTTCTTTTGGTGATTCTTAAGCAGCTGCCCTTCTCGAGAAAAAAACACACCTTGTCTTAAATCATGTCAAGAATTTCTGAGCCTTCTTAATTTTCCTTGCATCTCATGCTTTTCGGGATCCTCTTAGTTCTGATCTCAGAGCCCGAGAATGCCTGTATGCCATTGTCGCAAACATGCGTCCAGATATTCGATTGAATGTCACCGCGCGGTTTTAGGTCCGCTTCCCACTTCTCCTTCATGGTCACCAGTCCGTCATTTCAGGGTTAAACACTGTCTTCTGCGTTGACCCTGACCAGCGAGCGGGGACCGAAGTATGTGAAAGTGAAGGCATAAGCAAATAGCAAGGGCCATTTTAACTTACTCACATTCAACTAGAAATCAACGCCACTTGCAGAAACTTTCTCAACCTAAAACCGAGTGTAACTTAGTCCTTGGCAATTAAATTCTGTTTCATTTGTTTAAATTTATTTATTTTAATTTTAAATCGAGCATAAAAGTCCAGCTTATTAAATAGAAAAAATGCATCACGGACCTCATAAAATCATACTCCGTTCACACCAAAGAATTCCATCCTTGACATGTAATCTTGTGTTAACTTAGAGACGGTATCCATAACAAGGAGTGCTAGATTTTCAAATGGGGGGATGCACATTGTGAAACATTTTTCGGTAAATTTTTCTTGAAAGGTAAGGAAAAAGTGGATCATAGATTGGAATTTTGGGGGTGTCTGATAGCATACTAATTTTGAAATAGTAGACATGAGTACGTAATTCTTTGTGATATGTATACTTATGCGTATATACAAGGACAAAGAGGAGTGTTTGATTTTCAAAGGGGTTGCACATCTCAAAACCTTTTTTTGGTAAATTTTTCTCGAAAGGTAAGAAGTAAGTGCATCATTGGAATTTTGAGGGCCTCTGATAGCATTCTAACCTTGAAATAGTGGTCATGAGTACATAATTCTTTGGGGTATATATTCTTGTGTCATAATGAAGAGTGTGTGATTTTCAAAAAGGGGGGGGGGACACATTTCAAAACACTGTTTAGTAAGTTTGTTTCAAAAGGCAAGAGGGAAGTGCATCATTGGAATTTGGAAGCCTCTGATAGCATTCTAATCTTGAAATAGTGGTCATGAGTACATAATTCTTTGGGATATATATTCTTGTGTCATAATGAAGAGTGTGTGATTTAAAAAAAGGGGGGGGGACACATCTCAAAACATTGTTTAGTAAGTTTGTCTCAAAAGGCAAGAGGGAAGTGCATCATTGGAATTTGGAGGCCACTTATAGCTTTATAATCTTGAAATAGTGGTCATGAGTACATAATTCTTTGGGGTATATATTCTTGTGTCATAATGAGGAGTGCATGATTTTCAAAAGGGAGAGGGGGGGGGGGGGGGGAAACACATCTCAAAACACTTTTTAGTAATTTTTCCTCAAAAGGCAAGAGGGAAGAGCACCATTAGAATTTGTGGGTCTTTGAACGCATTATAATCTTGAAATAGTGATCATGATACATATTCTTGAGTCACAAGATACCTTTAGAGTAGTGGTGACTTTGGAACACTTCACCTCATACACTCTTTCAATAATGGAACATAAATACAATTTATTGAACATGAAAGCTAGTTTTTTTTTTCTACACTATTATTCTTTATATATGGAAAAAGCAGTTGCACCACAAGAAACTTTTGCCTCTATATATAGCATTGGCTCAATATACAAGTAAGATTCTACTCAAATGTCCTCACATGTAGCTTTTATTAGTGCAAAGCCTCTTTCCGTTTAGTTTAGAGGCTATAAAGGTGAAGCTCCAATTCAATTGTTGTCAATGATTTTTGACATTAATCCTTTAGTACCTAAATCCTTTTTTGAACTTTAGCACATTATTACTTATGTCTTTGTACAAATATTTTATTCATCTCAATTACATCAAATTGGTTATAAAGGTTGGGTGTCTTTTAAAGATACAAGCATCACTTGGAATGAATGAGAAGTTATTTAGGCAAAACATCACCCCTAAAGCACTCTATTCATAATTCTAAATATGGACTTTAGAGTGCTTAGGGATTGAAAGGAGAATAATATGCATGGGAGGGAAAAAAAATACAAATTATTTGAAGTTCAAGAATATTATGAAAGCTTCTTGTTTCTATAGAACTTTAACCAACTGAATTATTTGTTAGAAGCTTTGTACCTACAAAACTTGCTTGCTTGTCAAATAAGGTCCTAATCAAACATCTCTACATATAGCTCTATACTTATCAATGCAAAACCCACTTCCCTTTGGTGTAGAGTTAATAAAATGAAATAATATCATAGAAGGAAAGATCAATCATCTCATGCAATCATACAAAAAATACATTATTTATTTATTTAATACTACAACATTGCAAAGAAAAAAAAGTGTTCAATGAATGACTTTCAAGGTTCTTTCTAGAAACAAAGAATGCAATTATTCATCCACTACTCCAATCATTTTTTGGTTGATTGCCACATCTCACTAATAAGGTAAATATACCCATTGTCATCCCTTTGGTCATTGCATACATTAAGATTGATTGGTTTCACATTTTTTTTATTGCACTAGAATGACAAATCAGAGAGTTTTGTTCACATCAACTCATTTTTCTATAAAACAAACAAACAAACCATACATTATAAGTGGTCAAAGCAAAACCATACAACTTTCCATTGTTGTCTGTAGGAGGGACTCTTTTTGTTCATTTGGATTCTTCAATTTCTGATGTGATTCTTTGAACTCCCTACGCGGTTGCAATTGGTAACCCAAAGTGTCCCTTCAAATTGTGGAATAGTAAAAGAACCTTCACCCATGTGTCCAAACTCCATGGAGGTGCTCTTAAAGTTATAAAAACAATGACTACTCAACCCAATTCTCCCCCTTTCAATCCCAATCCCACTCTAAAGTTGTCTAATCTGAATCCATTACACTTTTCACCACATTAGAATGCAAGCGGCCGCAATTGGGTTGGGGCCATCTTAGATATACTTACCTTCGTACCATTGTATATCCAAGCAGTGGTCCTCCCCACGCTAGGAAGGTATTATGCTTTGCTAGATACTTGGGAGAGACTTCTCATTTAATTCAAGGATTGAGTTTCCTGAGGAGCCATATTAGACCATTTTGTTCACTGTCGGGGACTCCTTTTCAAGGATGCAAAAGAACCCCGTGCCTCAATTGTAAACAATGTTATGTTAAGTCTTATCCTTTCGTGTGGCTAACAGATAACAAAGTATTTTCAACACATGTCATTTGTGTCAAAAACAAGAAAACAGAATAAAGTGACATGATGGAGTCAAGCATTTTCCACTCGAAGGTGACCGTGTGGCATTCACTGTACACAGCACACTGTCTTGGGATAAGTTAAAGCGCACATAACCCAAAGCTCTGACCACTTCATGACAGACTTTTTCCTTATTCTGAATTTTCAAAATCAAGTCTCTTTGGAAAGATTGGTATGGAATAAGAACTTTGACATTCAGGTAGAACTGTTCCCACTTGGCTGTAGGTAAGCTTAGGGCCTCCTTACATGTATTGGTCATCGGGGAACTTTCACAGCGGGTGCTACAGTGAAAAATAGACATTGCACTTTCATGTGGACCCGGTGGGTGGGGATGGAGACAATAAAAAGTTTCCACGTATTAGATTCCCTCGTCTCCACCAAGTCTCCACCAATGAGGTTGTCCACCGGTATCGATGAAACTTCATCTCCTCCTTTCCCGCTTGCCCATCCCGGCAAGACCATCGGTGGAGCCACTTTTGTCTTCTTGCTTGAATTAGAGGAAAGTTTGCCCACCGGGTGAGCATGTAAACTGGCCCTTAATCTGCTCTTCAAGCAACCATTTAAGAGTTGATTGCCTTTTGGGGGAAGCTAAATTCCTTAAAACTTCTTAAAATAATTTTCCGTAAATTTTCACAGGAAGAGAAATGGAACTGGCATCTAACCCAAGCGGTTTCATATCTTTTGGACCTTTGTGGAATTAGTTACAATTTTTTGAAGTTGAAACGCAAGGGTCACTAAAAGCAACCATCTCCTGAAATGTACACTATCGGTACATTGAAGAAAGAAAAATGTCCCCCTACGTCATGATCACTTTTAGAGTAGGGGTGCTTTTAGAGCACACTACTCTAGCTAAGAACCCCAACTTCAGTTTAAGAGTGCATAAGTGGGAAAAAATCTAGAAGTTCAGTTCACATTTAGGCTTGGCACGGAAGCCATGTTAGTGTGATTAAATAGTTCTTAGTTCCAGATGTGTTCCCATTCAAGGGGCGTATCTCAACTTCATCCAATGTTAATGGTTGAAGCAGCCTACGTAGTAATTAAAAAGAGCACCCAATCAACTCTGAAATCCACATTTATGAAAGATTCACTAGTTTCAGTTGATAACTAGTTTGGCCTTGGTGGGCCACCAGCACTTGTTCATTTAATGGCCATAATATTGTTGCTACATACCCTGCCACATAAGGTGCCACCTAGGTTTGGCATTTCCTAAGATACATAGGAGAGAATGCCCTTCTTTTTACTTGTCCTTTACAACTGTAACACAACCCCCAAAATACCAAACGGGAATACACCAAGTGGGAATACACCCAGCATACAGATTTGATATCTAGGTACTTTCAATTGGAGAAGCTCTTTGTCAGCTCCTATATTTTCCAGAGATAGAAAAGTTTGAGAGAAACCATTTGCAAAAAGAATAAAGACATTCTATCAAAAAGTGAATTTTCTATGATTTTTCAAAAGTGAAATGTTAACCCTTAAATGATGAGTTGTTCATTGTGGAAATCAACTATTTTGGAACTGTGTGAATTGTTGCCTTAACCCCTAAAGGACCAAGGCCTTTTTTCTATCAAAAAACACTCAAAACTACCATTTCTATAGCAAAGAGTAAAAAAAATTGAAAATTGTTTTTTTTCCACATCCAATCATAGGATCTTATACCTTATTATTATGAAACTGTGTGGGAAAAATTTCAAAAAATTTCATTGCACATATTGCAAGATATCTGCGTTTAAAGTGAAAAAAACAAGTTTTTCAATACATTGCGAGGCAAGATTATTTGATTTTGAACCTTCTTAACTTAAACTTTTGCGCTACAAAGTTTTGAGCTTTAAATTTGTATGGTAAAGAATTGAATTGAGGGTCTAGAAGAAAAATAAATAAATAAATAAAATAATTATTTAAAAAATTGTTAAGTAAAAGTAGGTATGAGATAGAAGGAAAATCTAAATTGTTAATATCTCTAAGATGGAATTAAATGCACTAATCCCAATGGTGAGATTTTTCTAAAAAGCAAACTAAAACATGTGGAACTTTTTTTTTTGAAAAATTGTCAAAATTGCATTTAGAAATGAATCTTAGAAGTTATTTTTTTAAGAAGATGCTCTAATTGCTCGTAAAACAAGATTGTCCATAACTTTCTCATAACAAATCCAAATGGAATGAATAAAAGCTTTCCATGTAGACACAAACTATAATCTAAGAGAAAAATAAATTAAAAAATTTTAATTCAAATTTTTGAATTCTTTTTTATTACCCCCCCTCCCCCCATTTTCCTTGTTTTTAGCTTATTTGGGTATAACTTTTGTTCCCAGGCATTGATTGTTCAAAAAAAAATTCAAAAAATCCAGACAAAAATTGAGACCATAGGTACCTACCCAAAATCCCACTTGTCCTCCAAAGGGACAAATGGTCCTTTAGGGGTTAAAAAATGCAAAAGTATTCATTGGAAGTCAAACTACTGTAGAAGCCATTCCCTTTCCAAATGCATTGCCATTATGATAAAAGGTTGATAAAATTGTAGTAATAAGTAGGTCACTAACATAAACAAGAGGGTTGCCTAGGTGGTGGAATTGAGTGGATGGCAGTAATGGGCAGTTCTACCTTACTACAATATTAACTATAGTCCAAAAATAACTGTTGGATTTTTGCCATAATCTTACCTAATTTAAGCACTAGCTTTTTTTTTTATACAAATAAAGGCAGGCACTAGCTCTTTTAACCCCTAAAATGTCCAAGGCTTTTTTGGGTTTAAGAACATCATTACTTTTGAAGTCTTATAGGTCTAAATGTCCCTAAGGTATAGAGATCTCAACCGTACAATCTTGTAGTGTACGTGCTGTAGATGACATGATTCAAATTTGGAGTCATGTGGTCATGTAGATTACAGATTATAATGTTTTAGTATTGAAAGGGGATGCTGAAATTTTCCTAGCAACATGTTGGAGGTGAAATTTGGTTTCTAAACCTACTCATATGAAAAAACTTTAAACTTCAAAGTGCTTCAAAACCATCATACAAATACATTGGTGAAAGGAAATGTCATTCAATTGACTCGTTGTGTCTACAAAATGGCTTTGAAATGTCAAAAAATAGCAAAAGAAAGTTGTAAAAAACACATCTACAACTAAAACTCTTTTTACTAAAATGCTTCTTAGACACTCATAACTTCTTGGATTGATATGAAATTTTAATCACATAAACTAAATTACCATAACTTCCTAGTAGCTTAGGCAACTTTCTGCCTAATAATTGATTAAAGTGCAAAAAATAGTTAGGCAATCCCAAAAGTAATATATTAAAATTGGTCAATTTTAAAACAAAATTAATAAAATAAGTTAAGTATTCATCTAATTTGTTCTTACAATTTTTTGATGGTTGTTGCTATTTTTATTTAATGTAAATATTCTAAACCCTTGCCTTGACCTCCAAACCCTAAATTCTTTACCTTGTATATCAGGGTTTTATTGAGTATTAGGGTTTGTTGCATGTGAGAGATATGTTTTATTTGTGGGAGATTGTGCATTGAAACAATCAAAATGGTGAGACAAAAAACTTGGTAATGTATGTTTACATTTAATATAAAGAATAGATGCAAGATTATGTGGAGCGAGTTGAATTTCTATAAATTAGGCAATATATTAATATTTTTTTTTATTGAAAAAACTAGGTCAGTAATTTTCCAAAAATTTATGCACCCTTTTGATTCTTTATTTTTTGACCAAATTGCTAGGAAGCTATAATAGTATGCACAACTTTCCAAAAAGAAAGTTTTTGTCATATACATTGTATGAAGTAGGAACATGCTATTGAAGTTCACTGTAATCCAAAAATGTTTGTATTTTGAACTTTGAAAACAAACATTAGATGAAGGAGATACAAGCCCCCAAAGTTGCAGCCATCTAAATGCAATTTGGTAAACTCAAATTGAACCTGTGAACTTCGAATGGCTTCCAAAAAATTAGTATATCTTGGATTGATCTGAAAAGTTTACCACACAAACTAGAAAAGAGAATGTAGATTTCCCAACAAGGTTTTATTAAATTTGAACATTGGATGCAAAAGTTATAGCAATTCGAATTGGACTTCCAAACTATGTAGGGACCCTTTTGGTCCTGTAGGGTGCTTAGGGGTTCACTAAGAAAATTTCTTGAAAAAATAAATAAAATCATCAGATCCTTTTCAAAATAATACTTGATTTGCCAATATTCAAATAGAAACTACTACCAATAAATAATTATATGGATGAATGCACACATGAAGACGATTCTATCCATTATTCCTTACATGCATACATTCTCTGGTGCAAGTCATTTTAACAACAACAAAATGGTTGATTGCTACAACTAGAATTGGTAAAAAAATCACATGAAATAGATTGAAGCATATTTATATCTGGATTTTGGAAGACCAGAATAGATCTTGTTACAAACAAGCTAAAGGAAAAAAAAATGTCTTTAATCATCATATGTGATTTTCAATGCATTTTGAATGATAGAAATTACAAGTTTGAGCCCTTTTTAGAGAACCCATTTATATATTGGTATTGAAAAGATTTGTTGACCATGGCTAAGTAGCCTCATTAATCTCTATTTGTAAATACTTTGTCTCCCAAAATGCCATGAAAGACAAAGACTATTGCTTTAGAGTTGGATGAACAAGCTAAGATGAGCCTCTATCGTTAGTGAATAAGACATGGTTGCTATTATGTGGGCCTAGGATCTCAAGCCCATGAGTATAGAAGCCTAAACTCTTATGTTATAGGCACCTTTTATAGTTATAGGATGTTTATATTATAGGTGTCTATGTTGTAGGTACCTATGTTATAAGTGTAAATGACCTATTCGGATTTAAGTTTTTGTTATTTTTGGTGTTATTTTTGTGTATTTTTGCATGATTTGGGTTATGTTTTGTGTAAATGATGTTCCAAATGGGTGATTTTGTATGTTTAATAAACCAATTTGGTAAGTCATTTTTGTGTGTTTAATTCCAAATTGGAGCAGTCAAGCGTCAGCCGCTGAATTGATGGTGGAGTCAACCTAGTCGGAAGTCGGAGTCTGGTTGTCAAAGCAGGGTGTGATTCCAATTTGGAATGTTATGTGTGTTATTCCTAATCGGAACTGTCTTGGTGTTACCTAATTGGACTTGCGGTTGTGTTCCGATTTGGTCTGCAGTGAACAGTTAGGGTTGAAGTTTTGTATTGTGTGCAGTAAATGCCAAATTGGGAAGTTCGTGTTTATGGTTTTAATGCAATTATATTTTGAGGTTCCTAATTGGCAGTTTTTGGGTTTTGAAGTGACGTCCAAGTTGGTTAGGGAACTGCCTGGCTTGAGGTTTTAAAGCTGAGCTTTCCAAATTTGAAGCTACCCAATGTCGAGTGAGTCCGTTGTGAGTTCCAATCCAAGTTGGCTGTGTATTTCTGTGTTTGTGTGTGTTTTATGCTTGATGTGTGTGTTTGTATCAAGTCAAATTTGAGCTTGTGTGTTTCTTAGTTGGGAAAAGTGTCTACAATGATGCATGTATGAGTCCTATTTGGGAGTTATGAATAAAGGATGTCCAAGTGATTCTCGTGGAGAGAAGAGGAAGAAGATCCTAATTGGAGTTTTAATGCTGAAATTAAAGTATATCATTTGAGAACAATTGATTTCCAAATTGGAAAGTATGCTGAGTGAATTAGTGTAGGTGAAACTGTAAACATGAGATTTAAAAGTATTTCCAAGTTATAGAAGATGTTTCCAGCTTGAAGAACAAATGGTAGAATGAGGGACAGTGGATTGTAGAATCTTGGGTCCAAGTTGGAGAGTTTTTGATGAGAACCAGTTGTGATAGAAAAGATATAAAGTGTAAACGGTGATTTATTCACCAACTCGGATTAATGAAATGAAAATTTATATCCAGTTGGTGTGGTGGGTGATTGAAATCCTATGTTTGATTGTGATGTGAGTCAATTTGGGATTTTTGTAGTGAATCCAAATTGGTTTGTATGTGTTTCCGTGTCATGTGTAAGACAAATGAAATGTGGAGTGATTATGCTTTTTGAGCTGGTACAACAACGCCTAATAAGATGAAGATGATGGCGTTGTAGTCTTTGAGTTCCGATTCGATCTGAGAAGTTCTTGTTACTATACCGAATTGACAGTCGAGGTGTTGTCAAGTCAGCTGGTTCCGATTTGGTTGAATGTTGTATGGAATGCCTTTAGTCCAATTCGGGTTTTAATGATTGATGCCTGAATACTAAATTGAAAAGAATCCAATTTGGTATTTTGAGAGTATGCAATTGGTCTAAATTGAGAAGTATTTCATGAGTGATTGAGGAAGAGGAAACATAGAAATGGAAAGTAAGAAAATACCCAAGTTGGGTAGAAAAGATTGTAAGTTTTGTAATTGTCAGAATTTTGAGAGATCAAGTTGTGAAGTTGTGAAGCAAAATTCCCAGTTGGTTGGTGAAAATGTAAATGCTGGGAAGATGGGAGACAAGATAAATCAAGTTAGTGAGTATTCCCTAGTTGAACGTAAAAAGTAGCAAATTGGAGAAGAAGCAGTGAGTATGCAAGTCCAATTCGGATGTAACTAGACATTCTGGTTAGTCAAGTCGGTGGTTGAAGAGCAACTGCAAAAGAAAGGACGATTTGGAGAAAGTCCGAAAGCTGAATTGAAAGAGAAGATGCTGAATCCAATTTGGGCAGATAAGCTTAATTATCAATAAATAATAAATTAGAAACAAATGATAATAAATGAGAAAAGATTAAATAATTCTTTTAGTAATTAGAGAATGAATGTAGGATCAATTGTCTTTTCTTGGTGTTTGTTTAGGTCAATTAGGTACATTTAGAAACAATCCTATTAGAATTACCTCCCTTGGAACGAACATAACTATTTGTTGGGTAAATCCAATTAGGTTCCAACTCCATCTACAATAAGTACCTTCTATAGCTATAGGATATTTTTATTATAGGTGCCTAATTATATTATAGGTGTCTATGTTGTAGGTACCTACGTTATAAGCACTTTCCATGGTTATACCATGTGTATATTATAAATGCCTAATTATATTATAGGTGTCTATGTTATATTATAGGCACCTTCCATGGTTATACCATGTGTATATTATAAATGCCTAATTATATTATAGGTGTCTATGTTATATTATAGGCACCTTCCATGGTTATAAGATGTTTATATTATAAGTATGTAACTTATAGACATCTTCAATAGTTGTAGAGTACCTATATACCTAGGCTCAAGGCTCATAGGCTTACATTTCTAAGGCTTACATACTAGCACCATTGGTGAATAAGATTGGATAGTGGAAAGATTAGGAATAAGTTTGTTGTATGCTTGTGTTGGGCCAAAATGAACTCGATTGAGGATGTTCTATGGTAGGCCCCTAATTCAATTGTGACCCTACGATTGGGGCCTAATTAGACCCTATTCCATCATGATAGAGTGAAAACTATAAAGAGTTTGCATTATGACAATTTTAGTGTGAAATTGGGGTGGAAAGTTCAAAAATTGGATTGAAAAGTCACAATTTTATGACTTCAATGAATGCCATCATGTTGTTTCTACACTTGACAAAAGGTCCATTCAAAATCGTGAGGGATACTGTTCTAGATGCTTTTGAATTACTAGCAACTATAATGAGAGTTAAAAGAGCGATTCACATTAAAATCATCCCTAGCCCCTTAAAGACAACAATGGAAAGATGATTGTTTTTGCTTTGACTACCTATAGTGAGTCATTTTTTCTTCAAAAATGAGTTGACCAAACTAGACATAAAAAATTATTTAATTTGTTGTTCTATTGCCAAAAAACAATGTGAACCTAATCATTCTAAATTCTTTAATTTGTTATTCTAAAACCAATTGTGGATCCAATATCATTAAAATGTACTAATTACATTTATTATAGAAGGCCAATCTAAGATTTCTCATTGTTGGAGTGCCCTAAAACCCCAAAAAATTGAACATTCCTAGCATAGACTTTCAAGCACCTAAAATTGGAGAAATCTTGGTTGAAATACATTTAAAAAAAAATTCAAAGTTCTACATAGAAATTTTCACTAGTTGCAAGAGGGGAATTAGAAATTTTGACCATTTGATTTTTTTAAAAAAGGAGGCACATTCCCAACTACCAGAAAATTGTTTTTACACCCATGGCCTTTTTTTTTGTCAATTTTTTTTTTCAAAATTGCCATTTCTATTGCAAAGAGAAAAAAATTGTGAAAATTGAATTTTCTTTTTTACATATCTAACCAAAGGATCTTGTATTAAACTAATGTAAAAATATGTGGAAGAAATTTTTGAAACTTTGGCCTCAACTTTGTCTGGATATATTGCAAGATATTTGTGTTGAAAGTGAAGAAAACAAGTTCTTTGTACCTTGCATGACTAGATTATTTGACTTTGAACCTTCAAAATTAATTTTTTTTGCACTAAGGTGTTTCAATTTCAATTTTATTTATAAAGTAGAATTGAATTGAGAGCTTGGGAAATCAAATCAAATCACTTAATTTCTATCTTTTAAAAAATTACTAAAAGGAAGTAGGCACAAGATAGGAAGAAAAAATAAAATTTTAATTTCTTTAAGATGGATTGAAACACACTTATTCCAAAGGTAAGAATGTTTTAGCAAACAAACTAAATCTTATGGGATTCTTTCTGAAAGATTGTGAAAATTGAGTTCAAAAATGAATCTATACTTTATTTTCTCAAGAAGATTCTATCATTGTTTGGAAAACAAGATGGTCTATAACTTTCACTACATTAATTCAAATGATATGATTCAAAGCTTTCATACACAAAAATGATCTACAAGAAAAAAATTAAAAAAAAAATTAATTTCAAGTTTTTGTAGATTTCTTTTGTTGTTTGACGAGGTGAAAATTATACTTAAGATGGTAAAACTATTTTTACCGGGCACTAATTGAAATAAATATTATATTCTCCAAAAACAAATGTATTTTTCTATCTTTAAAAAAAAGTTTCAAGAGATCACAGTGAAATTTGAGACTACAAGAGCCTGCCCAAAATACATTTTGTCCTCCATTGTAACTTTGGTCCTTCAGGGGTTAATTTTTAATTTGAACTTTTGAGATTTTTGTTTGTTGACAACAAGGCAATGCTACTCCTAACATGTAATTTCTCCCACTACTCCCATCAAAATGAAAGCATTATGAAACTCAACAAATGCAATATGATTCTAGAAAACATGAAATCCAATTCTGATTCTAACCTACCAATCTACAATATAAGAGCATCCACATTGTTGGACAGAATAAGGGACGCCCTAAAAAGTTGTGGACAAGCATTGCAAGAGGTTTTTTGTGAGCTTCAATAGCTTGGTTCCCATCTAGACCCAAAAGACTTTTCCTTAATCAATGGTTCACTAGGCATGCCTTTGAATGCGGGGATGCTAGTATGTGAGCCTAAGAGTGTGAGCCTATGAGCCCGTGAGCCTCCAATTTTTTTTCTTCTATTTAGAAATTATAAATCCATTGGGGACCTATGACTATAGAATTAGATGAAAGGATCTATAGTCTGACTAAACAACAAATGAATATGCTACTAATGATTTTGTACCAAAACATTGAACCATGGGCCTTTATATAAATTTAAAAGATGAAAATGGTCCACCTATTTTATTTTATTTTCTTAACTATGCTTTAAATTTTTTAGAAATATCTTGAATATGAAAAATATAAAATGAACATAGTAGATATATATTATACACCAAATAAATGTATTAACCCTTAATATTCTAAATGACCATTTTGCTAATTGATGCCCCCTTTTTTTAACTATCTTTATTTAAAATTTATTTATTTATTAAATAAAAAACATTTCTAATAAATAGAAGACATGATTAATTCAATGGTAGTAGTTTAATTGAATTCTAAGTTAAATTTCATTTTCTAGAATTTCATAAAGTTCAATGGTGGAGTGTGATTTAAGACTCATGTTTTATTGTTCAATTTGGGCATAGGATGAAGTTTTAGGCATTGAATGAAATTGTTGCCACATCATACAAAGGTAAATTCAATTTGAGAAACAAGACAATAGAAATCAAATATCAAATCATGAAAATAAAGCGATTAATGGCTGGAGGTAGTAAGGTGAAAAATTTCAGCATGCAATATATGGATGCTACTATAGGTGAAAGATAAGATTAGTGGAAAATAATTATTTTGAAGTATGCGGAAAAATAAATAAAATGAAGAGAAGAAATTGTCAAATTCAACAAGAATTAATTGAGCAAAATGTTGTAAAAAACTAAACTTTTTAATACAAGTCGAAATGTTCAAATACCATGTACAATCAAATAAATTCTTGATGAAAATCTAAAGGAAATTTTACAATGATACTTTGTGACGATGGAGGGCAAAAACGTGGTTTTATAATGAAATCCATTGTTCCTTATGAACCTTCAAAGGATATGGGATAATTTGAAGATTGAACTCCTACTAATCTCAACAATTAATATATCCCACATGCATTGCTTCACCCCCTACCATCCAATTTGTATAAAGATCTTATCTTCCTCTATTTCACAAACATCCAAATAGGTGACTCTTGAGGTTTTGTGATGAACATTTTGGATTTTATTCAATATAATGTTGAATTTCTAAAATATTCAACATGAAAGTGCCAACCTTGTCCTTTACTTATGGTAGGATGTAGAAAAAGAATTGTGGTCTTTAAAACCCCAGCCGTTAATGGTGGGGATAACAAGGTCCATACAAGAAGCGAAGTTGGATCCTCTGAAAGCATAGTTGTTAACGGTGCGGGGTAGCAAGGTCCATAAAAAAAACAAAGTTGCATCTCCAAAACCCTCACTATTAACGGCGGGGGGTAGCAAGGTCCATAAAAAAAATTGCATCTCCAACCCCCCCGCCATTAACGACGGGGGGTACATAGCAAGGGCCATAAAAAAATTTTAAAAATTGCATCTCCATATCCCCCCGCCGTTAATGGATCTCCATATCCCCCCGCCGTTAATGCATCTCCATATCCCCTCGCGAAGTTGGATCCTCTAAAAGCACAGTTGTTAACGACAAGGGGTAGCAATGTTCATCGAAGAAATGAAGTTGGATCCTCTAAAAGCGCAACCATTAATGGCAGGGGGTAGCAAGGTTCATCGAAGAAGCGAAGTTTGATCCTCTAAAAGTGCAATCATTAACGGCGGAGAGTAGCAAAGAATATATGAACTACAATGTTTGACTAAATCCTAACATGTATTGCCCTAAATTACAACCCTGAAAATTGCACCCGTTAATGGCTGAGGGTAGCAAGGCACCTTAAAATCTTTGAAATCTAAGCATTTCAAGCTAAATTTCAAGATGCTATTGTAGTTTTGAGGTCATAAATGACTCAATATGCATCCGTTTTTTATATGCTATATATTGTTGGAATCATGCTTCCAAAGTGCACAAAATGATATAAAGTTTCAAAATTTGTCTTTAACAAAAAATTACACATACATTGAACTTTTAGCATGTAGGTGCTATTATTATATTTTTATTTGGTACAAACCCTAACCAGAAGGTTTATAATATTACACTTTGCAATTTTCCATAAACTTGTACTTGTCCTCATTATGGAAATATAAATGAGGCCTCTATTGGAAAACGTGACATGTACATAAACTACAAACACGTTTATTATATCTTTCATTATTTGTGTAAATTTGATTGTAAGATAGACACATTCATCTACGCTCCTACCTTCAGCTTGGATGAAGTTAAGCAAATAATTGTTGTTGCCAGAATCATCAAGACTTGCGAGTATTCAAGTTAGTTGGTAGATAATAGCATGATATGAAGTATATACATAGTATCAATATATTATCTTCAAAATCTCTAAATTCGAGTAAGAAAGTATTATTTTCATATTCCAATATGTATCCTTTGTTGCAATGAAAGAATATTTTATTATGTACACAATGCTTTACATCCTACGATATTTTCACTGCATTTGTTTTCCTCTTATCTTTAGAATTCACTGTAAATTATATGTATTCTCACTTGATCAATCCACCCTCAAATAACCTCTTAGAATGTAATATAAATTTCAAAACATGCAATAGCACTAACTTCCCAAGCTTTTAGATATAAAATCCACGGGCATAGGTCCCATGGTAATAGGTCATTTTTTTTTCTAGACATAGCAATTTTGGTGAAAAAAATCAGTCTTTTAACTTTTTAACCAAAAATATTTACAATTTACATCATATTTTACATTTCTAGTCTCTAGGCTCAAACAATCCCTGCTCATTGCTTTTAGGCTCACGCTCACTCATTCATACTCACACGCTCACATGCTAGCATCATTGCCTTTGAATGCACCCTACCAATAGCTTGACCCAAACCATGTCGCCTTGCCACTCCACCACACCCATATCTTGCCATCACCACCAAAATCCCAACAAAAAATACAATCAATTGCACTCTCCAACCAAAATGACTCCACCTTTGAAGCTCTTTGAACATTTACATGGCCACACCAAGTTCACATGCAGAAGTCTCATTTTGACGAGCCCAGGCTCCCATGAAAGTTTTTCTTAATTTCATTTATTTTAGGTAGTGCAGAAAGTGATAATCATTGGAAGGATGAAGCTATTTACATCCATGGAAGTGGATGAAATTTGCAATCAATGGATGAAATTTCATTTATTCATCGAAAGCAATGTGCATTCATCCATAATAGAGCGATAATATCCTAGATTCGATAACAAATTGGCGTTTTCATCCACTAAAAAGCAAGAATATTTTGCCCAAGATTCCCTACCAAAAAGAAATCGTCGCTTTTCAGGGAAAAAATGCTCAAATAAAAAACCCTGCTCCCTTGTTCTCTTCCCATGTCCTCTTGGTGCCCTCATAGTGGGCATAACCAAGGCACAGCCCATCCCCAGTGGCTTTGCCGTCCCGGTCCCTTACACCGTCCAACAGTGTGGATGCTCTACAGCAATGACCATAATGGGGTCATCCCCGACATATCCCCAAACCGACACTTTACAGTATTGAGAGATTTAAATAAAGCTCAGTGTTCAAAAGCACTGAGCTCCATCCTTTCGTCTGCATTTTGACAAGTGCTATGCATAGCTGCGGGATCCGAGAAACAGAGCACGCGGAAGCAAGACTACACATTCAAGAACTTCTACCAAAGCAACGAATTCTTCGTACAAATTCGTGAAAATTCGTCAAGCATGCTCCGTCATGGAAAATTTGGGTGCTAGTCGTCTCAGCTGGAGCTCCTTCTCAAGTGCATCAACTCCTCCAAGCACTCGTTGATTTAATGCAACAATTCTTCCGGTCATTGCGAATTCCGAGCCATGCCTACAACTAGAAAAAACGACACCAAACCTTTCGCATTTAAGTTCACTGGGATCTTGGCAACCACGCAAAAATTGAAGTGCCTAGCTTTGTTCATCAAGTAGGGCGAGTTTCTGGAGATCGTTGTTTGATTATTCTTGAAGAAGATCGAAAAAGTTTGAGCTCATTTCACGAGTGGTCTGATGTTCGTATGCTATTGATAGAAAAGGCTTTGCGCCAGTCGCGAATTAAAGAGTGTGTTTAGGTGTTGAAGGCTCCAACTCCAGGAACCCAAGAGTTTCAGGGCTTGCTATTGCAGATTGCTACAAGTGGGTGAGAACTGCTGGCAATATTTCCACAACGCGGCGGAGTTCTAGAGCCGGAAGCGGGACGTGGAGGTCCTCTGCTGTATTGGGTCTCCTTAAAGGTGAAGATTTGAGGTTGAGGGCGAAGACTGCTTGCTAGCGATGGCGCCCAAGCTGAACATGCACCGGAACACGGTCTACGGACACCCAGAATGGGCAAAGCACAAGTCGCCCTGGCGTCACGGTCGTCAGATGATGGCCATCTTCTCCTCGGGGGTCATCGCGGCGCTGGCTCCCCCCGTCCTCCTGTCCACGGTCGCTGCTACGTTCGTGACCCTGATCAACTACGGAGTTCTCGAGCACCGAGTCGCCGCCTGGGTGCCCATGTTCCAAATCGCCATCACGCCGTTCACGCTATTGGCGCCCGTGCTGGCGCTCCTGCTGGTGTTTCGGACGAATGCGTCGTATACGCGCTTTGATGAGGCGAGGAAGGTGTGGGGGTCCAATGTGAATCGAAGCCGGGACCTCGCGCGACAGGTACACGACCTTGGCCCTGCTTTTCATTGGCAGAATTGCGTTCAATTGCCCTGTTTCCCATCAGATTTTCCCTAAATGTGCGTGCAGGTGCCCTATTTCCTTCTGGGATTTTGATAGAATTGCGTGCAATTGCCTTGTTGCTCATCGGGATTTCGACAGAGTTGCGTGCAATCGCCCTATTTTCCATCGGGATTTTTGATAAATTTGCGTGCAATGCCCTGTTTCCCATCGGGATTAGGACAGAATTGAGTGCCATTGCCCAGTTTCTCATCTGGATTCCTACAGATTTGTGCGCAAATGCTCTGGAATTCCACAGATTTGCTCGCCATTGCCCTGTTTTCCATTGAATTTATCCATCGAATTTCCCCTAAATTTGCGTGCAATTGTTCATCACAAGTTTTCCGGTTCTGAGTGAGATCTGGGGTGACATTTGGGGAACTGGCGTTACAGGTGTTGACGTGGGTGTCAATGGCGGAGGATAGGGAGAAGAAGGATATGGTGCTGCGGTATTTGAAGGCGTATCCGTATTTTCTCAAGCATCACTTGACGCAGGGGGGCAGCATTGAGGAGCTGGCGGACATTCTGCACCAGGGGGAGGTGGAGGCTATTACTCTGGCTCAGAGTCGACCCCTTTTTGTGCTTCAGGTTTGTATTCAAAACATTTCCCGGTCAATTGTCTTTGGAAGATGAGAAGAAGTGGCACGTAACCCACTTGGATTCATATTTCTTTTTACTCTTATTAAAGTAGTTATGAATTTTTGAAGTTGGAATTGGTGGAGGTGCTCTAAACCTTGAAGTCGTCATTGGACTCACTTTGCTAACACCACTTCGAACATCAAGTGCAAATGGACCACTAAGTAATTATAGCCAACTTCAATGCTTTTGTAGGAGCATATGTGGCACACCTTCGTTTGCTTCGTGTGCAACAAATTCAAACCAAAGCTTGTTGATTTGCACTTGTTGCGATTCCGTTATCGGTAATGCTGGATAGATTATTGTGTGGTGAGCTAGGGCTTGTACTATGAGAGATTCTGTGGAGATCCATAGAACTTGCAATTACAGAATGTAACTGTCATTAGGAAGGGTTGAATGCTGGTTCAAAATTTGAGAAATTTGAGAAATTTGCAGTCGGAAACCATGCTCAGAACCATTGCTTAGACTAGTCATTCTTTTGACTAGTATGAATTGCTCAGTTTCTCTGTAAATTCCTTCACAGGAGTGCCTCACTTACTCATTTTCTAGTGTGTACCACAATGTTATAAGACCTTACACGAACTTAGATGTAATGTCTGATGTGCAAGGAGTATTACAGTGCTTCAAAATATTATAATTGTCGAAACGATGGTGCTTCAGTATTAAGCATTGTATACTTTCAAAAAGAAATCCACTCTTTGTGAACACCGAAGAAATGAGTCGAATACTATGAACTGATGAAGAATGAGAGATTAAAATGCAATGATCTGTGGCAGGGTGGATTCAAACAGCAATGTCAAATCGCTAACCTGGTGTCCTAATTTAATCGGATTGATTGTATCATGAATTGCACGGTGGAGTACTAAAGTTGAACCACTCTAAATTCATGTAAATCAGTATACTTGCAACATTGTAGTGCAAAATATTCCTTAGTTTTACCACATCGATGTTTGCGCTAAAAGCAATTGCTTGCAATTTTGTTTCGGCAGGTCATCTCCGAAACCATCAACAAGTGTCGGGTGGGCGAATTCGAGAGGGTGGCCATGAATTCGAACCTCACCCAGTTCCACGACAACGTGGGTGCCTGCGAGCGGATCTTCAAGACCCCCATTCCAGTGGCCTACACCCGCCTGACGTCGCGCGTCTTGATGTTGTGGCACTTGGCCCTCCCCTACGGCTTGTGGGATACATGCCGGTGGCTGACGACGCCCGCGACGTTTATGAGCGCGGTGGCCTTGTTTTACATCGAGCAAGTGGGCGTGATGATCGAGGAGCCCTTTTGGATTCTGCCTCTGGACAGTCTCTGCAGCGGCATTACGGCGGCCATCGACGGGTTGTGTGTGGCGCAGGAGGAGGCCATGGTGATGATGTGGGGGTTGAAGGAGAACAGCCAAGCGAAACCACCGCCGCCAGCACTACATGGGAGTACGACGTTGCACGCGCAGCGGTTGACGAAGAAGGAGCAGATCGTGCTGAAAATCAATCCCAGCAAAGCGGCCGGGCCAGGGCACGGGCATTCATACTCGGACATGAGTGTTGTAATTCAAAGGAGCCCGGGAAGTACCATGACTAGTTCTTGATTGGAGTGATGAATGGATGATGAATCTATTTACATCCATGAGCACGGATGAAACTTACAAATATGGATGAGTACACATCTATATGTACTTTCATCCAAAAGAATGATTTACCATCCCAACACGTAGATGCAAGTTGAAAGGTTGTGTGTATTTGTACATCCTCCAAGCAAGACGTAAGTAGAGGTAGATTGAGAAGTCCCTTTGAACTAATTGCCATGAAGGTAATATGATGTCAATAGTAGGAACTGCTATGTACCATATAGATACCCAAACATTTTGGAAGCCAGCATTAGTGTAAATTTTATATCTCTTTGCAAGACATCAACTGATCCAAATGTCTGTGAAAGTATCTTCATTCCTATGTGTTTGCGCCTTTCTGCTCAACACCGTTTTTTAATTATACGATGTTCCCACTTGCTGCATGTGCTAAATATAACGTGAGTTCATTGCATGATAAAAAAAAATGCATTTTGGACCCTGCAAGATAAAAAAAACGTGCATTTCCAATTTGCTTCTGAATGGTCTCTATTGAGTACTAACTGAATGCGACCCTCGGATTTCATATATTCCAAGTCTTTTTTTGTTGAGTGAGTTGGAACACCACAAAACTAAACCCGTGCACCCTTCCTCAATGAGCATATTCTAATGCTACCAAAAACGTAATTGAGGGACATACAATCCAAAAAGATCTCATTGTAACAAACAAAATAAAACAAACATCATATTTAAGGATTAAGACTAGTAAGTGTACCATGTACCATTGCCACAATCAAAATAAAAGTAGAAGTGGCATTTTCTATTTCTTTAACTCATAAAAGCCTCCAAATTCAATATATTTTTTTGTCATGAGTCAGAATGCCACAAAACCAAGCTCGTGCACCCCTCTTCACTAAGGGCTTTTTGATGGTACCAGAAATGTGATTGGAGGATGCACAATCCAAAAGATCTCACCGTAACGAAGAAAACTAAAAAAACAAACTAACTTAGAGCATCCCCACCAAGGGCATTCCCTATCTCTATCTAAATGAGTTTTATTAAAATAGGGAAGAAAACTCCCCACCAAGGTTCTTCATCCTTAAATATTGAAGGGAACTCAAGGCCCAATTTCCCTATAGGGGAAGAGATTTTGCGAACTCAAATCACCTTTTTCTATATGCTTGGGGTAGAACAATACAAGTGGCAAAAGAGCATTCTCGATCCCTATATTTGTTCTTTCTTCATCCACATGGATATAGGGATAGGGAAGAATTGGTGGGAATGCTCTCAAGGTATAGGCCAATGTGCCCTATGCCGTTGCCACAATCAAGGAAAAAGAAAAAGTAATTTTCTAATTTTTTAACTCATAAAAACTTTGAAATTCAATAACGTTCACACCATAGATCTATACACCATGAAACAAAGCCTGTGCATCCCTCTTCATCGAGGGCTTTCCGACAGTACCAGAAACGAGATCAAGGGATGCATGGGCTTAAAGATCTCAACGTAACAAACAAAACAAACAGACAACCTAATTTAAAGTATGGACTAATGGGCCCTATATTATTGCGACAACCAAAATAAAAATAAAAATAAAAATCTAATTTTTAAATTCATAAAAACTTTGTAATTCTATATCTTTCACATCGTCAGTTGGAATGCTATGAAACAAAGCCCATGCACTCACCCTTGCAAAGAGCTTTCTAACGGCACCAAGAATGCAATCAAGGGACATACAGTTCTAAATATTTTATTGTAACAAAAAAATAAAACAAAACAAGTAAACAAATAGTCTAACTTACTGTATGGATTGACTTTTACTTCCAAACCTTTCTCTTTACCAATGATTTAGTTTTTTTTTACTTTTACCTTTCTAGTGACTTTTATTTATTTATTTTGGACAATGGTTGGATATATGTAGGGGGGGTAGGATTTTATATTTTTATCTTTTGTTTCATTTGCATGCCCTTTGCTTTTCATCTAGAGGTTTGCAAAGTATATTGTTGTTTCTCCTCCATTGTCTGAATGGGTAGATTTTAAGTCAGGATTCTAAATAATTGATTATTTTGAAGAAATTTCCGAAATTGAAGAACCTCTTGAAATTGAATTTATTGACTCAAACCCCAAAGTTGAAGAAATTCCTCACATTGAACAATAAAGTTGAAGAAAACTTTGACATTGAAGATACTCTTGAAGTTGAATCCATTGGCTCAAACTAGGAAGTTGGTGAATATCCTAACATTGAAAAAACTCTTGAAGTTGAAGTTGAATGCATTGACTCGAACAATAAAGTTGAAGAAAACTTTGACAATGAAGATACTCTTGAAGTTGAATCCATTGGCTCAAACTGGGAAGTTGGAGAATATTCTGCAATGGGAGGATATTATGGAGTTGAAGAATATTTTGAATTTGAAGATTATTTTGAATTTGAAGAATAAATTGAATTTGGAGAATATTCTAGATTTGAAGAATGTTATGGATTTGAATATTATTCTGAAATTGATGAAATTGAATCTATTGGATCAAACTTCGAAGTTGAAGAAATTGTCGAAATTGAAGAAACATTTGCAGATGAAACTATAAAATTGAATCTATTGGATCAAACTTCGAAGTTGAAGAAATTGTCGAAATTGAAGAAACATTTGTAGATGAAATTATAAAATTGAATCTATTGAATCAAACTTCAAAGTTGAAGAAATTGTTGAAATTGAAGAAACATTTGCAGATGAAACTATAAAATTGAATCTATTGGATCAAACTTCAAAGTTGAAGAAATTGTCGAAATTGAAGAAACATTTGCAGATGAAACTATAAAATTGAATCTATTGGATCAAACTTCAAAGTTGAAGAAATTGTCGAGATTGAAGAAACATTTGCAGATGAAACTATAGTAGATACATCACTTCTCCTTTTAGAAAAGGTAGTAGATACATTACTTTTCCTTAAAGTGATTTTGTTAGTGATTTTGTTCATTTTTTTCTTATCAGACTTTGATTTTTTAGGCTTAATTTTTGGCCTTACCTTATTTTTCACTTTCTAGATATTTCCATTGTACCTCCATTGTGGAAAATTTTGGAGAAGAAGATAACTACTTATATCCAATTATATTATGGATATTAGCCATATAAGTAGCCAATTATGTTATGTATAGCTCTTGAAAATATAAAAAGAATAATATCAAATTGTGTGAAACATCCACAAATATCTTTTTAAACCTATGATTTTAATATTATTCCATTTGCTATAACAAATTATCATAATAAATATGTTACCATTATTTTTGACTACAATATTGAAAATTTTGAAACTAAATCAAATCATGTTTGTATACAAATTAATTTAATTAATTTTTGAGTTTCAATAGTGCAAGATCTCATACTATTTGAATGAATTCTAGATGAATGTGATCTAATTAGTGTACACATTTGGATGAATATTAGAATATATTGGATGAAAGAATAAATGGAAAATAGTTGAAAGTTGGATGAAAATTATACCATTGGGACAAGATGAAAATAACTAGCGTAGACCACAATATAATATTGAATTGATCTAGAATACTTTGGAGTACCATATCACTGCACCCTACAAATTTCCATATTTACCAATGTATTGCATATTAGTGTTATTACAAAGTGATACTTGTGATTGCAATGCAAGTATCACTAAAAATAATATTAATTAATTTGTATACCACTACAAACATTGATTTTAGCAAGACCCACTAAGGCCCACATAACAATCTAGAGAATCTTGTGGAGCACCCATGGAATCACAGTCCTTAACTCCTAAATGCCCAATGCCTTTTTAGAGCTTCTTGTAGTTTGCTCTAAAATTCAACAAAAATTCAACAAAAATTCAAAGTTTATGATGAGTTTCATCAACTTTTTTGAATTGTAACTATAAGAATTCAACTAGGACGTGTTGTGGATCACATGTGAAAAGAAAACACTACAACAACATCACTTAGGGACTAAAAGATTGTAATGTTTGACCATGAAACTGTGTTTCACACCAAAATGTGATGCCTTGGGTATTTAGGGGTTAACACCTTGTTTTGCAAACTTAAGCTCGAATTGAACAAGTGAGAGCTCCTTAAGCCCATGACTTAAGCCACGTGAAAGTATGTCAGAGCTCTTAATTTTTCTTGGTTTACTTTGATTGACAAGATTTTGCTACAAATTATTCGGAATTGGCAGTGTGGGGCACTGCTCAAAGAAGTTATGCACTAAGTTATGCCACCACACCACTCAAGTATGGTGTTTTGACTTCAAAATTTCATAATTAATTCCATGAAGCTTCAAAAAATATGAAACGACTTGGGTTAGATGTCAATTCTCCTTGTCTTTCAAGGAAAATTTATTGAAAAATATTTCAAGGTGTTTCACCTCCCTAAAATTCAGTTCCAGCCCTTACATGGTCCAATGTGCCCCAGGGAGTCCACAGTAACTTATACAGAAAATTTCAGAGCCGTAGCACTGCAGCTGCAAGGCCAGTTACCTTCTCGCTGATCGGCTTCTTTCTCTCTTCCTGAAACGCTCCAGCATAATTTCATCAGTGGAAGCTGGCCTCCCATTCCCATCATCCAGAGTAGTGTCGCCAGAAGGATCAATAGCTGCCCCTCGCCCAACGCCTTCAGCGCCCACGTTGCTTTTGTAGAGGTCAGGATGATCTGTTATGAAGAAAAAATATCAGAACGAGAGAAATTTCCAAATCGAATGGAACAAGTTTGCACAGGTTGCACAACATACAGTACATAGCGATGGAGCTTCAAATTTCCAGCACCTGGAACGTCACGAGTCATACAAACGATTAACCCCTAAACGTCTGGATTCATCTCCAAAATTGACAATTTGAGAAAAACCATTGTAAACTACAATTTGGAAGAATATTTTGGAATTGGTATACAAATGAAAGCTGTAGATTTTGATTTTTAAATTCTATCCGTACGGTTAGATCTACTAATGCTATCACCAATCTTTTTCTATAAATTTTGAAAAGAAAATTTCAGAATTCCTTCTAAATTCAATTACAAGTAAAATATTATCATTTTTTGAGTAAAACCTGTTGGAATGGATTTGAAATAAGGTTCTCTTCATATGGTGATTTTTTGAAATTTTTGTGACCTTTACATCTTTGACCTCATTTTTGCACATCTAGTTTTGAACTAAAGTCAATGCAAATTGACCACTTGACATACTTCCACATTTATAATTTTAGAAATGTATATATTCTAGTAACACCAAATCCAACCGATGGATAGGACAACAACTTGATAAAGTATCACCAGAAATTAGGATGACTTTCATCCAAGCAGGAATGAGACAGAAACAAGGATTTGAATCTGTTCATCGTCCAAAAAATGGACGTCGGAGCGCTCTAGGGTTAACCCCTTTTTTGGGGTTTTGCACATTTTTGCTTCTATCTTGGTACGTACATATTATCTGTCAATTTCATCGAATTGGGATCATGAAGACTGAAGGTCATCTCTTACAGATTCTAGAATTGATTTGGATGAATGAAAAATTATCTAGACAAAACATTGGATTGAAGCACTCTATTCATCATCCAAAATGCAAATGTAGGAGCCCCTAGGGGTCAAAGACAGATACACTTCATGCGTTTTCTTCCTACATGTTGTCTCTCTCTCTCAAGAGGAGAGCCCAAGAACTGGTTTGAAAATGTAGAAAGTTCTATGACAATAGGTCGCGTTAAAAGCAATAGTAGCAATCGTCCATCATTTCAAAGAATGAGTCTCTTTTGTGGAATAGAATTGTATGGAATAGTGCCACTCTAAGATAGTCAAACAAGTTTTCAATCGATGAGGATTGTAATGAAGACTATGTGGAATAAATAAAACACATGAAATCTATACATTCATATTTGGGGTAGACAGTGGCGATTCCTTACCAATCCGAAGTTTCTCAGCATACTCCTGACCTCGATGAAAGTAATCAGCGCTGTAACTGGCGGGTATGCTAGACCGAGTCCTGCTACGACCTACAAAGGGGCGCTTATCTTGTAGTTGCTTCTTTGCAGCCTCTGTTTCTTCAATATTCTTGAGCTTGTATCTGAACCATGTGCAGCATTAGTAGTTAGACTACTTATTTTGAATTAAAACAAGCGTGTGAGTTAGCTTCCCCCGTCGCCAACTGACCAAAGAACTCACTCAAAGGGTAGTTGCACTTCAGCGATTCCAGTTGTCCATTGTGTGGAGCTCTCCTCTGCGTTTCTTCTTCTTACCTGGACGATTCAAATACACTAAAGCATCACAACTCAGCAAAACCAAAACAACATACGCAAAAAACAACATAAAATTTGGACAGAATGATTTTTTACAAGAGTCAGAGGTGTCCCCTAGGAGTTGATCTCTTTGAACTTTGGTATTCGTAAATGCACTAGGGTTCTCTATAGTTTGGATAGGACTTCAGTACCCTGAAGAACACTGAATCTGAACAACGGATCCTCGACACCACTGTCCCTGGAAATATCTGAAACTGAAGTAAAATAGAACACGAGCACAAATGTCTCCTAAACATGAGTCAAGGTTCACAAAGCATATAACATACCTTCAGATGCTCGGGTGTGACATACAGATTATCTTCTGGAGATTTCACTTCTTCTTCTACGATACCTAGCTCCCTACCTCTCCTTTTCGCCATCTCCTGCTCAATGTACTGCAACCTGACGCAGTTGTAGTATGAGAGCACCCACATGACAATTAATTTGAATTGGCTATCGGCAATCTAAATTCACAGCTAAATTTTGTTAAGCAGGGATCCTTGGAAAAAGAAGATCTTCCCAGAGTCCTAGTAGCATAATAAGTACATAATAAGACTGTCAAATGAAAAGACATTGAGTGATAAAAACTTTAGAACATACATGGAAACATTAAGAGATACTAAACTGACTCAGATTTATGAAAAGTCTTTCAATCCTATGATTTATAGTCAATGTTTCTAACATGTATTGTATTATTCTTATTTAGTAAGGTTATAAAAATCCACTCTCTTCAAAACTATGGAAAAACAGAATCAAAACATGAGAGTCTGAGAACCTGGTGTTGGTTTTAGGTATAACTAGAGCCAGTACTTTGAAAACTCATCACTTATTCATAAGGTGTCCAAATAAAGCATGCCCCGTTGTAACTAGTGACGATTATAGGTGCGCTTACCTTACAAGGTGTCGATGGACTCACATGTTGGGATCTTCGATGGTCACGGCAGTTTCTTGAGCAAAGGTGTCTTGCAGTACAAGCTCCTCCTTCTCCCCCTCGCCCTCGCCCTTGTCCGCCACTTTGGAATTGGCTCCTCCAACAGGCTGCGCAAGCTGGTTGGCCAACACTCCAGACCTCCGTTCCCTCTGCTTCTGCAGAAACCTCACCTCCTCTAACGTGGATCTGCTACACTCAAATGGAACGGAAACACATCTATGTCAACATAATCAGAAAATTCTAAGCACAGCCGAGTCATATCACTACTGCAAACCCCCGTTGAAACATGTTTTAAGAAGCAAAAACATAAAAACGTAACAGTTTCAGTCCGTTTCACACATTATTATTCATGTGAGAATAACCACTTATCATTTGGTCTTGTTGAAGCTATGTGAACCGGTCGCGCACCTCCTACTAGGAGAGTTGATAAGTGGTATGTGAAAATCCAAAGCATGAAATGAAGGAAAAAGAGTTTACACAAGAGCCCTTACTTTTGCGTAGAGCATACCGGTATTGCAGAGACCTCCATGTTCAACTGCTGATTCCAAAAGCCCACCTCGTTAAGCAGGATTTTATTTTATTCAAGAGAAACATGATTCCACAAGGGAGACACCATCAACTCAACCATTGATAATCACCAAAAGATGCCTTGATAAGCAGTTTGTGAAATCCTCTATCGGAATGTTGTTTCAACCTCCCAGTTGGTTGATAAGACATCCCATGGACCTTGTTTTTCAAATGTCGATTTCTTAATGTTGTTTCAATACAAGGTTTGCACTAGCGTATCACAAAGATATCATCAAATCTGAACATATCCTTCACCGACACACATCCTAGTTAGTCCTTTGTAAGGTTGCATCCTATACTTTGAGAATTAGAATATACGGTACATTGCATCTGGCATGACGCCTGGTCCAAGACTAATTTTCTTTGTTTTCTAAATTTCATCACGCATTCTTCTACTCCCATTGAGCTCTTAGTAGCTCATTGCGATGCAATTAATGGCAAGAGTCCAACCATCATACAAAACTTAGCTCAACATTTGATAGAATCAGAAATATAAATTCGGATACTACGAAGACTCGTTGAGCAAGATGACTGCAAGATGAAAAGAAAAAGAAAAGAAACCCTAAATAATGGCTTGGCTTCTGAATGAAATCCTCACCTGACTTCGTCGTCATCTTCAGGTTGATCTTCCCGTTCCAGGACGTTACGTTTCCGAAACTGCTTCACCATGTTGGCTTCCCCAAACTGACCTAAACTGGAAATGTGCAACGAAATCCTATTCTCATGATCCCTCCGGCCAAGAATGAACCCTAAACTATTTTACTACATGCATCATTAATTTGTCAAAGTTCCTTCAATTAACTCTGTAATGCCTTCTGAGTTGCAATCCTAAAAGTTTATACACTGAATCTTTTTGAAAATTCGCTACCATTCCTCGACCTTTGATTCGAAAACTAAAGCAACAACATCGCACGAGAGATTAGCTTACCGAAATTGTTGAACCCAGTCGTTGTGGCCTGCAGTTGCTCAAGAGACAGCAGCACAGACAACTTACATGGCGACGAAGATGCAACTGATCGTTGACAGAAACCGACGAGCGTCGACGAATACGTAGGTTTTCGTCGTTTGGACTGCATGAATTTATCAAGGTCACACTGTTTTGAGTTAGTGCAAGTTGGAATATTGTTTGTATTGTATCAACTTTCAATAAAAATAAAATATTTTTTCTTTTGAGGTGACAAAGATTTTCTAGATGATGCTAATTCTCCCTTGCACTAAGTTAATAGTACAAATTAGTGATCACTTTTTCAAGCAATTATTTTTAACACAATAATTTTTAATGAGAATTTTTATAGGCCCCATCAGACAATTCATCATTTCCATCAATCTTAAACTTGTTTGATGGAAATGATGCAGCAATTTGGCACCCAAAAAACAAAGCAAATCATGTAATATGTTTTACTTAAAGGAATAACAAAGAACATCTGTCACGTCTTCAAATGAAATCGCTCTCAAATTACTCGCGCTGTTACTAGTCATTAGTCAGTGACATGTCGAGTTCCATTCTCCAAAAATTTGAGGAAAAAATCCCATCTCGCACTATCAAAGATGTCTTTGTGAAGAGAAGCTGAGTTTTGTCATCATTGTAAGCACTATTCTGCTTTCCAAGCATTCTCTCCAACCGCTTGAGATTCAATGAATCAATGGAAAGAATGACACAAGATAATAAACTGCGACTTCTTCTGATTTATGCCGCAACACATCTTGAAAAATTGGATGCCGCCAAATGCCTTCAGTGGATGGCAGAAGCTCTTTATCTCTCTTTTCTTGTTTTTATCCCGGTGCAACATGGCTGGTGGAAGACTCAGAAAGCTATAATTGTACCGGCCCTTTCAATGTGCTCTCCAATCGTAGCGGACACATCTGAATTGGACATCTTATCGGCGCAATGCAGTTGGCAAAAGTAAGTGGTGAAGATATGAATGGTATCAACAACTTAGAATATCTTGGAGCATCTGTATCGAAGAAGCAGACATGAGTATTTTCTCTTAAGTTTCGACCGCAGAAGGTAATTCACAGTTCATCAATTATTGACCTTGCAGGTTCCAAGATTGTTGAAGTCAATGATATTCCTACAGATTAAATCTCTTGTGTAGCAATGGATAACTTAGAGGAAAGAGAATTGAGTGTTCTCAATCATTAGGAGATGTTCATACCACTCCATTCTAATAACAAGCCTTGAACTCTGCCCCTCGCTCTCATATGTAGCGGCTGGATCATATTTTGTGCCACATAATGAACACAGAATTGTGTTGTCTTTTTTAATCACAACATCCGATCAATGAGGAAGGAGAAGAACCAAGACAAGATTTCCTTTCATTGATAGAGGTATGAACACCTTGGATTTCCCTTCTATAATGATTTTTGGGACTTGAATGGTGCTCAACAGATTGAGGAGCTATAAATCTTGTTTTTTTTTAAAACATATATATGAAGTTTTGCCGGCCAATAAACCAGGAAGCAGATCACTGCTAAAATAGGCAGTTGATTGCTCCCTTTGTTGATTGTTGGAGCTGAGATTATGGGAATAACAGAGCGAGTCTTCTCTTTCGTCATCCAGAGTCACATTTTCTGTGAACATTTTAGGATAAGCAGTCATTATGCAACAGTAGAGAGATTTTGATCGTTCTTTAGGAGAAGTAGCAGGTGAGAAGCAAGCTTCAACGAACACCTCTGCTATTACAGCACGAAAGTATTGCTTGCACTGTGCTTTGCAGAAGCTGAAGTCTCTATCATGGTGAATTACCGGGAGGCTAAACTAACTTCTTCATACTAACCATGAGCTTGCCTCCACTTTCTCTAGAAGTTGTATGATATTCAAGTATAGTTTATTATGATTCTTATGCAATTTGCAGTTTGAAAATCTATGCATGTAAGAGCATGGAATAGCATCTTGAAGTTCATGGACTTTTTTGCTAGTTCAATCTGTTTGGGAAGAGAAATTCCAATCGGTAGATTATTGGACCTAATTGTATTGTACATTGACAAGCACTACACGACTTAGTTAGCAATATCTATGTAGTAAGGCAGTTTGGACTGGTTAGGTTTTTGGTTTGTTTTTCTATTGTATTGTAAATCGTTAACATAATGGGTGCAATTCTTATGAACTAGAGGACTGATGGTTGTGTGTTTGGCATTGTTTGAAAGTCTTTTGAAAGAGAAGTTGTACACTTGTTTTTTCAAGAGGTTGCAATATATATGACAAGAACATATTTGTTAATTATAGTCATTTTTTAATCATCATAGTATTTATATTGTAATAAATATTTAAAAACAAGAAAAGAAAACTATACCTAATATATGGCTAATGACAGGAGGCATATTAAGTAGTCTTTGGGATACAAAATATTAAGGTGGCGGACACACCCAAGTTTGATCTTAGTAACTTCAAAACAACTATTTACAACTTGCTTATAATCTATATAGATTTATTTATTCATTATTATTTGATAGTAATATGATGATCATATTAATTTATAGAATATGATCTAAAAATACTATGATGTAAAAAAATATTCAAAATAAGTTCAAATTCAAAAGAAACTACATGATTAATAAACTTTTGCATGGTGCTTTCAAACAACATCCAATATGTATCCATCAATATGACAAATTTAGATAATAATATGATAAAAAATAAAAAAAAGCTATGACAATCTTAGCAAGTTAGCAAATGTAATTGTTGAATTGCTACAAAATCTTGGGATTATATGACTTTTTTTTTTAAATGAATGCATATACTTTGGGATGCATAAATAAAGTATCATCTATATTTTGCATGCTTCATACATGACCATAGATGTAGGTAATTTAATCACTCTACGAACATTGCTTTCTACACTACCCAAATTAAATCACTACAAGAGAAAGGGGTGTTTTAAGTATAGTCCTAGAGATAACATTTTAAGTAATGACCTCTTTAGGAGATTTTCAGTAAGAATTTACAAGATATTTGTGTCTTTCTAGTAAATTTTACTAGAAAGACACAAATATCTTGTAAATTCTTACTGAAAATCTCCTAAAGAGGTCATTACTTAAAATGTTATCTCTAGGACTATATTTAAAACACCCCTTTCTCTTGTAGTGAATGAAACCAAAGAACTTTGCATGGAGCCATTTGTAACGACAAAGTTGTAAACTAGTTTGAGTCAATATAGATGTTCTTCCCTTAAAAAGGGTATTATTTACTTGAGAAGTTTACATTTGAGTACTACTGTACTAGTAGTGGCTTTCAGTAATTCAGTGGCTTTAAATTTGAATTTTTGTTACTCTACAAATTTCCTAAAAATCATTTATTTCTTAATAGTCATTAATTAACTGACATTGACTATGCAAAATTTTCAATGTAGGTAAGGTATGGGGTTTCTATTTATTCTTGATTCATACATAGAAGATAGTAGGACGGAAATTATAGGAACTCCCTCCTAAATCCAAAATCAAATTCATCAAATCTAATCTACTCATTTCAATGACTCTAAAGGCATTTAAATTAGTAAGTATGCCAAAGACTAAAAGTATTTAGGTGCATTCCTTGTCTCTACAAGTTTTCTAAAAGTCATCCATCAAACATCCAAAAATCTCAAAAATTTTGGTTGACTACCTTGGTGACAGCCGAGTTACATCCTTCTAAAAGGATTAATTAGGGAGGATCAAGTTTAATAAATGTATTGAAATTATATTTTGGAAGGTTGGACCAACTAGAATGTACCATATCAACTATTTTTCAACTCCAAGTTCTATTCATATTTTTTATTGATTCTCATAAGGAATTTCTATGATTCCTCCTATTGTTCTCTATGCTATAAGATTTTGGATCTACAATAAGGGGAGGGGGGGCATTATATGAGTGGAATGTAGTAATTGAATTAATTTGTATAGTCATTTGGAAACTTAACCCCTCAGCTCCCTTTGTGTATTTATGAGTTTCCAACTATGAGGGCATGAGGCCCTCCTTTTGACTAATTTATTGTTGCATGTGCTAAAATTAAATCCGGAAAGTTTCACTACTAAGTATCAAAAGGGGATCGGCTCCAGAGGTGCTTTGAAATTTTGGTGAGGATTAACCGTTGGAGTCTAAAGATTATAACAGTCAAAGTTGCATTGACCATTGTTGAATGACATCATTTTGGTTTGGTTTTGCACTTTGGCATACCACCTAAGCCAAAGGCAAGGGGCATTGATTTATAAATTTTGGTAGGAGGTGGGATAAAAGTGTAGCTTCCAGTCTACCAAAATCCAATTGCACTTGATAAAGACCTTGTGGTTTGTGTAGCATTGAATTTGGCCCTATGCACACCCCAAGGCTATTGTAGATTGAAAGCAAGGTGAGACTTTGAACCCAAAATCCCTTGAAAAGCAAATTTTCACTATATCCCCCAATTGTGTGCCAATCCCCATATTCAAGTACAACAATAATGCCTATCAAGACCACTCTGCTTCAAATGTCATCCAACAATACCCTATCTCTAGTATTACAAATGAGATCTAGTTGAATTTTGGCTCAAATTCAATTTGGAGGGGCAATATTTGAGGTTGTGGGGCACTCACGGATTAAAACAAAGACCATTAGTGGACCCCTAACTACGAGTTTTCTTCTTCTTGCCTATGCTATTGAGACAAAGTTATGACAAACACTACAAGAAAACACTGTCCGGAATGACTGCAGAAATGTAACTCCTTGTCTGATGTGACTGTAGCGTGACTCTACCTCCATAATTGCACCAAATTGCCAAAAACCGCACAGGCGCAATCACATAGCAGTCGCGACCGTGACTTCGGGATGAACAAAAGAACGGCGTACATTTTCATCTACAACGTTTCGTCCACTATGCTGCGAATAGCGTGACATGGCAGGTCACGTTCTTGACTGGTTTTTGCTAGTCACAGTTAAGTCACGCATCGGTTACAAAACGTCTGGAACTCACTTAAGAATGACTGCAGAATGACTTCCTCAAGACTAGAAAATGACTATACATACATTTTCTTTCAATATTTGATAAAGATAAAGATAACGGCGTAAGAAGGAGTGGAAGGAAAGATATATGATTGTGTTTACACTGCATTGTGACTTCTATGCAACTACATTACTTCTTCTACATCACTAGAATCAAAACAAATGTTAAGAAAATATTCTTTTCAATCTTCTTCTCAAATTTATCCACAACTTTTGATTTGAGGCTCAAAATCTAAAACAAATTTTTGGAGATGAAAGTGAGATTGAATTCCAAACTTTTATTAGTTCAAAGTTTTTTGAAAACAATTAATCTACTAGTCCTAAATGAGATCTAAAATATTACTTACAACACAATTTCTGTGTTTTACTTGTCCCACATGGTTTGTCTTGCCTCCTATCACCCCACTTGTATAAAAGGTTTGTCATTTCAACTCTTTACACTTACACACTAAGTGGCTTTAAAAGTCATGCAATACATTTGTCAAATATTGTGTATTGTATGTGGTATATAGTATTTGATGTATGATATATTGTATATGGCGTATGATGTATTTTATATGATTTCTTGTTTCATATGTGACTGTAGAATGCCTACTTCCCATGCAATTGTTAGTACAGTCCTTTTTACACATTGCCACAACTTGAAAATCCTAAATTCAAATCACTTCAGAAATGACTTGCCACGTGTCAGTCCACTAGAGTGGTGCAAAGACTCCACTGCAACTTCTAAATGACTACAATATGACTTCTAATGTGGTTGTCGACGTCAGATTTGTAAAGGGTCTATCGTGACTTTAAAATGACTATAAAATGACTAGTAAATGACTGCCTACGTGGAAGTCCACGTCAGATTCATGAGGGGTCATCTGCAACTAGAAAATGACTTCAAAATGACTGAACACATCTTATTTAGGCTCTTTTCTTTATCCTTCTTTTCCCTCACTGTTATCATCCACTTTTTCCATCCAAGGCAATATTGAATGGTGATAATAAACTAGAAGTCATTTAATAAATGACTTGTCCGAAATGACAGTAAGGCCTTGAAGTCATTTATTAGTCTCATGACTGCAACATGACAGTTTTGCAGTCATTCCCAATAGTCACATTGGACAATGATTTCTTGTAGTGAAATAAAAGTTCAACAATTTGAAGACACTATTTTGAATTCTAGAAAATTAGTTAGTTAGTAAACCATTTTGTATATGATTGGTTAACTTGGCTAAGTGCAAAACTACTTAATATAATTTTTATTATGTTTACAACTTCAAACACATAGGCAAAACTTGCCCTCTCAAAAATTGTGCCAATCAATTTTGCTATAGTTTGAACATTTTAATTCATCAATTCTATTCAATTGATATTTTAAGATCTTGTTTGAAATTGAAGTAAATACTAAATTCTATAGTTGCTTAAACAAATCACTATAAGTTTGAGGTAAATATAGGACATTTTCAAAGAGTATCTCCATAAGGGCTAAAAAGCTTCATTTAAGCAATGAATGTCCGTCAAAATCATTCGCGCAGCATGTCTCCGTGAGCCCCACGGTAGCTTTTGAGCCCTTAGTGCAATTTTCTCACTCAATTAGCAATGTCAATGACCACGGAAGACGATCTTACTAAGGAGTGCAAATCGAAGGAGTGCGAACCTATCTGCGCTGGCGGGGAAGGAGTCATTGAACAATTCGTGGATGCCGGAGGACATGAAGATTCATCTTCCACCGACCTGTTATGTGACCATTTTGAAGAGTTCATGGAGATTTGCGGTCCCATTACCCATGTGGTAAGCACTAACGCGAAGTTAAGTTACTATGTAAGTACCACGTTGTTCGTTTTGCAAAATTAGCTTAACTACGTTTCCTCCACAGGCTAAGTTGGTTCTTGTTTATTGGTATTAATTTAGTTGTAGTTCATTGGTTTGTCTCCAAAGGTTAGAAAAGAATTTCCAGAAGGAGATATGCAATAGTAGGAAGAAGTCTGAATGCCAATAGAGGCCAAGAATGGTTACTATTAACTGGCATTACCATTTGACATGACAAACCATCAAAGATTTCATGGAACTGTGGGATACAATGTGTTTTTAGACAATTATATGTCTAATTTTTTCAAAAAAAATTGGATAGCTTCAAGCCTATCAAAGTTGACAAAACTCATGAAAGCCTATGTCTTGGACAAATTCACATCCAAAATGAGGTCATCCAGACGGGATGGACGTTACATCCGAGGTTACATCGGATAATCGAGTTGGATAAAACGAGACCTTTTGCCATATTTACCTTGAGGAAAACGGACGCAATGGCGGACGACAGACAAGTTGGCAGACGACAAGGTCCATCCGCCCCATTGTCCGTCAGATTCAACACCCGCGACTATGCGGACCATACGGCGTCCGCTTGATTTGATGTTGGATTGCATGATTTGTCTTAATAGTACTTGTGACATTAATTTATGAAGGTCAAACTATTTTGAGTTAGTGCAAGTTGGAATATTGTTGTATTGTACCAATTTTCAATAAAATTTTCAATTGTAAGGTGATAATAAGTTTTTAGTTGATATTAGTTTTATCCTTCAATAATAATACAAATTATTGGTCAATTTTTCTAATAATTATTCTTGGTTAGAGTTATTCTAGGGAGGGTTTTTCATTTAAAAATAGCCATGACTTTTAATGAAAAGTGTCATTTAAAAATTTTAACTTGGTTTATGCTTGATTTTATTTTAAAGTCTTTTGTATGTTTTTACTTTTATATATACATAATTTACTTTAATAACATCAAAATTGGTTATAAACTCGGTTATAAAGAATGGATATTTTTTAAAGATTCAATGATTGTTTTGGATGAATGAAAAGATATGTAGACAAAACATTGGTGTAAAGCCCTATGTTCATCATTCAAAATATAGATGTTGGAGTGCTTAGAGACAAAAACAAAATAGATTGGTAATCAAGCCTCATTCATTACATGACAATTATGTCCACGAGTGACAATTTTGTAGTAATAATTTACCTTACATTTACTCTTCATTATCTAAAAGGTTTTTTACAATGCATAAAGATACCTTTTTTTGTTCTTAAATATAGTATTTGATTCATGCGAGCTCTCCTTCATTCTCTCCTACAATCCATTTGATTCTTCCATCATCATTTTTGATGTTCTCGCCAAACATTTTGCAATACACTTATTCCTAAATTCTACCAAAAGGATGGTATTCTAATTGGTTCAAGAATGTTATGCAATCAAATAGTCTATATTTTATGTTATTTTTTTACAAGCCCAATTAAACTTTGTCCACAATTGAAGAAAACAAGAACAATGTACTAACCATGAGGCTTTGTTGTAGGTTAAATTATTGATTGGTTAGACCCAGCATGCCCACTCCAACCAAACCCTATCTGCATTTTGAAGTGTAAATGTCGTTGCAGATAGGGTTTGAAAAACTCAAATTCTGAAACTAGTGTCGATGCTATAGTCTCTATCCTTTGGACAGAGCCAATAAAAATTGAGATAACACAAATGAAGAGTCATCCTCCCCTTTGAACCACTCTTGTTGCCTCTACACCAAAGCGGAGGAGGCTTTATACTCACATAGTTACGTTGTTTGTGAGGTACTTTTGAGGAGACACTTATCCTAAACAATTGAGCCAATGTTTCACCAAAGCGGAGGAGGCTTTGCACTCACATAGTTACGTTGTTTGTGAGGTAGTTTTGGGGAGACACTTACCCTAAACAATTGAGCCAATGTTTCACCAAAGTGGAGGAGGCTTTGCACTCACATAGTTACATTGTTTGTGAGGTAGTTTTGAGGAGACACTTACCCAAAAACAATTGAGCCAATGTTTCACCAAAGCGGAGGAGGCTTTGCACTCACATAGTTACGTTGTTTGTGAGGTAGTTTTGAGGAGACACTTACCCAAAAACAATTGAGCCAATGTTTTAGGAAGAAAGCCTCTTGTAGTAGTATAGATGCTTGTCTCGAGATGCTTGTTCCTCAGTCTCCTCTTTACTCTTTACCGTAGAGTCTCTCTCTCTAAGGTAGGAGGCTGTAAAACAGTGCGGGCTTTAAGAATGGCTCCTATAAATGGTTGTGAAATGGTGCATCTAAAGTTTTGAAATTGACCAGTACATTCATTGAATGAACCAAGGAAAAAAAAACATTATTAATTGTAAGAGCCAATCATTCTCTATGTTTTCTCCATTTTTATTTAGAATTGCAAGTGAACCATTCATGAAAGATCTAGGGTCACAAATAGGGACCTATGACCCAACTTGTTTGAAAATTCATAAGTAATTCAAAAATCTTTGAAAAAATATGAAACCACTTGAGTTAGATTCCTCATCAATTTCCCTTCCCTTCCCTGAAGCATTTTACACACTGGAAAAAAAACAGAATAGAATGAATTCATGAACAAACTGAAAAAAAGTAGCCAGAGAAACTCATCACTTCCCAAGTCCCAAATCCTGTGCAAGGATCGTGGAAGAATATCCAAAGTTCCGTCTTCAATTCAACAGTGCGTACTGATCAGTACGTCGTCACTCTCTTTGTCGGCGGCACACGCTACAGTAGCTAGACTGATCGAGATCGAGATGCAATGAACAAATTTCACCCATAAGTTATTACAGATTTACAGGACAATCATTTACAACAGTCACCTGGCTGGCCTTGCCTTGGCGTGACAGGCTCAATCTAAAAGTACTTCCGCTTGAAAAAAACTCGTTGCTGCTGTGTAGTACAGTAGTACTGCAAGCTAGCAGCGGACCCTACCGCCGGCGATTGCAGCAGCGACTGTTCCGTCGTCGAAGTTCAATTGAAGTTCGAGCGCAGCCACCGATGTAGTAGCGCCGGTCCTCTCGTTCATTTCGTTGTAGCTTCCCCATGACCCCATCTTGACTCCTCCACTCCACTCAATCATAGAAAGAAGAAAAAAAAATGGCTGGGCCATTTCGGGATGTGCTCATCCAACAAGACCCAATAAAACCATGATAAGTTATTGAAGATTCTCTAACTTTTAAAAGAGTTTCAAGGAAAAAGGGGAGAGACAAATACTATTGATTTTGCAATTTTAGTTTTAAAAAAAATGTAGATGTGAACCCATTGAGGTGGATCGGAGGACCTCGACAGATAATCTTGACAATTTTGACAAGTCTGCATTTTCTAGGAGACTCATCATCTACCACCATGATACGTTGAGAAATGCATAATATTATCAACAAAACTTTGGGATCCTGGCCTTTTGCTCCCCCCAAAAGTAGTAGGACCCTCTAGTGTTGTAACTTCCCAAGTCAACCAATGGCACTAGTGTTGTAACTTCCCAGTCAACCAATGGCTCTTTGCAAATTAAACCAAATTCACTACAAGGGATCTAGGGAGGGATTATCTCCAAGGGGGAATGGTTTAGATTGGTTCACAATGTTATGTATTAGTGAACATAAGAATCACTCTGTTCCTTCTAAAATTGCAGTTTGAATGGTGCATAGAAATAGGTTATTAGAGGAAGAAAACTATTGAAACATACTTGTCTTCTATTCATCCATCACGGCATGGTGCATTGCAATTGGAATAGAAGAGACTTGAAAGTCATAACCCCAACTTCACTTGCACTTTGAGGGAAACATAAAACTTTTAGACCATATATATATAATTCCACATAGAGAGGAGAATTAAGTTTGATAATCAAGTCTTGATTATTTAATCCACGACTGATTGAATAGGACGCAATTTGGCTCTCAATGTACAATACACTTCAACAAAAATTTGGACCATGTAAACCTTATGTAATACAAAAAATGACTCTCCTATCTACACTTCAACAAAAGTTTGAACCTCGTCATAGTATATCTCATATAATGTGCATGGAGGACCAAGGTTAATGAGTCATTTCTGAAAGATGGGTTATGAACTTCTCATATGCGTATGATAAGTGTACGTCACATTTCAAAAACAAAAACTCATATGATATTGTAATAATTAGGATAAACGTACCCTTCAAATTCAAATTCAAATTCAATCTCAATTACAATTGATAGACTTTTTGAACAATATAATCATCATATTCTAATTATAAGAGAAATATTTACCAAAAACTCCTTGAAATCGCTTAATATGATCCTGATATCAATCAAAATAAGAAACCATAATACGGAGTACTTTAAGTTTAGTAATAATAGGTACAATTATGAGAGTCTACTAAAGTACAGTCTTATCATAAGGGAGTTGCCACAGACTCCAAAAGTTTCGACCGACCCTTGCCTGCTGAGATCCATGCGCTACAGCTTGGACCATCCTGTAACTTACTACTACGTAACCAAAGCTCTCAGTCTATCTACACTTCGACAAACGTTTGGCCCAAACACGCCTCAAAGTCTGGAAAAAAACAATGACTAAAGTTTGGACCACCTGCACCTCAAGTTTTGGACCACCCCTGCCTAAGGTTTCAACCATCTATAGTACGCCTAAAGGTTGTACCAAAAGATTTTGGACCACCCTGCAATATGTATATAAAATAATATAAATATGAATACCAATACCAATACCAGTGCTCAATTTATACTGCGTTCAAAGTAGCTTGAATAACAAGGTTGAGTGGAATTCAAGCAGCTGGGACCCAAGTTTCTGCTTGAAGACGACACTCGAGCAGCAGCAGCAGCAGCAGCAAGAAAAAGTACAAACAGAAGGGTCACACTGTTTAACTTGCAGAATCGGGACCCTCTTCGAGACATCTTCAAGAGGAGACATCATGTAGAGGTGGGTAACTATCTGTGTGTATTTATTCTGCAAGCAAGCAGGCTGGGTTGGCAATTCTTGCGTTTCATCCTCTGGAATCCTCCTGGCTGGTTAAGCCACTCTCGCCTTGATCGTCTTGCAGAATCGAGTCGAAGTAGGATCCGCCAAGCTCCTCCTGAATGTCTGCCAACAGCCCTCGCACATTGATCACTTCGTCTTCGTCGCGATCCAGGGCTTCTTCAATCTGGTCACGCACTTGACTCCCGAGCTGCTCCTCAATGGCTGCTAACAAGTCACGCACATTCGTCCATTCGGGTAGATTCTCCAAGGAGAAATCCTGTGCTACCTGGCTATTGTGATCAGCCATTGTGACAGAGCTAGTACTTAGCTAGTTTTGAACCGACTCTTCGTCCTTGTTCTCCTTCGAAATCTGTTTTAGGGAGTGACCAAAGGATCGAGGCGCTAGCTATATAGTACTAGTGCAGTTGCGCCGGAAGATGTTTAACTGTTTAAAAACTTCGGGAAAGTAATTCTGAACTTCCAGCAGCTGTAAAGTTATGCTGATAATGAATTAAAAAGAAGAAGAAGAAGAAGAAAGCTCTCTCGTTTTAAATCTGATTTTGTAGTTAACAGTATCAGAATCGAGTGGTACTGCAATAGTGCGTCTACGCTAGTCCCTTATCAAAACTGCGTCTTGAATCGTGGGATATTTCAACCCAGCACTCGCCACAAAAGTCTGCTAGCTGACATTAACAAAAATCTCACTCGTACGGCCTCAATAAACTTCAGCAGAAGCGACTGGCTGATTTTTGGAAAAAAAAACAGGGGAAAACAAAGGAGCTACGTACACCTATTCTTGTCCATTCCAGCATTTGTCGCCGCGAACGAATTCTTCCTTGCCAAAATTTTCACGACAAGTACGCAACTCTAATATCGCGTCGCAAACTCTCAAGAGTGAGAAAACGGCCTCTAGAGCTCCTCACCTGAATTCATCATAGCAGCAACTACAGTATATCACCACTCAGTCTCTTTCACGCGTCCGGACAAAATTATGAGTTCGTGAAGTTGTAGCGCTTTAAAACAATGGAGCGCTACCTCCTTCTGAAAGCAGCTTGAGTGCCGGCAAATTCAAATCTGTCGGACTAATAAGCAATTTCAAACCCAAATTCTCGTTCAAAAAAACCAAATTCTCAGTCAAAACCAGAAACTCCCGTCAGCGAACTTGGAGTTCGAAAGTTCGTTGAATTGTGGGTTTCGTTTGCGGGTGTTGCTGCAGATGTTTCGAGTTGCGTGCTCGACAAGATATGAGTAGGCCCCGTCTGTAGGCCAGTGACGGAGTAGGTCATTGGAAACCTTATTTTGGGCTCCACAACAAACGGAGGCGACAAAACTATCCTTCTTTTAAGGGCGCATTCACTGGGGGTTTCTGTACTTGCCGCGTCTGTTCTGGTGCGACTGCGCCACTGTTCGCGGGATGAGTTGCTTCCCGGCCGCTTTCGGCACCTAGCGAGGCTGGAAGGATGAGAAGGGCTTTCCAGGAAGCTTCCACGGGGCTGGCTTAGAAGCTTCCAAACCGTGGAGTTGACTTTCGAATCCATTCTTTGCTTAATCGGGATCTGACTTTTTCTTTTTCTCTTTCCCTACATTTCTTTTCTTTTTCTCTTTTCTTTTTTCTCCTCCTTTTTCTTTTCTTTTTTTTGTTATGAATACAAAACTAAACAAACCACAAAAATGTAGTAACAACCAAAGTATGCAAGAATGATCAAGTATCAATTAGAGGCACTCTCCATTGCTTCCTGGAACTCCAGGATCGGAGGGGTTCAGGAGGGCTCCATTGCAGAAGCCACCGGCTTGGAGGTCCAGGCTCCAGCCCGTGCATTCCGGCCGCGTAGGGCTGGAGGGGCCGGACCCTCCCCTGGACCCTTTAATTTTGTAACAGATTTCTTGGTCCCCGCAAATCTCACGCTTGAGTTAAAAAAAATTCTTTTTTCTGTCCCTGCCTCCAGATGCAATGGAGACCACCCGGAGGGGTCCAACGCCCTGACCTGGAGGTCCAGGGGGGGCCGGCTCCTGGACGTCCGATTGTGCAATGGAGAGTGCCTCTTAGAGGGAGAGTTTTAGTATAAATAAAGAGAGAGAAAAGAAGAATAGTTCTTCTCTCCTATTGAATCAAAGAATTCTTATCTAATTCCTAGTTGACTATTCAACTATGATGAGCTGGAGAGCGTATTAAGATAATAATATGTATTTCTTAACACTTTTGTCTATCTTTATTTTTTTTCTTTTGTTGTTTCAATCCCTCCTTTGGTTTTTCTTCCTTTTCTTTTTCTTTCCTTTTTCGATGTTTTGATGTGCCTTAACTTCATAGCTCTTCAGGGTTTCATTACCCCCCAAAAGCCCAAGGCACAATGCATTGAAAAGAAGCAACACATGATGTTCCAAATGCATTTCCCCCCCCCCCCCCTCCCATCCATCAATTTTTTTTTTAAATTCTCCCCTCCAATGTCATTGATCTCAAAAAATCAATTCAAGATATAAATATGGATACAAAATGGTATGGATACATACATAGCTATAGATATGGATTTGGATACAAGACATATTTCATATCAAATGCCAATCCCACCCCACCTAAAAATTACAAAAGGGTGGGATGAGGGGGTATTTGAAAAAAAATAATTTATTTTTTTTATTTTTTAACTCATCAAGTGGGAGATTAAATGAAAAAATTAATAAATCTGATTTTTTATTTTTTCTGAGCTCATTGTGACACAATTGTGTATTGTGTCACAATGCACTCAAAAGACAATGCACTCAAAAGAGACAATAATTGCTTGCTTGAAAAAGAACTGCCTTCACTATATTTTTGTGTCAAGGAAAATTTGAAGTAAAATTGAGGTCAATGAGAAGGTACTTTCATGGAATTTTAGAATCATAAGGAACTCAAATTCTTTTGTTAAGTAATTGTCATTCATTTTCAACCCCTAAAGTCCTAAAGATCCCTCAAGGGACAAAATGAATTTTAGGTAGGCTTGTATATCTTCAATTTTTGAGGTGATTTTTTTACATTTTCTCTTAAGATAGAAAAACACATTAACTTTTAGGAATATAATTTTTATTTTACAATTCAATACTCAGAGCAAAATTTATGTAACAATTATAAGCTCAAAAACAAGGAAAGTGGGCAACAAAAAAAATAAAAATAAAATTGAAAAAAAATTGAATTTTTTTTCTTTCTAGATCATATTTTTTTCTACATGGAAAGATTTGATTCATTTCATTTGGATTAATGATGTGAAAATTATGGAGCATCTTCTTTTCCAAGCAATTATAAAATCTTCTTGAAAAAATAAAATATAGGATTTGTTTTTGAACTCAATTTTTTCAATTTTTAAGAGAAAAAGTTCCTCAAAGTTAAGTTTGTTTCGAGGTTTGTTTGCTAGAACAATCTCACCATTGCAATTAAAGTAATCAACCTATGATATGTAGAATGAATGGTTTAAAGGCCTATTGGCATAGTTGAAGTTTTTTTTAAGTATTTTCTACGTAAAGACAAATGATAGAAATGGAAGAACAATTGAAATTTATTTTTCTGACAAAGTACAAATGGTCTATGAATTTTTGAAGTGTGCTACCCAATTGGCTCAAAAGAGTCTCTAGACTACCCCAAAACCAACAAAAAGCATTAGATATTTTTCCGGGCTTCTAGGAGACTGTTTCAGGCCTGTTTCCTTCAATGATCCCTGTACAATGAAGGAACAGTCAGCTGTTAGAAGAAAAAAAATTTGATTCTTCAAATTTGAAAAATAAATTTAATTTTTTTTGAGAAATTAGTTAGTAGCCTCTCGGTCACGTAGGACCACTAAGGTGTCACTTCAGTAGTCATGTTTCCTGGTTATCACATCATTATAACTTGCGGTCTCCTGGAGGCCCGAAAAAACATCTAATGCATATCTATAATAGTCATCTTACTTACCTAAAGCATTCACAATATTTCTTAATATGGCCACAACATGAAGGCCTACAAAAGTCACTTCATGTGATGAATTTAAACTTAAAAGGTGGAAGTTCGTATAGTAGTCACTAATTACTCCATCACCATCATCCAAGACATTGATTGTGGACTTTAACTCAAACTATGTAGCCCAAATCTCATTTATTGAAAAAAGTTTGTCATGGGTTGATGCAAGAGTGTAATGGTTCATTCCTTAGATGTCTAACATGGACCTTTTGCCTATTATAGGCCAGTTTACGTTGGTGTGTTTCAATTCCATTTTAAAGCTATTGATGATGTATTTTTTCCTTCAATCTTGTACTTACTTCTACTCTTAACAACTTTTTAAAGAATGAAAATCAAGTATTTAAAAATTACTAGATTTTCAATTCAAATATTCAAAATGAAAAGATTTGAAATCAAAATATTGAGTGCAAAAATTTTAAGTTAAGAAGATTCAACGTCAAATAATCTAGTCATGGAACATGCTCAAAAAACTATTTTTTTTTACTTTAAGCACAACTATATCTTGCACTATATTTGGTGAAAAAAATTCTTCCGCACATTCTTATACTAGTCATGTGCAAGATCTTACAATTAAATAAGTAAACAAAAAGAGTTCTAAATTCTTTTGGTCTTTGCAATAGAAATGGTAATTTTGAGTGGTTTTTATGAAAGAAAGGCCTTTGGACTTTAGGGGTTTAGAGGTACTCGAATGCAACTATCCTATTATAGGCTCAATATCCTATCAATTTTTTTGCCATGACATCAAACGGGGAACCAAAGTCCAATGCATAGTTCAACACCTCTTGAGTAAACCAATTATCTCCAAAATCAAGTTTCTTACAATGGCCTAAAATTGGCTCTCATTCCATCAATTATTCCTATATAATTTTGCACTAATTTCAAATACATCATGTTTATAAGATTGTGTACCAAGAATTCGCCGTTGAATTTTTTGCTTTGTGATATAATTTTTGTAAAACTCATCAAGCTAAAATATTTCTTTTGTCATTGTTTACACCTGTTGAGTATTTCCATTGCAAATTCATTCAAAATTTTGATTTGTTTGATATGGAGGGGTAATTGATTGATTTCAATGTAGGCAAACCTACAGACTAGTGTTTTTCTAGGCAATTAAATTTCCAATTGCCTTAAAAAAATGGACAACTTCAAGCTTGTAGAAAAAAAGAAGATAAATGTGTTTTAAAATGCCAAACTATAATCATGGCCTTGCACTCTACTACCATAATCTCATTTCATACGTCATGCAAAGGGAGCACATACAAGAATTGCATACTCAAAATTGACCTCTTTCAATTCAAGCCCCCCAAAATGAAGAAGCCAGGGAATTAAGAACCTTCTTGAAAGAAAGGCCACATAACCATTGGTCTGAAAACCCAAAGAAAACCCTACTACATGTACATATTTTTTTCAATACCATTTTTCAAGATTTACCACCTCTATTGGCATTTGAAAAATGGAATGCCTTAAGGTGGAAAATTTTTATTAAAAAAATAGAATAGGTTCACATTCAAACAAATATATATTAAAATTGGCCCCTCCCATTGTGTTGATTCTTTTTGCAACTCACACTTTGAGAGTTCAATTCAAAGATCCTATGGTTACATTTTAGTTTTGATGTGCTTGAATTCCACTTGTATCTTATTTTCTAAAATGTAATAAATGCACACCTAAAACACCCAAACATTGTTTGGGAATTTTAAGGGTTAACCCCTCACTGCCCAAGGCCGTTTTGGGTTCAAAAACATCACTGCTTTTGAAGTGATATATATCTAAATGTCACTAAGCTATAGAGATCTTAACCGTACAATTTTGCAGTGTACATGTTGTAAATGATGTCTATCAAATTTGAAGTCATTTGACGACATAGATTGCAAGATTATAATGTTTTAGTGTTGAAAAAGAATGCTGGAATTTTCCTAAAAACGCATTTAGAGGCGAAATTTGATTTCTAAACCTAATCAAATGAAAAAACTTTAAAATATGAAGTGATTCAAAACCAGCATACAAACACATTGGTGAAAAAATATCATTTGATTGACTCAATGTGTTTGCAAAATAGCTTGCAAATGTCAAAAAATAGGCAAGAAAAGTTGTAGAAAACACAGACAAGGCTAAAATTCCTACTAAAATGGTTCTCAGTCATTCATAAATTCTTGGATTGATATGAAATTTTAGCCACACAAACTAGACTAGTATGCTTAACTTTCCCAATAACTTTTATTAGAAACGGACACTATATGAGGAAGATACAAGCCACCGAAGTTCACTGTAGTCCAAGAATGGTGGAATTTTGAATTTTGAATTGCTCATAAACATTCAAAACAACTTGGATTGACATGAAAAATTTACCACAATAACTAGACTTCAAGGGTAATATAAATCAACAAATTTGATTGAAATCAAACATTGGATGAAGGAGATACAAGCCTCTGAAGTTACAACCATGAATTACACTTTGGTGAATCAAATTGAACCTGTGAACTTCGATTGGCTTCCAAAAAATCATTACTTCTTGGATTGATTTGAAAATTTTACCAAACAAACTAGAAGAGAAGGTACAAATTCTCCAACAAGCTTTATTTAATTTGGACATTGAATGCAAAAGTTACAGTACTTTGAATTGGACATGAAACTCTGTGAGGACACTTTTGGGCCCCTTGGGTGGTGATGGGTTAATATATACGGTATCCAACTATGAAGATTAAACTTTCATGCCAAATATTTAATTGAAGTTGAAAAATAAAATCCAATAGATGGTAGAAAATAAGAATATTCCCTCAAATTCTGAATTTTCATCATGTAAAAAAAACTTTTCCTAAAATTATGCCATCTTTCTTAGAATTATTCTTTGCTAATCCTCATAGCCGGGTATGGTAAGGTAGAACTACCCATTACCACCCCGATTCGCAATCTGACTATATTGGAGCCAACTCTAGGAAAGACACATATGTTTAGAGGTGTGCTTTTGTTTAAGGAGTCAAATCCAAGTGGAATTATAATTTTCCAATAAAAATTGTAATTTCTGTGAATTTCTAAAGTGAAATTGCAAAACCACCACTAGACTGGATTCATAAACGTCCTCTTACAACTCAATACCACTTTCCAATGTATCTAACATCACTTGAAGATCCACCAATCATTAATTGACACGTTGTCTTTTAATAGCATTAATAAACTACTCTTGTCAGAATTTGAAGCGAATTTGCATGTTTTTTCTGACGGAATTGGAACAAAGCTATAGACCACGGAATTGAATCACTGACGGAATTGAGCAGTTCTACCGCTTATATGTTTTTTTTGTTTTTTTCCTTTGATGGCTTCTGAAATTTGGTGTGGGGTACCCATTTTGTTAAAAATATTTATGTTTGTTTGTTAAATAGAACTCAACATATACTTTAATTTTTTTTGTGGTTTCCAAACAACACCTCCAATGTGGAACTACAGGTGTCTTCTCACTCAGTGTTTCAGAGATATTTTCGTAAATGCATGTTGATTTTGCAGTTTCAGGGTTGATGACGAGGATAGGACGTCCAGGTAGTCTCTTTTCTAGCTCCGCTTGCGTCAGTATCCCCTGAAAAGGGACAAACACAGATCTTATCAATTACTTTCTCTCCGTCCCACTAAAAACCTCCAAAAATTCTTCTTTTTGAGGGATTAACTATATTTTTGAGGGATAAACTACACTAATGATGGTATTTAGTGTTATGGTATAAATAGTGTTACCTAATTTTTACCAGACCCATTTAGGGTTTTACTTTCCACCTCTTGTGAGCTCATTTTGAATATGAAATTATCTTTAACACTAAATGAAGTCTTGTTAAAAATTTATATCGCATAAAATTCAAAAAGTTGTCAAATAGTGCCTATATTGACATTTAGTGTTAGTAACATTAGTGAAATTGTTGACATTTAGTGTTGTACTTTGTAATAAGTGTTGCCAACACTATTATTAGTGTAGTATCCCATTACGGATAGAATGGGAGCAAACCCAGTGTGGCTGAATTTTGATAGTTGTGTACATTTCGAAAATTGAATGTACACCAGCCATTAAGGTAGGAGGCTCTTAAACTGACCATCTACAGGATAATGGACCTTTGTAGGAAAATCAATAGAGTATAACATTTTTCACATATTTTTGGTAGAAAGAGAAAAAATAAACATTTCATTGACAATTTAAATCGTAATTTTCTGACTTAGAATGAATTAACTACAAAGTGAAAGGTGCGTAGGTAGCAATTAGTGCTCATAGACTAAACCAATCTTAATAAAAATCAGCCTTTGAATGGAGCACTTCAAACCTAGCAAGTTTCTATAATTTTGACTCTTAGAGAATGATCTACATCATGCTATCACGTATATTTTACTCAAAGGGATTTCAGAACACAATTAAAAAGCAAAAAGCACATTGAAAGGAACTATGATCCATTTTTGAAACTCTGTATACTATTCATGATAGTTCTACTGGGCCATTGTAATTGCCCCTCCAACATTCGAGCCTCCTACCTTACAATTTTGTTTACAATGGACTTGCCCTCCCATTCTGTCCATAATGGGGTAGTTTACCTTACATGTATTCAAGAACGAGTAAGCCTTCTACTAATTAAGGTAAACCAATCTATTGTAGGTCAGAATAAGGAATTTGACATCATGTGGTTACTAAAAAATTTCACTTTGTTTCCCACAGTAGTACAAGTGTGAGAAACAGTGAGAGCAATTGAAATTATGGGTTTTTTTGACACAATATGAATTTTCTATGAATTTTTGAAGTGTTCAATGCATCTTTGCCTATAAGAGTGTGTAGACTACCTTAAAACCAAGAAAACTTGAATCCATCATGCTCACTTGGCTCACCTAAAGCAGTCAAAGTCTTTTCTAACATGGACAGCCTGAAAAGTCAATTCTCACAATGAATTCTCATTGAAAAATTGGAAGTTCCTAATGGAGTCACTAACTACTTCATTATTGTCATGTAAGACATGCATTGAAGACCAAATCTGAAAAACTTGAAAAAAAACCCCATAATCATGGGGTCATTTGGTAGGTGTCCACAATGGATCATTTGACCACAATGGGTTGGTTTACCTTAGATCTATGCAAAATCTCCAACTTAAGTGTTGTATTTTAGGTATCTAAAATCCATATGGAAAGTATGATATTTGAGCATAATTTGTAAATGCTACAAGCTCTATCATTTTAGATGATTTAAAAGACGGTGGCAACAATAGGATTCTAGAAATGTGTTTCGTGACCTAAATATGTGCAATAAAAAAACCTAGCCCACTTTATGAACAAATTTTTATAACATTGAAGTGGTCACTAAATGCATCGTCAACACTACTATCTGAGGAAGCAATTTGTACAAGGTGTCTTATATGGGCAAGACCAAGTGTGCTAGGCCAAAGGAATGCTCTTTGATTGTTTCACTTGCCCCTACGAGGTTGTTCAATACGGAAAACACTTACTCAACGGTCAAAATAAAAAAAAACGGAGCTTTTTAGTGGGACAATTTTTTTGCTTAATTTGGAGTTTTTTAGTGGGATAGAGGGAGTAACCCCTAAAGCCCGGAGGCATATTTTATTGTGATAAACTGCCACTTTTAAGAGCAGTGAGAAAAAAATGAAAAAAAAAGTTTTTTTTTCAAAATTCATTGTACAAATTTGTACTAGACTACTATGGGAATATGAAAAAAAAAATTAGAAACTTTAACCACATCGATTGAAAGATTATAATGTTTGAAGTTAGAAGATTTTTTTTTTGACAAGGCCAACAACCTTTAACTCCTCCGAAAGTGAAATTTTTACACTACACATGGTTATTTTTTTTAACATTTGCATCTTCTATCATGTAAGTTACATACCTACCATATTTCAGAAGTAAAGGAGGAGTTTTGCAAAAGCTACTTGAGTTGTTAGAAAAGTTCATGATAGCATAACTTTTTATCTAGGCACCTAATTGGAAAAAAAAAATGAAATTCCCACTAAGAGGGTACACATTCGTACCTTGTGTCAAAATTTCGTGAACATGTGACAAAAATTGACTTCATAGGTAGTACCTACCCAAATTTTCAATTGTCCATTCAACAGACGATTGTCTTGTAGGGGTTAATTAACCACCCTTGCAAATAAATAAATAAAAATAAGTAAATAAATAAAACGCCCAATTCATCGACCCACCACCCACCCACCGAAAAACAAAATCAAAATCTTTGATACAAATACAATATATGGAATATGTATAAAGATAAAATACATATGGATATGATATATGAAATACAAATGGTACATGGAGTACGTGGAATACGGATGTTGTACGTTATATATTGATATGATATGACAAATGGGTATGGGAAATAGGATATGGTTGTTACTCCAATATCGATTGTAGTCTAGAATGTTGAGAAAAAATATCCATAGATAGGGGTAATGATGAAAATATAAAAATGAGGGTTTAGGGTTTCACTCGCTTACTTAGTGAGGTCGGTGATGACTGAAGCCGGAATTCACTCACATTGCGCACTCCTTCATTCCTCTTCACCCTTTCAATTCAAAGCTTTAGCAATGTGGTTCTGAAGACCGATTAGTTGTTTTTGTTTTGCGAAGTAGAGGCGTTGCGTTGCTGGAGGCGGAGTGACCTTAGCAGCAGTGCAACAGCTTGTCTTGGGGGATTTCAACAATGAATTGGTGTTTGAATCACTTGTTCTGTCACAATTTTTTTTTCCTTCGTGTACGTTACGGGTCGTCCATTGCTGCCATTTTCTGGGTTTACAGCAATTTCGAAATTGAAAGAGAGATCTTTTCATTCCCCCCCGAATTCTGACTCCCATCATTGGCACTTTCACAGATGCGCTCTAGCGAATTCGTGCGATTTTAGGGTTTAATGTGCTACCATCTGTTGTTGCCTTATGCCGCATTGTGAAGTACGTGAAGATTTTTCTTACTTACTACCATGGCACTCCTGCACGACCCTGTAGACGTTGTCGCCTTCGTATCGACGTTGTTGTTGGTGTTCTTCTTCAACGTCCAAGGCACCATGCAAAAAGCATCTCGGGTTCATATCTTTCAATTCCAAGATACTGATGCCTTCGGTACTGCAGAAGATTGCCAATAGAGCTTGGAGGAACCTCAATCTTTTTGAATTGAAGCAACGTTGCATTGCTTCCGAATCTTCAATTCAAACTCCTTGTATTCTAATGATTTTGGCTATTGGGTAAAGCCGTGCTTTACAGCTTGGTTCACAAGGTTTGTAATCGATCAATTCGATGACGAGTGGTGGATTCCGAATGGCAAAGGATTTTGTCTTCAAGATTGGCACAGATGCCTCTGACTGTATATCAAGAGAAAAAAAATACTCGATTTAGGTTTGCAATTCTTGTAGTTGTGCCCATAGCTTGTACCTTGTCCAAGCTTGCTCAAGGTGCTTGCATGACTATATGTTCGGAATTGTTTGCCGTCGGAGTGAGCATTGTCTTGGGAAATGCTACCGCTTGAGCGTAGAGCAGGGATTTGGGCATTTTTTCCAAAGTTTTCAGTGTTCAAAATAGAGACATTCTATGACCTTGAGCATGAAGTCGTGGAAAATTAGACTCTGCCAATTTCTGTGAATGTGAAATAAAAATAAAAATAAGACTCTTAAACCTTGTAAGAACGTGGCTCCCGATGATCAAGGTAGTCACCAAAATCCTCCAATTATTGGATTAAATAGGTGCATTTTCTTTTTCTACACTCAATAGTGAAGTCATCCATCAAACCACTTTGGTTCACAACATCCTTATGGGATTGACCCCTAAATTACCAAATTGCGTTTTTCAACAATATAGCAATTTTGGGGAGCTCACTACAACTAGAATTTTATTTTAATCTCTTTGAAATTTTCATACAACATGTGCCCCCATGGAGTAGCTTTCAAGCGCAACAATTTTCATAATTTTTGATTTCATGGTTAAAAAGTTATTGTATGATGTGTAATTTTTAACCCCTTAAGTGCCTTGACTATGTTTTCACCAAAAATGTTCCAAAACTGTCATTTCTAGTGCAAGTACCACATTTTAGAAAAGAAAACATTTTTGAACACATAAAACTATAGGATCTTGTAGTATGCTAGTTTGAAAAGATGTAGAAAAAATTTCAAAAGTTTCCACTGTGTCGATTCTAAGATATTAGCGTTTTGAAGTGACAAAAATCTTTGTTTTAGCCCTACAAAAAATTAGGCAATTGCACTTCACAAGGTCACATTTGTATGAAAAAATGTCCAAAATGGTGGTGCTTCTTTGCATTCATTCTTGAAATCAAGTTGGCTACGTGCTTGAAAAATTTCAAATCATTTGGAAATGTACAACATATAGGAAAAATGTAGTAAGTAGAAAGAATTAGAGATTGATTCAAAGTTCAAAGCTTTTAAGAATGTTTTTATGGAGTTGAAAAATGACAATTTCAATGGTTGCAATGTTGTATTAAACAATCTACATCCTATGATTTTATTTTTTTCAAAAAATATTGAAAATTGAGTAAAATAAAGGACTTCAAAGTTTATTTTAGAATAGAGAATTCATAATTGCCCACAAACTAAACTCCTCATAAATTTCATCTCATTAATCAAAATGGAATGATTCAAAGTTTTCTATGTGTATATAGATCTAGTAAACCAATTTCAAATTTTTGTTTATGAAAAAAGTGATTATTTCTAGATTTGCCCAAATTTCCCATCCGGTGAAAAAAATTACATATCATACAATAACTTTTGAACCATGTAGTCAAAAGTTATAAAAATTATTGGGCCTTAAACTACTGCTCGTCCCCATGTTGTGTGAAAACTTCAAAGAAAAATAAAAAAAATCTCCATCCGTAGTGACCTCCCCAAAATTTCTATATTGCCCCCAAACAAAGCTTGGTCCTTTAGGGGTTAATGCTCAATGGGCAACTCTTTAGTTTGCAGGCTATTATGGATTCTCTATTCTAAAATAAACTTTGAAGTCCTTTATTTTACTCAACTTTTAATATTTTTTGAGAAAATAAAATCATGAAAATATAGGCACTATTTGACAACTTTTTGAATTTTTTTGCCAACACTGCAACCATTGAAATTGGCATTTTTCAATTCCATAAAAAAATTCTTTAAAACTTTGACCTTAGAATCATTCTTTACTTCTTTCTACTCACTCATTAGAAGAGATTTCAGGATTTTGAGGGCCGTTTGAGGGCCGTTCTTGGCGCTATTCCCCTGGCAGTGAAAGAACGCCGCTGTCAGATTTATTTATTTTTGAAAAAAAAAAAAAAAATTAAGTCCTTCAAATGAGAAACAAAGTTTATTCTTTTATTCTTTTATTTTTTCGAAAAAACTGACCTGGCCGTCTCTCGGCCAAGTCAACACAGGCGGGGAACAACGGATTTCGGCGGTTCTCGGGGGGGGTCGAGTTGGAAACTCGCAGCCCTCCCTGAGAGCCAAAACACATGTAATGATATTATTCCTCCATGTTGTACAATTCCAAATGATCTGAAATTTTTCAAGCATGTAACCAACTTGATTGCAAGAATGAATTCAAAGAAGCACCATCATTTTGAACATTTTTCATACAAATGTGACCTTGTGAAGTGCAACTGCCTAAGTTTTGGCAAAGCCAAAACAAAGATTTTTGTCACTTCAAATACTAATATCTTACAATCCACACAGTGGAAACTTTTGAAAAAAATTCTACATCTTTTCAAACTAGCATACTATAAGATCCAGGGTTGCTAGCGTGCGAGCCTGTGAGCATGAGCGTGTGAGCTTGTGAGCTTGTGAGCAGGAACTTTTTTTGGTTAAAAATAGGTGAGGGACCTATGGCCGTGGGTCAAGATTGCTAGTATGTGAGACAGAGCCCATGAGCCCATGAATTGATGAGCCTTGCATTTTTTGTCTATTACCTATGACTATGGATATTAAATTGAGGTTGAGGGCAAAGATTTTTGTATAATTTGAAACTAAAGGGTTGGAAAAAAGTAATGATTTTACTTATAAGTAATGTCTTTTTAAGAAAATATATGAATTTGAGTAGAATAAAATCATGAGATACAATACAAGAACTAAGAAAATAAAAGAAGAATTAGTTACGTTCAAGAATTTAAAAAATAATAGTGTAATATAGAAAATCCAATCCAATCTATAGCAATGCAAATCACTAATATATTGTCATGAAGAACATAAATCCAATTTGGAGACTACAAATCCAATCCAAATCAAACTAAACACCTCCAAATTAAGAACTAGTAGAAGAGTCCGATACTGACTCCCCATGTGAAGAAACTGCCTCGACATCAACATAATCCAAAATACAAGGGTCTACTCTTTGATGATGGGGCAAATTACGTGTGCTGCCATGAACTTCGAATGCTCGAGCCAAGTCCTCAGCATAAACTGGCAAGGCAAAAGACTTCTCCGGACTTGGAAAGAAGTCGGGTCTACCAAAAAATGGCAAGTTCAACTGGGAGTTCCACCTCACAGATCTAAAGGACAAAGACAAAACAATTTAGTCAAATTGCAATATAAATTTATAACTTAATCAAATGAAAAGTCTAAGGTTGACTTACGTACTAAATCGTGATTTCTTCTTGATGGGTTCCACGATACAAAGCTCTTCGTTGGAATCACCCAAGTCTTGGACCACTGGTATTGTAGTAACCGCAACAGATGACGAAGGACGTATTAGTGGTTCCAATATGGCTTTAAAGATGCCCTCATCTTCCTCAAGAGCAACAATGTGGCGACCAGAAGATCGGCATGCATGGATAGAGGCACCTACATCAAAACAAATTATTCCAATTTAGACAAAGTTGACATCCTGTACATTATAGCTACACATGAAAATATGCTAAAACTTAAGAATTTATAGAAGATAAAAGTAAAGAGAACATGTGCTTGCAGTGGAATCAAAAACAACATCTCCTTGCAACGTGCATGACTCAATCAACATATTCATTAACAAATGGCTCTTCTCTCGAGGACCACGCCATGGACTGTTGCCATTCATGGCCAAGTCTTCAATAGACATAATGTTTTGCAAAATGTCATCTTGGTTGACATCAACGCCACGGAACTTGAGGTCGGGGATTTGCTGGAAGTTGAATTTTGAAGCCGGAATCTTAGCAAGGTTCCTAACTAGTAGAGTAATTCCAAATCGCAGAGTCTGCATTAGGAATTTAGAGTTAATATTTCAAGTTCTTAAGGAAATATCAAGACTTGCAAGTTCAACAAGGAATATGGAGAAAATAAAGTTTCTTACTGGTTTTCCCATGTCTGAGGGGTTTGTCAAATATAGTCGATTCATGCCCCACCAATCTTTCTTCTTCTTGAAAGAGTATGCATTGCAATGTTGAAGAATTGTCATCTTTGCCTTTGTACTTTGAGGGTGAATGACAATGAAGGCGCCATCATCATGGAGATGATTATCAGCAAACTCAAAAAGTGGTTGCAACCACGAGTCTGGTAGAGCATTCCACTGTGGAATGCTCGATTCTGGCTCACTCACACCGGGAACTGGAAGATCCTCGGGCATGTCCACCAAAATGAGGTCGAAGCCGGGGTGCTTATCAACCACTCCACGGTAAGCCCTCCCTCGCTTTGATGCGTTCTACAAAACAATGCAAATATCAAATAATTGCAATTACCATGACAATCTACAAAGACAACCATTCATTCTTATACATTGTATTACTTCATTTGAATTTTGTTACAAGTACCTGTTGAGAGAAGTCCAAGATGCGTGTGTATTCTGTTGGAGTTGGACCGCTCATACTGCCAAGAATTGCCTCCACATTCGTATTTATAATCAACTCCGCTATAGAAACAACAAGTGTAGCCTCCTTAGTCTTTGGCAAAGGTCCACGAGTGAGGACCTCTTCAATCAACAACGTATACGGGGAGGTGGAAATCTTAGCCATGGTTGGTAGACCTTGTACTACCGAGGTGTTATCCACTGATGATGCAAGAACCTCTGGAATAGGTGCTGTTGCAATGGCCTTCTTTCCCTTTAACTTTTGAGCCTCTTTCTCTGCAGCCTTTGCAGCCACCTTCAATTTCTTCTCTGTCTCCCTTGCAATTGCCTTTTCTGCATCCTTCACAAGTTTTTCCTCTTTCTTTCGATCTTCTTCTTGACGCTTCAAAATGGCCTTCTGCTTTGCAGATTCCTCCAAGCCTGCGTACTCCTCTAACACAACATCAGTAGCCCCCATTGTTTGAAGACTTTGTCGCAGTGCAACCTCTATAGGTGGTGTAAACGTGGGCTCACACTCTAGATACCATCCACAACCGTTTAGATGTGTGGTTGTCTAGGTCTTCAACTGGTTCAATGAGAACATGCACTCAGAAGACCCTCGATCAATCCATGTGCTCAAGAATGGAGGCAAGTCATGTTTGGAGATGGCCTTCTTGTTGTATAACTCTAACTTGAAGTACCTAATGAAGGAAGTGAAGATCAATATTAGAGATCACGGTCACATAAAATGAAAGATTTAATTTTGGCAATATATTCAAAGATAGTAAATGATAACTAATTGTACCTAAAAACGACGCGTTTTATCACGTTGTCGTTACCACTGAATTTTCTGAAATTGTCTCCTTTCTTGAAATGACCTTTGCCAGTTAGATTACTGTGGAATGCCTGATCCCAAATCTTCATGCGCCATCCTTCAACATAATCTGCTGCCGTTTCAGGCTCAAGAGGACTTTGCATGTCCACTGTCAAATTGTCCCTACAGATTATCGTGTCTACAACCTCAACCACGGCCTCTTCAATCTGCAAAAAAATACAAAATTACTAAAAAATAAATAAATTCAAATGAAATGAACATTGAATGTCAAAGACAAAGCATGGAGGATGTTGGAGTAAATTCTAAACTCACTCCTGCCCACCACACTGCCCTGTGAAGAAAGGCAGTGAGTTTGTCGTCGTTCATTGGCTTTGGAGGAAACTTCCTTGCTTCACGTGAATGGGTGGACAAATTCCACCATTTCAACCACTTTACTTTGTAAATAGCTTCTGCACTAGAATTTGAGATAAGCTGAAGTTTATCAAGAGTCATCTCTGGCTCAACGTTTAAACTCCAATGCCTCTCAATCTGCAATACAAAAAATATGAATTTATTTAGATTTTAGAATTTTAAGCATAGACAATGAATATAAACTTGGTTTGGCATAAAAAATCCCTCAAATTTGATTTGGACCCTTACCTCTTCAAGCCAGTGTGGACCAAAGGCTGGATTTGCCACCGCCACCATTTTCGCAAGCTTGTAATACAAATTGGAGGTCTTATCCCTTGCCCCCTTCCGCATAGCCATCACTGCTCCAGCTTCATCCACCTCTCCGTCTGGGGTACATTCATGGTACACTCTCACGGCCGCATCTGCTGCAATAGCAATCTCATGCTACAAAAATGCACCACAACACAATTGAAGATACAAAAGAAGTAAAAAACTTTAAAAAGCCTCATCTGAAAATAGAAAAATTGAAGAATACTTTCCAAGACATACCCGAAAGATAAACGAAGTGAAAACCTCCAATGGCATTGAATACCATGTCTTCTTTGAATTTTGCTGGCACTTTACATATTCGGAATCACTAAGAAGTTCCTTGAATTCTTTTAATGGCATCACTCCATACTTTTGGATCTGATACAAAATGTGAACGAGTTTTGTTTTGACATGAGAGTCTTCAGTGTGCCTGTAAAACAATATAAAACAAATAAATATTATTGAAGATATTGAACAATAATACAATGCATTTACAAATGCAAAATTATATGAAAATGAAAATGTTGTAAATACACACTTACTTATTGATATCATGCATCGCTTGCATGACTGCACCCGTACGACCTTTTGTCTCAAGTAAAATGCAATCCACCTTGATATGCCAAGATGGATCTTCGCTGTGGAGTCTCGTAATGTGAGACATCCAAGCAATGTGACGGTGATTACCATCACAAATAAAGAACTTCGAGTTCTTAAGACGCCTGAGCTATGGTGTACAGTCTAGAAATGCTTCAAACTTCACCACCTCTTCTTTCCACAATGGACTTAGGGATGCATGGTCTTCCGGTGTCATCAATTGCATATCCCCTCTCTCATTCATAGTTGAAACATAAAAGACACAAGCCCCATCGCGATAACCATGGATGAATTCTTGCTCGAGCTTAGTGAGATCACAGGTCAAAGTAGGTCTCACCATAGGCATTGGAGTCAAAAGGCAAAGCGGAATACAAATTCGAGAAAGTGGTAAAGGCTTCAATCGCATGCTATTGATGGTCGTGATGGAGTCCACTTTTTGCTTCCTCCGAAGATCATCTTCAACGTCAGCCTCCTGGTCCATTGCCTCTTCACCATCCTCGTTGTCCTCTTCATCATCACTATTAGTGTGACCAATCTCGGGTTGCTTATTCTCCTCTGAGTTAGGTGTTGATGCTTCTGATTGAATCCCCTGTGTCAATATAGGTGTACTAGGATCCTGAACTCATGCAAGACATTGAAAATTTAGTTAAAATATTCAAATGGGTGAAGCATGGAAGGCTTGGAAGCATGAAATGTAATATTAGATCATCCTCTAAGGTTATTCAAATTGATTGAAGTAATGTAGTACTTGCTCTCACCAAGGTCTTATTGGCAATTTCATGCTCTTCCAGATGAGTTGGTCTAGATGATGGAATCTGAGATACAAACATTAATGCCATAAGAATAATGTTAATGTCAATAAGTATACTAAGATCTTTAACCAATTCAGACCCCATCATTCAATCCCAAAAATAAACATCATTGGATACTACATTTTGATGAAATGTTGGAATATCTAGTGTTCATGATTTGAATCCAAAACAATTTATAAATTAAAGTAATCACTTAAAACAATGACTATGGAATGAAAATAATGTAGAAGATGTACAAAGACCACATTGCGGCACCGCAAGGCCCATGCTTTAAAATTTAAGAACCATTTTGTTAACCATTTTAGATCTTCAACCATTTCTAAGGACTACAATCGATACTAAAATCTATAATAAATTGATCTCCCTCTTTGATGGAATGCTAGATCTCACCAAATGGCTTCAATAATTTGAACCTTTACCTTCACTAGTTGCAAACTTAGTGGCTAGTGTTCTATTATATACAATGATATAAATATGAACATCATATGAACTTCAAATTCATATGAATTAATAATCAAATGAATGAAGATTATAGAGGACAACCATTTTGTTCAAAACAAAAATAATACATCCGTCTTGACCCCATTGCATTACCACAAGTACTCTCCTTGATGATGAATTAAAATAAATTCAAAGAGAAAATACTTTGGTGAAGACTACTTTCAACAACATACTCCAAACAAATACTTAAATTTTTTTGTCCCAAAATCCATTGCGGTCACGCAATCTCTAAACGTTGTAGTCCTTCAAAACAAGGAATGAATCAGAAAAACAAAAAACAAAAGTTTCACAATGTTCTTAATTCTGCCTATATAGTATATACTAGTGTCATGGGAAAGTTTATGCATCATCTTATTGAAAAATTATTTCAATTAGTCAAGTAGGTCTAACAAGGGGGAATTTCTAACCTTCACATCTTGTTGAAAAGGCAAAGTCAACAACATAGTGTTGCATTGAGACAACAAAATCAAGATTTTATGATCATGTGATGAGGTTTAAAAAAATATTAGAATTTCCTACATGCTACTTGCGGTAACGCAAGTATTCAAAGAAGGTTCTCAAACAAAAATCTGAAATGAATAGAAAATAATAATTAGCTATATTGAAGGGCCTCGGCATACACTCTAGATGCCCAATGGACCTCAAAGATCAAAAAATCATGAGCTCCCCAACACCTTCATTCTAATTTGAATTGAAAGTTATTACCACAAGCAGTAGTTGCGTCACCGCAAGCAATTGATCTACGAAATCAAATTAAAAAAGAAGCGTCATCTGTCAATGCACATAAGGAATTGCATCACCGTAAGGCCCAAGCAATTGCATCACTGCAAGGTGCAAGGAGTTGTATCATTGCAAGGCGCAAGCACTTGCGTCACCGCAAGGCACAAGCAAGTGCGCCACCATAAGGCAAAAGTAGGTGCGTCACCACAAGACACAAGTAAGTGCATCACCGCAAGGCAAAAGTAGTGCATCACTACAAGACGCGAGCAATTGCGTCACCTCAAGGCACAAGCATGTGCGTTACCGCAAGCAGGTGCATGACGGCAAGGCACAAGCAAGTGCATCACTACAAGACGCGAGCAGTTGTGTCACCTCAAAGCACAAGCAGGTGCGTTACCGGAAGCAGTTGCGTCACCGCAAGGCATAAGCAAGTGCGTGACCGCAAGCAGTTGCGTCATCGCAAGGCTCAAGCAGGTGCGTTACCGCAAGGAGTTGTGTCACCACAAGGAGTTGCGTCATCGCAAGGCTCAAGCAGGTGCGTTACCGCAAGGAGTTGTGTCACCACAAGGAGTTGCGTCACCGCAAGAGTTGCATCACTGTAAGGCATAAAGAGTTGCGTCACCGAAACTTACCTCATCAACAATCGGTTTCTTTGAATTCTTTGGCAACTGCTTGTTTGTCCGAGATCCCTCAATGTCATTCTTCTTCTTGGCAGCACTCCTCGTCGACCGCCGTTGATCCATGGTTTCCTGCACAACTCAAGAAATTGAATATTAGTTTCTAGCAATCAACAAACTCATGCGTGTTTTCAATGAAGTAGTGAGAATGGGAATATGAATCACAAACAACTAACCAACGTGGCCGTCAATTACAACTGCAATATCACAAAAAGATCATGCTTGAAGATCCGTGAATAAGAGACCGATTCACAAAGGTTTTGCAATGGCACAAAGACATCGGTAGCAAGAACCTTTAGGCAGGAGCTGTCTACGGAAGCTAGAAGCCAAAAGCCAGGCTCGGCTTATCACAAAGATAATCTTGCAAGGAGGGCAAAATTCCGGGCTCGGTGCGTGATGTACAGTACATCTTCCCCAAAATTTCGGCAACCAATCTCTTCGTAGCATTTTCGCCCAAAATTTTCAAACCCAATCTTATCTTATTAGATATCTCAACCATTGAATTAAAATGACAGTAAGGATTACTAACCGTTAGTTGGCAAGTAATTCTAACATTCAAATTTTATATTCAAATAAATAATTTATATTTTATATTCAAACAATTTTATATTCACTTATATAAGATTGTTTGCATTGTTACATTATTTATGGCTTGACTGTTAGTTTTAGTAGTCTATCTTAATTTAATTTCAATATATAATATTTGAAAATTAGTTGGAATGTGTTATTATTCATCAATAGTTTTTTGGTTTAATCATTGAAGGATACGGCTCTTCATGAAAAATGCTTCAATTATTAGACCAATAGGTGCATTCTTTGTATCTATAATGAATAGTCAAGTCATCCATTGGACATTTTTCAGTCTCAACATTCTTTAAGGGTGAAGAGACATGATGTAGGTAATTTTTTTCAAAAGGCTTTAATAGAAAATCTTATTGGAGATTTTATCTTTTAATTAGGTATTTTGGATTCTTCTTTCAAACTTTATTTTCATAATTTCTCTAAATTTTTTATTACCAATGAAGTGATTTTATATATATATATATATATATATATGTGATATTCGTATATTTCAAAGCCAGTAGCATCTAAATTATTTCTTTTGTACATATGTTATTAGTCAAAAAAATAATTTACGTTCTTTACTAAATTATAGAAAATTAAAGGCTAAATAGCTGTAGGAAATTTAGCAAGAAAAGTATAAATGGATGGCTTCATTTTTCTATATGTAGTTAGAAAATTAATGAAAAAATGACATATTTCAAAAGCCATATTCATAAAATATCCATTTCAAGAAGATTATTGAGATCTAATTACAAAAATAATGAATTCAAAAATAGTGCATTCTGGTTATCTAGTAAAATTATAATCATTAATCAATTTATAAATTGTATCAACTGCATAGAAATTAATAAGGGAAATTCCAATTTCAACATATTGTGCATTATAGATATCTTTTCTTTTCATACAACATATTATTTTTATTCATTGTTTCACTATAATAGAACACTGGAATACAAATTTCATATACCTATTATACTATATCAACATTTAAAACTATGAGCACAAGATTAAATTTAATTGACATGTATACATTATATAGAGTAGCTAATATCTAAACTATTCTATTTATTTGTACCTATGAACAAATAATGTATAATCAAACATATAATGGATTAGGCTATATTTTAACATCAAATAGCTAATGTAAACAAGTTTATAGTAGGAGCACAAAAAGGTTCATATTCTAAAGATGAATCTTTTGACAACAACAAATCTTGTAAAGTGCACTATAATGTTTTTTTCAAAAAACATATGATTGCAAGGAATTTGAAAGACATAGAAGGTGTTTGTATAGATGCATACATTTTCCATGTCCTCTCCAATCGGCTCCTGTTGTGCAGTAATGGTCTCCTGTGACATTTCTACCAGAGCCTCCAAATTTGTCTCTACTATGTCTACCTCCATGCCGCAACCTCCTTCTCCATAACCAAGTACGCGGATGGCTCCAGATGTACCTTGACTTGTCTTTGATACGGCTTTTTTTCCTTTCATCTTGGATCTCCTAAGTGCCTTGGAAGAAGAGAATAGAAGTGACCTACGCTTTCTCCTACTTTTTGTACCCTTTGCAATAATACAAAAACCACTCTGGATCTCTATGTGCATGAAGTACCAAAACAAAATATGCATACCTATACTCTAACTTCTTAGTACTTCACCGCATAGAATGCATTTGAAAGACTTGACACTGGAATACATAAGTCCTTATATACTCTCACAAGTAAGCTTTGCCAAACCTTTTCATTCAATAGAGTCTGACAGAGTCTTCCATTTCAAAATAGAAAACCTTTAAGACTGAACCCTAAACTGCGTTGCCAAAACTTGAAGAGTACCATTTGCAAATCCATAATGTAACCTCCAACTACCACCTACAGGCCATAGTCTGACTCAGTGGATCTATGGACTATTGATGAAGGATCTTAGGTGACAAATATTTCAATAGTATTGAAATTGCAAGTTCCTGACACAGTCGCCTATTTCATTAAATAACTTTTAAAATTTGGCGCTTCATAACTAAGTGGATGGTGGCATGACAACCGTTCTGCCAATTGAAATTACACCCTTAATTACTCACTTACATCATGCTCAAGTATTCCGTAATTCCTGTTTCAAAAACCTACAATACTAAACTCCATTACAACAATCAATTCTTCATCTTTCCTTACAATCATTGGCTACCTTTTGTTTTTGAGAGAATTTGGTCAATGTTGTAGTCATGGCGTGCATTCGAGTAGATGGTCATGAAATTCCCCTCGTTTTTCCAGTTGATGATGGTGTACAAGCTAGAGTTTGCAGTCACCTCCTTCATGTACGCTTCAGATTTATAGAGTCTTCTATCTACGTCGAGGAAGAGAAGAAGTCAGAATCTGGTGCATTGCAACAATCTGTGCCAATTGTGAAGTCTGTGGAAGATGAAGGGCATTGTTGGTACCTTCCTGCTGGAAACTTTAGAGCATATGGTCTTCCCTTATCTTTGCTAGATGTGTCCACAGGGATACTTAGTCGTCACTCAGAAACATCTACAGTAGATATGCCTTACTTGGCTCAAACAATTTCATCCGGTCCACCAAGAGAAGTTTCTCCTATACTTCCAAAGAATGCATTGCTCCGAACAGTCAAGATAGAGCCTTTAGATCCTATCATTGAATTGTCTAGTGAATCGGAGAGGGAGTCCCCACACTTGATACTTCAGAAGCAACCATCATCTGTTCAAATTGTATCGACCCAAAAAACACTTGATAGCTCTGCAGTGGGCACTTTGTCTGATAACCTTACACAATCTCTATTCTCTCGTCCTCCATTGCACCCAAGTATAGTTGATCGATTTAGCATAATGGATTGCTTGAAGAGACTAGCGAGCATGCACCGTTCTCGGAACGAGCTGTCTACTACAGATTTAGATGCTATGAAGCACCATTGTGTACAATTTCTTCCACCGGTATTCAACGGAGATGTCATTTTTGAGTTGCCTCCATGTCGCTCATCTGCTTCTACATCGGCAGCTCGAAACTTGGAAGGAATGGACAAGCGATACGATGGACACCCATGGTGCAAGTTAGTAACGATGAACATTCACAACTCCGACCATTTGAAGTTCCGTAAGTCATACTGCGCTGGTCATCTTGCTTGTGCAAATTCCAAATGTGATTTTTTGAAGAGGGCTTCTAAACAAAACGAAACAGAGTGGACTGGTTGTACTACCTTTCCATTTGCAGTTGGGAAAAGTCCTCCCAAAGATTCAACTCTAGTTTGTAAGGTTTGCAAGAATCCTCCTATATGCTTGAAAGTTTGTGATGCTAGGATATACTACTCCTACAGTGATAATTCCAAGATGACAAGGGCTGTTATTCATTTTGGAGATCATACACACCCAATTGCCAAAGGTATGTATAGAGATTCTACTGAAGAAATTTGTAGCCTCATTGGGGAAGTGGTGGCAAAAACACCATTGGCCACAAATTCGGCAATTGCACTTTCTGCAAGTAAGGAGTTCTTGAAAAACTACCTATTTCACAATGGAGAAGGAGAGAAGGAGATGTTGTGGGATAATGAACTAGAAGATGTCATGGACCGCTTTCAATATTTGAGTAGTTCCAATATACGGAACGTGATATCATCCTTTCGCTCAAACAACCGAGGAGGTATTATTGACAACATCATGACTATGAAGAAAGACTCAAGATTTGAATACATTCATGACAGCGTCTTCCCTGGCCAAGGCAAGGAGAAGGTCTACTTGTTCAAGATGCTCACTGAAGGACCTGGTAGTGGAGTGGACTTGGTGAAACGCATGCAATCTGGTGGGGATCTAGCAAACACGTGGATGATGTTTGACCACGTGAAGCGTGTGAAGGATTGGACGACCATGGCATGTCACGTATATGATCCAAATTACAAAAAGGTCATGACTATTTCAACATGCGATATGCAGTCAGAAGATACAGAGATCCAAGTACAATTCTGGAGGTGCTTGAACACTGTTATATCTCGCTATGGAGTACATCATCCAAATTTCAAAGGGTTCGTGGCAGATAGTGCTATGGCCAATTGGAAGGCTGTTCGAATTGTTTACGGCACTGGATCTGCAGAAGACAAAATGGAGAATCGAGAAAGGACCTGCTTGCTACATTGGAGTACTTCTCTTCAGAAACATACGCAGAAGTACATCAAGGCAGATCTACAACATCAACACACTAGATTGTGTAAACAATACAAGGATTCAAAAACTATGGACGAGGCAGAGATGCGCTACCTCGCAATTCGGTCATGGTGGTTTTTATCCGGTGCTGCAACTGAAGATGCGCTCCATCACTTGGACCATTGGCTAGCATTTTGGCATTTCCGTTATAGGCAATGGGGAGGCTTCATGCAGATGGTATGTGAACATGAATTTTCCTTTCAATCATGTAGCCATTATAGAATTGCCAATTAGGTCGAAGAGTATTGTATATTTTTTTTACCATAGGTTGATTTGATTGTGAATTTTTGAAAAAATAATAGTTTAGAGGACTATATATGAGTTTAATTATTGTTGAATGTTTGTGTACTCATTAAAAAATCAGAAATGTCAACTTTTTTTTTTCTATTTATAAAACAAAATTATTCAATAAGAGAAATTCCTAACATTCCATAAATTAAATATGTTGTCCTCCAATAAGTTCTTAAAGGTAAGGTATCTATAGAATAAAGTGCTTTATTGGATTGAAGTAGTCTTTTATAGCAAATCATGCACTCAAAGAATATTATAGCTTTCATGTCAGAAATGAAAATCTTTCAAGTAAATTGTACTTGTGTTTTGTTTTTTAGGACTTGACTTTGGAGGAGATGGCGGACATGCCTTCTTGCAATTTGTCTGAGACCGTCCACAATAAGTGGCTTCAAATGTCTGGAAATCGAGGAAACAATTTGTTCGACGCTACTTGTGATGATAGTATCCGCGCATTCATGCAAATGACAAACTATAGAGCATATTTAAAAGGCCATGCTTCTGGATCAGGTCCATCAAAGGGGGAGTTGAAGTTGAGAGCTGCAAAACGAAGTGGAGACCCTAAGAAAATGGCAGAGGCTTTAAACACATTACCTGGAATTGAGGGTGTTGGAACTCGCATACCACATTTGGAAGGGGAAGAAATCTTTGGAAGCACAAAAAGGAAGTTGGACATACCGATTGGTGCCGAAGGAGACTCACATCGCCCAGATAAAGTAAACTTCTCTCAACATCGTGTTCGAACAAGGTCTACTATGGCTAGTGCAACGTCTTCTAAAGATGGAGGAATGCATATGGAGGCAAATATTGCCACTCATGTAACAACAGCTTTTGAAAGTGATTGTGACACGTCAAAGTGGCATATTGCCAGAATTAGCCACAAATCGAGTGCCAAATGTCAAGCTCAACAAAGGGGTTCAAATATAAAGTGCACCGCCAAAATTGCAAAGGGATCAAAGGGAACTGCCGCTCCGACCTATCACGGGAGGAAAGAAGATTATGGAAGTCGTCGGGAGGTGGTAGCGGACTTTTGGTTTTACTGGGATGATATTGAATGATGTGTGAAAGGAACAAAGCGGAAATAGGTGATTGATTGGCCTGAGGTACCTGAGATGTGGCCTATCTTGACAGGAACTAATCTGAGTCGAGAAGAGACTTTATTATTGCAACATGCGGGCTTTCGTTTGCAAGATTGCCCTACATTGTCTCCACGTCGTCTCTTCCACATGTCGAAGACATTTCAGAGTGTTCTTTATGACCACCCTCCACCAATGAACCCAGATGCATACCCAACAGTGAGGAACAACAAAACCATCCGCCGAATTGCGAATGCACCAACAACAGAACAACGAAACAAGTGGGAGAGTGCATGCAACATCAAAGGACAAATTATAGGATTGACCTTGCTTCCCTTTCTGGGATTAGGTGCAATCGTATCTCTAGAGACTGGCCCAGAGCAAAATCGAAATGTGTACCGAATTACAGTAGGTATGTTTCCAACATGCACTTGTCCGGATTTCCTGAATATGGCCGTCTCTGCAATTGGAGGTCGTCAACAATACATAAATTGCAAGCACTTGTACTACTTGTACAAGTACTTTTGCAAGATGGATATCCATAAAGACAAGTTCATTCATGCTCCAAGTTATAGCTTCAATGAGTTGAAGCTTCTTCTTGTTCGAGCTGGGATCATTTCAATTTTAGAATAGAACCTCAGATGGGTTTGTAGGTACTTCATTTGTAGCATATTATTATGCAATTGTTACAAGTGGAATGACTTCAACCATGTGGCATGGAAAATATGTTTGCATTCACTATATATAGTTATATACACATATGTGTCTGTGGAGCGTAAATTTTCAATTAACACTACATGAATGTAATGAACCTCAGATTCTGCAATAATAATTAGTAATCTTTATTGAAAAAGAAATTGTGCAAAATTGTCTTTTCATTTTGATTTGAAAATGCAAAATTGGTTGCGGTCCTACAACCCATTTTGGGAACTTTTAATAGAAAAAAAATTAGAAATGACTCTTTTGGCCCACCTCGAATGTTGAATCAAGCATTGTGAATGAGATTTCAAGGCCAACAGAAGTTGAAACACTAGTTTCAAATAGCTTACGGTACCGCAACCAATTTATTCCGTTTCTCTAAAAGTTAGTTTCCCATTTTTTTTCCCATTTTTTTTCTATTGAAAAAAAAATCAATTTTTTCCATTTTCTTTAGAGTATATCTTCCGTATTTTATCGTTCTAGTTTTCCTAGGATTGGTCACTCCATTAGGTTGGAGTATATGTGTAAGAGGTCCATTATATACAATATGATGGCCTGGGTTCAAATTATGCTGGTGGGTTTAGTCTCTACATAGACCATAATGACAAGAGTTGGTTAAGAGAATTTATAGTGGAGACATAGTAGTAGTTACCTTTTTTCTTATGAGTATTGTTAGCTAAAGTCATTATATTGTGTTGTATTAGAATTCTCTAATTGCATAACTAGTGAAATTGTAGTGGGTGAAGTAAGTGTTGAAACTATATATTGAAGTTTGAAGGTCTTTTACTGTTGCAAATGACAATTGATACACAAAGAAAAAAATTAAACAAAATCCACGGTCATAGGGGTAGTGGTCATAGGTCACAAAATTTACTATAACTAGAATTTTTTTCTTTTTTCAAGTTCTTTTTTTAAAATAAAAAATTTCGGAAAGAAAAAAGAAAAAACTATAGTTTGGGGCTCTAGGCTCACAAGTTTTAAGCTCGTAGCTCACAAGCTCGCTGCTCTAGGCTCGCATGCTAGCGTCGTTGCTATAAGATTCTACAGTTCTATGTGTTCAATTGGTATTTTCTTTTCTAAAATTTGGTATTTGTACTAGAAATGGCAATTTTGGAGCGTTTTTAGTGAAAACATAGTCAAAAACCTTTAGGGGTTAAAGTCATTTTTGTCATCCATACTAGTCATTAAAAATTTGTTACACAATGGAATTACAGAGAATAACTTCACTTGAATTATTAGAAACCAATAAAATTATAGAAAATAGAGATATTTTTAGTCTCATTGGTGAAACCAAAACATATTAATGAATGTAGATTATGATAAATGTCATGGTCTATATTATGCTATGAAGGTTGCTATTATGTGAACTTAGGAACATGAGCCCATGGGCCTAGAAGACAATACATCTACATTATAGGTGTCTATCATAGAAACCATCTATAATTATTCTATAACTATGTTATAGAATAGATACCCATATTATAGGTGTTTCTTGAAGTGTTTATATCATAAGCACCTTCAATGGTTGTAGCATATTTACTTATACATATTCTCAAAGCTCACATGCTTGCATTTTTATACTTATACACTAACTTACACATTTTAATGAAAATAACTTCACTAACAACTAATAGACAATTGAAAACAAGTATATGGTGATGAAAAAGAGCAATTCCCATAATTATCAACTCTATATTTTTTTGAAATGTCTAGCAACAAATTTTAGTAGTATATAATAGTAGCATATGTCTTGGAATGACATTTGTAAAAATCAACTAATTAAAAAAAATAGTTTACTTCATCTAAATTTATTTTATAAAAATTGAATATTCTTTCCCTAAGATATCAAGTAAAATGTCCTTTGTAGTTAAACAACTTATTTTGTTTTTTTACTATGTATGCATTTTGTAGTTAAAAGTCATTGAATTCTTAAAATTTTGGTAATCCATATGGTTTGATACAACACAATTCATTATCCACATTTGTCTGTACATGATCATTTTCAATGATTCTGCACAATAAAGAGGAACAATATATGAAGTTTAAAATTTTTTGAAAAAGGTGAAGGCACTATTTAATGTATTGTAGAGAATTGAAAAAAGGACATGCAAAATACTTTTTATATGTTCATGTCATTTATAGCATGCTATAAAAAGTCATTTGATCCCTTAGAATCAAATAACATGGAAGCTATCCAATAATGCCTAATTCAATTGTTTGTTAAATCTTTGTAATGTAGTTTGTTCATGCTTGATGTCAATTGACAACTTTGTATACAAAAAACATGTAACCACAAAAAAAAATTAGGATTCCATTTAGCATTAATTGAACCTTGAAGATTGAATTTTTATTTTTGTACCTTGCACAAGTCTATAATAGTAGTAACTTACTAAATTACATAACAACAATTGTTGAGGATAGTGACTTAAATGATATATGACAAGATTTCATTCAATTATCAATCATTTTTATTTTTGTCCATGATAAATCATGTCAATGCTTCTTGGGTCAAAACATGGGAGTAAAATGCCTAACCAAGTCATAAGGGTGGCAACTAAAAGAGGTGCAGTGATACAATGAACAACATTAAGAAGGTGTAGTCACAAGGTGGACTTTGCTAGACTCGCCTTTATGAGGATTTGCATTGTTGATGTGTTTAATTAGAAGTTGCGCTAGTAGGTTCATTGGTGCTTCTCTAGTAAAAGGCACCATTGGAATTGTGGGATTCATAGCATTTTAAAAATGGACCTCACGCCAAGCAACTACTTCAATAAATACTTTCCTTCAACCACTTTTCACGTAAGAAGTCTACACTTGACTTGCATGGATGACCGAAGACAATTGTCCACTAAAATTTCTTATGCAAATAAGGTGTTATGTTATTTTGAGGGTATACCTCTCGGTAAAGGATATAAGTGTTTGTGAGGCACATATTTACTTTGAAGATGAACAACCTTTGCTACCACTTTTTAGTTTATATATGATGTACATATATGTACCATGGATTTGGTCTTGGACATCCTACTATGCATATTTTGTGTATACAAATATTGAATGGGTGAAGACAATATTTGCACTACTTCCCTTCCAACATGCTCGATAACTGTACAATTTGCAACCACAAGATTTGTTGTGGTGCTCAAGAAGTACACATACTATGTATTGATCCATATAAATGAATTCCCCAAATACTTCACTATACCTTGTAATCTATATAAGGTAAAACAACCCATTGTGGTCAGAATTAGGAGTTTGACCACATGTGGTTACTGAAATTTTCAATTTTTTCCCCCAAATAGTACAAGTGTGAGAAAAAATGAGAACAATTGAAATTATATATTTTTTTGACAAAGCATGAATTTACTATGAATTTTTGAAGTGTTCAATGCATCATAGCCCAAAAGAGTCTATAGACTACCTTAGAACGAACAAAATCTGAATCCATCATGCTCATGTTGTTTACCTAAAGCAGTCATAATATTTTCTAACATAGAGAGTCTAAAATGTCAATTCTTACAATGAATATACATTGAAAAATTAGAAGTTTTTAATTTAGTCAATAGTCACTCCATTATTGTCATGTAAGACATGCATTGAAGCCAAAATCTTACAAACTGAAAACCCCCCATAATGGGGATATTTCCTAGGTGTCCATAATGGGTCATTTGACCACAATGGGTTGATTTACCTTATACATGTATCAAATTTTTTATTATGGGGGCTACTTAGCTATTATTTCACAATAGATATGTCCCTATTTTTTTCTACTTCTACTTTTCACCCATTTTCCTACACCCTATGGTAGTTAAAACTGAAATTTGAGGCATTTAAACATATCCTATTAGAATTCAAAAATTTATATGCAGTTTTAGAGTTGTTTAGTACAACATGTACACTCTAACTAGCGTTGAACACAACCTACATTGTAAACAATACATATATAGACATCATATATTAAAAAATTCATACAAATGAATCATATATATACAATAGGAGGAATAAACACAGGAATTGAAAATCCCACTAGTATTATATTGGCTAAGTTTGACTTATGCATTTACAAATGCAGTGATTCAGGGTTCCAAAATCTTACAAATTGTACTAGCTAGTAGACTAGTTTTAGAGTTTAGGGTTCAAAATATAATACAATGATTACATAGCTCTTACCTAGAAAAAAAGACCAAACTATACACATACACAACCTAAAATGAGATGTTGTTGATCATTTTGTCTATTTGTAGATGGAAAATGGAAGCTCTTCATGTAGGTTCCTCCCCTTCGTTTCAAACTATCCCTTGTGTACATTTACAAATTATGTAAGTACCTTGGATCATTACAATCTACTATGTAGTAGTTGTAATATAGTATGCTTCAAATAAGTGATACAATAGTAACTTAAGTATTTTTAAACTATTAGCTCTAACATTTAAAATTTACCTTTTAGTATGTCTCTCATTATTTCTAAAGTATCTAGAATGCATTCTCACTATGTGCCAGTCCTTGTGAAATTTCATGTTAACTTTTTTGAGTAGCTTGTGTAGTCTCCACATACAACAAGGAGTAGAAGAATTTGGGGCTTCTGAGAAGAAAATTTCATACTATTTGTATGTCAATGATTATACAGGGATTAAGTCAAATGGGACACTACTCCAAATTCATTGCATTTTCCACTCCTTAGAGTCAATCACACTGGTGTTTTGATGATTCTTGCCCACATATACCTCAAGATCCTAGCAAAACTTAGATACTGAATAAGTTAGCATTTACACCTTTATACCATATTTTGTTAGCTTACTTGAGATGTTATGGTTGAATGGGCGATACCATCTCGAATAAGTGACCATGATGGACTCATGTACACAAAGATGTTCATCCAAGTTTTCATGTTGCTTGAAGTTGAAACAAATCCAGTTTATAAGACCCCATGTTTTGATCAACGGGTCACAATCTTATGCTATGGTGCTCAAGTAGACCAAATTGAGGCATTTGAGAATCTACTTGAATCGAGTTCTAGACATGTAGTCCAATATTATGGGACATACTACCTCAACTTTATTGCGCCTCCAACACTTCTATAAGGATGAAGGACAATTCACCCCCATTATAATACATATTCCAAACCACATACAAAATTCTTGAAACGTGACATGCTTCCATTGACGGCCACACTTCATCTTCCCTACTTTTAAATTGTTGTTTGAGAGTAACGATTTATCTTACGATTGATGGTCTCCATGATGAATTGATTCCAAAAAGTTCAAAATACTCCCATGGCTCTAGCATACCTTCTCTAAGATATGGTTTGGGCCTCAAAATAGGGCCTCAAAAATTTGGACGTTGACTATGAAGAAACAAGGATCAAAAGTGCTAGTTACAATTAACATACATATCTTTGAATGATTTGTCTCTCTTTGCCAAATGGATATTATAATTTCCAAGTCCTAGCAATATGCCAATCACATCTTCATCTGAGTTGAAGTCTCCACTAGGGAGTCCACTACTCAATTTTCCATCAAGAATATAGAGAATCCACTCTTTGCTACTACTGGAATTGTAAGTGGCTATGAAATTGCCAAAGAAGCATTTGAACAATTTGTACTACACAATGTCTTGAAGCTAGTCATAGCTCACAACCTTGTAGTCTATTACACCTTTTAGTGACATCTACCTCTTCATGCTCACCCAAAGAGCTTCTTAGATACTTCACTTCTAATGACACCAAGAGTTATAATTTTCTAATAGTATATGTGCCATGTACATACAATGCTAGGTTCCAACTATAATCATGGAGTTTTCATTTCCCTTGACTCCTATCATTTATTGCCACAAAACTTTAGGCATGTCATTTAATGATATAGGGTGGAACTTCTATACATGTATAAATGCCTAGTGGTCAGTTGACAATTCATCACAGAGGAACTTTGTGATTGTGACACTATTCACTACCATTGCTTATCACTCTTGAATAGTACTCAATTCCTCATTAGGCCCAAGCAATCTCACTTTGGAACTCATATTGGGACTCACTAGTTGAGACATATTACAACCTAGCATGGAAGGGGGACACCACCCAACTAGTATTAAAGAGTGCATAAGTACTCCATGGTAACATAAAAGTGGTGGTGAGGCTCCATTGTCAACTTCACCATACATGACCAATATGGCTCACTATAGTACTATTTGGGATTGAGAAGGGAGACCACCCCTCCTCGTAGTACTCTATCTAGAATTTCAAAGATCCTCCTAAGGGTCTTTAGGACATCTAAAACACACTCTATTTTGGAAGACCACCTCATTCCGTGCATTAGTCTCAAAATTGAACCCCACATGCCCCGACCTTCCTATTGGGATAATTTTTAGCTTTAAACTCCAAATTCAAATTGCAAGCCCATTTTCATGATTTACTCTTTTCTTTGAACAACATGGCTATTCACTTCCCCAAATGTAACAAGTATTGAGGAAATTATGGCTCTCCAAAGATCCAAGTCCCCTAGCTAGGAGATGTGGTTCTTTGAGATTTTACATCCTTTGGTTGCCCATAATAGCTCATAGCTAAACTTCTTGCAAAACATAGCATTATGACAACCTTATCTTGTTAGATTTTCAACAATAAATAGCATGCCCTATTTAAACAAGAGAATCCTCCCATAACCCCTACTTCTACATCTCCACCTTAGGTTTGAAGTCAATACATTGTCAACTTTAAAGAACCATAACAATTGACTCCCACCTTAAATTCTTGTGTTTTTTGGATCCATAGATGTGTGCTCTTACATTTAGATTCCTATGCATGTGTGACATGCAATCCAATTTGTCATGACCAAAGAGTGAGGGTGCCCTATCATCTCGAGAATGCAATCTATGACTTTTCTCATATACTTATGTCTGAGCTTTGTCATTAGCATGTCCACATCACCAACTGTCCTCCTCCTTCCAAAGATTCATGCTCTTTAACCTTTCCCGTTTGTATAACCTATAAGGAGTTTGTCACATTTCCTCACGCATTGTTTTCTACAATTCTAATTATTACATTTGGTTGCTTACAAGCAATTTTCAAAGTTGTTGGGTCACTATATATGCAAGGCATACTTTTGTCTCTAATTCCCCAAGTCACTTTTGACTTAGAGATAGTATGTATGTTGTTCCATCTTAAGTGCCCTTAGTTGTATTCGATTGTAGGATCCTCAAATTGTTGATGTCCAAGAGCAAAAATGGAATAACATTTGTGCATTCACCAATGTGGATTGGTGAAGTCCCCATTGGACAACTAGTGGTGCTATTCTATGAGTGTGTGAGCATGAGCCTACGAGTGGTGAGCACAAATTGTGTGAGCGTTGAGCTCAAAAATTTAAAGAAGCAATAGAAAACTAAATAATATCCTAGAAATAGATTCCATCTAGAAATTTTAGTCAAAATTTACTATTTTTAGTAAACTTTTGCACCTATTACCGTGGTCCTATTATTGTGGTTACGTAGAATTTAGATGAGAATTATAATTTTCAATGTTGTCTAAAATATTAGAAGTATACATTATGAAAATGATGAACTTCATTGATATGAAAGATGGATGGAGATGAAAATAAGTTTGTATAGAATATTGATTGATCATTGTTCTACATCAATGTAGGTCTTCATGGGGCTGATGGGAGGGTACCAATAATATTCTCTTGATGCACCATTATTGGACTTGTTTAGATTTTAGAAAAAAATTGTTGATAAGAATTATTTTTATGTCTAATGATCTTTGTCATAGTAAATTTTGTTTTGGTTGATCATTGTCTTGTAGCATCATAAATCTTTTCATAGTCAATAGGAAGGTACCAATACTTCTTTTTGGATTTGCAAGTCAATGGACTTGTTTAGATTTTAGAAAAAAAAGTTTGTTAATAGGAATTCAATATATATGGAAAGAGCTTGGCCGCATCGGATTTCATTTTTGTTGATTACTATCTTGTAGTAGCTTGGGTCCTCTTGAAGTCGACGAAGGGTACCTGTACTTTTGTCTTGATGTGCTAGTATTTGAACTTGTTGAAATTTTAGAAGAAAATATTTGGTTGATAGGGATTATTTTTGTAAAGAGTGACCTTAGTTACACCAAATTGTTGATTAGTTGACCATTGTTCTCTTGTAGGACCTTCGGAGATCCAACTCTTCTATCTTTGATCAGATGGTCATTTGGTTAATCACTCCCCTCTTGTTGCTTGGTACCTCTTAGTGCTGAGAGGAGGATCAAATACTTGTCATCTTCAAGTTGATGTGCTACTCATTGGACTTCACTAAGTTTTAAGAAAAAAAATGGTTATTAATTACGATTCATTTGAAATCAACTGAGGTTGTTCCATTGAGATTATAATCACTCTCCTCTTGTTGTCGGGTACCTCTTGGCGCCAAGAGGTACTCCTAACCGCGGAGGATTTTTTATTTTTTATTTTTTTCATTTTTTTTAGCTTCTAGAGGCGTCCTCTCGGCGCCAAGAGGTACCCAACAACAAGAGGGGAGTGGTTATAAAAATCAAAATCTCAATAGAACATCCTTTACCAATTTCAAATGAATCCTAATTAATTATCAATTTTTTTCTTTTTAAAATCTAGCAAAGTTCAATAAGTAGCACATCAAGGTTGTTAAAGGGACCATAATGATAGGTATCAAAAATAATAAAATTTAACCAAAATTTTTAAATGGAATCTCTAAAAAATTATATGCTCACAAGTTCAAGTTCATACGCTCACAGAATAGCAACCCTGATTGGACAACTTGTAAATGAAAAAATTGATTGTGAATTTAGTGAACAAAAATGTGAATGGTGCAAATAAAACATTATGCCCTTGCATACTAACTCTGCAATCATCCAATAGCTTGCAAAGATGGACCACTTCAAAAAGGCATTCCCCAAACACTACAACATGCTTCCGAACCATTTCTTCATGCATGGTATGCGTGAGACTGCCATCTTGATGCAAGACATACCAAAGAAATATGGTGATTGATAAATGGACAAATTAAGGTAGAAATAACTTACCACGCACTACAATAAAGACTCCTTAGTCTTGGTTGTATCTATTATTGATTCCTATTAGTGCATTGAATGATAGCAACAACTACGATTCTCATTGCTTCTTTAGAGGGCTGTAGGTTCCTTGCAGTTCCCAGACTGCAAGAACATAGCCATGTAGCATGTTGACGTGACCAAAAGACTTCCACGTCAGTAAATAATAAAAATATATAAAAATATATATACATAATAATATGTATTTTTTTTTTTTAAATTTAAAATTTAAAATAGCAGTGATTGGCTCCTAGCAACGGGAACTAGCCTCAAACAGCCCTCCAATGGGCTAAAACACATCTAATGTCTAAAATAACCTTGATATTGGATGTCCTTTCAACTTGTCACAACACCTACATGATTGTTTTATATAATAAGAAATCAAGAAAGATGAATTCTTGAAGAATAGAGAGCACTTATAGGAAGAACTCATTAGTTCTTTTGACCTAACATTCAGTCCAATGCAATAAATTTTCAACTTAATAATACTAAAGGCACTACAAATGTTTACTCTACTATGGATCGCCTCACTAATCATTATGGCCTAAAGAAAAAAGAAATTATAATAAATACAAAGGAAAAAAGAATAACCAAAATGTCAAGTTGCAAGCCTTGAATTGAATGTGATGCACCCCAATCATGATTTTGGACACTACATCAACATCCAAATTCACGAGTGGGAAGAGGCATTTGTCATGTTTATGGTCCCTATCTTTGTCCTTTAGGACACTATATGGGGCTACCATTGCCATTGTCTCCATCAAACAAATCTTTCACGTTGTGCATGTCTAGCTTCCACTACTTTCTGCATTCATACCTCTCACAATCTTACAAGTCCGCCACTATTCTACCTAAGTGCTCTCCACAAGTATATCTAAACCAACCAATTGAAAATGATGTAGTTCACTTCCTACTACAATCACCTCTCCTTGACTGTGATGTAAGGGAGATGAAACTACAAGTCTAGTATGAAAGAAAAACACCTAGTAATTTTTGCTCATCTCAACAAAATCTAAGCTCCACTACATAGATTACGTTGCTTATCTTGAATTCATTTACATGCCATGGAAGAGAGAAGCCTTCTCTGTAAGGTCAGCCTCAACTTACTCATATTTGCAACAATTGTCTATGCTCCTAAACCCTTCATTTCAAATTTCCAAGGTTTTCACCATCATCTGAGTAGATTGTCATGTCGCATATGGTGCCAATAGTGGCCGGCCATCTTTCTACAATCTTTACAACAATGTACTCCCCAAACTATGTGATCAGTGTCACATTTACTAGTAGAAAATGCAGGAATTTTGACAGAATTCTGTTGATTTGGTCACGTTGTCTTGGTCACTGTATTGTTGATTTCAATAGAAATCTATTGAAATTCCTACATTTTCTACTAGTAATTTGACCAACTAGATTCCACTTGCTTGGGGTTTTGCCTCACGACATTCACTATATAGTTGTCCAAAATATTGTAGTCATTACATGGGATTCAGACTTAGGGAGGTCCGTTTCAAGCTAATTCCCGTTGCTGGGAACTAGCCTGTGCTACTAAAAAAAATATATTAAATTTTCTTTTTAATTTTTAAAATAAAAATATTAAAATTATAAATTATTATATATATATATATATAATCATAATTTTATTTTTTTTAATAATTGTTGATGTGATCGTCTCTCGACCACATCAGCATCCTATGTGGCGAAGTTCCCAGCATTTGGGAACGTATGGGAACTTGCAGCCCTCTACTTCACCAGAATCCCATCTAATTTCAAAAAATCCTCAATCATAGACCACCACTAACCCTAGAATGCAAATGAGCCTCTTGTTCTTGGAGGGTTAAAAGACTTGATGAATTTTAATTCTCTTAGTGTCTTTTTATCACAAACACATTAATCTAGGATCCAAAGTCCTTATCTATTTTGTTTTTCAATGAAACTATTATAACAATTCAAACTAAAGAACCATTGTATCTAGTAGAATGGGTAGTTCCTTCAAAATTTCATTGAAAATTTCTAGTTCATCAAGAAGTTATAGCACTTTTTGAATTATATGAAAACATTGAGAGCCGTTGTAAGTCAATAGGGTGGAAATCCCTTGAGAAATAGGTCTAGCAAAAGTTTTGGACATAGTGTAGTACAAATGAAACATTATGCATAGAATTGAGCTTCAAATTCCTTATTTAAAATTTAGAGTCCTATTTCATTTAACCAGATTCCTCAGTAAAAATAAAAAATTTCATGCTCTTATAAGATTCTTTAGTAAGAAGCATAAGAAATTTATATTAAAGTCATATAACAAACATATCAAGAGATTTTGTATTTTATTGATTGAAACATGATCTCAAATATTTATATTGTTCAATTCACTGCAGCGATCTAAAACGATTTGTTTAAAAACTATTAAAACTTGAAAGTATGCATGCAATTTCAAATGTGAAAGAAAGTTTCTAATTTGTCAATTAGTTAAGGCAATTTTGAAGCATGCAAAACCTTCCTTGAATTGTTGTTCATATGCATTTTTGTCATATTGACTACATACCAAACTTATCACAAAAACACAAAGCCAACCCAATTCAAGTCATTATCAACAAAGACAAGTTGAATTGGTAGAGTATTGACTTTGCAATAGTTAACCCCTCAAAGCCCAAGCAATTTTCATACTTTTTCACAATTTTGAACTTTCATTGATAGTACTCATTGTACATCAAGCTTATTACATGATGTCAATTGTACTTTTGAGTTTCCCCATTCAATATCAACATCCTAGTATGAAATTCATTTAGATAGACTTCTTAGAATGTATGAATATGAAGTTATAACTTTTACCTGTTGAATAGGTGAGAGGTCAAAAAATGGCCCCTTGGGCTTTGAGGGGTTAAAGTAAACCAAACATACCAACCATGACAAACACCTAGGGAATCATCCACTACAATTTTGAATCAATCCATGATAAAAAGAAAAATGCCAATAAACTAGATTTGGGCTACATTAGGTTTGGTTAGTGGCTACAATCAATGTTTTGGATGATTTTATTAGTGACTGTAATAGGGACTTCCACCTTTTTTAAGTGTAAATGCATAACAAGTGACTTTCTTAGACCTTCATGTTATAGCCATGTTAGTAAATATTGTAACCACTTTAGATGAGTAAGATAACCAATGTTGATTTTATTGATTTGGGATAGTCTAAAGACTCTTTGGGGTTAATTGGGCAAAGCACTTCAAAAAATGCAATTTATCAAAAAAATGTGAGTCTTAATGTTCTCCCCATTCCTCACATTTACCTTTAATTGGACTTTTTATTTTTTAAGCTTCAACAATTCCAATAAGGCAATCCAATCATTCTCCTAATGATGGATTGGTCTACCTTCTTACATGATCCATTGCAAGAACATATAACATAGATAATTTCTCTAGTGGAAAACATGGGGACTACTCTTAGTTTCTAATCTTGATTTTTTTCAATTGAACCTCTAAATTACAAAGATGATTACCTAATAGAAATATTTTAAGATATAAGATAGTTCCTAAAACCCCAACCAATGAACATCAATTATTTCAAAACCACAACTTTTTACCATAGGGTTGTGGATTTGAAATAATTCTAACCCCTAAAAGAAAGCCTATGACCATGAAGTCAAAATTAAAGGTCCATTGCTTTTCTATTTATGAGTAGAATTTTTCAAATTTATTTTTCAAAGATGAAATTACAAGTCCAATGTTTATTGTAACATGATTTCATATCAAATACAAACATTGATATGAAATCGTGTTCAAAAAATCTAAAATTTAGAATAGAAGTACATTATGTGTAAGAACATTCTGGTGTACAGAAAATTTCTGTGGTTATACATCTTCCACTTTAAACTTCACTAAAATTCTTATTCTTAGGATTTTTTCAAGCGGAATAGGTACACTTTAGAAGATTCATTTTGTTCATTTGTTCAGAAGCAAAAGAAATCGTTTTGAATGTCGAAGTCATGTTCTAAGGAAAAAAGCTTGAAGAACCATCATTGGGACACAATAAGATCTAAATTCTTTATTCAAACCCAGAATTTCTTATGACAGCAAGAGACTTATTGAACGGTTTGAAAAGTAACACATTCATTTGTTTAAATTGAGTAACTAAAATAGGCCACATTTTGCATCATTGGAAGTTCTCGTATCATAAACTCAAGTATCTCATGGCACAGTGTATACCAGGCGGCTCACAAACAACCTATTCCAATATCCTCAAGAGGATTGTACTACACACAGCAAGCATTTGCACCTGCCCGTAGTAAAAACCATACCTGATTATCTATTAAAACTTCAATAACAAGATTTTCTCAGTGGGGAAATTTATTACCTCCTAAGATATAAACACAAATAGATAGTCTGCGAGACAAGTCATGAGCATGTTCGCATCAACATACAGGTGTCGCTCGAAACTAAAATGTCGTTAACTCTAAATGGAAGGGTCAATAAGGAGGGTCATGAAGGTCCAATGCAGTGCTACTTGATACCCAGTCCAATTGCAAAAGAATAATGAACGAGATGGCAAAAGATGTTACAACCTCACCTAGTTACCACATTACCATAATCTACAAGTTCTATGCACATCTTAAGATACGGGTGAGATACGGCATCAAGCAAGACTTGCAGAGATTCTTGAGATTGAAATCCCATCATCAGGTCCAAATAGCGTCACCTGTACCAGAGACAATAATTGCAGCAAGAAGTGAGCAACAATGCAGTCACAGGCATATCAAGTTCACTAAAGATTGTGATGTTCATTTACTTGAAATGAGATATGACACAAGAGGCAATTTACGCTTACATTTTGATCTCGCGCAAATCGCCTTGCGAGCAAAATAGCAGCATTTCGTTCTCTTTCGGACTCCAGTACAAGCATCAAGCTCAGGCTTTTATTGGCTACCCAATACAAGGCCCGTGAGGCTGCTTGACCTCCACCACGTGCTCCACAAAGCTGCAAGTAACCTTCCAAGTTAATGGCTGCTAATTGCAAACATCAGAAGCATTGCAGTGGCCACTCTAATTGGGCAGAGCTGACAAATGTGTGTCAACTTCATTACTTCTAGATGACAGATTCTTTCAGCCCAATTAGAGTGGCCACTGCAATACCTCGATGAAGATGAAAAAAAGGACTTCAATAGCCATTTATAACTATCAGAAATTTGTGATAGTTACCTGAATAATTGATGTATACTCTTCTTTGGCAATCGTTTTCCGACCTTTGTAAAGCTTGATTCGTGTCCGATCAACAAGCATCACAAGAAGTAGAGGCTTCTCCAAAACCTCTCCATTTTGCTGAACCAATCTTACCTGTTCCCCATTTGAGAATATGCCCATCCAATCAAAAATTGATGTGATTGTCAAACGAAAGGGGAAATCCCGCTACCCTTGTAACGAAGAAAAACATCATGCAATGCCAAAAAGGATTATACTGACGAGATTTTTGCACCCCTAAAATGTTAAGCAACATTAACATAAGGCTTACAGAAAAATAATCAAACATGAAACTTACATTGAACTCGCAACTGCCTTTCTTAAACAAGGCTTCTACATAATTTCCAAGTCCAGGAGCTGCAAGCACAAATGACTATCATTAATTCGAGACAAAGCAATAGAAATCGTTGCTTTAACATATCACGAGTTAACTACAGGCAAACATTATAACCTATTTCCACAACAGAAAATTCCAAGAGTGAGGCAAAATAGAGTGCTATTCACTCACCGGCATCAAGAGGTCCAGTAGTGAAAACAGATTGCTTTTTGCCATCTGGCATAGTTAAGTCAGCACGCAATAGCCAACCCACGTCAAGAGGCTCGGGTGCATAATGAGGTCTGGTGGCACCTGTAAGTATTCAAGAATAGGACGTCAGATAACATACTCCCAGAGATTTCACCACTCGAAGGCACTACCAAATGCCGAAATGAAAGTTTTCGTCAAATAATGATACAAGAGACTCTGTAAACATTCAAGCTCTACCATGACTGCAATATTTCAGAGTTCGCTTTACTCTCTAGTACATCTGAATTTCTATAAGCTAAAACAAACAAGCTAACTATATGTTTACTCACCGGTGATAGGTCCACCTTTGCTTCCGTCAACAGCAATCCGGTGCCACTGCATGGTGCACTTACTGACATCCACTGCCGCCTCATTGATTAGCGATATTGCTAAAGCACCTCCTAGACGTTCTTCACCTTGTATCTCGTAGTGCCCTGTCTGGCCTGCCCTCTTTGCTGCAAGAAGCTGTGGAGTGACCACGATTCAGCTTGCTTACATACCAAAAAATTCACAGCAAAACTATGGAAAAACTTGGGGTGGACCTGCATTTTCCTAGGCAAGAAAATCACTACACTCTTCCTAGACAGATTATCTACTGATTCAGTAGAAAGTTTCACAACTAAGACTCTTAGAAGCTTGTCAGGACTCCGATTGGGGCACACAACATTCGACAATGCTAAAAACAATGGGGAAAGAGTGTTCGTCAAGCTTGCACAGATACGAGCACTGCAGCAACTCGAAGTCAACATCCCAAGCAATCATGACTTCAAAACTCATAAAAGTAAACTAGTAGAGTACTTGAGGACTACCTCCTTGCGCAACTGTACAAGTTCAACAGCTTTTTGAGATAACCCCTCACGCAAACCTTCAATCTCAAACTCCATGTCCATAGTCTGCAAAAATGTATCAACGATTCTTCTTAGCAGAAGTCTCTCTTGCCTCCGAATCTGAAGGAAAGCGTCACTGGCACTTCCTATGGGAATAAAATTCCCAATTCATGTACTGCGATCCAACCACCTAGTCTCACCTTGCTAGGTTCATGCAGCATTTTTATTCTTCGTGCCTCGTTGATTTCCTTCCTCAATAGGTCAAGTTCCTGAAACCATAGGCACAAATTAAATAACCAGTGCTGCTCTATCATACATGACAAAATTCCTAGAGATCTATAACGTCTATATTTCAGAACTCACTCGTGTATGATAGATTGAGACAAACGGAATCAGCATCAAGTGATAGAATGTCTTCCATCTGGCGCAGAGTACGCTCTAGCTCCTGAGAAATTGCAGAAAGACAGAGAGTGTAGATGCATTATACAAGTTCTATCTCAGATGCTGTAAAACATGAAATTTCCCAAAGGAATGAGACCAGAAACAGGACCGACCGACCCCAGGGAATGTAGCATACCTCCTTCTCGGCCATACTTAAATACTGCATTTGCTCCTCGAGGGCGGATTCCACCCGATGCACTGCCGCCTGTGCAGCCGATACTTCAGCTTGGGCATTAGCCCGAGCTGCCTCCACCATCTTTCGTGAATCATCTGATGCCTGACATCCTTAAAATTAGCCATATAATAATGCAACGCCTTACATAGTGGTGGAACCTCAACAGAAGCTGTAAAGAGAAGAATCATGAACCAGTTACCTGTCTAAATAAGGAGGCCGTCTTTCTGACTTCAGCCTTCTCCTTCTCCAATTCGTTTTCTTTTTGTATCCATTGCAACTCCATGGCTTCAACCTGCCAAGAGCCTCCAGGAAAAACGAAGTCAAATTCAAATTCAGACATCAACCTTCGAGAGACAGAACGGAGTTTGATACTTGATAGCGCGTCTAAGTGAAGAGATTGTATCAGTGGTTATCTTCGACAGGTTCCACGAGAAGACACGATTTACAAACAGCATCAAGCTTAAGAGTACAAGTAGAGATAACTCATGCACAGAGACACGCATTTTTCATGTAATCGCAAACTTAGGGGTTGACCAAGGAAAACAGAATAGATAAAGAAGGTGAAAGTGAAATACAAGAGCAAGAGCTTCAGTGACATCATCCTTGTTCCTCCCAGCAACACGCCCAGCAAGCTCACTCAGCAGAACTCGCAGCTTCTTCATCAGTGCTGGTCTGTCCAATACCGTTGCTTCATGCACTTTGTGCTGGAAAAAACACGATGCATTTCAAGCTTTCAGCAACCGGCTTGCAAAACAGTCGTACCACAATCTAGGAATGTGTTTCACAAGGGTTAACCCCTAAAGGATGGGGGTTGCAAAAAACAGTGTTGCAGAAGCCACCTTGTGGCCTTGTGGTCCTTTAGGGGTTAATCACGAGACTTACTTGGTTTGCGACATACTTTTCAAATCAGGGTGAGGAATTGAAGAAATAGAGGACTGAAGAGAGACTCCACCACAAAGAACTTGACTGCAAGCAGGGTGGAGAAGCTACAGACCACTAAGAATTTGTGCAGAAGCCGACAACAGTGAAAAAAAACTCAATCTCACTGACATGGCAAATGCGCAGAACATTGCGGGTGGCAGTATGCAAAAGCTCGACGTTGGCAAGTAAAGCCGGAATCATGAAGAATATGATGATTCGAAAAACACATAGAATACACACTCACCCTTTCACATTCCCGAATATTGCCACTGGTGCGCCTCAGGGAGCTTCGGAGCTTCGGAGCACCATCGCTTGGACTTCGGTTCAGCTTCGAATCAGGACTGTGCTCGTGCGCGTGACCATGTGAATGACCGTGGGAGCATTGATGGCCACCCGATGATCGCCGTCTAATTTCCTTTGCAGGGCTGGGACTTTTCTACAGAGTTCCCCGGAAGATAAGAGTTAGCAGTTAAAACAACACGGTGTCATCTGTCTGATAAACGAGATAATCTGCCACCTCGGGGTACTCACATAGGCTCACATTCCGAATGATGACAAGCACTTGCGGCCAGCATTTGGAAACTCATAATGAATAGAAATCACATTGATGAACAGCAGTTCTACCTCTTCATCAGCTAATTTGGAAGCAGCAGCTTTGGCTGCAGCTTGCCCGCTCTCAAATTGTGTGGCAAGGTCGCGAACTGACAGTCGCTTCTGTAGCTTTTCCAGCTCCACCGCTTCCTTAGCAACAACGACTTTGGACGGAGAATCGGTGTCGCCATCTTGATCATGGAAACCGGTCCCATTCAACGTCACGTCAGCTGTAACACCTTTCATCGCACTCGATCCGAAGCTGCCTAATAGTTATTTCTTGTCAGCTATCTGCCTTCATCATAAGCGTTTCTCCTAGGCAAAGCAAAAACGCCGATTTCGCACCACATACAGCGGCAGTTCTATGAGTTCACATGCCCTGCCAAACAGGGAGAAAAAGGTTACAAACCAATGATAAAGAGGAATTGCAACCACATGTCTAAATGAAACTGAGAAGGATGTGGCGCTGCGTCTGTAGTCTTTTAAGCCGATATGCTCACTTGAAGTGCAACATGAAGCACTTTAAAATGCAAATAAGAAAAGAACGATCGCTAATCCAGATAAACTCAATGAGAGACAACCAGCACGATCCTGAAATGCTGAACAGAACAGGGGAAATGACTACAGAACAGCTCAGTGTTCACGGTCAGACAGCGACTACATCCGTCGTTATTTCAAGCGACAATACGGTCAGCGTCAAGCACTCGCTGAGAGAAATTTAATTCTAACTGAAAACAATGTTCTAGCTACACACTGACGACTAACGTAGACTACTTGATCAGATGTCTTTTTCAACCACCTCCCAAAACCCCTAGTACAGCAGAGTTCCGTCTCTCTCACCAGCTTTTCCGACTAATTATGTTCTACTCTTCTGTAGACACTCTCGCCACAACCAAACAAGAAATTGCGTAGCTTCAGCGAGCTTTAATTGTCAAATCACTAAGAAATACAGCCTGTACACCATAGCCGGACAACCTGCTCTACCTGTTCCCGTACACTACCCGTCACAGACGCCATGACGACATCAGTCTAACTGCGCAGGCATAATTCTCCAAGCTCACACGGAGCTATTCCCCCTTGTCCCAGACGGACACCGTTTGTTCACAAACACACAACCACGCACAAGTTTCTCACTTCCTGCGAAATCCTGAACCAAAAAGACAGCGAGAACTAGGTACCTGCAACGCAACTTTGACTCCGTCGCATCCCCGTCTCCGCTAGAAGAACTAAAACATCGCAACAATTACACCAATGGAACAAAAAACAACTCCCCCTCCCCCCGCCCCCGACTCCTATCAGACCTGATTATTCTCACTCGGGTGTTTCGAAGAACTCCTTTCGTCTCACCAATAAGGCTCACCGCCGGTCGGAACGAAACGACCAACTCCACGATTTCCGCCGCGTCTAGTATTCCTCCTCGAAGCAGTGAGAGCAAGCGCAAACCAAAGCTAGGCAAAAAATGACCGCTGACAGGGTATTATTAGCATGTGGAATCTGACGGAGATGCAGGGCCTGCTGTGGCTCTGGCTGGGGGAGATGATGTTCCCTTCAAGCTCCCGTCTGATCACGCAATGGCAAGCCAAAGCTCCGTCGCTGCAACTGTCGCTGCGACAGTCCCCCTGGCTCCCTGCTGCGACAGTAGTCCCCCCAGACCTGGCTCGAGAGTGACGCCGTGCGGATGAATGATGCTCATCCGTACTCGGTGGCGATGACGGAGTGAGTGAGTGCCGTGCCTGGGACTACGGCGGGAAATGAAGAGGAGACGGATTCCAGGATGAAAGACGTTCATCCTATCATCGTGACAGGTAGATGATATTCATCTTCCAGCGGACCTTGTTCGTTCGGTACCAGGTACTCTGGTCAGAGTAACTGCCCCCTTATTGTAGCAATTACGGCTAATTGATGGATTAGTTTAGTGGGCCTTTCAAGGCTCCAAATGGTGATTGTGTGATTAAGTTTAGTACACCCCAGACCTCTATAATATCACCTTCTTTGAAATCACAATAACAATACATGTATAGCATGTAATTCATTCCATACATGTATAGCAATGTGAAACTCATGACATTGTTGCAAATTTCGCATTTCATGTAAAAGTCAACATCTTATGGACCCAGTGAAGAATGTCTTCAAACATAATGCAAACTCCTGTACAGTGAGTGCTGGCCCCATTGTTTGCGCTACAGTACAGAACGAGAAGGGATGCACAGCGAGATGTTGATGTTTGTAATGTACCCAAAGCAATTATTCAGCACAGTGAGCTTCAAAAGGACCGACCTTTCCTGAATCCTGAGCTAGGTCTACAAATTTGTGACCCCTAATTTTCTCACCCAATTCCATACAGTAACTTAGCCTAGTCTGGAACTGAGATTTTGGGGTTGTTGTTGTCACTTCCAAGGAATTCGAAATGAGCTGCCAGAGTTGGTACTGTGACAGGAAAATTATTATCACTTACATTGAATAAGCATGACCTTTAAATAACTTGGGGAAAATCACTTCTTTTGGCAGGCCAACTAACTCTCTCATAAGTTCAACACAGTCAGCCACTTCCTGGAATCCTTATAATATTTGGTTTTGGTTTTGGTTTCAGAACGGACCTGACACTTTGCTTGGAGGGTTGCACTGATTGTGTCTTCTGGAGCTTCCTCACCTAACTTAAGATCAGAGTTCTGTAAGTTAAGTTAAATTAGGGCTAGGAACTCCATATCAGATCTAAGTTAGGTTAGGTTAAGTTAAGTTAGGGTACGTGTGTGACGGTTACTGATAACTTCACAGATAGCCCGCCGGGCTTTCAGTGTATTCTAGCTTTGCACAAAACACTCCACCTTCTCTAATTGAGCACAGTCAGCTTAATAGCCGCACTACATAAGTTAACGTACTTAAGGTAACTAAAGCTTCATCTTTGGCCAGGGTTTCCCAAGTGTGGTCTGACATTTGCGCACAACTGGACATGTGGAAGGGATTCAATTGGGTTTGTGCACATGGGAAATCATGGGGGGTAAGGATACACACATAAGAAACGTCAATATTTGCAAAGTCAGCTGTTGTTGTTACTGAGGCTGACTGAGAGGGTTGAGTGAAACATTCTTTTAGACTGGAAATTGTCCATGTGTTTCAAGAAGAAAAGTAAAAATAAAATCTTTAGACTGGGATCCATTGCATCTAAGGTAACTACACCTAAAATCACACAAATAAGCAATTCAGCATGGTTCCCATCATTATATTGGAATCTTTTGTTTGTGGGGTCATGTTGGTAGTGAAAAGGGGATTCTAGATTTTTTGAGAATGTATTTTTTGGACACCATATGAATAAATTATGAATTTTCAAAGTGCTGAAAAATAGGAGTTCCTAAAAGCGATCATAGAATCTCACAGAATCTCATAGAACCTCATGAATAGTGGGAGTACATTTTAACCCCTAAAGGACCATTGTCCCTTTAGGCAACAAATTGAATTTCGGGTAGGTACCTACAGGCTGAAATTTTGCCCTGATTTTTTGAAACTTTTTTTGAAAATAGGAAAATTGATAAGCTTTGTGGGAATATAATTTTCTTTTTAATCCGTGCATGGGAACAAAAGTTATGTCGAAATAAGCTCAAAACAAGGGACGGGGGGCAGCAAAAAAATATTTCCAAATTAAAATTTTCCTTTTTGTGAATTTATTTTCCTTATAGATTATATTTTTGTCTGCAGGAATCTCTAGTGTGCAATTTCAGGAAACGTGTGATTTTAGGTGTACTTACCTTAAGAAATTGGATTAGGTATCATGCCTTCATATGGCCGTTCCTTCCAAAAAATCAGTCCTATGTGGCAGTTGACATGGCCATGAATAACAACTAGGCACAGTATTACAATAGCAGGTAAAATCTCTGAACCTCTGAACATCGTCGTGAAAGTTAATGATAAGATCTCGCAACCACAAATCTTCCCAAGTAGTACATTTCAGGGAGAAATGGGAGGCATTCACTTAAAAAGGGCAACTTGGTGGTGGCTACATAAAAATGAGCCACTAATATGTTACGAAATATTCACCTGTTACCCAGAGTGCATCACCTGCCCGGTGCCTTGCAATCCACGCACAGCTACAACTTTGAAGAGAAATCAAGAGCATGTACCAATTTGCCATCAATCATGTGCATTACATCTCCTCATTTGTAGGTATTCTTTAGGTATTTAGAAATTGAGAGACTCGGTTCCAAAGCATACATGGCATTGTAGATTTTGATTAATGCTGAAGGCTTTTCTCGTATTTCTCATTGTTTTATTGTGAGTTTGTGACATGGGTGACATACTTCTAACTCCTGGGGGGATTTGTTGTGTTTGCAGGGTCAGCATGAATCAATGGCAGGCCCACACAACTTGCACTCAATTTTGGAGCTCAGCTGAATGCATGACAGCTTGGGCCTACTCCAATTTGGGGGAAAAAATCCCAAAACCCATCCAAAACTGAAAATCAAAACACAATGGCAACAAAAATTCACACAGTCACTTGCACAACCGTTCAAGATATGCGCCAACACACGTTCTTCAAAATCTATATTGTACAAATGTTAAAGAATTAATATAAAAATCTATAAAAAAATGATGCATGATAAAATGCATTTTTGTGTGCTTGGGATGTGTTTGCGTTCATCCATGGTTCAAAATTTGAATTCCCAAATAATCCTTAACCCCTAAACGTTAAAGACCATGTTTTCACCAAAACTGCTCCAAAACTGCCCTTGCATTTACAAGCACCAAATTTTAGATGAAAAACATTTCTAGACAAATGTAACCGTAGGATCTTTTAGTAAAATAGTTAGAAAAGATGTGAAAAAAAATTCAGAATTTTCCACCGTGTAGACTACAAGATATTAATGTTTGAAATGACAAAAATCCATTTTTTCGCCCTGTAAAAATACAGGCAATTGCACTTCACAAGGTCGCATTTGTATGAAAAAATGTTCGAAATGGTGGTTACTCTTTAGATTCATTCCTCAATTCAATTTGGCTACATGCTTGAAAATTTTAAATCATTTGGAATTAGTAAGTAGAAAGAAGTCGAGAATGATTAAAAATATTAAATTGTTAACATTTTATTTATAGAATTGAAAAATGCCAATCCCAATGGTTGTAATGTTGTAATATACAATACACACCTGATGTTTATATTTTTTTTCCAAAAATATTTAAAATTGAGTTAAATAAAGGACTTCAAAGTTTATTTTAGAATAGAGATTCCATAACTACACACAAACTAACCCAAACTAACCCAAACTAAAATTCCTCATAACTTTCATCTCATTAATTAAAATAGAATGATTCAAAGCTTATCACATATACATAAATCCAAAGAATCTATTTTAAATTTTTATTTTAAAAAAAAGTGATTTTCAAAGAGTTTTCTTTATTCTACCTGGGCTGCTCGGCGAACACCAAAAATTACACATCATACAATAACTTTTGAACCATGTAGTCAAAAGCTATGAAAATTGTTGGGCCTTAAAGCTAATCCTTGTCCCCATATTGTGTGAAATTTTAAAAGAAAAATAAATAAAAACTCCGTTTGTAGCGAGCTGTCCAAAATTGCTATGTTGCCAAAAAAACGTTGTTTGGACATGTGGGGATTAACCCCTCAACATCCAAGGGGCTCAAAAGTAGCCTCACATGATTTGAGTCTAATTCAAAGTAATGTAACTTTTGCATCTAATGTCCAAATTCAATAAAACGTGTTCGAGAAGTTGCACATACTTTTTTAGTTTTTGTGGTAAAATTTCCAGATCAATCAAAGATATATTAGTTCCTTGAAATCCAATCAAAGTTCTCAAGTATAATTTGAGTTCACTTGATGGCTGCAACTTTGGGGGCTTGTATCTCCTTCATACAATGTTTTTTTTCAATAAAAATTGTTGTATTGTGTTCCCCTTGAAGTTTAGTTCTTGTAGTAATTTTTTCATATCAATCTAGGTTGTTTTGAATGTTTGGGAGCAATTCGAAGTTCAAATCCCTAAGAGTTTTTCATTATAGTGAACTTTAGCGGCCTATTTCTTCTTCATACAATGCATGTTTTCAATCATTTTTGGGGGGAAAGTTGCACATATTGGTCTAGTTTGTGTCAATCAAATTTCATATCAATCCAATAAATAATGAATGACTAAGAGGCATTTTAGTTGAAGGAGTTTTAGCCTTGGATGTAATTTTTGGCAACTTTTCTTGACATTTCAAAGCCATTTTGTAAACACAATGAGTCAATTGAATGATATTCTCTTTCACTGATGTATTGGTATGCTGATTTTCAATCACTTTGTAGTTTAAAGTTTTTTCATTTGAGAAGGTTTAGAATTCAAATTTCACCTCCAAATGTGTTTTTAGGAAAATTTCAACATCTTTTTTCAACAATAAAACATTATAATCTTTCAATCTACACGGTCAAATGACTTCAAATTTGATCCATGCCATCTACAACATGTGCACTACAAGATTGTACGGTTGAGATTTGTATAACTTAGTGATATTTAGATTTATAGCACTTCAAAAGCTATGATGTTTTTAAATCCAAAAAGGCCTACTTAGACCTTGAGGGGTTAAGAGACCCTTTTGTGTTAGGTGACTATTTGTGCCACTTTATAGTCATTGAGTACCAATAGAATATATTTATAAATCTGAAATTTACATTATTTTAATTGGGTGGCATAAATGAGGTTTCTTATCTTAACTATTTATCCATGATATTTTTTCAGGTATAAGTTACAGCCTGTAGAGGACCAGCACGCCCTCACCAACATCTTACCTTACAAGAATATCAGTGTCCTCCTCATGATGTCTCATTTTTTTTAAAACTTATTATCTTTGAATTTTAAAAAAAAAGGCACCCTTGCGAACCACGTCTGGCTTGTGTACAAGTATCAGTCCCCATGCGCCACATTTCAAGTGAAAGGAATTGATTTCATTCCAGTAGCCAGCTCTCAGTAGGTGGGTACCTGGCCTAAACACGCCACTGACTCAAACCCATCATCATCACTTCATTTACATCTCCAAAATCAATATGTCTCTATACGGAAGAAATGATTTCAGGACATCTACCACTGAAAAAAGAAACTTCAACCCTTCCTAACTTTTGCACACAATATCCAAATTTCACGTTCTTGAGTGCTTTAGAACCTCCTTTTGCTTGTCAACATGAAAGTACGATCTAAATGTGCCACTGACACAAACCCACCATCTTCACTTCTTGTACATCTCTAGAATCAACATGTCTCTATATAGAAGAAATGATTTCAAGACATCTACCACTAAAAAACAAAACTTAAACCCTTCCTAACTTTTGCAAACGATATCCAAATTTCACGTTCTTCAGTGCTTTAGAACCTCCTTCCGCTTGTCAACATGAAAGTATAGTCTAAATGTGCCATTGACCCAAACCCATCATCATCACTTCATGTACATCTCCAGAATCAACATGTCTCTATACAAAAGAAATGATTTCAAGACATCTACCACTAAAAAACAAAACTTAAACCCTTCCTAACTTTTGCAAACGATATCCAAATTTCACGTTCTTCAGTGCTTTAGAACCTCCTTCCGCTTGTCAACATGAAAGTATAGTCTAAATGTGCCATTGACCCAAACCCATCATCATCACTTCATGTACATCTCCAGAATCAACATGTCTCTATACAAAAGAAATGATTCCAAGACATCTACCACTAAAAAACAAAACTTAAACCCTTCCTAACTTTTGCAAACAATATCAGAATTTCACGTTCTTAGTGCTTTAGAACCTCCTTCCGCTTGTCAACATGAAAGTAAAGTCTAAATGCGCCACTGACCCAAACCCATCATCATCACTTCATGTACATCTCCAGGTACATCTCCAGAATCAACATGTCTCTATACAGAAGAAATGATTCCAGGACATCTACCACAAAAAAAGAAACTTCAACCCTTCCTAACTTTTGCAAACGATATCAAAATTTCACATTCTTAATGCTTTAGAACCTCCTTCCACTTGTCAACATGAAACTACAATCTAAATGCGCCACTGACCCAAACCCACCATCATCACTTTGTGTACATCTCCAAAATCAACATGTCTCTATACGGAAGAAATGATTTCAGAACATCTACCACTGGAAAAAAAAACTTCAACCCTTCCGAACTTTTGCAAACAATATCCAAATTTCACGTTCTTTAGTGCATTAGAACCTCCTCTTTCACTTGTCAACACAAAAGTACGAAAATTTTGACCGGTCCAATAATACTAAATACGTACAGTAGCAAAAAGTGGCGAGGTTTGCGGGGGGCTCACTGGAAAGTGTAGTAGTGATTGATAATGAGCATCCCCAGGCAGGCAGGGCGGCAGTTGGCGAGGTTAAAAAGTTTAAGTTAAGTTCACCCAGGCTGTACGTGTCTCCTCCTTCCGTCACATTCTCAATTCCACAGTGACTCACACTTGGCATGTGACAATGGATTCTGCTGATCAATGGAACAAACAAAACAAACAAACTGAAACAAACAAAAATAGTTTTGCAGTAAATTATCTTAAGTTTTGCAAACATCTGAGTGGAGGAGAGAGTTTCTATAAGTTAAGTTATATAGAAGAAAAGAAGAAAAAAAAGAAAAAGTTGAATTATATACGGATGGACTGACAGATATGGTTTTGTTTATTAGGTACAAGTTCACACAACTGAACAAATCTTTTTTGATGTTGCTGCAAGTTTCATGCAGTGATTATTTGAACCCAACCAAAATTCACCATCACAAACCTTTTGATGTCCGATACAAATTAAAGCACTTAACTTACACCTACCTGTAGTAGGAAGTCATCGTGAACCCACTAAGTTATGTGACACCATTTTGCATTTTACATGACCTTAATCCCTCATTGTCAAAGGGGACCAAAAGTGTCCTCACCGTAGTTTCAAGTCCAATTAAAAGTGTTGTAATTTTTACATCCAATGTTTGAATTCAATCAAACTTGTTGAAAAAATTGTGCTCTCTCTTCTAGTTTATGTGGCAAAATTTCCAGATCAATCCAAGATGTATTGATTTCTTGGAAGCCAATGATTGGAACTTTGAAGGCTTGTATCTTTTTCATCCAATGTTATTTTTTCAATAAGATTTATTGGATTCTGTTACTCTTGGAGTTTAGTTGTTGTGGTAAAAATTTCATATTAGTCCGAGTTGTTTTGAATGTTTGGAAGCAAATTGAAGTTCAAAATCCCGACATTTTTGGATTACAATGAACTTCAGCAGCTTGTTTCTTCTTCATAGAATGTCAATTTCCAATAAATATTTTTGGAAAAGATGCCCATTTTAGTCTAGTTTATGTGGCTAAAGTTTTGTATCAATCCAAGAGTAGTGAGTGACTAAAAAGCATTTTAGTAGGAGGAGGTTCAGCCTTAGATGTATTTTTTGCAACTTTTCTTGCTATTTTTTTGACATTTGAAAGCCATTTTGCAAACACAATGAGTCATTTCCATCATTTTTTCTTTCACCGATGTGTTTGTATGTTGGTTTTGAATCACTTTATAGTTTTAAGTTTTTCCATTTGAGTAGGTTTAGAAATCTAATTTCACCTCCAAATGTGTTTCTAGGAAAATTTCAGCATTCCTTTTTGACACTAAAACATTATGATCTTGCAATCTACACGGTCAAATGACTCCAAATTTGATTCACGTCATCTACGACATGTACTCTACAAGATTGTATGATTAAGATTTCCATACTTTAGTCACATTTTGACCTATAACAATTTAAAAGCAATGATGTTTTTGAACTCAAATAGGCCTTAGGTGATGTGGGGTTAACGGATGTCCACTTCACACTATGGCCAAAGGTCAAGAAGCCATGGATTTCCACCAATCAAATTTTAAAAAACTAAGAGTTATGCTTTTCAATCCTTCACACTAGAAGGTACAATTCCAAAGGCCATGGCCCTCCAACTACCTACATGGCAATAAATTGCCTACATGGCCATAGACTCTCAAAGGAAGTTTTGGTCAGGTGAAAATGGAGACCCAAACTATGGCCAAGAGATCATCAACTTTTGACAAGATCTCAACTATTAGATTTGTATGAATCATGACTTTGGACTTAGCCTTTGGACTTAGCCTTTGGTCAACCGAAGGCTCCAATTTCTATTATTTTATTGCCTATTTATTGCTCATTTCTTAGGACTCTTAGCAAAGTTTGACCACTAAATCCCTCCGCCTCTCAACTTAGACAGCCATAGTTTGAAGTGGTCCTAATATCCCAAAATTATCAACCATGTGTGTTGCATATCTTATCTTATGATGGGCAATATAGATATAAATACACACGTATGTGATTATAGATACAATATGTATGCACTAATATGTATTATCCCTTTGTTTTTTAACCTCTAAACTTATTCATCTCTATATATCTAATTCTCCCAAAATTATACTCCATAGAAGACAAGAGGTTGATATGATATGGGAGATGGGGGCACGGGACATATGTGTGTTAGCACTACTACCCTCACTACAAAGAAAAATGTAGATTAAAAGAATTTTCTCATTATATATTTGATGTTTGGCAATGCTTCAATAGTCTATCAACACTTGTACCCATGCAGTTAGAAAATGATAGGATTGGATGAAACAAAAAAAAATTATAATTGAATATTTCATTGAATGTGCATTGGTTGGGGTAGTTTTTGAATCTAAATGCCTTTGAATGTAACTTAGAGAGTATGAAACAAAATGTAAATCCAAAATTTTGAAATTCAATACAACTAAAGTTTCTTGTGCTTTAGTGATGTTGTCAAATATCATCCAAATCATGAAAATGAAAGGGGGTGCCTCCTTATTTCAACCAAAATCAAGGGGAACAAAAATTTGAGAAGTCTCCCTCTCCAAGCCCCTTAGTTTGTCATTGAAAAGTCCCCCTTTAGTGGCCATGACCTTTGAATGGGTGTAACCACCTTGAGAGGGCATGAAATAGCAAAAAAAAATATTCAAAATATCAAATACCAAAAGACTCAAAATATTAAATATTAAAATCTAACACTTTTGAGTGAGGGCAATAAGATCTTAGTCAAAATCACCTCAAAGAAGTGGGTTTTATTACAATTTAGGGGCTCAAAATTTGAGGACTTTCATTGCGACAAAGGAAAAAAATGCACTCCTCATCATTGGGCCTCATAGACTTGTAACTTCTCATTTCATAATGTAAACTCATTTTCCAAGGACTTTTTGGTTGAGCCAATCAAAACCTTTAAAATTTTGACCCCACCTTTGGATTTGATGTAAACCAAACCTCACTTCTAAAGGAACAAAGTCTATTGAAAGACAACTTAAAATTCACTAGGTTTCTATAATCTCATTTTTTCATGTAGAATAAATTAGCTTTCAAGAAATATAAATTTTATTTCTACTTAGGGCCCATGATTTTTCTTAAAAGGAATGCCTTTCACTCTAAAATTCTCCACTTCAAACACCTCAAAAACTTTTTTTCAATTTTTATTTTTCTTATGCATAGTAAAAACATTTAATTTGAATCTACATATTCCAAATGAAATTTATGATATCTAATTTTTTTGTTATAAAGAAATTAACATAAAATGCATATTATTATTGAAGTATTAAAAAAAATATTTTAGGAAGAATTAATGATGTTTTTATGATGAAATCATTGATCATTTTATGCTTATCAATATAGGATGAAATTTTAGCCAATCATTATAAAACTCACATTCTAATAGAATTTTTTATTTTTTTATTTTTTGAATTCTTAGTGAAATAAAAATTTGAAGTTGTGTTTTAATACATTTCTTTTTCTAATTTGACAATATTGATAATACGTTTTTTTTTATGAAATCTCAAAACATAGTGTAATACATATTTCTACTATTTTTAAATTCTAGTAGAAAAATATTATACTAATCAATTGAGATAATGCATCTTGTAGCAATTGATTTAACTCAAGTAATATTGATCTTCTAAATGAATCTTTATTGTATATAAGACTTATATTTTGTTTGTCTACAAAGATAGCTATGGAACTTGAATAAGTTATGTATTCTTTGTTAACCTAGGATCAGAGGTACTTTAGATTTTCAAATTTGTGGATATGTATTATAAGATACAACTCAAAATAGTAATTGAACGGTGTCCTTCCAAACAAAAGTTGTAAAATATAATCCTTAGATCATGACATATCTGTACAATTAGATTGATTGCTACATTTAGTAATAGTTTTCAATCAATTTTGAAATCCAAATTGAAACTTGTTTTTAAAATGGACCACAAATTTAATTTTTTAATTTTTTAGAAGATTTAATTTTTAGTTCAAAATGCTAAATTCTAATTACTATTTTTTTTAAAGATTTTTTTTTACTTCTTTATTAAAGCCTTTTTTGAAGGGTCATTTTTTGAATTGAAAGAGATAGTTTATGAGGTTAGACATAGGACATTTGCAAAATCCCCCTTGAACTATAGGAGATTTGCAATATAACATTGTAAAAATTTATATTGTGCAAATGTACGAGAATTAATAAATGACTCTAGAAATATTTAGATGAATGAAGAAACAAAGATTTTATGGATTTGGGACATACTTGCATTCATTTGTTCAAAATATGAACTTTTGATCCTTTGGGGGTTAATCCATAAATGTTTGAGGAGAACCATATTGATTCCTAAAGTAAAAACAATGTACTAGAATATACTTAGCAAAACATATACCACTTGATTGATAAGTCAACAATGAATATCTTTCACTTGGATGTCATTTTAACAACTAAAACCTATCATGTTCAAATATGAGACCATACAAGTACAATAGGTACAAATTTTGCAACTTTTTAGACATGTAAGAGGTGCAATAATGATCCAAATTGAGAGTGCAATTTGTCATAACATTCAGCTCAATAAGAGGACAATTTTAAACCTTTTATGATCATTACCCAAAAATAACACCATAATGTGTTTAAAAATGGGCTTCCCAATCTTGTAAGAGATAACCAATTTGATTCTCCTACTCCCTTTTTTCAATATTGTCTCCATCATTCTAAAACGTTAACAAATCCAAAAATAACAACCGTTTTCTAGGAGAATCAAAATTGGGGTCAAAGAGTATAGTAAATGAATTTTGATTGGATTTTGAATGAAAAAAGAACAAAATTTGCAATGAACACAAGAAGTTGTTGAATTTTTAGAATGCTAGGCATTTGGTTATAATTTCTCAAAGTGGAAACTAATAATCAACTTGTTCTTGTTATACTGTGTAAATGGGGATTTGAGAGAAAAAAAGGTGAAAACTAGTGCATTGTGTGAGGCTTATTTTCAATGAGGACTAATATTCGTATTCTCACATGTATGTCCAACTCTTTTAAAGAAATACATGTAGTAGGTCAATGTGACATTTTGAATCAATAATCCACCATGTTTGCAAGCAATTGAATGATAGGGAGGCCCAAAAGGGACTACCTTCCTTGGTTAAGTATCCATTAACTAGGGTTGTAAGCTTATAGAATTTTGGAATGTTAAGGCATTTAGTTAAAATTTCTGAAAGTGAAAGCTAGTAGGCTGCTATTTTAGTCCATAGGTGTTGCAATAATCACTTGTCATAGTTTTTTTGAATGGGCCATGATATATCCCCAAAGCCATCCTATTGTATTTAAATGGCATGGTTTCATACAATGTTCCTCACCAACTGAAAATGGAACAGTCATTACCATACTTCTACTAATTGAAAACGGAACATTTATGGTTTAAATTTTTTCTTGTATGCAACATTGCCTCCCCCCTTTTGAGCCCTTTCTCTTTTCATCCATCTCAGGTTTGTATTTTGTCCCCGCAACTTCGCATTCTGTACAGACACTTGTGGAGACAAGTATTGAGCTTTTAAACTTTTGCATATCAATTCTTCAGTTTTGCATTAACCATACTAGACCCTTTTAAAGGGGGCGCTCTGAAGAGCCTGGCCACTTTTAAGGACCTTTCCCTTAAGGAGCTGCAAGTGAAGCCCACACAAAGACATCTGCAAGATCTTCCTACGGATTCAAGAATGTAATACACCACTGCAAAAGTGCGCACCAGATGCTGTTGAAGACGAATTTAGGGTTGCGGTTGCAGATATATAAACTTGTGAACGATCGCAGGGAAAGAGGTGCAGGGGGAAATTCCATATACAGACACAGGTAGAGATGTCAGAGATGTCAGAGGCCTGTCAATTACTACACTCCGTTGAAGAGTTCGACGCAATTGACGACACTACCGTAGTAATGATGCTTTCTGCCATAGCATTTGAGTTTCGCACGATTGATCAATGCCCTCGTCATGGCTCAGACTGTGAACGCAATCATCATGTCGTGGAGGTAAGGTTATTGATGTGAAAATCAATTGCGGGACGTTTACTCGTGTATCAAAGCTGGCCATGGAATAATGAATTAGGTTATTCACACCGAATTAATTACTGCTACAGCTCACGGAGTCACGGGGTGTTGGAATCAAGTACTGTCGCGTAATGAAACTTGGGCTGAATTCATTGAGAGAATATTAAGCTCCGAGTAAGTTACATACTAAGTTAAGTTAGTCTGCTTGTTGAGGTAATTGTCGTGAATGGAAAAAGTCGACTCCATGCGGAACGTTCATGGATCAAGCTGGCTATGGAATGATGAGTTAGGTTATTTACACCGAATTAAATAATGCCGCAGTTCACGAGTGTTGGAAGCAAGTAGTGTAGGTTGAGCTGAATCCATTGAGAGAATGTTAAGCTCCATTTGAATACTAATCAGTTTGTTGAGGTAATTGTTGTGAATAGAGATATCGACTCGATGCGGAACGTTCATGTGTCAAGGTGGCGATGGAATGATGAATTAGGTTATTTACACCGAATTACTCAATGCCGCAGCTCACGCTGTGTTGGAATTAAGTACTGTAGTGTAGCTTGTGTTGAATCCATGGAGGGGAACATTTACGCTCCATGTACAGTTTGTTGAGTCTTGCCGTATTCGATTACAAGGTTGACCGGCATGAAGATGATTGTAAACGATGTTTGGAACTTTGGATCCATTCCACTCATATGATTGAGGTAGTCCACAGAAGTGCATGTAGCGAAAAAAGTTTAATGCTAAAGCGGACAAGAAGATTCTACCCTAGCAAACCCTATCTCCGTGGCCTGGAGCCTCTGGCTTGTCTTTTGGAGGCTATGGACTTTCGCTAGCAATCGGAAACTGATGAAGTAACTACCACCGACGTTGCGGAATGAATCTTATATGCGCAGTGGCGAAAGTCAGCGCGGTCAAGATTGGTGCTAGCGTAGTGAGGAAGAACGGCGTTCGAGACTTCGAGAACGGTTTTGGATCCTAGCTCAGCTTCATTTTGAACTGAACTTTTTCCCAAGTACATCTGAGAGGTTGTACTGTAATTCAAGGACACAGGACTTTAATAACAGATAAAATCGGTGAATTAGTTAGAAATCGCAGTCCGAAAGTCTCGAATTTAAAATATTCGACATAGCTTCAAAGCAATGGTTGGCAGTGATGTATAGATGCCGCTCTGTACAGTAGCCAGGTTCCTCCCCTGAATGGAATTTCTAATTCGGATGCGTTTGGAAGACGGTGAGCCCCGATGAATTCGCATCCTCCAGGTGTGCGGAGGATATTATTCTTTTTTTACGCTCGTCGACACGTACAGGCCCACAAGGTGCTTGGTATCAGTGCCATCATGTTAGTTAGAGAACCGAAGTGTGCGCGGCGGCTTTTTGATGGGTCTGTTCTTCGACGGAGTTCTTTTAAAGAGAATAGGGGAGCAGGATGTTGGATGTTGGAGCACTAGGTTTGGAGTTGAAGATGCCGAATAAGCCGGTGCAGGTGTTGTAAACTGTGATGGGACTGGACGTAGAAGTAGGAAGGAGTAGGGGAGATGACGATGGTGAGGAGAGCGATGATCAGACCGAAGACGAATCGACGAGTACACAGCCTTCGACGGACCGCGGAGGCCAGTCCCCCTGTCTTTGTCAGCAATTCGAGCACCAGACTTTCTTACGGAGACTTGAACAAGAGGCTCATGTGGAATGTCAATGGTAATTTTGGTTTGAGCTCAATTCAAGGCTTGTTTGCAAATTGCGTCGCTCTTTGTGGAGCCTCGACTGGAAATTTTCCAAATACTTGCGAAATGGCGCGTCGAAGTATTAACAATCTTCGGCGGAGAACGCTTGAACTAGCATGTGACTGAATATTTTGTAGATGAAAGTTTCCTGTGCACTTTATTTCGCGAAATTCTTTTGGATCTTGAATTCTGACATAGCGCTTCTAAGGTTAGTACCAGTCGTCGTGTTCGTGACTTGATGTTGTAAATTATTGAGTTGATGAGAGCGTCGTGGATTTCAGGATGACATTTTTTAAGGAGCTTATATACCATGTACTTTTCCCTCTATCGTTGCCTCTGCTCTACTGGTTTGAAGGCGGTATGAATGGCATCGTAAATCGGCAATTTTGGGGTTCACGAGTTGCAATCAGACAATGGATTCTTGCCATCGCTTGTAAGTTACACAGCTATTGCCATAAACCCTAGATTTGACAGGTTCTAGTTTTGCAACGTAATTGTCGAGCGCTACCCTGATGGGCAAGTATTAACTGAAGCGGGGGCTTGAATGTTGTGCAGTTTATGCGATGAACGTAATCTCGAGGTTTTTTGTTGTCCCTGACATTGTCATCGCGAACATGTTGATCATTATGACGTATGTGGTAAGCTTTTCTAAGCTCCCTCTTGAATTGTTTTTTCCGTTCCGTAAATCTGCTCACTCAGAGTTTCAATGTCGTTTGGTTTGAATAGTTGAGTATCTCACTGCCTGCAATCAGACGCTCTGAAGGATGTACCAGGGTTAAATAGATTCAGTCTACATGTGGGTGTAATTGACACGATAATATCATCTATTAAGTTTTTGCTGCTCAAGTGAACCTCAAGTTCTTGTGGTTCTGAAAATTTTCGGGGTTGTGTGCTTGAGGAAGGTTTTGGCAACCAAGTACGGATTCTACACGAAGTCTGATATGAGAGAAATGCGAGAGAAAGTATTGCCGCATGAGGCATTGGACGACCGCACTGTAAGTCTACTTCCTCGCGTGTGATGCGCCTGATTCCACTTCTTAGAATTGCATCGTATGCTTATACACGTTTTTTCAATTCTTTTACTCGGTTTGAGGGGTGTACTTTGAGAGTCCCGAAAATCCAGACTTACTTTCTGATTATTCCACTTCATTTAATGATATGATTTTGTTGAGCAGCTAAGATCGTCAACTTTATCTGATGAATTATTGTAGTGATTATTAAACTCATCCAATCATGCATTGCCAGCTTTTTCTAGCATGGACGAATCCGATCCCTCTACGAATTTTGAAGCGACAGCTGTTGCTAGCTGCTTCCCGTAACAACATGTTGAAGTGTTCCCAAACACTACGTGTGGTGCCTGGCGCCTCTAGAAACACTGTCAAAGAGATTATGCACCAGCTATCTCATGAGAAAGTGAGTTGCTTCTTCCTGATGATTCATTATCAAGACTTGGGGTGGACTCGCAGTCCGAATCTGAACAGGCAGTATTGTTTTTGATACCAAACCGATAATGCTTTTGGATATGACTACATAAACATATTTACATAAGGGTTTACATTCTTGCTTGTTTTTGCGCTGCAGAAAACGCCTACTTTCAGGCGAACTGTCAGGGCACGGATCTGCAAAAGCCGAAAACCATCGAAAGTCGAAGCGATCAATTGTGCATATTGCGTGAAGAATTCTTGTACGGACGGGGAAATGGAAGATCGATGGGTACAATTGATCATGAGCCGACTTCATCTTGATCCAAAATGTCAACTGCCAGAGAGCGCTGAAATGTCTTCCGAAGATGATAGTAGATTTGGAAGTAGTGTGAAAGAAGCAGGTGATGTGCACAATGACGACGCTCTATTCAAGAAAGATAAGACTACGAATGACGTAGTCGACCTTCCAGCAATTATGTTGGCCGCTCATCTTCTCCAGCAGTCAGGTTACCTCCTCTCGTATGTTCCATCACCCCTCGCTCAAGTTTATAGCATTTTATTGCCGTCGACAATTGTATCCAATTCAAGGATTATGTGAAATTGGGATTAAGTAGCCTTCACGAAGTATTTCTATTGAAAAGGTCGACATGATTCTACTTCCAGTTCTGAACAAACAACAAAGTAGTCAATGACTGCTTTCTACTGTATACAAATGTTTGAAGGTGGACTAAACTCATTATCTAATTGCGTTTTTACATGTTACTAGAGTTTTAGACATCTAATGAGCTGCTAATTGTCCAGGAAGAAGAAGTTCGGGCACCAGTTGCTGAAGAATCCGATGCGTGTGTGGTTTGCTTCCGGAATTATTGGGTTTTTACATACTGCCATCCCATATGTCATTCGTGGTATCACAGGTATACTATGCGACATTTGCATCTTTCCAGTGTCATAGAACTTGATATAAATGAGATGTTCATGCAGGATTCTAGTAAATTTTGTCATTGGTTGAGTGAAATCAAGCTTGCCTGCAAGTAACTGGAGTCAATCCTCATGGTAGCCTCATAAGTGTAAGCGGACAGTCTACATTATTCGGGTTATAAATCACAGGTATATAACAATCATGAACTTCGATTTAGAGTCAAGTGTCCAGGTGGTCTACGTCTGAAGGACTTTGTTACGAATTATGATCATGAATGTTTCAATTATGATGACTTTCAGGAAAACCATTTATTTGGGGAGGCAAAGCTTGGTATGTGCATGTTGCAAATTTGTGCAGCATCTTTATCAACTCTCAATGCATGTAAGCACTGCCTACACCTTAATAATGTTGTTATTGGATTTTATGATACGTGTGGAGAACATATTCATGTGCTGTCTTCTTGGACTGCGATCTTACCCTGTTAAGTGACACTCATTCAGGGCCGCAAGTGTGTCGTTCATGATAGCTGGAGTTGCAGACTTCCGTAGACGATATTTCGCGGCCCGACTGTTAAACACCTTACTGAAGGATGGATGCGTTGGGACGGAAATTGTTTTCCCTGATAAAATCGAGTCTTGTGAAACTGACGCGTGTTTACGGGAGGTGAGGAAGCAAGAAGAGCGGCGGAAATCGGAGTATCACACTGGAGTGGCTGTCGACTATGGTCGCGCCTCTTCCATTGTAGGGTGGTGGGCAATGAGAGTATTGGTTCTAGATTTTGGTCTCGTATTTTCGAAGCGTGTAAAGGTGACTTCTGCTCTCTTTATCCTTGCGTCCTTACACGATAATACTGGCACAGCACACCTAATAGGATCTTTTCACATTTTATGATGTCTTGCTGGGATCGTGTGGATGACTATCGATTTTTTTGTGAGTGTTCCATATTTGTTCATTTCTCTAGACCTATTCTGTATGCTCCACCATTTGGCTGAACTGCTGCGCTTTGGTGGTTCACAGTATTACGCCAGCTACTTTTGTATTTACTGCGGAGTGCTGATGGCTTTCCTCCTAATAGTGCTGTTTGCCAAGGGCACCGATAATGCGGCATACACCATGTAAGAGCAATACTCCGTGAAATTATCGACAGCGCTAGAAGTAAGCATGGTCTAGGATGATACTTGTTTGTGGCCAATTCATATATTTTGCTCTAACCTGATGCTCCCCATCTAATCATTGTGTTTTCTCGTCGTGGTGCAGGGGTGTGGTGGCATACGACCTCCTTGTCTTCATAGGCTTGTTATCACTCATTGTTTTCCCAGGTGGAGAAACAAATAAGATGCACCTTGGGCACGGGGCAACACTCGTCTTCAAGAAGGTCCACAATGGCTAATCCTAATCCAGTGAAAATGAAAAAAATTGCAGACTGCTGAAATGAAAGTAGAATTTGCGAGGAAGTTGTACCGTGCAATTTTTCTATAATGCAAGTGCTGATGAAGACCTAATGCCTGACTTGTAATGAACTTCGAAACAGATGGAGTTAGCGAATAAATTGAGAGGTCCTCTGGATGGTGCTTCTCCCAAGGAAAGAGAACCATTCCTTTTCGCGTTGAAAGTCATGGGGACGGTGTCGGAAGCCTTGGCGTGGGACAACACCATAACCAAAGTATGGAATTACGAATGGCATTATAAGCCTCACAAAGTCCCTAACCACTGAATATCAATTGTTTCAGTGCTGCTATCGTGGATGAGTTTACACTGAAATGGCATTGTTTTTGTGCCATTTCTAATCTAGTGTTTTTTAAATAATGAGCTTCAAATACACTAGAAATGCACAGAGAAAACACTGAAATGATACTAAGAACTCGGTCATTTTCATATTATCCCATCAATATGTTGTTAATCAGTGGGAGAAACTTTTGTGATGAGCGGTTTAAGGGCTTAGGGTTTTAGGGTTTAGGGTTCACTTTGTTGTTGTTTCATGAATGCTGGTTTCGTGCATGACTGATCCAGCGATGGTGCGCTTTCAGGTGACGATTCTGGGATTCAAAGCTGGCAGTGAGGTGATTAGTGTATTGTTAGGTTTTGGTGGAGCTGCTATCGGCATAGTTGCGCAACAGTTTACTTCATACGTAGGAGGCAATTCACAATGACGATTAGTTGCTGGGGCAGCTCAAGCCATTTGTACTTTATCTAATTAATTCTATTGGAATTTTTTAATAACAATTCTAACAACAGGTTTACAATTGAATTTGGAGAAGCAATAGTCTTCGTTGCACCTGTTGAAACAACATACAACTGCTTCTCATCAAGTTTTTGTAAATGTTACTTCAATTGACTTGTATATATGGTAGTTTATTTGACTCCAAGAACATGAATTATGTACTAAATTATGGCAAGATATACACCATTGGATCAATAATTCAACAATTAGCATCCTTCATTTGGATGTCATTTTAACATCTAAATCTTATCATGCTCAAATATAGCACCCTATGGGTAGAGTATGTGAACATTTTTGAGCTTCATAGGCATATAGGAAGTGCATTTATGATTCAAATTTGAAGTGCTATATGTCATTGGATTTGGCTCAACATGAGTATAAGCTTTTATCACAAGTGTATATATATATCTCAATTCATACACCTTGTATATTCATTACTTAAATAACACTTTACAAAAGAAAAATGAGTGCCTTTGCTTAATGCCAATGCATTAATGCTATTTAATAATATTTTATGTTTTTTATATTTTTGGAAACCTTTTGATGAAGGTAATTGTGCTTTTGTAAATTAATGAGGTGGGAGTGACACTAGTGTCACTTCCACCTAGAGCATTTGAAATTATATGTTAACTATAATAACATAGAATTAATTTTTTACAATAGTTATTTCATGGAAGTTAGTTATTAATGAAAGGAACAAACTCGGTAGGTTGACATAGAAATGAAGACTATAATTGACACCCAAGTATTTCAATCTTAGCATTCAATCAACAAGTGAGACCTTTAAACTATAAGTTTAAGTGGTGATAAATGTCTTTCATGATATTAAAATTTGATGTAAGTTTTAGAAGTTTGCACCAATATTAGTTGTTCTATTGTATGTCAATTCAAAGTTCACTGTAGAGTTATTAGTTAAGACATTCTTAGTTTGAACATTCATATCAAACCAAAGTTCACATTAGAGGCACTATTTATTATATTCTTAATTTGAACATTTGCAAGCCTTAGTGATATATTCTATTTATTACTCCCTCCCACTAGAAGAAAATGAGGGGTTTTGCAACTACAGTATGCAACTCATTTTGTAGTTGCATAGGACGTTTGCAACTAGGTGACAATGTAGAGTCCGTAGTTGCAGTGGACAAGTCGCATTAGTTGCAGTCTAGTTGCAAGGTTTTTTGTCATCCGACACCATACAAAGAACTTCATCCTTGTGTGCAACTTGTTTGCAACTTGTTTGCAACTTGCTTGCAACTTGTAGATTTGTAAATTTTAAAATATAAATCTCAATGATTTGTAGATTTCAAATTTTCAGATCTACCTCCTTTCTAGATTTTAGAATTTCAGAACTACCTTTTTCTTAGATTTTTGAATTTCAAATCTACCTTTTTCTAGATTTCTAGATTTCAAATCTACCCTCTTCCTAGATTTCAAAATTTCAGATCTACCTTCTTCCTAGATTTCAAAATTCAATTTCCTAGATTATAAAATTTCTTGAATTTTAATTATTTTTTAAATTCTTATATACAAAATCTACAAATTGTAGAAACCCACAAATTATAGAAATCTTAGAATTCTATAAAAAAAATTCATTACATAAGACTATAACAACTTACAAGTCTTATATGTTCAATCTAATGGTACTCTTTACAATTGATATGGGTCAATTGATATAACACGAATGGGAATGAACTTTGAAAGCAACTAGGAAACAACTAGAGTGCAACTAAGAAACAACTAGCGTACAACTAGGAAACAACTATGGTCATTTTACAGTTGCATAATAGTTGCATAGGACACTAGTTGTTTCCTAGTCTTTTTTTGCAACTACAGAATGACTACTTTGCAACTAAAACAATGAATGAATGTTGTAAAACAATGACACAAAACAACTACATTAGATTTGGTGCAAATAGAGAGGAAACTAGTTGCATGACAGTTGCATAGGGCACTAGTTGCATAGTAGTTGGTTGTGCCGGACGTGTTTTTCTTCTAGTGTCCGTCCCATAATGATCTTCCTATTGGCCTTCTTTTTTTGTCCCAAAATGATCTTCCTATTGCACTTGGTGATGTTGAAATTAGTCAAATTCGGCTTATGATTGTTATTTGAGACTAGCAAAACAACTCTAAGTGGTTGTTTTTGCTCCATCCATGCAAACATCAAGCAAAAGACAAATAAAATGATTGAAAGCTTCAATCCGCACTTATAGTTTTTATTTTTTGCATCTCTTTGAGTATTTCCCAATTGAAGTAGATTAAGCTTTGGAAGCCGAAACAAAGGTCTATACATGGTCTTAGGCATATGCTAAATGCCCACAAAATGGTAACCTCACATTCAACAATTAAGTGCTCACTGGTGTTCTTTAAAAACGCCCCAAAATATTCACTTTTCAATATTATAAAACTACACTTTGAAAAGGGCTTCAAAACTCAAACTTTTTAGGATGCAAAGAGAACACCAAACTCTACATACTATACAAATTGAGTTTTTAAAAAGTTATTTTTATCCTTAATCCATGAGATTTAGTCTAACAGGAAGATCATTTTGGGACGGAGGTAGTAGTATTTTTAAAATGATTGAGAATTAGAAGAAGAACAATTATTTTAAGAGTTACAGGATTTAGAAAAAATAAGCATATGCTTAGATTATTCAATGTTATATGTTGGTAGAGAAATCACATCTCAAAGACAAGGTTTAAGTTCATTTAAAAAAGATTATGATATGCTTGCATGTGGAGATTTATGCAAGTTTCTAAATAGAAATTTACACCTTATTTGTAGATGCTTGGTTTTATACTGTCTTATCCTTCTTAGCTAATTGAAGCTTTGTGATTCCAAATATGAACTCAAAATTTCTATTTGTGGCAAAAAAAAACTTTTCTTGTTTTTATCTAGAATCAAGCATATAGGTTGATTTTCCTTGCTTAGACCAAATTGCACCATTGGATGTTTCTTGAAAGACTGTTAATTCTCGGACTACAAAGAATGTGGGAACAACGCTACATCAATAGTTCGGTGTGGTTAAGACACTGTCACGGGAGATAATAATATTTAATCAATATTTTAATATTTTTAAAAAATAATTAATTTTGTAATAGTTTTAAAATATTAAATATTCTATCTATGTTGTTGTGGTTTACAACAAGGGAAACAACCCCAAAACAATATTTTAGGAAGCCCAAAAAAACATCTAATGTTTATTTGACTGACAAATGGATTGATTTTTCCCAAAGATTCTTCCTATCTGTATTTGAGGGGTTGACCAATTTATACTTTATACGACTATAGAAAAGGTTGATTTGATGTTCTCTTAGTTGAACCAAAATTAATTGAAAAGGCAATGTAGATTGTCTCTAAATTTTTTATGCTGGTTGAATAAACATAAAAAGTACCTTTAATTTTGTATTTGGTGACTACAATGATTAGTAAGCAGCACTAATTTAGTGAAGATTGAATTCTAACAAAATTGTATCAATTTCCACAGAAGATTAATTTTTTTAGTGGCATTAATTTCCCCCTCCCTCCCTATCGTTTTTTTGGTGCGTCAAATCAGTGCCCTCTTACCCTGATTCGAGGATCTTTGATTCCAAAATTGAAATCAAAGTTTTCAGATTTTATCAACCCTGTGCCAATATAGAAGAAAAATTCAAGGAGCCCAATCCCGCGCATGCAAGGGGCACCCAACGCCGCGCATCTTGCCCTAATTTCCAACCCAGAGCTCTGTGGAGCACGCAAGCTTGCAGCAACAGCGATCAATCGCGGTGGTGACCCGAAGGAAGTCTTTCTGTGGATCGCAGGAGCAGGAACAGAGTAAGTTAGTAGTGTGTCTTGAACAGTTTCTCCGGTCTTTGTAGAGCAAAAGGGTACGCTAGGGGGGAAGCAGCGTCAGACGACGAGCAAGCAAGCACCATGCCGCCCAAGGCAGCGGCCAAGCCGGGTGGCAAGGAGAAGTCCAAAGCAGACCTCGCGAAGAAGCAGAAGCTGGTGGAGGACAAGACGTTCGGCTTGAAGAATAAGAACAAGAGTAAGAATGTGCAGAAGTATGTGCAGAGCGTGCAGCAGTCCGTGCAGAATGCCGTCAAGCCCAACACGGACGCCAAAGCGGCGGCCAAGGTGCGGAATCGTAACGACGGCACCTTATCTGACTGAATGATTGATTGTGTGTCCAGGCATTTGCTTAGGATTGTAGTAGGATTGTTTGGGGTTTCCTTTTTTTCTTTGGTGTAATAGGGTTTGCTGTTTTTGGTTCGGGATACTCGTGATCACGCTTTTTTTGTTACTCTTGCAGAAGAAGAAGGAAGAAGAGGCTGCGAGAGATAAGGAGTTGAACGAGTTGTTCAAGGTGGCTATCAGTCAGCCGAAGGTTCCTGTCGGTATGCTCGCTTTTGCATTAAACCCTGTTTCTGTTCCTTTCTTCGATTCCGCGTATTCGAGATGCAGTTATGCCATTCGTGGTTTCCTTTTTCATTAAACCGGAGCGCTGCTCTGGTAAGCAGATGTGATGGAATCAATGGTTGCACTCAACGTCTTAAGATACTGGGATTTCAATGAGTTGTAAAACACCTTTTAGTTTGAAATATCGAGACCACAAAAAGCAATTGAAAGAGTGTGATGAACATGATATCAGACTACAAAGAGAGTCAACAAGTAGTTTTTGTTTTGAGGGTTCTGGGTCTAGTCATGTGAGTGATAACTTGTGGGAAGGCTGTCACGAAGGCATTGTCCATGTTCTGATTCGGAGTATCCAGATTACTGCAAGAAATTGAAATTTCCTGGCCAGGTTTCAATTGATGTCAACAAGGCTTTATACCTGGCATCCCGGTTCAGTGAAAGAGTCACAAGTTCATTGTTGAGCTGGAATTTTTCAATCATTGACACTGTAATTCCTGTACTTTGTGCCAGGTGTTGACCCCAAATCAGTTGTCTGCGAGTTCTTCCGACATGGGCAATGCGCCAAGGGATTTAAGTGCAAGTATTCCCATGATCTGAGTGTAGAGAGGAAGGGAGAGAAGATTGATATCTACAGCGATCAGCGTGATTCTGACGGTGAGCTTCTTGAAGTTTTCTGGATGTGATACCCGATTGCTGCATTAGGGTTTGGATAAGGTGGTCTTTCTTATGCTGATCTGTTTTATCTGCAATCTGCAGGCACCATGGATGAGTGGGATCAGGACACTCTCGAGAAAGTGGTGGCAGCGAAGGGCAATGAGTTCGTTCACAACAAGCCTACCGAGATTGTATGCATTACTCGCCTTTTGGATAATCCTGCACTGAGTGAGAAGTGGGAGTGTGTGATCATTGTTTGGAATTGTTATCTGGAGATGCTGCATGTGTGTCGGTTGGGTTGTTTCTTGCGTGACATTACTACCCGTACTCAAGTTAATTCAATGAGTGCGAGACACACTTATTGTTTTTTACTGCATTTTTATTCTAAAAATCACTTTATTCTTATTTGTTTAGTGGCTACTGGGAGAGAAGGGATTATCTTCTTGCTCTGAAGTCACTAAAATTTTGGAATCAAGTTTTGTTTTCATAGTCTATGTTTGACTTGAGAATTATCCTCTTTAGGTTGCACCACACTGCTTGTTTTTGCATTTCACACTATTAAATGACAAATTGGTAAAGAATTCACTTTTCGAGATAACTTTTTATTATGTACGTATGATGAATATTTTGAAATATGGATTTTCATCATGCACTGAGATTTTAGGGGAGGCAACTAATTAGAAAGCAACCTAATTGAAAAGGAGACCTGAAGAGCCTGAGGAGTGTAATGGGATTCAGTTTGATCACAGAATACTTGTGTAAACGGCAGTGATAGGACAATGCACAGGCTCACTATTTTTCTCATTAGAACTTCAGAATACTAGCTTGTAGGATATCTGAGCCTGTAATCTCCGTTTTTTGTTCGGAGGATTTCTGTAAGGTCTTACTGTTTCCATCCCCCCCCCCCCCCCCCCCCCCCCCCCCCAGGTGTGCAAACACTTCTTGGATGCTGTAGAACGGAAGCAATATGGATGGTTCTGGACGTGTCCAAACGGTGGGAAGGAGTGTCATTACCGACACGCTTTGCCTCCTGGTTATGTCCTCAAATCACAAATGAAAGCATTGCTTGAAGAGGAGGGTGAAAAGCTGACGATCGAGGAAGAAATTGAAAATCAGGTGTGTTGCATATTTACTAAGAATGGTCAACTTCTTTTGATTTACCATCCGCTTGTGGAGAATTGTGTCAAAAGAAAATGGAATAACTCAGTGACACTTTTTCTACTGCTGATGCAGAGGCATATGACCAAGACTACTACCCCGATGACGGCAGAAGCGTTTGACGATTGGAAGAGAAGGAAAGCAGAGGCACGGGAGGCTGAAATGACTGCTAAGAGAGCGGAAAGGGCTAGAACTGACAGAATGAGGTATGGTGTTAGCATAAGTAAAATTTGACTTCTCACATTTTTCTTTTCAATTTTGTATGGAGTAGTGATATTCTGACTAGTTTTTAGATGTACTCATCAACGGTAGGTTAGAGTCTGAAATATTGCTCCACTGTGTACTCCTGACTAACCTTATCGACGCTGTTGATGCCGAACAGTGGTCGGGAGCTCTTCCTTCTTGATGCCAGTTTGTTCGTGGATGATGCGGAGGCATTCGACTCTTATACTCGGGAGGAAGAATCTGAAACTGTGGAGGCCTCAGGGTCCTCTCAGGTAATGATGCCTTCCCATGTGCGTCTAATTTGAGGAATCGCAAGTTGTGTTCATTCTCATTAGCTTCTTGTGTTTTATATTCAAGTGCCATATTTGTGAAAGTGGATACTTTATTGGAATTTTATTCTGGAAAGAAGAAAAACTTTATTCTGATGTTCGGAGTAGCTTTTATAGATTAGGAAATTAGGATTCATACTGCAGATCATAAGAGTAGAGTTGACTTCGAGTTGTGATTTGGCAGGCTCAAGAGCAACCAAGTTGGGAGAGGGCAGGTATCAGTGAACAAGACGAGAAGTTGTTTGCAGATGACGACGATGAATTGGACTTAGACGAGTTGGATGAATTGGAGTCGAGGATTAACAATACGTCCTTGGATGACAAAACTTGAGAGGGCTGATTTGTGGTCCTATCCTCTGAATGGAAGCGAAGCAGGAGATGGAAATATGGAATGGTGAAGTGCATCTTTTCTGGGACTCTTCATCTCCAAGATTGATAACAATCTCATGGAGCAGAAAGTGTTCTTTTCAGAGAGTACATGGTACAGTAGTCGTTAACTGGAGTTTGTGAATCTCGAGTTCAACTGAAGAATGTGTTCTAGAAAATCTTCAAGTTCAGGTAACGTAGAGTTGTGGTGAGATGTTCGAGTTTTTTCGGGAGTCAGTATGTGAAATGTTTCTATTTGAGGTAATTGTACTGAAAGTTCTTGCACAGATTTTGCATCGTCATGATTTGTATCATTCCTCTTCGCAAAAGGTCCACTCATTTCAAAGATATCCGTGAATCAATGCCCTCGGTACTCTGGGTCACGGAACTACAGGTCAGCGAGCACAGCTAAACACTTTTGTGATGAGGCTAGTGCCGTATAGTGGAAGCATTGTTGCTTTCTTTTTCATGTTGGAATATTCACTGAAAGTTTGGAAGCCTTTTGGAGCCAAAGACAAAGGGCAGGAGTATGATTGCAAACCTTGAAAGCACCCTAGCCCAGTAAACCCTGGCCCCTTTTATCTGATAGCTTGGGGTTCCCCCCAAAGTTGACTGTTACGTAGTTTGCAGGATCTTTCAGAATCTTATTATGGAGGTCATGTTAACCCTGGAGCGCCGTGCCAATTCGTGGCGTTCGGGTGACAATCAAATGATCTGGATGGAAATTGGAAGCATTTTTTCATCTAGTTTTTTCTTGTTGACTTTTTGTGGTGGGTTATGAAGAACATGCATAACATTGTATAACCAGGCAATGGTCCTTCTCATGCTGGGAAGGTATTATGCATGCTCCTCAAAGATGCTTGGGAGAGACTTCTCTATTAATGCAAGGATTTTAGTTGGCTTAAGAGTCATATAAGACAATTTTGTTTCATTGTGGGGGTCCTGTTTTCAAGGACGTAAAAGGAACTTGTGCCCTGTTGGTAAACATTGTTATGTGCAATTGTGTTTGCAATCTTGTCAGTGTTTGTCTTCAGTGTATGAGAAGTTACTAAAAAAATGAATCACAAAATATGCTATTTCAGTGTACTGGGGGATTTTGTTGCTCCTTGTTCTAGATCTGAAATTTCTCCATAAAAATGATATCTTCTTGAGTTTGGGTCAACTATTGAAATGAGGGTCATCTACTTTGGTTCTTCTTGAGTTTGGGCCAACTATTGGAATGAGGGTCATCTACTTTGGTTTCTATTCCAATTTGAATTTTGAGACATTTTCCTAAAATTGAATATATTATTGAAATTTAAACTTTTGGATGTATTTACAATATCTATTGAATTTTAATTTCAGAATGATATGTAAATTATGTTTATACTATCAATATTGCAATAGAAACCAAAGTAATAGTATATGTGGGTTGTAGCATAGCATGAAGAGACGTATGGAAGCTAGGCTTTGGGAATTGTATTGCTTCAAAAAAGCCCTCTCTTATTGATGTATACAAAGGACAAAGATTAGCATTTGCTCATAGATTTGAATGCTAGAATGTGGAAGATTGGCTAAAAGTTATGCACACTAATGAGTATGGAAACCTCATTTGGCAAAACTCTCAACAAATCAGAGTGTTAAAAATCATATGAGAAACATTCATAAAATTATTTGGCACTTACCTTTAAATTAATTGCTCATTCGTGATGGTGAAGGGATACTTTCATTGGTTTCACTAGAAGAAAACTGCATTGGACTACCCAAAATCTGCGTTAAATTCCCCCAAACTGTGTTAGATTCAACAAAAGACGTCATATGGTTTTTGTTGAAAACCATGTTGAGAATGCAAAGAATTGTGTTACAACTTAGGGAAATGCAAAATCTATGTTGGATTCTACGATATCTATGTTTCTCTTGGTTTTCACTGCGTTTTCGACATGGTTTTCAACAAAAAACATATGACGTTTTTTGTTGAATCCAACGCAGATTTTGGGCAATCCAACGTAGTTTTCTTCTAGTGTTTTAATAAATGTCCTTCAATCATTATACCTCCAAATAAGAGAACTGCTATTGATTTTGTCACTCATGCCTATGAAGGAGCATTGAGCAAGTTTCATTTTTATAGGACAAACTTGAAGACCTCACACTTATGGAAGATGGAGCTCCTATTTATCATAGTACCTTCCCTAAGCACTAGAGAGAAGTTTAGAACATCAAAAGGCTAGACTAGCCGCCAAACTTTCCAAACCTTAATCCAAAAGAAAAACTTTGAAAAATGATAAAAGATTTATTGTAGTATAAATTCAAGCCAAAGAAACCAGACGAGGGGGCACAAAAAAATCAAGCAACATAGGATATTGTGTCTCAAGAGAAATTTTTTAGCCTCATTTCTAGTATGCTTAATACAATGCAACTATTGTTCTTTCAACAAAAAGTGTCAAGGTAAGCACTTGATGGTAGGAAACGTGTCACTCAAGGAAATTCCAATTTGTACAAATGTGCAATAGATTGCAATATGACCATGTTAGCTTTCAAATGCAACTTGTAGCTTTAAAATCAAGTCATTGTTTAATCTCCAAAAGTATTGCAAGGTACACACAAGAATGAATTTCCCATAACATTATGGGCCCCCACTATATATTTCCCTTGTGTCTTTAGAGATTCCTTGTACAAACAAATAAAAAAATTGTGGATTGAAAGGAGCATCAAGTTTTTAGAACTTATACTTTGTTAGTATACATCACATTCCTCATCTACCATGTATAGAATGAAAAAACCAAAAACCAATGCAGAGCCATCTTGTAGAGGTTAATATGCAAAAGACGCCCCCCCCTAATCTCCTCAATTGCTCCTAACCTCACCTAATTAAAAAAAAATTAAAGAGAGATCTAGGAAGCTCTCAAACCGATTTTCCAAACGTGGTCACCGACCACTCAAAAGTGTCCCAAAGATTAAAATTACTGAGTACCGGTAATCCAACAGAACGCTCACAAAGCTCGATGCATTTTCTCTACAGAGCATGTCAATCTTTTCAGTGAAAAAGAGTGAGTTCTCTCGCGAAAGAATGTTATTTAGAATCCTAGGCATCTGCACAGCTCCACAAGAATTCGTGCTTATGATTGCTGTAATGGCAAAGCAGGCTTGTTTCAATCTACACAAACTAAAAGATGTCAAGCCCTGCAAAATTTGAAATCCGGGTGAGTCTTGCTCAACCACAGGTTGCAGAAATTCATATCCTTCTAATAAAACATCCCATCATGAGTTGAGGTTTCCATCTGTATTTATTTTCTATGCTAAACTCCTGTACACCGTTCAATTCTGGTCGAAGGAGAAAGCAGGGATTTGATGAAGTTTGAGTGTGAAAACTATTTCCAGGTGGCCCAGATGGGAATGTGATCCAATACCAATACCTTGGCAATCCATCGCCTCCAAAACTTCTGAGCTCTGGAAGATCACAATGGTTTGAATTCACAAAGGTTGAGATGCTTGCTGAGCGCATCTATGATTCTCGTATGCACGTTGCAAACATACTTCCGCCAGATGACAGCAGTTTCGGGATTCAGTAGGGGGCTATTCGAGTAAAACGAAAATATTTTCCAATCCACCTCCAGTTCCTTTTGTTGCAACTTACTCCCTTCCGCATTGAAAATGGCTTCAATGCGGTGCTTGGGAGAAGAGGAATACCAAAAGCTATGAAACTCGTTCAAAAACTGAACCATAGGGGTGGCACCAACGGACAATCGCCTGGAAAGCTCCACGAACGTCGGGTGATCAGGCTGGATCACCATCACTTGCAGGGAAAAAGTGTCCGGGAGCACAAAATCAGGTACAGCAGCGAAAGCCTCCATCTCCATCAAAAAATCACAGTTGCGTAAGAAAATGGACCTGGGGTCCACGAACACCAGCTTCTCGTACCTCGTCTGGTTCCAGAGATGGAGCAGCGAGTCCACAACCACAACGGAATCAAACACGGTCTCAAATGGCTTCCATGATTGCTGGTTCAATGAACTGTGAACAAGTAGAAGCGACTCATGGCCAGATGTATGAAATCTAGAGAAAGTTGAAATCCAACCACCGACAGCAACAAGATCATCAGCAGAAGTCAAAACAGTGGCAAAAGCCTTCCGAAGTTTAGGGTTTAAGGGCAGAGAAGTGTGCCGAGGTTTAGGGTTTGGGGGGAGTTTGGGTGGCCATGAGGACTCTGTGCTTGAGTTCCAGGACAGGTGAGAGATCTGCTCATCATCCAAAGGTTGGTAGTCGTTGCTACGCAATGCAGACAGAATCTCCAGCCAGATAGTAAACGAACTCTGATTCTCCTCCTGGTGGCGAAATGCTACTGTCTGATTTGAACTTTCCTGCTTACTCCAAATGGACTGCATCAAAACAAACTCTCGCTTGGGGTACTGGAGCACGCCAGGCAATGCGGGCTTGGACTCACTCCGGTTGCTGCTGCGGGACGGAGCTGCAACCAATGGAAAGTGTCCTTAAACCTGAATGTGTACATGGTGGACAATAAAGGAACAAGAGCAAGTGGTACACAACCGCAGTCGTTTTGAAATTTTTGGCTATATTGAGTTAGTTATGAATATTTCAAGTTTAAGCTTGCCATTTACCAAAAGTTAGTAGGGTGGGTAATTCACGTCATGAATGGACCAATTTTCAAGCAAGAACAACCTTCAATCATGATTTATGTACTAAAATATGGTTGAACATAGACCATTGGATTGATAATTCAACAATTACCATATTTCATTTGGAAGTCATTTTAACTTACAAGGATGCTGAGGCCAAAAAGTGGTGGATGGATGGATGACTTTCCATTTACTATAGAAATGAAAAATGCATTTATTGGTCCAAAAATCAGATCATTTTTGGCAAAGTTAACATCCAAACCTTAACCTTATCAAACTCAAATACAACACCGTCCAAGTAAAATATGCGTCCATATTGTAGCTTCTCAAACAGCATTTAGGAAGGGAGAGCAAATTGAGAGTTACATGTCTCATTGAATATGGCTTAGCATGAGGGCAAACTTTCACTACAACAAACTTCAATTCATGCACCTTATATGTCAAATGCACAAACAAAAAACACCATGTCCTTGACCCCAATTGGTTACAAGTAGTGTAAGGCATAAACCAGAGGTATGTACTTCGAAACGTACCAAAGTTCGTGAGCTCCAAGGGCATGTTAAACCGCAACGGCAGCCGATGCTCCGCTGCCATGTAAAACCACTCCGAGAAGAACCCATTCAACACTCGATGCGGCACTGCCTTCTCAGCTTTCTCCATTCCCTCCCACCACTTCACCACTTCCGTGAACGTGGTGGTGGAAGGTTTTAGCACCAGCAACCCCGTGTGAAACTCCTGAGGCCTCGAGGTGAGCGGTGCGGCCGAGGGCTCCGGAAGACCAAACAGGAAGTCCAGATTCGACAAGGGCAACAGGTGGAGGTCCATAAAGACGATGCGTTCGTAGTTCCGAAGCTCCCATGCATGCAGTTTGCCGAGACTGGGATGTTGGGTCTCGGGAAGTCCCACTTGCTTTATGAGGTCGAAGTGCTGAATGAGGGTGTCGTTGTCCTTGGCAATACCTAAATCAGAGGAACGGTTTTTGTGAGGGGGAAGCAAGAATTTGGTTGTGGGAAAGGGTTTAGGGTTTTAGGGTTTAAAGGTCGTGCTACGATAGTATTTCTGGAGATTTACAGCAAATTCTAGATTAAATTTCTGGTGATTTACAACAAAATTGTCAGTAGTGGGAGTAGACAAGAAGATGGACAGGAAGATGGTTTGGTGAATGGAATCAGTGATCCTACTACAAAGGTGGAAATGGAACCTTACAAAGGTGGAGATGAAGTCAATCCTCATGATTATCTCATCAATGGGTGTCAAGATAGGAAGGTGACTTGGTGAATGGAATCATAGCATCCTACAAAGGTAGAAAAGAAATCCTACAAAGAGGGAGATTGAAGTCACATCCTCTCCATTAGGAGCCATCTTCCTAGTAAACCCATTCTCTGGTTGTTTAGTGGATCTAGTCAATTATTGGTTCTATTAGGAGCCATCTTCCTACTAAACCCCATTCTATAGTTGTTAAGTGAATCTAGAAAGACATTGGTTCTCTTTGTTTATTAAGTGAACCTAGGAAGCGGGATAGCAGTTGTGTGTGTGGTGTGTGTGGGTTCACACAACATATATTGTCCCATGAATTGTAGTCGTATAGGCCTACCAATTCTCATGCCCAATCACAACTTCTGCAAATCCTAGTGCAATTGCATAAAGCACACCCGGAGAAGACAACCTCTCTAGGAATCAAAAGAGTTATGGGTTCTTTCTCTCCATCCACCAATGATTTATTCACTGACTGTGACATCCACTATTGAAATCTGTCTCAAGAATTACATAGTCTTTCTTAATTTCCATAGCTGGACACAAAAATTTGTTGACATTTGGCAGTGACTGACACCACTGTTGAAATCTGCCTAAAGAATTGCAGACTCTTGCTTGAACAAATTTGTAGCCATTTGGCAAGGACTGACCTGAACGCGCATCGAGGAGAAGCACGAGGTCGTGCACGGATCCCGAGTTGCGAATGGCCTGCGCCCACACGAGCACCGCGTAGAAGTTCCCTTCGGATTGCAGCAACGTGACGTACGCGAATCGTAAAGTTTGTTTCACGAGATGGTGCCCCGCGTGTCGAAGCACGTCGCGAACGGAGCCCGTGCTCATGTCGCAGTCGATCAAGTGGCCCAACTTCTCGCACTTCACCTGGGGGTCATGACACGGGGTTCCATCGTATCAGATTTGAAGTGGAGTTTCTTGCGATAACGAAATGGAATGCTGAAGAGTGCGCTTTGGAATGCATGGTTTGGTGTTCAGTGAAATTAGTTATGATTTTTGGTAAGTAGGTTACTATTCTTGTCCACTAGAACAAGCCCCTATCAATGTTGATCAAGTGTTTCCTGCAATTCCCATTATCGAAACCCTAAAAAATTAAGAGTTCGCAAACTCTACTCACTCTCTGTCGTGCCACATCCATAAACCAAGTTTGTATTCTTCTTCACTAAACAAGCCTCTATCGATGTTTGGAAAGTGGTTTTCCATTATCAAAACCATGAAAGTTTATGAGTCATCAAACTTTGAATCAACTCCGTGCATCCTAATTTGGGGTTGCACTGAGGCTCTTCATCACCATTCCAGTTCATGAATGTCAGTGTATTCCTGTTTTTTATAGGGTTCAGGGTTTAGTACCTGCTCATCGACGTTGCGGACAGCTTTGGAGTAGCTGAACCGCAGCTGCATCCCATTCCAGAGGCGTTGAAACGCAAGGATGCAGTCGCCGCGGTTCTTGCGATGGTCTGGACGCGCACTCAAGCCCATGGAGGTGAGCTCCTCCGCCCCGGAGTTTCGAGCGTCGCCCCAATCGCGCGGCTGCCCCTCCACCAGCAGCGGACCCGAGTCGCTGGTCACAACAAAGTCCAGGGTTTAGGGTTTAGGGTTAACTAGCATGTCCATCTCCTGATCAAATTCAAGTGAGAAGTGCTTCGAATTCGGATTAGAGCAATATCTGCATCAAGCTCTGGCACAAACCCATGCTGACATCTTTTCCTTGAGAGAAAATTCAGAACCGACCTTTCTGATAGTACCTGCACAGTTACCCTGTGCAGAGTATAATGCTGACTTCAGATCCTCAATGCCAAGGACTAACGTGTTATAATAGACCGAAATTACAACAGATTCCAGGGTTTAAGGCATAGGGCTTCAGATCCTCAATGCGAAGCAATACTGTCTACAGGACCAAACACGGGACTAAGGTGTTTTGATAGAAATTACAACAAAGTCCAGGGTTTAGGGTTTAGGGTGAGAAACCTTCGCTACTAATTCCGGTCCAGAAGGAGAATTCAGCGACGAAAGTGTCTCACCTCAAGTTGGAGACGAGGAAGTTCATGGCGATGTCCTCGCAATTCATCCCCTGGTCAACATACTCTCTCACTCCACTCGGCATTTCACACCAGTACTTGTACAGATACTCCGTCGCCAAGATCATGATCTTCGTCAACATAATCGAGTATTTCCGTTCGTTCTTCGCATAAATCCACGACTGCGTGTCTAATGAATACGAATGAACCCGTGGGAAGAACCCCACAATCCTTCCCTGGTTCTCTCTCCACACTTCCAATGCGAATTCAACATTACTTGAGTCCACGGTGACGTCGTCGTCGCAGATCATCACCGCCTTCGTCTTCACGTGGTCCCGTGGGAGGAACCGGTCGTTGAGGCTGGTGGAGGCTTGGCGGACCAAGAAGATGGGTGCCCTTAGGGTTTCGAAATTCGCGGATTCAAGGATGGAGTCTAGAGTGGAGGTGTTGCTCCAGAGGATGAAGATGGAGTGGACGGCGGGGGAGGAGGAGTAGGTGCGCAGAGTTGATTGGAGTAAGGGGAGACGGGATTCGATGAAGCCGTTCACGAGGATGGTGAGCTGGTCGCTGCGAAGGGTCCATGGTGGGGGGTACAAGCTTCGGTTGCAGATTTGGGGAGCAAGTTGAGGGGAATGGGTTCGTGGTGGAAGCAGTGTGGTGGGTGATGCGGTTTGAGAGGCAGGCAGAGATAACCACAATATCAGCATTCCCAATAAGATCGTGAGTCCCAACCCTGCAACAAATTTCAAGACCACGAACTCTACTCAGATCCTGCTTCCCAATTTCGAGGACATGTAGGGAGAATTTAGTCGGATTTCAATTGGCGCTCATACATTCGACATCCGTGACGGTCTGAAATCAGTCGAGCAAACCCTAAACTCTAATTGGCTGGTGAAAGGAATCAAACGCAATGCAACCAATTCCAAGGCCACGAACTCTACTCACTTTCTGTTTCCCAATTCCGTGTACAAGTAGCTCGATTTGGAGTTAGATTTCAATTGGCACCCGAACATTCGACATCCGTGAATTCAGACGCGCAATAGCGAACCCTAAGTGTCTGGTGAAAAGAATCAAATGTAAGGCCACCAATTCTACTGACATTCTGTTTCCCAATTCCGATTCCCAATAGCTCGAATTGGAGTAGAAATTCCAAGTGGTGCTCATACATTCGACATTCGTGACACTCTCAAAACCTCCCGAGCAATGCAGAACCATAATTCGCTACCCAGAGAAATCAAATGCAATGCAACTAATTCCAAGGCCACCAATTCTACTCACTTTCAATTTCCCAATTCTGGTTACCACCCGCTCGAATTGGATCCCGATTATAAATGGCGCCCAAACATTCGACATCCACGAAACTAGACCTACAATCGCGAACCCTAATTAACAGCCCAAAGAAATCCAATGCAATTCAACTACTCACCGGCCTCGAAGACCAAGCTCCAAGCCTGGACGCTCCACCGAGCGGGCGGCTTCTTCCCCATGAGAGCAAAATCCCGTTCCCACCATCACTTCACGGCGATCCTCTCCGTTGCGTCGACCCATCCGCCATTGCGATCAAACTCCAAAATTTTGCAAAGCTCATTGCTTTATGCGAGCGGTGATGGAGGATTCGGATTCGGATTCTCCAAACCGACAAGGAAGAAAGTTTGTCCATGAAGAGCAGGAATTTTTTAGGGTTTAGGAAGTGGGATTTTTACGTTGCAGCGATCTTTCGCTGAGTGGAAGAACATGGGATGCAATCGTGAAGATTGTGACGCTCGTTGAGGGAAGGTGGAGGTGTGCGTCTGTGCGACGAGGCCGCGACGTGCTCGTCGTGCTCGACGTTGTAGCAAGACTTTCGGCTAATTGATGTCCGGCTGTTACCCGGGAAGGGCCTGCCGGGGATTGGACCTGATCCGGTTACTAGAGCGGAGGATATGCACTAGTAATCTTGATGGGCTTCATCAGCCCTGTCCTCCTAGTCAAGGATAAATGTAAATAAAAAATTATCCTCTATTTTGTGCCACATTAATTTTTTTATTTTTAATTAATTTGGGGTCTCTTGTTTCAAAATATGAATTCTAAATTTTCAAATGTTATCATCGGTAGCAAATTAAAAAAATTCTAGTGTTTTCTCAAGGAATAAAAAATAGGGGGAATGGGGATCAATTCACCTTGGCCTCAAAGGTAGGGAAAGTTACAAAATTGAAGTGATCTTTTCACCATCAGATCCTAGGATACATAGAAAATACACACGTAGAATGAATTTCTTTAAGCTTTTGCAAAGTGACTAAGAAAGCCCTAATTGCAACCTTCTCATACAACTTTAATTCCTAGTACATGTTCTTGCCAAGAATGAATGCAATCTGAATATAAGAGTTTAGTGTCAATTTTGGATAATTTGAAAGTTCATAGATTCTAAGTAATTAGTAATTTGAAAATTCATTGTTTATTGACTTTAGATTGAGGCTTTGCACTGGCATTAATTTTTCTATCTTTTTGAAAAATTAATGGTTTGGATAATGAGTTGTAAGATCTTGTACTAAACTTGTATATAAACATGTGGTAAGAATTTCATTAAGTTTGACAACATGAATTGCAAGTCCATGAATAGGAAAAAATGAAAGGAACAAAGAGGGACATTTTTGCATTGGTGCCCTGCCAATGTCTTTTGATTGATCACATTGTGCTTGTAATAGAAATTGAAGATATTTTTTTGTACTTATGAAGAAAAAATGTATCTTGGCATCTACCATTAGTATTATTCTAATTTGAAAGTATAATTTGGTGGGAATGTTGTTTGCAAAAGGCTAGTATGTAAGTATGTTATCATTTCTTTACACATTTATGCATTGTAGAATTTTTTTGGATATGTTTGACTACATCGATACCTTTGAAATTTGGTGGAGATGTGCTTGACATGTTCTTTCAATATTATAGATTTTTAAATTCAAATTCCATAGTGCAAATTTTTTCTACAAATGGCAGTCCATCTAAAATTCATGGGCTTGTCTAAATTTTTGTTTCTTGTCATTTCAAATGAAAATTATATTTTCCTTTGCATTTAACCATTCACATTTGAAGTTTGAGAAGAATTTTTATCTTGGATTAACCTCTAAAGGTCAGAGACTATGTTTTCACCAAAAACGCTCTAAAACTGCCATTTCTGAAACAAGCACCAAATTTTAAATGAAAAACATTTTTCGACACATGTAACCATAGGATCTTGTATCAAAATAGTTTGAAAAGATGTGGAAAAAATTTCAAAATTTTCCACCATGTAGATTGCAAGATATTAACGTTTGAAAGGACAAAAATCATTTTTTCGGCCCTATGAAAATACGGGCAGCTGCACTTCACAAGGTCACATTTGTATGAAAAAATGTCCAAAATGGTGGTTACTCTTTGGATTCATTACTCAAGTCAAATTGTGTACATGCTTGAAAAAATTTAGATCATGTGAAATTGCACAACATATAGGAAAAAAATAGAAAGTAGAAAGATGTACAAAGTGATTCAAAACACTAAATTGTTAAGAATTTAATTATAAAATTGAAAAATTCCAATCTCAACAATAGTAATGTAGTAATAAACAATTTTACATCATATATTTTTAATTTTTTCAAAAAATATAAAAAATAGAGTTAAATAAAGGACTCCAAAGTTTATTTTCAAGTAGGGAATCCATAACTACCCGCAAACTAGAACACCTCATAACTTTCATCTCATAAATCAAAATGGAATAATTCAAAGCTTTCTACATTTATATAACTCTAGCAAACCAATTTCAATTTTTTTTTTTTTTAAAGTGATTTTTAAAGAAGTTTTAGTGGCTACCCAAACTACCCGCCGACTGCTGAAAACTATATATTATGCAATAACTTTTTAAACATGTAATAAAAAAGTTATGAAAATTGTTGGGCCTTAAAGCTACTCCTAACTACCAAAGTCCATTCTTCACAGAAAATCCTAATACCTCAATAGAAGCTAAATAAATGAAATGTTAAAAGAAAAGAAGAATTTTGAACTTTTGCCCCTAGAGTTTGAAGGCCTTATTTTGTCAAAAATCACTCAAAACTGCCATTTTTAATGTAAACAACAAATAATTCAAATATTTTTTGTTGCATGTCCAACCATAAGACATTGCACTTGACTAGTATGAGAGTGTCCGATGAAAACATTTAAAGTGAAGAAAATGAGTTTTGGAGATCTTAGCTTGACTAGATTATAAGGCTTTCTATCCTCTTATATAGCTTAAATTTTTATACTACAAATCATGAATTTAAGTTTTTTTTATGTTGAAGAATTGATTTGAGAATTTTGAAAAAAAATTCATCCCCCCTTATAATCTTCATTCTTTAAAGAATTGTTAAATCAAAGTAGATACAAGATGAAGGAAAAACTAAATTGTTGATAGGTCTAAGATAGAATTGAAATACACTAATTCCAACAATGAAATTGTTATAGAAATCAAATTAAACCATATGCAACTTTCTTTTTAAATTGTCAAATTTGAATTCAAAAATGAATTTAGTATATTATTTTTTCAAGAATTTGCTAAAATTGCCCACAAAACAAGAAGCTTTAGAACTTTCACATTACTTATCCAAATAGAATGAATCAAATCTTTCCACATAGAAAACAATATAATTTGTAAAAAATTGAAAAATTGAAAATTATTTCAAGTTTTTTTTTTTTTTTTTTTTGTTACCCGCCCTTGCCTATTTGAGGCTTATTGTGCATAACTTTTGCTTTTAGGCACCGATTGAAATAAAAATTATATTCTTAGAAAGCTAATCAATTTTCCTATTTTGAAAAAAAATTCACAAAATCTTACCAAAAATTGAGATCATTGTTACCTACCCAAACCTTTGAGAGTCCTTTAAGGAAATTCTTGGGATTTTAGAGGTTAAAATAGTTTATTAGGAGTCGCTTACATTTACAAGCTTGCAAATTTTCCATCCTCTCTTGCCAAGACCATTTTCTTTTAGGAGACCTCTTATTTTTCTAACAAAAAATATTTATAAGTTTATGAAAACAACTCTCAATCTTTACATTTTGGCCGATATACTACTCTTGAGGTACTAATTTGTGTTTGCTCCCCTCTTTTTGCAAGTGTGAGACCTCAATGTCATTTCAGAAAGAAGAAAGCCCACTATGATTTGGTTGCATGTAATCATGCCTTGTTGTCATTCTCCAAAGTATACAACTTGATTAATATGCAAATGCAAACTAGGAACCAAAGAGAGGTTAGACTCTCAAAAATTGTTAGGATCACTCTAATATCTTTCTTGTAAAGCTTTTACATTTTAGCCTTTAAAGAACCATATCTCTTTGGGCTCTAGGATACAAATGAAAGTTTGGGCATGATTCTACTATCTTAATTTCTGGCTTGACTTTTTGAATGTTTCTTAAGATAGGAGAACAAATCTTATGGGGACTAGTGGCAATGGTCTAAAGTCCAAACTTTGGGTTTCATTTTTACTCCATAACAAACATTCAAAAAGATTGAAAGTAAAATAGGAGCTTAAGATTTATATAAAAAATTATTTGTCAAATATTTTTAACTATATTTTAGAATATTTATATTTCAGAAGTATTATTTATAGCACCCCAATAGATATCATTTAGACTCTTTTGTTTACTAAGTACACAAAGAGTGACACCCCTCTCCACCTACCTTCTAGTAACTCTCTCAAGGAATAATTTAGGTTTCTAAGAATATAATTAATATTTCAATTGGTACCCACTGGCAAATGTTATGCCACATTACACACAAAATACTTGAGACTACAAAACCAAAAAATACAAATACAAATACAAATTTTTTTAGATTTTTTTTTCATATATGCAATATAGTATAGATTAATTACTGTTGTGAAAAGATGAAGAGTCTTTTTTAGGAGGCAAGGATACAAACATCTACTTAATGATTGAGGGGTGATTTGGGGGTTTTATTCAATTTTGGACCACCAATATAAAGTGAACTAATAGTCAATGTAAACATTTGAATGAAATTTAAGTGAAAATAGGATGAAAGTGATTAAATGGATGACACATAGATGAAATGTGTATGGAAATAACAATATTTGAGATAGTATGAATATAATGTGGTTTACAATATATTCAATTTATTCAATGATATTATAAACTTCTATAATAATGTGCCTTGCAAATTCACATAGTTTCAAAATTAGAACAAGTTAGCATTACCAATATGGCATGGAGTAGTTAAATTGACTTAAATAGTATGGCTGAGGACTGTCATAAGAACTCAGGGTGGCAACTCTCTTATGATAAGATTGTACTTATTAGACTCATATTTGTGCTTATTAGTACACTTAAACTATTATGGTTTTTTATTTTTATTAATATTAGGATAAGAGATTTTGAGAGATTTTATAAGATATATAATTTATTGAAATTTGATAATAAAATCATTCAAAATATCAATTGACAAGCCTATAACAAAAAAACTCATCTACTTGCTTATCTATGAAGGGAAGAAAAGGAAAAACATCTAATTTTTTTATGGCTTATTGCATAATAAATTAATAATCAATATGATATGATAAGTATTCACTAACACATTATTTATGAACCCTGCAAACTTAAATTTTTTATTGGAGATGGATGTTTCCACTATAGGGTGATTTGCAAGAAACACTTGTCCTATTTTTTGTCCCCTTGGACTTGTATAGGTGGTATTTTGCTCATAGCTTTTGCATCGTACATAGGTTTTATATGAAATTTGAAATGAAGGTAAATATGGTAGTTGTAGACATCGAGTAATTTTTTTCATTTAAAAAAAATTCTTTTACAATTTTTGAACAACCTCCAATTGGATGTCTATATTGGTCATTTGTCTGTGTGTGTGTGTGTGGGGGGGGTAATACTATTTTTGACCCAAAAATGCAAACTTGAAGCTCAAAATTAGGATAGAAGGACTTCTATTAAAGTCCACAAAGAGTTTTTTTTAAAATAATAAATTATCTACCTTCTACATGTGCTCAAAGTGCACTAACTTTGCACAAGTGTAGAGAACACATTTTTTTCCCTTGAAGATGAAAATGGTTGAGAAGGAGCATCTTCAAGTTAGAAAAAAATATTTTTGAATTTGTTTACTATTTTCTACAAATCAAACATCAATGTGTCTATTTTCTTGATATTTTTCATCATGCTTTTTTTGGACATAACTTTTATAGATTAATTATTCTAGGTTTGAATTTTTAGAGGCATACTATTTTCAATGCTTTACAAATTATTCATATTTTATTTCATTAAAATAAAATAATTCTAGAAATCATAGTACTCACTAAAATAGGACATTTTGAGCCAAAAACAACAAGTATGGTGAATTTTGTTAAAATGGCGGTATTCCATTAAAATGGCACAAAATGAAATCATTGAAAAAATGAAAACAATGGAAAGATTGTCCAAGGGCCGGGGAGTGGAAATGTGTGAACTAGGAGTGAATTGAATGTGCTAGGCATAAAATTGGCACATGTATGGCCCTATCGTGGCACATTTATTCTCCATTTGTAGAAGATATTCCATTAAAATGTCATGCGGAATACCGCCATTTTAACGAAATTGACCATAAGTGTTCTCTTGCAATGACCTTGAAATCATATGCTTTATTTTTCAAAAATTATAAAAAATCATTTTACATTCAAAAGTTAATTTTGCTAATTTGTCACACTTAAGTTTAAGGATTTCAAATAATAAATATTGCCAAGGAGTATTTGGCCAAAATTAATGATCTAAATCTGAAATTTATACGGTTTATTCCCATAGTAGGCGGATGTCTTTAAACATGCATCTAAAAATGTATTATTCATGTCGTCCTTGTTCATGCAAATAGGGCTCCTTTGCTTTTGTTGTAAATTATTTTACCTATTTTTTACAAATTAAAATGTTAAAGTACCTTTTTTTTGAGATTCTACACTTTTCTAGTTCTACTAGAATCTTTTTTAATAATGGGCAATTTCGTTAAAATGGTGAAATTCCACAATTTTGGCAATTTTTATAGTTTAAACTAGGTGGTCTAAAATGCACAGTTGTCTTAGATTTTTGAAATCTACATGTGTCATAGATGGCACTTTCAGAATTCAAACTGTACGATTTGAAATCTATATAAGTCCTAGATTTTTGAAATCTATACTTATCCTAAATATCACTTTTACAATTCAAACAAGGCAGTCAGACAGTCTGAAAATGGCACACGAAATACCGCCATTTTAACAAAATTCTCCATCTATACTTTTCCTTCCTAGGATACCTTCTTCTTAAAGGTGTACTATACATTGACTTCATATTACGTATTCTTTAAAAATTATTTTTCTCATTTTATAGTAATCCCCCATTCCCCCATAACATGAAAAACTGCCCAAACGCTAAAAAATTAGCCAGACAGTCGGTCTTTCTTGCAACCACCTAGATGCTCTAACGGCTTAACCCCAATCCTCCTGCACATTATTTGAGAGGCATAAGAAGCTCAGTCTTTGAAAAAAAAAGCAAAACTAAGTGTCACATGAGCCTAAGTAGATTCCTAACATTCTTCACTGCAGTCCACCAAGAAAAAACGTTGTTGCCAATTCTGTTAAATTGGTAAGATGCTAGGCGGAAACATTGTGACATTCATTCGCAAAAAACTTTTGAAGTTTTGAAATAGTGTAAGAAAGATGTCGGTTTCAGGCTGCAAATCCATAGAAATGCCGAATTAAGTTGTGGAATTTAGTCAGTTTTTCCATTGAAATTCTTTCAGTTAGTTTGCAAGTTTGACCTGTCTGTGTATTATATACAATCAGTACGCATTATTTTTTGCTCGGATACTCTTCAATACCTGGACTTGTAAAGCGGATCCAGGAGTTTCTGCTCTAGCTGTCAGAAGAATTGCATCATAAATTCGGAAGAATGAAGATGATGCAACCAGAACGTACTCTCAGATCGAAATGCAATTTGGCAGATCAATCCAAAAGTTGAGAAGCCACAGATTTGAACGAAAGCGTCTCATGTACACGTGAAGTCGGTGGATAAATGTAGCTACTTCCACCATGATGAGTACGTAATGCACAGAAACAGTAATAGACAGCGCTAGCTAGCTGCAAGTGTAGTACGCAGAAGAGGTAGTAATGAGAAGTACAAATTCCGTTAAATTGGCGGTATTCCATGCGCCATTTAGCATTCACGTACACGTTAGCTTGATGTGCCAATACATATGCACAATTTATGAGCACAGAAATTGTATTTCAATTCATTCACAACATTGTGCACCGCTAAGCTAGGATTTCCATCCCCTCCAGGCTCTCCCAGCTCCTTTTCCTTCCTTCCTTCCTTGAGGGTCCATCACACCATCACCGCATTTTAATGGAATTGAGTCAATTTGATGTTCTGACCTGCAACATATGTAGCACTTAACTCTCACTCACTCCCGTACCTGGGGATCCCACGAATCATCCACAAAGACATCGTTTGAATGCATGGGAAACAAGTGGGTTAATATCAGTGACTAATTGACGTGTAACCAAGCATGCAGGATATCTAGAATAGAGTGTTTTTGGAAAAGGACTAGTACTTTGATTCAAAGAGTTCCGACTGTACCGTTGTATGCTGATATGATGTCGTCGACGTAACGTATAGTAGAGCCTAGTAATCATAACTTACAGTTCGTCGCTGTGGCCGGAATTGAATGCAGGGACTGGAAGGTAGCAATGATGAAGCCAGGGCCTTGCGCGTGCATGAGGCATGAATGATTCCTCCTCTCCCACAAAGGCTTCTAGCGTATAGGCCCCAACACCTCACGTTGGAAGCCTTTGAGGGAGAGGAGAAAGCAACTGCCCAGTTTGATAGTTTGCAAAATTTCATCAGCGTCGCTCCACAGTAGATCGATATGTGTGTGCACTTGCTCAGATCTATACGCTCAGATCTATACAGACTAGAACGTATCACTAAATTCATTAATAGCACGTCTATTGAAACAAATATTGAACTACGTACAGGCTAGGTAGCTCGCTTGCATGGTCATATACGTCGAAATGAAGTGTTTCAGAGCGAGAAACTTGTGACGCTCAAGTGCTCAAAGCTCTATGAACTACGACAGGTGCAGAAACATAGATCCAAGGTTCCAGACTTGTGACGTTCAAGCGCACCAAGCTCAAAAGACTAGGACTGGTATAAATAGATCCAAGCTTTCATCAAAATTGTGACGTTCCAGCGCACAAGTTAAGCTCACAAAGTAGGGCTGGTACGTATGGAACATCCATTTCACAGTTCCAAAACTGTGACGCTCAAAGCGCACAAGCTCTGAAAAACTAGAACTGGAATATATAGATCCAAGCTAGGTTGCAGCACGAATCTACAACCAGCCATTATCACGAATATATAACATGAAGACGTGCGCTGAGGTACTAGTTTGCGCGTGGCCCAAACAGTTTCCAACGTAACTGAATGACGATCACGTACAACCACTTGCAGCTAGCGCGTGCACAACCTCTAGCTTCGACGGAACTTCCATATGATTATTTTTTAACTCTCAAACTGTCTCCCCCCGGCCAACTGCTAGACGTAGTACTGTCCAACGACATCCCCACTTGCGAACGACCAAGACCCAAGCCACCGAACCCAGCACTAGCGAAAACTCCAAAAAATCTCATGAACAAACTGGCTGGCTGGCTAGCTAGAGAATTGAAGGGGCCGGGGAGCTAGCAATGAGTGGAGAATTGGTGCGGGCAGGCGGGTACTTATACTGTATAATTCTCCCAGGGATCCGTGTAATTCTGATGCCAAGTGTCCAGCCGTTTTTGACTTTGGACCGCAATCATGGAGGAATCGCACTGGTCAGCTGGAATGGGAGCGCCGTGCGGCCTCTCAGTGGTCCGGCATGGGCGCATGCATCATGTGGTGGCAGTGGTGCAATCGGAAGCCGGAACTGTACTTGCCATATCCGTTTCTTTTTTCTTTTCTTTTTTTATTGTTTTTTTTTTCAATTTTGGAGGGGATTGGTGGTGGACTGGTGGGGGGGAGCAAATGAAAAGAAGAGCCATCTCTTTTTCGCAGCGTCACGTGAAAGCTGCGATCTCCATGCAACAGGCAGGCAGTGATGAGATGTAGCAACGTCCGGAGGATAATTTTTGCTGACTGGGGTGTCGGTTCTCGATCGTGCATGAGAATTATTGGCACTGGCCGGGCCGAAGGTAAGCATCGACAGAAAGCTACGTACACTACGCTAGCTGAGGACGACTTGTCCTAATTTACCAAAGTTACACTATTTTGAATGACTCGTGCAAGTTGAAACATTACTCTTATAATAATATTATTCAACCAACATCCAAGCAAAAGAAAGTTTGTGGTATTTTCAAGGTGACGTACATTTACCCCTCCTTACTATCGACAAATCAATGTATCTTTATGAAGTTTGGAGCTACCTTATTACTTGAAAAAGCTAACTGGTGGTACTTGGCTACAGGGATTAAGGGATATATAGAGCATGTTGTAGAGTATATTGATTTTTTCTAGAAAACAAACAATTACATTACATTAGGCTCTATCTGAGAAAATAATAGAACATTTTTCAGGTAAGGTAGCTACTCACAATCACCAATAGCTTTGTCAATGCAAAGCCTCATCAGTGATCCCCTTTAGGTCCAGAGCCACTAATCCTACAACTGGACAAACTGTTCACCGCGGAAATCATCCTTACCTTTTGGGTATGGACGGTGTGAATCACCTACGTGAAAAAAATAACCAAAAGCACTCATTGTAGGTCAAACTACTGTGCAAGACCTCCCATTTCAGCACAAAAATTGCACAAAAATTGCACAAATGAACATTCGCACTTTCTGTCTTGTATAAAAAAGATTCCTTTGTCATCCCCGCAACAGCGTTACAGAGTTAAAAGTGCTTTCAATCCCCCTAAAATTGTGTAATGGTTCAACCTCCAAGTGAACTAATTCAAAACTTACAGTTTTAAAAATAGTTTAGTATAATGGGTAACGCTCCTCCTGCAGGCTGTACATATATATATTTTTACAAATCCAAGTAACTTCCATGCTTGTCATTCTTATGTCGGTGAGTAAGCGGCTAGCGCTAAATTAAAATGAATACTAGCTCGACCCGCCTGCGCAGGCCACCGACCTGCTGCTTTCACCGTCCTTCGTTTATATACTCATCAACCAGCAGTTGCTCAGCTACGCCGGCCAGTGCGTGCCCTGCCTGCTTGCCTTTGCCTGCCTGCCTTGCCTGCCTGTTCTGCCCTGCCCTGTTCTGCCTGCAGTCAACAGCATGAGGAAGAATGCGCAATGAATCTGTTGTTTGTCAGTTCGAGAGCATCAAACGCTTTCCAAATTCCAAGCCTACGGAGAAACGAGAGTTGACAGAGATGGCTATGATGACGTTCTGGAAAGGCAGACCACTCAGGGCACGGGATGGTCCTTCAGTCTATTAATAGTGTCATTGGTTCCGCTTGTACAGTACCGTTTTGTGGTCCATGATTCTCATCAGTTCCAGATCTTTTGGGAGTCATGGGAAAGCACTGGGACCGCCTTTGTTGGCCCCCTCACACTGAAACTGAACTGAAACTGAAGCTCAGTCATTCAAAGATTGTTATATATGCCATGCCATTATTATTTTAATCAGGTGTGTGTGCAAAAGGTAGATTCATTGAAGCTGTTTTGGTGTTGGTTTTGGGAGGTTGAAGCTCTGTGAGAGTCATGCAACTTGCTTCACCGTCCATAGTCATTATTCAGTAGCAATGGTTGCTATCAATACCCCCAACAAGAGCCACAAAAGTATTCGGTCTTCAAAATAGTATTGTCGTATGTTAAAGAAATTGAGGGACCCAAAAGCCTGTGAAGACTGTGAGTAGGAGAAACTAGCATTGAGAAGAAGTTGACACAACTTGGGTAACTACACCATTGATTCGTGAGACTTTTAACTTTAGAAAACTTTGGAAAACTTTAACTTTGGAAGGATGATGAGGGTGAAAAGTAGTTGATGGATGTCTTTTAACAGCCTTGAAAAGATGATGAGGCTAAAAAGTGGTTGATGGGTGACTTTAACCCCTAAAAGATTCACCAAGATAGTGTCTGTTCAATGCACGCAAGAAATCTTAGATAGGTTCCTATGAAGTCAAATTTGGTTGAAATTTTGATAGAAGGTGTGAATATCATGCATCTCTTTGTGGGAATTATTATTATTATTTTTTGATTGGTTGCTTGGATCAAAAGTTATGTTGCCCTAAACTTTTTGGATAGCGTGAATGGGCATCTTTGGGTGGCATGTGCAAAATTCCTCCTTGGCTTTTGAAATTTGGCAAGTTATGTAATTTACATGATGTAAGATGCAAATGTTGAAAAAATAACCATGTGTAGTGTAAAAATCTCACTCTAGGAGGAGTTTCAAAGTTTGTTGGCCTTGATAATCTTCACTCTTACTAGGAGGAGTTTCGAGTTTCAAGTTTTGGAAGAAAAAAAAAAATCCTATTTTTTTCTCACTATCCTAAAAGTAACAGTTCTTCACAATTTTTGCCCAAAATGTGCCTTGGTTCTTTAGGGCTTAGCTGTGGAAGGATGATGAAGCCAAACAGAAGCCAATGGATGACTTTCAAGATTACAATAGAAATGAACTATGCACCTATTGGTCCATAAATCAAATCATTTTTTACAAAGTATTTTGGTAATAGGTCTCGTATTTTAATATTTTTAGGATTAAGCATTAAGTAAGGTAAGTATACCCCGTGGTATACCCAAACTAAAAATACTAACATCATCTATTATAATTTTATATTTAGGGACTTCAAATGGACAAAAATAATACACAATAGGTTTTGAACTTTTGGGTGCAAAATTGAGTTTGGGTACACCGTTACATTCTAGTTCTCATTATTAGAGTGGACAATTTTCATTTGTCAAAAATTACAAAGAAATTTTCAAGCAATAGTAAAACCTTCATTGTGTATTGTGTCTATTACAGCCACTTTTGAGTCACTATGCACTCAAAATTTTAATTAATTAATTTTAAACTCCCCTCCAAACCCCCCACCCCGGGTTAAATTTTTTTTTAATTAAAATTAATTTCTTGATTTTTCATCCCCCTTCCCTGTACTTGTAATTTTTTGAATGAGGTTTACATGACAAACAATATGGGACAATGAAAATCCCGTATCCAGTATCCGTATATCATATCCATATTGTACAATATTTCAATATCAAGTATCTGTATTTTGGTACCGTATCCTATCCGTATTCTGGTTTTGTATCCGTATTCTGATTCTGGATTTGGATTTGGATGGATGGCTTAGATTCAATCTCAAAGATCAACGGCATTCTGGAGGGGGAAGCATTTAAAAAAAAAATCAACGGCCTATTCATTTTTGGAAGAGGGGGGGGCAACTAATGGCAAACCAGATGTGTGACTGCCTCTTTTGGGTGCATAGTAAAACCTTCTTTAAAAGAGAAGAGTGGCAATGGACTTCACCAGAAATTCACTTGGGACCACATTGAATGTCATATTATAAAAGAAAAATCACAAAAGTCTAATCATAGGTCACTTCAACTTTGGATTGCATAGATCCCATTGACAATTTTACATTCAAGTTTCATCACTAAATAATGTTATATGTCCTAAACTAATTGGAAGACCATTGGTTTTGAAGAAAATAATTGTTACAAGACTTCTTTACATTGATCAACCATGTAGGTAGGATATCATTTCTATTCATGTAATTATAAAAATTATTATTAATTTTTTTTTAAAACTCCCTTATTTGTCTAATAAGGGACCCTCTTTTATTATTCATTTTTTCTCTCCACAAGATCAGTTAAATGCCCAACTTGGACCACAAACTTTTTTTTCTCCAATCACAGCTTAAGAAACCACCTGGTCCCCTACTTTAGGTCCCCGCCAAGTTTTGGTGCTCATGACTGCCGTGCTCATGAAGCTTTTTGCTGCGTTGAGTGTGTTGACAACTGAAGGCAGCGGCTGCCAAAAATTCTGGTAAAATAAAATTCTCGTCATCATTTAAAGTAAACCAACACCTATGACATGCAAAAAAGGCTTTGTCATCACAGACACCTAGGGAATGATCCATCAAAGTCTTGCATAAATCCAAGACTCATTTCATTTTTTTATGAAACGGAATTCCATTTCAAAGGAGAATAATACAAAGTCTACCACCCACAAGTGGCCTAGGAGGGGTGAAACACAAATCCAACATCCAAGACTCGTTTAAAGTAAACCAACCAATGACGTGCAAAAAGGCCCATCATAGGGCATGACCCATTAAAGTCTTGCATAAATCCAAGACAAACTTTTTCAATAAATGAGATTTGGGTTAGATTAAGTTGAGTTAGTGGCCACAATAAATCCAAGACAAACTTTTTCAATAAATGAGATTTGGGTTAGATTAAGTCGAGTTAGTGGCCACAATCAATGTTTGGGATGGTGGTGATGGAGTGATTAGTGATTGCAATAGGCTCAACTTCCACCTTTTGAGTGTAAATTCATCACAAGATGTGACTTTTTTAGACCATGTTTAGAAATATTGTGATTGCTTTAGACAAGTAAGATGACCATTATGAATACATTCTTTTTGAGGATTTTTGGGGATAATCTAGAGACTGTTTTGGGCCAATTGGACGGCACACTTCAAAAAAGTCATAAAAAATCCATACTTTGTCAAAAATAAATAAAAATTCAATTGCTCAATTCCTCATTTCTCACATTTGTCTTTATATGTGGAAAAAAAATATAAAAAAACTTCAACAATTTGGCATAGGCTGGTTCACCTTTATGAAGAGCCTGAAAAGGTGAAATGTTATTATGGAGCGTCCAAAATTTCGGAATAAATTTCGAGTGCTTTCCGCAGCAGTGACGTGGTTTTGCCGTAAGACAAAGGAATTGTGCGCTAGGCTCAAGACCCTATGATTGGCAGACTTCTTCTATTGGAAGAGAGTTCTTTGGGAAATGAATGGAGGACCTGAACCCGGGCGTGTGCTTGTGGCCTAGTTGCTAATCATGAGCTTAGTATGACCCTAACCATATTGATTTGACCTATTCAATTAATAGTGTTTCAAAGTTTTGTCTTACTGCTCTGTCGTATTAATTAGCCCGGAGGTATCGCAGCCACTTAAAAAAAATGAACAACCATACAAACATGATCCTGACCCGCAAGTGGAAGGGACGGAGCTCGGAAGGACTTATGACAGAGATCTCACTGGTAACTTCAATTCAGTTGAATGACGAATGATTCTTTCTACTGTAGAATCGTGAAGATTCGTTTTCCCATAGGCGCCCGAATTTCAAAACTGCATGGACAAGAGTTAAAATGTGCTTAACTCTTCGAAATGAGTGTGGAGCAGTCCCTACTGCATTGCGTTGGGGGTGGTGAGTTTCAAGTGGGTAGACGGTCGGTGCAGTCAACGAACTCAGGATGCCTCTCAGATCCTTTTTTCTTAAGAGAAATATCCTGCTTGCCCCTTCGCAATAAAGCTTCGGTACCTTACAGGTGGATATCTTGATTCTAAGTATCCTTTATACTCACGAATCATACACTCTGCAGGTTGAAGAACAAAACAAACAGCATGAAAAGAAACGAAAAGCACTCCTGGACTTCTCTTCACGTTACCTGATTGACGATATAAAAGTACAAGGTAAATTTCGGGAAACAATGGGCGAACATTGAACAATGTGCTAGCACCATTTTCCCAATTCATCAAATAAATCTACAAAGAATTGCATTCTAGAAAATGCCAATGCCAAAGCTTAAAGTGATGTGTTACGCCTGTTGTCCTGCACTGATCAAGTCTCCGTTCAAGCTTTTCCCAGAGCCCCCGGACTTCTCATCGGCAGTGTTGATACAAAACTTCTGCAACCACCGATCCATCTCCCACAGGCAGTGCATCACACTCTCACGCCCCGAGTAGCCGTGGCTTTCCAGAGGGAGAAGCACCAGTCGGCACAAGGCTCCGTTTCCTTTCAGAGCCGCATAGAAGCGCTCAGACTGCCACCAACAGCATGCCATTGTCAGCACAGTACAACTCCCGTAATACAAACATGTCCTGGTTAACTAGATCAAATTAATGCGGTTCATCAGATTGCAGGTGCTGAGTTTAACATGAGGTGGAAATAGTGAGATTCACCTGCATAGTGAGAGTTCCAGCGTTGTTGTCCTCTTCACCGTGAATAAGCAGAATTGGTTTTTTCACTTTATCCGCCAGCATAAATGGACTCATCTCAATGTAAGTCTTTTGGGCCTCCCAGAGAGTCCTCTCCTCCGACTACACGTCAGATCACCCAACAGATTACTGAGTTGTGAATAAAATATAAAGAAAGGGAAAGTAAAAATGAGATTATGAGCACCAATCATGGAAAGATCCAGAATCTTGAAGAAACGAATTTGGGCGACTAACAAAACGCTTTATTAGGTCAATCTCTCCACACAAACCGCACCTGGAAGCCGAAGGGAGTAAGAGTTCGATTGTAAGCACCAGACCGACTAATACCACAACAGTACAGATGCGATGCGTGAATAAGCAAGTTCGCTGTCATGAATGCACCATAAGAGTGTCCGCCTACAGCTATCTTCTTGGGATCGGCCACCTGGAACTCCCACAATCAATAATAAGAAAACCTTAGCCAAAAAAATCTAGACAGCTTTTAGTTCAACTCATGCATTAGCTCCACCTCTGTGTTCAGTGATACTTGCAGAGAAGAGATACATACCCCACGTCTGACAACCTCATCAACCGCTGCCTGTGCACTGGCTACAAGCTGCTCCACATACCTGCAAGGAAAGCAATGCGGCAAAATTTTACATACTACAGGACAAATACAAATCAACCCACACTCAACCCGAGGGAAAGGAAAAGCACTCGTTATGCAACATAAAAAAAAACCATGAACTCCAATTCAACGCGCCAAAGACAACCAGGATTTACAAAGAGGTTTACACTATCACAAAAAGCGAAAGTCTGTTTTTCGAACAGAGAAGAAATCATCAGCGTGTAGGATGCACATGAATTCATGACCAGGTCCAGGTACTTGAAAAAGATTGCCATACATACCGATCGTTGGGTTCCTCATCACCTTCTGCAATTATTGGCATCGTGGGTCCATCGAGAATAGCGAACCTGTAAGATTCATGAATCGAAAAATGTCAGTGTAAATACAGAGCCTCGGGATACAAAACTGTATTGTAGTTGGAAAAACATTTCAGTAGCAGGGGACATGGCCACTTACCCTCTAGCTAACCATAACAAAGCAGACGTCGATCCAATGCCAGCAAATGTATTTGGAGATCCCCGCATCTGCCCAGCATTGTCTTTGCTTTTGAACTCGCGGGGATAAGCCCACATAAGCATAGGTAACCGACCATCCCTGAAAGGATCATAACCAGGTGGTGTATACAACGTTGCCATTAGCTGGACGCCATCATTCCTCTTGTACTTGATGATTTCCTTTTTGAGGTTTCTCAACTGAGGGTAAGGGTGAGGGAAATTAGTGACTTGCGTAACTCTCTGCTCAGGCCAAGTCCGCAAATAATATTGAGGAGGATCAATTTGTGACTCTTTAGAAATCAGGAGTTTAAGATTCTCAACAGACAAATCGGCATCCACTTGGTCTGACATAAGTGCAGCAACGTTTTCAAAGAATTTTTCCTTGTCACTTTCCCAGATACGTTCCTTCTTGCCGGTCTCCCTGCACATTGAGACCAGCAAAAAAAATATTGAGGGTGGCCACAACTGAGCTCCGAGAAGCTTTTGGACACATTCACTGATGAACACTGAGATCAAATATCTGGAAGCAACAAGCAAGTACCCAGGTGGCTTACGTATCAAAGAGGTCCAAAAAGGGAACGTAGCCTTCAGGTGAGGCGCCGCTGCCATTCAGCAATAATGACCTCTTGCCATTACTATTTTTGAGTTGCGCTAAAACATAAGTTCCAAGGGCTGTTCGGCGCAACATTGGCGATCCAGGGTCAGAATACACGTCTTCTGTGGAGCGATCAAAAAGAACGCGAGGCTCCACCTTCATATCCCCGGGGGCCGTGATCCAGGTGCGGGTACGTCGAGTCTTGTACCAAGACTCATAAATGAGTGCCAAGGACTCGTCGCCCCATACTACCCCTCTGAAACCATGACAGTGCACAAGGTCAGGGTTAAATTTGAGCAGCAGTCATAACCCTACAACTAGGAGAAAGCATTCAAAACCAAGACAACCATGCTGGCTAATAACGATCACATGCAGACAGTAAGAATGACGGCCTTGGGAGTAGCAATGCCAATCTGACTAAATTGGCTCCACGACTTTGCTAAGGAATGAATTAGATTCATACAATAGGGATGTTAACCCCAGAAGAGCCCAAATAGCCCAAAGTGAACGCTTTCATATCTATAGGTGTTGAAATAAACCATTTATGGAGCTTGAAGGACGATAGCAAAATATATCAATAAAATGAAGAGACCATTCCCTAAATCTTTGCACGGTAAAAAAATTCTTGAAAAGTTACGATAAAAGGGTATGGGTTTCCAAAGTGCGCTTCGTGCGTCTAGTTTGGTCACTTACAAACTAAGACGGGTTCTACTAGCAGTGATAATTGAAGAAAGATCTGATCAGATGATTACCCATATCGGAGGTCTGTTTTAGCAATGACTTGGGGCTCCATGTTGGCGACAATTTCAGCAAGTTCCGTGTACACAATGTCACGGGGAGAGGCATCGACTTTCGGATCACCTCCATCCTGTGCTTCAACCCTGGGTTTTTAACATATGTTTAGGATCAGTGTAATACATCAAGAACATCCAAGTTCGAATCAAAATGAAATTTTAAAAAGCGATTTCAACACATGAAAATTAATGAAGGAATATTGGAAGCAAAAAAATTCAATGAACAAAGCACTGAGCACTGTTTTCAGTACTTTACCCTATTTTCCTTAAGAGCTATTCATCAAACTTCAGGAACAAAAATATTCCAAACAAAACTGCAATGAAACAATCTAGTATCTTTTAACATAGAATAATTATGGATAAGGAAAACAAATTCTCACCAGTACAAAGATGCCGGTTTATCAGAGCGCCAATTGATGCCACGACGACCCTTCCGTGTACTGTTGGACGCTATTGGTATATCTTCAGCAAGGGGTAAATCACAAATCTCTTTGACAAATTCGCCAGTCTTCCGCCACACCTCAACTTTCTTAGGAAAACGACCGCAGGGTACAATGAGGGAATAAGGTTTATGGAGGTATTCAACAAGCAGGAAATTACAGTCAGGCGATGAGTCCACAGAAGTGTAAATCGCTGGGGACCCAATAGGCTGTGTCTTCCCATCTAAGGTTACTAATATTAGCTGCACAGTTGTATAATAATCAAAGAGGTCTTCATCATGCTTGTCCTTTAAAAGGTCTTGGTAAGTACGATTCTGCACCACACGCTTCTGCTCGTTGGACTGAATATTGGGGCCAGCTGGAGTCAGAGGCTTCTTCGGAGGTTTGCCACGTGAGGCAGGGACAGTGCTTACTACTATTGTCTCATCGTCAACCCAAGAATACCTGAAAAAAACATGCAAAAAAGTCCTCAAGTAAGCAAGCTGTTCACCAAATGAACTCCTCTTGGCTTGTCAATCATACTTATGAGCTTTACAAACAACCCTTCATAGTGCTATAGCTCACAATACCAAGAAAGCCGGATTCATGATGTGATGAGACTGATCAAATGATATTTTCTTCAACATTTAAAATCACTTTTTGCACAAAAAAACATGCAAGAATATGCCAAAGAGAGATGATATAGGTTCAAGTACCCACTAAGAGAGTAAGCTGCACTAGATAACCACCACTTACGATTGAAAAATGGTATTTAGACAAATTTGAGGGGGGCCAATGAGCTTCCGCGCTTGCCCGCTCTTCACATCTGCAATCCAAAGACTCAGCAATGAGGGAGGACCATCTTCCTGCATTAAATCAAGCACACGTTGTAAGCAATGGCGAATTCATGTGTTCCCTTGTCATAAATCCAGTAGGTAAAGAAAAAACATTCTTAATCTGGAGTCGTTAGCTACATTCCTGCCCCATGATATGTCTAGGAAACCACTTAAAAGGACTGTTTCTGAGGATAAAAGCCACAATAAGTCACTGCGAGGACTACAAACCAAAACTATCGTAGTCCGAATCAGATCCTTTCATAGAAGATATAAAGCCAAATGTGAGAGAGGCTGACCTCTTCAACGCCACGAACACTGAAAGCTAAATGTTGAGCGTCTGGTGACCTTCACATAGCAAGCGCAAAAGATGAAAATCAACGTAATTCTATGTAGAACTAAGACCAGAAAACCCCCTTAAAGGAAGTTAAAACACTAAATCCCGGTGGTGTGAGCAATGTCAAATTCCAAGAGAACAGTGAGCACAACATGGCAAACCTTACCAGCTCACAAAGTTGATTTTGGCATCGTCGGGAAGACCACCAATAGACCGCCCAGGACCTAAGGTCCCATCCTCCAGCAGCTTATGGATACTGATTCCAGTATAGAAGGACCTGAAAACAAGCTTTATCGCATCCGCACACGCTGCACTTATCAGTCACTCTCCAACACTCAAACCCCATGCCAAGTATTCGAGCACTTCAGCTCACTTTCCGACTTTGGTTTACATAAAAGCTCTAATAAGGTGTTCAGTAAAATTAGACTGATTCAGAAACTATTCGAAAAACATCAGAACAAGAATGTTCCCCACAAATCGAGAGGAGATCCTCCTATAGTTGCTGTATAGAAGGACCTAAACAAGCTTAATTGTATTCGCACATGCTGCACTTATCGGCCACTAGCCTATACTCAAGCCCAATACCAACCACTTGAATGCTCCAGCTCAAGTTCATATGATAGTTTCGAAAACTCTATTACAGGAATCTCAGTTTAAATAATCTGGAACTTGCAGACAAAACATAAAGGGGACCTTTTCCATGATTCATGGGAATGTTTTCCTATGGTTTCAGTAACTATACAGAGGTCTCTCTATGTATCATGAAGATACATAGCTACGACCATGGAATTAATGGAGAAGATTCTCCTTACGATGTTATACAAAAAATCCTAAAACAGTCTTATTTTAGTGAAATCCCTGTGCTCTACACCCCTGAGCTCTTCTCTCTACTCTGGTTCAAAATGCACATTCTCCAATAGAGAGTTATGGCTGTGTAAAGAGAAAGCAACGCTTACATCCTGCTCCGAGAGTTGTAATCAGGGTCAATGCGCAGGCCTCCAAGCTTAAGCTCCGGCTTGGCCAGTTCCGACACTGGAGGCAGCGAGCGCCGCTGCAAGAAGAGAATCTCATCCCGCTTCGGCGAAAACGAGAGCGCCGGAGTCGGTGGTGCGTCCACTATCTCCCTGATTTCTTTTGGCGGGAGCTGATATCCCGACAGCGCTCCTACACAACACACAAAATCGAAATTGACAAATTTGAAAAGAAGAGTTCCTTTGGATTTTTGCAGCTGCGGATAATCAAGCAACGTCCACATCGAATTCGGCACGATAGAAAGAAAGACACTTCGCGTGGAACCTCAACACCTAGAAATCATCCCTGCTACCACTTCACGCTGAATACTAATAAATTCTCAGCTGTCAAGTGGAAGTCAATTTGCAGAATCCACATAGCATTCTCAAAATTGAATTCATCGCAACTCGACGATTCATAAAATCACCGGGAGAAGAACCGCCAACAAGTGCCTAGTACTAATCTGCAACGTCCACATCGAATTCGGCATGATAGAAAGAAAGGCACTTCAACTGAAGCCTCAAACCCTAGAAATAATCCCTGCTGCCGAATACTACTCAATCCTCAACTAAATTCTACAAATTCTCAGCTGATCAAATTGCAGAATGTACATAGCTTTCTCAAAATTGAATTCAAGAGAACTCATCGATTGATAAAATCACCGGGAGAAGAACTGCCAGCAAGAAGAACTACCAATATAACCGAATTTAGATTTGCACTATGAATTCACCACATTAGGGTTTCACCCGAGGTTTTACCATCCGAGTTGATGGAGCCATTGCCCTTGTCTTCGCTCGACGCCACCACCAGCAATTCCCTTCGTGTAGCAGACAAATACGTTGTTGCCAAGCTGAGCGTCGAAACGAAGCCGTGAGCTTCCTGCGGCACACCTACAAGCCATCTGGACTTCAATAAGCTCTGCTTCTCCTTCTTCAGCTGCTGCTGAGGAATTCTTGCAGCTGCCAAATGGTGCACCCATTTTGATCTATTCGACGAAAATGTACTCAGCAAACATCCCGACGAGCCGCTTAGCTTGCTCGAAGCCGCGTGCATCGCCACCCACGGCGAAGAACACAATCTCTCCACCGAATTTGAACGGAATTGAACTCGCAAAAGCTACAATTTCGATGGTGCGGAAGAGATTTGGAGAAGAGGATGGGTTTGGAGAAGACGAAGAGGTCCCGTCGAAGTGCGGAAATTGAATTTCCACGTCAGATTTTGAGGGGTGCAAGTCATCGTAAACCAATTCAAAAGCATATCATTCTTGTGGGTTTTTTTGTTTTTTTTAAATTTTTTTGAAATGTACAAACCATTTCTATATATTGTGCATTTTTTCAATCCTCATGGATCCTAAGAAAGAAGGGATATCTTTTTTTAGAATATCTCGGATGGAATATAAATTACCCCTCAACATTAAAGTTTATATGCCTCATTGATTTATTAGTAGAAAATGTTTCCTTGCTAGAAAGACAAACTTAACGAACTTCCTATAGAAGGTTGGGATTTAGAATATTGTAAGATGACACGTGAATTCTTCATCTATGTTGGATCTAACCCTCATATAATGTAAAAATTGGTAGTGCTAGAATGCAAATCTCAAACATACATACACATTGTGGACCTCATATTCATTTGCATCTCTATAACTTATTTATATCTATAAGATGTTTCAGGGGTTGAATTGTTGGACAAATGTAGATAGGGATGCATTGGGTATTGGATTCACAATTATAGCTATGTGTATCTTATCTACATTCTAAGTAAATTTTTGATATAGGTGACACTTTTGAAATAGTGTGATTTTACAAGAGTGTTCTTTTAGATAAGAAAAAACTATTAAAAATTTACAAAAATTAGATGGTCTTATAGATGGCATGGCTATACAACAACATACATGGTATTGAAGACAAAATTTCTAGCACACATAAAATGTATTGCACAAAGTCGTATCCAAAGAAATGCATCTTAACAGTACTTATATCAAATGCAATTTGATAACATCATTTTCTACTAGAGAAAGATCTATTAGTCTAGGACACAAATTTATAGCCATTTGAGGAAGGGCTAAATAGATATCATTAGATTTCAACCTCTAAAAGCTACAAGCCTTTGGATAGTTTAAGATTTAAAATCGGAATTATTTAGCTCCAAGTTTGGTGAAGATTTCATTATGAAGATTTGATGCAAATCCTTTAAAAATTGCATTGTTGCTTTCAAAATAGCAAGAATGCTAAATATATCCTATAAGTCTCTTTCAAGAATCCACCTTGTTTTTACACTTTTGCCTTATGAAAATGGATGCATCTTATAATTTAATAACGCAAATTTTACATTCTTAGACTACATCTATGTAAACTCAAAATTTTAATCATATCAAATATTGGAGGTGCACAAGAAATGATATTTGCATTGGAAGGTGAAAATAAGGATCATTTTTATTTCACTTTGTTTTTCCATTTCACCTTATAGAACAAGAATTTAATGGAGTAACTCATGCCTCATTTGAACCTCCAACCTCTATATCTATTGCAAGCATTATTTAGATCATTCAATGTTTGATTGGATTGAAGATTTGGGTTTGTATGGATACAATAAATCTTAGAAGGCATGAGCTAATCTATGGGATTCTCATATGGTTCTTTTTCATAAGGTGATCTTGAAAAACAAAGTTCAAGAATAATCCTCATTTTCACCTTTAGACATATCCCCTTAGATGTACCTCCACTACTTGAGTTGATTGAGTTTATATGAGTACAATCAATCTTTTTTTCATTAAATTATCAAAAACTTCTATTTCTATGAGCCAAAAGTGTAAAAATAAGGTGGAATTTTAGACGAGACTTCTTAAAAGATTTATCTAGTATTCAAAATTTTGTAAGAATTGGAAATATCATGCCAAATCTTGAAGCCATTCTAGCATAATATGAAAATTGGAAAAAAAAACTCTTAATTAGCAACCTCTTAGAGCCTCCAATCTTTTGAAAAATGAAAAATGAAACACATTCACAACAAAACGGAGTCTATTTGCTCCAAATTTGTTTGGCACATGAGTATCATCACAATCTACACCGCATACATTGTAGAAATTGACTTTGTTTATCTTTCTATTTTTGTTGTAAATTTTTTGTGGTGGGTCATTCTTTTACTTTCAATTTGTTTTTTCTTTAAATAATTTCATGCAAAGGTTGGATAAAGACTTCTATATTGCATTCATCAAGGTAGAAATACCTAAAAATGACACTTTTCTTGTCTCACTCAAAGGTTGAATGACCAAAAAAATCTGATAAAATTGATAGCAAATTCACAGAAAATGCAATCCAAGTGCTTTCGTAATTTTTTGTTACTCATGTAATATTTTACAATTTTTCAAAGTTGTGAACAAAGGATATAACAAAATACTCCCTTTGAATGAACACCTTTAAAGTATGAGATGTTTCAATTTTCATTAGTTGCTTTCAAAAAACTCTTCACCTCTCATTGGATACTTTTGAAAAATTGTGGTGATTTTAAGTCATAGAAGTATTCATTCAAGGCAAATTTTTAGGTATTGGAAAATGGAAAATGTTGCAATTATGTGTTTCCTACTTTATTATTTGAGTTTGTTTTTTATTTTACCTCAAAGCATTAAGAAAATCATTGCTAATGTTCATTTTGATTGCTCTTATAGCAAATGAACAATTTTGTTTCATTAATACACATAGAAATATTGATATAATTTTTTTAAACTACATTGATTATTCATTTGTCCAATTAGTGAGAGAAAAATTAGCATCACCTGGAAAATTAGAGCAACATTAGAAACACCTCAAAAGTTGATTTTTGTGGTTATTGGTTCAATTTAGTAATATTTCAACTTGTATTAATTCAAAATAGTGTGACTTTGGTAAATCAGTGTTACACACACTAATATGACAAATTAGTGTAGTATGATTAATAAAATTATATACCAAGGGACACTTGCAAAATAGATTAAACAACACAAACTGTTCTCAACATGACATGACTCTAGTTGAATCCTCACTTTCATTTTCATAGTTTTAAAATGGATATTTTAAAGTTACAATCAAGTTTGACACATCCAATTTTTGGATGAGTAGATGTTTAGAGGTCAACTTCAAATTCCCTATGGTTTTCTAGAGTATACTTAGATGTGCTATACAAAATTATGAATTTACAACTATTTCGTAGTTTCCATCAAAGGAGATTATATTATACATTGTGAATTATCTATGTGGTCAAATTTAAAAAAATATTCATGAACATTTTCCATATCAATTTCAAAGCATTTCACTTGGATAACACACCAAACATATTATTAACATTTTCAACATATGATCTTTTTATGATTGGCTGAAACTTCATTTTTCAATGATTAAAAAAAATATTGGCCAATTACTTAATCTATATAGCATCATTACTTTTTTTTTCAAAAGCTAAATTTAAACACTTCAATAATATTGAGTGTTATGTATACTTCAAAAAACATAGTGATTGTCAATTTCAAACAAAATAACATGCAAAAAAAATATATGTGGCATTATCCCATTGGTTTTTAACCTTTAATAGAATTTCTAAAAGGGATACACAAGTAATTTTCCTACTAGTGGTAGAACTTTTTAGCAAATCCCTTGTGTGAAATGAATTCAACATGTGGAACCCACCCCAATCGCCCATATTTGTAATCCTAGAGAACTTAGGGAACTTACAAACCATATGGAATATATTTGTATTTTTTTCTTGTGAATATATATGTATTGTATATCTATATTCTATATCTATATTTTGTGAGCGTATCCATGTCCTATATTTTTTAGTCTAAAATTGTATCCACATTTTCTATTGATATTCTATATTTGTATTCTGTGTCCAAATTTTGATAGCCAAGTTTGTCCCATAGGCATCAACAGCTTTGGTTTTTTCAAAAGATGGACAATATTTAGGAAGGGTGGGGGGATTTATCCTGGATTTAAATTAACGGCTCTTGATTTTTCCAAGGGAAGGGGGGAGGAATTGAAATACAAACATCATGTTAACATCTTTTAGTATATAGAGCACTTGGCATTTGTTTCAATCTAAAAAGAAAAAATAATAATATCATTGTGCAGTAAACCTACACAAAGAAATGTGATTCTACATACATCGAAAATAACCATAACGATGAGAGTTTTCATCCAATTTTCTTTTACTGATCAAGGCCAACAAACCACTACAAAATAGTTGAGTATATCATTAAGGATTAACCTCTAAACTATAAATTACCTCTAAGGAAAAATATCTTAAAGTTGATAAAGATAAAAAAAAATTCCACAAATTATATAAGGATTCAATTGGTTTAAAATCCCAATACTTGACACATGTGTGTTCAAAGGATATTTAGACAAAGGATGTGAAATAATACAAATATTTCAATTTAAGATCAACCTAAAATGATTGCATATTTATAGAATATTATGAAGATATCATATGAATACTCTCTAAATACTTGTTTTGATGGGCTAGTTTTGAACTAATCATCTTTTAAAGTGGTCAATTTTTTACACATCATTGAAGAAAACTACCCCACATCTTTGCACTTATGTAGATTTAAATTTTTTTATACAATGCCCTCCCTAAGGTAATACTTGTGTGCATCCTGAAGAAAAGACAAGTGTTAAAGAAGTCTAAATTGAGTACTACAAGATATGCACTATGGCTTGTTGTTGGAGTCACGCCAAGCTACTTAACGTAGCCATGAGGTAGGGACATGTATATATGTATCACAAAAAGAATATCTATAAATTTGATATTGAACAAGTGAGTAGTTACAACACAAGCAATATAGAAATAAAGAATCTAGAATGAATTATCTATACTTTGAGGCATGTAATTTAGCTCAAAGCAGAAAAAGCATAAATAATGATGACATAAAAGTTCTTTTTTTGAAAATTCTTGAAGAGGGATTGAATCAATTTTTTTTAATTTGTATTTTTAGCAATTTAAAAAATATTAGGTTCAATCTAGTTTGATGAAGAATACAAAATATATAAAAATGAATCCAAATATTTTAAAGATGTTCCAAACAATATATGAATAATATAAATTATTAAATCACAATTGCAATATTGCATGTTTCACATTTACAACAAGATGAATTGAAAATATCATTTTTGATGTAGAAGTAAATTACAAACATACATAAATAAGGTTCATAAGACCAGAATTGTGATACATGAGGGATCATCATATTTAAAGTTCAATTATATTTTTCACTACATAAGCACCAATATTTTTTGTATGGGATATATTGTTGACAATTTACAATTTAAGATATAAATATAAGTATAAGGGTGTAGGAAAATATCAAAATAAATTCAATTACATTTTTTTTGTATAAATGCAATATTTAATCTTGAACTACATTAAACTACATTAAATTACATTAAATTGCTTAAAGCATTTTTTGTAACACCTTCTAATACAATAACAAAATAATACAATTGCTTGTATTATGTGTACTTTGTTGTTTCAAACTATTAATGCATTTTACAACAAAACTTAAAGAACACTTCAAGTTATAATTGTATGTTCCACATTTGTAAATTGGCACATCATAATTGATGCAGAAAAACTAAAAAAACGTTGAAAACATATATAAATAAGTCTATGAGGTCTATATAAGTATATATGTCGTACATCATGATAATCACATCTAAAAGAAATAAAAAATAAAAAATATTCTGCACATTACACCAATGTTTTTGGTAACTAATGTAAAATTTAAAGTTTAGGGTTTAAAGTTTAGGGTTTAGGATTTAGATTTTAGAGTGCATATTTAAATGTGTGAAAGAATAACTTGAATTATCCTTTTTAAAAAATACATTCTTGCTACATAGGATGCTTATAGCATTAAATAGCAATCTTAGAAAGCAAATCTGCACTTCTTAAAATTTACTATTTTTGTACAAGTGGACAGCTGTGCAAATAAGCCAACAGTTAGCTGTTGGACAACTAGACAAGCAGTCAACAATTGCTCAGGGCGGACAAGTGTTTAATAAAAAAATGGGCGTCCAAAATTTGTTGTCCGAAGATTGCCATCGGAAGTGGCCAAGTGAGACCAACTGTCTGAATTTGGACCAACTATCCGAAATAAAATGTAAGAAAAGCAGATATTTAGACCTCATTTCAGCAGAGTAGAGTATTTTTTTTTTAAATCTTTGAACAAGAAAAAGTTTGGAAATCAAGAAAGGTTTCATCTCCAAAAATCCGTTTCAAGTTTGGACCTTCCACCTAAAAATTATGCACAAGTTTATGAGGGGGTGTTTAAAAATGTGAAAAACTAGGCGTCCAAAGTAGGCCTTCCAAAGTGGGCCATCTGAAGGTGGCTGATTGTGAACGTGAATTTTCAAGTTTTGCATTGAGATCGTGGTTTTGGTATAAAATGGGTTGTATTTCAATTTTATTTTTAAAAATTCATGCAATGCGAATGCAAATGTCATGAGATTTCAAAAGGTGGCTATTGACAGTTGAAATGTTCAAATTCTAGGAATGGCCAAGGACGGATGCAAATGAAGAGGCACCATGGAGGAGTGGGTAGTATAAGCTTTATTATGTAGGTGTATTTATAAATTATTTTGTGGTGTGTGTGTGTGTGTGTGTGTGTGTGTGTGTGTGTGTGTGTGTGTGTCTATGAAGAATGATTATGGCTATGAGTGATGTGCATTGAAAAAATATAGATTCTTTTTATTCTGTTATTTAAAAAAAAATTATTCATAGTTTTATTTATAGATCTCCCCTGTGAGATATACATGAACATTTTTAATAATGACATTCTTTTATGAGACAGATTAGCATATTATTTTTTGTATAAAATGTCATATTATCTATGAGTGACCTTAGCTACCTAAAACTCTAGCTAACTTGACTCTTCCCTCAAAAGAACCCAATTTATCCTATTTGTTTCCGGGTTGTTTGGTTATTAAAATTTGTACTACACTGTTTGAAGTGGCTATCTAAAGTGGGCCATGTGAAGGTGGCCATCTGAAGTGGCCATCCGAAGTTTGCCATCCAAAGTGTCCAAGTGGGACCAACTGTCCAAATTCGGATCAGCTATCTGAAATATAATGTAAGAAAAACAAATGTTCAGACCTCATTTTAGCATAGTAGAATACCTTTTTTTGAAAAACTTTGAACAAGAATAAATTTGGAAATCAAGCATGGTTTTATCTCCAAAAATTCGTTTCAAGTTTGGACCTTCCACTTAAAATTTATAGACAAGTTTCTAAGGGGGTGTTTGAAAATGTGAAAAAAACTAGGCGTCCGAAGTGGGCCGTCTGAAGTTTGCCATCCGAAGTGGCGAAGTGGGATGCCGTGGGTAGTAAAAAAATCACTTTTTAAAAGAAAAAATTTGAAATTGGTTTGCTAGAATTATATATATGTAGAAAGCTTTGAACCATTCCATTTTGATTAACGAGATGAAAGTTATGAGGAGTTCTAGTTTGCATGCAATTATGGAATCTTTACTCTAATATAAACTTTGAAGTCCTTTATTTATCTCAATTTTCAATATTTTTGGAAATAAATAAAATCATAGGATGTAGATTATTTATTACAACATTAAAACCATTGAGATTGGCATTTTTCATTTCCATAAATAAATTCTTTACAGTTTGGTATTTTAAATCACTCTCTACTTCTTTCTACTTACTATTTTTTTTCAAGCATGAATATGAAAAAAATTGAATTTTTTTATATGTATTCCCAACTTATTTCTTCAGTATATTGTGGAGAGTTTCAAGTTGTAGGATCTACACATTTTTAGGTAAAATATTTGAAAGATGAAATCTAACCATTTGGAAAGAGTTGAAAATACTTTCTTTTGAAACCCAAGCATCATGATCTTGCAATTGGTAAGATTTTTTATTTTGAAATTTTAGGAGAGTGTACCTAACAAGTTAACTAAGGGATCCTACGTTTGGATTTGCTAAAAAATAAATGTAGATGAAGATTTTAGCCTTGCTTTGGAGACTAATATTTTGAAACAATTTGGGGCCTCTAAACATGAAAGAACTTTAGAGGTTAATCCTATGTATGAGAAAACTTATAAATATGAGAATCAAATTTTCTACTACTTGTTGGTGTTTGGCACAATTTCAAGCTAGTGCTCCATATGGTGCCACATGCTTATATACCCTCAAATTTTTAAAATTGATGACTTCTAAAGACAATCCTTGGTTATTGCAAAGTAATGTTATATATATCCTACCAATGAATTAGTAGTACCTAAATGTGACAACATAATTGTGATACAAAATATAATGACATTAAGATTTCAAAATTAAAATGAATTTGGCTCTAAACAAATTACAATTACTTCAATAAACCATAAGTTGTTTATAAAAGGTACATAATTACATTGAAAAAGGAATCTATGAACAAATGTTTGCATTGCCTAAATGACAAAACTTTGCCCTGATGAATAATTACCTTGTCTTGATGCAGTATGCATACTAAATTCAAGATATCATTGATATCAATTGAAATAAATTTCATTCTTTTATCATAAGTACATATCTTTGTAGAGATTGCATTTTTGTATTCATACTATTTTAAGATTTTTTGAATTTAATTGTCACTTCAAGGTTCAAAACTAGAGACTAATCATTGAGGCTTTTAAGAATATATATTTTAAGATTTTGTAAATATGCAATTTAAAAAAATTATGCGGTGACAATGTTCATTAATTTTTGATGAAAATTACAAATTGGTTGTGACAAAATGAATTCTTTAGTGTGGATTTTGATTTACTAAAAGTAGACATTTTGTACAAAACAAATGCATTTCACGCACCTTTAGTGCACAATGGAAATTGGTATGTTGTAGTTGAGGTTGTAGTGTGCTATTGCCCTCTAATGATTGCTATGACTCTTCATAGTCCTAGTCTTCATGATGTATCTTGATTTTAGTCAATTTTGGAAATTGTGAGAGTTGAAAGTTGTAGGGGTTGGTTTGAAAAAGTATATGCTTTTGGATTCAAAATTATTCTAGGCCTCATTTGAACTATGTACCAAATTTTCAAATGTGGTCCCTTTTCATCTTGAATAGAAAACCTTACACTAATTTGTCTTACAATATCTGCAATTTTCAAAACTTTTGACTGAAAGGTTGAAATCTCAAACTAATCTACCCTCCCCTGAAGATGTTATTTAATTTTTATTTATTTTATAATACATCAAAACTAAAGAGTGGAAAAAACATTGTAGTACATCTTGCTTTTGACTTCTTACAATAGTTTCAAACAAAAGTTCAAGAAGAATGTCAAACCAAATATGCTAAAAAGATCATCAAACTAATTAAAAAAAAAAGTGCACCTCAACTAAATTAGGATAATTTCATTCTATTCCGATGAGCCTTTCTATTGATTGGAGGGATGAGAATTTATTTTTATTCCACACTAATAAATTCTGCCCCATATTTTGGGCCATTGATTTTGTATTCCGCGAACTCTCCTAACTAGTTGAGGGTTTCTAATTCCAAATATAAATTCCAAATTTCCAAATTGTATCATCGGTGGCAACCAATTTATTAAAAATTTGAAGCTCCAAGTTTCGTTCTCGCCAAGAGTCAGAAAGTCCGTTGATTAGCACCTTTCACACCGGCATGGCAACGGGTGCCAGAATTAGGGTTTCGTAACAGGATAAAAAAACCGCGTGTATCGAGGAATTCTCGAATTCATAGAAAAATATTACTTTCTGTGCTTCAATTCGATCTGCGTTGCAATGGTTGGAATTATCATGGAGCTTAGGTTGTGAGTTGCATTGTTTTTGGTGTTGTTGTTCAGAAGAGTGAGAAGCAAAATGCTGTAGCAATGGGATGTAAGCGTGATGGAGTGTCACTTGGAGATTCATGGAGTGGAGAATAAATAATACTTGCAATTTCTTCAGACCTTAAATTTTTTTTTACACAATGGAGCCGCGACTACCGCAAGTAGAGAAGGAGGTTTTGGATTCTACAGAGGACGCAAAACCACCGCTACCGTTGCAAGTGGAGAATTTCACGATGGATCATCCGCTACCGTCGAGGCTTTCGTTGGCGGAGAATTTCACAACGGATCGTGCGCGATTGAGGAGGCCGTCGACTGTGGCAGAGGTGGCTTTGCGAGGTCCGAGGGAATCCATGGCGGTGGAGGTTCTCAAGAAGGTTTCAAGCAGTCGACGAGCGTCGCATGAAGCATTCTTGGCAACGGCGCCGTGTCATACAGAGCCCGTGGTGGAGCATGTTGTGTTGCTGAAGATCAAACCAGACGTGGACCCGGAGCATGAAAGTGCGTTGTTAGATGCAATGCATGAGCTCAGGAAGCTCGATGGAGTGATGGAACTTACGATTGGGGCAGCACTCTCGGTACAATTCTTGTACTTGGCACTTTGACGATCAAAATTATAAGGTTTGAGAGGTTTGTTTCAATTGTCCTTTCATGTCCTCTAAATTTCATTTCAAATGTAAATTGTTTTGCAAACTTGTTCTTCGAGGGTAGAGAGTTTGCTATCTTAACTGTTGGACTATAGTGATTTTGGTGTGATTTGGATGCTCATCCAAGTTTATCAAACAAACCACCCTAGTCCTTAACAAATTCTCTATGTTAAGATCTCCATCTAGTGCTTGTTTTTCACTTCATAGAATTCAATAAGATTCAAAGAAGTACGAGAATTCAACGAAGTTCAGTAAAAATGTTAAAGCAACCAAACTTTCTTCAAGATTCAAATCTCAAAAGAGTGATACTATATAGTGTGTGGGTTCCTTGAATGCTAATAGATTTGTGCCATTCAAAAAGTGTTTGAAGAATGCACCTATTCATCCAAGAATTTGATAATTTTGGGGCATTTGAAATTTGTGATTAGATGGCTAATGAATGAATTTGTGAGGACTTGTAAGATGAAAAAACATCATTTTTCATCCAATTTTTTTGTGTAGGAAGTCCTTGAATACATATTTTGAGAGTGGTGTTGAATACTACATTATTGTAGCAATTTTAACTTTTCTACATAAGAAGATGCTTGATCTACATGGATCACCATGTAGTGTATTTTAACATCAACTAAGTCCTTGTTCTTGATGTAGATTTGATTTATAAAAATGATTTTTTTTGAATTTGAGTCCAACCAACGAAATGAAGCTTATCAACCCTAGTTTCTACTTCAATTTGAAAATTTGAAAATTTTCTAAAGTTCCATATTTCATTGCAATTTGAACTTAATGAAATGAAGCTTATAAACCCTAATTTTTACTTCAATTTGAAAATTCTAAAATTCCATATTTCGAACTTAGGATCTATTACCATAGAATGTTGCTTTTCTAAATTTAGAATGACATTGATTTTTGCACCATGATGATCTAAACTATTAGATACAACTAAGGAGAAATCTTCAGATTTTTTAAGCATATCCTATATTTGACATGATTTTTTTTTTCTCACTTTTTCATAAAAGTTTCACAGGAATTTCGCAGGAACTTTGAAGTTTGGAAAAAGTGGCCATAGGCCCATCCTTTCAGGGTTGTGTATTCCCCTAAGAGTCTCATCTGTGTGTAATTTGCAGGTTCAAGGAGGTGATTATACACATGTTATGCATGGCCGTTACCGAGACAAAGCAGCTTTAGAAGCTTATTATGCACATACTGACAACATCAATATTCAAATGAAGTTGCAACCAATGACTGAGGATAGGCTGGTCGTAGATTGGGAATGCATCCCCTGTGGTCCGTACATTGAAAACATTGGAGCCAAGCGCATCACACTCTTAAAAATCAAGGAAGGGGCTTCAGCACAGGACATGAAGTTCTTAGAAGAGTCAATACAACTTCTACCCTCCAAGTACATTACTCAACTTTTCTATTTACATTACTAATATGAACAATGCACACGCATCTCTAATGAAACTGCCTTGGGAACAAACAGGCTTCTAAATTTGCACAACTTGACAAATCCTCAAGATATACAGGGAATGTGCAATCACAAAGCGTGTCATTAGAGAGCGTTGAGAGTACTGCAAAAATGTGAAAAGAACCTGCTTGAAACTCTTAGCAATAGAACGTAAATAATCTGGTAGTTGACACATACCGGTAATTGCTCCTCCCGAGGTACCTTCGAGATCCATCCTGCTATACATGCAAGCATAAAATTCTTCCTATGTTCAATGGATGTGATCTATGCAGGTGCCCTACAGTAGGCCAGGCAAGCGCAGGGGCAGGCTTTTCTCCCGAGAGAGCCAAGGGATTCAATTATGCAATCATGGAGCTTTTTCCCAGCACAGAAGAAGAGGAAGAAGTATTTGCCAGCTGCGAGCACATAGCCTGGCAAAACACCAAACTCAAACCCATTGCAGGATCGTTACTCCTTGCAGATTTTCATGCTAGACAACATATTTAAAGCTGCATTTGCAAAAGATAAGAATGCACAATGCAAGAAGTCTATTGACAAAACAAAATTGAGATCTCTTTGTTACTCCCAATAACTTGATGATCCAACCAAACAAGTGAACAGTTATTTCGTCAGAGAATGCATCATTGACTAATATCAAGTAGCCGTAGTGTCACTGCCCTCTTGTGCGCATCGAGACCCTCGACTTCAGCCATTTTGGCAACAGAAGGCCCGAGCTTTTTCAGGCCTTCTGCAGTTAATGACTGCACGGTCATGTATTTGACGAACGAATCAAGCGACACCCCCCCGTACATTCGAGAGTACCCGTATGTAGGCAACACATGGTTGGTCCCACTGGCATAGTCCCCCACACTCTCTGGTGTCCACCTTCCCAGAAACACAGATCCTGCCACAACGGAAAATAAAGTAGTGAACTCACGGTCACTTTAGGTTGAACCAACAAAGCTTGAGACGACTAGAAATCCTACAACTTGATTGGTGCAGAAATCAAATTTTCATTTTCATTTTACTTTGTTCTGTTCAATGTCTACTCTACACTAGTCCAAAGCAACAAGAATGAGCATGAAGAGGAGGAGATTACATGGCTCCTATTTGGCATTCTCAAAATATTTGAGAAAGTAAAGTTGCAAGCTACATCTTTAAGGTGAATTGCACACTTCTTACTTCAGAAGCAACGTACGGTGTCATACGAACAATGACTTGTTTTGAGCTTGTTATCTCACCCCTAAATAAACTCGGTTCAATTTCAATATTGTTGGTTGGGCCATACTTTCAAAATCTTGGAAATTGACAAATGTACCTGCGTTATCGAGAGCGTCTAACCATTGCTCGGCATCCTCTACGTTGACAATCAAGTGTTCTGGAGCATACATGTTTGAAAATTCACATGCCTGCAGCACATCCAGATTCAATATCAATACTTAAACAGTGCAGTACACAGAACAAGATCAAGCCCCAAATGCAACAAGTGATTTCCTGTGCACAACATAGGTTTTAGAGTCACACGATACTTGGGATATAGGTACACCTAGACCTCTTTAATGTCCAGCCTAAGCGCCCCAAATGCACATGATTATCTATGGATTATCTGTTACATTAATAAAGTGTGATATTAATAAAAGAAGTGGTGCACAGTAAATGTGACAATAAAGAAGTACATGGGGTCACATGAGTAAAAAACAGAACCCTTTTCATAATTGTCGCACTCATTACCACATTTGTATGCAGCTCCTTGTGACATAACAGAGTAGTGGTAAAGTGACCTTTGAACTAAGTTTGTCCATTCCCCTGAGGATTTTGGGAGAGGATGTGACATTAGAGAAGGTAAGAACAGCACTTTGTACAATTAGATGTGTTCACCAAACACTACAGTACCAATATGAAATGACCCAAAGAAAAGACGAAGCTGCACATCACCTCTGCCATGTCCTTCACAACTACAATGTAGCTGTGAGAAAGAGCTTTCGTCGCGATGGTATCCCTGGGTAGCTCCCTACATTGTCTCTCCACCTGGTGCTCTATTGCGGTGATGTCTACCTCATCCCCTACTGCCACAAGGACCACTTGACTATCTGGTCCGTGTTCCGCCTGCACAACATAGAAGGAAACAAGAAGTGAAATATTGAACAAAAGGGTCAAAAATCAGAGTAAAAGAGCACCATCATTAGTTTCCGAAATGGATTCTCTATTTTTAGCTTGAACACTAGGAGTTAATGTCAGGTTTACATGCAACAGTATTGACAGTCACAATGTTGCAAAAGCCCATTGATAATCCAGTGCATTTAGAGTGTCTAAACTATGACATTAAAGAGGAATGGTCAGACAGTAGCTACCTGAGAGAGCAGATCTGCAGCAACATGAACAGGAGAGGCGAGTTTGTCGGCAATCACTAGAACTTCCGAGGGACCAGCGGGCATGTCGATAGCTACCATTGCTTCGCTATTCTGGTATTCATAGATTTGGCATGCATACGTCAAAATCTCTTTAACCAAAGTTGATCTTTAAATTTTTAGAATTCAGAATCAAAACAATGCCAACTCTGGAAAAACACTACAAGATTCCTAAAGAGTACATGGAACTACCTGCAACAACATCTTTGCAGCCGTGACATACTGATTTCCAGGTCCAAAAACTTTATCCACCTGTTCATGCATTTTGACACTTGATCTTGTGAGCGAACGACTGCTGTCAATCCTAGCAAAGGCATGATTATTTCACTTTCTATCCTACATGTAAAATAATCATGTGAACAGTTGTAAGATAGTCAATGCGCATTGAATTGTACTACATTACGAGAGATACTTAAACCATATTTCTAGATAAAATGATTGGGGCTGCATACTTATATCCACGTACCTTTGGACATGTCTCGGTGCCCCAAGCCATTGCTGAAACAGCCTGCATAGAAATCAATGAAAAATTAGATATACATCACAAAAAAAACCCGCCCCTGCCCCTTAATCTAAAAACACAAAATTTTATCGTTAAACTAATAAGCATTAGATTCATACAATCCTCCGCTTCACTAAATATCATATTCTGCGAACCAAATCATGTTAAATTCATGATAGTGTGGTGTTAGCGTGGGCATAAAATTGATATTATTCTAGAAACTGTTAAGATAACATTCAGTGAACATTAATTTCACTTTGTTTAACATTGTCTTCATTTTGATCTCATGTTAACGGCAATTTACCATTAATAACTTCGCGAATCTTTTGAAATGTAATGCTACTAACATCGGTCTTGATACTCATATAAAGTACATTGGTTCATGCGAATGCTCCTCATTCCTGGATTTAAAAAGTTTAGTTTGATCATTTGGAATACTACCAACCCTTTCGCACTCAATGATAGCTGATCTCAATATGCTGCTAGCAATCAACCAGATCAACCTGAAAATAAAAACGATTAATGGTTGATCAACTGTTGATGCATCATGGTTTGAAAACTGTAAATTACAAACCTGAGCTCCACCTGCCTTCAAAATGTGTGTCACACCGGACTTCTTGCAACAGTACAATACTTCCTGCCAGCAAATGCTCTACCGCTTAGATCACTGTGTATTTGTGAGCTGCAAAGCGAAAGCGGCGACAGGAAAAAGAGCATGTCTCTCCATCTTCATAAGGTCTTAGAGCGTGCAGTGGACTAGACAGCGAGAATGATAAACTTACAGGGCAAACAGAGCCATCTTTCCTTGGTGGCGTTGCAACAACCACGATCTTGCACCCGGCAATCTGTGCAGGCTGGAATCCAGCAAGATAAACGTTAACCAAGCAAACAATCATGATGCTCTCCTCCCCAACCCCTAAGTGCTCAAATGGCCCAAACTGGAGTATAAGATTTGAACTAGATCATTTAGGAAGCTCCCAGGAAGGTAAGTAAATACACCAATAGAAAGAAGAAATCATGTTCTATATTTTGAACATAAAAATGTGTTTCAGAAGTCACTATACTCAGCTATTAGCTTTCAAAGTGAACTTTTCTAGTTTAGTTAGAGCACTGAGTGGTTAACTACTTCGTAATTGCATAGAGTGCAGCAGGACTTTTAGTTTGCCAAACTTACTACAGCCAGCATGAGAGTGGTCGATGGAAGGACTGCCGTGCCCCCTGGAACATAAAGACCAACATTGTTGATAGCCCTGGGTATTCTCATGCAGTTCACGCCCTTCAAGCACAAGACAAGAAACTCTTTAGTCCCATTCTCTATTCACCGAATCCATTACTCGGAAAACACACCTGTACTTCGAAGATAGCCCCAATTCCTCACACACTGTCCAACTAGTTTCAGATACTAGAAATTATTATGCACTAATCAGAAGCACAAAAAGAAATGGCTTCTGACAGCACCCACCGGCATAGTCTCTACTTGTAGGTGCTGGTTCTTTTGCTGTGCAGCATGAAAGCACTTGATGTTTTCGTAAGCTACATCGAAGGCCGCTTTCACTTCAGGATCAAGCTGCACACATATTTCGCTTACAAGTCAGAAGAACAGGGACAGAAGATTCAGCAAGAAAGGTCTCCCATGTTGATGCTTTATTTCCTAGTCATCAAATCGCAAGAATGTTAAATGCAACCATATGCTAAAGAGGAGCGCCAAAACCATAATATCAATTACAATGTCTCAGGGTATCGATTAGTGAGAAAGTATTCCAGAACAGGAAACTCAGCTTACCACAGGGTCAGCCAGGTCTGCAACTTTAAGGACTGCATCATCAAGATCTACTTGGTCAAACCGGCTTGTATATCTGCAACCACAAAACCCAAATCTTATCGCTCAACCTCATCAAATGCACATGGATCCTTATACCTAGTCTCAGCACATATCCACCATACTCTCTTACAATGTCAAAATCAACTACACAACCTAAGGACCACTTTAGATTGCACAGGTCCAAGCAACAAATCAAAGTAAATACGCTCAAAATTCGAAACATAATCATATGCAGGTAGTGGGGAGATAACAAGCTTAAAATAATCCATTGCATTTATGACACCTTATGATGCGTCTGAGGCAAACAAGTGTCTAAAGCACCTTAAAGAGGTACCTAGAACCTTCCTATCAAAAGTAATCTTAGCATGCCACATCCGAGTCATGTAAGTGCCATCTCTTCATGCTCAATCTTGTCACTTGGAGTGGTCAACATTGTGCAAAATGAGGTTATACAAATGAAAAGCGATTTATCCTCCAATCAAGAAGTAGGATTCATTGTTATCTGAGGCTTGTTGCTTTGGCCTCTGCAATCTAAAGTGCCACAAGCCTCTAGCACGATTCTTGTTTCTATCTAAAACATGGAGGGCAACAAGTCCAAACTCACTCTTTCACAGCGGCATCTCCACGTGTTCGAATGTTTTCTACAATAGGACCAACCTGAGGACGGGAAGCAAGAACGAAGAGTCATTGCCATTAATGAAGAAAATGCCAAAGGGAAAGAATATGACTCATCAAATCAAATACAACTCAATGTCTACTCTAAAGATTGTCTTTTTACATCCAAATCTGTCTGCAGATAGCACACATTGTCGGGAAGTAAACTTACAAATGATGATCTTGGCAATATTTACTTGTAGCAGAATAATTTACATTGAAAACCTTATGGTGACGATTTAGAACTATACTTGCACATTATGCAAGAAATCTTAAAAACTTGAATAGGATACGTACCGTTGCAAAGATTGAAGTGAAGTCGATACGTGGGCGGGCTCGAAGGCCTTGAACTTGGTCAGCATCAAGCTCAGACAGTTTATGCACTTTCAATCCTGCAGTTTTCGCTACCTCTTCAGTCGCTGCAGTAGCCTGCGCCATTGCCATGCCAGGTGCTTTGGCTTCTGCACGTATACCCAAACTTCTTACTATGACCTTCTCGAAAGTGACATTCTAGAATATCCTCCACAATTCTCACACATCACACTATGCAATAGTGAAGAGGTTGGGACCATAAGTGGAAAGATTACAGAGGTTTTGAGAGTACATGAAACACTTAGAGTAGTGAGAGAGAAAGAGCATCTTGCAACCCTAACCTTTGAAAGATGAATGCCATTCTCTTCAAGAGTTTCAGAAACATGCGTAGAAGGTAAACATTACATCGAATTCAGAAGACTATATTCCGAAAGAACTTCGAGATAGTTCTTCTATTCGGCCGGCAACTCCTAACCCTCAATTCTCAAAGAAAGAGATGTAGTCTCCACATGAATCCCTAAGCTCAATAGAATTCCCTGGAAATTGACATTGACAAACCCTAAATTGGAATAATAGAAGAGCAACAGTCTTACCAACGACTACTACTCTTTCCACTGCAGCCCTGAAGAAGCTCGAGACACACAATCCCGAGGTCTTAAACCCTAAGGAGAGGTTTCCAAGCTCACATTGCTTGAAACTCCCAACCGCTGAGCTCCGGTGACCACCAACCGAAAGGACTGCTGTAGGCGACGCAAGAAAGGGTGAAGTCCAGGTCACCATAGCCGCTAAAAGCAGGAGCCTCACTCAAATTTCTTCACAAAACCTCACTACAACAAAATTTGCAAACTTAGATGTTAACTTGAGTAGCCACAATTGTGCTGAATGTGACAGGTGCGTGTTGACGGGATTTTGAACTGCGGCTGTCAGCGGCGTTCGGCGTCTCTGAAACCCCGGGTATATCCACGTATCCATGTCTCGAAAACCTTGAAATCTAGGAAATGGGTACATTTGAGAACTCTTACTTTCGAGTCTTGACGATGAGAAGTTGAAATGTTGAAACTCCCGCCCTTGTCTGTCATAAATCTGATTAGGGCAAGGTTGACGATGAATCAGTTCTCATGATATTTACTTGCTTAGGGTTTTTTGAGGTTTTATTTTTTTTTGTCGGAAGAGTGAGTGTAGTTTCGTAGGTCTTGTTTTGAATCGGCATCACTAGTCTAGGATTCAGAGCACGGCAATTATAGTTCTGTGCATGACTTGGCTTTGTTGATGTTCGGCGATGGTGATTTTGAAGTTGGAGAAGTTCGCTGATTGAGTTGAGAGGATTTTTTGGTAAGAGTTTAGGGTTTGGGAACGTGTTTTGGTGAAGAAGGTCGCAATGGCGGGACGCGATACGGATATGCGGAGCTGGGCGGATCTGTTGCACAATTCCTCGCAGTTGCTGCATTCCTACACTCCTTCTGCTCCGCTTCCTCCTATCCAGGTAACTCAATACATTCTGTGAATTAAGGGACTGGAATTGAAGGTTTGAAACAGTGAGATAAAAGTTTTCTGTGCTTACGGTGCTATTATTTGTTGCACGGTCTAGAGAAGTTTGGAGCAATTGGAGACGCTGTCTCGACAGCTGAAAGCTCGCACCTCCCGTTACGAAGCTCCGAACGAGGCCATTGCTGCAACAAGGTATTCTATCTCTTCCGTTTAGGTCATGAAATGTTCGTATATATCGTTGAGAATATAATTCTATGCAAAAGTGCGCATAGTAGGGTAGTCTTTTGAAATTAGTGCGGTGCAGGTTTTCCAATGGGATTCTTTTTAATGAAGGATCCGTCTGTTGCAGATTACTTGCGCGAGAAGGTATCAGTGCTGATCAGCTGACACGGGATTTGAAATCATTTGAACTCAAGGTTAGATTTCTGTTGCATCAAACTGGTAGTAGATGCGCTTTTCACAAATGACCCTCTCATTACATTGACAAAGTCCTCAATATTAAGTGAATAAGAATTGGATTCATATAGTCTTCTTGTTCTGTTAATTCTAGTGTTAAGCAAATGTTGTTAAACCTGAATGCTAGGTATAAGATTCGTACTGATATCATTTGAAACCCTAGTCAGCAAATTGTTTGCTGCGATCTCAATACTGAATGTGGTAAACAGCTTGTTAGATTCTCATTGTTCTCAGCTTTTCAAATAGCGATCATTGCAAGATTTTGGTACAGAAATGAGCAGAAAATTCCAATTAACTGAACTGCTTGTGGCTCTCTATAGTCTGCTAACAGGATTACTGCACACCTTCAATTTTTTTCTGCGATCTCACTGCTTTGAGTTTTGAGGGTATTATAGCTCATTAGAAGAGCATTTTCAGTAGCTTTTCAGCAAGATATCACTCAACAATGGTTTGAGAGTTGAGCACGAGTTTCTAACTTGAAAATTTTAGTGCAATATTTCATTATGTTACCAGGGCCTTTTATACTTGATATGACATTAGCAATTCGTTGTTTTGGGGGCTCCTAAGCTGGATGTCTGTCTGTGTATGCACATGCAGACTTCCTTTGAGGATGTTTTTCCAGTGGAAGCGACAAGTGTGGAAGAATACTTGCAGCAGGTGTGTTTCTTTTTGAGTTTCTTTTTGAGTTTCTTATGATGGTTTCAATTCTCGACGTTCGCATCTACGATAAAACTTGATACTTTTCATTATCAGCTATAATATTATCGAACTTGAGTTTTTGGCAAAACAGCCACAAGTTCCTGTACTTGCGTATCTTGGACGCAATGAATCTTAACTAATCGCCACGTGCTAATTCGACTTGAGTTTAATGCTCCAATAGAGCAATCTCTGATGTTTGGATTGGGATGGCAGGTGCATGAAATGGCTATGGTCTCTGCCATTCAAGAAGCGCAACGGGACAACCTTCGCAGCTTTGACTCCTACATGCTCAAAGTGGTGGAGGTGAGCAACTACATATTAATCTATTAGTATTCTGAGTCTTTATTGTCTCTCCCATTGGTTCAAAGTGTAGAAATATCTGGTGCTGAATGAAAACGAAACGTGTGTTGTAAGTAATGGTAGCATTTTAGGGCTCATCATTGTAAAGAATGATTTGTTATGTGTAATAGAGTTGTGGCAAGTAGTTAAAGAAATAGTGACATTCTAACATTGTCAAGTAAGGCTTTTCTGTGTTTCAATCAATGAAGATTATACAATTCTGAGGATTATCCTAAGAATTATATTGAGGATTGGATTGAGAATTACATCGAGGATTGGATTGAAAGAGACATTTGAAGATTTTTCATTACTATTATGGGGTAGAGACACTTGCTTCTTTTCCTTGACTGAGAACGAATTCTGTGTTTAGGGGTAGCCGACCTTTACACCTGGTATAGGGTGCTTTCTGCTCCATGTTTGACTTCTTTTGTCAGGGATGCCTCCAAGGATGAGATGTAGTTGCATGAGACTTAGACATTCATTTTATCTTCTCCGGAAATGAGAACTATTTCGTTTCCTTGCAACTGAACACGATCGCGGTTGACGCAGGATGACTGGATGAAAGAAAAACGGGAGTTCTTAAACAACTTGAGTCGATTGCCACAGGCCCCATCAAGTAAAGGAAACCAAGGAGTATCTGCAAATGCAATTCAACCTTATCAAGGCTCTACAGCAATCACACCGCTAAGACTTCAGGATACTCCACGAGGCTCTGAATCCGTGTCTGCAACACAGCAGAACTTGGATTCAAGAAAATCTTCAGCTTATGCAAATGTTGTCACAAGGCTTAATGAAGCAAGAGAGCGCAGTTTGCCTTTTAAAGTAAGTGTGGGTTGCTGTCATGAAAATTTTCGTGTCTCAGTCATTGACTTTTAAATCGAGTTTGAGTTAATTGCGTGGAGGCTAGATTGTTTGTATTGCTCTATGGACTGAAGAAATATGTGTCCTAGTATAGGCTGGAGGTGATCAGAATGTTCTATCATTTTCTTATGCTTGAAAAAGTTCTGAAACCAAAGAGTCTGCTATCAATCTAGAAGTCCTGCAGATGTTGTCTACACCATGATCCATTGCACGGTAAGGCCCCGCCCGCACCAACAAGTAGTGCCAATTCGCTAATTGGGGTGTTCAGGTTTGTAGCTAGTCAGAAGATAACTACCAATTGTTACCCCGCCCTTGCAAGGTAATGAATGGGGAGCTAGGCTTTCAAGTTAGCTAAATATTCCTTGATTGGCGCGGGTGGATTAAGCACTTCAAACCATTGCTATAGGCACAGTTAATTTGCTTGCCCAGTATTGTGGAGTTATGTCAACGGGTGGAAATGAATGTAAATTTATCGCAATTTAGTTAGCAAGAGTTAGCACCAATTTGATTGTTGACACAACTGGAGCAGTGTGAACATTTAGTAACTAATTCCAGCCAGCTAATTGGCGCAACTTGGTAGGTGCAGGCGGGGCCTTAATCTGGAATTAGAGATAGTGTACAGCATCCAGTAGTTATTTATCTGCTGGGAATATTGTGAACTGGGACGAGACAACTGTGAAATGATTATGGTGAGTCAGGGTGTTGACACTGGTGATTATCATCGAGTTCCTGTGACCCAATTCAATCTCGCCCATTGAAATGTAGGGTGCAACTGCAATGAGAGCTGCCTACGAGAGTGCTGCGTTGGAACCTACAGCATCGAAATCTGTGAGCTTATCAAAGATATGGCACCTCCTGCAGGTATTTTCGTTGGTTCTTTGTACTTGGAAATTCAATTGGGCTTTTCAGCCAGTACTTTCATTTTCTTGTCATCTGGGTGTGGTGTAGGCTTATGGCCACTTTTTAATTTTTGCTTGTCTTCTTACTGGTGCCTGAGCGCGGATATTAGTGCACAGGCGGTGATTTGTTAGCGTTGCCTGACATGTGAATTTCGGTGTTCATGCCAGTCTCTTTTGAACGAAGATGTAGATATGGTTTCCGATGTTAGCAAAAAAGCCGCAATGCTTGCAGGTGCGAGAAGACACCTGGAGTCTGGTAACGTAAAGTATATGCTGGACACAATCCACAACCATCCTAGCCAGGTATGTGGTATTGTGAATATCTTTGTTACCCATTTTGCATTTTGAAGGTACTTAGTTTGAGAATTCTTCTCAGTTTTGTTTTTTCTCTTGGGATTTCGTTAACCCAAGTCTGCTGAGGTTCACTCGTATAGGATCCTCTTACTGAGTTGGCAAGTCTCATGACAGGCAGCTCTCGGGGGCTCAACTGGAAATTTGCAGCGCATCAGAGCTTTTCTTCGTGTAAGTGAATGTCCCAGCGCTTCTGTCGGGCAACCGTATTATTACATTTTACTTCTGACCTCCTTCGTTTTCAGCTCCAGTTCAAATCCAGAGGGGTTTTGAGCTGGTTTTACTTACCGCCGTTCAGAGATTTTAGGGATGACGTGCATTGAATATCGGCTGAAAAGCATCTAAGTACGATTGAAATTGGCGTTGAAACGGAATGTTGTACAGGTGCGTTTACAAGATCAGGGGACTGTATTGGATTTCGATGCCTCAGACTTGCAAAGACAGCCTCCTCTGGATACTACGTGGCAGCAGGTGTTGCATCTGCCCATCACGTGCATTATTCCACTTCGATAATCTCTAGGTGGCCAAATGGCCGCTTCCATATCTCTTGGGGTTGAAATAAATCGTTTGGGAAGCTTCAAGGAAGTTAAGTTGCTGTATCAATAGGAAGAAAAAAACATGTCCTACATTTAGGATTATATGCCTTGGAAGTTACTATGTAGCCTTTTCTATACCTCCACCCCATCAGACATTGTCTCCAGGGCCATCTTTCAAGATCAAATGAGGAGGTCCTGTCCAGCCGCACGTATTGCATGATAGACTGCAGAGACAAATTTTAGCATCTTTAATGATACCTCTGGTGTTTGTTTACTTTCTTTTGCAGATCTACTACTGTTTAAGGTCTGGTTATTATGATGAAGCAATCTGGGTAGCTCAGCAGTCCAGATTGAGCCGCACGTTTGCTCCACAGGTAAGTTTGCAGATTCTAATCGTAATAGATAATTTGCTTCTCAGTAGAATTTTCTTAAAGACTAATACTCGGTGTTTGGATGCAGTTGGGAGAGTGGGCTGCAAAAAGAGGTTCCGTTTCACCAAATACAGCAGCTGCTGTTTTGGAAGAATGTGAGAGAATGGTCCGATCTGGTGATAGGGCAGGGAGGGGTGGATATGATAAGAAGAAATTGCTGCTGTATACGATTGTTTGCGGTAGCAGGCAGCAAGCTGACGGCCTACTCCGGGATATGCCCTCTCTATTCAGCACCATCGAGGATTTTCTATGGTTTAGGCTGGCTATGATTGGAAATCCCTCTGACTTGTCTCGGACATCAGCTGATGGTTCGATGTCATACACCCTTGAAGAACTGCAGAGTTACCTCATTAAGTTCCAGCCCTCTCACTACACAAAGAATGGCAAGGACCCTTTGGTGTATCCTTATGTGCTCCTTCTTAGCCTGCAGTTCCATGCAGCGATTGTCTATATGATTAAAGAAGACAGTCATGTCGACAGTGTGCACATTGCTATTGCAGTAGCAGACTATGGCTGTTTCTCTGACGGATCTGCTGGGGTGAAGAGGCTTGGATCCATGGATGCTGCTTCTGAGATAGCTAGTATTATCCGACACTTTGCTTTGACATATGTAAGGCAGGGAAATATGCCTTTAGCTTTAGAATATTACGCTCAGGCCGCAGCAGCAGTTGGGGGAGGGGCGGTGGCGTGGAGTGGGCATGGTAACAGTGATCAGCAACGGCAACACCAAATGCTGCTAAAACAGCTTTTAACAGGTGTCTATTTAACCCCTAATGCCTTCTTGTAGAAGCTGCCATGCGGTGGATTTTCGTCACTTTTCAATTTTATTTTGGAATGGTTCAAATTTCACTTCTAAGAGTTGAATCCTGAATGACTAAAATGACCTTTAAAACTTATAGCAAATTAAAAATGGGAATTGATGCCAAAAGTTTTGAATCTTTCCCCATTCAGTGTGTTTTCTAACACTACAATCACGTATGAAACCATTTGAGTGCATTGATCTAGGTCTCATTTTTAGTTAACATGAATTCCTAGCATACAGGGGGGTCCTTAGTGGCTGTACTCGCCCGTTTGTTTCATGTAAACAGTTGTTAGTATTAGCTCATTTTTGACGTATATTATTGTATGCTGCAGAACTTCTACTTCGAGACGGTGGCATTCCACTGCTGCTTGGTGGTAGGGGGTCAGGTGCAGAGGGCTCTTTAAGGCGATTCATACCTGACCCGCAGAACCAGCGCAGTTTGCTTTTCGAGGCTGCTCGGCAATGCCAGGAATCCGGCTTCCATGATAAGGTGGAGTCTGTTTCTTTTCTTTCTTTCCCCTTGAAGTACCAAGGACTCATGTTAAATTGATCATGTTACGTAAAATATTATTCAGATGTAACCAAAATTTTCACCACCTCCATAATTAGTGAAGAACCTTGCATATGCTGGTCCAAAAATGTATAAAATTGAACAAAATGAATCTGCTAAATATATTCAAATCTGCCAAAATAACATGAGGCCACGGGTTAATATCACAAGAAATTTGTCCAACTGGAATTTGATATCATTTTGTTGATGGTTGTGAGGCCTTAATTTTTTATTTTGTGGCAGGCTGTTGAGCTACTGAAACGCATTGGGGAGTTTGCTACAGCCCTGGAGATAGTTAACCAGAGCTTGTCCAATACAATTGCTGCAATGGCAAGTGGCCGTGGTGATGGGGACACCAAGTCTTCAGGGCTCATTCTTGCTGGCAATGAAATACTTGAGGCGTTCAAAGTGGTTGGAGGTTCCAGGTTGAGACTTGCTCTTGTACACCTCTCAAATCTTGCTACGCTGCAGTTTACGGTGTGGTTGAGTGGAAGTAATGTCCTTTTAATCTCAGAGACTAATTCCAATTTGTTACTCCCAAAATGCAGTTTGCAGAGTTCAGAACAAGTTGCAGGGCAGCAAACTGCATTTAGGCAATTGGAATCGATACTATCGTTCTACAGATTCACCAGAAGTGGGAGGTACAGTGATGCTTTGATGGAGCTTAGCAAATTGGCTTTTCTACCCCTGGGCTCCCGAACGCCTGAGAGCAGTGCTGAAGCTTTGCGCTACACCTCCCTCTCCGTGCAGGTAATTCTTTGCTGCTATAAAGCCATGTAGAGGTCTTCAGTGTTCAAGCCACGTTTGTCTATAAATCGGTTGACAATCAAGTAAATCAAATTGAATTTGAATAAAAAAATTTGTTCCACAAAATTTACAGCTTTTGACAATTATATTCTGTTCTTTTGTGAATTGTCAGTAATGGCTTATATTTGTATTACGTGCAGGCTTGTGTTCCAGATCTTCTGAGAGAGGCTCTCAATTGCTTGGATCAAGTAAATGATGCAGATGGAACTGTTCGCAGATTGAAGTCAAAGGTAGGATTCATATCGATAATGACCTTTCTTTTCCAGATGCATGTAGAATCTATGCACATGTTCTAACTAAGGTTGACTTGCTCTGCAGATTGCAAACTTCATTGCAAATTCTTTGCCAAGAAATTTACCTCAAGAGTTGTATGATCGAGTGGCTCAGATCATGTGAAAGGCCATACTACAGTGCAGTTCAGATAGCGATCTCATTTTAGAACAGAGGGTGGATGCTGTATCATGCAAATCTGACATTACAGCTAGTGCAGCAAATTTTGGATGTTTCACATTTAACCAAGTCATTTGTAATACAGACCACATTAAAACGGGACACAAAACTATCATCCAGGATAGAACTTGTCGTATTGCAGCATTCGTGCCTTTCATCCTCAACTCGTGCCTGTAATTCTGCAGTTGTCAGTTGTTATTTGATTCCACCTTGTTTCTTCACTTTTGATTCACCCAAGATTCTGCCCTGTTTTTCCACTTTGGCCTAGCAGAATTGAATGAATTCGATGAAAGCAAAATACCGTCTTGGGCTAACTTCACTTGAACAAACTCAAAATTTCGTATTATCAAGGTTTGGAGGTGCACATTTGAGAGATTAGGGGTTGAAAAATGAATTTAAGGATTCATCACTTTGTTTTTCCACTCATGTCACAAAACATGAGTGCATTTGAAAATTCAATGGAATAATATTATCCCTTCTTAGACTAATTGCATCCATTTATATTCGAATATTCAATCAAATCAAGCAAGATTAGATATGCACAATAAGCGTAGTAGTCAATGTTGAAATTTTGGGGAAAAATGACTCTTTCTAATTTTAGGCATCAACTGAATTACATTTGCCAACTTTAGGTAATTTATTCAAAACTGATGGAAATATTGAACTTGACTACCAAATGCGGTATATACTAGAAGTTAGAAGATAAGAAAGAGGTGAAATTGTTTTCTAATTGAAATTTGAAAATGCAAATTGAAATAAAACACATAAGCACAAAAAGTGTTTTTTTCATTGAAATTCAAAGTGTTCATCCAAATGAAAACAAAACTAAAACATGCTAAAGAGTTCTAGATATTAAAATAATTGCAGTCAAACGCACATTCAACCTTCAACTTTCCAACTAACAACAACAATAATCCTTTTATATTTGCAAGACAGTCAGACTATTTTTATGGCATTATAGTATTTGGAATGATCTTTGATATTATTAGTAGCTTTGTCAAATATAAAGTATTCAATATAAAAAAGTATATCACTTCAAATTAAAAAGATGTCATATTTATAGATTCAAAATATTAAAATGTAATAAAATATTATATTCATGAGTTCAGTTGAATTTTTAAATTAACAAACAATTTTAAAGTTTATAATTTATAAATCATAAATTATAAACTTAAAATATTACAAATAATTTATAAAATTAGAACTTCTAATTTTATACATAATTTATAATCTTAAAATTTGCAAATAAAAAATTTACAAAATTTTGGAAAATCACAATTTAAAGATTTTATAATTTCAAGCAATTGGAAGTCTTTGATAGTAGTATAAAGAACATTCAAGCTTTAGTACTGGTATCAATATAACACTAACCTTTCTATGCAAACATCATGAAAATAGATTACTTGGATGTTATTGAAGACTAGTAGGAGACTGTGTTTTTTGGGACTTTAGCAATGAACAAGAATTTTTTTTAGAACAGAAGCAAAAAGATGAGATTGCGACTATAAGAAACAAAATTGAGCTGAATGTTCCCAAAAACATTTGGATGTCTTTGGCAATAATGAGTTGATGTCCTATGCGATGGTGATGTTCCAAAAGACATTGAAAAAATCATAGTTGCATTTTGTACACATCCAAGAAACACATAGAACTACCATGTTGGCAAAGGTTTGGGTTTTAACTCTAGGTAAGTTAGTAAAAGTTACCATGTGTTGAGGTAAAACATTGACTAGATTTGAAAAACATAGGGGAAGGGCAACCACATGACATGCTTTGTAGAAATTAAAAAATGGATGGATGTACACCATGAATGACAAGAGAAGCTATTTATACAAATGAAGTGGGGGTAGGAAGTACAAGAAACCATATGGGATATGTAAAATAAGAATTGAAGTTCAAAGTAGATTGTTTGAAAAAATGTTCACATGTCAAACAACATCTACATGTCTGAAACAATATCCAAATGTCTAAAATAATGTCCAGTGGTGAAGTTCCTATCTTCAAATTATCCCATATTTTTTTGTCTAACTATAGACAAACAATGGATATTAGTATAAATATGACCTTTCAATCTTTTATTCTCACTAAATGTTTGTGAAGTAATTACTTCATTTTGCCATTAAAATTTATCTTGATGGTAGAAGGTGAATTCTTGATGAATTTGACATTCAATTTATCTTGTTCATTTTTTTAACCTTCTTTTAAATAATTATTTTACACCAACCTTGAACTATGAGTACAATATGCATCAATTGATGTATCAGAAAATGTCTAAATGTCTAAGTTGACATTGCTAGTGATAGTATTAAAATTCTTAGATAGCGTGAATCAAGTGCCATCTCATTGCCAATTCAGGTGGGAAAAAAATCCCATGTAGCACTACTCACCTGTGCAGTGCTTATGTGGAGGTGATGATGTTGCCAAATGGCGCACTTTTGGCACCACTTCTTTGACCATGTCTACTGTAACATTCTTCTAAAATAGGGCACATTCTTTTAGATTTCTACATGTTTTTGCCATGTCAATTTTGACAGATTTTTCTAAACATCCACGTAGAAATGTCTAACATTTGATTAAATATTTTTCCATATTTGTGAACCTAAAAGAAATTCGGATTTCAAGTGACTAGTTATTGTAAGTAGGAGCAAGATAATAACCATATTGCTATGTTTTCAAATTCAGAGAGCCAAAATAGCAAATTGGATGAGTGATCACATATAGAAAAGTGGAGTGGAAATCTAGAACAAGTGTGATGATCATCTTTGCATATAGAAAAACTAATTGCATACATCTAGCAATAGAAAAGTGACAAACCCTCAAATTTGAAAAAGACCATCACTCACCTAAAAACATGTAAAGAAATTGTGCACAATCTTCATTCACATCATGCTAGGATGAATTCTCACTAAGCATTCACACTAGGCAACTATTATGATTTGGCTAAATTTCCAAAGGTCAATTGCTCGTTGAATGGACAATTGAAAATCTGGATCGGTGAGGTTCCTTTGAAGTCAATTTTGGTTGGGTGTTTATAAAATTTGGACACAAGGTGTGAACATGTACTCCCTTTGGTAGGGGAGTATAAAATCTTTTGATCATGTGCTTGAATCAAAAGTTATGCTACCATGAGCTTTTTTGACAACTAAGGCAATTTGGGCATCTTTTGCAAAAATGCTCATCAATTTTTGAAATTTGGCATGTATGTATCTGATAAAATAAGGCATAGAATTTTCAAAAAAAATTTAATCCTCAAATCACATTCTAAGAGGAGTCAAACTTTATTAGCTATATTGAGACAACTTTCAGAAAATACATTTTCTTTTAACTTCAAGCCTACTATCTTACAATCTTTGAGGTCAAAGTTCTTGAAATTTTTCCTACACATTTCAAATTTTTGTCTCCAATATTTTAACATTTGGATTTCAAATTAAAAAAAATTCCTCATTGCACAAGAAATCATCAAAAAATGACTAGAACATTGCCAATGCACTTAACTTCTTTGCATTGCAAGGTGATTTAGAGTAAGCTAGAGTCTATATTTACTTTTGAAATTTTTTGTGAGTGAACCTAATATCATATACTTAAGAATGGTCAAAATCATTATTTTTGTGTAGATAAAAAATTTTACTCCAAGAGGGGCTCGAAGTTTATTGACCTTGTTTCTTAGGAATGAAAAAAAAAACTCACTTCAAATGTTATAATCTTTCAATCTACGAGGTCAAATGGGTTAAATTTTATCCACACATTGCCTTACTTATTTAACACAATTTTACATGTTTGAAATTTTATTTGTAAATTAATTTTATAATTTTAGACAATGCATTGAAAAATGGATGGACAATAAATGGCTAAGCCTATTTGTTGATTTGGATGGACAAGTTGTTGATGGACCATCTAGGCCATCCATTATTTTTTTATTTTTTTTATTTTTTCAACAACCTCGACAACTTGTCCGTCGACTTGGACGGACAAGCCATTTTTTAGTTTTTAATTTTTATAGATCTTGACGGACACTAGGGTTGAAGCTTGACATTTCGTTAGTTTGACGGACATCAAGATGTGATATGGCATTACAAATTCTTGTCTACAAGTATAGTCATTGTACAATGAGAATTTTTCATATTCTTATTTGTCAAGGCTCACTTATTAATAAAAATCTCTACTACATAATGTTTTTACATACATATATATTTATTTATGCTTATTTTTACATATTTTACATGTATGTTAAACATTGTCCACATTACTAATGGAACTAGACTCAATTTCCTTGACATCTCAGCGAAATATCAACTCACAAAAAATGTGTATCAATCATATGAGCATAAAAGTGTTTCAAAATGAAATAGAAGCTATGGTAATTTTTCCTTTAACCCTTTAACGACCAGGTCGATGACTGATTACTCAAACTGACAGATTTTCATTGATAGCAGACTGCTATTAAGAGCAAGCCCACAGCTGACTCCCCAAACACGGACGTCAAATGGCTTGGCGTATCCCTCCACACCAAGAGGGGACACTTAGTGGATATTTAATCAAACTTGCATTTGGTAAATTATTTATTCAAATCAAATTGTAGATGTAATTTGAAGCTATGCGACTAATGCTAGGAAGATTTGAATGAATTAATTGTTAAATTTTTAATATATAAATTTTCAAGCATGGTCCCCTTGCTTGAAAATCTATGTTAATAATTTAACATTTAATCCATGGTAAACCCAAAAGCTTTAGATGTTTAACTTCAAATATTATCACAGTTAGATTTGAGTGTCTCATGAGGGAAGACAATCTCTCTATATATACACATGGGGTGATAGGAGGAGGAACAATCCATGTGGGATAAGTCACTTGAATGAGAAGGAACTTCACTATTCATTCATGGTGAAGTTCTTTCTCATTCTAAGTGACTTATCCCACATGGGTTATTCCTCCTACTACTACCCCATGTGTATATAGAGAGATTATCTTCCATACGGGGGCATAGCAAGTTTGCTACCTTCTTCCTCCATTGTATTGGACACAATGGGAAAAAACACTTCAATGCATTTGAAGTTAAATTTAAAAAAATGTTTAAACCTGAAATTTGTTAGAACTTAGAAATTTTTAAATCATCACAACTGGATTTTAAAACTCAAAGCAATTTCTACTCTGAAGTTGGCCTCACATGGCTAGTTACCGTGTCTCCGCAGCTTGGTGGGGCTTGCTCTAATGAAATTGTGTCAGTCTGCCACTTTTTCGTAACCCGTCATCGACCTGGTCGTTAAAGGGTTAATTTACATATTTGCTAAATGGTGGTCTCTTTTCGAGCAAAGGCATCCACAAATCTGCCTAAGGTGTGTAGATGGGTTGGAAGTTAGAAGAGCTTTAGGGTTTACAAGAAAAACAACATCAACCATTTACAACGTTCTACAACAAGTTTATAGTGCCCAAGACTACTTCTCTAGTCCATATGGAATTCTGATGAAATAAAGGTGAGTGCAAGGAATAGGAATTCAACAATCAAGGTTGTTGCAAAAAAAAGAAGCAAAGCAATAAGGTTTACCTATGCATACAATAGGGAGTGGATGTCCATCATGACATGTGTGAACACTACTAGTTGTCATTTCCCAAACTTGTACATCTTCAAAAGAAAAACTAGACTACAAATTGATTATATTAGAAATTGTGAAGCACGTGCAGCAATGACATTCCAAGAAAATGGATACATGACTTTTGAAATCTTTTTAGAATGATTGGGTCATTTCAAAAACTTTGTTCCTAGTAGAATGTCAAAAAAAGAACAAGTATTTGTTAATACTAGATGGACATGCAAGCCATATAACTAATGATGCTATCAAGTTTGGAAGAGAGAATGGATTGGACATTCTTGCCCTTCCTTCTCATTGCTCCCAAAAGCTTCAACAACTAGATCTAGCAATCTTCCACCCTTTGAAACTAAACTTGGTTGTGGAAAAAATGAAAAAGATGAGAAATAATCTACAATGGGCACAAGGAGCTACAATGAATTCTACGCTTGTTGAGATATCTTCAAGAGCTTTAGCAAAGGCTCTTAAACTAGCTAATATAAAATGTGGCTTTGCTACTACATGTATATATCCTATTAACATTACAACTATGGATTCAAAATTAGGTCTTAATACTATGCAAAAAGGAAAGAGGACATTACAAGGAAAACAAAATATCCAAGTTGATTCCATTATACTTGGAATTTTCTCACAAATAAATCATGCTCCTATCCTATCACTTGTACCTAACCTATTCCTAGAGCTAGATGTGTGCATACTTGACCTATTCTCTCAAGGTGCAACTACTAAAACTCTTGATGAAATAATTGAATCCCTTTCTCAATTGTCCTTGGCAGTTGATTTAGAGACTCAAAAGTTGTCCTCTATTCATGTTGCAACCAATTACCCAAGGTTAGGCTAACTAACCCTTCTGAAATGAACATTTCAATCATATAGTATCTTTATATGTCAATTGTTGTTTCAATTATGTAACTAGAACAACTCATACAATGATATGATTATATGTTTAGATCCAACTAAGATGAAATTGAGGAAGAAGAAGATGCAATTTACCTTAATGAGGAGATCCGAGTTGAATATCAAGGATGGCACACTAGAAGACTCTCGTGGGTTTTTTTACAAGATCGTATTTTTTGGAAAGGATTTTATTAGATATCTATCTTGACATCTAGCTGTTTTTATGTCAACAATAACATCCAATGAATATCATGAAAAACATGAAAACAGCTAGATGTTAATATAGATGTCAAAAAAAATTCCGTTCCAAAAAATCCAAGATTATGATCTAAAATGTAAGTTTCCTATAGTGATAGAAGATGAAGAATATGAATCAACCATACATCCAACAAGAGTTCCTATAATGAGGTGATGCATTCCACACCACACATTGTTTTCATACCACATGTTGTTGATGCTACAATTTATGCACCAATTCAACATCAGAAACCATGTGAGATTTCTACTCTTGAATAAAGCAACACTTTCACAAATCCTTGCAATTCCAAGATTTGTTTCTACAAAAGTAAGGAGGAGAACTATTGCTTTGTATAGTTACAATAAGTTTATTACAAGTGAATTATTTGCTACTGAGATCAAAGAAAAGGAAGACAAAGAAACTACATTAAAACTAGCCCTTGAGGAGAAAAGGAAGGCAAAGTAGGAAGAATCATATAGGAAGTAGGGAAAAGAAGAAAAATAGATTGTCAACATGGTCAAAAAGTGGATAAAGAAAAAGAGGAAGGAGGGTGACTAAAGAACATGTCAAGGCCAACACATAAGTATGACAATTGGCAATAACTAGTTTGATATGAAAAACAATAAGATTTATCCTTACGTTAACTAGTAACAAGAGATCCTTCATGCAAAAACTTCTTAAAAGATCAAATTGGTTAATTGATCACTTTAGTGCCATATTTGAATTGTTTATATTCTTTGTACTAATAATGTTACTGAGTATATACTCCTTGAAAGGTTCAAGTAGTAGTGGTCTATCTTTGGCCTTGTTCATTTTTCATTCAATTAGTGTTCAAAATAAGTATTTAAAATTGGGGTTTTATAATAGTTAGGGCTTAGGTAGGGTTCAAAATAGGATTTCAATCAATAATTAGGGTTTAATTAATGTTCAAATTAGGATTTAGAATAGTAATTAGGGATCGATTAGGATTTTAATTAGAGTTCAAAATATCAATTAAAGTTCAATTAGGGTTCAAAATACTACTTAGGATTTAGTCATGGTTCAAATTAGCATTCAAGTTATTATTACCTCATAACTAAAAAACAAAATTAATAAAATCATGAGCTCCAACTTATTGGAAAAGCCAAGTGGTGGAGTGTGAGATGCCAAATGTGTGTCACAATTTTGAGGCCCAAGCCTTGAATGCTTAAGAGAAACTCCTTGGATGTAGATGAAAGCCATTCAAAATCCAGCATATTATAGTCTAGATGTATTTTTTCCAAAAATGCCTATCAAACCACAAAACATGCCATGAAATTAACAACATATAACCAATATCCCACAACTACTAAATGATAAGACACAATCAATAAAACCTTTTCTTTATACTCTTAATAAATGATAGTAAAAAATGAGAATTGTTAGCAAGGTATGAACCTTAAGGGCAATGGCAATTTTATCACGGAATCCACTTGTTTAGGTTCCCTATAGATTGAAATAATTCGTCGTCTCGGACATAATGATGACTAATCTTACTCATGTACAAAGAAAGCAATACAAATGATGATGTAAATTAAGAATCAACAAGCATATATGACTCCAGATTAATGAAAATACCACCAACTCAAACATCACCACAAAATCTTACAAAAATACAAAGTTTACAGAAACACAGACATTTATAGAAATATACAATTTCTCTCTACATAGAGCTTGCAATCATGGTAGCCAAATGCATAAAGAATTGCTTGCACTAAACAATATCGGTAGTAATACCGCACTCGTGCTCCGCCTTCAACTTGTCTAATACACACATATTTAAAGAGCGTTTGTTCAACTCTTCTATGTCCTTCTCGAAGCATGCGATCACATGCTTGTCAATGTTGCCCAGCTTATTGATAAGGTGGCCTGTGGTCGTCAACTTGCTAGAGTCAACATGGCTGATGACCACAATGTTGATATAAACCTTCACTTTATCCATCTTGGATAAACTGTAATTACAAAAGAAGAAAAGACTGTAAGATATTTAATTTTGAACATGTTTAACAAAATGCCAACCCTAGAGTTTCATCAAACAAAAGATGTTTTTTGTGCAAACTCCCCCTATAAGAAATGACCTCCGACCTTTGCAAGCAACAAAACTTGTTATTCACAAAAAAGACAAAAAATGCTCTGCACCTTACAACCTGGACCACCAACATGAGTTCTTCAACTTGCAACTAAACATCTTAAGCCTCACATAAGTCACATTTGCTTCCCCAAATATTCACTAACCTTGATCACAAAAAAGCAGGTGGAAAGAAAAATTACAAGTCCTCGAATAGCAAAGACAACCAAATTAATGCACGCATGAAAGACACCACCTTGGAGACCCTATTTGCGCAATCGTACAATAGCTCTTCATCCCCAATAGAAAGTACATTCATCTACGCAAACTCAGAGAACGTGTTATTTGGGCACGAGATTTGGGGAACACCATGGAATTGCCATTTTGTCCCACCACACAATCATTGTAAACTATGTAGTGAAAGGTTGCAACTTTCTTTTACTAAAAATTTAGACATGCTACCTTTAAATTGGAATGAAATTTACAAGAAAAAACCTTTTCACATCCTATTGTTTTGGAAGTGAATTATAACATGGCATTTAATAATCCTACCAAGTTTCAATAACATTGTAGAGAAGGATTTGAATTTCATCTATGTGGTCATTGGCACATCTACCTTAGGTTATATATTGACCATATTTTTATATTTTTAAATTTTTTTTCTAATTTTCAAATGCTTTAGAAAACTAAGCATGAGTACTATGGAAACGCAACCAAATCAATAGGAGTTTCTTGCAATCAACCTTTTCTCATCTAATTTTTTTGAAGATCTTTGAGTACATTTCATTAAATAGTACTCCCTCCGTCCCAAAATGATCTTCGTGTTAGATAAAATAATGCAGATTAAGGTTGAAAATAACATTTTTTCAAATTTTTTTTGAACAATAAGTAAAATTTATTGCACTCCTATTATCCTAAAATTTTGAATTTCAATTTTTTTTTAAAGTGTGGTTTTAGAATACTTAAAAATTAAAATTTTGAACCATTTCTAAGGAGCACTTGTGGCCACTCAATTGTAAGCTACAGGAAAATATATGACTGAATTTCCTTGAAAATGCTACAGCGTTACTATTCATTCACTTACTAGCTCATTAGTACACAAAAGGTACTAATTCAAGGTGCTATGAAAATAGGAGGGGCCACCACAGTATAATGATGACTTGCTTTGGTCATTCACCTGCTCCCATTGGAGCATATACAATTAGCCATTCTTGTATCAACATACTAAGAGCATCCCCACCAACCTCCTTCCCTATCCCTATCCGGATGAAATTCATCCGGATAGGGAAGAACTTGCCCCCACCAACGTCCTGTATCCCCAAATTTTGGGGAAGGAGGGGTCCCAATCCCCCAAAACAGATGAGGGATAGGGAATTCAGGTTGGGTAACATGTTTCCCGTTTCCCCCCTCTTAATTACCCCCTGTCTGCCTCCTTAATTACCCCCTTTGTGCAATATTAGAGCATCCCCACCAACCTCCTTCCCTATCCCTATCCGGATGAAATTCATCCGGATAGGGAAGAACTTGCCCCCACCAACGTCCTGTATCCCCAAATTTTGGGGAAGGAGGGGTCCCAATCCCCCAAAACAGATGAGGGATAGGGAATTCAGGTTGGGTAACATGTATCCCGTTTCCCCCCTCTTAATTACCCCCTGTCTGCCTCCTTAATTACCCCCTTTGTGCAATATTCCCCCTCCTTAGTTACCCCCTAACCCTTCTTGACCTGTGCTTGTAAGTTACCCCCTTTCTGCAGCATTTTCCAGGTTTTCTCTGTGAAGTCTGCTTGACAATTACATTGTTTTATGTGCAGGTTTAATTACTAATTAATTTATTGATTGGTGTGTACTTAAAAGGAATTTAACCTAATTATAATAAGTGGAAAATAAATTGATATTGAAATTATTTGATAACTCTGGCCTTTTTTTAAAAGAAAAAAACATTGAGGACAAATTTGGAAATAAATGAAAACACTCTTTTTTTGTTACAAGAAATATAAACCACTATACTTATTGCACATGAATACTTTTTGCCAACAAAAATGTACAATGATTGAAATGATTGGAAAATATATGTTACCGCTTCATTACATCATTTACATGTGATGTAATTCTTCAAAATATTGTGTGAAAGCTAAGGTAGAACTACCTATCACCCCCCCTGATTTGCAATCTGAATATTTTGGGACTAATTATAATAGGGGCACATATTTTTCAGAGGTGTGGGCTTATTTCACGAATCAAATCCAAGTAGAATTATAATTATTTTGATTAAAACTGTAATTTTTGTGAATTTTTGAAGTAATCAGAAATTACAAAATCGCTAATAGACTAGAGTAATAAACGTTTTCTAATGAACCCATAACCATCCAAGTCGAGTACAAAATATTCACCATTAATGGAGTAACACATTATGCCTCATTGTCATAAAAAATTAGATTTTATCATAGAACGCTTTAATTTCTATCATAAGAAGAATGAATTCTGATGTTTTTTGGACAGATTTTGATGTTTTATGGACAAAGGTAGGTGACGGAATTGGGATGGTTTACTAACTAAATTGGAAAACTACCAGTATTGAGTTAGTTTACTTTAATGGTGTTTTATTGAATTTTATCACTATAAATATTTATTCTAGCCAAACTAGTAACAACAAAGATAATTACATGTGATTTTGGTGAAATGTTCAAAATATAAGAAAGAATTGGTGGAAACTCTCATTCCCTATCTCCATATTTGATCTTTCTTAATCCGCATAGGGATAGCTAGGGAAGAATTGGTGGAGATGCATTAGTTACTAATTAAGCAACTAATTAGTGTGCTTGAGATCGATTTAACACCTAAACGTCGGAGACTATGCTTTCACCAAAACTGCTCCCAAGCTGCCCTTGCATTTACAAGCACCAATTTTTAGACTAAAAACATTTTTGGACAAATGTAACCGTAGGATCTTGTAGAAAAATAGTTTTGAGAAGATGTGAAAAAAATTCAGAATATCTCATTGTGTACATTGCAAGATATTAACATTTGAAGCGACATAAATCCTTTTCTTTAACTTGTGAAAATACGGGAAACTGCACTTCACAAGGTCACATTTGTATGAAAAAATGTCAAAAATGGTGGTTACTCTTTGAATTCATTCCTCAAGTCAACTTGGCTACATGCTTAGGAAAAAAATAGTAAGTAGAAAGAAGTAGAGAATGATTAAAAATACTAAATTATAAATAATCTGTTTATAGAATTGAAAAATGTCAATCTCAATGGTTGTAATGTTGTAATAAACAATCTACATCTACTGGTTTTATTTTTTTCCAACAATATTTAAAATTGAGTTAAATAAAGGACTTCTAAATTTATTTTAGAGTAGAGATTCCATAAGTACCCATAAACTAACCCAAACTAGAATTCCTCATAACTTTCATCTCATTAATCAATTTGGAATGATTCAATACTCACAACATGTATAAAAATCTAAAAAATCAATTTCAAATTTTTATTTTTTGTAAAATTGATTTTCAAAGAAGTTTTTTTTTCGGCCCGAGGTGCCCGATGAACATTGAAAATTACATATCATACAATAACTTTTGAACCATGTAGTCAAAAGTTATGGAAATTGTTGGGCCTTAAAGCTACTCCTCGTCTCCATATTGTGTAAAATTTTTAAAGAAAAAAAATAAAAATAATGTTTGTAGTGTGCTACCTGAAATTGCTATGTTGTCGAAAACATTGTTTGGACGTTGTTTTGGTGTTCTACAAAAAAAGTGGGGGATTATACAACAATCAAACAGGCAATGGAAATTAACAATGATCGAGGATATAGTCATGGCATGTATAATTCTACATAATATGATTATTGAAAATGAAAGGGATGATGGACTTCTTCCTGTTGATTATGAAAGGAGTGATGCCGCACTTGCACAACGTGGTTTAATATTTGCTGAATATCGAGAAGGTTCAAGGCAAGTGAAGAATGAATCAGGATTCTTTAACCTTAGAAATGACCTTATTGAGCATCATTGGGCAAGGAAAGGAAGAATGAATTTGTAGGTCAAGGTTGAAGTTGAAGTCATAGTATTAATTAAGTATAAGACAATAGCAATAAGATGTACATGACATCTTCATTACTTAACCCCTGAATGTCCAAACAATGTTTTTTGGCAACATAGCAATTTTGGGTAGCTCATTACATTATTTTTATTTTTTTCCTTTAAAAATTTCACACAATGTGTGCCCCAGGAGTAACTGTAAGGCACAACAATTTTCATGACTTTTGACTACATGGTTCAAAAGTTTGTGCATGACATGTAATTTTCAATGTTTGGCGGGTAGCCCAGGTAGTATAAAAAAAATTCTTTGAACATTATTTTTACAAAATATAAAAATTTGAAATTGATTATCTAGGTTTTATATATGTGGTGAGTTTTCAATCATTCCATTTTGATTAATGAGATGAAAGTTGTGAGGAATTTTAGTTTGGGTTAGTTCGTGGATAGTTATGGAATCTCTACTCTAAAATGAACTTGGAAGTCGTTTATTGAACTCAATTTTAAATATTTTTGGAAAAAAATAAAAACATTAGGTGTAGATTGTTTATTACTACATTACCACTGTTGGGATTGTAGTTTTTCAATTTTATAATAAAATTCTTAATAATTTAGTGTTTTGAATCATTTTGTACTTCTTTCTACTTACTATTTTTTTTCTATATGTTGTGCAATTCCAAATGATCTAAATTTTTTCAAGCATGTAGCAAACTTGACTTTAGGAATGAATCCAAAGAGTAACCGCCATTTTGGACATTTTCTCATACAAATGTGACCTTGTGAAGTGCGTCTGCCCATGTTTTCACAGGGTCAACAAACAGATTTTTGTCACTTCAAAAGTTAATTTTTTGGAATGTACACGGTGGAAAATTCTGAAATATTGTCCACATCTTTTCAAACTATTTCACTACAAGATCCAACGCTTACATGTGTCCATGAATGTCTTTCATCTAGAATTTGGTGCTTGTAAATGCAAGGACAGTTTTGGAGCATTTGTGGTGAAAACATAGTTTCCGACGTTTAGGGGTTAAAAAAATAATAATGTAATTTTTATGTAAATGTAGAGGGTACACCTCCTAAACTAATTAAATAAATAATTGGTGAATTCTTTGAGTTTAATTAGAGTGCATGAACTAAACATTTATGCAAAACAATAATTTTTTTTTATCATATACACATGTCTTCCATCAAGACTCAGGTCACCCATCACCTCAAGTTCTCCCATCAGGCCATGAAGGACCACAGTAACTGCACATGAAAACTAATAAGTAACTTGGCTGGGTTTTGGGGAAGGACTAGTGGGGAGGGGCTTCTGTATCCCCACCTTTTTGGATGAAGAAGGGGGATAGGGATAGGGATACAGAACGGGTTGGTGGGGATGCTCTGAGCCCGTAGAATTGGGATTCTTCAATTTAAAACTGCAAATGAAGGATTATTTTCAATATAAATGAAAATGCTCTGTATTTTTGTGGATTTGACCACTTTAATTGCTACAGTGGGTGGAAAATTGCTCACCAATCTCCTTCCTCCCACAACAAGAAGATCATTTTGGAACGAAGGGAGTATTTCAAATTCTCTAATTTTGGTATTATTGACTTTTTTTAAAGAAGAAGATGCTTATTCTAGGATCTCTTTTATAGTGTATTTTCGTTGATTCTTGTTACTTACTCTTGATGTGAATTTTATCCATAAAAAAGATATTTTTTGAACTCGAATCCAAATAATGAAATGAAGCTTATCAAGTGTTGTTTCTTTTCCAATTGGAAATTTGAAAAAATTCATATATTTCAATATTTTATAGCAATATGAACTTTAGGCCTATTACCATGGTTTGTTGATTTCTAAATTAGAGTGACATGGTAACTTGGATTTATACCATAATGTTATTCATTGTACATTTATTGTGAAAATTTTAGATTTTTCGAGCATATTCAATATACGATGTGAATTTTTCTTGTTTATTTCTTAAAAGTTCAAAATAGTTTCAAATCTTTCCAATAAATTTGAAAATTTTAGGTAATATGAACTTTAGGCCTATGACTTCATCTCAAAAAAATAAATATAAATTTTTTCATTCATATCTAGTTGCAAATGGCAACAAAAGCAACAATAAATAGTGAGGTTTGAAATCAATGGTTATAGGCCCCTCTTTTCAACGAGCTTTTTAGGGACAAAGTCTATGATTGTGTGATTAACCTCAATATTCCAAATTCATTACTAGAATTAAAATTTATTTAATGTTAGTTTACTATAAATAAATTAAAATTAAAAATTGACCACATAGTTATAGAATTTAGTGTTTAGATTAATTTTATCAATTACTCAAAGGTTTAAATCATTTTAAATTAGGTTTCAATGCTAATTAATTAAAAATTATCTTCGTCTTTAAATTTTAAAATAATGATGTAAAGTATAATTTTGTATAATTTTTTTATTTTTCAAATCTCAAAATTTCACTAAGTTCTATATTTTTCACATTTTTTTAATCTTAATTCTACTATATAGTTTGTTTGTTTTATAAAAAATCAATATATTTAACTAATTTTGAATTTTTGTAAAATTATAGACACTTTTTGTAATTAAAATTGTGTCAATTAGCAATCAAAGATCGTCTATTTTATTTATTTTCTAAAACATATTGACTCAAAATGTTGATTCTAATCCATTTTTAACTCAAAAATTTGTATATAGACTATGTATTTCATACTTTCTTCTTTCACTGGCGGATGCTATATTAATTCTTGACTATGGATTTGACCATAATTAGTTAAATAGAACATGATAGAAAAGAAACTTAAGTATGATGTTAAAGTTTGAACATCATTTGGAGGTTGAGATAAAATCTCAATAACAACTCATCTTAAAACATTCCTTTTAGGTTTCAAAATTTTTAATTTATTCATTGTTTATATTTATTGTTGTATTGAAAATGTTTTATATGAATGATATGTATAATATGTACATTATTTTTATTTTTCATCTTCGAAAAAATATAATCAAATATTTTAAGTTGAAAATTTATCTAGAATTCATAAATGTGTACTGACTATAAATAATTTAGAATTTAGACTTTGTCTGGATATTTTATCCAAAAATATTTGTACATTATGAAAGTTAAATACCCTAAAGGAGAGTCTTATTATTTTAAAAATTAGAATTCATTGTAAAATAGACATTTTTTTAAGCAATTCATAGTTCAATTATTATGTAATTCATTTAATGGATTATGCCAATTGAAAAGCATTTGCAAGAGAATAGTGAAAATTCTTGCAGTCGACACCTAAATAATTTTAGATTGAAGAGCATGTTAGAAATATATGCCATAATGAAAGAACATGATCACAACAAATAAATACATACAAACATTCAAAACCTAACTTCAAAAGACCAAAAAATGTTGTATTTACTAAGTTAAACAAAAAGATATTTCATTGTACAAGATGCAAAAGGAATTCAACAAATTTTAGAAGTTTGGATTCTAGTGAAGAAAGTAAGTTAAAAACTTCTACTTTAAAAATATAAATATTCCAACATATTGATTTATAAAATGATTTTAACTGTTTGATGTTATAAATTGATGTTTTTGAAGAATTTTTGACATGCTTTTAGTCTCCAATAAATTTCCTATTGCTATTTGTAAAAGATTTTATTATAGGTGAAGATTTATGTGAAAGTATGATATCCAAGTTTGATGTGCCTCGTTTGAAGTCATTTGAGCTTGTTTCATCTATTTCTACTAAATTTGATGATTGTGGTCAAAAAATGGAATTTCATAAGGATTTTCACATTAATCAAGCAAATACAACTATAAAAGGAGACAAGAAAATATTCTTGAAAGAAGATGAGAAAAAACATGAGTTTAATATGGATATTAAAGATCAATGGCATATAGGTTTTACACCACATACTAAATTTAGAAAAGTTAGCAATCTATCAAGATGTGTAGAGAATGATACAAATTATGAATCTAAATTGAAATCACGTTCATCTTCATTGAGTAAAAGAATGGAACTTTCAACTTTGAAAAATTTGAAAACCAATGAGAAATTTGATTTCAACAAATGTAAAAAAGAAGGGCTTGATGCAATTGGTACTTATAAATCAAGGGGTGTAAAGGGTGTAAAAGAAGATTGTGAAAGATTTCGCTTACAAATGAAAATATTGAAAGAAAAAGCTAATGATTCGAGAATTCGAGAAGTTATGGTCGAAGGTTTGGTTGAAAACTTGCATAAAGATACAAATGAAGATATTGAAATAATTCAAATGAGAGATGCAAATGACACTATTGAAAATGATCAAGCAAGTCCACAAATCAAATCTATTTCAAAGAGCCTTCTGAGCTCTACACATAACTATAATGTAGATAGAAATATATTGAAAACTCGTGAAAAAATTGAAACTAATAAAGAAAGTGAAAAGAATTTTTTTGCATCATCAATGATTAAAGAAAAAACAAATTCTTTGTTATCTTATTCTCCAAAATTTGATGAGAAAAAAATTCATCAAAATAATGTTCATGAAGATTTTAAGGCTCGCAAAAGGATTAAAACCTACAATAATATTCCTTCATATTCAAATACAAGTAGCTCATCAACATCCTCATCTGTATCTACATTATCTTCTCTTCCATTATCCCATTATATACAAAAGTTGAAATGTTTGGCACCAATTTCTCGTTGTACACAAAATTCATTCACGGATTTGAATAAAAACATTTCTAAAAATGAAAAAAATTATTCTTTAAATACAAAATCACATTTTGATATTGAACAAAGTGATTGTAATATAGAATTGGAAGATTTGAAAAAAGACAATCTACATTTATCCGCAAATTGTGATAAAGCAACAAATTTTGATGAGAATAATTGTAACATGCAAGTTGATGAGAAACTCACAAATCATTTCAACAATAAATATTTTGATTTGAATACCAAGACCCTTATGCCCTTACCATCATCACATTTTGAATGTAACACAAATTTAGGAATCTATGCTTGTCAAAGAGCAAATAAATCTGTCATTCCTTCACTTAAGAAAAATACTAGAATTAGTAATGGTGATAAAGTCAATAAAAAAGTTGGAAATATAATTGTTGAAAATTTTATTTTGCCCCCCCAAAATCAACATAGTAATGAGGTAATTTGAAGAATTTTTAAATAATATTAATAAGATTCATATATACATAAGAAACATTTGATTAAAAGTATTTTGTGTTTTAATTTTAAAATTTTAATATTCACAAAAGAATAATTGATTTAGAAACATTTTGTATATATGTATGAGTCATTGGTTTACTTTATATTAATTTATGATGATTTAGGAAAATAAATATAAAAGAAATGAAAATCATCCTACTCAACAAATAATATTCAATGAGCTCAAAGGATTAATAGAAGGTTTTAATATCCAGATTGATGCAAAAAACAAGATATTAAAAACCCGTTTTGACGATTTAGAAAAACAATGGGATTATTCAAAAGATGAAATGTTTAAAGGAATTCTTGAAGCAAGACACATTCTACAAAATGACATCAAAGTTAGGCTTGAAGAAATTGTAAATAATTTTATGAAAAAGAATGAAGATAATGATGAACATGTGAGTTCATATAAACAAAAATAGTAATTGATTTTTAAATACTTAAAGTTTACTATTTATTCACTTGTAGAAAAAAATTTCTTACACATTCAATTACAAGCAATAAAATACAATTGCATATTTTAACCTCCAAAGGTGCCAAACTATAAATTTATATTGTTCAGACTTCAAAGTTTATATAAATTCACCTTGCTATGGGGAATGCTAGTATGTGAGCATAGAGTCTATGAGTCTATGAACCTAGAAGTCTATATTATAGTTACCTTCTTTGATTATAGGTGTGTATGTTATAGGTACTTACACTATAGACTCTTTTTGTGTTATATTGTACTTAATATGTAGTTATGTTATAAGTACATATATTATAAGCACTTTCAAATGGTTGTAGAGACACAAGTCAACTAGGTTTAAGATTTATAGTCTTGTGTATTTACACTCACACGCTAGCATCATTGTTTTTTGTTCATTTTACAACCTTCAAAAGTTCAAAAATTAAGTAATTTATTTCAATTCTAAACTTTATATCTCAATGCTAGGGGTGTTTTAGCTATTGCTATCTGACTTAGAAGTCATAACCAAGCTTCCTAGGATATTTGAAAGTTATTTTACTAATTTATTTTATAATTTTATAAATTCATTTTCTAAGAGAATTTGAAGTTGATTGAATTTTTTGTCGTCTTTATTATAGTTTTTGAATATCTTTAAGTATAATTAAATTTTATAAAATATTGTTTGAAGATTATCATATCCTTGGGATCCTATAGCATCTTGTTATTTTTGTACTAAAATCATATTCAAAATTTCAATTTTTCATTAAAAAAATTTCAATTTCAATTTCAATATAGTATTTGAATGTGTGTATGAAGGGCTTGGTCTATGACCAAATGATTTTAGTTCATTATTGTATTATTATTATCATAACAATTTAAATTGTTAACAAAATTATCATTATTTTTACATACAGTTGAATTTAACCCCTAAAGAACTGAAGAGCCTACTTTGAATTATTTGTTAACTAATGCACGCTCTAAAGCCTTCATAATTTGGAATTTTTGCAAGAAATCCTTAGGATGTATGCTAATCATTCTAATCTATATTTGAAGCTTTGATTCTTGCCATTCCAATAAATATTGCAACGTGTATAAGGTTATTTAATCTTGATTTCATTGTCAAACCAAGATACTAAAAAACTACTGTAAAAAACTATTAATCAATTCTAGTCAATTGTTTAGATTAAAACATTTGAACCATTCAATTGTCAATAATGAGATGAAATTTATGAAGAGATTTATTTTGAGGGTAATGATGGTTGAATAAACATAGAAACTCAATTTTGAGAATTTTTAAATAAAAACAAAAATACATGATGTATATTAAAGCATTCTTGCCATTGGGATTTACAATTCTCAATTTCTTGTCAAAATAATGAACAATTTTTTTTCATTCGTCAAGTCCCACCTTTCTTTAAGGATGAATATGAATTTTTTTTTTATTAAATTTTTTTTCTTGTATTTTCAACATGTTCTTCAACATATTTTTCATCCTATTGACTATAACGCACAAGTTATAGGTTATAGCTTTTTCCTAAAATTGTTGAAAGACAAAACTTCACTTGTGGAAATTGTTAGAGAAACTGTTCTTTGAAATTTAAGCACATTGAACTTGCAAAGGTTGGCAATATTTTGTAGATGTACTTGTTGGAGAATAAATATAGATGAATTTTAGTCACGCTTTGGGTATGAGTATGTTGAAGCAATTTTGGGACTCAACACACCACTATCCTAAAATTTAAAAATGATGTAGCGTAATCTATATTTCTTATAATACCAACTTTATCAAGTTTTTTTTATTACATGTGTAAATTTTATTACATTTTTCCTAAACATCACAAAATTTTGCCATTTATTTGATCCATCTTTCAATATTGCATTTAAATTTTTATTCAACTTTGTTTTTGGTAATTTGAAAGAAAAAAATTCCATAAGATTTCAAATGCAATTTAGATTAAATACTAGAAGTTAGAGAGATTAAATCAAGAGCTACATTTTATGACCAGTAATATAATGTAATGTAATTGTTGCAATGGATTAATGCATAGGTACTATCAATGATAGAAAAAAAGATTGAGAAGCATCAACTTCAAAGTGATATTGGAATATTAGCACTAAAAAGTGAAATGAAACATTTGTGGAATGAAATGAAAGAATCAACTTATAGAAAAGAAAATATTCAAAGCTATGTAATTGATCTCATCCATACAATTGAAAAATCGAAACTTGAAGTGAACAATGAACAAAATTTGTTAAAAAATGAAAACAATGCTTTAATGAAACAACTTCAAAACATCAAACAAAATGATATGCAGGTGAGATTTGAATAAAAAAATTATAAAATGTAAAATTATTCAATAAACTTAATATAAAACTACAAATATTTCATAGGTTATACAATGTAATATCATAATTCTAAAATAGTTAATTTGTGATAAAGATTTTGATCCCTTTATAAAGTCGAAATATAATTTATGGTATTCATTATTTTATTTGCATAATTCAATTTAACTAATTTTTTATAAGTCTAAATAGATAGAGATCGAAAATATTCGAAAACTTGTAGAAAAAATTCAAGAAAATAATCTTGAATTAGAAAGAACTCAAAGCATTGCTCACATGGAAGGTATACAAGAAAGAATGTTAATAATGGAAAGGGTTGAAAGTTTATCTAAGCTTTATCTTGGAGGTTTAGAAGAAATTCGATCAAATATTTCTAATATCAAAATTAATTGTCGAGATCGTGTTGATGACCTTGAAGGTCAATTGGCTGAATTTAGATGCCATCAAGAATGTTATAGAACTCAATGCCATTCAAAATTAACACACCATGTAAATTTATGCAATTCAAGTTTCATTTTCGTTTTTATTATTGAAAGTGAAATTGCAATTAGAAATTAAATTATTAGTAAAAATTTAAAAAATCTTCTTCTAATCAATTTTTCTAGTAGAATTAAAAAAGAAAATAGAATAAAAATTATTTATTTGTTTATAATTAATAATATACCTTAAATTATCTAACCTTATTATTCAATTTATGTTTATAAAAAATTTAGATGAAAGAATGATAAAAATATGAAAACATAATATGACAAAGTACTAAAATCATTATCAATTTCATAGATGTTCATAAAGGAACTTGAAAATATTCGTACTGAAGTAGTAGAAATAGTAGAAGCTGAACGAGATCATGTTCAAGAAACACTTGAAAGAGAAAATGTTAACAATCAAAACCAACTAATAACCATATGTGCCACCAACAAACGTGAAATTTTAAATTCAATGAGAGGAGAATTAAATAAGCGCTTCCAATGTGCTCAAAATAAAGTGTTGTTGATGACGGATGCATTGAAACAAGAGATGGACAACTTGCGATGTGAAGTTGGAGAAACTCAAGTAAATTTTTTAATAACAATTTGGATTTTGACCAATTTATAGTATAAATTAATGACTTGGAAATGTGCAAGCTTCATTAGACCTTCATTTTTTTTTAAAAAGGTTTAGCAACTTAGGTAAAGGCATATATGTATTAAACGTAGAATTTTTTCTTAAGCCATTGATTTCTTAGCTAATAAATAATTAGTAAATACATTTCTATTAAAAAAATTTATATATGAAGCATGCATTCCTATTAACAATGTACAGGAAGGAGCTAAAAGTTTATCAAATGCAACATGTCTGATAGAAAAAGAATTGGAAATAGCTGCTAGAACTGCAACTGAAGTTACTATTTGTGCCACTAAAGCAAAAGACATGCTTAGTAACATACAAAAGTCTTTTGAAATTGAAATTACTAATGTAAAAGACACTTGCTCTGAATTACAAGAAAATCTAAAATTTGAAAAAAATATAATTCAAAGTGTAGCAAATGAAGCTCGTAGAACAAGTGAAGAAATTGCTCTAGAAAAGGAGAAAATGTGGCTTCTAACTTCAACTGCACGAGCAAAAAATATAGAGTTGGATGAATTGATACAGAAAGAAAGTTCAAACATTGTAGAAGCAGTAGCTATTGTAAAAAATGAAAGGGATATTGCATCTGAAGCTGCTCAAGAGGCAAGGTGCTCTGCTATAAAAGCAAATGAAGTAATGTCTGAGATTTTAGGGCACTTCAATGGACAAATGATCAAAGTTCAATGCATGAGTATGCAATTGAAAGTGAGTTTAGGCTATTATTTTCAATGTTCTTTGCAAAGCTAGTATTTATTGTTGAAATTCCATAATTAATTATATATGTAGTAATTATTTATTTTTAATTTGGATCAAAATTGGCTTTACAGGAAGAAATTGAGAAAGAAAAACAAGGAGTTCAAAAATCATGTGAGATTGCATTGCAACACAATCAAGAATCGTTAGATCAATATGAAAAAGAATTGGAGTTGACTTTAAAAACTTGGAAACATGCTATGAATGTTGAAATTGCAAAAGCTATGGAAGTTACAATAGGACTTGAAGAAGAGCAACAACGAGCATCAATTGCTTTAGAACAAGTTGCAATGTTGTGTCCTCAACCCGATTGCATACGAGTGGATATGGAAAAATACATTTTAAAAGTAGGTATTAAAAATAAATTTGCAAATATATTTGATTTGCTTAGATTTTTGAAACTTTTTTGAAAACAAACTAAAATTGTATTTAATATAAAAACTTATATACTCTTTTTTGAATACTCAGACACAACATGCGTTAGACAATCTTGCCCAGTCTATTCATAAATTACAAGTTGATCAAGAAGATTATCATCAAACCTCACTTGTAAAACGACAAGATTTAAAACAATTCAAAGATTCTTGGCAAATTGAAATAAGTCAATTGCAACAAATAATTAGGGTATTGGAAAAGAAGATTAAAGAATCAATACTTGAACAATCTATTGTTGGCAAACGTCTTGAAATGATAGAGAACATGGAAGTCAATCTTGTTCAATCACATGAAGATGTAAGGAACATCACTAGTGATCTTGAGAAGACAGCTGCAATTTGGCTTCCTAAATATGAGACTGCTGCAAAGATTGTAGATGAACTTTCATCAAAAATAAAATTTATGGATGAGAAATTGCAATTAACTTGTAGTGGTGAAAGCTTGATGCAACAAATCGCTCACATTACAGAATCTAAAGTCAATGGAATGAAAGACATGGTGATCAAGTCTCACTTAAAGAATGTTGACATTGAAGTAAAAGGATTATTGGAAAGAATTGATGATGGAGATAGTGCAAATTGTCATGTAAATCTCTAATCAATAACAATAGATATGAACTCACTTATTTCAATTCTAATACATAAGTTCCACTTTAAGCATTTCTAATTGATATCTATTTGAATGCCATTAGGCCATTGCTATGTTGGAGAGCCGAGTTAATGTATTGGAAAACTCACCAAATCACGATTCCCACTTGTCCTCAAAATTGGAATACATTGAAAATTGTCGCAAAACTAGTATGAAAGGAAACATGTCTTCAAATGGCAACTTGAATCAAGGCATTGAAGCCAGACATAGGTATACAATTTTTCACATCTTCATATAAACTTCTTTACTCATATAATCATTAAAACGCATTTTTAGATTTTTAAAATTAAACCATAATTATTGAATATAAAATAAAATAAAATGTTTTAAGTAGAAATTTATTGTAAATTCATAAATATTACAAGCCATTGTAATATTGACAATAAATAAATCTTTATTATAAAGCTAAAATTATAAAGCTAAAATTTAAAATTATTGTGGACCATAATAAATATCATAATCTATTATTATTTTATTATTTTATTTAGTAATTACATTTAAGATCTTAAAAAAAGATTTATTTTGATATATAAAATTAATAAAAATATAATTATAAAAAATAAATAGGAAAATAGAAAATCTAGAAATGGAAGTTAATGAAATGGATCCATCAAATTCAAATCAAGAATTTAGTTCAAAGATTTTGGGGCTTGAAAGTCGCATTGAACATGTTGCTTTGGCAACATTCACTAATTTAAGGTAAAAGAAAACTTTAATTTAGTATTCTACTTTAGTGATTCAATTTTTTGTTACAACAAATGATCTCAAAATAAAACATTTATATATCTATACCATATAATATTGAATTTGGTAGTAAATTTTCTATTATTAAGAGTAATTTTCATGACCAATGGATTTATATTTAGATTGTTGGACAAAAAAGTTGAGCACATGACTGTGGGAATACAATCTGCATTAGATGGAGCAACAATGGCAGAGAAAAAATGTGTTGCTCTTGGTTTTGAGCTTGTTAAGGTTTTTAGAATGTTTTCTTGCAAACAAGGTAGCCAATGTCATAAAAACAATGACAATTTTAATAAAGAATGTAAAATATTAAAAAAGTCTCAATCTTTCAAGAAACAAGATTCTAATGAAAAACAAGATTTAGATTCTCAAAATCAAGCAACAAAAGAGAAATATACCAAAAGTCACCAAAATAATTCAAAAACGCTTGACAACCAACAACCTACATCTTTAGTTGAAAAACTAGAGATTTCTCCTAGAAAATTTATCAAAAAAGGGGTGCGCAACTTAACAAAAGAACCTATTGCCCAATCATTTGAAACACAAAAATCAACTATACAATTTGAATCTGAACAAGATAGTGAAGACCTTTGTGGTTTTGAAGAAAGAGAATCTTTTTCCAAAGATAAAATTGATTGCTTTCACAACACTCTCAAAAGCAAAGAATGTAAATTACATGGACCTCTCAACAAAGTTGGAGAAGTGATTATACCATGTGACTCCACTTTAGATGAACAGTTAATACTTGAAAAGTGCCAAGAAGGACTTGTCGAAAATTGTCAACGGACAAACATTCGCTTGGAAGCTGGTCGAATACATGTCAATGTTAGCCATCGATCAAGGGGTTTGAATCAACTACACAAGAAAAATGACTTAATAACAGTACAATCTTAAATGATTGGACGACAATTCTATAATTAATGCAAAAATTCATATACTTCTAAGTTATGGTATGAGATTGATATAAGGCATTGTTAAACTTGCGTTAATATGTAACCTTGTAATCTTGTTGTGGACACTACATGTCGAATGGATGATAGAAATTTTTTCTATATAAGACAAAAGTGCAAATGTTCATCTTTGGAGTTTTGTGTTGAAAGGGGAAGTCTTGCAAAGTAGATAGACCTCTAATGAGTGCTCTTGGATTTGTTTAAGCAAATCATTCACATGATACCAAAAAAGATGATTTTCACAGTGACTAGCTTAACATTCCAAGATTAAATTAGCTCAAATTAGTTGAATGCTCACATTGTTATATAAAACAAACATTTCAAGGTATTTTTTCTAAAATAGAAATAGTTTTTTTCTTTAAAAAAATTAATATCTTAATTTTTTTAATTATATATAATATGACATTATTATAGTAAATTTTCAACTATAATATGATTAAAATATTAATTACATAATCTAAAAGATTGCGAAAATGTTATACTCATGAAAATGTTATATTCAAGTGTAAGTTTTTTTCTTGAAAGTTCATGTCATGTGACATTTCACACTTTCACACAATATTGAGTTATCTTTATAAATGTTTTATATATCTAAAATATTTTAAACGTTTAATTAATGAAAAATTCTATATAACATAGAATATTTCATAATCATACAGGAAAATTTTACATTCAATTATGCAATTTTATAATTGTATAAAAAAATGATTTGCTATAATTTATTAGAGGTGATGCAATTGCAGAATGTGGAACAATGTTTTATATACAAATTGTCAAGTCAAGTATGGTGTACAAGATGCTTGAAAGATTCTCAAAAAAGTCTCAAATATTTATTTACAATATTTCAATTCCATCGAATGTCAATTGTGCAATTGTAATTTATAATTTCTTTAAAAATTTCTTTGTATTATTCATCTTACTTGAATAACGCCATATACCTACAATATTATATACTAGTTGAATACAATATATTTGGCATTGTTTGATTTTCAAATAGTTTTTGAAAAATCTAATCACCATAAGTTTCTTTTTAATGCAGATACCATAGTAGTATGTAGCAGTAATTAATGCCTCCCCAAAACATACAATTGTCTACATTTGACTTAAGAATAATTTCAAAGGTATTGAATAATTCTTATAATTTACTCAAATTAAAAATACTTAATTGAAATGAGATCCAAAATATAACAAATCAAAAGCATTTTGTGCATGCTAATATGTTATCAATATTTTTATTGCAACATTCCTCAACCTTGACTACTTTGCATTATGATGAATTACAAGTTACATATATTATATATGTATATAAATTAAACTTAAATAACTGTAAAAATAGATTATAGAAGTGGATAATTTTAATTTATATGGCCTTGAAAATGCATCAAATGCATTTAATGTTTGTATTATATTAAACCATATGAGTCTATGAATATTAACTTTTTCTGCAATTTGTCTATTGATGATTCTATGTAAATATTCTAAAAAGATGTACAAATATATGTATTTTTAATACTATTAAAATTATTAAATTATTAAATTTATCAATTTTTTTTTTTTTCATAAAATGAAAAAATACTATCATTTTGGATAAAATTATTATATTCATGATTGCTTTATTATATTGAAGATAATTGTATAAAAATAGATTGTAAATTTTCAAATATTTATTTTATTATTGAAAAATTATATTTCTGTTTCAAATCTATTTTTGATTAAAAAAATTATAAATTTTATAATTTAACCCATAAATTGGTTTTATGTCCATCATTCTTCTTGAAAAATGGAAGTTGTATATTCAACATCACATTACTTTTAGCTACATTTACCAAGAAAATAACTTACAATAAGTGGAAAGTTAAAAAAGTAATCCAAATATGAATGCTAATTAAAAAATTTACATTTTTTATAAAGCTAATTTCTAATTATGTGCTTACACTTATTATAATGTATGTCCTTTCAGGTACCATAGTCTTCAACCATTGTAATTACTCTACAAACTTTGGTTATATAATATCCGTCATTATATACACCAATAGACAACATTTAAATTTTTTTTTAACAAAATGAGGTGAAGCTTACAAATAAAATGAATAATTTGAAACACCGTACTAACATCTATTGTACCACATGAATAGTTTTGTTTCTAGAAATAGGCCAAATTCCTTATAAGTGTCAAGTAACTAATTAATGAACATTATTGTCCTTGAGTTCTAAGGATTGTATTGGATATATTAACGGATTAGATTAGAGTAGATCAACTAGTATCTATAAACATTTTTATAATTTGCACATTAAATTGCATGCAAATGAAGAAGTTTATAAGTCAAAATTTCTTAAGCAATTTTAAGTTTTCAATTTGAATACACTACATTGGTAGTAACATTGATATTTATATGTCAAACATTTGTTTAAAGCAAGAAATTAGAGTTGAGCAAAATTGAATTGAATTTACACTAGTTTGGCACCTTTGGGATATTAAACAAAAGTACTCAAGACTCCAGGAACTCTCTTTTGATGGTGTCCTTGGCTTATGATTGGACATTGTTTATATTGCCTTTATTAGTTTTCATCAAATTCATGATATTGTAATGGTTATTTTTACATCTCTTTGGCTTTACTTTATAAAAAATTAGGACTTTGTGACCAAAGAAAATGCTCTCGATTTTATAAAAGAAATGTTTTTAAATTATTCATTTTATATTTAATTAACCATTAGGGGAGATATGAGGCCTCTGAGAGATTGTCCGGCCATGGTTCTCAATGTTGTGAACCATGGCTGGACAATTAGATTATTTTATAATAAATTTAAAATATTTTTAAAATAATATTTTAAAATAATATTTAAATAGTATTTAAAAACTAATTAATTAATGCAATCCGACGTGGCAATCTCTGTGCCATATTAGACTGTTGATTCTGTGACGTTCCCACAGTTTGGAAACATCGGAGAACTCACAGTCTCTCAATGGCCTAAAAAATCCTCTAATGTCTTTTGTTTCATTCTATTTTAAATTTTAACACTTGCATTTTTTTTCTTTATCCACCAATTAACTTCTTAATTATAAATCTATAATTGGTATATTTTTTTCTCAAAAAAACTTTTAGTTATTGTGATTTAACTTTTTCTAAGAATTTCAATTTAGTTATTTTTAATAACTTTATTTTTATTTATTTTTTGATCCTTGCAAAATTGTTATGTTGTTTAGATAATTAGATTTGGCTTTAGTTTTGGTTTTACCTTTTAGCTTTCACTTTGAATTTTGCATTCAAATGAATTACTCTACACATTTTTATTTCAATTATTTTAAATTTTAAATTCTTAGTAATGGTAATAAACTGTTTTATCAAATTTTAATTTATCAATATCTTTCATTATTGATCTGTGGTTAATTATGGTCAATCAATCTGAGATATATGATCATCCATTATTTTCATTAATATTTTTTAATAATTTATAGTCAATTTAATCATTTTTATGATTTTAATACTCATCACTTCTTACAAATTAAAAAGTTTTAAAATCAAAATTTTCATAATTATATTTTCATTTTTCATTTTGATAAGTATTCTTAGTAATGGTTAATATTTACATGTTTATTTTTTTATTTTTTATTATTGTGATCACTAATGATGAATCAATCTTTCATGTATGATCATCCATTATTTTTTTCAGAGTTGAGCTGATGTTTTTTGTTCATGCCTGCTCTATCATTTTTATTAATATTTTTTAATCATAACCATTTAATAATTTATAGCTGATTTAATAATTTTCATGATTTATAACTTCTTCTTATTTAATCATGATATTAAATACTATAAGACATTCAATCATTTCCATGTGAAACTGTCCTTGTGGCATATAAAGACATACATATAGATAAAATACTTTTTTGCATTATTGAAGATAAAATCTAGAAAATAGTTGATTCCAAACCTTCTATCAAACATAAGGTATGCACAATGAAGTTTTAAAGTTTTAAATCCAACATGGTAGGGACTATAAATTACTTCTAAATTTAAGAGAAAAATGATATAAGTTTTTATCCAATCATACAAATATGAACTTTAATTTGCTATTATACCTTAAAATTCCAAAGCATTTAATTGTACAAATTTGGAGACAATTGAGATCAAATTTCAAATCATTCATATTTTGATGCATCAAAATGTAGGTAACAAAGCTTTTTTCTTCTAGCAACGCATATTTCCAACATGAGCAATGCCCTCAGCCCTAGATAATTTCAACAAAAAAATTCTTAGCATGTCTAAATGGAATGCACTCGAAGTTATTTAGACCAACTACAAAACCAATAACTTAGTCAAACTTCTTATTAGTAATCAATTAATAATTGACCTCTTCATCACTTAGTGGGATGAACTAAGATGAACTTGAGAGACACGTAGGGAACAATCCATCAAAGTCTTGCATCAACCCATGATAGAGGTTTTTCGATAAATGAGATTTGGATTACATTAGATTGAGTTAGAATCAATGTCTTGGATGATGGTGATGGAGTGATTAGTGATATATAGTAATAGGAACTTCCACCTTTTAAGTTCAAATTCATCACATAGAGTGACTTTTTAAAGCCTTTAGGTTGTGACCATGTTAGAAAATATTGTGACTACTTTAGGTGAGTAAGATGACCAATATGGATACACTTTTTGTTGGTTTTGGGGTAGTTTAGAGACTCTTTTAGGCAAATTGGGCAACACACTTCAAAAATTCATACCAAATTCACACTTTGTCAAGTTAAAATAAAAATTTCAATCCCTCACTCCATTTCTCACATTTATCTTTATGTGGATTTTTTTTAAATCAACGATGCCAACAAGGCAAACCAGACATTCTTGCCTTTCAGAGGCTGGTTTACCTTACTTGTTGCTTAATACCTACCACAGATGTGAATTGTAAGCACTTTTTATGCTTGTTTGTGTTTTCTACATTGATTTGCTAATTGATTTTTTTTTTGTGATATTTTTTTTTGGGTGGTATTGGTTGTACAATTAATTGCCAAAAAAACAAAGAAATTCCACCATTTTCCATTTTCACCACCACCAATGTGTTTCAAGTAAAAAATAATTTTTTTTATTTAAATTTTTTTTCCTAAAAATTGAATAGCCTATCAAGAAAATCAACTACTAGAAATAGTTGAATGGGCATTTAGAAGTTAGGCTTTGGAATTTTGTGGTTTTTTAATCTCAAATCCACCTCAAAATACTTATATTTGAAGCAAGACTAAAATTTTCATTTCTATTTATTCTCTAACAAATTCAATCGTAGAATCTTTTAGTTAACTTGTTCAAGTACATCCTCTCAAAATTTTAGAGTGAAAATTTCCATCAAAAACTACTTTATGAAGTTTAGGCATCTTCTTAAAATTGAGTTCAATAAATGACTTTGTATATTTTTTCTTCCTTCATTATTGGTAAAATAAAACTCTTCATAACCTTCACCTCATTATTTTAACTTCAATGATTCAAATGTTTTTAATAGGTATCAATCTATACAAATAACTAGAATTCATTAATAATATTGAAATAGGAAAAAAAACTTATAGCTTTTGTAATATGTATTGGAATCATGTGGGACAGTTACATATGTAGATTATGGTAATTAGCACCCATTCTAAAAATCTCATGTAAGAATTCCAAATTATGAGGGACATGTGAACCTAAATGAGTCCTTAAAAATCCAAAGTGGTCTATTTAGCCCTTTAAGAGTTAAATTCTACAATGACAACAACAAAGTACATGTATATTTAGCTTCCTTGTGATTCTTTAGAGAGTATAAAATGTACCTTCTATTTTGAGAGATCATTCTAATCTTCTTATTTTTATCAAATATCATAAAATTTTCTATTCACTAATTTTAATTTCCACTCACTATTTATAGTGATTTTTCAATTAATTGATAGGTACATATAAAAATATTCATTGTGTCAGTGTTAAAATGTTGTGTCTACACTGAGATTGCACTACTATCATGTAACATTAATATCTATTGAAATAACAAAATCAATGTCTTTTCAACTAGCTACCCAAACATGTGTCCACTTGCACTTGAGGAGAAAAAAAATGCACTTGCAAAAAATGATGTCTACATGAATTTGAACCAATTATTATGATTACGAGGGCATTGCAAAGACCCAATCTCCAGAATCGGGTGGAACATGTGTATTGCAACTATAAATAATTGGATGGAATACAACCATTTGGCAAGCAATTAGCTCCTTTGCTTGTCGATGTGAATTTAGCTCTTTAATGCTAGTCAAAAATTCACTAAATTGCTCATAAGAAAAACGGCTCCTACAAATTTTTTATTAGTTCAAAATTAGATTTTATAATACTTCAAGTTATTTAGATTTTATAATACAACAAACAACTTCTAGAAGCACAATGAATGTTAGCATACAGATGGTTTGAATTGAATTACCATTAATTGATTCAACACCTTCAAACTAAATTTTATATAAAAGTTTTACCATTATCACGCCTTTTGAGTTTGGAACAATTGCATCAAAAGAAGACATACATTACATTCTTAAGCCAATTGAAAAAAACATATGAAGGCTTGTGTAAATCCATAACAATGATGGAGAGGTGGAAAAGAAATCAAATGACAAGGATGTAATAAGGAACTTATAAAGTCTTTGTACCTAAGAAAATCTTTATAGAGGATCAAAACTTCAAAGCTATCCATAGAAAACAAACAAACATGCAATAGCAATATCTCTAGTGGTCATATGGCTTCCTACCTAGCTTGCCGGAAAAACTCTTTGCCATCAATGCGAGGTGACTTTGCTGCAACAAAGCAACACAATCATTTAATTAGGAAGACTATATTAGTAGAAAAATCCTTTAATACTAACTAATTGTTAAATTAGTTGAATTTTTTTTAAGCATTTCATAGAATAAACATAATGGTCTAATTTTAGTACCTATGGACATTGGACTATCTGATGGTGAAATAGAGGTTAAAGGATCCAATGGACTCTCATTTGATGATGCACCTGTACATGTATCATGAACAATAAATTTGCAAATAAATTTTTATTTCTTTATAAACTTATTGCATGTGCATTTCACATTGACTATAGAGACTTTTAATCCTAAATGGACAAGGCTTATCACCAAGTTATCAACCAAAAATGATCATGAATAGTTTCATCTTTTGTCTTTATAGTTCTTCTAAAAATTGTCTACCAAACACTATTTGTCCTTGGCAATGTTTTTGGATTAAACAAATCTAACAACAATGCCTAAAACTATATATATGTATATATATATATACAATGCATAGCATCAAATTGTGTATTAATACCATATTGGATATGATTATAAATCTAAGATAGTGAATCCTTCTTCATGGATATATTTTGTTGTGAACAAGTTATTTTCAATCACTTACTTAGAATCCAATGAGTATACCAATATATAACAATAGAAGAATAAAATCCTACCAACACTATCACTCATCTATGAGCAAAATTTTAGAAATTCATATGTTATTCATACAATATCCACATGAAAGGATTTCCCTAACTTAGCCAAATCATTAATTACTACTCCCTTTGTCTCAAAATAAATTTGTGGTACTCCCAAAGTTCCCTACAAGAAACCACAAATTTATTTTGAGACAAAGAGAGTAAGATTTTGTGGTCAATACTTTTTGCACTACCTTCATTTTAACAATCACTTTGAACATGTATATTGATTGACAACTATAAGGTGGGCACCCCCAAATGTACCAATGATCCAAAACCTATCACTTTGGGTACATCTCAAAAACAATATGTATCTATGTGGAAGAAACAATTTTGGATACTCTACAAGAATTTTTTTTGACCCTTCACAACTTTTGAATATTGTATCCAAATGATGCATTCTTTGTTGCATTGGAACCTCCTTTCACTTGCCAACAAAAAAATATGAAAATTTGACTAACCTAATAATAATAACCAGGCACAGTAGCAAAAAATGGCGGTTTGGGGGGTGCCCACCTTAGTTCTTAGTCTCAATCTTGCAAAGAAGCAAAAATGCATAGTACATTACAGCCATGATGCAGAATTTCCAGAGAGCCAACGTGTGTCACTCTGCAAAATAACAGTCAATTTGGGTTTGAGGGCTGGCAATGGACATACGATCATTTGAAGCCTCATTAGAAGAGCCCCCAGACTTGGAAGGAGACTTTGGAGAAGGTTCCTCAGGCATCATGCATGAAAATTGCCTTTGCTCTGAAACCAGGGATCATCACCAAAACAGTTGATTTTCACAAGGACTCAAAAACAGAGATAAAAATTTAACTGAAATGCATCATGCCAGAGAAATAATTTCAGTCTCTAGCCTGCACTACACTAAACAATGGATTCGTAGAGATCCCCAGGAAAAATTGGCTTTAAAGGTGTGGTGAAAACACCCAAAACTGTCAAAATAAGCAATTCAGCATAGTTGGAGGAACCCAATTGGTTTATGGACCTGTTCTCTAACTTTCAAAATTGAATTTTGCACATACCCTAGACGAAATCAGGTTTTGTTCCAACCAGGTCCGCTCACCCTTGTTGGTCATTAAAAAAATCCCGACCAATTCCAACAAAGTTTGGTGGAATCCCTGGCTGAAACAGGACATGATTTTCACTACTGCAGTGATACTTCATAAACACAATTTGTCACTCATGCCATTATGTATATAAAAACCTGGTGCTCTTCTCAATGCTATAGATTTCTCATTGTGGTCAGACAGGATTGTCAACCTATTTTGCAGGGAATTACAATGCCACACCATCTCTCAGAGATTTGCAGTGCACCAGAATCTGATAATCATGTGGCTTTCAATTGAAAATTCTAAGTGAGGAACATGTGAGAAGAAATCAAGAATAATTGTGATTAAATGAATAAATGAGTTGCTGATTAATCAAGACAAGAAGTCTTACGTTTCCTTGTAGTCGGCGTGGGAGGAGCAGTGCTCTTTGACATTGGAGACGCAGGTAGACTGTCGCAGGGTGTTGCTCTTGATGGTGATACTGATGGTGATACTGATGGTGATACTGATGATGATCCTGATGAAGACGCTGCTGGTTTTTTTCCATCACCCTGGAATCAACAACTATATTAATGAGGATACTGAGCAATTATATTTTCACCATACCAATGCTGATTTCCGAAGACACGTGCTTCTCAACTGCACATGCAAATATTTGGGGTAGAGAATGACTGAAAAGAGACTTGAAAAAGGAAACCAACAGAGAACTGAGACTTTGCTTAAAGGAAATGAACAATGGCTCTTACTGCATCATCGCCACATTCTGTATTTGTCTCTAGTGATTTGATCAATGCTTTCTTGAAGTCATCCAACTGTAACACACATTTGCCACGAAAAAAAAATTAAATGAAACTTCATTAAAGCTAATGATGATGACCTTGATCACCATTCACCAACCATTGATGGAGTAAAACTACGAGAATGCAAGAAATGTAAAGCAAGATCTACCTTTGAAACTTGGCACATCAGCTTCTTCACTTGACCTGAAAGTACATTCTTATCGTCGATCAATTTGGCCTGCAGCAAGACAAACACATAAAACAATAGTTCATCCACACCAAAATCATTTGCACTCATCAGCAACATGGTTTTGAAGAGAATCCTCATCCTAAATTGAGGAAAAATTTGTCCAACATTTGAGGAACTTACCAATCGGATGCACGAAATCGTTTTGCTTCCAAAAATGACCTGGTGCCAATTTCTCATTCTACACAATATTCTTGACCATAAACCAGGGGACACTTTGAAATTTAACACACACGAGGCAATTACACGTAAAAAGTTACTCATGTCAAACTATCTTCTAAATTCCTTCCAAATACCTACCCTTTCAAGTATCCACCACACTCATACCTCTTTTAATATGACCACCAATTTTGGACATTTTGGAATGTCCTCCACAATTGTTATACTATCATTGACTGGTACACTTGGTACACATTCAAACTATGTCATAGTGAATTTTTTGGGACCACAGAAAGTGTAAAGAGATCAAAATGTACAAATATACAAATGTTGAGGTAGAGTTGCAAATCTCGGAAAAGTGCAAGTGTATTCATAACTCAATTATTTTTCGGCACGGAACATTTCAAGCTTGCTCAAGAATGTTACGTAGTAGAACAACAGAGCCAAAACAATGTGATCACCTGTCCTTTCAAAGCAACAGCCAGCTTCGCTGTAGTTTCAACCAACGTAGTTTCAGCCCCAACAATACGAGCCTGCAGACCATTAATGACGGCATCTTTCTCCGCGACTTTTTGTCTCAAAATCGAAGTCTCCGCTTCTAGTTTTGCAATACGGCCAGACACAGCAATCTGGGTGATTTTCTGGGCGACTTCCAATTGTTGGTCAGGATCCTTGGGCAAGGCAGCAAAGACTTCTTTGGGAAGCTTATTCTCACTGGAACCTTTCCCCATGTCTTCCTCAACACTGCATCTCCAACATTAGGAGTGTCAAATGGCAAGATTTGCGTGCATCAATAAGAGGAAATTCTCAAACGATCTGACTTCAAAATTCTACGCATGTACAAGCATTTCTGATGAGAATTTGGGGCTCAAAATTTCCCTGGCTTAAATTAGAAAGAAGGAAGAGAATCTCACAGATGAACTTGCTTAGTACTGCGTCACCACTAATATGCGTGAATATTAGGTACTCCAAACTCAGTAAATACTGAGTTCTCTCTCAAGGATGTCAAGGTCAGCAAGCTGACCCTGCGGGTCCGTCTCCCTGGAGGCCCCAGGTCTCTGAAAATAGCAATGCCTCAACGGAGTTTTGACATCATGCGACGCTAATATTGAGATACCCGTTCACTAACCGTTACATGCAGGTGAAACTGCTTCTCCTGATATCCCATATCACGGGACTCCTGTTTCAATTACAAAATCTCAAAAGAGAACAGTTTCATGGTCACAATTTGGATTACATCTCAAAATTCACAATCCATTAAACTAGTAGTCATTTGATTTCATATTAATCATACAATATCTAAAAGGTAAATAGATACAGAAAGCCCCACGTTTCTGCGGTTATGATAGAAGCCAAACCATGTCAAAGGTCTCCCACCTTTCGACTAACATTCACTTCATGAAAATAAATATATTTAAATAGGAAATAGATGCACCCATAGCTTATTTTTGTTGTTCTGATCGACATCAAACCGTCTCTCCGTACCATTAGACTAAAATTGACTTCCAATTTTATTACAATCATCCATTAATGGAAAAAAGATGCAACTACCTATAGCTTTCGTCATTATGATTGAAACCAAACCATTTCAAAATCCTCCGTCAATAGACTAACACTGAATTCATGTAAATACAATATTCACAAAGGAAACATAATTATGCAACCACCCCCGGTTTCTGTCGTTATGATTGAAACGGGAAGCATGCGTGAGTGGAGATAATTTGTAAATACAACCGCCACTCAGATAGCATGTTGGTTGCTAAGTGGAATGACTGTTACAGTACGAGACAAACAGTATCCGAGTGAACCAGTATTGCACTCACTGTACTAAGTGAAAGTACTTCGTCCACTCCAATGCAAATATCTGCATTCGTAAAAAATTCTGGGGCTACATGTTCTCGCTTGACTGGATAACCTGCAAAGCACCAAATTTGACCAATCATGTAGTGAAAAAAAGAATTCTGACACGGCCAAGCCAATTTTTGTATCGCCAGGATCAGTGAAGTTCATGGTCAAAAAAGAAAAAGAAAAAGATAAAACAAATTACCCATACGACCAAATAATATTAAAAAAATAAAAAAAATGAGGCCCAATTTAATCCTTCACGGGTTTAAACTTGCTACGAGACAAGTCAACTTCAAGTGAGTCCCGTGAAATTCCTGATTGACTTCCAAACGTTGTGGATGAATGCTGCCGAAACCCACGATGTGCTTGCCCCTTCAAAATGACCTGGCTCCGCTCTCGTTTCCTCCTGCACTTCTCCCTCCATAATCCCACCCCTGCCGTGTCCTTCTGGAGAGTATTCCCTTGACTGAAGGAGTTGCAAATTGAAAATGATTATAACAGTAGAACTGTAAGAAAAAAATGGAGTAATTACAGCCCATCATGCAGAGTTCTATGGAAGAGACCCCTTCAATATACCTCTGTTCTAATCAGTCAATGAATACAGTAACTATGATATGATTTATTTCACTTCAGCACATGTGGCGGAGGAACTGAAATTTATTTCTCACAAAAAGTTAAAAGAATCTCAAGGTATGTTACACTGACGCATGCAGGCCGGGATCACCATTACGGCGAGCAAACCTCTCAAGAGAGACTGCAGAAATCTAGGCTACAAGCAACTACCTGTACCTCGCATGGACCAGGTTGACTCTTCAAAGTCATCTGATGAAGCCGAAAAAAGTCTACAGTAGAAGTTCTATACAGTAAAATACCTTCTTCTTTGTGTACGCAAAAACTGCTATTTCCTTTGTCTGCTAGAGAATCCTGCCTAGATGTTTCAGGAGCAGTCGTGCAACTTCTAGTCCGCCTTCGATAACAACAATAATCAATAGACCCAATTTCATGGAAACCTCTATTAGTCCTGTAGGATACTATGTTCGCCTTTGTAAAATTACAAACCTTGGCAGATGACCGCCTAACTAGATAACTACTAAATATCTATGTAATACGAGACGGTTGTGATTCTGCCACGGGAGATTTTCCCATTTAGACTACGTGGACCGACTTCCAGTAATCAATTCAATCAATGGTGCGAAGGGATTTTGCAAAGAGTACGCTTTTGCATCGTTCAAGGTCATCCACCCTGCAAAGACAGAAGTAAACGTAAGTCTCATCTACCCAAAGCGTGGCAACAAATAAATTCACTTTAGCTTCAATTGTTCAACTGCGAAAAAATGCAACCTCGAGCACACGCATCACCAGGAGTAGGAGAAATTACCTAGATAAAGTGCAAGCACACCACTTATTCCGTAGAAAGAAGCATCATTGACGACATGAAATCTGCACAAAAAAATTAAAAATTAAATTTTTTTAACTCAAGGAGCTTACTGTACAGATATTTGATGTTAAGTTTCGATCAGATAGCATTGTGGTTTTGAGCTCTCGATAGGTAGCTGCCAACTGCACTATGCTGTAAAAAAGTTGCGTACCTTGAGAAACTAATGTTTTTATGTTACAATTTTGTTTAGGGTCATGTTTTTATATTGACCACCTGCTCCATTTTTAGAAACTATTCAAATGTATAGCGCATCGATGAGCCAATTCTCTAGGAAAGTTACACCAACGGATACCCACAGATGAGTGGAATGAAAGAATCTGGTAGCCGAAATGCTTACACAAACATGGTGACTAGAATTCCCCATCCCTGAAGCAGAGTACCCCAAGATGATCCTGTGAACCTGCTCTCACACCACTCAAGATTAGTCTCCCAAGACCGAGACCTCAGAGTTCATTTCCATAAATAAAAAGTTAGTAATTTCCTCGAACACATCATTCCTCTCATAGTCTAGCGCAGTGTCCCCAAACCAATGCCTATTCCGGAAATAAGATTATCCTACACCAAGTGAAATGTAGAACATTGAAGTACACACTCAGCTTAGATCCTTACCACATGAGGTCACGAGTGAATAGAGCCCGAGGCAGAAGCAGACCGTTGCCGGCCATGGCGAGCAAGACGGTAAGGACTGACAAGCCCTTGATGTTGGCAGGGTTCAAATAATTCGACCACTGTTCAACAGAGCCAACATTCAACGTCGAATTGTGAGTAAAAAGGGAAAAGAACAAATCACCTCACAAAAAAGATTAACTAACAAGAAAAATCAATGCTGAAAATATGGTGCCTCAACAACATACCGCCTGTGCAACAGGACACCACATAAAGAGAAGAGTTGCTGTCCACGCCGAGAGCCCGGAGTAGAACTTCAATGCTGCAGGGGGCAACTTGTTGAGTCGATTCTGCCATGCCATTACAATAAAAAGTATCTCAGCAAACACATATTTCATCCCAGATATCAGCAGTGAACAACGCCACAAAGGGATGATCAAGAGGTGCATAATTACCAGCATGACCAGAAGTAACGCCAGAGCGCCAAAAATGCTGCCAGGAAGAACAGAGGGTGGAATGAATGGCACAAATGTTGACCACATGACCTGAAGAACGCAACAAACTCCTCCATCAGAGAAAAATCAAACACTATGTCAATGCAAACGCAATCCATCAAGGCCACAACACCCAAATCGACGCTGGAGCTCATGTGCAAGCTGAATTGTTTCATCAACTAGTGCATGCAAATAAAAAAGAGCAAGTCCCTTATTATTGCATCCAGGGTCTGAATATTGCACATGGAAAAAGAATTCAGATTCAATGCATCATGCTAGAAAATCACCTGCAAAAAAGATTGGCATACTTACATGGTAAAATTAAATGGACACTTATCCTATTAAGTGCACAGTGTCACGACCCGTTGTCACGATTTCGTCCAGATTGATAGTCACGATTTCAAACTTTCAAATTTTCATCCAAATTTTGGCGGCACTTCTGAGTTGAAAATCCAATTATGGATAACAAAAGAAATTCCATGATTTCTTATGCGACGGGGTGTGGTGGTTGCAACTGTTGCAACGGTTATATTACTACTATTTTATACGTACAGGGCATGTAGGAAAAAATGAGGTACCTGAGGAAGCACCGTAAGTCCGCCCACAGTGACAGCATCGCCCCACAGCTGCCACAAACCAGGACTGAGCTTATTGAAGTAGCTCAGCCAGTTGAGGAGAAGCCCCACCACGACCACACTAGCCGTGGCCGCATAAATGGGCACCGGCATGGCGCCTCCCAAAGCCAGCTGCGACAGCACCACCCCCGTGGACACCACGCCCACGGCTTGCACCACCGTGGCTCCCCGTTCTTTCTTCCCCGCAAAGTAGGACAATAGGGACAAGTTCCCTAGCAGACCTGTCAACTGGCCCTGCAATCAAAGTGACAACTCTCACAATCATAAACTGTATTTCTAACAGTTCTAGATTCTAGAGCTAGGAAAATCATTCAAACTTGAAATACATAACAACATAGGATAAAAAGAAAATTACAAAAACAAATTAAATGCAGGGGCTTCATGCAGCATGGGAGTTCATCGATTTCTAATACTTCTAGTGGTTCTAGAGGTAGAAAAAACACTCATAATTTACGTTTTCAAAGTAAGACATAAAAAGACAACACCATTGGTACCACAAACTAAAAATCACTGATTTTACAAGAATTCATAAAGGAAAGAAGAAAATTACAAAAAGAAAATTACATGCAAAGGCCTCATGCAGCATGGGAGTCAACCGATTTCGAATACTATTGATGATTCTAGAGCTAGAATAAGCACTCGTGTTTTAAGTTTTCAAAGTAATAAATAACAACACAACAGCATTGGTACCAAAATCACTCAACACTGATATGAGTTTGGTGCGAGTTTGGTGCGAGTTTGTTGTGAGTTTCAGGTCATCTACCAATCAATTTCGAACTCTTACAACTTCGCAAACAGTATATAAATCAGGCATACTTTGGTACATTGCTGCATTACTACCAAGAATCGTTAAAAATTTGGTCAATCCAATGTTCGGAACCATTTCAATGCTTAAACTGTGTCTTTCAAGTACGATTACGTTAATCAAGACAAAAAGACTAAGAGCATCCTAAACGCAACACTGCATAATTGACCTCTAAAGAAGATCAATAGTACAGAACCTGCATAACAAAGCTACTAACAGAGAATGTCCTCCATTGATTTGCTGTACAGGGCGACTGTAGAGGTTTGCATAGTGAATGCTCTTACGAAACTAAGAACAAGAAAGTCTCATACATACCATCCACGGTATCGCTGTGAGCGCCACAGCATTTCCCGCCAGAAGGTTCTGCGTATTAAGCACGATCTGCGGCAATTGCAGCAACAAAAACGCCAGCGTCGCCGAATCCGCCACCCGCGCCGTCATCGCATCCCATTGCGTATACACCCCCGACGGTCCAGTCAACTCCTCCTCCTGAACACCATTACAATCTCACACCAACTCCATCAAAATTCAAACACTACATTACAATTCCAAACATTAATGTATTCCAAGATGACAACAATTGAGCATCAAAACCAAATGAGACAAGCCTACCTTCGCGACTACCACATCGGCGTCCTCCGCCAAAGCAGAGATCGCCACTCGACTGCTCCTCTGCCGCAAGAAAACATCCCCCCGCGGCCCCCTCGGAATCCCGCTCACAATGTTCTTTGTGGTGAACAAAGTGTTGCTGATCTCTCTTTGCAATCTACTGACTGAGTAGGTACGCATGCGAGAACGCGGAGCTGCAGCATTGGGAGGCAACTTGGGGAGCAAGAGGGAATGCAGGGCTTGAGCTGCCATAGCCATGTTGGTTGCTGCAAATAGGCTACAAAAGTGGCAACAATCGCTCGACTAGCTAAGAAGCAAGGGATGCAATAATGAGAAATAGCGAAATGGAATTGAGGAAGGAAGTGTGATTGTGATTGTGGAGGCGGGGAATCTGTGAAGCTCTTGTACTTCGAGACAAATGGACGGAGCAGGAGAGCAGAACAATGTGTGACAGGGAACATCGTGAGAGAGCGTGCCAAGTGGTGGGTGGAGAGGGGACGAAGACCTGGGGAACAAGACTGACTGATGAGGAACTGACCTCACTTGGTATCAGTCAACTTTTTTAGTTTTTTCCCGTTGGTCGAGCGACTTGCACCCTAGATGCATCCAGGTGAGGTAAGGTACCCCTTAATCAACACAATGTAAATTGCAACACCTAAGGTGTGCACCCCCAGATCGCCACTTTTGCTACTGCGCGTATTTCAATTTTCATTAGTAGAGTGGTCAAATTTTCACATTTTCTTGTTGGCAAGTAAAAGGAGGTTCCAATGCACCAAAGAATATAACATTTGGATATGATATGCAAAAGTTATGAAGGCTCAAAGTTTTTTTGGTAGAGGTTTTAGAATCATTTCTTTCACATAGGTATACATTGATTTTGGAGGTGTATATAGAGTGATGGTGGTGGTTTTGGGTCACCCGTACATTTGGGGGGGGGCTATTTTATAGTTGTTCCAAAAAGTGTCCCCCAAATCCTAGATATTGATTAAATAAGATGTACGCAATCATAACACAAGAGTCTACAAGAAATTAGTGAATGTTTGTTTTGGGGACACTTAGAGATTATACTTTGAAAATTCATATTCACAATGCTCTAAGTAATGCATGCTTAAGTGTGTTGAAAATCAAAGTTTTTTCTACACAACAATAACCCAATTGTTGACCATTGAAGAAATATGGGAAGGACATGAATCCATCCCCTCTTTTTATGTTAGAATTGGCAAAATTTCACCAGTAAAGAAAATGTTATTTAGAATATACTTTTTGATGCTAATAATATGTAAAATAAATCATTTACTTTTAATAATACCAATAATAACTATATTCAATTGTAACTAGTAATGATTAGAAGTACATATACCTTAAATCTGAGTAGGTCAATCTTAATAAGGTTATTTTCTTAGGCAAATAAAGGCTACAAAGAAACCACTCATATTCCTTCACATTGGAGGGAATATTGCTAATTACACTTGGAGGTGGAAGCACCTAAAAGTATCTAATACCACCTATTCTCTTACAATAAATCTACAACTTAACCTACAACAACCAACCTTATGTTCAAAGCCTAACTAGGTAATGGCTATTCATAAGAACAAACTTCACTATAGGGACAACTCTTTATGTTGATTCAAAATCCTAAACTTGTTTTTTCCAATTCTAAAAAGTCTACATAGAATAACTTCAAAAATTAATTACATATCTCTTGAGCAATGTAAAATTTTAATTCTACTTTGCAACACCATCAATTACAATTTGCTCATCTAATTGAACAAATATTTGGAATTAAGGCCACCTAGGAGGTATGATTTAAAGTATCACTACCTTAATTTTGGCACTTTAATCCAATAAGGACACCAATGACTTGAAGTGTTCAACGAATGACCTTTAAGAACACTATAGAAACAAAGATTGCACCTATTCATCTAAGAATCTAATAGTCTTTGACTAACTACCTTAAGGTATGTTCCCACTTGGCGTTTGCAAACACCTTGCGTTAAAAGATAGAACTTTCATGTAAGAAGTAAATAATATTTTTTTTGGAGCTCAGGTTCGAAATTGCTATAAGAGTTTTTTTAACTATCTGCAGTTCACACATGACTCATACTTCTTCAACCACACTCTATGAAAAATAATTAAAATTTCAAAATATGAATGATTTTGAAAATTAACAAATGATCTTGCTAAAACCAAAGATGATTAATCGTAAGGAAATTCTATATCCCAAAAATAATGTCAACTCAACTTGTTGCCATCATTAAACATTGAGTGAAGAGATCCTCGGAGAGATCGTTTTTATAATCCTCAAATGGTATCCATTTTTCATCATGAATCCTCAAAGGACATGGGACAATTTGAAGATGAGAGCTTGACCACTCATTGTCAAAATGCAAGAATTATGTTCAATGTAGAACTTTAGATCTCATTTTGTCATAGTAGAATAATTTCTTTTAAGAAATTTTAAACTAAGAAAAGTTGTTAAATCAAGATAAATTTCATCTCCAAAAATCCGTTAGAGATTTAAAGCCTCTAATCGAAAGTTAGGGACAAAATTCAAAGAAAATGTTTAAAAATGTCCAAAAAAATATCCCTTTGAACCCCTCTCTGAATTTTGTCCCTAACTTTCGATTGGGGGATTTAAATCTCTAACGGATTTTTGGTGATGAAAGTTAGCTTGATTTAACAACGTTTTTTAGTCCAAAATTTCTTTAAAAAATTTATTCTACTGTGAAAAAATGAGATCTAAAGTTCTACATTGAACACAAATCTTGCTTTTGACTTAATTAGGTATGAGTGATTGAACTTTTACTAATCCTAATTTACATATCCCATATGAGTTGTATTACCTCCCATCACCCCACTTGTATAAAGACATTGCTTAGAGCATCCCCACCCGTCTGGCAAAATTTGGGTGGCATTTTGCCAGTCCATCCACTTTTGCAAGCCAGGTGAGGATGGACTACCCCACCCATGAGGCCATGTCCTGTTAACAGGTCGAGTGAATTGAGCAGCAAGGGAAGAGATAAAAAACTTTAGGTGAAAAACTTTTGAAATGTTCTAAATTGTGAAGTAGCGAATTGTTCTGAATGTGAATGATTGAAGGTTCAAAAATGTACTAATTGATTTTATTTTCAATTCCAATCAATTTCAATGTAAATTTGTACTAATCGATTTCAATTTCAATTTGTACTGATTAATTTTAATTTTAATCTCTGATCAATCAATTTTCAATGGGGCAATTCCAATTAATTTCAATTTGTATCAATTGATTTCAATTTCAATTTTAATTTGTACCGATCAATTTCAATTTGAATCTCTGATCAGTGGGGCAATTCCGATCAATTTCAATTTGATCAAATCTGATCAATTCTATTCAATTCCATCCCTTGTTAAATTTCAATTCTGAGCAATTTCAATTCTGATAAGTTTAATTCCAATCCGTTTCAATTTTGATCAATTTAATTTTGTTCAATTTCCATTTTGATGAATTCCAATTCCAAGCAATTTCAATTCTAATAAGTTTGATTCCAATCTGTTTTAATTCCGATCAGTTTAATTTTGATCAATTTCAATTCATTTCCAACCAGTTTAATTTGATCAATTTCAATTTAATCTTCATACTTTATTCTTACCCTGCCAATCCGACTTGGAAATTCAATAAAACATTGAAGGGAGATGAACCGAGGTGTCACACAGGTGAAAAACAATTGTCACGCAAGTGAAAAACAGTTGCCACGCAATATACAGAAAGACAAAACATTTCGTCGCTTGTTGTTTTGCAGGCCAAGTTCCAACCTGCAAAACCACCCAATTTGCAAGCCAAGCCCGACCTGCAAGCCCTCCCTTCTTAACAAGTCATCCATTTTGCAAGACGGGTGGGGTGCTTTTGCAAGCCACTCTTAAGAAGTCATCCGTTTTGCAAGACGGGTAGGGATGCTATTATACATCCTAATGTTCTCACATTGGTAGAGGGTTCTTGGAAAATTGCAATATTTTTTATTTTTCCCAATGGGGTCCTTTTAATTTCTGCCTTGGGCACCCAATGCTCTTACATTAATGGACTATTGAGAGTTCCATTTCATAAGAGCAATCATCAAGTGCTGAAGTCTTCATTTTTAGAAATTAACAAGTTGTTACGGACTACTTTTGCAGTGATTAACGGTGTAGTAGCGCTGTCAAGTCCATGCCACGTCGGTTGCCATGTAGGTTCGGTTGACATTTAAGCAGTCAGGTCAGAACACACTACAATTGCATAAGGCCAAGTGTGCACATACCTTTAGTAATAGGGCTCATCCTTCTAAAGTCAAGAGAAATAGTGTACTTTCATTTACCAAAAGTCAAGACTAAATTCTTTTTGTATAAAGATAAATGCAATTAGAGATGATTGCCAAAGGAAAGTTAAATCTTCAAAGTACCCCCCGCAAGTGAGATTCCAATGGGCACCCCAAACCATTATTTTTTCATTCATGTGCACAGACTGCACATTTTGGAAAATCTGGATGTACATATTTCCAAGATTGGTTTAGGGAGCAATGAACAATGGTCAGTGTCGTTCTGTGGCTACATAGCCAGAGGCACACTGCATTCAGGATGAAAATAGCAATGCTTATTCACGATTCACTACTTGAGCCACCAATCCCATCGGTGCTGAGTCATATATGTACAATCTTACGGGACAGAGGACTCGCATGAACTTCACCTTCTGTACATCAAAACTTGCATCACTCGATGAACAATCAAAAGAGCAGAGAAGCCCAAGCCGCAATAAATGCCATACCCCCAAAAGGAGCCGGCTTCCCCAGCTTCCGATCTTCAGTCTTTGCCACGACGTACAAGCTGAACGATTGAAGTGACTCTCGTTAGAAACTCGCAAATGACTTCAGTTCAATAACAATATGCAACTAGAAATATATATGCGAGTAGGGGCACCGAAGAGGACGCTCAAACTTCCACAACATGAAGAAAAAGAAGTTTCAACAACAGAGACCGCTCCCTCTGAAGGGAAAATTAAGACTGTTATTAGACTTCCGCTAAACCCACGTATCCCGTAACTGAGGACAGGGAAAGAGTTGCTTACGTCCCCGAGAAGGCGACAATTCCAAACGTCAGAAGACTTCCGAACTGCATTATTCCAAACTAAGTGTTTAGTGATAAATCCAGCTCCTCAGTGAGAAATTCAGAAACAATGCATGATCTCTGTGTGGAGGACATTGACCATTGCTCGACAAAGTATGCAGAGTGTGGACATGAGGACTCCCCAAACCAATCTGCCTCTCCCATCACATCGCTGTAAAATCAACAAATGTGCCAAATGCCAAATGTCTCACTCTAGTTCCAGGAGACATCATATCAGGAAATTTCTCCGTTCAATAACTAGGACTGTGCACCCACCAGATTGGGTCGCTTAGTCAGAGGAGCAGCGAGAAGGGCGGACGTATGGATTAAGTGATAGAGGTTTCCTGTCTGCCACACCTGTCATACCCAAAGCCTACAAATCATAAGCTGACTACAGAGCGAAACAGAATGGACAACGAATACAAAACGGGGGTGGGTGGGGGTGTCAGACTTGTGCTCTGAGAATGAAGGCAATTTGGGAAACGCAATTTGAATTCTCTACGAAGGGCTAGTATTCTGAGACAAGATTCTGTGGCTCAGCATCGACCGGACCGGATTTGGCAACAAACAAGGAAACTGCGCGGCCGCTGCAATCACAAATCACAAACTCTGACAACTCCTAATATTCAATTCCTACATTAGGGAGTGCCAGAGCTGGGCAACAGATGAAGGCGATTCCATAATCACGTTCCAAACCTTTTAATAGGAAAGAAGGATCACGTTGTGCTCAACTTGATAGCAACTCTGCACATCGCGGACCAGAAATTGCAAAGATTGACAGCCCCTATTACAACTGCTAAACTCGCACTACTGTCTCAGTAAGAGCAATGACAACACGTAACTTCGGATAAATTACTTCCTATTTGAGACCAACGAGCGAACTCATCATCCTAACAGAAAAATGCGATTCCTATGAATCAATCTGCTAAACTCACAGATCTTTATGACCTTCTCAAAAATGAGATTCTGAAACATTCTGCACACTCGCCATACTATCATTGAAAGTAGCACTCTTGTCACACATTCAAACTAAGTCACAGTTATTGTCTGGGGATCCCAGGCAGTCAGAAGAAAGCGATCAGGGTGCATTGCTTACGAAATAGAAATAGAAGTAGATTGGAGATTGGACTTACAGTTTTGTACACGGGATCTTTGGGTTTCAATCCGTGTGACCCGTATGTGCCTGCCGCAATAGCTGCAACACCTGCACAGACAGCATGCACAATCGACGGAGCGAACACCCTCAGCTCTTGAAAATGAAGTCGAGGTCTCTTCCTACAAAAATACCACAAGATCGGAAAATACACAAATATTCCGATCGCGCTAAAACTTCATCACAGAAAGGGACACAACAACATGCTTAACACGGTTCCTCATTCCTTCGCAGGGAATTTGCTCACCCGAGAGAGCCGCAACTTTGTGCCAAACGCAGGACGCCATTACGCCAATTCAAACTACGCCAAAACTCTCGAAGGCTCTCGAAAACACCATAGCCAAACCCTAAAAAAACCAAAGCTCATTCAAATAGTGTGGTAAGCTATACACATTTTTAAAATGACCCCTGAGTGCAAGAAGCTAATGACAGAGTATCCATACAGTCAAACCTCAAAATCCTTCATTGTATTGACCCCTTTTGCCACTACGGTACATAGAATATGAATGAGAAATTGTATTTTAATTTTTAGAGTTTTTCTCAAATGTCATCTACAAGTCATCATATTTTGAAATTCCATGAAGTTTTTAAGAAAAGTGAAGAAAATTCATATCAAAATACAAAATATGCTAAAAAAATTTGAAATGTGTTCTAGAGACTTTTTTGTATGATTCTAGAAACAATTAGACCATGGTAATAGCCTCAAAGTTCAAATTGCAATAAAGTATCCAATTTCAAGAATCTTTCAAGTTGGAATAGAATCTAGCCACTTCATTAACTTCATTTCATGAGAAATATGTATTCTAAGACATTCTTTGATGCACTAAAATGTCCTTTAATTACATTAATAATTTTAAAAAAAGTGCTTAGGAGTGTCCCTATTTACAAAGCATATGTTTTATTTTTATTCTTTTAGATACATAGGATATCTAAAATGTTGTCCTCAACACACTTGCAAAGGCATTTTAAGCACTTTCAATACATTCAAGAAAGCAAGACAAATCACTATATGTATATTTTATGTAATGATTGTTAAACATTTGACTTCTGTTTCTTAGATCCATTTAAGATAACAACACCTAGAATCTTCCAAATAAGATCTTGAACATGTTTTCTATTATTGAACTACAAAAGTCTTTATTTATTCTTATTGATGGATTCTAGATTCTCTTGGAATGCAAATTTTGAACAATATATGAATAACTTATAAACTTCTTAAGTATTGAAAATTGGTATACCCAAAATCGCCCCTAATATAAACTCTCATAAATGAAGGTTGTACATTTTTTGTAAGAGGAGTCTGCAAGGCTCAATTTTAGAAATAGGACACAATTATGTATAGTTATGTACCATTGAAGAAGGGTCACATAACTACTCAAGAATATTATGTAATAAATAATGATTTTTTTGAACCAATTAGAAGGTCATAGATTGTTTTGGAAAAATATTGTATGTGCTTATTTAGAAACATGAATCTATGAGCCTTATACCTAGTTGTAGGTATATATGTGCAATCATTTGAAGGTGTTTATAACATATGTACCTATAACATAGGTACATTATAACATGGAAAAAGTCTATAATATAGGTATCTATAATATAGACACCTATAAACATAGAAGGTGTCTATAATATAAACTCCTACACTCATGGACTCATAGATTCCATACTCACATGCTAGCACTTCCCTATTTAAAGCTATTACCTCCTAAAGTACCAAGGCCTTTTTTCTACCAAAAATCACTCAAAATTGCAATTTCTATAGCAAACAGTAAAAAAAATTGAATATTTTTTGGCACATCTAACTATAGGATCTTACACCTAACTAGTATGAAAATGTGTGGGAAAAATTTCAAAATTTTTGACCGCATATATTGCAAGATATCTACGTTCAAAGTGGAAAAAAACAAGTTTTTCAGCACATTGCGAGACTATATTATTTGACTTTGAACCTTCTTAACTTAAATTTTTTGCACTACAAAGTTTTGATCTTTACATCTTTATGGTGGAGAATTGAGTTGAGGGTCTAAAAAAAAGATTAATTTTTTTTTAAAAATAATTTTTATTCTTTAAAAGATTGTTAAGTAGATATAGGTACAAGATAGAAGGAGAATCTAAACTATTAACCCTAAGCATCTAGACTCATCTCCGAAATTGACAATTTCGGAAAAATCATCATAAAGTATTATTTGGAAGAATATTTTGGGATTGAGATACAAATAGAAGTTGTAGAGTTTTAGTTTTAGATTCTATCTATGTAGTTAGATTTACCAATGCTATCACCAATATTTTTCTACAAATTTTGAAAGGAAAAATTCAAAATTCCTTCAAAATTCAATTACAAGCAAAATATTATCATTTTTGAGGTAAATTTTGTTGGAAAGGATTTGAAATGAGGTTCTCTTGACATGAAAATTTTTTGGAATTTTTTTAATCTTTGAGTCTATGACTTCATTTTTGCAATTCCAAGTTTGAACTAAAGTCAATGCAAGTCAACCACTTCACATACTTCCACATTTGTAATTTAAAAAAAATATGTGCTCTAGTAACACCAAACCCAACCCTTTGATAGGACCACAAGTTCCTAAAGTATCTCTAAAAATTAGGATGACTTCACTATAAGAAAATGAGGGTATATACAACTTGTCTGTCATGACTATTTTGCAGTTGTTTTGTAGTTGTTTTTGTTGGTGAAGTCACAGTGGACAAGTTGTATATGCCCTCATTTTCTTGTAGTGCTTTCATCCAAGTTGTAATGAGAAAGAAGTCTAATTTTAAATCTGTACACCATTTAGAAATTGGACATCAGAGCTCTCCAAGGTTAATATCTCTAAGATAGAATTAAAATGCACAAATCCCCAAGGTGAGATTGTTCTAGAAAGAAAACTAAACTAAGTGGAATTTTCTTTTTAATTCTAAAAATTGTATTCAAATTTGAATCCTAGAGGTTATTTTTTCAAGAAGATGCTTTGATTGCCAAAAAATAAGATTGCCCATAACTTTTTCATAACAAATTCAAATGGAATGAATCAAAGCTTTTCACGTAAACAAAAAATAATCTATGAGAAAAATAATTAAATATAAATTCTAATTAATTAATTTTTTTTGTTGACCTACCCCCTCCTCTCTTTTGTTTTTAGCTTATTGGGGCATAACTTTTGTTCCCCGGGACCAATTGAAAAAAAATTATATTCCCATGAAGCTAATCAATTTTTCTATCTTCAAATTAAAAATTAATTAATTAGGACAAAAATTGAGACCTAATTGTGACCCTTTTCTAAGATCGCTTCCTACATATTCTTGCCTAAAATGTACATAATCTATTCACAAGAGCCTAAGGTCACATTTATACACACCTATTTTCAATACTTTGAAAATTCATAGTTTATTCATAAAAATATCCAAAAAATTCCTTCCAAGAGAACTTTATTTGTTTTAAGTGTTATCAATTTTTTTACAAGTCCTATGAGAACTTCAAAAAATGTTGTTCCAATTGTTTCACAGAATGTTGTTTTTGTAAAACTTTGAAAAAAATTCTTTGGACTTTGTCCTTCTCTAAAAAAATATTTTAAAAATCATCCATTTGAAATAGGCCCATGTTGATGTGGTGGTGCCACCACATCTATTTCACTTTGCTTCAAAAGCCATTCATGCATGATTTAAGGTATGAGTTGAAAAGACAACTTATTATATACACACAGTTTAGGATCGTGTCCTGCGGGTTGCGGTCCTGTGTTTGTACAGGACGAGGACGTCGACAGGGTCATTCCGTCACCGGTGCTCCGTCGAGGGCGCGGATGGATGGAGGTGGGCTGGCCGGGCCCGTGGTTTGACGCGGGCGCCAAGTAGGCTGGGCCCACCTTCATATGTTCGATTTAACATCGCGCGATTTCATTACAGTATACCGGTACACTAATAATGGTATATAGTGTTGGCAACACTAATTACGAAGTACAACACTAAATGTCAATATAGGCACTATTTGACAACTTTTTGAATTTTTTTGGGATATAAATTTTTAACAAGATTTCTTTTAGTGTTAAAGGTAATTTCATATTAGAAATGAGCTCACAAGAGGTGGAAAGTAAAACTCTATATGGGTCTGGTAAAAATTAAGTAACACTATTAGTAACATAACACTAAATACCATTATTAGTGTAGTACTCTCCGACTTCATGCTCGGGAAGCAGGAGTACCCAGAATCTCCCATTACTCAACGCAGGTGTGAACACGACTTCTTCTTTCGGAATCTTCACGCTGTCAATCAGTTCCGGTACTTTTCATGTTTGCAGGCCATCTTCATCTTGCCGTGCACTTCCTGCCACTTCCTCGTCAATTTCTCAAATTCTGACGAGGTTCTTCCTTCCGCTTGCTCACCTCATCCTCGAATCCGCACGCCTCGACCAAAAATTTCCGGTTCGCCAGTTTTGATGAGATTCTTGGTCTCCAATGGTGCTGGAGTTTGGTAAAGAACCATTGAGCTATGGAGTACTACAGGGAGAGCAAGGAGAGCATGAAAGAGGGAGACGCCATCATGGAGAGCATGATTGCCAAGTGCGGCAATCGAGAGGACAAGGACGACGAGGAGCTTCAGTGGGGGGAGGAGGAGGGGATGCAATTGCCGCCCGGCGAGAAAGTGCAGTCGGAGGAAGGGAAGAGCGAGTTTATGAAAGAGGTGATGGAGGCGGTACGGTTGACGCGGCAGCCGAGTCCGCGCATGGTGCAGCGGGAGAAGCTGGTGCGGATGCTAAAGCGCGACATGGAGCGGGCGAACTCACGTCCCGGGAGCTTTGTGGCGGAGAGTCTGCGTTACAACCAGAATTTGGCACGGGCTTATATGCGCTTCGGATTGCAGACGTGCCCGCCAAAGGAGGAGCTCGCGATGCGGGAGAATCGGATACTGCGACGGAAGATGATGATGCTGAGCCAGGAAGAATAGTGTCCTCGCACGATGCTAACGTATGGTCAATAGGTGAGAGCTTGTGAAATTTGTGTGACAGTTGTGAATTGTTTTGTTCAAGAATACTTGTGTGTGATTTTTACAATCGAATACGTAGTCCATTACAGTTCAAGGAGTACCACTGACGGCCTTCTTATGTTAGGCGATCAACATTTCTAACCACACCTTGAAATGCTGAAACTTAGTTTCTTATTTTAGGTGATCAACATTTGTTACCACACCTTACAATGCTGACCATAGTTTCTTACGTTAGAAGATCAAAATTCGTAACCACACCTTAAAGTGCTGAGCATAGTTTCTTTTATTGAAATGGATGTATATATTTTTTAAAATATTCTTGTTAGAAAATCAAAGAGGATTCCAATGCATTAAAGAATGCATTATTTGTTTATTTTGTGCAATATTTATTGAGGTTCAAAGTTTTGTCGGTTACGACTTAAGTTTTGATGTTGAAGTGGTGTATATTCTCAAAATTATTCATTGTGAACGATTTTGGAGTGTTGCATTTAGCCCCTAAAGGACCTTAGTTTAAGGCCACTATGTGGCTTCTACAACTACATGTGTAGAACATTCGAAATGTGAACCTCACTAACAATCTTTGAACAACAAAGAGACCCTAGATGATATTTTCTGATGATTTGTTGGTGCAATCTCATCAAGAAATGATCGACTATGTGATTTTTGGTGAATTTTTTGAGAATAGAGAAGGCAGTGTGGACTGTCACTTTACATCCTTGTATTTTTTTTTTCTAAACCTTAAAATGATTTGAAAAAAATTGAACATTAGTATCATAATGATATGAATTCATGGAAAAAAAATCAGAGTTTTTGTAGCACTTTTGAGCATACCAATTTCAGAGTATATGTAAAATGCTGCCTAACCAAACATCTTTCATCAATCTTGTCAATGGTGGCATTTTCTCAAAAATTGTGCGATTTTGTTGATCTTTTTTCCATAGGAAAGCTACATAAGTTTTTTTTTTCATTTGAACAGTGGTGATCATCAAAATTATTCCACACAAACACACAAATGAGGAATTATGCTTATTACAAGAGCTAGTCAAGAAAACAGGAGCATATGCTTGTAGAATGGTTTCACAGTTTGGTGTCATTACCTTACGTAACCTTGTGCACAGTTTTCTTACTTCTAACCAGGGCTGTTTTTTTTTGTCTTTCTAGTGCCAGTTTGCACCAGGAAAAAAAATCTGGCTAAAAAACACCTAAAAAAATGCCAAAAAACTTGGATGAAATCGCCAGAAAATTTCACATTAAGAAAAAACTTGGATGAAAATTGTCAAATTGACATGTAATATGTACTAATGTGATATTTTCTATCCAATATGTGGATGAATGTTGAAATTTGGAGCACCACTATAACATTTTAAATCGCCATTGTGGCTATTCTTAAAAAATGAAAATAAAAACCCTGCTTCTAACCTCTTCACTGTCTGCCAGTGGCCGATCCGCTCACATGTCTGTTGCTTGAGCAGATGTCGAGCTCGAATTTGCGCACCACAAGGCTGGACTAGCGCGTCTCAATAACGGCAGCTTCGGGAGCTGTCCGAAATCGGTGTTAGCTGCACAAGCTGCGTGGTCTCAGTGGTGGTTACGCCAGCCAGACGAGTGTTACTTTGGACCTCTGGAAAAGTCACTGTGTCGAGCGCGGCATGAGGTTGCCAATCTCATTCATGCGCCTGTTGAGGAAGTGTTTCTTCTGGAGAATGTGACTGCGTCCGCTTCCATGGTGGCCTTGGATGTCATGTGGGCTTTTGCTGAAGGCCGTTATTGCAAGGGTGACTCCATCTTGACATTGAACTTCACCTACGGAGCCGTGAAGAAGGCTTTTCAAGTGAGTCTGTCTCTTCCTCCACACTTCTAAGAGATAGGGTGCAGTAACCGTTACAGTTTATGACACATTTTCCAGAAAAAAAATCTGTGAGTGAATTCTCTCGCTTAGAGAAAGGAGAATGATGAAGAATATACTTTGTCACATATTTTTTGGATTTTTGTAGAATTAATCATGATTTTTAAAACTTAGAAGTGATTGCCAGATGTTCTTTATTGTCCACTAGAGTGGTTAAAACTAGTTCAGATATTAGGTCCCAACACTCCCCACAACCACAACTCTGTAATCGATCTAAGAATCAACATCCAATTCGTTTAACTCATAGAACCTTGAATACCGGTACTCTCAACTTTTGTTATTAGCGATATATCTATTAATTGACTCCCTTGTAACTTACCTTCTTTAACTGCATGCATACCGTGAAAGTGTTGAAATGACTCTCCTGAAGATTAAGGGACCTTCAACTTATCAACGTGACCATCGTAGTACGTTTCTAATGGCAGTTTCCAAAACACTATCGTTTTTAGGCCCCTTCTTTAATACCTTCGTAAATTTGCGCCATCAGTACTTTCTAACGTTGTTTCCGTGACTGCAGGCTTATGGTGGTAGAGCAGGTGCAAGGGTTTTTCAAGTTGAGATCCCCTTCCCAGTGTCTTCTGAAAAGCAAATCCTACAAATCTTTGAGGAAGCATTGAAAAAGGAGAGAAAGGAGCATCCATCAAGTGTAATTCGCCTGGCGGTCTTTGACCACATCATCTCCATGCCCACAATGATATTACCGGTGCGCGAGTTAGTAAAGCTCTGTCGCAGGTACAGAGTGGAGAATGTTTTCATCGATGGAGCACATGGCATCGGAAACCTTGAACTCAACATGAAAGACATTGACGCTGATTATTACACAAGCAATTTGCACAAGTGGATGTTTGCGCCTACCACGGCTGCTTTTTTCTATTGCAAGGCGAAGCATCTTGCTCGCCTTCATCATCCCATCATATCGCACTTGTATGGCCAAGGAGTTGTGGCGGAGTGCTCGTGGGTCGGTACCCGAGACTACAGCGCTCTTGTAGCCGTTCCCGAAGCAATCCAATTTGTCAAGGATTTGGCTGGGAGTATTGGGGAGTACAGTAAAGAGAATCATTGCAAGGTCGTAGCTATGGCTGAAATGCTTGCGAATGCTTGGGGTACGTACTTGGGAACACCTCCGGAGATGTCTGCAGCTATGGCCATGGTCGCTCTGCCGGCTACTTTGAACATCTCTTCGCAGGTAATAAATCTTCACTCTGCTATTGCTATTCTGTTTTGATTGAAAACCTGTTAGAAAACAAACTCAGACACTGTCAGAATACACTCAGACCTCTTTAAGCATCTCGCATCTTTCCACACTATCATTGACTGTAGCAAATTTGTGTCACACGCAAACTATATCATTGTCATTTGGGGGGACACCAGGCTGTCAAATTAGAGAGGACAAGATGTATGCATGACGCAGCTAGTGAGATTGAACGTCTAGAGAATTGTCCTTCTGCTTGGTTTCTGGAAGATGTTAACCCCTGAAGGATCGGGAAACCTCAATGTGTTTAAATAGTTTCTTTGAGAAGCCACCACATGATGAATTTTCATGATGAAATTTATTTTATGCTCTTTGTGAAACTCAATCACGGTAATTGAACTTTTTGACATTCTAAATCTAAACCAATACAAACTTTTGTGTGGAAAAAATTGAATTGTTTTCAATATCAATGTCATGAATATATACTCTTTGGGGAGGGTTTCGACCTCACATGTTCTCTACGACAGCAAAGTTCACCACAGTTAGAGAAGTCGCATATATTATAAAGTTGTGTTTGCTATCGCAAGGTCTAACTTTTAGGGGTTAGAGTTCGAGAGCTTTACACAATTCCGAAATATTCTTGACTTCGGTCTTTGTAAGGCCGTTGCAGTTGCATGGAGATTTCGTGGTTGGATTGTTTTGTCATTTGCAAGACGGAAATGGACTCTCTAATTGCACTTTGTAATTTTCCGAAAACTCTCTCATGATGTGTGGACATCTGATTAGATATGTCAATTTGTGAACACATTTGAGAGGAGACCATTGTCCCTTTCACGGTCCAGGAAGTGAGAATTAAGTACATGTCAGGATGGATCTGCTCGTGATGTTGATCTATGTTGACGTTTCAGGCGGATTTGTTATCTCTTCGGAGGCGTCTGCGAGAAGAATATCAAGTGGAGGTGCATGTGTTCTATGCAGGAAACTCGACAGTAGCCTCACTTGCGTCTGCTCCACAAGGAAGATTGGGGATCACTTCTTACGTGCGTATATCCCACCAAGTTTACAACAAGAGTGACGAGTACATCAAGCTGAGAGATGCAATCAACGATATTTCACTAGAAAGTCAGTCGCGCTCTTGACAATCTCTGTAATTAATTTTCCTCTAAGCATATATATTTTATCAAAAAGGATGTGAATGAAGCCCATGATCACCTAAACCAATAATAATCTTGAGGTATAATTCTCAATCTTTTCCTGCTATCGTTGCTCCTTGAAAGAAAACGAGGGATCTGATGAGAGATACTCAGTTTTCATTTGTGGTGAAATCTTTTTGCCCTCATTTAAGTTGGAGTTTTCAATTCTAAGAACTATGGAGTGGGTCTGAATACTTGACCGCTCTCTCAGTTCCTGTGAGCAACGAGGATGTTACTTTTTTATGCAGGGATGATGCTTTTCAAAGAAACTTGGTTGAGAAACATGAGTGGAGCATCATGCAGATTGATGCCGAATTCTTCTGATGTTCTGAGAACTCCACTAGTACCTATCTATTATCAATCGTTATGCTCAGGAATTTTGGCGTAGTATTGCTTGAGTCATCTACGACTTGGCCTGGATTATAACTCAGAATGCTGCAAGAAGGCCAGGGTTCTTCGACCTTGATATTTAAATTTGGGGAAGAAATTGTCGGATGTGCTTGAAGACTAATTGGTCTCGGAGCAAGGGCAGGATGACCACTAACTATGAATGCTCTGACTAAATTAATTACTTGGAGCCGCATCTGGAAGCTGAACTAGCATTTGTTTAGCTTGTGCAATATTGGGTTTTGGTAGGAGGCTTAATGTGCAATTTGCTGGATAATTGAATAATAATAATAATAATAGGAATTTGTAACTACAAAACTTGCAATGCATTCTGTGGAAGACATATGTGAGAAACTCTAGTCAAATGAAATAACATTCATAACTAGAATTTAACAAAAATTGAATGAAAAATCTAGTCATGCTTTATTCATTCAATTCTTTTCTTTTGGTTACAAGATGGATAAACAAGGTCCATCACATTGTTAACCTTCGTTGGGGCAGGCCTTTTGCTCCCCCAAAATCGGGACCCCCATCAACAAAGTACTTGTGTCTAGCCAATGACATTCTCAGCACTATAATTGAAGTCAACTTAGCTCGTTAACAATGTTTTGTCTCCAATATTGTTGAAGGGGTTTGTAATTGAATGTACCTTTGGATTTGCAATGGTGCAATTAATTTCATTGAATATATTGTATTGTACTTGTTTCACTTGCAACTTTCAAAGTTGGATGAACTTATCATCAACTCCCAATCTTTGTACCTCTCATTCAATATCTCCAATGTTTACATTATAAATAATTGAATATGTAGCGGTTGAACTAGTTTAGGATGGTAGGATGTGTTGTACTCCATTGATAAAAATACACTTACTAATAAGAGGTTTAAGGAAAACCACAAAATAAAATCTATAAATGAATCTGATTTTTTAGCAAGTTTAAGGAAAATTAAATAATTTATTTTGATTTTTAAAAGCATAATGGATACAAGCCTATTATGAATAATAATAATAATATTAATAATAAATGAAAAACACACAATTACATTTTGTAATTTGAATTCTAACTTTTATAGTAATAATTAGGGTTTAGGATTTATTTGCTAAGAGTTGTATGCAGGAGCCATCAATTGGCACTAACTATCAACAATGAAACATAGTTCTCTCTAGTAGCTAAGTGAATTCCCTCTTTAAACCATAGTGGAGACCTGCCATGCTTGTGGACATGTAGAGTGTTGAGTGGAATTTTTTGGAATGAAGTGGGATTCTTCCCAAGTCCAATCCAAAATCAACCATTGTATGGATCGAAACTTTATATATCTCTTCATAGTACAACAACAATGATTAAAAAAAATACAATTTGACATCATAATCAAACTATTGGCGAAAGCAGTGGACATCTTCCACTTTCAATTGGCAAGAATCAACTCATCTCCCTATTGAATATTTAGAAAGGGAAGGGAGCACAAAATGTTTAACATCACAAGCTTTGGTGTCGTAAAATTTTACATGTCTGATTACCAAAGGACAAAGAATATAAAGGCTTGGTAATGGTATGAAGAAAATGAACTCAAAGAGCACTTGCTAGGTACCAAGATCAAAATCATAGTCGTTGGTGTGCCTATAGTTGCCAACGCTTACAACATTGGTGGGTATCTAGATACTATGTTTACATGGCATTGATAGGATGTTAGGTGACCCCTTTCAAGTTTGCAATGTCAAGTTGAAGGTCCAAGCATTGCAAGGGATGGTGCACAGTGCAATCGAAGGCCAACCATTAGGGATGCATACCACTCTAACCAAGGCACATCAAACACTTGGGATGGAGTGGCAAAAACATGGGGCACGTACCATCTCCTAGAGGCTTAGAACTAGAGAAAGGTCATAATGGCTAGTGGCTAAATAAGTTGAAAGAGAGCTCCCTCAATTCAAGTATGATAGTTGGAAGGTGGATAGAAAACACATTCATCTAGTGATTTAAGACTCCATTAGCAATACATTATCAATGGCAAAATCACAACTACTAGAGGGGATTTGAGTCCTCTAGAAGATTGTTTCAGGATTATTCCCTTTATTGTAAACAAGTGTAGTGCTTTCAAAAAATTAAATTATTAAAAAATTAAAAATTAAAAATTAAAAATATTATTTGATGTAGACATCTCCCCACCAAGTCAAAATATTGATGTGGCACAGTTCCCAGGTTTTCTATAGTTTGAAAACTCATAGTCTTCTAAAGGCCTCAAAAAACATCTAATGAAACCGCAACCCCAAACCCTCATTCTATCTTTCTACGAAAGGCACACAAGAGCGGGTATTGGAAACAATTGGATCACGTGGGTGTTACCCATCATTTTGTCACCAAGTACGAAATTAATTGGAGGAGTTATGTAAAGTAAAGCTAGGCATGTGGAAGAAAATGTACCTTCTATTGTACTAGCTCAAAATCATTAAGGTTTGGGGTTTAGAATCTAGCAAATGCGCATTCTTACATGCACTTGAAAATTTAACCCTTGAAGGTCTTGAAAGCCTTTTGTGGTTGCATAGTATGTAATGAATTCGGTGGTATTTAATCATAAAAACATTGACCAAATACTTTTCAGTACAAAGTAAATTAATGATCGTAATAATACATAAATAACAATGTATGACAATTCATATGTTAAACCACAATTGAAGAGTTATAAGGCTAAATGCAAGTCATATGGAGGGACTCCCAAGGGCCTTTCAAGGATTAATTGGCTACATCCTGCATCCTAGTAGCAACCTCATCTATACCTTAGTGATTCTAAATTTATCTATGAGTCAATCGTCCACCCACCCACACGAGTCAAAGCTCTTTGCCAAGAGATAATCTTTCACAACACTATTCACAAAGCATTTTCTTTTATTATTCAACAAGAACTTATTTCCACATAATTTGAAGGGCATTTTTAGTGTACAAGGGCTCACAAGTATGTTTAAATTGTGGGCTACCCTTCATCATCCTTTTAACAAAAAGTACAAAGAACAATATAATACTAAATTTTGAAAGCATAAAAAATTAAAATAGAAAACATAAGAACTCCTAAATGATTCTTCAAAATAAAAAATAAAAATGTGATATAATCTTCAACTATGCAAGCTTATATTTTAGAAACAATATACATTATATTTAGGATTTAACTTTAGTTTTACTGCAAAAATTATCACTTTTATTGAAGTGAAATGTAAAAGCTACCACTATAACTTAAAACCTGAACATTGAGATTGCATTAGGTAGAGCACTTGGGAAGGATTTCAAAAATGTAAAACTTGAGGTAATCTAATCATTTCTATGAAAGCTACAATGAATGAAATTATTTGTTTTTCTCTCCAACTTTCAACTGAATGGATTTTATATTTTTGAAAATGGCATGGCACACTCTTTATCCACAATACATGTGGATAAAGAGTGATAGAATTTGAAATTTGGAAAAAGCTAATGTGGAATATACAAGTTTCAGCAATCTAAGGAATAATTTTGAAATATTGATTTTAACATAAAGAACATAGGAAACTTCAAAATGGCAAATCTTCTTCATACTTTGTCTGTTTTTTTATATTTGTTTCCAATTTAGAGAGCTAAGAATAGCATTACAAGATGGTGGAAGATGTAAAAATCATTAAAATATAACTTGTATGATAGACAAGTCTTTTTCATTGTTATTACAAGTCTAATTGAAAACAATCATCAAAGATGGTAGCCTTTTTAAAACAAATTTTGATGGATATCATTATTTGATGAAAAGCAAGATACTACTCATAATATTGTTAATTCAAAACGTAAATCAAATAAACCAATATATTTTGAAAGTTATATATAATTGATGTTCAACAAATACATCCATTTGGGGGATGGATTGACCTTTAAGTATTCAATTATTGAAAGGCCTATAACCATTAGGTGAAACTCTATATCCACACTTGTTTTATTTTTCACTTTGCCATTGTGTATAAGTGGAATCTTTTCTAATTTTTTTTTCATGAATGAAATCACATGTCTTTCAAAACTTATAAAATTTTAAGTTTTCATGTGAAAATTTGTGAATTGTTGAAGAAAATACAAAGAAAATTTGTATGAAAATTTAAAAAATTGAGAGCATTTGAATTTTTTCCATAGATGTATAGGATAGGAAAAAACATTACAATCTAATCACCTTGTTTGCATGTTAGTCTATGTATTAGAAATTCTAGAGACAACAATTATTCCTTCAAATTTTAAATTATAATATTTATTTAATAAATGTTAGAATTTTTTTCAAAATTTTCAAACAAGGGGTACTAGATATCAGACTTGGCAAACTTCATTTCATTACATTGCCATTTGTATTGTCTAATCGTGGGGATGCAATTCGGGATGCAAAATTAGTACCACCTACAAATCAATGGCACTCCAACATTTTGTTATTGAGAAAATTTGTACTATACAATTATATTTCATCCAACATTAATATATTTATTTTACAGGTAATGCATTTTTGATAAATTAATGTCACATACACTAATAGGGCAAATCAATTGTAAAATTGAAGTCAAATTTAAAAGATATCATAGTGATTGATAGCCCAAACTGACATCAACAAGAACATAAAAATTGTGAAAATACTGTACATAATGTCTTATTTTGCAAATAGATTAGTAGCACATCAATGAGAGGATTTCCAACACACCATTTGAACACATTCAAACAACTCTCAAAAAATGATAACCGGATGAAAAAACAAAATTCTTCATCCAGTCCTGTTACTTTGAAATCATCATAAAATCACACTGAGGAGAGGGTGTGCATTCAAGCTACTACTGCGAGAATTAGGGTTTAGTCTCTATGTACCCTCTTCGACAACAATGGCGAGGTGCGCTGCTTCGATCACTTGGAGCTTGGCGGAATGAATTCTACACCAGTGCGAAGAGGTGACATTCTTTCTCTATTTTGAATTCGTAGTGTTTTCAATTGCATGTTTTGATTCAAGGCACTCGAATTGATCAATTTCGGTGAAATTAGGGTCTGTAGTTCATAAACTGATATTCCGTCATTGAATTCGGCCGAGATTACCGTACATTAGAAGCACCGGATTCTACGACATGCTGCAATTTTTCTGTTTTTCAGATTCACGAGGTTTAGGTTGATATGTGTGTGTATCGGGAGGCTATTTTCAAGGGGATCAAGAATCGTCAATTAGCTTCATGATTCTTAGCAGTTTTAAGTAGGTCGTATGCGCTGGGGTATTTTCTTTCTGTTCAAATTTGTGTGCTCACCGACACATGCAATGCTGTTCAGTGAAACGATGATGTTTTGGAGGTAGTCTGGTGTTGCGAATATCGGCAGGATGGGAGGCGATGGCGACGATGTCCATGTATACTACGGCACACCATTAATTAGTGAGGAGGAGTTGAATCCGCGTAAACGCAAGTCTGCAGTGGATCAAGGTCAAGCTCGTCAAGTTGCTCCGTGGAATCAAGAGGTTAGTATATCTCATGGGGGTTTAATCGAGATCGTGTTTTCTGAGGAGCTATTCTGCTCGAATGACTGGTCTAGGTTTTAGAAGACTTTGGATCTATGTGCTTAAGAACTATTATCTTCCTTCCTAGTTATGGCGCTTACTATTTTGGTTCAATTTCTTGAATTCAATTGACAGGTTACAGATTCTGAAGGTCGTCGACGGTTTCATGGAGCTTTTAGTGGAGGATTTTCTGCAGGATACTTTAACACGGTGGGCTCAAAAGAAGGTGTGTCCAAATCAATTTGTTATTAGCTGCATATTCTCCGCTATTTTCCTTTCCAGCAGTCCGCCTTTGCCCTGTTCTGAGATTGCGTTCACTGCTTATATTGAGACCTAATCACAATTGAGCACATACCTTCGTGAACTTTCTATGTGGCATTTTTACAGGATGGACTCCACAAACATTTACCTCCTCTCGACAGTCTCGAGCAGACAAGAAGGCACAAGCTGCGTACGATTTTATGGATGAAGATGAAAAGGCGGTATGATCTTAAGGCTGGACTGACGACATCACATCGTTTCCTACAACTTGTTGTCGGTCATATATATCTTCGTGTGTTCGCGGAGCACTTTAACATGTTAAGTATCGCCCTTGTGAAATTTTGAAGTGATCTCTCCATTCTTGAGAACCGAGTCTCAAATTCTTCTTCTTTCTTGGTTTAAAGGAATTCGAAGCGAAGAATTTGGAAGTTCGTGCTGAATTTGACACCTTTGGATCTACTGCTGCCGAATATGCACGCCGCCAAGCTGCTAAAGAAATTGGTGACAGGTATCAAGTTTGACATACAAATATGGTTGTTTGTACCAGTTCATTGCTTCAAAGCAGGACAGGCTGGATGTGGACGCTACTCAGAGAAAACTAGGTTGTAGTGGCTCAATCGGAAATATGTACCGCATGTGCTAATATTCTTCTTCTCGCGTTTGTTCTGCAGGCCCTCAGCAATTCCAGGACCACTAATCGATGAAATTATCGTTCCTGTAAATGAATCCATAGGTTGGAGTTCTCTCCTTGATAGTGACGTTCAGATTGATAAAAAGGGCTGCCGTCATGCTGCAATAACATCTATTATCTGTCGCAGATCTTGACGTAGTCAGACTTATTTGATCTATCTTCCGATATAGCTCGATTTCAGCGTGTACCTGTAGGCTTGTAGTCTACTTTCTGGCATTTCTGTATTTTCTTTTCTTGTTGTTTTGCATATTGACGAGGCTATTGATCCCCCTCCCCCTCATTCCATTGTCTTGCAGGTGTGAAGCTGTTGCGTTTAATGGGTTGGAGAGGAGGAAGACAAATAGGACCCAAACATATTGCTGCAGCTTCAGGCAAGATAATACATTGGATGAAGTTGTATTTGACTATCTATTGTAAATATGTGGTTACTTTTATGTGTATCGTCTTCGTAACAATGTGCTTACAAAATATAACATCAGATGCACGGAGGGAAGCCAGAAAAGCTATGATGACCCTTGCTCAGAATGAGTCGAGGAGTACGATGTCCTCTGGACCAAAAGAGTTCCTGACAAAAGACGAGGACTCGACTTTGAGAGATGACGAGGATTTAAACATCGAAGTGCCAAAAACCACTCCTGTATGCTCTCTAGCTTTACATCTTGATTGCAATATCCAGCGTCAGTATAAACTTTTGGGAGGAATAATCATTGCTAAGGGCTTGTCTTCCTCTCTCAATCTCTTTTTCTTACACATGCTTGCAATATGATTCTCTTTAGCATTAGAAATACTTGCTAGTATGGTTGTAAGGACACGTACTTGTATTTTTGGTTATGCAACCTTATTTAGTTCTGGGCAGAAGTTGTAGACATTTGTAATATCAAGTCACTTTCTTGATATTCTGCCTTTGAATGGTGTTCAGGCTTTTGTAATGAATCCTAAAAAGGACTTGTATGGACTTGGGTTCGATCCATTGAAAGATGCTCCAGAGTTTCGAGGTATAGCTCACCATCTGTCTGATTCCATTCTATTTGAGATTGAAGACTTGATGTACTTTAGCACAGAGAGGTTACAATGTTGTCGTCTTCTGCAGAGCGTAAGCGTGCTCGGGACGAGGATGGTTCTGGCCATGGTGGTTGGAAAGGCCACGCTTTGTCCCTCAAGAGGCCCAGTCTTTTTCGTCCAAATGGTACAGCTTCTTCCTTTTAGTATTTGGAATTAAGTAGATATTACAATATTTGTACATTCAGAAGGTCATATCTGGTGCATGTTTGCATTTTTACTTCTTGTAGGGCTTACTTTTAAGACTCGCCTACCTATGCATACGGAGATCTGGTGTTTTTATTTTGCACATTTGTTTTCTTGATCGAGATCGTCTCTGAATCAATGATTCTGCAATGTGCTTAATTTTATTTTGTTGGTCTGTCACAGCGGGAAAGATGGGAGGTGGATTCGGAATAGGAGCCTTAGAAGATTTAGGGGATGAAGACGAAGATGTCTATGACCAAGGTCGTAATATTCTGATCAACTCTAGCTCTTTTTTCGCTGTATTCCGTTAGATTTTCTTGATGTACAACCTGTACAACCTAAATTGCACAATTTGGTAATCTCGTCAGTTGATATGCAAGTGCTTTGGGCAGGTCAACACATGTTAAATTTTAGTCTCGCAATTTTAAAATTGTTCTGGGTGCCGAAGTGCTCTCACTACTCGTTTGTCTAATTCAATTGAGTTTGGATCTGTAGGAGGATATAGCTTTAGAGTTGTATGTGTACCTCTCTTTACGAAGTGCTCTATCTGGTGCTTATGATTATTGCTTGAACAAACAGGCATGGCGTTTGAAGTACAGGAGTCGGAAGAGGATGAGAAACCAGCAGAACAGCCTAGAAAACGGCTGATAGAAGATCCCCTTCACAAGGGGACGACCTTGCCAGGGTTTCACATTGCTAGGGAACCACCTAAGAAGAAGCCATGGTACCCGATACCAGTCGTTTGTTTAACTTCTCAATAAAGTGATCAAAGATGTCTATGAAAAGTTAATGCGTGATTAGTCACCTAGTTAAGGTTCTGGTAGGATATCATGTTATTAACAGACGATACTTTTGTGATTTGTGCAGGTTTCCTCCCCCCATTATCCCCCAAAACTTTAACTTCATTCATAAATTTGACAAACCTCTGGGTTCTGAGCGTTTGCAAGAAAGACCTGCTCCCGCAGCTGCCCGACCACCTGATGATCTAGAGTTATGCAAGTATATTGAAGGACTAGCGTCATTTGTAGCCAAAAGCGGACCTCGCCTTGAGGAAATCTCAAAGGAGAAGCAAAGGGAGAATCCAATGTTTGGGTTTCTATTTGGGGGCCTTGGTCATGATTACTATGTCCGTAGGCTATGGGAGGAAGAGCAAAAGCTTGTGAAGGAAGGCAAACAACAGATTAGAATTGATAATGTTCAAAGTGAGAAAGCAGGACGACAGTCGAATTTCTCACCCCGGTTGGACGCCAACGAAAGGGGCAAAATGCTGGGGGAGATTCCACTACCAAAAGGGGCTGCTCTTGCACAGAGACAGAATTCCCCAGTCGCCTCCATGGTGGGGGCTGATGATCGTGCACGGCTGCAGTCTGCTCTTTCAAGCATATTCACATCTTCATCTACTGTACGGTGCACTCTCTGGCTTGAACGCTGTGGTTCTAGCGTTTGACTTCCTTTCTGCCTCTTGCAGTCAATGTTGCTTGCGTATGTTGTTCGTTCTTATCAGTGAAGGTTTTATATGTATCTTGAATGATGAATATCCCAGTGATGCTTGTGTATGAAATGTATTGCTATATAAATGTTTTGTAATGTATTTTTATTCCCGTTTTGGGGTCTTCTTTGATTCTTTCACCATCATTTGCTGGTAATTGCTGTTGTACATTAGAAGTCCACAATCTGATTTTCTTTTCTCTTGTACTTCTGGTGCCACTTTTGCATGTATGAGGATAATGAATTGAGGATGTTTGTTTGTTGTTGGTCAGGCTGGAGAAACAACTGGAAATTCTCAGCCGTTCAAAGACGATCCTGCAAAGCAGAGTCGGTTTGAACAGTTTTTAAAGGGTAAATCAGTAGGAGGTTTATGGAAGCCAACAAGCGGGGGAAGTGGTTTGTCAGAGTCTGAACGTTCTCAAGAAATATTCGAATTTGAAGCTGCTGCACGTTTGCAACAGGAAGGTCTTACACTTGACAAACGCGCTCCTCTAAATGCTCCAGGCAAGCCTGTGCCAGAGCTGGTTGCCATTATGGGAAGTCGCTTTACAACAGCCGGGCTTGCGACCACTACAAGGGCGGTAAGTTCGAAGTTCTTGTTGTCTCATAAGTATTTTGCCTTTCGGATCAAATAATCAAGTTTTATTCTTGAATTGTGGGAAAACTTGTCATTATTGCATCCATACTGATATTTTGGAGAACTGATTGATACTTAAATGCTATTTTAGAGATCAAACACACAATCATAACTGTGAAATTATGTCCGCACGGCAAATCTAGGCTGACCATTTCTGTAAGGTACTTTCCAATTTATGTTCAATCGAATTATCGACAAAGTTTAAATGTTTGCAGCTGACGTTGAATTACATCAAAATTGCAGGACGCCGCTGATGGCAAGGAGCTTGTCTTGCGGGAAGAGACCAAGCAGTATCCAAGGAGAGAAGAGAATCCTTGGAGGCCGTCTCCTTTGCTCTGCAAGCGGTTTGATTTGCTGGATCCCTTCGCTGGAAAGGTAATGCGCATTTCTAGAGGGTAGAGGTGGAATGAGTCTGGTAGCTTGTTTGTACAATTGTTACTTTCTCATTAATACTCTGTTTCGGTATTTGGTCTCACTTGTCTGAATTTGTGGGAAGTAACACCAAGAATGAAGCTCACTTTGGTCCGCCACTCGTCTGCTTTACATAGTTTTACTTAACGAAATGCTGTGTGGCTTGATGTGCTGGTAGGCGCCTGCTCTACCGAAGCCTCGAAGTCGCACAGAATCATTCATTCTTCTCACGAATCCTATGGAAAGCAGTGTAGAGGTCCGACCTCCAACTGCGCATGCAACAGCCGGCCAAAATTCCGGTGCTCGCGGACCCAAATCTTCGGAACTGAACCACACGCGCGATGAGGAGCCTGAACAAATAGGAGACGAGAAGATCGAGCCAATACCTCAAAGACCAGTTGACCTCTACAAGGTGTGCCATTCTTCTTAAACCTTTTTCTGCTGGCATGTTCTTTCAACATTAATTCCCGTCAGTTTTAGGTTGCTTGCCCAATCCTGACATTCTCTTTGGATATTCAATCATTGAAATACTTTCAACTATTTTCCCAACAAGTTCTCCTTCATGTGTTTTCCTAGTCCATGCCTGCCTTTTTGTCTGAGATCATACAGCCATTCAAGCGCTCTTCTCTGGCCTGGCCTTCCTACTTTCAACCTTGTCTCCCGACTAATAGTTTTCTTTCAATTTATTGTCAAGTGCAAGAGATTTTATTGAGAAGTTGGGTTCCACTTTCAGTGGCATATTAACTATACGTTCATTGGCTTTGAGTCCTCTCCGGGACATGCATTCATAGTAGCATGCAGAGAGAGTTACGAGAGGGTGGATGAAAGTATCAGAGGGCGGATAGGAACATTCAGCGAGAGGTATGTTGGAAAACAATGTAGTTATATCCTACGTAGTTGAAGTTAGTAACTAACGTAAGGATTATCTTGCCAGGCTATATTTTCTGATGACTCGGATGACTCGGATGAGGAGACTGGACCCTCACAATCATCAGCAAACCTACCTGGAGATGTCACGAAACGTGCTGAAGCTGCTAATGCAGCTCTGAACAGACTCGTTGCTGGTGATTTCTTAGAGTCCCTAGGAAAAGAACTTGGGCTGAAAGTCCCAGAGCCAGCCCGACCAGCTGTAGATAGACCTGCAGCCAAGGAAATTGATGGTGGTAATTTGACTAGAAGCAAAAACAACGTTGAGCAGAAAGGTAAGTTTCAGTAATTTTTTCTACAGTATGTGTATATTTTTTTGAGATACGTTCTCTCCCAATAAGCCTGGAGAGGGATTATTTTTTACGAGATCTTTCCTTTCAGTTCTAGCTTTCACCAGGACGTTTTGTGGTTCCTTGGGTAGAAGGAGTCATGACCTGCAGCAGGAATTTGTGCAATTATTCTCAGATGTCTTTCCACACTCTCTTATTATTCCTTTCTTTTGACTCTGAATCTACTATTTTGGTTGCACTAAAGAGTTAAAAAAAATTCTCGAACTTAAGCCAGTCACATCTAGTCGAAATTGTCTCGCCACCTTAGTATATTTTTGTAGACGATTTAATTTATATTGATTGCTTGATAAGTACAGTTAGATTGTCGCTTGCAAGTATGATGCCTTCAGTATGCTTCAAAACAATGTTGCGATTGTAAGAGAAGCATAATATGGAGTTTCTAATTTGCTGAAGCTTATTCATTATCTAACCACCACGCTATACTCAGGGGGTGAGTTTGGACGACGAAGGAATGCGTCGGCTGGAGCCGCAATTGACCAGCGCATTGAAACATCATCGTTAGAGCGTCAATCACATATGAATGGCGCAGTTGCTGAGAATTTGTATCGCAGAGAATCGCAGCAGAACTCTTCGCGAGGAAAGTCGTTGCAGACTGACACAAGTGAGACTTTGTTTGGAGTTAGAACAAGACACCTAGATATGCCAGATGATACAAGCAGGTGGGGTGATGATTCGATTAATGCAAGATCACGAGCAGCAGATACTGAGGCCAAGGCTGTGGCTGCTCCTTCAACAGTGCCTCAATATGAGGACACAGAATCTGAGTCAGACTCTGACAAGGGAAAAGCATTGGCCAAGAAGATCCGTAGAGAAGAAAAAAGACTGAAGCGAGAGAAGGAAAAGAAGAAGAAACATAAACATAAGAAAGATCACGTATCTAGTGGGAGAAAGGTACATTTTTTTTTTCTCGAATTACTCCTTTCACACGATATTTTTATCATCCAGTTTTGTTTCTTTCATTTCCCGTCTCAGTGTAGCGTCTAGAAAGTCAAAGATTTTCTTCTTATGCATCCTGACTACCTTCGTACTATTTAGTAAACTGAACCGAGTGCTTACTACACTGGATCTGCCTGGTACGTAGTGAGCTCCATGCATGAAAGTTGCTGTGGTTGCAGAAAGAAAAGAGACGAGAAAAGGAAGGGCGGCACCATCGTAAGCACAAACGGCGACGATCTGAATCCTCTTCAGAGAACTCTTCCTCTTCATAATGGTGTGCGAATAAATGCTTATTAGCGAGTCTGGGATGATACGGAATGAATTTTTGGTGATTGCATGATATTCATAGCAAACTTGTGTCTTGCATGAGCGCAAGTCCTGTGCTAACTGGACGTGCTCTGTTCAGTGTGTGTTGCAAAAGACTGGATAGGTGTGTTACCGGCTCCTGGTTCTGGGAGCTAGCCTGTGCTCTTTCCAGCAGGGAGATCATTGTGCTATTCCAACGCAGGTCTACTTATTTACTTGGGTCACGCTTATTACCTCTTGGGTCCCGTTCTAGTGATCGCTAACCATTTCACAGCACTGGAGTTGTAATGTATACAGGTATTATGTACAAGATTACTTCTTTGGCCATCCTAGTCTAATTTTGTAGACCTAAAGCTCTTGTGCAAGTGTACTGGATAACAACGGTATATTGAGAATTTCTGGAGAATCGAGCCGAAACCATTGACAATGATTGACATTCCACTTGTACTATTGATTTCTATGTAAAGCACTGAGAATTATTTTAATGCAACTGAAATATCGGGAGTTTACATTGTGTTGCGAGGAAATCCCTGAGAATAGGATTTCTAGAGAGTTCTCTGAAGGCAATTTTGTCCATCTATTTTTGCTAGTGTCATCTTTATCATCCATTAGTGTTCTAAATTTCTTAATCATCCATTATTGTCATGGAATTGTATTGGCACCATATTAGAATTTTAGTAGAATTGCATATGTGATGAATATGGTGGAATATGGTGGAATGTACTCCATTTACACAATTGAAGAAGCAATAAAATAATCCCTCCTTTCCAAAATGATCTTCCAGTTGTACAAAAAGTTTGGGATTTTTTTGTTGTAAATGATGTTATTTCAAACCCATTTTGAGTTGAAAGTAGAGTTTGGTGTATTCCTATTGTCTTAACACTTCGAGTTTCAAAGCCCTTTGCAAAGTGTAGTATTGAGCTTCTTGCATTAAAAATTAAGGGGACCTAGAAGACCATTTTCGGATAGTGGGAGTTTTAGTTTTTGAATTTACAAATTGGGATGTTTTTTTGCAAATCTCAATTTTTACTGAAACTTTTTTTAACTTTTTTCATAAGATAGATAAACTTATGAGCTTTCCGTGAATATAATTTTTATTCCAATCGGTGCCCAGGAGCAAAACTTATGCCACAATAACCTCAAAATGGGGGAGTCTGGGCAACAAAATAATTCACAAAATTAAAAAAAAAAAAATTTAACATTTTTTTCTTGTAGATTATATTTTCTTCTAAATGGGAAGCTTTGATTCATTCCATTTGGATTAGTGATGTGAAAGTTATGGATTTTCTTGTTTTGCAGGCAATCATAGCAACTTCTAGAAATAAAAAAATTCTTCCACTTTGAATGCTAATATCTTTCAATCTACACGGTCAAACATTACAAATTTTTTGTCACATAATCTAAGACAAGTGTAGAACAAGATCTTACGGTTATATTCTAAAAATTATTTAAAAAAATTATTTCGTTGGTGAATGTAGCAAAAGTGGTAGTTTTTAGTGGTTTGGGCAGAAAAATGGCCTTAAATCATTGTATAACATTTTTGAAATTCAAGGAAAATGACCCATAGTTTTCTTTGAATCAAGTCTCCTTCCCATTCAAGAATTTTATATGGAGTTATGCACAAAATGTAGAGGTCACACAAGGAGGTGGGTGTAGATTTTGACTAGTTTTGGCAAAATAAATTATGATATAAGTAGAATTTAGAAATCAAATTTTCATTATTGCAAGTTTTTATTTCCTTCCCATCTTTACTTCAACCTTGCACAATAAACATGAAGTAACCAAGGTAGTTGCATTGTTGAAAAATAGACAAAAATCATTATTTCAACATATTTGGATGTACTTCATCCATTCTTTGTAGCTTTTGCAATAAGCTCTTGAAAACATTTATAATTTAGATAATAGATGCCAATTCTTTTGAGAGCTAAAAGATGAAAATCAATTGGTTTTATACTTTGTGTTTTTTCTTTCATCTTTAAGAAATAAGCACCATTGATAATTCAATAGAGTGAATTTCACCATGCTAAAGCTAGAGTGCAAAACCATTGATTACAAACATTTAGAATAGAATCAAATCAAGTATTAGAATTATAAAATAAGAGACATGAAGGTGCAAATATGAAAACAAATGCAGCTTTTGTATGCACATATGTTTCATTTCAAAAATGACTTCAATAAAAAAAATATATAATATTCATTATAAATCATCAAAAATAAAATTTTACATATTATACACATTGCAAAAAAAATCTTATAAAAATCACAAATTTTCTAATAACCAAACATAAAATTGAAAATTGTTGATCTAAACATCAATATCATAATAAACAAGCTACATCCTACACATCCTATGTCCTCTGTTGTTTATTTTCAAAAATATTGAAAATTGAATTAAAAAAAGGACTCCAATTTTACTTTCAAGGAGAAATTTGATGGTTACTTATCCTCCCGCTTATCCTACAAAATAAAATCTTAGTAACTTTCATCTCATGAATACAAATAGATTAATTCAAAATTTACCACACATACATAAATTCAGAACGCCTAATATATTTCTTTTGGTAAGAAAAAAAATTGTAAGCTACCTCAATTGATACTATTGATAAAAACAAATTTAACTATATAGTCAAAATTTATGAAAATTAGTAAACCTAAAAACTACTCATTTTCCACCACTTGTCAAAAAATATTTTTCAAATGAGGATTCCACTTCTAATTGGATGATCCAAAACATAGTATGGTTGAAAAATGCTACTTGATGATTTAGGGGCTTAAATTATTTAATTTAAAAATTCAACAAGCTTGATTACGATAAAACATTTAGGAATTTTTACATATATATACATTTAGTTATGTATATTGAAGTCCTTGACAATACCTTTGTGCATTCAATGTCTTCTCTACCTTTTCATAATTTATTGACAATATGTATCTTAATTTAAGTCTTCTAAACATCATTAAAATTTTAATATCCAAATTTTCATCAAAACATTCTTGAATTTAGGAAATGGGGTCCTTTTGCCTCTTCAACATTATAGCCTATTTTTTATCTTCAAAAATATTGAAAAATATCAAAGCAATAAATTAAAAATTGTCCATAAATCCCGGAAAAATAAATTTAAAATTCATAATATTTCTAGTGAATTTTGAAAGAATAACCTAGCCTTCACATTTAAAAATATTATGAATTTTTAAGAATTAAACCATCATTAAGGACATTTGTTTCCTAATCAATGCAAATGATAGATATTTTCTATGTACATTATCAAACCACGATTATTTTGAATTGAAGTAAAGCATATAAATTACTAATACTTAAATTTAATTTTTTAATTGCAATAAATTACAAAGTTGAACATTCAACAACACTTGCAAATATAAAATAAGTTGCAAAGAAAAAAATGCATTTATGATACTAAAGTTTATTGTACATTTGATTTTTGAAAACTAAGTACAATGGTCAACTACAAATTTCATGATGCAAAATAGAAATATTTTGAAATTTTTCATGGTAAAAATATATATTCAATATGATTAATGAGGTATTTGAATGTAATCATTTATAATTGCAATTTCTTATTTACAAGAATTGCTTTGGTTCTATCTTTTAGTTGTTCAAGGCATCAAAATCTTCCTAATTTTCCAAAAGATTTTGATTTTGATTTGTTTAATAAATATTTGTTAAAGATAATATAGTATTCATTTTCAATTGTGTTTCTAATATAATAAATTATGTGATAATTTTTAATCTTTATCTTACAAAATATATTCTAATTATCTATTTTAAAATTCAAATTCAAAATACATATTTCAGATTTTGTTTTTTCATCTTCATGGAACACAAAGCTACTTCAGAAGCAAATAAAGTTATTGCATGCCTATGCTTAATACCTTGAGCATGTCTTTAAGGATACTTCAAAACAGAATTGCAGTTATTGGAGAATTACCTTTACTTTTAACAACAATCACTTCTTTTTGTTTGTCAATTTTAATATCAATCACGGCATTTCTAAATTTCATATCCAACACTTTAATAAAACTATCAAGCTCTTGTCTTCCTTGTTCATGTTGGACATTCAATAGAAGTGGATCAAATAGAGAATTAAATGAGGGCCCATCTATTGTTAATACCAATATTTCTTCAACATCATCTACAAAACATAGTGAGGAAAATGACTGTGATATCAATCAAGTTGAAGATTCATCAACTAAACCTAATGTTGAAGCACGTTGTGTGAGTGACTCTTTAAAGAATAAAACATCAATTGTCAATGAAAGTCAAATAGAATCTACATGTAGAGACATTCAACAAAAAATTGATAATGTACAAAATAGTCAAAATGAGATTAAACAATTAAAGAATATAATAAAAATAGAGAGTGAAGCACTTGCTACACTCTATCATGACTTAGAAGCAGAAAGAAATGCTTCCGCTATGGCTGCTAAAGAAACATTAGCAATGATTGCACGCCTTCAAGAAGAAAAAGCTATAATTCAAATGGAAGCACGACAATACAAATGTATAGTAGAAGAAAGAACCAGTCATGATCAAGAAGCTATTGATGCATTAAAAGAAATGATTGCAAAACATGAAAGTCATTGTGACAATTCAATTTGTACAAATAGTTCATCTTTACCATTCACATATGATTTACATTTAAAATCAATTCACATTGATTTAAATGATAAAGAATGTGTGGAGAGATTTGTAGATTATTTCAAAAGAATGAATCCAAAAGATCAAGAGGTTATTCTTGAACTAGTTCTTGGTAATTGTTTAAAGATACCTTATCAAAGTTTTTACAATAATATTGTAGATGATGTACAATATGATTTGAATGGAGTAAAAAATGTTTATGATAGTGTCTCTAGTAGTCAAACTTCAAATGTAAATAACTCCATCAATTTGGAAATGTCAAAAGAATAAATGTATGCTTCAGTTTGTTGTAATTTTTTTATATATTAGAATAAATTTACTTAATAAATTACACATAATTTTCAACATGTTTTTAAGTAATAAATCTTTATTTTTAAAACTTCTAGAGACTTATTTCACCAACATTTAAAACATAATGATATTTTGTTTCATTTGATAAATCTTTAACTTTGATTGATTACAAGCTTGAATAGAAAACTTAATAATTAACAATGTTTTTATAATTAACAACACTTTTATAATTCCAAATTTCATAATTTTAGTTTTCTAATGTCAAGTTTTATTTCCAATTAGCACATGACAAAATGATCAATATTCTGTTTATTATTACAATTATAATTTATTAAGGCTGTATTTTTTATTGTTACCTAATAAAAGTGATCATTAATATTTTGAAATTAAAAATGTATATATATTCTTCAAAGCTTATGTATCTATTTTCAGTATTCATATCGTATTCCAAATCGACGGCCCAAATCAATGCTGATTGGACAGCTCAGATTAAAATTATATCTTATAGTATATTTTTTTAAAGCTTTAATATACATATCTAGAATAACAAAGGATGTTGCACATTCATTACTCAATTTGTGTGGTGCATTTCTAAACAGTAAAATGATGTTAATAATTTTACTGTAAATTTCTGAATTTCATGATAAAAATAAAATAAAATAAAAATAACAAAAATAATATATAAGCCCTTAAAGGACCAAGCTAGTGTCCCCTTTGTGGACACTTGAAAGTTCATCTGATCTCAATTTTTAACAAGTCTATTTAAAACTTTTTTAAACCTGAAAAGACGGGGCTTTGATAATAGATCTAGGCTTTCACTCTATTTGTTGTCATCTTTCAACAATATATTAATAATAATTTAAAAATAAATAAAGCATATGTATTGTAAGGCTTATAGAATTTCAAATTTTTTTTGTGAAAATTTGAAATTATTGTTGATTATTTAAGGAAAAAAAGTCAAAATTTCATACAAAATACAAAATATTCTCAAAAAAATTCAATAGGTAAGCATTATAGTTTATTACATCATAGTATAAATTAAACCATAGTTATAGGCCAAAGTTTGGCAAACCATAGTTATAGGGCCAAAGTTTAGATTGCAATAAAAAGTTGAATTTTTTAAATTCTTTGAATTTTCCAATTGGAATAGAACCTATACTTAATAAACTTCATATCATTAGTTGGAATGAGATACAAAAATTTACATCAAGAGTATAAAGAAAAAAGTGGCCAAAATACATTAGAAGGGTGATTTATGAATTGAATATGGTTGCTATTATGTAAGCCTAGGATCTTGAGCCCATGAGCATAGGAGCCTAGGCTCCTATATTATAGGCACCTTCCATAGTAGTAGGATTTTTGTATTATAGGTGTCTATGTTGTAGGTACCTATGTAATAAGCACCTTTCATGATAGAAAATTGTTTCTCTTTCTATCCAGCCTACTTGCAATGCTCTAAATCCTTCTAGAGTATCAATTAGCCGGCATTACTATAAAAGTATGAATTCATTCCTTGATTTTCAACGATTTTGACACGTGTCTCTTCTCCATTTGTGTATGCAAAGGAATGATATTCACTATTCATTCTTTTTCTTTTCCAAGACGTCTTTGATGGTGGATATTGATGAGTGCTTCACAGTACTTACAATTACACTCCAATACTTTCTGACAAAATCTTCATTGAAACAAAGGTCCCCAATTGAAGAAAATTGAAAAGATTGGGGTTGGGGCTCACAAACATTGATCCCCCTCAAATGTCAAGTGCACAAAATCTTTAGGAGTTTTTCTTCCATCCCAAAATGATCTTCCAATTGGACAAAATATTTAGAATTAAGCCTAAAAATAACATTCTTTCAACCAATTTCGAGTTATAGAGTTTGGTGCACTCCTATTGTATTAAAATTCCGAATTTTGGAGCCCTTTTCAAATTGCATGCATTCGAGTACTAAAAAGTGAAATTGTCATAACATTTTCAAAGAGCATTCATAGACATTTAATTGTTGAATATGAGGTTGTCATTTTTAGCGTTGTTAGTATGGGACCACGCCTATGTATAGTGCCTTTCCAAAAGGCCCAGAGTTTCATCTCTTTCAATTGGAAAACACTCAATGAAATGCAAAAAATAAGAATGATTCCATTCCCTAACTAATATTTACATTACATATATAGTGGGGAGCCTCAATTGTTTGTACACACAATGTTGATTGACCCCTTAAGTTTAATCATTAACCATTTCAAACACTCTCGGAATTGCCGCCAATCCCCTTCTTCTACATTGCAACGTGCTACCCAAAAATAATTTTGGAACAAATAAATTAAGGTGAACCAGAAGATCATTTTTTGGATGGAGGGAGTACTATTCTATAGGCATTTTACTTATGAAAAATCCTCCAAATATAGTAGAGCTATATATCTTTTTTGCAAACTTGACCAAAAAATTAATGGCAATCCAAATAGAACCCCAAAAATTATATATATGAACCTAATTGACCCACAACATGTGATGCAAAATAGTACAAGTGTTTCTTGTAATAGCTTGTCTATATTCAACAAGTTCAAAATAGTGTTCCATATGCTATCACATATTAGCATTTACAAAAGCAAGAAAAACAACATATCAATTTAGCTCCTTCTTATAATAATTTGAAAGCTCTCAAAAGTGATTAGGGTTTTGAAAGAATTTTTGTTTGGGTCAAGATTTTGCAACATTGAATGACAATGGCTATAAGATATGCTCAACTATAAATATTACTAATTACTAGTGATCATAATAATAATTATTAAATATAATTTTCTTTTATCGGATCTTGAAGGTCAGTAAACAGGATTCTAACTAAAGCACTTCTACATGCATTATTTTAGGACACCATATAAATAACTTATAAATTTGAAAGTATTATCTCTAAGAGTATTTAAAAACAACACTAGATTCTCGTAGAGTCTTATGTTTTGATTGTGTACATTTTATATAATTGATATATAAGCTTTTGTATTATTTTTTGGTACAAATATAGGAGTGCATTTTGGGCAGTGTTAATTATGGATGTATGTACTTGCCATAATTTGTATATGAGCATTATTAATAGTGAAAATTGAACATAGTAACTATCAATAAACAAAATTGATTTTCTTTGGATCTTATTAGCACCTGAAAGACAATTTCAATGCATTTTGCCATGCCTTATTTGGACACCATAGGAATAAGTTATGAATTTTCAAAGTACTATCTCTGGGGGGTGCATACCATAAACCAACACCAAGCTATCATTGATTTTCAAGTTTTGATTGTGTGCATTTTATGTAATAAAAATCTAATTTATGAAATGTATTTGGTGCAAATGTAGGTATTGCATTTTGGGGACTATTGATTGTAGGTGTACAAACCTTAAGCTAAAAAAAATGGGACATGATGTTATCCCATTAAATCTTATGGGATAGAGCCAAAGATTGTAATTGTAGTCAAATCTCAAAATCTTCTTCTCAATCCTCCATTTTGCCCCTATTTATAAGTGAATTTTTTTTTAATTATGCAAAGATGAAATTTCATGTCTAATGTATGACATAAAAAATTTCAAATTGTTTGAGAAAATTTCAAGTCATGAATTATTGAAGAAAAAGTGAAAAAAAATCAAATCATTTACAAATATGCTAAAAAATCTAAAGTTTTCAAAATAGAAGTACATTACAATACAAAGTATTATTTTATAAAGGAAATTTTCATTTCACTTTATATTTATAAAAATGATTACAGATCACAAAGTGCACAGGCTCTAAAATCACCCACCTCTTCAAATGTACACTACTAGTACATGTTGCTTTTTCATAGCCTTCAACAATGTACAATGTACATTATAGGAGGTAGGCAATTTTAGAGACCTATGCTTATCAAACTTCAAAATTTCATAACTAATTCCACAATGTTCCAAAAATATGAAAAGACTTGGGTTAGATGCCAATTCCACTTGTCTTTCAAGGAAAATTTACTGAAAAATATTTCAAGAAGCTTCACCTCTCCAAAATTCAATTTCAGCTCTTAAATGGGCAATTTATTGACCTCCTACCTTAGGTGCATTCTTTGTTTTTATAATTTCCTTGAAAAATATTTCTTCAAAAAAATGTAGTCCACAATGTGCTTAGGAGATTGAGGACCAAAAATGCCAAATTCAATAGGTTTGGGGAATTTATATTACTCTCCAAAGGAGTTTTATTGGTTCCATACACTACTTGCTTTAATGAACATATTTCAATCACCTAATCGTGACCCCAACCTAAAACCACCCATACAAATACTTCCCTAAAATGTATAGTTTCTATTCATGAGGGTCTAGAGTTGCTTTTTAGTACACTTATTTCACTTTTAATTTGTTTATATAGTCCAAAAATATGCACAAGAACAAAATCTACAATTACACATTTTCAAACAACAAACAAATTATGCAGTATAATATTAAGAAACAAGTTCAATTGGTCATTCAGACCTAACCAGGTTGTAGTTATGAGGCCACTCTAATAATACTAGTAAGGTAGGAGGCTCTTAAAGCGTGCACTTAAGGTATGGTTTGCCTTTTTCATGTCGTCTCTTCTATGGAATTATTTTTAGCTCATTTTTCAGACAAAGAAAAATAGATTTTGATTGTAACCCAAGTCGTTTTGTATTTTTTGAAGCATTTTTGAATTACTTATGAATTTTCAAACAAGAAGAGTCATAGGTCCCTATTTCTAACCATAGGTCTTCTATAAATCGTTCACTTACAACTTTTAGAGAGAAATGGGGAAAGCAAAGCAAATGATTGGCTCTTACAATAAACAATATTTTTTTTATTGATCCATTAGAAGGTCCATTTGAAGACCACCTCAAGTCCATTACAAGTGAGTCTACATGAGCAGTTCTAAATGACCCTCCAACATTCTAGCCTCCTACCTTACTCTTATTTTCCCCAAATCAATCAACTCCTCAATGCTCACCCATCCATGGTCAAGAGGATGAATGTTTTGAAGACAACCATCTTCATCCAAATAAAATTCATTGAGGAAGCTTCAAGTGAGTTTCACATTTCAATGGATTTTTTTTTTTTATCAATTTTCTTAAGAAATCAATGTCAGCCTACTTATCTCTAATTTGAGCACTCAAGAGATTCAGCGTGGGAGAAAATGTACATTTCTTAATCATTGTGATGCAAATCATACCATTGATGATCAAGGCTCCTCAAGGAACAAACCTTGTTAGTTGTTACGGACACAGCTCCCAACATTGCAGCCTTATAGCTTGACAATCTCCCATCACTTTCTCTCATCTAGCAACAACAAAGTGTCAATTGGACGGTTCACTTATGGCGAGCTTGGATTAATCCGGCTATCGATGTCAGATGCAATTGTTGTCTAAGTAATTTGGAGGAAACTCCGATGCATAGGTTCTACTTATGCCCCAACACTCAAGAAATTTGGGAATACGCCCAATCGATTCTTCATCACATCCAGGGAGTACAACCTATCCTAGGACCTCACGAGCGGTTTAATTCCACTCAATGTATTTTTTGGGATGCATTACCTCGGAGGTTTAATAATCTTCGAGTCATTTGGTCTATTCTTATAGGTCAAGCCCTATGGATTATTTGGATTTCACGTAATAGCTTCGTCTTTGCAAACTCGACTTGGCCTCGAGGCAAAGCCCACCAGGTTTTATGGGATGCACTGTTAGATGTCGGTAGGGCAGCTCATTTCAGGGCTAGAAGCGGAGCTCGTCATCGTCCTCAACTATTAGATTCAAGCCTCGCCAAGTTCTCTCGCATTTGGCTCCAGTCTCCCATTCTTGCTTGGTAAAGTGGGGACACCGAGATTGTCTGGAACCAAGTGCGCAGCCCCCCGAGTGTAGTTTTTATTAGTTTCTTTTCCGCAGATTGGCTGATCGACCGGCCGCCTTTGTTCACCTTGTTGGTCGGCCTTTGTGGCCTAGTTGTTGTTCTCTTGTTTTTTAATGCAGTGGGTTCTCCATTTGTTCAAAAAAAAAAAAAAAAGTGTCAATTGGAAGACTCAATCCTACAATCTCAAAAAGTCAAGTCCCAGTTTTTCACTAGAAGAAAAACACGTCCGGCACAACCAACTACTATGCAACTAGTGCCCTATGCAACTAGTTTCCTCTCTATTTGCACCAAATCTAATGTAGTTGTTTTGTGTCATTGTTTTACAACATTCATTCATTGTTTTAGTTGCAAAGTAGTCATTCTGTAGTTGCAAAAAAAGACTAGGAAACAACTAGTGTCCTATGCAACTATTATGCAACTATAAAATGACCATAGTTGTTTCCTACTTGTGCGCTAGTTGTTTCTTAGTTGCACTCTAGTTGTTTCCTAGTTGCTTTCAAAGTTCATTCCCATTCGTGTTATATCAATTGACCCATATCAATTGTAAAGAGTACCATTAGATTGAACATATAAGACTTGTAAGTTGTTATAGTCTTATGTAATGAATTCTTTTGATAGAATTCTAAGATTTCTATAATTTGTGGGTTTCTACAATTTGTAGATTTTGTATATAAGAATTTAAAAAATAATTAAAATTCAAAAAAATTTATAATCTAGGAAATTGAATTTTGAAATCTAGGAAGAAGGTAGATCTGAAATTTTGAAATCTAGGAAGAGGGTAGATTTGAAAATTTGAAATCTAGAAAAAGGTAGATTTGAAATTCAAAAATCTAAGAAAAAGATAGTTCTGAAATTCTAAAATCTAGAAAGGAGGTAGATCTGAAAATTTGAAATCTACAAATCATTGAGATTTATATTTTAAAATTTACAAATCTACAAGTTGCAAGCAAGTTGCAAACAAGTTGCATACAAGGATGAAGTTCTTTGTATGGTGTCGGATGACAAAAAACCTTGCAACTAGACTACAACTAATGCGACTTGTCCACTGCAACTACGGACTCTACATTGTCACCTAGTTGCAAACGTCCTATGCAACTACAAAATGAGTTGCATACTGTAGTTGCAAAACCCCTCATTTTCTTCTAGTATTTAGTGTGCATATTTTCTTCGGATTCATCAAATGTCGACATATAAGTGAGCACTTCATTAACCTTTAAGCGCTCCAACGTCCATATTCTGGAAGATGAACAGAGAGCTTAGAGGCGCTCTTTAATTCAACTAACTTTTCATTCATCCAATGTAACACTTGAATCTCGAAATGACAACCTTCCTTAGTGATCAATTTCATGAAATTGTTGTAAATGATATTTCTTTAGAAAGATATAAGCAAAAATGTGCCAAAATCTGATTGAGGCGTTAAGGGTTTAAACTGCAAGTGTTTTAGCACTGAAAATGTTTGCACGAAACAAAAGATTTGCCAAGAACCACTCTAATTTTTGTCTTCTAGCTTAGCTTATGAAGTGGCAATTTATTTTCTTTGTTCAATGTCTGAATTTGAACTTCCTTGTAAGGTAACACGCTCTGAAATTGCACGGGCTCTAAAATCTCAAATGTACATTGTATATACATAGTGCTTTTTTATAGCATTTAGTAGTGTACAAGCATTTATAGTATTTGACACATTTCCAACCACCACCCCATTTCCAATCTATTGACCGTTATGTTTTTGTGAAGCTGTGGCGTAGTTTGAAGTGCAACTCTGACACATTATTATTGGGGTTGCAAGGTTGTCAATATTGCAAACAACCCTTGGTTGATTTTGCAAATCAACCTATGATCAAAAATAGAAAGGTCTACATCACCATTGTAGGTCGAAGAGAATCTTCCACTAAAAAATTCATAGTAGTTACATTTTTTGTAATAAAATTCTGAAAAAAACATACAATCCTTCCAAATTCTATTTTTGTACATGGGAAAAATTCGTCACTCAAACAACCTCCACTCCAAATATGTGTAATTGCTTAAGTGGTTGGAAATGGGGTCGTCTGCCCTCCATTGTCCCCAAAATTTGGTTGGGTAAGTTAGGCCAATGCCTGGGAGACACCTGGGATCTCCTTGTCCCTCCATTGCATAATTTGGATCGGAGGGACCAGCGGAGTGTCTGTTTTGTAGTTTTGAAGTCTGGACTTTGGACTCGACAGAATAGATTTTGAAGTTTGAACCATCAATGGGAAGGTTATCACTTCCGGAAATGGAGTAAACTTAACTTATTAAATTTTTAAAAAATGGGAGGGGAGGGGAGAGGACTATTGAAGCAGCCAATGGGGTTTATAATAAGACTTATATAATTAAGAAGTTCCAAGACTGGCTTCCAAAATCATTGATCCGGAGGGGGTGAGCTGTTTGTCGTTGATTGAGTTTCAAAGAAATTGACAAACTTCAAATTCTTTCATAATCACCGAAGATAAATTTAAGTTACGGCATTTTAAAACATGAAAAAATTGATTCCCCCAAACTGAATCCCAAGAAGGCCTTATTCATTATAATTGGACAATCGATAGATTTTGAGACTTTTGCCCTAAAACAATTTTATGGAGTTATCCTCGAGTCGAGGATAAGTTGAGACTGCAACCTTTTGGCAATGAAAGGTTTTTATACATAGTAATATTTTAAAGTCTCAAATTTCCAAATAGTCTCAGAATTGAATACTTATGACTATTTATCTTCGACTCGAGGATAAAATTGAGACTACCATTTGTCCAAATATAACGAATAAGGCCTTCAAGGAGGAAAAGAAATAAGTTAACCCATAAACATCGATACAGACATTTGGTGTCCAATGAATGACAAGGGAATCTCCTGTACATGACAAAAATACAACTATTCATCCTCGGTTTTGGGGGTGGAAAGGAGAAATCTTCTATAGTGCTTTGACTTCCAATGAGTGATTTTGAAATTTAGTATACCAATGATTCCCACGTTATCGAAATGCATGATTTCCACGGGCACCCGTCCATCCTTTAAGGATTAAGTACTAGATCTCCTTCCCGGGATACTTGGAAGAGAGGACAGACAGTTCAACCCTGGAAGGAAGGACACATCCCTATGACCAAGGTAGTCACTCAGTCACCCCAATACTCTGATTATTGGACCAATAGGTGCACTCTTTGTATCTATAGTTAACCCGAGAAGGACATTGCAGACACTAAGTGCCCAATGGATGAGAGAGAATCTTTCCATGTAGGACAAAAGTGCAAATGTTCATCCTTGGAATTTTAGGTAAAAAAAAGAAAGGTCTTGCAAAGTAGTTAAATCTTCAATGAGTGCTATTGGGTTGTTTTGTAAGGAAAAGATTCAGACGGTACCAACAAGGATGATTTGTATGGTGAGTAGCCCATCCTTCTAGAGTTAGTGGTGAAGTCATCCACTAGACCCTTTAAGTTTACAAGTCCTATATGGTTAAGCCTATATGAGAGAATGCAATCAATAAAATAATGTTGTCTTCAACTAGAGGTACTTCTGTGTGTGGGAGGCAAAAGGAGTCCCCTCCCCCCCCCAAAAAAAGGTAACAATGTTTTCGTTGCCCTAAAACAAAGAGTTCTTGGAAATTCAACAAATTGGAACACAATTTGCGAAAATATCACATCAAGATTTAGAGAATGAAACCTATTGATTTGGGCCTAACTTCAAATGAACCTTGGAGGTTTGTGACAAAAAGTTTCCCAAACTACCACTTTCTTGTGTATTGAGCATAGTTGAAATATGAAAACATTTTCCAAATCTTTAGCCTAGAAAATTTGTACTAGACTTACCTAGGAACATGTGGAAAAAATTTCAACCCATTTGAATACTAAGGTTGTAAGATTATAATGTTTCAAGTTAAAAGAAAAGGAATTTTGGATCTTGTCAAATGGAGCCAACATAGTTTGATTCAACTTTATAGAAGAGGCACTATCCAACTTTGGGAACTTGGACCATTGAGTAGGTAGTTATGTAAGTTACTTGCATGCCCATTTTCAAAGATAATGGAGGTATTTGACATCCAACAATTATTACATTGAGAGGATATCTCTCCAAAAGCAACTACATGAGCAAGCTAGATTGACTCTCCAAATAGGAGTTATGGTGGTTCCAAGTCAGATTTGGTTGAATGTAAATTCATATGTATGGTGTTAGTCCTAGTGGCCAACAGGTAATGAGTTGATTCCAATTTGGAGTCTTTTTGATGTGATGGGTGAATGTCAATTAGATACTTGGCCAATTTAGTTGATGTCTGATTTTCAATTTGGTAGTCCGTTAGTAAGCCAAGTCAGAATTTTGTGATTGGTTCCATGTTGGGTACTTATTGCTAAGTCAGACTGTCAGTATGTTTGGAAGTTATGTCCAAGTTGGAGGAGACTGTCAGCATGTTTGGAAGTTATGTCCAAGTTGGAGGAGACTGTCAACCTCTTTGGAAGTTATGTCCAAATCAGAAGGGGACTGTTAGCCTGCTTGGAAGTTATGTCCATGTCAACCTCTTTGGAAGTTATGTCCAAATCAGAAGGGGACTGTTAGCCTGCTTGGAAGTTATGTCCAAGTTAGAGGGGACTGTCAACCTGCTTAGAAGTTATGTCCAAGTCAGAGGGGATTGTCAACCTGTTTGGAAGTTATGTCCAAATTAAAGTGGACTATTAGCCTATTTGAAAGTAATGTCTAAGTCAGAGGGGGTGCAGGTGATTCCAATTTAGAATTATATCAACCTATTTGGAAGTTATGTCCCAATCAAAGTGAACTGTTAAGCCTATTTGAAAGTTATGTCTAAGTCGGAGGAGTGCAGGTGATTCCAATTCAGAATTATGTCAACCTGTTTGGAAGTTATGTCCAAATCAGAATGGATTGTTAGCCTATTTGTAAGTTATGTCTAAGTTAGAGGGGGTGCAATTCAGAATTATGTCTAATGTTTTGTGTGGCAATTGTTTTTGCAATTTTAATTAGGCAATTTTGGAGCAGTTAGCTTGTCATCATTCCAAATTGGTAACCACATGGGTATTTCCTATGAGGCTTGGTTTTGTGTTCATTTTTGTTTACCATGTGATGGAGTGTCAATCGTGTCCTAGCTAGTTTGTGCTGTATAATTGTTTGTTTTCTTATATGTGTTTCAAGTGGGTTGCTTAGTGAGTAATTTCTAGAGTTATGCATGCAATATCATGAAGATGGTCCAAGTTCTCTATTTGTGGTTAAGTGAAGTTGTGTGTGTGCATATGAGCTAATTGAATGTGTGAGTATGGTTGTAACGAATGAGGTGTCATGCAAGATGGTGAAGAATTTGTGAAGTTAGTAAAAAGAAGTTTTAAAGTGTTAAGTGAAGAATTAAGTGTGTTCTAATTGGAATGATGGCACTGATTTTGAAGGAGAATCCGGAGTTTTTTGTGGAGAGAAGAAGTTGTAGCTAATCAAAGAAGTTTGAGCGTAGGGTTTGGCCAAAAGGCTAAAATCTTTACACAAGGCGGGACCAACAGTCCGAAGTACAAGAAAATGGGGGTGTTTTGAGAGGAAAAAGGGTGCCCTTTTATACTCTTCCGAGGCACCCTACCCTCCTCTTTCTAACCTAGGTAACCCTATCACTTTAGATTTTCATCCTTATTTTTTAGGATTTTTACACTGGTCCTTATCTCTAACTTTTGGAGTTCAACTCCAAATCGCAAACGGATTGCACCATTGGCTATTTTCTCACAAAAACTCATCAATAACCAGTGCCAATTGAGATTAGTAAAAGGATAAAAATTTAACTTTTGGAGTTTACCTTTTCTGACTAAGGCGACTAGCTAGGGTTGTCGGGAGGGAGGGAGTAAGAGAAGACTCTTTAATGACTTCATTCCGGCTTCATGTGCTCCCGGGACACTCGTCAACTCCACGAAAATCTTGTTGTAGGAGGAATACTGGTGGTTCGGACACCTCCCACTATCAAAACTCTTCGAAACTTGACAAAGTGCGTCATTAACATAAAAGAAGCTAACCTAATTTTTAGTGAGATTTTACCGCAACCCGGGAATTTTCCATGAATTTGCACTCATGGATTTAAACGGTTGACCATCTGGAAAGGGTATCTTTGCAAGTTAGAAAATTCCAAAACTTCTTGGGAAACCTCTCATAGAATTTTCTAAGGAGTGTGCAAAGTCTTTTGTTGGTCTTGTGCATGGTTGGTAGGAAGGTAAAAAACAACTTTCTTCGATTTACCGACAATCAGGGAATTTTTTACATGTGAGGAAATCTTAGTGAATGGATTTTGCCTTTGACTTCCTAACATGTTTCTGATCTTAGAACATCATCTCGTGACCATAGATTCCTCCGGTGGCCTATCTTAAGAAAGTGACTCATGCATGCTAACAATTGGGGTTTCTAAGATTTCATCGATGGAATGGGGAAACTTAAATCTATCTTTGGAGATTTATGTAAGGACCTCTCTACCTCTCTTGGAACCAATTTAGCCAAGCATAGTCACATGTATTGGATTTCAAACTATTTTGGATAAGTTCCCTACAAGCCTATTGATTCCCACTACTTTGTGGTTCTAAGCTATGTACAAGTGGGTTTGGAGGATATTCTAGGAATAAAAGTCTATTTATGACCAAATGCTATATTGGCATGTGACATGCCTATTTTGGTTTTACACTCTTTTAGGGGCTTTTTGTATAATATTATGACTTTAAATTGCAATAATCTATAAAAAAAACAAAACCCTATGAGTCCTAAGTGACGAATTGGGAACTCACAAACATGAAAAAAGAAATGAAGCACCAAAACAAAACTTCATACCTTCTTATAAGGAATTCTGTTTCTTTAAGGCACCTTCTCATGATAAAAAGCCCCAATATGCTTTGACGTCCCACTCAACAAAAAGGATTATTGTATACAATACCTTCCTCATACAAATCTAGTAAACAAGAAGTATTTGCATTACAGCCCAATGTTCGAACCTAAAATAATTAGCTTGAGAGAAAAAATAGCCTCTTTTGCATTCCTGGATATTAAAAAATTTAGATATAGACAAGTTTCTTTTATCACCATTAATAAATCATCAAATGCTTGCAGTACACGAGGGCTAACCAATTGATGTAAGATATCCATCAACATTTTGAAAATCCCAATGTTGCTTTCATATAGAATTTCAAAATGGATTGAAAGGTACAAATTGCGAAGGGATGTCATTTCCCCATTAAATCCCCTAAAAGTATTCTATTTGAAAATTTGTGAATAATTTAGATGTAAATATTTAAACCTTGACAACAACCTTAAATTAAGATTGAAACATTTCAACTTGAGATCATTAATGAATTCAAATAGAACAAGCACTTATACAATGAAGTGAGAACTTTTTTGATAAGTCTTGAAAAAACTTTGTGGAGGATGATCTCAAAATATTCAACCACGAATAATTGTTGATTCAATATTTTTGTACCACTATATCGGAATTATTGAAACAATACCTCATTGATTGACAACATTGACTCAACACAACTTGGGACATTGTTGAGACAATCTTGTGTGGCTATTTTGTGTTTGTCATGTTGTTTCAACAATGATGAAATATTGATTCAAAATTCTAAAAAATTTGAGATGCAAGTGAAAATGCAGGAATTGTGCTCAAAGTTGAGTTTTAGACCTCATTTGGTCATAGTATTGTATCATTTTTGAAAAAAAATTGAACTAGAAGAAGTTGGAAAACCAAGCTAACTTTATCTCCAAAAATCTGTTTCAAATTTTGAATCCCCATCTAAGAGTTATGGACAAACTTCAAAGAGGGGGTAGAAGGGACATTTTTTTTTACATTTTCAAACACCCTCTTTGAAATTTGTTCATAACTTTAAGGTGAAGTCTTTAAATTTCAAACATCTTTTTGCAGATAAAACTTAACTTGATTTTACAACTTTTACTAGTTTTAAGTTTTTTGAATTTTTTTCATCTACTATGCCTAAATGAGGTTTAAAATCTGACTTTTAACACAAATTTTGTGTTTTCACATAACCATGAGTGGTGGAGCTCCTTCTAGTCTTGATTCACATATCCCACATGGGTTGTTTCACCTACCATTACTCCACTTGTATAAAGTGCATCTCTTCTCCAACCCCCATTTACACATACTTCACTAAGTGGCTTAAATTTGGATGTGATATAATTAAAAGCCACTTCATTGGTTGCACTTAACAATTGAAAATTGTGTGTTCATTTTCAGCATACATGATAATTTAAGAAAAAAAAGAAATTGGAGTTCCATTGCTTTCTTCTTTGCTTCAGTGGCTGCCCTTGGTTTTAGTGCTTTGACAAGTGCCGAAAGTCAGAGTGTCTAACTACTCACGTCTTACAGATTCCCTAGAATTTCAGACATCAAAGAATAGAGTGGTTTGTCACTTTGAGGCGGTCCAGGTGAGGGCTGCCTTTTTCTCTAATGTGTGGAACAATTGGAACAACATTTTTTGAAGTTTTTGTAGAACTTATTAAAAAAAATTGATAACACTTAAAACAAATAAAACAAATTTCTTTTATCAATTTCTATTTTACTATGACAAGGATCCAAGTTGCTTTACTATAACTTCCAACTTACAATGGGCACATATATGTAAATCTTGTATACATGTGCATCCAAGTGATATTTTATGACCCCTTCTAAGTAATCTCCTAAAATAAAATTATTCAAAATAATCTTTTGTGTGATTTTTGTAAACCATTTACTACCCGAGTTACTACTTCTAAGGAAACACTCCCTCTATTTCTAAAAAAGACCCATCTTTCTTTTTGTGTTTTACAAAGGAAACACAAGTCTTTTTCAAAAACAAAGGTAGTATAATTTTAGGCCCAATGATGAAAATGCACCATAAAGATTAGACTCGTGGGATTTTTTTGCTAACTTTTCACTAGTGCCCCTCTTCCTCATGTGTATATACATACATAAAGATATATGCCCCTATTTTGTGGTTGGATAATTTATATTTTTCAACCACCTTGACAGCTTATCTGACCAAAAATGAAGTAAAATTCAGTAATGCAAATCAACCACATGCTGAAACGGATTTGCAGTAAATTTATATTAACACTAATACAAATTGCATAGAAACTAACATAAATTTTTACAAAACCATTTCAACCTATAGTAAATTTGTTCCCGTGATTTGATCAACACGAGGATCAACAATTGGTAAATAATAAGTTCTTACTTTCTAGTCAAAATCAATTTTTTTGAGTTGCAATATCCTTTGTTGTATCTATGCGATGCAAATTAATATTGATAGAAAGCCTTTTGTAAGGCTCATCCAATATATTGCTCCAAAATAAATGTAAAACTTTGCCTATTTGTTTGTATTTTTCATATCTCACAACTACTTTGGGGGTCTCAATCAAAATACAAATTTATATTTTATATTTTTAACCTTGTTAGTAAATAACAAGTCTCACCATTTTCTCTAGCGGTTCACTTGCAAGCCATGCCAAAGGCTTTATACTTGCATAAAGTTAAGCAAGATACTACTAGTTTACCACCTTGATTTGTGGTTTGAGTATATAGAAGACAATTGTTTGATTAGTAATTACTTTTCATAGATGTACACTTTTAGCTTGAACCATGTCTAAGTAGAATTTTAAAATTTTGATAAAAATTGAAATTTCAATGAATTTTCAAAGTGGTAAGCTTACTCTATAATTTAAAAATACCCAATTATATGCATCCAAAATATAACCTAAGACCACCTAAAAATTAATCTTTAATTGACTCAAATCCTATTATCACCAAAAACTAAAACTAAGCCCATTGGAATTCCTCCCTAATAAGTGAAGATTTCAATCTATAATATTAATTTCAAGTCATCATTTGTAAATTGGATAAGCAATATTGGTCAAGCATATTATCGTTCATTGCGCATTGCTAAGGTGTTGTAACTCTCTCTCATTTGTATTGCTCACCCCTCTCGTCACTCCTACACTTCCCACATTTCATTCTCACTTTGATGGTATTGAATTTGAACAAAGGTGGTTTCATAGGTGCTAGAATTAGGTTATGAATTACACTACAAGAAAATTCAATTTCTTTTGTTGATTTGATTTGGCTATTTGTTCACTTTTTTGTTGATTTTGGATAGTAATTTGATGATTTGAAAAAAAATCAACAAAAAAGAGAACCAAATCAACGCAACCAAATCAATAGAAAAACTGAATTTTCTAGTAATGTTAGACTAGTTTAATTCCATTAGAACATGTTACATGGCTCTCATTGCAAAAGTCATAATGAAATCAAATATATAAAGTTTAGAAAGTAGGTTTGGTAATGAACATCAAGAAATCTCTAATGCTTCAATTTCTTCTTTGCAGTTGGTCAACCGAAGTTATTGAACTACTTTGTTGTTTCATATGCTGGGAGCTTAGTCAACAAAATAAAAAGAATCATCTTAAAAAGTCAATATATGATTTGTTATATTTAAACCTTGCTTTGCACATCAAGATATGTCCTCTTTCAACCATGAAGTCAAGGCCCTACCAATATCGCTATAAAATTTGATCTCATTTACACACAAGTGACAACAATATATTGTTGCAGCATTGTCAAGGAAGATGTTCTTGCTTTCAATATACACTATTTAAAAAGGGTGTTGTTTTTTACACTTTTTACAATAATATTTTTGACACTAAAGTGTCAAAAGACTAAATGTCATGAAATTCAAAATATTTTGACACTTCTTTTGACACTAAAGTCAACAAAGTGTTGAAAACAATATTGAGATTTCTTTCCAACATTTTAATGTAAAAAAAAAGTGTAAAATTTTCTATTGTCAAAAAAACAATGTAAATAGTGTAAAAAAAATTACTAAGTAGACACATCATCTCATATAATTAGAAAATATTAGGGCCTCTGTAACGCCATTGGACTTGCAATAACAGTGTAAATACAACAAAAAATGAACTATATATACATATAGTTAAAAATCATGTACTATGTAATCAAGTGCCTCAAGTGCCACATTAGATTGGCAATTTTTCAATTTTTTTTCAATTTTTTCAATTTCTTTATATTTGCACTACAATCGAAAGTCTAATGACCCTATAGAGGCACTAAATTTTCTATAATAAAGTTTATCAAAATATTGCACAAAATAATATCTAATTTCACATGTGTTATATGACACTTTGAATTCTCACCAACAACTATGAGGAGAAGGGTTTAAATCCCATGGCTTGCATACTAGTTGCTTTGGACAACTCATGTGGGTTGGGCAACATGATCAAGTAGTTTAGACAACCCAAAAATTATGGACAAGGATGGATAGCCCTCCCAAAATTATTTTGGGAATCATATTTTTTAACATCCTTTTTTGTACTCTTTTTGACCCTTTTTTACAATCTTTCCAACATATCAAGTTTGATATCGTTTTCTACACTTTTTTAACTGAAGGGTCAGAAAATGGGATTTCATTCGATATTTTGATGACAATTTAGTGTCAAACAATTTGTTAGAAAAAATGTTGAAAACATCACCCTATTTTTGGTAGTTATAGGTTTCATTTTGTGGGTTTAGCAAATTAACTCTTAAATGACAAACTGGTGTCTATAAAAATCATTCATTTTGGTTTTGTATGAATCATTGGTTTGAGAAAACCCAAAAGTACTCATTGGAAGTCAAACTATTGTAGAAGACCTCTCCTTCTCACACAAAATTTAGAAGATGAATAGTTTCACTTTTGTCCCACGTAAAAAGATTCTTTGTCATTCATCAACTAAAAAATGGTTGTAGCGTCATTTATGGGTTAAAGGATCCTACATTGATTTCTTCTTCTCTTCTTTGTGCTTTTGATGAAGTTCCTCATTCTCATTGTTGCATGCCCTAGTTTGTCATCAATAGAGATTTTTCTTCAATGGAGGCTTTTTCATCCACATCAGTCAAGGATTTTGTACCCTCGTGCCAACATGTCCTAAGGAAGGACGAGTCCATTAGAATTCAATCTCCTTACCAAGATCCTCCAATTTGAATTTTGAGGTCTTCCAAAAATAGTTTCTCGGGGCTTCTAGAATGAGAGCCACAAGGCATGCTCTTAACCTTAAATATCTGAATTCCTTCTTGAAATTTTGTATATTTTTTCTTACATCTTTGTTTGTATATATGTATGAATCAAAACCAAGCATTGGTTTTGATTAATCAATCTTGGAACCTCTCTATCATTGTCTAGTCTAGATTGAAACATTGGAGAATTAAGGATTAACCCATTAAGGACCAAGTCGATGACTACCAATGAATATCTACTTGAATTTTGTGAGCCTTTAAAATAGAGTCTCAATTGTAGGCAAACATTTTTATTTTGTGGGGCCACAACTACAATGACAGACGAAATTGAGTACAACTTTGAAACGTTTTCATTCAAACAACCATACTATAAGCATCACTGGACAAAGTCCAAAAATAGATATATAAAAGTTGTTGTGTACAACATAGTACAAGTCACCATGGTAGTTTGAAGAAACATTTAATTGTGATTTGAAAGAAAATCAATTTCAAAGTTAGCCATGTCAAAAACTCAATTTTGTTCAACATGATTTGGAATTACTTTATCTTTTGTGAATTTTTTCTTAGAACTCATGATTTTTTTTTTGTGCCTTGGCATGTTGGTATACATCATTTCAGATTGTTGTACACAAAAATTGAAGGAAATTGACATTCATAGAGTTTAAAATAACAACAATTTGACGAACATGCAAATGATGTTGGTTCTCACATTATTTGAATTCTTTTGGAATTGAGAGCATGAGATAGCATGAGCCATTGTAGAGAGAATAAAGGTTGCAATATAGACCATTGTTACATCTTAGTGTCCTTGCATTTGAAACATTTGTTGAATTGGGGAATGCATTCAATTTATATTTCAAAGCCATTTTTAAGCTCAATATTTTTGTCCAGAAACTAGAGTTCACGATTCTCATAATTGATCCAACAATTCCCCCTCCAAAATAAATTATCATTGTCAATATCATCAAAAAACTACGAATTTTATGAATGTCAATGTAATCTTTGGGTAATTGGCAATTTTTTGACATATATTCAATGTTAATTTTCTCAAATTTGGATAGTGGACAAAGAAAAGAAACCACTTCATAAGCTAGCTCAAAGACAAAAATTACAATGCTAATTGGCAAATAAAGATCACCAATGCACTTTGAACTCAAAGTGGGTGCAATTTGTAGTGAAATGTGCATTTGTAATCATGATTTGCCAAGAACCACTCTAATTTTTGTCTTCTAGCTTAGCTTATGAAGTGACAATTTATTTTCTTTGTTCAATGTCTGAATTTGAACTTCCTTGTAAGATAACAGGCTCTGAAATTGCACGGGCTCTACAATCGCCCACATGTTAAAATGTACACTGTATACATGGGGCTTTTTCATAGCCTTTAGCAGTGTACCCTCTACAACAAACGTACGATTGGGAATGATTCACGAGGTCAGTGAGTCAAGATGTTTATGATAGGAGTGATCATCGCCAGCACATTGTCATATAGGGCTAAACAATTCGGACAGAATCGAGCTTCCATGAAATTGACTGCTTCTTGAAATCGACGAGGGGAGAGTTATTGATAGTGATTAGAGCTTTCGGCATATTGAAATAATGGCGATTGTAAAATTCAAATGATAGCCTTGAATATCCAAAAGTTTAGCAATTCCAAGAGTCTCGCATCCTACTGCCCACTTTATATTTACAGCGCACCATGGTGCCAGCTCCCCTAATCCTTTGGCAGAACACCCAATCAGCACGATTGGTCAAGTAGTTCTGTGTTCTAAGCTTATGAGTTATGATGAAGATCTCCGTAGCTGTGGTCGACAAGTTCAGACAGCTGTTTTGTCAACATCGTTGAAGTAAGCATGGCTCAGGGCCGCCTTTGCAGATATCCTCTTTGAGGGCTCGAATACCAGCATTTTCTGCAGTTCATCCATGCCCACACTAGTTAGTCAACTTTCTGCACTTTGAACGGACGTATCCTGAAGCCACCAATTTACCAACTAGCACCGGTACAGTCATTGTCAACGGGGTCACTACCCAGTGTTAACCCATTGATTTAACCCTAAGTTGCCTAAAGGCCAAAAGTGACGGCTTCCATATCTATAAGAGATTATCTACACAGCTTCGATGGGAGTAACAAAATGTGACAACAGAAAAAAGTAGAGATACCCAACATTTAGTATGCTTACAATGGTTAGCACTAACTTTCAATTTAAGCATGAAAACTCAAAATTGTGGTTGAATCAAAATGTGTCTGTAAGGTGACTTACAGCGAGAAGGTCTAGGCCAACTGCACTAAGCCCAGGAACGGCGAGGGAGAGGTCCTGTGGCCTCCACTGAGGAAATTCGTGCCAATCGCGGTGTTGGCTGACACCAGGCCAAACGGTCTCGTTCGGAGTGCCAAGTAGCCTACAAATGTCAAGGTTGCGACATCAGTACTAGCAACCAACAAAATTCTTCCACGCAACAATAAGAGCCAGCATGTGAGGTGTCGAAAGCAAACCTGAAGATATGAAGAAGCTGTTGGAGCTCGGAATCCCCGGTGAAGAGTGGCATTTTGCGAACAAGCTCAGCTGTTGAAAAAGAAAATTTAATCAGTTCACAATTTTTATCTGCTTGAGAACTTCTGCTAGACCAGAATAAGTATTCTTCGACAGAAGCCGTATGTGAAGAGATGCATATATGAAGGCTCACCGAAGATGCAACCAACGGACCACATGTCCACGGGAAGTGAGTAGTGAGTTGCGCCAAGGAGAACTTCAGGAGCGCGGTACCACAGCGTGACGATCTGCCAGTGTCAATGTGGAACTGTAATCAGCCCCTAGAGCATTACAAAGAGACCATCATGTTCATGCTGGGACATCAAATGCTCGTAACTTTTACGCAGTTCATACCTCATGTGTGTAGCTCTTCATTGGCACCGTGAACGCTCGACCGAGCCCAAGGTCAGCAATCTTGAGACGGCAAGTTTGCTTATCCACCAGCAAGTTCTGAGGCTTCAAATCTCTGAAGAGAGGAAATGCAACAAATCAGTCAATTGCAGGCTAGTCAACTTACAAAAAGAGACCATCAAAGCCGGGATACGAAGCAGATGATGTAATTCAATTAAGAACAAATCAGATACCATGATTGACAACATCAACTTAGAACGTTCCATATCAAGGACTAGGCAACAATGTACACAACGAGGAACTTCCGCAAAATTCTCATGCAATCGTAACCCAAGAGATCGACAAGTGAAGAAAGGCAGCCTTCTCGACCTGTGCATAACTCCGTGGCCGTGACAATGTGCCAGCCCAGTACATAGCTGATACATGAAACTCTGCAACAAATCAAAACAACTGATCGTGTCAGTCCTCTCCAACAGACTCCTTTCGATCCAACATCGTAAGTATGGAAATCAACCTCTGTTTGTATGAAGTGTACTACCTGCACAAGTTTGGGAGGAAGGGGCTTCCCGCTTGGTCCACGACCATACACTTTTTCGATGTACTTCTTCAGATCAGTGTCCATGTACTCGAACACCAAGTAGAGCATTGGTTTGTTGTTTTTCTCTACATGCTCAACGCACAGTAGCCTGAAAATGCAAACACATTCACTAAATCAGCTACCTGGAGACTCGGAACAGAAAATACCTCTAAACCAAACCTCCACCTCCATGTCAGTCATGTGGCACCCGAACAGATTACGTAAACTCAATCCGCTAATATATATCTCCAAAAGAAGAGCTAATACTTCCTTCTTCATACGACCTCTTCGATAAATCATTGCACTACAAAACTATTTCAATCTTGCCATGGAACAAACAGTATCCCTAAGCTTACCGAACAATGTAAATGCTATGAGAAAGCATCTGCAGCAACGACACTTCACGCAGCGCAGTCGAAGGGACGCCTTCCTCCTCCATTTCCAACCTCGTCTTCTTGAGCGCCACCAGCTGTCCGGAGCGCTTGTCGCGCGCCTTGTACACTTTCCCATACGTCCCTTCGCCTACCTTCTCCAACTTCTCGTAGTTTTCCATCGACATTGCCGCTGGCCTCCACTATCCTTTCCTTTCCAAAGCGAAACTTGCAAACCTTGGCTTACAATGCTAACTCCCCTTCCAATGCAGGAGAGCCTTGCAATCACCAATGCACGTATTTCAAATGCGGCAAATGACGAAATAATAGAAACCTTGTGGAAAACAATCTTCAAGCGCAAAGAGTGGATCTGCAGAAGAAATGTGAGAGAGAAATGTGAAGGACACGCCGGCTTTGATATGGCATGTGCTGTTGGAGAGGAGGCAAGGGGTCAGGCCGGCAACGGCTCTATGGGTTTCGAAATTTGAAGGTGGCGGGATGGGGACCGGTGACCGCGGTGACCGGTAGAGGACGGAGGACCGCGGTCGTCCATATGGGCGGATACTCACTTTAATCCTTTATTGTACTTTTGGAACTTTTGTACATTTTTTTTGGGCTTATATCTTTGTACAAATATGTTATTTATCCCATTTTCATCCAATTTAGCATAGAAAAAGGTTGTCTTAATCCTTAAACGATGAGTTGGTTACCATGGAAATTAGCTGCCTTTGAACCATGTGAATTGTTGGCTTAAAAAAATGCAAAAGCACTCATTGGAAGTCAAACTACTACAGAAGACATTCTCTTTTCACATAAAATTTAGAGGATGACTAGTTGCACATCATTTATGGATTAAAGAGATTTCAATTTTTCTTTAGATGAATGAAAAATTAAAGTAGACTTTCATGTAGCAAGAAATTAGAAAGATAAAAGGGATAAATCAGTTGTTGTTGTCATAGTCCAAGGATTATGACTTTTGAGCCAACTTTGGTTGTTACATATAAAAATTGGGCGTGTAGAAGCAACCTTCACTCATAAACATCAACTCCACATTCAACCACTCATACTCCTCGTGTCCCTTCCTTTCAATGTTGTAGAAACCAACGCATTGATCAAAGTACTTCCTTATTATGTCCAAACTACCACATCACGTCTTTTTTGTAGTATTCTAACTTGTCATACAATTACTTCCTTATCAATGCTCCAATTGTCACATCACATCACATCTTTTGTATCTCAATAATCACATGAATTCAATATAAGAAAGGAGTTGGAATATATAGTGTTCCAATTGTCACATCACATCTTTTGTATCTCAATAATCACATAAATTCAATATAAGAAAGGAGTTGGAATATATATTTTTAATATTTCAGTATGGTTGGAGTGTAATAATTAAAGTAAAACACTAGTTTATTTTCATATTGTGGTATATACGTCAATTCCATGGATTTTTTTTTTTACTTTTCCTTGCTCCTTGGCAAAGTTTTTTGGAATATTCCACTTTCAAACTTTCAATAGAATTTCTCTTAGTGTGAGTTCAAAGAGTATGTTAGTTACACCATGATGTTTGTCCATGATCTCCATTTTTGCTAGAAATTCCATACTATTTATAAAAGTTATATATTATATAATTTTTTCTAAGAACTTCCTCAATACATACTAATCAAATGTATTTTTTACAACATTTATTGTCTACCTAAATGATATTGAAGTCTTACGGATTAACCATGTAACAAAGGGATCTAAATCTAATCTATATGTGCTTTATTTTACCTCTAAATATGAATTTTATTTCATTTTTTAGAGATGAAATCACATGCAATAGTCGAAACTTCTATAAAGTGAACTTTTGTAAGTCAATTAAATCATCACTAACAAGATTACATACAAAAACTTGATGAAATTCATTGGTTCATCTATATGAGAAAAATTTATTCAAAATTTCATTTTTGGCTTCTATCATTTGAATGATTAACATTTTGATTGCATATCAAAGGCATATAAAAATGAAGTTTGCATTTTTATTTCTCTAAAGATCATGATATTTAGCTATTAGGATTGACCTTCTAATCTTGTAGTAAGTCTATGAGTCTCTATTAGAGGCATCAATATAAGCCTACACCCTAAGCCATTTATGGATAGCATTTTCTACCTTTGGAATTCAATAGAAATTTAAGAAAATTTTGTATGTTGAATTGCAAGAGTAATGAACAAACATACACACAAACTCTCTTGCAAAGTGCACTGTTGAATGTGCACCAAAATCAACAAACTATAACAACACCAAGTACACTTCCATGTTTCCATAGAGAGTAATCTTTTGTTAACAGGTACTGAAAACTAAATTTCTGAAGAAAAATTGTCTGGAATCTAACTGAATTGATGGCCCAGGTTGTTGGCTTCATTTTGGGATAAACTACAATCTCCAAAATAAGTGTATTAATGAAAGAAATGAAAAATGAAACTGACCCTCAAAAATGAAAAAGAATGCATCACACTTACGAATTTAGAAAAATAATACCAGGGGTGTAAAAACTGTCACACAGAAAAAAACAATTTCAAAATTGTGTTCCAAGACTCAAACTTAGGAACTCCAGCCATGACAAGCCCATCAATCAAACAATCAAAGTATAAACAAGATCTTCAAAGCCAGATCTTCCAGAAGTATGAACTCTGAATCAGACCGAGCTCCAAGAACTAATAAAATCTAGTAGGACAGCAACACAAAAAACATGAAAATATAAAAAACAAGAAACTTCAGCGATTAGAAATCTGGCGATCTTTACCCCCTGCCTGAAACAATAATGAAAGAGCAGCTTAAAAACTCAATGTTCAATAATGAAAACCTTCTAAGTACCTAGAAGCTTCAATATGAAGTCTTATAGTTCTGGACATGGACAATTTGGTTTAAATAGGGGTCATAAGGGTTAAAGACAGCCTTCAGAAGCATGAGCTCTGCAATCAGACTGAGCTTCAAGAAATCATAAAACCCAGCAGGAAAGGAACAGAAAACACATCATAAAATAGAAAAACACAAACACGGATGGCAGCTTTCATTGGAGAACATTAAAACATTACGGAACCCCACCATGAATGACAAGGAGAGCTCAACAGAGGAACAATAGAAACACCCAACGCCCACCACTAACAATTACTAGTTACCTTGTGCAAACAAGTCAGGAATTGTAACCCGATTGCCTAGTTGTTGATGCTTACGTCATGAGCCTTGACTAAGCGTCTCAGAATTTCAGTCGTTTGTTTCCCATACATACATTTACAGATATGCATAGCACGCTCCTGCGCATCCTCAATTACCGCATGACTGGCGCCCTGTTCTCTGAATTTCTTAAGCCAGTAACTGGCGAAGAACAAAGACATTCCATCACCTGGAGTAGCAGCCGTCATTGCATCAATGAGATTTTCAGGTAGCGGCAATCGCCTCCCTAATTCGCCCAACCGGTCAAGATTCAGGTATCCAATCCAGTACATGATGAAAAAAGAAGCTCGGATGAGCTGGATTTCATATAAATATAAACCAATGTTGTTGAGCAGATGTTCCAGACGAAGTGCCAGCTTGGCCATTTTGAACGACTCGGCTTGCCCCGGCGTCACACTCTCCTTGTACCCCCACAACAACTGAAACCGGCGCGTGACCTGCTTCAGTGGTTGCCCCAACTTGGTTTCCAGCTCGCATCTAGAACAGTTACACTTAAATTCCCAGCTATCATTGTCCAGAAGCTCATGACGCATTTTCTTTGGAAGCAGGGCATTCACATAGGAAAGAGTAATCTCCTCGCCTGCTTCAATAGGCCGGGAAGCATGTAAAAACAACGTATCCCCCACATGAAGCCGAAACGAATTCGAAGCACAAGAATGGTTGATGAACGAAGCTAACGGCCACAAGCCCAAAAAATGCCTTGGAGGAGGTTGCTGCCCATTCACCAACCCCCTGGAACACGACCCAGATTCGTCCATAGCATTTTGCATGATCACTCCTTTAACGCGAGCCAGCGGCACATCGTCCTTACTGGAAGTCCACTTGCTATTCGGTCGAAAAAGCTCCAACGACGGGATTTTCCCGTTGCCATGACAATCACAATCTGCCAAGCAACACATTTGCTGCAACCATCTGGAGGATTTCAATACGAGATTCGAAAGCTTAAACACAAGCTCATCTCTTAATACTATATTCGAGCGTCCGGAGGATGTCACCATTCTTCTCCCTTCTGCGTGCACAACAGCAAGTGCATTACTCACAAGTAGCAATTCCCCTACTTCAACATCACGCGTCACAAACAGCCCCCGCTTGCCTTTCCCCTCCATCAGCTTAATCTCCACAGGTCCTACGTAATCACTGTACTCAGATGGCCCATCGTCTTCCCCGAGCAAATTCTTGTGCAGATTATACACCCCTAGCCGGCTCTGGTTATCACAAATCTGGGCTCTCTCCAATGCTAGTTTGATTTCCTTCTCCGGAGCTTTCTCCAAGGCCGCAGAAAAGCAAGCGGTCGCCAACTCGAATTGCTGCATGTGGTGAAGCGCAAGCCCTTTCCGATACATAGATTTCAAATGCTGGGGGTCGAGATGCAGCGCTTCCCCGGCGTCCATCAGCGCCCGCTCGTAATGGGAAAGCTTCATCCAGGCCGCGGCTCGGTTTGAATGCGCCAGCATCACGGTCTCGTTCGGGACGCTCGCGACCCCGTTCTCGCCGTGTCCTTTCTTCCGTTTCGACGACGAATTTTTCCGTTGATTGGAAGAAGCCGAAGCTTTTTGGATACATAATGTGTAGAAGCTGATGGCGCCAGGCCAGTCCCCTTTTGAGAAACGCTGGTTGCCTTCTGCTCGCAGAGCCGCGGCGTCCATGGCTTCCCAAGGGGGATCCGCTTCGACTAACGAGGAAGGAACACTGTCTGGAAACACGACGAGATCCTCTTCATTGTTGACGTACAAAGCAATGGATTCATCAGGCAAGTCGGACAAGAAAGGCGCCTTGATTGCAATCCGTGCGCCCTTAGGGTACCGTTTTTGGACTTTTGCCCAGGAGGAGGACCCGTCGAGGGCCGCGTCGTCGATCATCACACGGGCAGCGTGCCCTTCGCCATCCTCCACGAGAGTCTGAATCAAGCTCAAGAAGAAAGTGTCGGCGCAAATGCGAGCGAAGATCACACGCCCGTGGTTGCGCTTGCCGACTTTAAGCTCCACGAGCGTGATTGCTCGCATTTCTTCCGCGGTTTTCTTACGAACAGCAGGACGGGGTTCAGGGGCTGTACCTTTGGAAATCAGAGCGGCCGCGTCTTTCGTCAGCTGCCAGTCGCGTTCGAGCTCCCCGAACTGCTTCATGAAGCGCGTGTGGGCTGCCATTAAGCCCGCTTTGTCCATCAGCAGGGAGTATTTCACTAAGCCCCGCTCGATGGGCGTCAGCTGAGGGTCCATCCCGTAGAGCTGAAGAGTTCCCATTTGCATGAGAATCTCGCGCCCAAGCTCGCTGCCCCCCATTGGGACCACGCCACCCTTGTAAATGTTGTGATGCATCGATGCAAAGCAATCCCGTTGAAATTTTCACTCTTTTCCAAAACCCTAAGCCCCAAGCTCCGAAACAACCCGATCGTCCCCAAACGACTCTGCACCCCAATTAACTAAAACCTAAAAAGCTTCGAAGCCAACCCCATCGCTTGGCCGACGCCAGGATTCTCAAGCTTGAATTATTACCACTATTACCACCAAATGCTTTCGATTCCCCTAAACCCTACGCCTCCAGCTCCCAAAACGTAAGAACATCAGTCGTTCTGCGAATGAAACTCACCCAATCTACACCACCACTAAAACCTAAAAGAAAAAAAGCTTTCAAGGTTTCAAAGATTCGCAGGTCTAACACCAATCGCGTGGCAGTTTCGGCAGCAAGCTGATAACGAAAGTGGAGATTCACAGAGATTCACAGTGATTGCGCGGTACGGCTCGGAAATGCGGCTCAATAATCGGACTTCGAGAAGTCGGCAATCAATCAACGGCACCGTAAAATGGAAAACGGACAGGGTCCCACTACACTTGAGCACTTCCAGCATCCCAATCTGAGCCGAAGACACTCCCGCGACTCAACGCTTCCGACCGGACTGACGCGGACCTGAAGGCAGTCGCGGCACGGTGATAGGGCGAAGAATGCCGACGGACAAGGGCGCTTCAATGAACATTGGATGTGTACAATACCTGGATGGATGGATGTGAGAATAATTGAATTGATGGATGTGTGGATGGATGTGGGAATATTTGAATTGATGGATGTAGATATATGAGTGCGTGGATGTATGTGGGATACTAGAATTGATGTAGATGGATGAATGGATGGATGTAAGTATATTGGAATAGAAAGTTGTGTGGATGGATGTGGATATAGATGGATGTGTAGATGGATGTAGGCATATTGGAATAGATGGATTAAGACAGGGATGGATATAAAGGATTGTTTGAATAGATGGATGGAGACATTGATGTATGAGGGGATGAATATAAGCATATTTGAATAGATGGATCAAAATATGTATGTATGTATGTATGTACACTACAACAAAAGTAGTGTTTTATGACTGCAAAATATGACTGCAGTGAGTCATAAAATCAAAAAATATAACTCACGCATAAATCATTGTAGATGACTCGGAGCATGACTGGGTCCAGTCATTACCGACGAGTCGCTTCAAACATCAGTCATATTTTGAGTCATATGGGTTGGAAAGTATAATAAGCCATAATTAGCCATATTTTGCCAATGTGGCATATACATTGACTATCCTTGAGGGCTTGACTTATTCTTGAGCTATCCGGGCCCCCAAAAAAATCCTACGTGGCATATGACTCCATTTAGTCATATTTTTGACTGACGTGGAATATGACTGTGACGAGTCATGTTTTGGTTGACGTGGAATATGATTACAATGAATTATATCTTGGCAAAAAAAAATTATGACTACAATGAGTCATATTTCTTGTTAATGTGGAATATGACTGTGATGAGTTATTTTTTTGTTGATGTGGAATATGACTGTGATGAGTCATTTTTGTTGTTGTTGTGGAATATGACTGTGATGAGTCATTTTTGTTGTTGATGTGAATTGTGGAATATGACTATGATGAGTCACATTTTTTACTATGTGGAAAATAACTCTCATGAGTTATATTTTTGGATGATGTGAAATATGAATATGACTCTTGTGAATCATATTCTTTACTAATGTGAAATATGACACTTGTAAGTTATATTTTTAATTGACATAATAATTTTATGATTGATTGTAGTCATATTTTGGAATGTGTAAGGTTACGTTTTGACACACATAAGTATGAGCATTATATGGCTATATCTAATTATATTTTGGGCAATATATTTTGTGAAATGTAACTCATGCAAGTGATATTTTGGATAATTGAGAGTCATATTTATAAAATTTGTCTGTAGTTTGTGATTGGGATGATTGAGGTCCAAAATAGCTTTAATTACAAACTACAATTACGTTTTTCATGCATTTTAAATGAACATGACACATTGCAATTATACATCAAAATGATTTAGCAATTGAAAAAAACACTTCATGTAGTTAAAAACACAAACACATGATTTTAGAGATATAGATGAGACAATCATATTAGAGAGGGAGAATGCAAGAAGGAATGCAACTCTTTTCATTGATATTTATTAGCCAACAATATAAAACATATATATCACAATGGATAATTCACAAAATCCAATAGGACCTATATTCCTTACAATAATGTGAAGATGGCTCCTATTGGGTTGCAAGTAGCCTCCAACAACTTTGTTTCAACTTTTGGTGCCTGCATATACAATTAAAGAAATGAGAGGTCAATTTTTAGTGAATGAACAACAAAGCTCAACCTTCTAAGGTTTACAACAACACAAAATATGTAGCACAAGTTTAGAGTAAGAAGAATAAAAATGGTGATGAAGGAAAGAAAAAAAAAAAAGTGACAAGTGCTAAAAGATAACAACAAACAAGAATTAAGATGCAACAAGAAATAACAACTAAGAGGCAATAAGAAACAAGTGTTAAGAGGCAACAAAAAAAACAAGAAGTAAGAACTAAAAAGCAATAAGAGGAAACAAAAACCAAGAACTAAAAAAAAGAAAGAGTTAAAATACAATAAAAATAAACAAGATTCATAAACTAAAAAACAATAAAAAGTAAGAGTTAAGATGCAATAAGAACTAAAATGCAACAAAAATCAACAACTAAGAAACAAAGAACAATAAGTAACAACTAGTTAAAGCTAAGAGACAACAAAAAACAACAACTAAGAAACAAAAAACAACAAGTAACAACAAATTAGAGCTAAGAAATAACAAGTAAGAGCTAAAAGACACTAAGAAGCAACAACAACTAGAAACAACAAGAAATAACAACTAAGAAACAACAAGTAAGAACTAGAGACAACAAGAAACAACAACTAAGAAATAACAAGTAAGAGCTAAAAGACACTAAGAAGCAACAACTAAGAAGCAACAACAAGTAAGAGCAAGAGATAACAAAAGGCAAGGGAGAAGAGTTAAAAGAAGTGGCAGCTAAGGTTTCAAAACCCTAAAGAAATGGCGGCTAGGGTTTCAAAATCCTAAAAAAATGACGGCTAGGGTTTTGAAACTCTAAAAAAGTGGTAATTAGGTTTGAAAATCCAAAAAAAAAATTGGATACGATTTCAAAGTTTTAAACAATGACTTGTCTATATTTTTTTTGGATTGCCCATATTTTTCTTGAGCTACCCGAATATAAAAAAATGTCACTCCTATAAAATTATGATTAGAAATATGACTCAACGTTCCCCAAACATGTTATCTACGTTCTCTATGAAATACTTTGGTGTTCCCAATGGGCGTATAGTATACATTTGTGAAGTATAAAATCCCAAAAAAACTAGCAGTCATATTTGCAGTCATATTTCTCCCAAAGGTGTTGGCATTCAAGAATATGACTGTGAGCAGTCGCTAGTCATCCTCAATCATATTTTTGCAGTCATAAAACACTACTATTGTTGTAGTGGTATGATTATTTGAATAGATGTATGGAGACATTGATGTATGAAGGGATGGAGCATGTAGGAATACTTAAATAGATGGATCGAGATATGGATGTTTGAAGAAATGGAAATACATTTTGAGTGAATAGTGTTGCAAGTTTCATCATTATGGTATTATTGACTTTTCTAAAGAAAAAAAAGATTTTTAACCCCTTGAGGATGTGGAGACTATATTTCGGCCTTGATTTTTAGTATTTCACATTTTCCTGCTAGCTCCTTTATGTGTTGAGCAAAACGTGAAATTATAAACACCTTGGCTAAGTTGTAAAGCAAATTATGAGATCAAAAAATAAAAATAAAAAATAAAAAGTAGGAACTATGCCTAAGTAAAGAACATGTTCTAGGCATTCACAGTGAATACAAGCTCTTTCTTATAGAAAGCTTCATGTCAAGCATATTTTGCTTTGAAAGTACATATACATTTTGGGTTACTTGTAAGAGCACTTAAAAAATAGTTACCCTACATACTCCTTTGAGTTGTAGAGTGTGTGTATTGGCAATGGATTTTGTCTTGGATTCTTCAATCCACTTGTGCACTTAAAAAATTCCGCATTGAAATCATGAAAAATTAAAACATATTTGACAATGACTTCACAAAAGGTAAACCAACCTATAACATGTAGAATAGTTGGTTTGCTTTGTTGACATTTTTGAATTTTTTTTTTCTATATAAAGACAAACATGAGAAATGGAGAGAGTAATTGAAATTTTATTTTTTTGACAAAGTATAAATTTGTTATGAATTTTTAAAGTGTGCTATCCACCCGGCTACCCAATTAGCCCGAAACAGTCTTTAGACTACCCAAAAACTTCCAAAAGTTTACCCACAATGGTCATCTTACCATCTAAGGTAGTTACAATATTTCCTAACATGGTCACAATATTTTCTAACATAGCCATGGCATAAAGGAATAAAACATTTAGTTCTTGTAATGAATTTACACTAGCAAAGTAGAAGTTCCTAATGCAGTCACCATCTCCATCACCATCTCCCAAGGCATTGATTTTGGCCACTAACCAATCTAAAGAAGTTCTAATCTTATTTAAGCTTATAGGCAAAGATCTGGCATGGATTGATGTAAAATTGTAATGGATGGTTTTCTACATGTTTGCATTGGAAGGTTTACCTATCATGTGGCTTGTTTAAGTCTTTGCACTTCATTTGAAAGTCACTTACTATAAATGTAACAAAGTGAGGAGACAAGCTCTTTAATTATATAAGTAGGATGATAGGAGGTAAAACAACACACATGGAATATGTAAATTAGGATTAATAAAAGCTAGACTGCTCATACCTAATTAAGTCAAAAAGTAGGAATTGTGTTCCATATAGAATTTTAGACCTCATTTTTGCATAGTAGAATAATTTTTTTCAAAAAAATGAACTAAGAAGAGTTGGGAAATCTCACTAGATTTCATCTTAAAATATCCATTTTTGATTGCAAGATTCCAATCAAAAGTTATGGACAAAATGAAGAGAGGGTCTGAAAGGGATATTTTCTTTGACATTTTCAAACATCCTCTCTGAATTTTGTCCATAACTTTGATTGGAGGCTCAAACTTACAAACGGTTTTCTAGAAATGAAATTTAGCTTGATTTTCCAACTTTTCTTAGTTTTGAGTTTTTTGAAAAAATATATTCTACTATGCAAAAGTGAGGTCTAAAGTTCTACATTGAACATAATTTTTTTGTCTTGATAATGAATGATTTGAAGCTCTCATCTTCAAAATATCCCATATTCTTTGAGGATTCTTGATGGAAAATGGATTTTGTTATATAAACAACCTCTCCACCTCAATCTTCCTCCAAAATGCCAATGAAAGAACTCTTGTGTTTTGTCAACAAATTTTACTTCCAAGGTAGTTGGAACAAAAACTTGTTTTTTGACTCATTCATTTATTTATATGATGGCCATAGGAGGTATGGTACCTTAAAAACAATGTACACATTTTGCTTTGTCACAAGGAAAATTTGGTCCATACTTGACTTACAACCAGTGCAGATGTGTCATACCAAGTCTGTGAGATACTTCATGTTGATTTCTTCTTCTCTGGCTTTGTATACTACAATCTTTGTATAAGGTAGAATTGCCCATTACTATACAAATTTGCTATCTAGATATTTTGGAGAAGTTATTTCTAAGCTCCCACATTTTTCAGAGATTGAGAAGTTTGAGAGAAGTCATTTGAAAAAAGAATGAAGACATTTTGACAAAAAGTGAATTTTCAGGGAATTTTCAAAGGTGCAATGTTAAAGCATGAGTAGACCCTTGTTGGAGTATGGACAAAACCTTGTTAAAGCATGGGCTGATGTGTCCGCTTTTCAAGTGCATTGCGATTATGATTATAGGTTGGTAAGATCATGGTAATGGGTAGATCAATGACGCAAATGGGATGGTTCCCTAAGTATCGAAATTGGGTGGATGGCAATAATGGGCAATTCTACCTTGTAGAGCACTGAACATCCATTTTGTAGTCATGAATTTCTTGTGGGAGCTTGTTTCCCTCAAAACCACTTTTGATTGTAGAATTGTGTAGCACACTTGCAAGCATTTGCTATGTAAAAATTCCACTTCAAAAAGATGTGGTTTAGGGTTACTAAATAGTGGTTCTACATCATTTCCCTCAAAATACACTAAAATTTGTTCATATATGCCATTTCAGAATATCTTAAAGTAGTTAACTCATAATGATCCAAGGGGGATACTTTCAAAATGGACACAAAGAACTACCAAGAACTTGAGTAATTTGTTTGCTTAATTTTTCTTGAAATTAGATAGAATATAATTAGAGTATCTTGAAGTTCACATTGAAAGCGAGCACCTCAAAAATTCTTAGATAATTTGAATGCAGAGTTTAGTAGATATTTAAGTTTGAAGTTTTATTTGGGTCAATAGAAAAATAGGGCAACGTACTTTGAAGGAGCATATCTTAGTGAGAATATTTTGAAATGATGACCTTTCTATGCTCAATGAACAACAAGAGAGTTGAAAAGAATGCTCATCTAAAATTTCATAACATTTTGAGCATTAATTTTCAATTGCAATGCATGGTCGAGTCATTGAAATGGGAGTAGTGTTTGTAAGAAAAACAAGAATAAGGTAGGAGGCTCAGAAATGTCCCATCTAAGGGCTGATCTGCCTTTTTCACGTATTTTCTTAAATGGAAATATTTTTAGTTCATTTTTCAGACAAAGAAAAATAGAAGAAGAATCTAACACAAGTGGTTTCATATTTTTTGAAGCATTTTTTAATTACTTATATATTTTCAAAGGAGTTGTGTCATAGGTCCCTATTTATGTCTTAAGGTATTCCATAAACTCTTCACTTGCAACTTCTAAAGAAAAATGGGAAAGCAAAGAGAATGATTGGCTCTTGCAATTAATAATGATTTTTTTCCTTGATTCATTCAATGAATATGGAGGTCAATTTATGAACTACAATTTGTCCATTTCAGAGCCACAAATAGGGTCCATTCTTAATGCCCACTCCATTTCAGAGCCTTCTACCTTAGACGCTTGTCTTGTCCTTCAGCTATTTGGATCTATCCTTTCTAAGGAGGGCAACAATTACATTGGTTGGTTGACTTTTCAATCCATGCCTAGACCTAGCCCCCCCAAAATGAGTTGTAAACTATATTACATCACTCAATTTTAAGAAATTCTACAAGGCAGAGTTTAACTTGGAAATGAATGAAACCACCACCATTGGGTTCATATTGTAATCTATTTTTTAGAAAATAATTTATAATATTGAAAAATTTTGAAATTTGAAAAAGAAGAGCTCAAAAAAAAGAGGCAACACCAAATGACTTACAAATCACCTTTGTAGTGCATAGATGACCCAAGCAACCATTGTAGCAATGTTTTTTTTTTCTGGCGATTTGGTGCTCAAAAGTATCAAAAAATTTAGGCCAGCACCAAACTATAAGAAATTTTTAGTAAAATTTTGAATGAAATTGCCAAAAAAACTTCAAGTTCAAGAAAAATCTTGGATGAAATTGCCACATTGTGAATGAAAATAGAATTATAGATATGTAGTATCACATTTTCTATCCAACACGTGGATGAATGTTGAAACTTGAAGCACCACCGTAACATTTAATATCACGACTTTGCCATTTCATAGAAAAAACAAAACAAAACACTGCATTGTAGTACATTTTGGCCATTTCTAGCTATTTACTCTTGATCGAGCTCTTGATGTGAATTTAGCCATACAATTAATATTTAATTTCTTAATTTGAGTCCAACTAATTATATGAATCTTATCAAGTGCAATTTTTACTTCAATTGGAAAATTTGGAAATATCAATATTTTATAGCAATGTGAACTTTGGGCCTATAATCAAGGTTTGTCAATTTTCAAATTTTAGAGTGACACAATAATCTTGGTTTATACCATGATATTATACACTATAGTATACATTAGTCTTTGGTGAAAATTTTAGTATATTTCAAGTGATTTTTCAAGTATATTTTATATTTAATATGGATTTTCTTCCTTTTCTTTCTTAAAAAATAAAATATTCACAATATTTTCAAAATTTTCCAAAAGAAATTGACAATTTTATGACTTACAATAGACATATAATTTCATCTTTGAAAAATAAAAATAAAATTTTTCTTTCATATCTAGTTGCAAAAGGGCAACAAACTAAGTAATGGAAATCAATGGATAGTAAGTATATAAGGTAGAACTACCTATTACCACATAGATTTACTATCTAGGTACTTTGAAGAAGCTATTTGTCAGCTCTCTTTTTTTTTTTTCATAGATTGAAAAGTTTGAGAGAAATCATCTCTTGTAAAAAGAATGAAGACATTCCGACAAGAAGTGAATTTTTTGTGATTTTTCAAAGTTGAAATGTTAAATTGTCAATAGCCCCTTGTTGAAGCATGAACATACTTTTGTTAAAGTGTGGGCTGATGTGTCCACTCCCCAAATGTATTGCCATCATGATAAAGGGTTGTAAAGATTGTGGTAATAGATGAGCCACAAATGCAATTGGGAAGATCCTGTAGGCATTAGATGAGAATCAGGCCTTTGGGAGGGCTGTTTTAGGCTGGTTCCCGTTGTTGGGAACCAACTTGTGCGGTTTGGATAAAATTAAAAAAAAAAGGTTTTTTCGATACTTCCCTGAAATCAGAGTAGATTCCACCTCCCTTTCGAATTTCCTACTCCTATTTGACATTAAGCATATTTTTTGTCTTTGAAGCACGAAAAAAATATATATATCTTATTCGCAAGAGGACAAGAATAAAGAGTATTCAAATCCCTAATCTTAGTCTCAACAGTACCACCATAATATTCGAGCCAACTATAACCTTGAAGTATATAGCTGGATTTTAAAAATTCAGATTTTACAGATGAGTCCAGTGACCACTGCATTTGCTCAGAAGTAACCAGCTAGTGCCATATTCAGAACAAGTATACCAATCAGCATATTTCTCAATACATCATGTGGATCAGCAACATCAATGGACCGGAAAACGAACATAATGGAGATTTTAAATAGGTTTTCCCTTTGTTGATTTCCTCAACAGCACGGAGAAAAACAAACAAAAGAATTTTCCTCTTGTCCATTTAAATAGAAAAATCAGCAAGAACAATTGATAGTTTTTTATAAAAAAGAACTTCCATCTGTCAATTTCCACCACATAGTATATGGTCACGTTAATCCAGCCATCTGCAGTAGCTCGATTGTGGACCCAGCTATCAAGTATCTCAAGCTCTGAGTAAAAGCTTACAGATGCAAAAAAACCACATTTTGACCTATGAACATCAAGCATAGAAACTCTCATTATTTGTTCGTGAATGCAAAAAATGCCAGCAAAACTCATTTGCAAACAAATATTCTTCACGCGCCCATAGATTCATTTGGAGTGATTTTCTTGAAGAAAAAATCCTCAGGAGGTGGTAGCCCTCACCTGTGCCCATACCAACCAGCAAACCGTTAGTGTGCTAATTGACGTACACGAGGTGTCTTCAAGCTACCACTACTTGTTATCGTAAAAACGCCAGAGAAAGATTTAATCAAACAAAATCAAAATCAAAACAGCTACCGCAAGCTAACCAAGTTTACACAACCAGGAAGCGGCACTATTATCAAACAATCCACCACCTGTTGGCCGCTGTTCTGGGAGCCTAACACCATAGTTCTCCTTAGTTTCCACACCAGATGCAACTCACGATCCTGAACTAAACATTCCACTGCTTGCTTTGTGTTATGATCAAAATGCAAGAAGGAAGAAAGTTTTCCTCCCCAGTGCTTGATCACCCACAGACCTGTGAAGGAACCATCAACGGCATAGTAGGTTCATTCATTCTGCCGCTTACCAAGCTAATAAATCAGTTTCAGATTTGGTGCAGTTGTTGTACAAGCCTCAAAGCGCCATCTGATTTTAATGGACTGATAAATAGGGTATGCAGACCTTTCAGGATTAGCCAGAGAGGCTCTAAATGCTCTGTGTATTATTCATGGTGGGAACTGGATATTCATCCCAATGTTTGGCAATAAATATTATTGAGATTAAAATAAAGTAGTGCAATAATAATTAGATAACTAATTATATAAGAGGTTCCAAAAAATGTTTTTTCCAGATATATATCTATCGTGATGATATTTACTTATATGGAAACATTTATATATATAGAAATCAGCAGTAGACTTGTAGGAAATCCTTAGGTTTCAGTACCTAGCATTTTAAGTCTAAAAAAGAAAAGAAAAGAAATTAAAAAAAAAAAAAATATATATATATATATATATATATATATATAAATGAAGAATAAAAAATATTAATTAATTAATTAATTTTTTTATGCAGCCCTTAAATGCTACAAAAAATCTTCTAATGTGATGAAATTGGGTGGATGGTGGTATTAGGTAGTTCTACGTTAGTATATTTCAAGCCTTCATGGCCTTGTGCACATGCGCCATATGTCCATGGCCTCATGCACATATGCTCAATTGTAACATATTATGCCGTATTTTTCCTAGTGGGCCAATGTTTTAAGCCCTAGCAAACTTGACCATTGCTAGGTGTGGCATAGAGTGATTTTTTCAGTATAAGGATGAAAAAGCAACAATTCAAGGTAGCTAAAGGGGTAAAGTAGGAGGGAATGCAAAATTTAATTAGGAATAGAATTCAATAATCAATATTTAATTGCTTTGCTTATTGTGTATGTTAGCCCTTAAGTGCTCAAGCAACCATTTTTGGGTCACTACTCGACTTCAGGCAGGAAAAAAAAAATTGGGAATTTTTTATTTCAATTTAAAAAAAGATTGGATTGTCTTTCAATATTTTTATTCAAAACTAAGATTGTTACAATGAAAAAAAAACTATAAGAGAAATAGCACAAAGAGTTTAGAATTGGCCTATAATTGTTGAAAAAATTACTAATTTGGAAAAGTGTTGATGTTCTCATTACTAAATCTTATGGATTTTTCTCACAAATCAATAAAAAACACAATTATGACCAATAAAAAAAAATTCGAATGCTAAAGATAAAAATTGTATTTTTGGTGAATTTTTGAAGTTATATCTTCAAAATTAATTTGAAGAGAATTTAAAAATATTTTTTTAATTTTGATTGTACAAATACTTTCTATTTTTCACGCTTCACATTATCTTCTTTCATGCAAACTTCAAAATTTTTTATAGAAATTATATTTTATAACACATTTGTGTTTTGTCCAAACCCCACTTGGGCTTTTAGGGATTAGTGGCTATAAGAGTTTGATTCCTTTAGGAGACAGCTAAACACCATAAAACAATTTTTTGCAAATTTTCATAGGAATCAAAATGAAATTGACATGAAATCCAAGTCATTTTCATACTTTTGAGACCTATATGGAATTAGTTACAAATTGTAGAAGTTGAAACATAGCAGTCCCTTCATATTATGAAATCAAGATTTGCAGTGGATGCCTTTGGATGCAAACTTGAAATGAAATATCATAATCATTCATTTTCATAATCTGATTTTTGATGCACTAAAGTGGAAGCACCCAAAACCGTTAGTTTAAGGAATTCAGCATACTTGGAGGCACAATTTCAAGAAATTAATATTTTTGTGGTGTTAGCGTGAGAAAATCATGAATTTAAAAAAAAAAAAAGATTATTTGGACTTGGCATGTATTTTCTATGAATTTTCAAAGTTGCAGTCCCTTAGACCACTGGAACCGTCCTGTAAGTGGATCCAAATCTGAATTCTGACAAATTCAGTATTTACCCAATTACAGTGAAGAGAGGAGAAAACTTTATGACACAAGTCAAGGACCATTCAATAAAAGTCTAGGGACGGTTCTAGGAACAAAGATTAGGTACAAGTGTAGTTTTGGGTGCTTCCACCTTAGTACGTGAGCTGTCACCTACACTTTAGCTAATCAGAAATGAAGCAGTCTAATGGTATGTTCTCACTTGGCGTTAAGGGCCAGGTTTTAAGGTGATATTGGAAGTTGGAAGGTGCAGTTGTGCAGACCTGCAGTAGTTGGTAAATGCCGATCCTACGTGGTTGTCCATCTGTCACAAGAAAAGAGCAGTGGTGAGAATTTCCTTGGAGGTCACTGTAGCAATCTTTGCAAGATTTGTGGCCACTTGGTAATAGCATTGGAATGAGTAATAAAATGGTATTTTAAGCTAAATTGATCATTGCTAGTTAATGGCACTCAAGTTGGCCGATTAACTAGTAGCGGCGAATGTATTGAAGTAGTTAGCGGCGATTCTAAGGATAGGGCCCACTTCCTATGACAACACAGGCAAAATATTCATACATGCAATTAAATGGTTTTTTTTTTTACGGCTGCAAAAAACATATAAAGTAAAGCGCTGATCTTTGTTGAATACCTACCAATGCAAGCATGTATCTATCAATTCGTCCACGTACAACCTGCAATTTCACTCTGTTTTTCAGGTGCCGCACTACGCTCCTTGTCGATGACACTGTTGAAATGTTGTTTCAACACGTGCTTGATTGCCCAATTCCCACATGCATTATGCCATGAGTTAGTGAATAGTAACAACATTTTTTTATGACAATACAGGAAGTTTGAAATGGAAAATGACTTGTACGCTGTTGGTTACGGCGCCAACAACGCCGTCGCTGCGGACCTTGTTGACGTACACCATCAAATTCTTCGCATGCCTGTAGTCTACGACGTATACAATTTATACAGATGCTTAGAAATGTCGATGTCAAAGTCTGCATGTGACTACAGAAGTTTTCAGAGTCATCGACTCATAATCAAAATAGACAGTAATTCAAGATTCTAGCTTTTGCATAGTGAACATGGCTTGGAAACAATGCATGCTTCTTGATTACTAATCTTACTAGCAAGTTGATCCACTTCTTTCGTATACAATGACATGTAATCAATGGTTCTTGTCTTCTCTACGTACAACGTCCATGTATTCATCCTGCAAAATATGTGATACTTTCTTTTGTTACACAGTGACACCAACACAAATCAGACAATGACTTACATTCACGGTTGCTGCCATTCCTACAGACAGTGAGTGTCGAAATTCAGAAACCCTGCATGCTTCAAGTTGGACCCTGACCTGTACAACACAAACAAGTCCTCCGGCGCCCAAGTCAATGCATGCAATAATGTTTTCTTTCTAATTAGTTTAGTGTGGGCTATTTTGAAGGTACCTGGACCAACGTCATGCCACCACAAACTATGCACGGTCATTCTGCTGTACCGCGACCTCCCACTGCTATAAATAATGGAGTTCCGTTCCATCCAGCAAAGCGTGCTCGGAAGGATCAGGGACTGAATTGATCAATTGTTGAGATCACAGCTCTCGTCAATGCTAAATGTGATTTGGTTTTAGAGGAGTCTGATGTTGCTGACGGGAGGGACCTCATGCACCTTGATGCAACCAAGTGGGTTCGCGTAAGTATTGAAGTGGTGAGAGCCGGATGTTCACCATGCCCCCGTGATGGACCTGCGTGCAAATCCAAGTGGAATCAGATTATTCTAGAGTTTAAAAGAATTGCTGAATTTTTCACACACAGCGGCACAAATGGTGTGGAGTACTAGGACATGAGTGCCACTGAGAGGAAGAACGAGGGACTGCCACATTCTTTTTCGCAGGAGATTTTTAATAATATTAACGAGTAGTTCGGCAATCGGCCAATCATGCAGCCATCGCATAGTAGGGACTTGTTGTCTTCTACGGACAGCAACTACACTGCACCAAGACGTGAATCTGCGGAAGGACAACATGAGAACGATAGTGATGTTGACAATGAAGATCGTATGGATCAATCTGATCCAATGGAATTTACAAACAACACCAATATGACACATTCAACCCCGCCAGCACCTGCAAGCACAAGAGAAGATACGACGACGATGTTCTTCAGTAGCCCTAGCGCTAGTCAAAGTCCTGCAGCCCACAATGACTACCGCTTGGGGCCAGCACCTGCAAGCACAGGAGAAGATATGGCGACGATGTTCTTCAGTAGCCCTAGCGCTAGTCGAAGTCCTGCAGCCCGCAACGGACTACCGCCTGGGGTCACCCCCTTCATCATTAGCTCCAGCAATACTTCCACTTTCGCATTGCGTCGTAGAGAAGGAAACACTGCCATTCGCCGTAAGCACCTATCAAGTCACCATGTGATCGCAGAGGCAACAAAAGCTAGCGGTGAGGTAATGGCAGGAGAAATGCGAGACATGGCATTGGCGAGTCGTGATCTTAAAAGAACCAAAATAGATGTCTAGTTAAAACTATTCATAGAACAGATGGATTACTAGAGAGAGAGATAGGCGTCTTCATGAGAATGCACGCCAAGTCAATTTGAATGCAAAATTAGCCATAGAAAAGCAAGGGTTGGTAGTTAAGTGTTTATTCAATCTTTCCTGTGTGCTCAATGTTGGTCTGCGCTTGCCTACAAAAAACCCGACAGGAATGGAGCCACAAGCAGCCCCCCCGACTCCAAAATTGCGGAGGACTTCTCTGATGCTGTTGAAGACCCTCCTCCTCCTGTCCTGGAAAGTGGCATGCCTACGTCCCCTATCGCTTAATTGTTGTGATGTCTTCTTCTACCAACACACATGTGTGTACAACACAAAGAATTTTTTTTCAGTAAAGTGAGTTGGTTTCAAAACGTATACTATGAACCTTTGCATACACTGTATGATGGAATATCTACAACATAACACTTCAAAATGCATGACATGAAGAAATCTAAAGTGCAACCTCCAACAACAATCACAAAGACAACATTAAAATACAGTGATACTAAAGGTGCTTGAAACATACTTGTACGCAATCATGCACCTTAGTAACCATCATCAAGTGCCTAAGTTCCTCTGCAAAGTGAGGAACACACCAATATCTCGATGCTTGTCCACAGCAAGTGGTAGTGGGATGGCGTCTCCTTGACAATCCAGCAAGTCCACTATGGTAGGCTCTTCTTCATTTCTGTTAGAGTGGAGACCTTTCATTTGTAGAATTTGCAAAAATCTCTCCACATCCTTGTGAGATTGACGGAGCTGCAAGATGGCGCAAGCCGTGATCACGTCAGGCAGGAAGGTAACATCTAAATCTGATTGCACAAGAAGTTACCTGAAACTATGCTTCAAAATGCCGAAGGCATTTTCTACTACTCCATGACCACAACGTAGTTTCTTATTGAATAAAGCCTGAGCCACTGGAAGGTTTTCATGACCCTGATGGAGGACCATCAGCCAAGGGTGGAGGGGGTATCCAGAGTCCCCTAGCAAGTACGGAGCAAAGCCATCAAATGATAGTCTGGAATCCCAAAGATTTCCTTGTATGGCCCTGTGATATAAAGAGGACCTTCGTAGAATGCGATAGTCATTGGTACTGCCGGGCATACCAAAAAATAGATCAAGAAACCTCTTCTTACTATCAACCACTGCTTGACAGTTTAAAGTGAAACCATTGGATTTGAAATAAAAGTAATTAGCAGTTGTGTGCTTAGGTTTGCCGATGGAAACATGAGTGCCATCAATAGCTCCAATGACCCTCGGAAGTCCGCTGAGAATTCTGAAATCAACCTCCGTCTCAAGTAGTTCCTGTCCAGTTGGCCATGAAATCTCAGAGCGTAATGCCACATTTATAGCTTGTACAACTTCACGCAAGATCGCCGAAACTGTACTTTGGCCGAGGGCAAACATTTCACTGCAAATGAGTAAATTAGCTTTGTGTGTCAACTTGAAAAGAGTGCAAACTACCCTCATAAGAACTGGGATGGCAAGACGATATATATATATTTTTTTGGAGACGGATGGTCAACTCTGCCAAAGAAAAAACTGTTGGTTTCATCATCCTGAATATTCGCAGCCAACGTTCATCATCGTATTGTTCCAACAAAAATTTGGAGAACCAAGTTGTGGATCTAGGTTTTATCCAATACCAAATCTCATCGTCAAGAAGTGAGAACATGTTGCACACACGAAAATGATGCAATGTTGCCCGCATGAAGTTTTCCATTGACTGTGTACTCTGAATATTGCCTTCACCGGTGAAGTCTCCATCCTCGTCAATGTCCTCTTCGATTTCTTCAGGTGGACTGAAGTCCAACGCATTGGTGGTTGTGAGGAGGAGCAGGAGAATTGTGGATGCTATGCTCATGAAATCAACGGAAGTGTTAAAGAAGTCCATCCTTCAACTTGCACTCACATTCCCATGAAAATTAAAGACAATATGCGTAAATTACTATTGCTTTGAGAAATTGAGAATTTGATAGAAATGAAGTTCCATCTCTGAACATGCAAGCAGGAGTACTTGACGAGGAAAACAATACACTTCAATAGTCTGCATTTCAAAATCAAAGGACAAATGAAGGCATTTGCGCTTGTTCCAGCGTCAACACTGAGGAGACTTATTGGAAACCCTAAAGTGGCCACTATCAAATACCTGAGGAACTTGATATTCTAAAGCGGGCGTAGAACATTGCCATGATGAAATTTCATTCTGCAAGAGCACACACCATTAGTGAAAGCCACCAGTGAAATGCACAAAGAAATTTGTAAAGTACAACATCAACAATCAAACACTTCCAATGTAGTGGGAAGACAATGGCAACACTAATTTTGAAACCAATAGTGGATGGCAATTCAAGAATTCATTGAACAAGTGGCATGTGCCCACAATTTTGGAAGAAGTACAATTTCATGGCCTTCCATTCTTGCAAAGAAGAGACAGCACAACGCGCACCAGAAAAAATTACATACCTGCAACTTCACCGTCTATCTACAGTGCGCATGCCACGAACAATGATGTTGCACTCGTTGTCCTTCAGAAAACACCGCAAGCAAACACAGAATTCATAGAAAAAAAGTGCTCAAACAGCACTGTCAAGAGCAAAACTACGTACAAACAAAATGGATGGCGCAACAACAAATGAAGCACACAAGTGATTTTGCAGACAAGAAGTGTTGCGCCAGTGCAGAAAATGGAGGACTGGATAGGTACGTCCTGTGACATGAACCCATGGGAAAGGGGCCCACTCCACGTCCTAATTCCTAAACTGGGCAGTAAAACCTCGCCTCTGGTATGATGAACCACTCCCAAATTTTTTGTCCAATCAGTCCAGGCACCCGATTTTACATGTACACATTTCAAGTGTGAACACCAACGGCAATATCGTTCCTAGAACTTATTGACCTACTTCTCCTAGCACGCCTGGAAGAAAAGAACACCTACTATTTTCCAGTGGCTAAAATCTATTACTGTTTTATCTTTAAACACGGTCTTTCCAAACACCAAGTGGGAACGTACCATGAGCTGCCAGAATGGGAAGGCTGATCGGAAAAGGGCGATCTCCTTCAAGCGGAACTCTTTGCCTGAAGTTCTAACCCGGCGTGGTGTGGCGTGGGCTCTGTGCAGGTGCGTGGGGAGGAACGCCATCGCTATCCGCCTGGGTTCTCCGCGGCAAAACCACCCGGCCTTGGCGCCGCCCTGCCACAGGCGGATGGCGTGACGATTTTGTAGCATGTGCGTGAGGCCACAATCATGGGCCCATCCTTCTCGGCTTAAACTACAGTACTGTACAGCATCAGATACTCACCTAGCAGCTAGCACCGCCTCATCAGAGCAAGTGGAAGCATTAGGCTTCCGTCACTGCTAGAGAAGTTCTCCAACGTTCTCCAAAGTCTTTGGCGTGCAAATCGATCTGGCAGAAGTTCATTGTCAAACTCGGAATCTATCCTATTCGCCGATTCATCGTTAGCCACGTACTGCATGTCTGAGTCGCGTTTTCACAAAAGCTTTATAGATTTTAAGAGACTCGTGCATCTGCTTCCTTCTGTGTCCTCTAACTTCAAATTGAGCTACTTTCCGCTTAAGTTTCGCCTACACGGCCAGAAAACTCCTGTAGCTCTCATTTGCGAAATATTTAATTTGCGACACGAGCTTGGAAATGATTGAAATAAGGGCAAAATTCCAGTAGTACTGGTAGTTTGCGGAGGTATATGTACAGATTGTAGACGAGAGCTTGCTATTGTGCCATAGTTTCCTAATTTGGTGTAAGCATTATTAAGAGGCTCGTGCATCAAGCTTTCGATCGGCATTTCTGAGCTTGACGTACTACAGGCGATTTGGTTTGTGACTTTTGTTTCTTGGTGAAAATAATTGGAGGCATTTCTTATGGATCGTGCGAAGAGTTTCCCTGTTTCAGCGGATGGCCATCGGGAAGCATGGGCCACGATTTTCATTGCGCTTCTTGTGATTGCTTCGTCGATCTGGTTGTGGCTGTACAGAGTATTCCAGGAAGGACAGAGAACGCCGGGGCCCGTGATATGGCCCGTGCTGGGGACCGTGCTGGAGATGAAGCGAAATTATTATCGACTGAATGACTGGTATCTTGGTTACTTCAGTGAAGAAACCAAATCCTGGAAGCTGAGACTGCCGTTCCCGCTGAGCCAAACTTTTGTTGCCACTGTTGACCCCGTTGTCTTGGAGTACATCCTGACGAACATTCACAAGTATGGCAAGGTAAATAATGCTTCTGTAAGTGAGATGCGCTCTTCAGAATGTGGCTGGATTAGAGTGGCAATTTCAATATCATGTCAAATTCCTGTTGTTCGGTACTAATATCCTTGGCGTTTTTGGAATGTAACCACGCAATTGTAAAAGTGCTGAGCATAGTTTCTATTATAAGAATAAACAGATTTTTAAACATTCTTGTTAGTAAATCAAAGAGAAATCTAGCGCACCAAAGGATATATCATTTGGATACCACACGCAAAAGTTATAAGAGTTTATAGTTTTGTTGATACGGGATCGCAAGCCAACAAGAGTATGATATTGAGGTGGTGTACATGCTCTGAACTACGTAGTTGTCGCAATCAGGTGTGGCTTCCTAAATTAAGCTAACGTCCGTGTTATCGTCCTCGATGGTGTATTGAAATAAATAAACATCTCTGCAGGGAAATTTAAAAGATAGGTTAGCAGACTTCTTAGGGTCTGGCATATTTCTGTCCGATGGAGAAGCATGGCGACGCCATCGCAAGATTGCCAGTACAGAATTCTCAACACGCAAGCTCCGTGAGCACAGCAACACTGTATTTCGAGAAGATGCCTGTCAGCTCGCCTACATTCTCAAGAAGGCCATGGCAGCTGGAGAGCCCGTCGAATTTCAGGTACAGATCTCTCTACATATTTAATAGATGCATCAGCGTAACAGCGATTATTAGACAACCAAGCCAGCGCAGCTCTCACAAAAAGTCCACCCCAATGATCAACTCTTTCAATTTGTTGAAGCGTTATTACAATTTCTATATCTATATATTACTGAAACGAATGGTGGACGGAGCAACGTTGTTTTAGTGCCATTTCAATATTTCGATGAGTCCTTCGAGTAATGAAATGAAATTGATTTAATTAGGTGATAGATTAATGCTGTAACAGTGGGAAAGGACTTTGTGAAGTAGTGGTTTCAATCTTGTAGATGACAGGGCAGTTTGCTGGTGCCGAAATTAGGTTACGAAGCTCTCATGAAAGTGAACCAATTTTCCCACGTAACTAATCCCTAAACCGCTTCTACAGAACCTGGCTCTTCGTATGACGTTAGTCAGCATCTGCAAAGTGGCGTTCGGAGTGCAGTTGGGCTGTCTCTCGCCTACTCTGCCTGAGGTACCGTTTGCAATGGCGTTTGATGAAGCTCAAAGTATTATTGCTCAGCGACAATTGAATCCATTTTTCAAGCTAAACAGGGCGCTGGACATAGGAACGGAACGCCAGTTTCGCAAAGCTATTGGCGAGGTTAATGCGTTTGCGAAGGATGTGATTACCAAAAGACGTGTGGAGATTACCGCTGCGCACAACGAAGGCAAAGAGTTTGTGAGTTGCATATTCTTCCACTGCTTATGTTGAGTGCATCTCATACTAATTTGTTGCAGAAATCAGGACTTGGAAAAGAAAGTGCAAACGTTCGATGTAAGTGATCTTTTTCTGCATTCTACTATCTCTTTCATTATGGACTAGGTAATTGCAGAGCAGGCCAGTTATCAAGAATAATTGCAGTATGGACCTACCAAGCCATGGGCGATGAGGTTGGTACTGACCTGGGATTATTCTTGATGACTTGGCCTACTTTGCAATTATTAAACATAATGTCAATGTAGGAGAGTTGAGCCGTTTGACTTCTTTGATTGCTTAACTAATCAAAACATGCCACAACAGTGAAAATCTTGCACATTCAGATTATGTTAAGTGGATCTGCACTGACTAAGTTAATATTGGTTGGTAGTAGTAGAGATTTCTCTTAGATTTCTCACTGCTAGGCCATTGAAATTTCTATTTCATATCCACCCTGTTGAAAATTTGCACAAGGCAAGCAGTGAGCCAAAACATGCCATGATGGCAAAACTCTCAATTTGCATTGACATTATGAATTGATTACTTGTTTTCCACTGCTCATGTTACGTCCATTGCATTGTAATTTGCTATAAATTTCAAGACTTATTGAAAGTGCAAACTTGCGATATTATTCATTTTTTTTTCTGCACTACAACTATTTTTTTTTTATATTGATAACTTAAACGCAGTCAGATGTCGTTTCCAAATTGGGTTTACAGAAGAAAGAGGACTTACTTTCGAAGTTTATGGATCACCGCAACGGGGACGACAACAGCTACAGCGACAAGGAATTGCGAGACGTCATAATTGATTTCTTGCTTGCCGGAAGAGACACCACTGCTGTTACTCTTGCATGGTTTATTCAGGAGATGTGCAGCCATCCCGAGATTGCTGATAACATCTACACAGAAGGTGTCGAATTGGTTGGGAAGCACACGAATTTTGAGGCTATGACGGAACAGTTGACCCACGAGACTTTGGGCAAAATGCACTACCTCCATGCTGCGCTTACTGAATGTCTTCGATTGAATCCTCCAGTGCCCAAGGTTTGCTCAAGTCCTACCATTGCAGTACTTCTCCACTGATTATCAATTGTTCTATTGCTGATTCGATTGGTTGATGGGATAATGCTGAGTTGATAAGTGTCATTTCAATCTACTTCAAAGTATATTGTTTGTACTCCAAATTTAGATCTTTGAACGTACTAAGAAGGCACTAAAAAACCCATTTACATGTCAATAAACAACGGAATGCTACTTGAGTATGAACTTTTCGACTAATTGAAGAAGCACTAAAATCGTTGGTAATCAATGGGGGAGCTTTTGTGACAACCCGCACAATGTGCGTTTTTGGACACGTAGTTGGCTCTGTTGCTTTCAACCTGAACGGAGGTTCGATGAAAATATAGAAAACCTTCGCAAGTGTGCCACACCTCCATCTGATAATGCACCAAATGCGTACAGACGACCAAGGAAGTGTTGGTGGATGATGTACTTCCTAATGGAACAAAAGTGAAGAAACACGACATGGTGCAATTTAATGAGTATTGCATGGGGCGGATGCCTTTCATATGGGGTTCTGATGCACTAGAGTTTAAGCCCGAGAGGTGGCTGAAGGACGGAGTTTTCCAAAGCGTATCCAATTTTCAATTCAGTGTCTTTCAGGTACTCTCCCTAATCTTTGGAATATTGCGCATCATCAGTGATTAGGGGGTTCCCAGTAGTGTGAAACAAATTTTCAGCGACATTGGTGAAATCTTCGGTGAGGTATCTCCTTGGAATTGGGGGCAAGAACCCCTCAAAGTCCGCCATCTTGCATTTTCAACGAATTTGTTGAAATCCAAGTCATCAAGAGCTGAGGTGATGAAATTAGCCCAATGAAATTTGCATGGAGAATGCACCAGAGCTTGTCACCTGAGACTTTTGCCGAAGAGAACAGGGATAAAGTTTGAAATTCAGCAAGTTTGTTGAAATTTCAACACTCGTAACAAGATTCTCCCTATTAACTGAAGGTATGTGTCCACTCAGTGTCAAGAGTGGTGTTAACAAAATGAATCTAATCTTAAGGAGCACCTAAATTCATTACTAAGACTCTCACTAACTCCCCATGCAAGTATGTGAAGAAAGTTGCAGGTATTTAGACAATAACTTAAGATAGTAGTACTATACTGCGATTGCTTAAGAAAATTTAAGGTTGGTTATCATTGCTTTGTGACATTCTAGCTAGTTGTTGAGAGCTTTGCTGAGTGATCTTGCTTGTTGAACTGGACATTGAATGATGCAGGGAGGCCCTCGGATTTGCTTGGGTCGAGATTCAGCTTACTTGCAGTTGAAGTTAACCCTCGCACTCCTCAACCACTTCTTCATCTTCGAGTTGGTTCCTGGGCAAGAGATAACCTACGGTTGTACATTTGTCATGCCAATTAAGAATGGCATTCGAGTCACTCTCTCACCTCGCCAGTTTTAGAGCAAGACCTGCCGGAACTTGACTCGCAGCACTGGACCAACAATGGGCTTTGCAATGGGCTTTGCAAAACACTGGATAGGGGTGCTCCTATGCATGATGGTCTTTCTTGGCTATGCAAACTTTTGCCCTTACATTATCGATGTAAATTTTTAGAGTTACAAATGAATAAGCCCAAATTGTTCATACAAATCAATGCCTTGTTGAAACAGTTTTGAAACTTCAAAAATGCTATACTATTTTGATTGAGTGTAAAAGCACACTACGGTTGTCCATAATCGTAGTCACGGCAGAATTTCTGCATAGGATGAAAGTTTGGAGTCAATTTTCTTGTAGTTTTTGTTAGTTTTTGTTAAAAAAAAAATGAAGTGAAGTCATACATCTCATGTATATTGAAAATTGCTCAACAAAAAGTGACTTTCATCTATTAATTTAATGTATAGAATACAAACATTAAATGTTTGTACTGTTACAAATTCAACTCTAGCATTGTTGTAAGTACTTGTTGTGTCAAGTTTAGGGGGTCATTTTTACAATCCAAAGAAATAAGTTCAATGTTCTAATGTTCAATAACAATGCCTTAGCACTTAATTAGGGTTTGGAAAACTTTATTATAACATATCCTTGTAAATATGTGATTTTTGTACAAGGCCTAACTGTACCTTTTTAATTTTTAATTTGAGAATCTATGAAAAGACTTTTTGATTGAAATGGGCCAACTTTGAATTTTGATATAAATGACATTCTAGCTCCATTTAGTACCAATTCAAAAACATTTTGTACCAATATGTGTACATTTTGTACTAGTCTTTACTAGTTTGTATTTTTGGCAGGGAGGCAACTGTAGTGTGTGATCACTCAAGAGGTAATTTAACCTTGAAACATCGGAATGGCTACCTTGGAGATCATCCATTTGGGTACCATGTGAATCATTTGCTTAAAGAATTCCAAAAGCACTAATTCGAGGTTAAACTACAATGCAAGACCTATCCTTTTCACACAAAATTTCAAGAATGAGCATCTACATTTCCTTCTTACATAATAGAATTCTTTGTCATCCATTAGACACTTACTACATTTTATTTATGCAAAAAATTGTTCATTTTCAAAGATTGTGAAACACTTTTTAGAAAATGTGAGAGCCAAAAATCCCTTTTAATTAGTAGAATGCACTAAAGCCATGAGAGCCAAAAATCTTCAATTTTGACAAAGAACCCTAAAAGAACCTATGACCAAATTAAATAGTCGCTCAAAATGATTTGATTTTTGGACCAATAGGTATATTCTTCATTCTCTACAATGATGTAGAAAGTCATCCGTTAGCCTCAATGTACTTAAATAGGATAAATTGCACCCTATCTCTTTATTAAAACAAAGTTATCTTTGCACCTCAGCAATGGCTTATGAATAGATATTTCATAACTCTTTTCCTAGAGACAATTACAAAGAAACGAGAATAGGCCTAGTAAATTGACCTCTTTCATACTTGTCCCAAGAGGAATATGCATCATGGATCCCAAGATGGAACATGCATCGTGACCTCGGAAGTGAACATGCATCGTGATTGTATCCAAGATGAAGAGACTCTTAATTTATGTCATACCTTAAATAAGGTTCCATGTTTTTTTTTAATCACCTTCTTCTTCTTAAGGGGCTTTCTTCTTCACAAGAGTACACATCACATCCCACATCAAAGGTCATGGCCTCATGTCCTCATTTCAGAAAAGGCCACCAAAAAAAAGAAAAGTCCATCAAGGCAAGTTCCAATTCCGCAATCTCCTGCCATGATTGCCAATCCATGGCCGGCAGCCGTGCAAACCCCTGAAAACCCGCCGTAAAGCCCAAAACCCTTTATCCACGTCAAACACGTGGCACACACCCCAGTGCCCCACTTGTCGAACACGACCTGTCTGTCGGTCTTCCCCCCGCAATCTCCGGCTTCACCACCATCATGCGTCATGACTTGGGCTTTCGAAATTCGAACCGCAGAAGCTCCTGTTGTAACGATCCTCAAGGGCCCCGCCCATCTCGTCAGTTTCCATCTAGTGGGACCCCATCAGTCCCATCCATGTAAGTTTTAATTTAGTTTTGCGTTGTGGCTCATGCATGGCGCTAGCTTTTCTTGTGATCTGCGCGAGGTTTTTGAGCAGGATCGGATGTCGGTGGATGGATTAGTTGGATTAGTTGTGTGAGATCGATCGATCGATTTGGGGTTGTGATTGTTCAGGTTTTGGAGGAGTTGAGAGGTGGTGTTGGTTGAAATGGGGAGAGGATTCGTGCTGGGGTTGGTGTTTGTGTGTGCGCTGCTTTGCTTGCCGTCGGGTTCGCTGCAACGAAGCCTGGATGAGAAGGTTCAGGGGTTTAGCGATGGCGGGGTGGACGACAGATCGGATTTCTTAGGGTTTGGTGCTCGAGGGGAATCGCAGGTTGTGGTTAATGGAGGTGGCGGTAGTTGGATACCTTCGAAGGATGGCGATATTGCTGTTGCTGTTGCGGTAGAGCCGTCGGAACCTGCTGCGGATGAGCCGCCTCCGCCGTCGCCATCGCCACCTCCACCATCGGAGTCACCACCTCCGCCTTCAAAATCACCTCCTCCACCTTCAAAATCGCCACCTCCACCGTCGGAGTCACCACCTCCGCCCTCAAAATCACCTCCTCCACCTTCAAAATCGCCACCTCCGCCTTCACCATCGCCGCCTCCTCCATCGCCATCACCACCTCCGCCTTCAAAATCGCCTCCTCCACCATCGCCATCGCCACCACCGCCATCGCCATCTCCACCTCCCCCTTCGCCATCTCCACCTCCGCCATCGCCATCTCCCCCTCCCCCTTCGCCATCGCCACCACCACCATCGCCATCTCCACCTCCGCCATCGCCATCCCCGCCTCCACCATCGCCACCTCCTCCTTCTCCACCCCCTCCCAGCCCTCCGCCCCCATCTCCTCCTCCGCCATCTCCATCCCCGCCGCCTCCTTCACCATCGCCACCTCCTCCTTCTCCACCCCCTCCCAGCCCTCCGCCCCCATCTCCTCCTCCACCACCCCCTCCGCTTGCAACTCTGAGTTTTTTGCAGGTTTCGAATGGAGCCATCTTGTTTCCCCCTTTCCGTCCCGACGTATCCGCTTACCACACCACCGTTGGAGAGTATGTGTCCGAAGTTCGTGTCACCGCTTCTGTGCCTTTCGATATCAAGGTATGTTCCACTTGGCCTGTTTTCAGGTCTAATTTTGTGCAAGTCCTTTTGTGTCTTGTGCCTTGCACATGAATGGTGATGTGAATTGAAGGTACGTTCCATGTGGCCTGTTTTAGTTTTAGCTTCGTTGCAATTCCTATTGTTTCTTTGAGTTTTATATGTGAATGATGGTGTTGGTTGAAGTTATGTTCCACTTGGCCTGTTTTCGGTTTTAGTTTTGGTTGCAATCCTTTTGTGTCTTGAATTTTACTCGTGGATGGTGATGTTGATTGAAGGTGTTGGTTAATTGATTGGCTTGTTGCAGGATTATGAGCTCATGTTAGATTCGTTGACGTTGATCAGCGGGATAGCGGGCCCTCCTGTACCTATTGGTGAAAATGGGGAGACTGCGAAATTCGTGATTACCGTGGCAGCACCTGGATACTCAATTAACACGTACTCTCTCTCTGTATATCGAAGTAAGGCTCTCAACTCTTTGTTTGTTCTATGCTATTCTTGGGTTTACTGGACTTGCATCGTTTGATGTCTCGGCAAATTAGGTAGAGGATTCTGTTTCTGTCTTTTTGTAAGAATTCTAACCAATATGTAGGAGTGTGCTTTCATTGGGAGATCATTGAATAGAGATCGCTTGAGAGATCACTTTAGGTACCACAAGAGCCAAACTCTCTTGAGATCAATTTTTTCTCACTTAATGTATTGGATGAATTTTCTTAAGCAGTCGTTCAGAGTGGGAGGTTGTAGATCACTATTAAGGGACAGTAGATATCCCCATTTCTATTCAAAGATTAGTGGCCATAGTTACCATTAGCCAAAATCATGATTACACCGAACTTGTTAATCGAAGACCGGGAGATGAGTTGCTGTTGGCAATACGGGTCAGTCAATAGGAGCTTAGAATTAGGATTTAGTATTTTCTATCTTATCGATTGACCAATCTGGATTCTAAGGTGGAACTTGATGTTTGCGGGTGCAGGCGAGAAATCATGTATATGGTGGAAGATTCTGAAATGGGCCCTGATGGCGGTGCTTGTGCTCTTGCTAATAATAGCAATCATCTTTTGCTGCTACCATTTATTACCTCTTGGCAGACGTTGGTGGCCGTTTGGCAGACGGCAATCTGGTTACGATTCTGACAATCCGGATCCCTCCCCTCTTGTAGATACCGAGGACAGAAGAAGCGATTAGAATTGGACTGGATTTATGCTTCAGATAGATGAGGAACAAACTGTCTTGTACAAATTTTGACTGAACTCCTCAATACTCTCATCTGTACATACAAAGTCACCTTTTGTTTGGAGATTCTGTTTATTTGTAGCAATGGCATTGAAGAATGGATCATGGGAAGGAATTAGTAGTTAAGATTGTTGTGAAGTTCTTGGTGGCTGTCGTTTCTCTGTTTTGATTGCCATTACTTGTCTTGTTCAATAGAGGTGAAGTTCAGCTGCTTTGTTGAGAAAGACGAAGGCATGGACTTAGCATTGTCTGATAACAGAGAAAATTGTGCGCAGGTTGAGGAATTTACTGTAGTTAACGTAGAGGATGCTGTTTGTATTACTTTAAGGATTGTAACATACGTGGTAGAGTCAATCAGCCCATTGCCGTCAGCCACCCAATTCTGCCATCTATAGAACCTTCCCATTTCTGCCACTCTCTCTAGAGTGTATAAGTCTTTGGGTTTGCCAGTAGGTGGACAAATGAATTATGAAGGGTGCTTTTAGGATGTACAACTTGTGCTTTTATAACACTCATCAACCGGCATTATAGCATCTCCACCAATTCATTTCAAAGTGGACATGCTAGATCGTGCATGCAATGTATCAAAGAGAGGAAGGGTGTGCCTTGTTTCTCGGGCCCCACCAAAAATGAGCTACGCTATAATACAAATTGCTATAATACAAATTCCAATGAAATACATGTATCAAAGAGAGGAAGGGCATGCCTTGTTTCTCGGGCCCCACCAAGAACGAGCTATAATACAAATTCCAATGTAGTATTTCAGATACTAATGCATTTTTTATTGCCATTGAAAATTATGAGATGGTCTTGTAACTTGATGGTCCTGTAGCTTGTAGTGTTGCAAGCACTTTTTAGAGAGGTTGGGTGAAAGAAAAGGAAATTGGTCAACTAGTGGGCCACAATACTTACAAGGGGGCTGACATGCCCCAGTGAAGATGCTCTTAGGGTGGTAGGTCATAGGTTTTGAACCTCTTTAGAGCATCCCCACCAATCTGTTCTATATCCCTAAATATTTAGGGAGAGGACCTCAGATGGGGATGGGGATACAGAAGCTTGCGCGCACCAGTCTCGAAACAAGATCTCTACCCCAAATTTATAGAGAACTCGGTAAAAATTGGACCCAATTCCCTATATTGGAGCTCATATAGAGAACTCGTGAGGTCTCATCTCTATAAAGTCAAGGTTGACTAGTTTGAGGTTCCAAGTTTGGGGATAGAGAACACGTTGTTGGGAATGCTCTTAAGATGGTCATGACCCCCCACCTACTAACGGTTTGATTCCACTTGCATTAATTCAATTCAATTCAATTTTTTCTTGAAAAATAGAGGCAACAATCAACACACTACAAAATGATAGACCTATGCATGAATACACGATCAACTTTCAACAAAATGCAACTATTTTTCAAAATTGCAAAAATTTGAATGGGACCTCTCCAAAAAAAAAGATTTGGATAATTACTAGATTTACTTTTAGTAATGAAAGGTCAAGACCTATCACCAAGGTACTTTATCAAAAATGATCTAATTGGACAATAATCTTGAAAGTGGTCCATTGGACATTTTTTGGCCTCAATATTCTTTGAGGGTTATGTCCAAAATGATAAGATACTACAAAAGAGTATTGAAGTAACTTCACCTACAATTGCGTAATGTAATAATAACCCCTTGCTTATGGATGGATAAGAAACATTCAAAGCAAAATATCTAAAATGATGAATGGTAGAAGAATGAAAATAAGTGAAGTTTGGGAACATTTTGGGTGACGAAAAAGGTTGATCAATAGCAATGTGAATGACATTCATCAATAGCAAATGGACAAATGGACCTCTAAGGGTACTGGCATATGTTAACCTAACAATTGTATAATTGTATATGTTAACCTAACAATTGTGTAATCGGATTCTTTAGATATGCACAAAAAATGCAAAAATGCAAATTACGAAGTACTCAGTCAAAGAAAAGTTAAGTGTATCATACCATGATGAGAGGTTATACATGATCATGCATTCTTTGCTTGTGTTTTTTAAACCAAATCAAATCAAACTTATTCACAACTTTACATATCAATGTTGTCAAATCAAAAGCGTAAACAACAAAATAGATATTTATGCAAGAAATGTAGACTTGCATAAAGTGTCATTAAAGAGGTTGAGTGAGCTCTAACCTTAAAAGGCCAAAGGATGAAGAGTCTTCAGGGGTACGTAGTTCCATTAATTACACTACATTACATGGATTTGCAGACAACAATTCAATGGGTTTCTATTAACTTGAGCTTCTATGAAATATAATGCATGTTCACAACTTGACAAATTTGAAATGTGGAAGCTGTCTCGATACACAACATGAAAAAGATTCATTACAGACGGATTAAGGCCAGCATGAATCAATGAAGAACCTGTTTGATCTAGTTCTACTAAGCGAGCTTACGCTACATGGAAATTCATGCTCAACAACTCAAGCTCTGAGAAGAAAGAGCGAAAAGAGCTCCAAGGCACGACAAACGATCTGCTAAAAGAGCAAACAATTCATCCTGAACAAGAACCTTTACACAAATCCTAGTTCGCACTAAATGGCATGAAATTCCACACCAGCGTTCACACAAACAAAAACTAACTGAATTGACGGAGCTCCAACCCGAATCTTAAGCGTACAAAAATCACAAACCCTCATTATTGACAAAACTCTCCATGGCCACGGCTTTCTCCTCCTCCACCTCGGGCCCTCCGCCGTCGCTACTATTCATGCGGCCACAGCAACAACAGCAAAACGCCGCCACCACCTCCAAGCACCCGGCCACCAGCTTCCTCTTGATGCGGTCTCGCCTCCGCGGCGGCATCCAGCTTCCTCGTTGCGCCTCCGTGGCCCTGTTGATTCGATCGTAGCGAAGCGCACTCCCGTCCATTGAACGCCTGTCAAGCAATACCGAATCCTTCAGAACTGGAATTAATTACACAAACGCAAAATCTCAAAGGATTTCAAAATTTCAACAGAGTACAACAAATTCTAATACTCTTCCACGATCCAGAACTCTAGAAATTCCTCATCAATTCTGTAATCTCTCACTGAAAATTCCATCTACTTACACAAACTCCAGAAAATGGATGAATTCTCACAAATTCAAAACGCAGGGGGAGCCAGGAGACCCACACTTCACCTACTTGCGAATTGAGATCGGAAAAAAAAGGGGAAAAAAAATACAACTGCGTGAATTTGTTGTTTCAGCAATCGTTGAGAAGAAGGTAAGTGAAGAGCGTGAACTGAAATTCTAGTTCTGCGTGCCGATGGGGGGATGTGGAGTTCGAGGATTCTTTGGCGACAAGCAAGAACAAACATGGAGTGAGAAACAAGTGAGCTTCACTGCTCGAGCAACCACCGACAATCAAACAAATGGTACAGCCCTAAAAACAAAAAGTACATACTTCGTTTTACTGTATTTAGTGTAGACCATAGTATTTCAATACCAAGGAGAATAGTAACTAAGGTAGAACTGCCCATTACCATAAAGATTTGCTATCTAGGTACTTTGGAGAAATTATTTTTGAACTCCCACATTTTCCAGGAATTGGAAAAGTTTGAGAGAAGTCATTTGCAAAAAGAATGAAGACATTTTGACAAGAAGTGAATTTTCTATGATTTTTCAAAGGTGAAATGTTAAAGGATGGGTAGACCCTTGTTGAAGTATGGGCAAACCCTTGTTAAAGCATGAGCTGACATGTCCGCTTTCTAAGTGCATTGCCATTATGATAAAAGATTGGTAAGATTGTGGTAATGGGTGGGTCACTGACGCAAATGGGACGGTTTTCTAAGTGTCGGAATTGGGTGGATGGTGGTAATGGACAATTCTATCTTAATAATATGATCAATTTCCAATGATTAAATTGCCTATTAGTTTGTTGGATCTAGTTGGAAGGGAAAAGAGTATTCAAGATTTTGTTCTTTTGCATTTCTTAAGTACCGTATGAATAAACATATGGTATATCCAAAAGTGCCCATACAATAGGCTTTCATGAATAGAGACAATACATTTTAGGCAAGAACTTGGAGGAGTCGATTTTAAAGAGGGGGCGCAATTAGTTGCAATTACTTTACATTTGTTGTGGGGACCAAGAAAATGAATAAAGATGCTACTAGGTTCGTCAATGTTGTGCATACAAACAAACCTTCACCATACAACATCATTATTTGGATTATGTGTTGTGTGCTCTACTTTGTATGAGAAAACTTTGTTGTACCACATTGCAAGGGCTATTGCACGAAGCATTCAAGGAACGGGTCATAAAATCTCACTCAAAAGATTGAAACCTCCAGAGTTAGCATGGCCTCAAATTTGGATCTAAGGGCAACATGACCACATCTGTTGTCCCATTAGATGGGATTCAGCCACCGGGGAGGGTTGTGAGTTCTCCAACCGAAACCCAGTCGAAATCCGCTGAAACTCGCCTTTCCCTGCCTGTGCTAACCTGGCCAAGCGACTGCTAGGACAGATTTTTTGAAAAAAAAAAAAAAATTAACCTTGTTTTTCATCTTAAGAACTTTAATTTTTTTTTAAAAAGAAATAAAAATAAAATTCTGACACCCGCGTTCGATGGGGGCCGGGGGAACGGAGTTGGGTACGGGCCTGAAACGGCCCTCCAACCCCCCCAAATCCCATCTAATGCTTGTTGTGCGGCTCCATTGGATGCAAGAATGCGGCAAATAGTACAACATCAAAGTAGACTTCAACCTTGAAGCCAACCATATATTGCTCCAAAGCAATATTATTTTCTTAAGATATTTAGCAATCTTTAGCAATATATTCCTCCTTTTGCAGTGAATTAAATCTCAAAATTGCTGTAATTCTTCAAAGGGCATTACTCCATTTGGGATGAATGTATTCACATTTGGATGAATAAATGCATTACCAGTACCCTCCACATTTTGTATATTTTATCCATGACTCCGGATGCAAAGAACTTCATGCCTCTACTGAAAAACTGAAAAAATCTGACCGTCGTCCACAGAGTTCATCCCATTTTGATGGATGAACTCTGTCCGTTCCTCAGTCCCTCTCTCTTGTCAAACCCAAGCCTCCTCCTTTGCGCTTTGTCACTGCGTTTGGAAGCCTCCACCATGACCACTCCCCCTCGGATCCTCGTGTTCGGCGATGTGCTCGGACGCTTGGACGCCTTCGTCAAGCGTGTGCAATCGGTGCGTTGCTCTTCTACATTTTTTTCCGCATTTGATTTGGTCACGTTTTGAGAAAACTAGCGCTGACTCTGGCTCTGGCTCTTGCATTCCCAGGTGAACAAGACCAATGGTCCCTTCGACGCTGTCTTCTGCGTTGGACAGTTCTTCCCCAACGATGGAGGTTCCGTGGAGGAAATGGAGGGATACTTCGCAGGGGAGAAACCGATTCCGTTGCCGACTTATTTCATCGGTGACTACGGAGAGGGAGCCAATTCTCTTTTGGCGACGGCGAGAGCGAAGGCGTTGGAGATGGGATTCTCGATCGATGGAGTGTCTGTTTGTGAAAATTTGTCGTACCTCAAAGGCAGTGGCATCCTGAATTTGAAAGGTAGGGTTTAAGGTTCGAAGAGAACCACAGTTACCAGCGAGCTTTAGTCGCTCATTCTAGTTTCTATTATCAAACTGATTCCTTTTTTTATTGATTTTCGTTAGCAATTGGAAGGGATATGAATGCATCAAAGTATGCCGTATTTGGATATTGCATGAAAAAGTTATTTATGTTCAAAGTTTTGTTGATGGATGACCTGATGAAAACAAGGTTTGAAGTCAACGTACTGTAAATTCTCAAAATTAGCATTTATTCTTTGTGCCGGACCTGCGGGTGGCAGGTTTAGATGCGTGTTGCAATTGCGCACCTAGACCGCATTGGAGCGAGGGTTTATCAATGTGGTTTAGGGTTTCGATTCTAGGGAGATTCGGGGGTTGGGAGTCTGAATTGATTGACGGTGTGCGTGGGAGTGGAATTGGCAACATGAGGCATTCTTTTGTTGTTGGGAAACGTGTTAGGTTAAGTTTGTGGATAAGTGGAAGTGGCCAGCTGAGCGAAGTTCTCATCTTAAGTTGTTCCTGCTGTACATTCTGGTTTTGGATTTTTTTCAATTACAAGAACATACAGAAAATTCTGTATTGTGGAAATATTCTGTAAAGTGATTTTACAAAAAATGTGTTTTTCTGAGTGGAATTTGCATGCACATTTCAGGTCTTCGGATAGCCTACTTATCAGGAAAGTACATTCCCGACGTGTACAAGGTTGCAAAGGGAGCCGTAGCATCAGGAGGTCACTTTGAGGACGATGTGGATGCACTACGTGCTATTGCAGATGAAAAAGACGTAACCGATATATTTCTCTCATATCCTCTTCTAACTGTTGCTCCCTGAAAATCGCCAATTCTCGTAGTTTTAATCCCCTTTGATATTTATGTGCAATTTCTAGATTGCTTTTAGAACTTACGTTCTTCAATTGCTCATGTGAACTAGATAGCGTCTGTGTACTGAATTGATGATACCATTTGATATCCTTGACAAGCATCACAAATGAGTGGCCTCGAGGAGTAGCCAATCAATCCTCTTCTGCTCCGGAGGGGATCGATTTAGCCTCAACTGGTAGCGACATCTCTGCAGAGCTTGCATCCATTTTGAAGCCTCGGTAGGTACACCTTCCTTTTGCGTCTCACATTAACTGATATTTCTGTTAAATGCTGTAATGCTTTTGAATTGGTTCACAATATTTTCTTTCACCAACTTCCACCAATTAGTTAGTTTATTAATTATGTTGTTGATCTTGGGTTGTGATAATGCGGGAATATTATCATGTGTTTTTACTGTTTAGGGTTTAGGGGTTTAGGGACAGTGTTTAGGGCGGTTTGTGTACCTTGAATTGAGCGTAGCTGCACATAAGCGGATGGTGAAAAGGACTTGAGTCTGTTGTATGCAACCAGCTACCATTTTGCAGGTTCAGAGGGCGTCTCCTACGCACGTGAGCCATACCGCAATCCCGATACTATTCATGTCACACGCTTTATTGGTCTTGGAGCTGTGGGAAACGACAAGAAGCAGGTGAAATATCGGCTCTTGCGATCGGCATATTGTACAATAATGGGTTTATGGTTTAGTTTAAATGGCATGTTTCTGGTCGCCAAATATTGTGACATTCAAGTGCACAGAGCTCTAAATACTAGGACTGGTATACATCTGAGGTTCTAGAAATGTGCGTCTGGAAATGTGCCAATCTGTTCAAATTTCGTCACTTCCATCTAAATGAACAACGTTTCTGGATTACTGGATTCACGAGATCATCTCACGTTGTGTCCTGTTGTCCGTGATTGCAGAAATTCGTGCACGCGTTGTCTCCAACTCCTGCATCTGTGATGCCTCCATCAGACTTGGCTGCAATACCCACGAACACTACTTCGTCTCCGTACATCAAGGGACCTCATAGCACATCAACGACTGGTGCTTCTCAGAAAAGAGATGCAGAGAAAGCCTCTGCAGATGATGGCCAGTACTGGAGGTACGATACCTCCCAGGGCAAACGGCAGAGGCGTAACGATGGTGGCGAAAGGGTTTGTTTTGAATTTGTTAGGCAAGGCTCGTGTTCGCGCGGGGAAACTTGTAAGTTTAAGCATGACTTGGGCAATGGACAGCCTATACCCAAGGGAGTGTGCTTTGATTTTATTACCAAGGGACAATGCGAGAAAGGAGATGATTGTCGCTACAAGCATTCTCTCGAAGAAAATGGGGCTGGAGACCAGGCCTTACCTCCAGGCTCTTGCTTTGACTTTTTCAGGAAGGGACAGTGTGAAAGGGGATCTGAATGCAGGTAATGTGGTTGGTTTTGATTATCACCGGGCTGAGTTTACTTGCCTTATTCCATTTTTCAGGAGTAGATGTGCGATAGTTGGTTTGGAAGGATCGCCGGCATTTGCTTTGTGTCTTCCTGTCAGTGGAAGTGGAACCCCTGGAGACCGGGTACCGAGCTTGAACTTTGTAATCGTAACTTTACTTCTCTTTTTACAGGTTTAGTCATAGCTTGGATGATCCAAGGCCGGCAAGAACTCCTCGCCCACCCCCGGACGCCTGCTGGTTTTGTCTCTCTTCGCCAAATATTGACACACATCTGGTAGTGTCGGTAGGGGACCATTGCTATTGCGCTATTGCGAAAGGACCTCTGTGTCCTGGCCATGTTTTGATTCTTCCGATTGAACATCAACCTTCGACAATTTCCTTATCTTCAGATGCCGAAATTGAGTTAGAGAAGTATAAGCATGCAATACGAGAATGCTTCAAAAAGCAAGGGAAAGCCACAATATTCTTTGAACGTTACCTTCAATTACGAGCTGGAACTCATGCACATCTTCAGGTACGTTGGCTTTAGATTCGATGCCACTCCGGTTAATCTGCAAGCCGTGATCTAAATCAGGAACATTGTGGTTCATAGTTTTTGTTCAGTACCACACTCCAGGTCAGGGAGGTTGTTGTACTGTTAAAGGTTTCGAGGATGGATTACGAATGTGCGAACTAACGGATAATGACTAATTGTCCACTGGACACGGCATTCCTTAGCTGTGATTAATCAACTTGAATATGTGCCTGCAGGCTGTACCTATTCCGTTATCTAAGGCGTCTCTTGCTCTCAGTTCGTTTGTTTCATCTGCAAAGGAAGTAGGTTTCAGTTTTGAAGTCATTTATCCTGGTAAGAATTTAAGTATTTCGTTCTTTTCTTGACGTTGATCACACTATTTACTGTGGAACACGTGGATGATGGTATTCCACACTCTTATAAAATTCGCAAGCGTCAGAAGATCTGCCACAATTCACTGCTGGTGTAGAATTTGGAAATCACAGAAATAGATCCTTCTGGACGATTTTACCTTTCTTGACTAAGATATAAGCATGCTGGTGCAACTGTGGTTCGTCCTTTTGAGCAGGTTATGATGGCTTGTCTTGACAGTAGCTTCTGGAGTTGATCTGAGAGTGCTTTTTCTTGCAGGAGAGAATGATCATGAGGCGAGGGAGAGATTGAAAGAGCTAGTTGGAAGGGGTGTGAATTATTTCTACGTCGAACTTCATGAGGGCACGTTGCTGGCTCACCCGCTTTCTCAAGGGGAGAAGCTGCCAATGCAGTTTGGCCGGGAGGTGAGATTGACAGTGACCCAATGCGCTACCCATGTACCTTCCAGTTTCTTGTATTTTGCCTATAGATTTACTATGCCCGGGAGTGGAAGTACTCTTTGTGGTTCTTATGCAATGAGCACCAACTTATAATAGATCATGAGATATGTCAGCCATCACTTATGACACCCTCACTAGTTTTGTATTCCAGAATTAAGCGCTAGGGTACGGATGATGGTCACCCAAGCGTCCTGGATACATGCAGCTGCCTGACCTTTGTGGTCTACTTTTTTCAGGTGTTGGCAAAGATACTTGGAACACCAGAAAGAGGAGACTGGAAACAATGCAAATTAGATGAATCTGAAGAGACTGCAATGGCAGATCAATTCAAAGAACAGTTTCAAGAATTTGATCCAATGCCGTGAGGTGGCTATCTCGAAACATATTTATACGACGTGTCAATGGTGAGATCAATTCCATTGTGCAATAGCTGTGGTCTTCTTCCATTTGGTTGTTATTCTTTGTGGTTACTAAGTTCTGTTCATAGAATACAAGTTTTCAAGTGACGCCAGTTCTGGAATGCGTACCCATTTTGTGATGTCTGAGTGTTCAGTATGGAGTATGTCTTACTTGGACTATGGTGAACGGAACCTACATGTTGTGTTGACAGTTCATGTTCGTAGCATATTGTCCAAGTTTGGATGGCCTGGTGAACACATGAGAAATGTGCATGCATCCCCTTCCAGCTTCAATTGAACTCTCTCTCTCTCTCCCTCAACTCTTGTCAGGCTTAGAAATTTGCTTTCACAAGTACGCCGTGTTTGTATTGAGTTGATCAATCAGTGCTGTGCAGTACAGGTCACATCCAGCCCTTTTTTTTCAACACTATGGGGCCAGATTGCACCATTTCAAAATAAATGTCTTCTTTTTGCCAGATAAAAGGAATCTTTTTTTTCCAGAAACTTCACATTTCTATTTAAAATATGGATGAAATCTCCAAATTTGGATGAAAAAGTGTTTGAATATGATTGAAAAGTGTTTTTTGGTCCCAAAGATGGATGAATGTAGAAATACAATGTTTCACCAGATTTTAAGTGATTGCCATTTGGCACTTTGTCAAAAAGTAAAAATAAGGGTTTGTCACATTTGAGTTGTGTTGTTGTGTCTTCCATGATTGCAAGAAGGAATGTCCATTCAAAGGAATGTCAGTTGTATAGTGGTGTACAGATCATATATGAATTTTTCAGCTAGTTTTCACTAGAAAATGTAGAAACTTAAGAAAGTTCTAGCATGCTCAAAAATGAACCAATTTTGAAACTACAAATTGTGTTGGAATTGCAATGAAGTGCACTTCAACTTCATAACAAGTGAAAAATGAATCATTTAAAATCATACAACAATTTGGATTCCTTTTATACACTATCTACCATTTTATAGAGAACCTTTAGAGGATAGTCAAAGATTTTTTGCATTTGGGTGAAGAATAAGCAAGAAATCATATGAGCAATCCAAGTGGTATAGGAATAAGTATCTCTAAAGCAATTGTGAAGGTTCATTTCTTATATGTATCATTGAATATAAATTGTAATCTTCTCAAATGTTGGCAACACTAGGTAGTACATAGTGTATAGAAAACATCAAACTCTTTGTATGGTTTTCAATTATATATGTATGTTTGTAATGATGATAAAGTAGAATTCAATGTGATTCCAATGCAATTCAAAATCTGAAATTTCTTAGTCTTCACTTTAGTGTGTCTCACAAAGTTCTCCTAACCTTAGGAGGATCCAAAATTTTGTAAATGAATTGTATCCCATTGTACATTTTAGGTTGTGATTTTGGGTGCCTATACCTTTCAACTAACTTATGTTCTATGCATACCTATTTCCATTCAAATTTTTAGACTCCAAGAACTTAATTTAGAGTAATGGATTCATGACATATGTAAAGAGCAACTGTAGCTGCCTATCCAAAACAACCTAGCAAGGGTACTAAGGTAGATGACCTCATTCCAACCACTTATTTATGGTACTGTTCCATTTTATGGTACCAAGAGCATAGATATCAATACTTTTTAAAGAAAAGAATCTCTAGAACCATAGTTGGATAATAATATTCATCAAGAGTAAAAATTTATAGCATTAAAAATCAATTAGTATAGGTGGCATGAAATACAATTTTTAGTGTACACTAGAAGAGAGCCTTGTTTAATTGGATGTTCTTGCGTCAAAGTTGACGGATTTTTTTAAGCATCCAATGTAACATCTTCATGTGTTTATGTCAACAATGACATCCAATGTAACATCTTTATGCTACATTGGATGTCATTGTTGACATAAACACATGAAGATATTACATTGGATGCTTAAAAAAATCCGTCAACTTTGATGTAGGAACATCCAATTAAACAAGGCTTTCTACTAGTGGTAGAAGAGAAGAGGCTTTGGGCTACTAAATTGCCCTATCTTTTGAGTGGATAGTTATTTATAGGGGATGGTTCAATTAGTTTCAAATGATTGTTTTTTGTATTACACCCTGCCCCACCCATCCAAAAAGTGAATTAGTTAATTCATATTACTAATTAGTAAGTACTCTACCACATATATATTTATATTTTTCAAGAACAATCTGGACACCAATTGATATGGGATATATTAGTGGGATTTATGTATGCATTTTGTATCTATATTTCATATCCGTATTTTGTATGGATATGTATATATTCTCTCTCTCTACATATATATATATATATCCCATATTTCTATATGTATTATGTATTCATATTTGTCTTCTATATATATGTGTGTCCCAGAGTATTCATATCTTATGGTATCCATATCCGTATTATAAGATCAACAACATTGGAAGGGGAAAAAAAGAAGTTATAATAGATCCAACTCTCTTTGATATATGATTTTGTAGGTGATTTTGTAAGACCCACATGTCTTATTTTACAATGCTTAAATGTGGTTTGAAGTTCTAGTGTGAACACAATTGCTTTGTTTTTTCTATGAGCTACCAACTTGCTTCAAATATCCTATAACCTTTGAGGGTCGATGGACAAAACAATGAACTCCACTATTATGAAGATCTCTTCACCCCCTCCTATTCAAAGCCAGTCTCCATTGGGCAATTGAAGCTCTAATTCTATGTTTTCTTGGTTCTATTTTCCTTGCCTGGGAGAGGAGGGGGGCAACTAATACAAACCAAGGTAGGCAGATTCTTTTCACTGGATTGTTGTGCTAAGGTGAAATTGAAATTTTTTGGTGCACTTGGTTGCCAAATGGGCTTTGCCAATGTCAAGGTATGGGTGATTTGGAGACTGGCTTGCCTTTTGGTCAGGCCGGTCCCATGTATCGATGCTCTCACGGTAGGAGTGAATTGGAGATCAAGCTTGCCTTTTGGTTGTTTTGGACCCATGTACGAGGCAGGGATGGCAATGATCTCATGGTGGAAGTGATTTGGAAATCGGCTTGCTTTTTGGCCATTTCAACCCCATGTACGGGGCAAGCATGGTGATGCTTTGACAATGGGAGTGATTTAGAGACCGGCTTGCCTTTTGGCCGTCCCAATCCCATATAGGGGGCATAAATGGTGATGCTCTCACAGTGGGAGTGATTTGGAGACCGGCTTGCTTTTTGGCCATTCCGCCCCCATGCATAGGGCCGGGATGGCAATGCTCTCATAGTGGGAGTAATTTAGAGACCAGCTTGACTTTTGGCCATCGTAGCCCCATGTAGGGGGCAAGGGTGGTGAAATCCCCATAGAATGCCTAATGTGGTAGAGGCTTTGTTGAAAAAGAAGGCCTGGTGAGTAAGACCCCCTTCCATTGTCAAACATATTCCAACTCTTCATTTTTCCAATTGTTACTGCACTGAATGAGCTTCTCTAGCTTAATTAAGAGGTTTAGGAACATTAAAGCTAATCCACATTAATCCACATTAAGTTCTGTGAGTCATGACTTGGGGGATCTATTTTGGGCTTTTGGCTGTGGCCCCACCATTATGAGAAACAACAGATCACCAAAAACCAAGAACCCCCCCAAATTTGGACTCACCCAAAACACTCCCTCCACGCAAAGTTGAGGTAACTTATTCCACTCAAAATTTGGTGAGCCCGGTGCTTGGAAAACTACACCCCATGCCTGACCTGACCAGGCCGTCCCGGCCTCATGTACGGGACAGGGATGGCGATGCTGTCGCGGTGCGAGTGATTTGGAGACCGGTTTGCTTTTTGACCGTCCCGGTCCCATGTACGGGGCAGGGATGGCGATGCTCTGATTCACAACACATTGAGCCGGCCAAAAAGCCAAATTGAGCCGGTCAAGGATTCTGACATTTGCATTTTGCAAGCCCGTTTTCAAGTAACCTCCCTCCCTGCAATTGCATTGTTCTTGAATTGTAAGGTTTGATTGTTGCGCTTGTTGATGAGCTTCTCGATCGGTTGACTATCGTGTTGGTTGTCTCTGATCTTTTTTTCGGACTGCCTCGAAGAAATTAAAATATACTGTATTGCAACTTGTGTTCGAATCGGTTGAATTGCGCGCGCTCCTTCTTGAATGTTGATGGAAGGAAGTTTCTATTTGAATTGCATTTGAGGCTCACTGTTTTAAGCTAGGGTTGATCATGCAGAACAGAGCTTTCAATTCTGTGTCCCGGCTGTGAATTCCGTAAAAGATCGAATTGCTCGTGAGGTACTCTGCATTGTGTGATTAATTAATTCGGACGCTAGCTGTCAGTACGATCAAGAGGTTGCGTCCTCTGTCTCGAATGTTTATTTTCTTTACTTTCTATGGAATTCTTGATGGTGTACTATCTCATGCGCAAGAAGACTTTTAAGAAACTGGATTGTTTGAGCTTTTCAAGGACACAGAGTGTTTGTTGAATTAATATGGACGTTATGTAGTGTGCGTGATCAGTTTTAAAATGTTCTCGTATGCATTAAAAGAGATCTTCATGTCGGGAAGACTTCATTGTCTTCTTTCTGCGTTGGTTCATCAATTCCAAGTCCACCTGAAAATGCAGGATTGAACGTTATGTTTCAGTTTTAAGAGGTTCTCGTACCAAATAGAAAGAGATCTTCATTCTGCGTTGGTTCTCTCAATTTTTAAGTCCCATCTGAAAATGCAGGAAGGAGGCGGGGAATGGTTGAACTTAATGCAACAGAGTTAAGCGGCAATGAAGAAGTGACACATTCCACCATCGAAGGGTGACGTGAATTGACGAGATCCGGTTCAGGAGGAAGCAGTTGCAAGAAGGAGAGGTCATGGATATCATAATATCAATGGATGTCAATGTCACGGCTCCCGCCACGGTGTCCGCTCCTTCTTCAGAGACAGGTTCTGAAACTGGACAACCGCAAGTGGCCATTCTGTTCATTGGAGTTTCTTTGTTCCTGGGAATGGCGTCACGCCATCTCCTCAGGGGCACTGTCATCCCGTACACTGTGGCGTTGCTTCTCTTGGGAATCGCCCTTGGAGGTTTAGGTGAATTTCTTCTCTCTCTGAGAAAACTTTTAGACTTTTTATTTTTGTTCATCAATTTTCTTATCTGGTGACAAACGTATTATGCTAGGAAATGGTAGTGCTCTAGTTATGGTGAGACTGTTGCTTTAGCCTCTGATCCGAGTTTTTCTGCAGAGTATGGCACCACAAACGGCTTAGGTGTACTAGGTGACAGCATTCGCATGTGTGAGTATACCCCCTCCATGTTAGGGCCACTTTGTATTGTAGGGGTCGAAGCAACAAGTTTGAGATTACAAGAAATCCTGAACATTTTTTAGGGGTTTTGTACGTTGTTTTGTTCAGTATCGACTTGTCACTAGTCCAAGTACGAAGAATGAGCATAAAAAATTGTCACGCACATGTCTCATATGTGGTATGCTGAAATTATTTTAGGTAACAGGGACTCAAGCTAACTCTTTGAGATGGATTGATGTTGGTGATGATTTTAAGCTTGTTATCTGAAGCTTGTTGCTTCGACTATGTGTAATCTAGAGTGGCCCTAAGTTTCCATGTGGCTCTTTTCGAAATTTTAAGGTTGCTGCTACAATCCTGTTTGAAATCGTTGCCATTGAGATCAACGTCTCACAGAACTGTTATAATTTTCGGGCAGGGGCGAATATTGATCCGAACCTCATATTGTTTGTGTTCTTGCCGGCTCTGCTTTTCGAAAGCTCTTTCGCCATGGATTTTCATCAGATTAAGGTATGCATAATGTTCTCCTTTATATTGTCGATTATACGTTTACTCGGTCTTGCTTTCCTGATGCTAAAGTTAACGCCAGAACTGTATAAGTTTCCTTATTCAAGAAAGTCATAGGAATGGTGTCAAACATCTACTGATTTTATGGGTTAAACAGAGAGGTTTTGTGCAAATGCTCCTTCTTGCTGCTCCGGGAGTCGTGATTTCAACCTTCTTTCTCGGCGTTGTCATGGTTGTGAGTATTTGAAACTCACTCGTACCTTTTGGACTACATTCTTTTATCGTCCTAGTCCTCTATTAACACAATTAAACAGAAGTTTGAAGGGGTGGAAGATTATGATTGGAGCTTATGTCTTTGATTATCCAGCTCACTCCTCCTTTCTTGATAGTGCACAGAGCCATCTGTGAAACCCTATTAGACCAGAATCTGAAAGTGTATTGCGGATCGTGAACAGAAGATGTTTCCGTATGATTGGAGCTGGAGCACAGGGCTTTTGCTTGGAAGCTTGCTAAGTGCCACGGACCCAGTGGCCGTGGTGGCCTTGTTGAAAGAACTGGGTGCCAGCAAGAAGTTGAGCACTCTCATTGAGGGCGAGTCTTTGATGAATGACGGGTGAGTGTGCATGATTTTGCTGGTGTCCTTTGAATATTCCATTCTTTGTGTACAACCAAATCATGTCATAAATTTGATTTGGCACATGAATAGCTAATTGTCTTCTAAGAATAATCTAACGGTATCGCTTACAAGTCTCACTTTAATATATCATAGTGATGATTTGGGCTTGAGATTAATACTGTGAAATTTCTTTGCTTGCCAGGACTGCGATTGTTGTATTCCGTCTGTTTTTACAGATGGTAGTCGGACAGCAATTTAGTGCTTGTGATGTCATTTCATTCCTCTGCAGGGTCGCATTGGGAGCGTAAGTCATGTTTTAAGACTGATTTGTTTGGAAGTTCATTTCGACGTGATTCTATTTATGTCGCAGTTCAATGAAATGCCTAAAGATCGTTATGTTTCCAATCTTCCTTCCAAACTGCATTGTTTCTCTATCCTGATTTATTGAAATATTAGGTGCTTTGGATTTGAAAGATCGGGCCAGTGACTGTGCTCTGGCATTGACAAGTATTATCTCTCTTGTTCAGCTGCCGAGATTTTACCAGTCATTGATTCAGGGGCTCAAACCTTTGCAGGCTGGCCTTAGGACTTCTTTTTGGGATTGTCTCTGTGTTCTGGGTGGGACTGGTCTTCAATGACACTATCATTGAGATTACTCTCACCCTGACAGCCAGCTACATGGCTTTCTTTGTGGTAAGTTTCCCAACTGGTGTTTGTCCATGGACCACACTCTATCTCGTTTTGTGTATTTTCAGCTCTGGATTACTTCGGAAACTTCTTATGCCAATATCGTAGTCATATAGTAATGGTTTGAATGTGTCCCGCTGGCCACTGAGGGCTCACCTTGACTGTTCGGCTAGGATTTGGTTTTGCTTACTTTTTCCACCTCAATATGTGGTGATTGGCTTGAAAATCTTATGGAGCGTAATGCGATTAAAATTTCAACTAGAATATAATTGGTGCCATTGATGTTTTATCTAATTATTAGGCTGAACAAAATGCTCATGTCTCTGGGGTGCTGACTGTGATGACTATTGGCATGTAAGTCTTCTCTCTCCTCTCTGCCGTCACATTTAATGCAGTTTTAATTGATGAGTTACCCCATGTTTTTTACCGGTGGTAACCGCATATATTTACTCATTTTTTTGGTCTGCCTTCTATCTTAATAATTCATGTTCCTCGACTTCCAGTTATTTGTAGTTTTGACGGTTGGACTTAAATTCACAGCTTCTTTGCAGCATTTGCAAGGACGGCCTTCACGGGGGAGAGTGAACAAAGTATGTTTCATTTTTGGTACGTCTGCGTCACTTGTCCCTCTACACGGTTCGTTCAATATGGCGTTAAATGTAGTTACAGTTTCTGTAAATCTAACTTCAAATTGTTTTGATTGAGCAGGGAGATGATTTCCTACATTGCCAATACTCTCATATTCTTACTCAGGTATGTACTTTTCTCCTGACTCTGATTTGACACGGTTGTGACCTAAAGTAAGGATATTTTAGGACAATTAGGTGTAATTCGACAGGATAAAGAGCGATGTTGATGCAGTAGGACCATATACCATCTTGAAAGAAATTCATTGTAGAACTGACAATGGCTGTGTCTTGCAGTGGAGTGGTAATTGCAGAGAGTATTTTAAGAAGTAAAGAGAAGATTGAAGGTTTGTTTCTTCTGTGACTGTGACCCAGGTAATTTTGATCAAAACCATTCAAACTTGTTGACTCACTGACTAATAAATTGCATATTGCAGGGCGAGATTGGAGTTATTTGCTTTTGCTCTATATTTTTGTTCAGTTCTCTCGAGTGGTCGTTGTGGGAGTACTGTACCCTAGCCTCAAGTATTTTGGCTATGGAATCAACTGGAAAGAGGCGACTGTGCTTGTTTGGGCTGGTCTGCGTGGTGCTGTCGCTTTGTCACTTTCATTATCAATTGCTGTAAGTGCTTTTATCCAAAAAATATCGTCTTGCGTTTGTACATATTTGAGAAGAATGACACACGTCATTGCTTTGAGGATATTAAAGCCTTAGTCATTCACTTCACTAACTCAAATTTAGGATGTAAGATTTTGTTAATGATGAAAGAACTGTGCTGAACTAGCCAAATTTGTGTTATTTGAACTTGTATTCACTTGTGACTCTCCCTTTCTGAGTATTGATGTTAGTGACATTGTGTTGAAGTAGTAATTGAATATGCTGACATTCGCTAATTGTTTGAAGTTTTTTTGACTTGCATGTGATCATTTTCAGCAAGTCGGGGAGCGTGACGACCACGTTCACCTCACCAGATTGACGGAGGCCAGAGTATGTCTCATATGCTAATCCAAAGCCTCTAGATTTGGCAGACTCATCGACATCTTGCATCATGTATTGCATCAGAGTTGTAAATCTTTAATTGCCAACAATTTTTTGTTCCATGCTTGAATTTCCAAATTATGGAAATCCAAATTTATCATGGTCATTGTTCTCTGGGATTTTAGAATGCTGTAAGGGACTCGGGAGTGGAGAAACAGCAATTAGATGGGGCGGGGGTGAAAGGAAGCTCTTCTGAAGTGTTTGCGTGCGTCAAATGCATCAGTTTGTGTTCCTCACTGGCGGCGTCGTGTTCTTGACACTCATCATCAACGGTTCCACTACGCAGTTCCTGCTTCATCACCTTAACATGAATACGATTACTGAAACCAAGGTACTAGCATCCTTTGCCATTACTTTGGTTCCTTATCTAACTTCATAGAACTTCTCGTTTCTTTGAAACATTTTCCCCCAGAATTGCGGTTGGTATACTATGGAAAATAACTATGGATAATATTTCTTTATATAAATTTTTACGTCATATGAGAGTTCTAGTTTGATCTCTCATTGCAATTTTGTGGGCTTGGGACCTATGAAGTCACGGGTTTTGGAGTTTGTCAAGTACGATATGCACAGTAAAGCATTGGAGGCATTTGGGGAATTGGGAGAAGATGAGGAGTTGGGGCCAGCTGACTGGACCACCGTACTCAAATATGTGAGCTGCTTAAAAGACCTCCCCGAGAATGGCAGGCCTACCCATCCCCATGGACCTCCAAGTTCTGAAGCTGCTGCAGAGGGTGAACACGTGAAGCAACAAATGCAGGACACACGGATACGCTTCCTAAATGGCAAGTTGGACTGTTGCAAATGTTTCTTTGGATGCAATGGCATGCAGTAATTCATATCCTCATTTGCCTACGAAGAATATCAGGAATACTGAAGTACAAGTTCAATTAGTTCGAGCTGAATGTTTAACTTGCTAGATGTGCCCAAGCCAAACATTGAAAGTCCACTTTGGAAGCTAAGAATCGATTATAGCAACTGTAAAGCTTTGATTTCGATTGTTCGAAAATGTAGGGAATGATTTCGTTTTTCTACTGGTTCATTTTGTTAATTCAATGGAAAAAAACTCCAGGCTCAGAAGCCTGTAGTGCCAATGTGAACCTGGTCTGTACAGGTTGTTTGATTCATGTTACCATTATTATTCTCGAACCAGATACTCAAGACCTCACTTGCAACTGCAGGAGTACAAGCAGCGTACTGGAGTATGCTGGAAGAAGGACGAATCACACAAACTGCGGCCCTTCTTCTCATGCAATCCGTTGATGAGGCATTAGACCAGGTATTAATTCTAAAGACATAGTGCAATATGTACGTATCAGTGTTTTCAGTAAATCTAGACTGTTTCATGAACTTTTAGACACCATATAGAGAATCTTTGTCACGATTTGTGAGATCTCCCGAAAGTTACAGTGACCATATCGAAGCTTCCTCTTGATCTACAGGAAAGTCTCCATATAAGCACGGTGACCATGTAGACCTCTCCGTGAATTATGAGGATGAGTCTAAAAGTTCTTGGAACAGTTTGATTTTCCAGATCTTATAACACTAGAAGAAAATGAGGGGTTTTGCAACTACAGTATGCAACTCATTTTGTAGTTGCATAGGACGTTTGCAACTAGATGACAATGTAGAGTCCGTAGTTGCAGTGAATAAGTCGCATTAGTTGCAGTCTAGTTGCAAGGTTTTTTGTCATTCGACACCATACAAAGAACTTCATCCTTGTGTGCAACTTGCTTGCAACTTGTAGATTTGTAAATTTTAAAATATAAATCTCAATGATTTGTAGATTTCAAATTTTCAGATCTACCTCCTTTCTAGATTTTAGAATTTCAGAACTACCTTTTTCTTAAATTTTTGAATTTCAAATCTACCTTTTTCTAGATTTCAAAATTTCAAATTTATCCTCTTCCTAGATTTCAAAATTTCAGATCTACCTTCTTCCTAGATTTCAAAATTCAATTTCCTAGATTATAAAATTTCTTGAATTTTAATTATTTTTTAAATTCTTATATACAAAATCTACAAATTGTAGAAACCCACAAATTATAGAAATCTTAGAATTCTATCAAAAGAATTCATTACATAAGATTATAACAACTTACAAGTCTTATATGTTCAATCTAATGGTATTCTTTACAATTGATATGGGTCAATTGATATAACACGAATGGGAATGAACTTTGAAAGCAACTAGGAAACAACTAGAGTGCAACTAAGAAACAATTAGCGTACAACTAGGAAACAACTATGGTCATTTTACAGTTGCATAATAGTTGCATAGGACATTAGTTGTTTCCTAGTCTTTTTTTGCAACTACAGAATGACTACTTTGCAACTAAAACAATGAATGAATGTTGTAAAACAATGACACAAAACAACTACATTAGATTTGGTGCAAATAGAGAGGAAACTAGTTGCATAGGGCACTAGTTGCATAGTAGTTGGTTGTGCCAGACGTGCTTTTCTTTTAGTGTAAGTCTTAAAAATTCATTAGTCATCACTTCGAACTTCTAGATGCCTCCATTGCCTTTCCGATATCGATCATAGAAGTATAATTCCTTATATGTCACATTTTGGCAAATGAATTCCATCCCCAAGTACTGCTGGTAACCTTTGCTGCCTTTCTTTTTTTGATAATGTATGGTTGTCCGTCTACACTATACTTAATTGTATCTACAACATGAACATTTGATTTTCAGGACATATGGTGGGTTTGGGGCAGGTAGAAAATCACAGTGTGCTGCAGGATTGGGAATCACTACGCCCACACGTTCGTTTTCCCCGCTGTTTGAAATACTTATCCTGGCGGAGCACCTCATTACTCCCTAGAAGAGTATCCTCATTCTTTTTGGTACAACGCTTGGAGCTAGCATGCTATATAGCTGCTGCCTTTTTACGGGCACATCGGATGACTCGCAACCATCTCCGGGATTTTATCGGTACAACCCTGTCTCATAATTTAATCCTGAGTGCATATTTTTGTTCTACAAGTCATCCTGTAAAACAAATCGTTATTTGTGAATCTCTTGTGAAACCTTTGGGTCATCATTATTATTTTCGAGTGCAGGATTTATGTGAACAAATTTTATGCTAGTGTAATCCTTACTAGCTAAGCTCTCATCCGATTCAAGGGCCACTTTAACCCATTGAGGACCAAAGATTCACGTTTTTTGAAATGACCAATTTGACTGATCATACTGTGGGAAAGTATACTTCAGATCGGGACTATATTTTATACTACCAGAATCAGTCAAGAACATCGTATGTGTTGGTCAAAAGATAAATAAAATTGAATAAAAGAAATTTCCATATGACCTACACTGAACTGCTAAAAAATACATGAGACCCAATTCGGGCCTCTGGGTCTTTAGGAGTTAATATACTGTGTTAGGTAGGGAGACATAATTATTTTCTGTTTCTACAGGTGAAAGTGAAGTGACGGAAGCTGTCATCGAAGAAAGCGAGTCTCTTGGTCAGGGAGCTCGTCAATTTCTTGAAGACGTCCGCCTTTCATTTCCTCAGGTGACCTGGACTGCCACTTTGAAGTTACTGACTGTTGTGACAATAAATAAGACGATTCAAAGTGAAGGCAATACTCTGATAGTGAGCAATAATTTATTTACAGGTTTTGCGAGCTGTGAAGACAAAGCAAGTGACCCATGCAATTTTGGTACACTTGACTGAGTATGTGAAGAGTCTGGAGAACGCTGGACTCCTCGAAAGCAAGGAGACGCACCACCTTCATGATGCCGTCCAGGTCTTGATCTCTACAACACACTTGTGTCTGGGTTTCTTTATCAGAAATTGTTATTCGATGCCGTTACAACTCAAGTATAAATACAGATATAAATATTTTGCAATCGGTAAATCTTTTATGAGAATAAGTTCGGGTTGAACCAAATCACAATTTCGGTGTCCTTGATTTGTAGTCCTTACAAGTTTCATATTAGTGTGATATTACTCCATTGTCTGATATATGGCGTGAAAATCTCAAATATATGAATTTTGTTGGTACCTCTTAGGTCGACTTGAAGAAGCTGTTGAGAAACCCACCTGTTGTTGAAATGCCAACACTGGAGGAGACTATGCATAATCAACCGTTTATAGGAGCATTGCCAGTCTCTGTCCAAGGACCACTTCTTGATGCAGCGAAGGAGCACATGAAGGTGCGGGGTAACATAATCTACAAGGAGCAGGTGAAGCCTGATGGGATCTGGTTGATTGCAAATGGAGTTGTCAAGGTTAGTTTTCTCTTCACTTAGCTTAATATTCTCTTTATATACCGTATTCCCTACAAGTTCCTAATACAATTTAATTTTACAGAAAGCCTTGCATATTCCTTTTCCAATTCTTGCTATCGTTCCTGTCATACATCGCCTCGCTACAATTAATTCTTATGTTACTGGCATTTGGGAAGCATTCAACAGTGGAACAGTAAGGCCACTAGTGGACATCGACTACTGCAGCCAACTTTCTCCCACGGAAGCACCCTTGGCTTGTATGAAGCGTTGACTGGCAAGCCTTACTTATGTGATATAATCACTGACTCGGTGGTTCATTGCTTATTTATCGAGCGCTCCAAGATACTGTCAGTCCAAAAGGAGAAACCAGAACTTGAGGATTTTCTTTGGCAGGTATAATTGAAGATCTTCATTCATTCTTCATTATCAACATTCTGTCCTCGATTATTTTTGCTGTAGTTTTAATGGAGTAAACTATATTTCACTTAAAACTTGCATGGATGTCGTTGCCAGACAGCACTTGTAGCATTTCCCCATATTTTAGATGCACTGGACTTTTACGAAATTGACGGGCATATTGAAAGCCGAGTGTTTGGGGGAACCGGAGTAGTTTTTCCCGACCGAAATCTTATGCCGAACTAAACCCCATATGTATGCCTATCCTAGATTTTAGAGCTCAAGGTTTCAGCTGGCCGCTGCAAAACCAATCTGAACACTGGAAAGTCCTAATTTTCAGAGTTTTGAGTACTTGAACGTCACATTTCTGGCGCTCTGAATTCTGCCGTTTTATCGATTATGACCATGAATTCTTAGATAGCTTAAATCATTCCATTGACAGTACTATCGGCTGCGAAGGATGACTATCTGTTAGATTGATCCTATTGTATAGGAAAGTGCACTTGCTGTTTCCAAGATTGTTCTGGCCCACCAATTCGAAACGGCTACATTGCAAGAGATGCGTGCACTTGTGATGGAAGGCTCCTCCATGCGTATATTCCTCCAAGGTGAGGTGTTCGAGCTTCGGCAGAAGGAAATTGGGGTGTTGCTGGAAGGGTTTGTCAGACAAGAAAACAGCACCGAAATTGTTACTGCTCCAGCAGGCCTCATACTGAAAACGCCTTTCCCCAGCCCTGCTGGTCAGTCATCTACCCTCCTCTGATTACTTCAATTTAATTTTTCTTTTCCCATTCGGAATGATTGTCTTGATCGAGACGTGTGCTGCAACTTTTCCATATTTTCAACCACTTTGTCACGCAAAATTATCCTGAGGGGGATGTCAAACTTTGCAATTCTTGCTCCGCAAATCTTCACTCCTTAGAGTATTGGCCCCCTTTGACAGTAGCAGCCCTCTAATTAGCACTTTCCTACAGTAATTGACTTATTAGTATCAACGCTTTCATTCTTGAACTCAAGATTTGTAGGGATTTGTGCCAAAGATAGAAGATGCCAGAGAATCGTGGATATCCTGATTCTCCCATGGATTAGCAGTTGGGTGCACGGTGCTTCCAGCTCCTTCAACAATGTTGAATTGAGAATGTTGTAAAATTCTAATCGACATGGATTTTGTCGCAGATAGTGACCGCAACGTAATCCCTCAGGAGCTCACATGCTTCCATGCCGAGGCAAGATCCCGGGTGTTGTTCTTCGATATGGAGCTATCCATGCAAATAATGTCGCAAGGCTCTGGCCAGCTCTTGGCCGTTCCACGCAAAACCAGTCGTCCCACACTGCGGCGCTCCCTGATTGAACTAGACGCTCCACGGTCTTCCAGGCAATCCAGAGTCAGCTCTGTGGATTCAAGGCCAACCACCACCGGGCGGCACCGCAGCATCGACCGAATTGCTGCTGCCAGCGATAGCTCCATCCCCTTAGCTTGGGCTGGCACCAGCAGCAACGTTCCAGATAAATACTCAGCTAAGGCTTTGGAAATCAGTGTTTTCGGCTCTCAGGTGATTATGCAACCACGTCCCACCAAATTCAAATTCTCTTGGCTGTAAGGTAGAGGATACTATTTACGTCAATTTAAACCTTGTATCCGATATGTGGGAATGTTATTTCATTGGGAGATCAACTCAATAAAGCTCACTGGGGAGATCATGCACTTTGGGTCAAAATTCTACCTTCGTGGTCAAATTCTCTTGAGATCCGATTTCACCTTATGCAATCATTCAGAGTAAGAGATTGTAGAACACTCTTGGAGTGACAGTAGGCAGACCCATTTCCATTCAAAGTTGAGTGACCATAGACATTTAGCCGCCTACGCGACTAAGAGGATCGTTTATATTTCCGTGTGCAGGTAAACGATGGAAGGCCTGAAGATGGGCAGTTTCGAGTGACCCAGTCTCACTCGAACCTTGTCAACCGGATGTCAATGCTAATGCTCGACCGACCTGAATCAGGTGATGCAAAACAGGACTCCATAGCCAGGCGGAAGCTATCGAATCCGGACCATTTGTTGCCTCTTGTGCCTCTTAAAGCGCGGGCGTGCGAGTCCAGCGAGGATGATGATTCGGACAAAGAGGAGCATATTGTCAGAATTGATTCTCCAAGTGCTCTATTCCATGCTTCCCGTCTAGATCAGACGTGATTGAACCTTCCCTTTCCTTTTTGCAGATCTTTGAGGCAGGAATTTGTTTCAGTGATTGAAGGAGTGGAGAGTTAGTAGAGAGTTAAGTGACCTTTCTGAAACTGCTGTCTGTTCCATTTCACATCATTTCTTACATCTCTCACCAGTAAGGTAGAATTTTGACCCAATAAACTGAAGTCGCCGTAAGCACGTAAGCGTCTCGCTGTCTGGAATACAGTTAGAAGAAGTATTCGAGCAGATTGGAGATTACAGTTGATTACGCTTCATTTCATGCAGCTAGCTCGTATTACAAATTACTTGCAATTGTTTGTGGAGTCATCCAGAAATAAGTGTCCGCAGTTATGTTAAAAATGTTTGATACCAATTTCATTGATCATACTGTGAATAGCATCATTCAGAAGGGTTTCAAACTTTATATCACCAAAATCAATGAAGAACATTGTATAATTACGTGCATTGCAACCTAAATTAAAATTGGCCACAAGAAAACTTCCATATGACCTACGTGAGGTCCAAAGTTGACACCTAATTTTGGATAGACAGAGGATTAGGATTGTTCCTAATAAATATATAAGAAAGTGCTACATGTATGAATAAGCCTACATCCTAAACTTTATTTGGATTGCATTTTCTAATTCTAAAATTCAACTAGAGAACTTAAGAAAAGTTTGTATGTATGCTTGCAATGTGTTCTTGAAAAGGTTATACAATCTTGAATTTCATTTTTAGATTTGCCTCACTAAAAAATTGATTTGATCTTTGTATGGTTGTGAACATAAAGAGGTCACTAAGTATTACACAAAACATTCCAATGGTATTTGTGACAAATATAAAGGGCACCTTTGATGGGACTTCCATCCAAGCACGTCAACAATATTGGTTTAGTGGAGCCATCATATGGAATTTATTCCATGCCCTAAATCAATTATTACAATACTTTGCATGCTTGTAGGCTTGTGATTTTTTAATTTGCAACCTTCACTTAGAGCTTCTTTTAAGAGCCCACTAAAGAGAGCCCATGATACATGGCAAGTTTAGTTGTTGCAACACCTTTTTCATTTATTTGAGCCTAATGTAATTACTTTGCCACAACAACTTCAATGTAGTAGGTACCACCAAATTCTTTTTGTAGCTCCAAAAACATCTAGTAGTGACTAAAAGCCATTCCAAATAATTATTTTGGTCCCCTCTCAAGATTGGTCAAGAGCTTTGACTTGAGTCAATGTTGTTATCCATTGGTTACCTCTAATAGTGTAAAGTGAACTTAGATTGGTCCCTTAACCTTTAGGGGAAATTCAGCTCCTTCACATGGCCGTGAGTTCCCTGGGTTTTCTAACGTAGGGAACTCAGCCACATGTGCAGTCTGATGTGGCCGAAGTTCGGCCTCATTAGATTGTAATATTTAATTATTTCTTTATTATTATTATTATTATTTATTTATTTATTTTAATTATTTTTTAATTATTATTTTATCTGACTGTGTGCATTTAGTTCACAACCAGGGAAACAGGCTTGAAACGGCCTTCCCCTGGCCCGATATCTCTTCTAATGTATGAGCCAATGTTGTTATCCATTGGTTACCTCTAGTAGTGTAAAGTGAACTTAGATTGGTCCCTTAACTATGAGCCAATGTTGTTATCCATTGGTTACCTCCAGTAGTGTAAAGTGAACTTAGATTGGTCCTATAGGGAAGGATTTTTTAAATGAAACCCTAAAAAAATAAATCATAATTTTGTCTTCTCTATTATCTATCTTTCTTTCCCTCTTTTTTTCTTCTCACCTCCTAGTAAAACTTCAACGACTAGGATGCCAAAAAATAGAGAAAGAAACTTGTAACTACTACAAATACAAAATGTATTTTAAAAGATTTAGTCAACAATACATTGTAGAAATACTATGTATATGACCATGCCATTATTTCAATGTGTACTAGTGTGCCTTGTGCTATTGCCACAACCAAAATAAAAGTAAAAGTAATTTTTTAATTTTTTAATTCAATAAAAACTTTGAAATTCAATAACTTTCACACTATATATCCAAACGTCATGAAACAAAGTTTGTGCACCCCTCTTTGTTGAAGACTTTTTGGTAGTATCAAGAACTTCATTGGGATACACACGGTCGAGGAGATCTCACCATAACAAATAAAACAAACAAAACAAACAACCTAACTTAAAGTATGGATTTACAATGTGATAAGCATTAAAAATATATGAAGAAAAAAATTCATTTATTATTATAAATACTTCAATAAAATTGCAATTACTATGAAAAAAATTGCATTTCTTGCAATATAACAACAATAATTCAACAATAAAAACAACTTTCCAACAAAAAAAAATCCATTGACAACAATAAAACAACATTTTTCGATAGCATACAACATTAAAAACTAACAAAAATAAATCAATTAATTAGCTTTTATAGAATGGCTTGAATGTTCACTTAAAAAATTGGCAAGAAAAACTCTTGAAGTAGTCTCATTACAGTATCTAGATGACTATGAATCTTTGTTCATTTAAAGACATATATGATTTTATTTCTTTTTATTATCCATTTTGAGCCTTAGTCACTCTTCACTTATGAGGGTTAGTGTAAGATGAGCTTAGATTGGGCCCTTCTCCTCTTCTTCCAATCATAATTTTTCAAATACTTTGACCACAAACCTTTAGCACTAGTGTAAAGAATTGAAGCATTTGTTTCTAGTGCTTGAGCATTGGCCTAGATAAATCAATACTTGGGCCAAACTTGCATTAGTTGGGACCTTGCCATCTTAATTAGCATTCTAGGTTTAGGTCCCAAGTTCCAATGCTAGAAAGACACTCTAATACTACAAAGTGTAGTATATTGAAAGCTCTCATTAGATTGCCTTCTAATTAGGTTGTCAAATAACATATAGACACATGATGAAAAATTAATAGATTAAAAAATGTACAACATGGATACACAATAGAAACTCAAAGTTTTTGTTATTCTAATTTGTCATTTTATTGATTACATAAATTAGTGTGAAATGTCAAAGAAATAGCATGGAACAACCTATGACAAAATTTGGTATAGTAGACTTCTACTATTAAAGCTTAACAGTGTATTTACACTTCTATACTTCTATAAATAGCAATGTTTTATAAAGAGGTTTTGAAAACTATATATTCTAAAAATACTATCATAATGAATCCTAAAACCTATCACCAATAGAGTAAGTGTTTTTGGCAATTTGTTGTCCAAACCTGACTAAGGGCTAGTAGCCAATGACAATCCTTTAAGAAATTTGAGTTTTTTTGGAGCATCTTTTTGCCAATTAGACTTTCTAAGCTTGGACTTAGAATTTGCCAAATCTTTCTTATTATAATAAATTATGTATCTCAAATGGATCAATAGAGATCAATACAATTAAAAATAGCAAAAATAGGCTTTTTTCATCCTACATTTGATTACTACATTAGCAATATGGAAAAATCCAAAAACTCACACCAATCACCAAAGTACTTTGCCAAAAACATTCAAATTTTTGGACCAATAGGCACCAATTCCTCATTTCTACAATGATCTTGAAAGTCATCCTCTTTGCCCACTAGCCCATTTTGAGAAGATGACACCATCGTGCCCAATTGCACCATTTCAAAATAAGTGATCACCATTCCGACACTTTCTCAAAGAATAAAAGCAAAGCCCTCCTTGGCCACTCAGCATCCTTCCGGGATAAGGATTTGATTCAAAATCTAGAATGAATATCATCACAAAATCACAATCTTTTAAGCGTCAAAGGGCGGGCTAGTGACCATGGAAAGCATCCCTATTGGTATTGTGTGGATAGTTGGTTAAAAAAAAATCTAAAAGCACTCATTGGAAGTCAAACTACTATACAAGACCTCCCCTTTTTATGCTAAATTTTGAGGTTGAATAGTTACACTTTTGTCCTACACAAAAGGATTTTCTGTCATTCATCGACCCAAAAATGGCCATAGTGTGATTTATGGGTTAAACTATGATATTCAACAATTCTTTTCTTTTCTTTTTTGAAACAAATGAAACGAAATTTCATTGCACAGGCAAAATACAGGACAGGTGGCCTGGCGGGGAAACTGACAGGACCACAGACTGATAGTCAACATTTTATTTTTTATTTTTTATTTAAATTTTATTTTTTGACACAAATGAAACGGGATTTTATTGCACTAGTCAACAATTCTTCAAGACTGACCCCAAAGAAGTGGACCCATTAGGTGAATTAAATGTTAGTAAATTAAGCCAAGTCCAACCTCCCACAAAGTCCCAACGACCCCCATAAAGTTTTTTCACTAAAAAGCTTCCCATTATGAACCCCATTTCACACGAAGCAAACTCATAAAGGACCCACAGACCCAAATCATAACTTTAACTTTATTATTTTAACATATAATTTCCTGGAAGCTGCACCCCCCACCTCAACGGACCGCGGCTCGGCGCGTAGCTGGCTGGCCCACCCCTGTTAAAATCCCAAGTGGACACCGAAAATTGCCAGTCTGGCAACTACCATGTCAGCACCGCCCAGTGAGAGTCCAAGCCCAGCCCCCAACAGTCCAGCTGAAAAATCTCGACCTTCGGCACACGTCGGTGTTTTACAACGGCCCCTTTCAAACGGCACCAGCCCCGCAAGTTCCCCTCGCACCAGCGGTGCTTCCCTCCCCATAAAATCTTCAACTAGACAGCCTAAACTTCACATTCGCGCGCTCACTTTGCGCTTCATCTGGGGCATTTCCATTGAGTAGAGCGTTTGTTCGAGCCCCCTGCTTGGGTCAGTTGATTACACGCGAGCTTTCGCTGTGTGGGTTCAGAAAATCAGTAGGAGAATTGTTGCTACTCTTCAGGGAATTAGAATTTTGGAATTGTAGAATTTTTAGATTCTGTCACAACGAGCTTGTCAGGGAGTGATTCGTAAGTGAACGGACGTTGTTGCGGCATTTCTTGTTGAATCGCGCGATTCTGGAGGTTTCAGGGGCTCGTCCAAGCAAGGGAGATTGAAGGACGTGGTATTAGTTGGATTCGACGTGTTTAGAGCTCTTGTGGGTTTCTGAGTTTTGAGTTTTTTTCGTTGAGGAGTAGCCATGATGCGAATGGCGAGTTTCGGCAAGTCCAAGAGGATCGAGACATCTAAGTCGATGGATGCTACTTCCGGGATCTCTTCCCGGAAGTTAGAAAAGACGCGCTCGGAATCCCTAAAAAAGAGCCCGAACTTCATCACCCGTCTCACGAGCATGGGAAGCTTAAAGTCATCCAAGAAAACCTCTGGAAGCTTGAAATCTTCCAAGTCTGATGTTCGCTTGCAAGCTCAGCGAGCACCTGCTCCCTCGACCCACACCGTGATCCACAACTGCGAAGTCTCTGAGCTCGAGATGGCGTTCAAGGTGTTCGACGCCAACGGCGACGGTCAGATCTGCATCTCGGAGCTTGGCGCCGTGCTGCGGTCTCTTGGTGGGGATGTGACCGAGCAGGAGCTTCAGCTGATCATGAACGATGTGGACAAGAATCAGGACGGGTTCATCAGTTTGGAGGAGTTTAAGGACGTGCACAATGTGGTGGGAGAGGATCCGATTCGGGAAGCGTTTGCTACTTTTGATAAGGATGGGAATAATTTGATCTGCGCTGATGAGCTTCGGACGGTGTTGCTGAGCTTGGGCGAGAAGGGACATTCGCTGGAGGATTGCAGGAGGATGATCAAGTCAGTGGACCAAGATGGCGATGGCTTTGTGGATTTCAAGGAGTTCCAGAACTTGCTGAGCGTTAAGAGCTGAGCCTCCAACAATGCCATGCATGGATTCATGGATTTCAACTGAATCTTCCAAGTGTACTTTGATTGCGATGGCATTTCCATTTCGAGGACGTGGAGAGCGAGCTTGTTATGGAAATACTCTTGGAACATCTTAAAACTGTTTCCACTCAGGGCTCAAGAGAATGTGTGGAAAGCCTGCAGGCAACTTCCACTGTCATCGCAATGGGAACTGCATTCTGAGCACGACGTGGAGAGCAAGCTCGGTATTGAACTCAAACTGTCAAAGATCTTGACGCTTTCCACTTAGTGTTTAGACTTAGCTTTTCGGTATGAAGTAGTTTGGATGTCTGTTAAGCTTGCAGGAAAATTTGCAAGTTCGATGGTTCTCAGAGGAATCTTGTACAAAAGAGACCCAATAGTTTAGAATTTTTTTTCTTTGGGGTGTGTGGAGTTTGGCTCGCATTGAGCTTTGTACGCTAGTTCTGTACTCCATCCCCGAATTGGAAAGCATGGAAGGTTATAATACTGCGGGACGCTGCATTCTGTCATTCTTTGTGCGAATGCCCAACCTCGGATCAATAGAATGAGTGCGGATTCATATGTAAATTCATCTCTGAGTGTACCCCTTGGCTCTATGAATGTATCCCTCCCCCTTTGGCTGTCGACGTTTCGAATAACAGAAAATGCTTTGGTTTGAACTGGAGTCTTGTGAGAATGCTGTGCCACTTTGAAGGTATTTCCTGGGATATATGGGACTCTGTACGCAATTCTTAGCATGTGCAGATCTGTTTCTGTCGGTGACTGAATCTGTTACGAGTGCTTCTGAAGTACCAATGCCGTACATGATCAGCACTCTTCAGAAACATGGTATATATCCGATGGGAATGTGGTCACGCTCCGAACATCAACATACCTACACGGGAGTGAGAATGTGGGAGCCTTTTTTAGTTGTCTGAATCTAGTTAGAGAGAAGACATTGAATTAAAAAATGCAAAGGAAGTAATGTGGAAGGGTAGCAATGCAGGTTGCCAGTTGTGGCACGGAAGTACCAAAATTTAATTCTCACCGCAGTCTCTAACAGGTTCATATCACCCTAAAATGAAACACCAGTTGACACGTGGCACAATTTAACAAATAAAAGACATAGGTGCTGCCGAATTTGACCCTCCCTTTCGCATAGTTGGAATATGATCCCAAAGGTGAGTGATTGATGCAGATTTACTAAGTTTGCAAAGTTGTCACAACAACAAAAAAGTTTGTAAAGAATTCGTGACAATTTGATCTTTGTATATAGTGCCTTGTTTTTACCTTGAGTTAAGATAATTGCACCTATATCAACAATTGTGCATCATTCTCATTACATGATAACTTCTCTACAGTGGAGTAATACTCTTTCTAAGATTGCCTAAACTCAACCTAGGCTACATACAATTGTCATTAACCCTTAAATGACATTGGGGCCAAAAAGTGGTTGATGGATGACTTAACTATTTACTAGAGAAACAAATAATGCACCTATTGGTCCAATAATCCAAACATTTTACTGATTGTCTTGATCATGGGGTTTATGTCCTCGAAGGGTTAATTGGCAATGACCCTCCCTAATGTATTAATCTCTCTAATGTAATATAGTCAACCCAATCCTCACCTTGTTGCTTTAGATGGGAGCTATATTGTACAAGACTAGTACCTAAACTTTTGTTGGATCTTGTTAGAAGTCAAAAGAAATTGCAGATTTTTTGAGCATGCATTTTTTGAACACCAAATGAATAAACTATAAGTTTTAAAAGTGCCGAAGACAGATTTGACCCCAAGGCTCGCATGACTAGATGTTGTACATTGTAGACAAATATCTAGAGGTACGATTTCGAAACGGATCACAATAAGGTACGATTTATTTCCTTTACAAGATGGGCCCAATGTGTTTGGGGCTTCGTACTTCTTACAAGTGTAAAGCTGCCCTTGGGAGCACCTTTTCCAGAAAGTGAAGTACTGTATGGAATGTGTCAACTGTCAATTGTTCAAAATAATTGCTTCCTTTAGACCCCCTCAAAGGAATTGGTTGCTGTTACTTTCCTTGCTACTCGTTCAACTTGCACTAAGTTAGTTAGCTTTTGTGTAGCTTTCCTCACAAAAACTATATCTTGCAAATTTTTCATTCATGGAAAACCCCATGGAAATGACAGGACAAGTTTTTAAAATTGTCCATACCAGTTTCATTTTCATTTTTTTTAAAAGCATGGTTTACGGTATCACATTACAATTTCTGTCTTTCAGCTTGCATCTAGAGGGCTCAACTTTTGTCTTCTAAAGTCCAAATCCATATTTTTCTTGTCTTTATCACGTGAAATTTTCAATGCTGTTCTAGTGATAGTAATCTCAAGTTCTAATTTCGCAACTTTCGCAACAATCAAGTGATAATAATACATTTGGTGAGTCATTTTCAAAGTTGGATTCATGGTGTCCATATTGAAATGTATAACCACTACTAATACAACATTGAAAAACAGCTTTGGGAAGTTAAAACATGCTTTCACAATGTCATACTCGACTATTTGTAGTGGGATTGCATTGCACAAATTAATCCGTGCAATTAATGTATGTCTCAATAATAATTCTAACGGTTATGACCCCCGTGAATTTAGATCTTATACAAACATTACTTTGGATAAACGAGAAGCGATTTTAACAAAACATCATCTAGAATATGATCAACGAGACAATTAAATACATTTGTACAAAAATGTAAGATACAATGTGCAAAAATTCAGAAGAGGATCTGTGCGCTAAAGTGCTAATTAAAACTCCCCTCCACATCATATCACTTAGTGAGCAAACATTTATCGAGGTTCGATCATATCAATCCATGAATTCCCCAGTTCTATTCAGAGAATAGAAACCTCTGCATCAATGAATTCTCTATCAATCTCACCAATTGCACTATACATTTGATGAACTAATGGAACCAGCAATGGAATTCCGTTTCATTTGTTAAAAGAAAACTAAAAAAACTAATGGAACCATTCAATTTCAGGGGTTAAATGTTCTGTGCAGAGTGCAGACGTGATGCAAGCTAGAAAAACGGCAACAGAGCGGTTACCTCATCGATGCTACTTCTTGGCGAGTGCATGAAACCGTTCAACTGCAACAACAACAGTAACTTCTATTTTAGTATGTAACGTGCAAGCAATTTCATAATTAACAGGAGTGGGGAAAATCGTTGAAAATCGCTTCTTCTATTGATGAGAATTGTTGAATTTGGTGAGAGTCGGACCGGACGTTGTCTGTAGATCATGGTAACCCAGTGGGCATGGAATTAGCCTCCTCACTGTCGCTGCATTGATTCTCACTACAACTCATTTGCTCTTAAACCAACGGAATTAAACGTGAGCTTTAGTTTGACAGAGTGTCACAATTCAGGAAATTACTGGAAAGTCAACACTGTGCAGTTGCAACTATATCACAGGTGATTTAAGGAATTACCTTACGTACTGACACGAAGAACCGGAGTCTTCATGACCCTCATATGAGCATCTTGGGAATCAGAAATTATATACCAATTGGGGCTTTCCAGATACAGATGTTATGAACATGTTCGAAAGTGTACAGTTCTATATTCATCACCAAAAATTAGCATTGGTTTTCGTTGCACACCGATTCTTGCAATCGTGGATTCCCTAACTTGTGAAAACAAGATATACTGTTGTGCGAACTTCGGATGGGCAGTACCTGAACGGAATACAGCGCCTGGACGGTATTCGATTCTATGCTTTAGTTTTCCCTGAAACATAGAACAAAAACGTCAGTACTTGTTCTTATGTGGTGCTACAGTTTGTTGCAAGGAACATATGATACCTAAAACGATATTTCCATAGAATAAAAGGTTTGTTGTCAAATTCCACACATAGAATAAAATCCATTGCATGCAAGAACCCTGACCAGCAAGATCACGAAGAAGTGACAGAAATCTAATCAAGCGGTTGCGAAAAAGACACGAGCCCGGCCTCACTTTGCAGGGTCGATATGCACATTCTACTAGCTTGTATTTCTGTGTATCAAGATGAGGGCGTTCTTGGAAGTCCTTTACCTGAGAGTCTTTCAATCCTGCGAAAGAGTACTAATTCTGCTCTGTAACGATGCCACTATATATGCTCCGCTTGCAGAGTGGTCTTCTGTAGCTGAAGATAATCTAAGACGGCTTGAAGTATGCGGCCATTCATCATAAGACCTTGCATTCCTGCAGCATGACAGAAGAAGAATTGAAGATCTATGATGCACCTCTCATTCCATGTTCAAAGTCATGTGATCCGAGCAATTGAGAATTTCCAAAGAGGGAGAAGGGGCTTCAAGCTGTAAGTCTTCAACCAGAAGCTTCAAATTCCACCAGCATCACCTCCACCTTGAAAATTGCGGCATGAAACCTGCTGGAGGATGGCAGTGGGCACGAGTGACAGGATCATTTGTGATTGCAGCTTCCGTAATCCTGGCGATGACAATAGTTCTCTTCTCGACTCATCAGATGACAGCACTGGGAGTACCCAATGCATGGTTGCCTCAACTGCTTGGCAGCCCCATAATTGAATATCCATCGCTACCGTTTTACAACATCACAGGCCAAATCCTGGAGGAGGTGGAACGAAACGGTACAGGGCTCTGTTACAACGAAAACACGAACACCACGAAGGTGATCGGTTTCACAGAAAATGTCGAGATTCTCACGCTCTCCACAGACGTAGTGCACAAGTTTTGGCTGCAATCTTACACGAAAACAGGAGAGCGTCGATGTGCAGGCGGGGATTACTACGAACTCGACCTGTCGAGCTCATTGTGGAAGTCGCGTCCACCAAGTCAAGATCTGCAGAACGGCACTTACGCAGTGGAACTCATGGTTCCCGAAGTTTATGCTGGCGATTACAACTTCTCCGTCTTCCTTCTCTTCGACGCGTATCACGGCTTGGATTTCAATGGTGAGGCGTGGAGTATCAAGAAGCTCACTGCTTCTCTCCGCATCCAATTTGTCACAAATTCTGTCCATGATTCTTCCATGACTAATCCTAATCTCCAAACCCTAAAGTCATGCGAATTGGGCGATTTCCAACACCACGAATGGTCAGGACGCTGGTCTCGTCCCTTAGAAAACGACTCATGTAATCCAAACACTGAAGGACGATACCCGCATTGCTTTTCCGAGAATATCCCCTGCAGAAACCCTAGTTGGTGCTCAGGCAAAATTGAAACCATAGAAAGCCTCGGCTGGTCCTACTCCGCACACTGCACGTTCAAAATCTTTCAGCCAAATGAAGCTTGGGACTGTCTTGCTGGACGCTGGCTCTTCTTCTGGGGGGACTCCAACCACCAAGACACCATCCGCAACCTCTTAACGTTCATTCTCCAAATCAGTCCTCCTCCAGGCCGGGACTTGCTGCACTTCGTAATTGATCGCAGTTATCAAAACTGGTTCCGCAATCCTGAGAATCTCGATCAAGAAGTTCGAATCTCAAGTCATTACAATGGACATCCCATGGTGGACAACAATGGCATGGGCCTCGCGAGTTTAGAAGATTTCAACTACAGAAACTACATCACCGAATTCTTTTCTGGAAAATGCTATCCCGACACTGTGATTATGAACTCGGGGTTGCACGATGGCTGGTACCATCAAAATGTTGCGAGTTATGTGAAAACGGTGGAAATGGCGATGAATTATTGGAGCAATCTGTTTGGAAATTTAACCGAGGCCCCGCCGGAGATTGTGTACAGGACGACAGTTGTGCCGGCGGGAGAGTCACGAGGGATGCAGTCGAATCCGCAAAAGATGGAAGTGTTCAATAGGATCGTGACGGAGCAAGTGCAGACGGTGTTTCCGAAGGTGAAAGTGGTGGACGAGTTTGATATGAGTTTTCCGTTTCATTATGATAATAAGTATAGCGATGGAGGACACTATGGAAGAGCGCCGGACGGGGAGCACCCGCATTTCTACTTCGTGGATGTCATGCTTGCGCATGTTCTGCTTAATGCTATCTGTCCAAACAAGAACTAATTAGGGTTTAGGGTTTAGGGTTTACATCACCAATTTCTTCCCCAGGAAAGCCGCTACCCCGACACCACGATCATGACCTCGGGATTGCACAATGGCTGGGCACCCACAAAACGTCGCAACCTACACAAAAAGTGTGGACATGGCGCTGCCAGATTCGAGCAATGTCTTTCGGAATTTGACGGGAAAGGCTCCAGGACGATGATTGTCCCCGAGGTATGCAATCGAATGCTCCAAAGATATATAGGAATTGAAACCGTAAATCCTCGTGATCGAATTGCCAGACTTGATAGAAAGATACTATATATATATCATAAAGTCTTGGATCACATTTGAATGTACCTGGCCATCTCCTATCGAACACTTCGCAAGTTCGTTACACTGCCAATCCAGGCTTATCCAAGCTAATCTCAATTGCTGCTGCATTGTACGTGACCCTTGTGACTTCACTCGAAGCTCCAGGCTTCAATCACGTGCATACAAGTCTATCTTTGATTCTTTGCACTGATAATACATAAAATTCAGCGTTATTCCTCCACTCCCTCAGATTGCTCGAAACCCTAATATTCTGGTGAGATCAATGCCTGCAATTCCGATCCTACTCCGCAAATATAATTGCATCATGCGGCGCGGCAAACATATCAAGCTTTGATGCCTCTCTGAGCGTGTCCATTGCGGGCGTCGCCTGTTGTCAACAGTTATCTGTCCATCCACCTCGCTCCTTTATCATCCATCAGGTCCTACTCCCTCGACCCCTATAAATGTATTCATTATTCAACCATCTAGGCGTATGTATGTATGAGTTGTCTTCCTTTGCATATCTCATTGAGTGTATGGTTTCCATTGATGTTAGATATTTTGTCATGGTATTATAGCAATGTTGAGAATATTTGTATCTTTTAAGTGAGAGTCGTTTGATTATTTGAAATGGTATGAGTTTTCGTTACATATTAATACTTACTTTGCTTATCTTGTTTGTTGTGCATGCATACTTTGGTTTTTCATAACCACCTCTGAATAGTTGTAGAAGCATACATCACAAAGTTTAGACCCTACAATTTGGCAACAATTATCATGTGGTTATCGTGCGGTTTTCATGGGTTCATACCATAATCGCACTGATTCAATGCGTAAAAATACACTGAGTTAGTGCGATTATGGTACAAACCCATGAAAATTGCACGATAATTGTCAACAATCCGTCTATCCTTAAGTTTGAGATGTATATAGAGTCACCTAGAACAATGTTGAAGGACAATGTAGTTCCTAATGAGGCAAAACTCACAGGGTCATCAAACTTTCACTTGTGAAAGTAGATGATAACCCGCATTGCGAAAAAGAAAAAGCTTTGGTCAATCTTGTCCTTAGTTCCTAGTACATCCTCAAAAAATCCAACTAATAAAAAAAGACCCAAGGAGTCAGAGGAGGAAAGAGTGGAACGCCTCATATATATCATGAGTATATATGTCTTTCAAAACTTCCCGACTTGCACAACTCATTGAGTATCAAGAACCCAAACCATTGTGGAACTTTCTTTGTCAATCCTTTGAAGTCGATTACAATAGTAGAAAGTTTGAGCTCAACAATCGCCTCTCACTTGGACTATCTTTTTCAAAGAGTTCCAGAGTAGAAGCATAATTCTCACAATTTTGACGAAACTTGGCACAACTGTAAGCTATCGGTGTTGAAATCAATGATATAGATCTAGTTTAGATTGTAATGAAAGCACTCCCAAATAGCTATGACTACTTCCTACAAACTATATTAGTATGAGATGATTTTCCACACTTTATCAACCACAGACTCACCTTATATTGGAGGAAAGCCTATAATAGTTTAAGACAGGGAGCAAAAGCATAATAAAAACTAAAGCACTATATTTTCAAAGAAGTCAACAGTCTCAATATGGCCAATAAAATCGTTTTTAAGCCTGTTTTTAAGGCAAAGGACATAACTTCCAAGGACAATAATCAACTCAACTACAAGGAAACTTCAATACAATGCAATATAACTCATATTCTTCTAAAGCTTTTCAAAATCGCCAACAAATCCGTCGATTCTCTTGTGGTTATTTTGGACATCCAAAGGATATGTATCGAGAGTGATTAGTCGTCATTCATAAATTGGAGGAACAAACTTGGAATTGGTCAAGTTTCAACAAATGTGGCTTAGGAGGACTCATAGACAAGTCTATAGACTTGCATGGTAATGTAACTAATGATGTTGATCAACATGATGATGAAAATTTTGAAATGTTTGAGGTAGCTATATCATCGTTGGACCTTCATGACTCTAATTTAGGTTGGTACCTCAATTTAGGAGCTACGCAACACGTTAGCAACAATCGAAATAGCTTTGCTAGTTTAGATTGGTACGATGGCAATGTTAAAACCACCAATGGCCACACTATAAGAAACCCATATTTAAGGTTACGTTTTGAAATTTTTTAAAACGGATTTTAGGTGACGTCTATTGCAACAAACCCATGTTTTATGTCAACAATACGTTCAACATAACATCAATGTTGACATAAAAACAAGGGAGTGTTGCAATAGACGTCACCTAAAATTCGTTTTAAAAAATTACAAAACGTAACCTTAAACACGGGTTTCTTCTAGTGCCAAAATCACCGAATCACAAGCACTAGAAGAAAATGAGGGTTTTTGCAACTACAAATAGCAACTAGTTTTTAGTTGCACCGGACATTTGCAACTGGTGAGAATTTGGAGGGCCCCAGTTGTTATGGACAAGTTTTCTAGTTGCACTGTAATTGCAAGGCAAAACGTTTTAGTCCCACATTTTGTAGCTTACGTAGAACTTCATCGATGCGCTTTATGACATGGTTGCCTACGTGGTATTGACTGTTGTTTGAGGTCGGTAACTAAGTTGCAACTTGTTTGTGACTTCATTGCAACTTTGATGCGATTGGTCTGCTACTTCATTTCAACTACTTCGCAACTGTTTTAGGTATATATTTGATTATGGGACAATGATTATGGGACAATGTTTATGGGACAATGTAAGCAGTTTGCAACTCATTTACGACATGTTTGCCACTTCTTACCAACTAGTTTGCAACTAGGTTATGACTTTTCTATGACTACTGTGATTACTTTATAGGATATGTACAACTTTTTTGTAATTTTTTTATGATTCATGAATCATGAGTACAACTTATTTGCAACTACTATACATCTTGATGATACATTTGTGCAACTTGTAATCAACTGTATACAAGTGTTTTACAACTCATTTGCAATTGATGGTCAACTAATATATTTATAATACAATATATAACATATTATACACAATATACCATACATAATACAGCGCATATAGTATACCATACAATATACACCATATATCATACAATACTCACCATACTGGACAAATATGTTAGGTAACTCCAAAGGCCACTTATTGTGATTTTAGGGTGTTAAGAAGACGAGTTATTTATACAAGTGGGGTGGCAGTATGTATGACAAATGATATGAGATATATAAAATGCACGAATTATATTAAAGTAAACTTGTCTTCTTGTAGTTGTTTTGTAGTAGTAAACTAGTTGTATTTTGGTTGTTCTATAGTTGTTTTCTAGTTGTCTTTGAATTGATTTCTAGTTGCACTCTAGTTGTGGATTCCACATAGCGCAAAGTTGTCCATATCGACATTTCTAACAAATATAGGATGTAAAATATCCACTCTGTTATGATTCCATTTTACTATATTTTTTTCTACGACTACTCTACAACTACAACAATATACACATCAAAGTTGGTGCAAGAAACTTGTACTCGATAGAGATTTGTAAACACATCAAATGTGTTTGTCAACATCATTATTTAAGCTTCTAGTTTGACTATTCCAAAGGATGTGCCACCTCTTCATCATGTTCCATCTTTGGTTGGAGCCATAGAGTTATCCAAAGAAGACAATTTCTTAACATTTGCAAGATATTGAAATTTTTGCAATCCATTTTGTTATTCTCAAGTTTGAAACTATCTTTGTATTGTTCTTTAGTTCAAAGAGACTTCATATACAGATGTATTATATTTTGTGAAAGAAAGAGTCAACTCGAAATCTTCTGTTCCATAAAAGTCATTGAGCCAATTTTATCATAAAGTTGTAGAAGTCATTATGAACTATATTTTGAAGTGTTGTTTTCAACCAATGTGAGCTTAATGTAGGGCAATGATTCATTTATAACTCATGTAACAAAAGAACAAATTGTGAACTTGAAGCAAGTTCCATAGCATTTCAAGTAACAAATCCGACTATAATTGTTTTGTAGTCTTTTGGTTGTCTATAGTTATTCTCTATTAATCTTCCAATGATTTCTTAGTTGTTTTCTACTCGAAATGTAGTCGTTTCCTAGTTGCATAATTTGTCTTCTTGTAGTTGTTTAATAGTTGTAAACTAGTTGTATTTTGGTTGTTCTATAGTTGTAAACTAGTTGTCTTTGAATTGATTTCTAGTTGCACTCTAGTTGTGGATTCCACATAACGCAAAGTTGTCCACATTGACACTTCTAACGAATATAGGATGTAAAATACCTACTCTGTTACGATTCCATTTTCCTACATTTTTTTTAACGCCTACTCTGCAACTACAACAACATACACATCAAAGTTGGTGCAATTATAGAAAATTGCAGTTGTAAGATAGTTATATAGGACACTTAGTTGCATTTGAGTTGCATATGGCTGGTTGCAGCAAACACGTTTTTCTTCTAGTGAAGAAAGGGATCTATGCATTTCACTTTATTGTTCAGAGAAATAAATAATATTTTCGATGTTCTTTATATTCTTGGTTTGTAATAGAATTTGCTATCAATTGGCTTGTTATCAAACAAAGGTATAGTAGCATGTTTTGATGACCAAAAGTATTTACTCTATAGTCAAGGCAATAGAAAAATAATTGTTGAAGGTGTATAAAACAAGAAAAACAAGGGTGATTGCAAGAAACACTTGTCCTATTTTTTGTCCCCTTGACCTTAGACAGGTGGTTTTTTGCTCATAACTTTTGCATCGTGTGTCCATCTTCTATGAAACTTGAAATGAAGGTACATGTGGTAGTTTCAGATTTTGAGTAATTTTTTGGTTTTAAAAAAAATTATTTTACTATTTTTAAACTGTCCCCGATTGGATGTCTACCTTGACCATTTTGGGGGTTTGTAGTACTATTTTTGATCCAAAAATAAGAATTTGAAGCTCAAAATTGGTATACAAGGACTTATACTAAAGTTACACAATCTCACCAAAGGATTTCTAAAAATAGTAAACTGTCCACCCTCCACGTGTGATCAAAGAGCACTACCTTTGCGCAAGTGTAGAGAATACAATTTTATTTTTACAATAGTGAAAATTGGTGAAAAGGAGTATCTATAAGTTAGAAAAAAATTCTTTTTTTTTGAGAATTTTTTGAATTTTTCTACTATTTTTTAAGAATTAAATTTCAAATTGTCTATTTTCTTCCATTTTTCAACCCTCTTTGACCGTGCATAACTCTTAGAGATAAAAAATTTTAGGTCTGAATTTTTGCACATATCATTTTTTTAATGCTTTACACATTATCCATATTTTATTTTATTTCAAAAAAAATTATTCCAAAATCCAAGAACAGGAGTGAAATGGCCGTTTTGAACGAAAATCGGCAGGTGTTTCTTGCAACTACCCACAACATGTATCAATTATTTATATTAAATCTAGATACCGTATATAACAAACTTGACTCGAAACAATATTTCCGAAGCACGACTCTAGCATTATTGATTGGGTCATATTGGTAACAACAGACTACACGGATTATCAACGAAAGGCTTAGCTCCAAGTATACTATATATTCTAAAGTATCATGAAATATGTGAGCATTGTTAGGCTAGCATACAAGGTAGAGAGAATTTTCCAAAATATAGCTTTACTAGAGCCTCAAAGACTCTTGAATTACTTCACATTGACCTATATGGTCCTTTCCCAATTTCTTCCAAGATTTCTTCCCTATGAAGCTCAATTTACTTTCTTGTTCTTATTGATGACTTCAACCGCCATATCTAGGTTTGTTTTCTATGGCAAAAATCTATCACTCTCAAGGAATTCAAAGTCTTTAAATCTATGCTCAAGCTTGATTGCTTCAAAATAGAAAACACATATGTATGATTTGGAGTGATAGAGGTGGAGAATTTCTTTTCAAAGATTTTTCAAAATTATGTGAAGATGTTGAAAATCAACACCAATTAACAAATGCTAACACTCTGAAGCAAAATGAGGTAGCCGAATGAGCCAATAGAAAGCTTCTTGAAACCACTAGAAGTATGATGGTGTTAGCAAAGACTCCATTTTACTATAGACATAATTAATCAATACAACTGCCTTCTTCATGAATCGATCCCCAACTATGGCCAATACTTAGGTAACTCCATTTGAACATTTCTTTGGTAAGATTCCAGACATCTCTTTTTTGTTAGCTTTTGGATCCTAAGTTTATATCTGGATTGAGAAAAATCAACGAGATGAATTGATCACCAAAACTAAACTATAAATTTTTGTAGGCTATGATGATACCATCATACTATAAAAGGCTTTAGAGTGTAGATACCTTCAAATAGACAATTTAGTTATTTTATCTTACAATATCAAGTTTGAGTGTTTGATGAGTCAACAAATCCTAAAAAACTCCACCTACCAACCTATAGATTCATCAATACCCAAACATGTAGATGACTATAAACCACCCACTAGTTATTTTCAATCTACAAAGTCACCTAACCACCTATCTTCAAACTTTCCTGACCTAACTCCACCGTTATATCAAAAATTGCAGATTCAGCTAGATCATCCAATCATCTTTTTTTATGCCAAAATAGTTGATTAGGCTCCCGCTTCATGGGTACAACCACCCCGTATTAGATGTCCCTTAGTAAAACTTAGAGATAGTTACACATTCTCAACTGAATATTCAATAGCTACATAGATATTTCCACCCTCAACGGAATACATTCAATTCATCAAGCTTGTAGAATACAACTATTTCTTCAAGTTAGTATAGAACCGCTTAGCTTCATTGAAGTCAATAATCATCGGTTGGCGAGAAGTCATAAAATCCAAAAAAGATTCTTTTCTAAAATATCAAACTTTTGACTTATGCGACACACCACTTGGTATCAAACTCGTCACAGCTAGGTGAGTATTTAAAATCAAAAAAGGAGAGGATGGACAAGCATCCAAGCTCAAAGCTCATCTTGTTGCAAGGGGGCTCTAACAAACGAAAGGAATAGATTACGATGAAGTATTTGCCCCAATGGCAAAATGGAAGGTTGTGCGAATGATTTGAGTAGCATGACATCCAATAAGGATGAAGTGGCATGCCATGGCAACACACTTTGACACCATTTGAACAGTGTTTTTTCAGACACCTCTTGCAATGTCAATGAAGGCATCAACTAAAATGTCCAAATAATTTTTGCAATGTCAATTGAGATGTCTAGATCTTTTTTCTAATGTCAACTCTAACAACTTTGTATAATTCAGAAAAATCACATATCCCATATGGTCTCTCTTCCCTCTTACCACTCCATTTGTATAAATAGTTTGCCTTCTCTTGTCAATATATTCACAATAAGTGTTTATACAAGTCATGCAACATAAATACAAAATACAACATATTGTATATGATGTATAGTGTATTGTGTACTATATGTGGTGTATTATATATGGTATGTTTTGTACGATCATTCCAAAGTAGACATCTACTATGGAATCATCAATGTTCTTTTGGATGTTGTAGATGATCTGTTCGACATAAAATACAACACAACTAATGATAAATGAATATGACCATAAATCACTCCCATGTTGATATTGACATTTTCAAAAACGCATATCTATTAGATAGAACATCTTGTTGAACATTGTGTAATTTGCGAAACCCCGTCACATCCTTCTGACTGGACAAGCTACATTGGAAAATAAAAATTGTCACATCATTTTTAAATTTTTGCCACATCAGCATCCACATCATCAGCGGGCTATGTTTGAAAAAATCCACGTGGCAGTTCATGTCTATGTGGCATTGACGTGGTTTCCACTTGTCTTCAAATTTTCCAAAATATTCACCATATTTTATGTGACGTTATAGTCCAAACAAGGGACATTATTGTTGATTTCCTTGTGTTTTTGCCTTGTCAAGTTTGATGAATTTTCCTAGACATTCTTAGTAGACATCCTAATGTCCAACTAAACATCTACTTGTGTTTCTATACTCATCACAAAACACTCGCCTTTTTGTGATTGACAAGTCATGCTAATAAATACCACCAGAAATCCTTTATATATTAATTATTCTTAGTAGACTTATGCATGATCCATACATGCTACACATGACAACAACCAATCAAGTTCTAAGATATATTTGAGGAGTACTTGACTTTGGAACACTTCATAGAAAAGATAACAACCCATTTGTAATTGAATATACCAATCATTACAAGAAATTTGACCTCTAAAAAAGGCTGCAAATGTTTGATTTTCAAGAGCCGTGCAGTGCGAGTACAAAAAAAAAATTTAAAAATATATTTTTAGATATATTTTTAGATATATTTTTTAGATATTTTAATTTTAATTTTTAAATATTAAAAATAAAAATTTAAAAATTTAAAAAGTTGCAAGTTTGACATGGCACCAGTAGTGCCATGTTAGATCCAAAAAAAATCTCTAATTGCACCCAAATTGTAGAAGGTGTTGGATACGTACGACGCAGTCCTCTACTCCGTAGTTTAGACACATTAGAATACGATGTTAGTTAGCATGTCATCATAGTGTTAGTTAGGTTGTTAGTATGATTTTCTTTCCCTCCTCCCTGTACTCAGGATTTAATCTCATGTTCACGTAAGGAAACACACCTGTGTGGTGGAATACAATACTCTTGTGTCATCAAGCTACTTCTGATCAGAGACTGAGATTCAACATGGTATCAAAGCCCCGAGGGGATGATATTTGATTTTCTTTGTGAGTGCTTCGATTGCGAGATTTTTTTTTTCTTCCACCATTAATTTAGTTAGACACAAGACCTCAAATAGTTCATATGCAAAGTTGATAGTCCTGTTGTGTGCGAGCAGAATGAGAGAACACATGTGCTGAGTAGAGAGACATCGTTAGAAAGACTGAAGTGCTAATTTCGAAAAAAAACAAAACTGCTCAAGAGTTGAAACCCCAACAGCAAGTAGGTCAAGGGTGATCAGGAAGTAAAAACGCATTAGCTCCAACCCAGTCCACATTGCCGTTCGTCATAACTCAAAAGCGAAGTCATGTCCACATCAGACGTATTAGCTGAGGCCCACAAACTCACAGCAGACAATTATCAGACTTGGAAAACACGATGTAGGCTCTTGCTAATGAAAGAGAATATGTGGAAGTATGCAGACCCTGTAGAAACAAACCGACCTGTTATAAACGAACTCGAAGAGACATCTAGAGGGAGAGCAAGGGCGCTTTACTCGATCACAATGTCATGTTGTGAGTCGATATTTAACGAACTCTCAGAAATATCCGATCCAAGAGTCACTTGGGACACTTTGAGAGAGAGATTCGAGAAGTGTAATAACGCGTTACAACTAATGTTGCTAGATAAATTGAATTCCATCAAACTACTAGAAGGAGGATCAACAATAGAATACATCCGAAAAATCCAGGAGACAAAGATGCAGCTCAAAGGAGTCGGCCATACCATATTGGAGACGGATCTGGTGGAACATATGCTTAACACCCTACCACCAAGTTATGAAGCAGTGTACAATCAGGTTAGCACTCTCACCACCATGCCAACTTTGGAGGCTTTGACTACGCTTCTCCAACAACTCAAATAACGTATGCAGTTCCGTCAATCCGTCGGGATTGGTTCGTCACATGTCGATGCCTTAGCTATGAGGTTCCAACATCCCAGTTACACACATAGCGGCCCATCAAACTTTTGGCCACCATTCTCAAGCCCAAGGCATCCATCACCAAGTTCATATCGAGCACCACATTATCAAGCCACAGCCACGCCTCGGACTTGCAACTGGTGTGGAGGCGAGGGGTACTTCATGCGGGACTACTATCTGTTCGCTTAGGAGCTGGCTAAGAGAGCACAAGCCCGACAAACTCACCGACAGGGCACATCAAAAAGTTACTCAGGACATCAACCAACATTCCATGCCAACATGTTAAGCAAAGAACCCGTAGGAGACAATTGGGGGAGCAACACCACGGCATGGGACCTACACGACGACACTACACCAGGTTGGGATCCATTCTCCAACGACTATGAGAAAGGACTCTACAATCACGACATCAAACCAGATAGCTCATGGATAATAGACTCTGGTTGTTCCTAGCACGTCAACGAAGACCTTAACAAATTTTCCGATTTAGAGATAGCTCCGATCTCTGCAACTGTGTAGACTGCCGGGAAACAAACGTTGCGAGTAGAGGGAAAAGACAGTGTCAACCTCGATACCAACAAAGAAATAAAAATTCATGACGTCTATTTCGTACCTAGCCTTTCTTTTAATTTACTTTCAGTGGGAGCAATAACTGACTTGGGGCTAACAATCGTGTTTGATGATCATGAATGTGTCGTATATCAAGGGCCAAATAACGTCGTGGGACATGGGAAACGTGATCCTAAAACATGCTTGTATCGATACATCGTATCAGATCCCAAGTTCCAGATTTGCGTTGTTGCATCACCATCCATCGCATACCTTTGGCACCAAAGCCTTGGGCATCTTAATTTTCATAGCTTCCGTTCTATATATGGGGAGTTGGGGACTCATCGTATCGCTAAGGGAGTACCACTCATTACGAGCTCTTACAATATGTGCGACAATTGTATGGAAGGCAAACAGACACGATCAAATATTCCAAAAGAAGCTAGTAGACCACGGGCTAAGCAACCTTTATAGCTTATTCACTCCGACCTTTGTGATAAGTTACACCCTACTTCCCTAGGAGGCAATTGCTACATTGTCACTTTTACTAATGATTTTTCCAGATTCACATGGATTTATTTTTTGCGACAAAAATCAAAGACTCTAAAATTCTTTTGTCAATTTAAAGCCACTGTAGAGCTGGCCTTACATGCGAAAATATAGGCCCTTCGAAGTGATCGAGGAGGAGAGTACATTTCCCAAGAATTCACGCAGCTTTGTCAAGAAACGGGAATCCATCATGAGATGACACATGCATATAGTCCCCACCAAAATGGAGTCAACGAACACAAAAATCGGACACTATTAGACAAAGCCCGAGCCATGATGTTTAAGGCCCATATACCATTATTCTTGTGGCCTGAAGCTATTGCCACAGCCAATTATCTAACAAATCGTTCTCCTACCAGGGCAAATTATGGAATTAGTCCATTTCAGAGACTCTACAATATTGTTCCTGAATTGCACCATCTTCGAATCTTTGGGTGCATTGCATTTGCACATATCCCCAAAGAGAAGCGCCTCAAACTTTAGAAACGTGGTGTCAAGTGCATCTTTGTTGGATATTCGGAATATACCACAGGGTATTGCCTCTATCATCCCACATCTTGCTCAATTACGATTAGCAAGGATATTCAATTCGATGAAAACAGATTTTGGCATTCTTCTGATCTTACTCGTGTGCCCAGTGTTTCACTGGAAGCTTTGTCCAATAGTTATGCTGCCTTAGAAGTCCTCGATCCAATGCTCACCCCACCTTGTTCCGCCACAGTTCCGAACAATCATCTAATTGTTCCAGATTCTGACACTCCACCTGCATCTGCCGACCCCATTTCTTTCGAACATCTACCCCAACTAACATCTCCATCGCCCAATTAGCAAGATGTAAACATGTCTGCCGATCTCGTAGACCTCTCCACTCCCAATGCTGCATCGCCCCAGGTACCCTCCAATAGCTCACTTCTTCTTCGCCGATCTTCTAGAACTCGCTTTCCGAGTTCCAAACTAATTGATTATGCAACCCAAGTGGAATTTTCAGGAGATATCAACGTTTGTCTATCTGCCTTCAATGAATCTACCTATCTCGAGGCATGTGTCACCTCCTTCGAGGAGCCCTTGTTTTATAAAGACGCTTCTAGAATCCAAATTGGGTTGCAGCTATGGACCAAGAGATTGCCGCAATTCATGCCAATCGCACTTGGACACTAGTTGCACTCCCACCAGGTCAAACTGCAATTGCCGTCAAATGGACATACAAGTTGAAATCCGGTACCGCTTCTACTAGCCCCAAATATAAGGCACGATTGGTGGCTTGCGGCGACCAACAACATCCCGGCTTCAACTTCCAGGAAACTTTTTCCCCAGTGGTTAAATGGTCTACAATGCATACCATCGTTTGCCTCGCTGCCATACATAATTGGCCTCTTTTTCATCTCGATGTAAAGACAACTTTCTTAAACGGAGATATTAACAAAACTGTGTATGTCAAGCAACCTCTTGGCTTCATTCAACCAGGTAATGAACACCTTGTATGCCGACTTCACAAGGCTCCCTATGGCTTAAGGCAATCGTCGCGCGCTTAGCATCAACGCCTGGACACCTACCTCCTTTCCATCAGGTTATAGTCATGTTCAATAGACCCCAGTTTATACGTTTCTCACGATGGTAATTCTATTGTTTTACTGGTCATTTATGTCGATGACTTAATGCTTACAGGCAATCAACTGCATAAAATCACAGCTCTTCAGTAACAGCTTTGCCACGAATTTGCCATGACGGTACTTGGCTCTCTTTCACTCTACCTTGGAGTTGATTTCTTTTACAACACTGATGGGATCCTAATGTCTCACAAACGTTATATCAAAAAATGCTTACAAGACATGAACCTTACCGACTATGTGTCTGCATCAACCCCCATGGAGGCCAAAATCTATAGCACTCTTTCTATGACGATGGATTCTTCACTGCTTAGAAATGAATTTGGAATCATGTATTACCGAATGGATGTGGGCAAATTACTTCATGTCACTAACACCAGACCCGATGTAGCCTTTGCCGTTGGCATCGTGACCAGATTTACAGCCACTCCACAGGAAGCTCATCTTTACGCAATTATATACATTTTTAAATATTTGAAAGGGACTGCCGAATTAGCAACACTATCCAAGAGGGGGAGAAATTACACCATTTGGATACTCAAATAGTGACTATTTGGGAGATATAGATCAACGGAAATCCACCTCGGGATACATAATGAGCATCAGTACTTCACCAATTTTGTGGAAGAGTAAGTTACAAAACGAAGTTGCGTAGTCAAGTTCGGAAGCGGAATACAGAGCACTCGCAGAAATCACGAAGGAAGCCATGTGGGTACGAAACTTGCTCGAGGAGATCCACTTTCCCATCACGCGACCCATACCTATATTTTGTGATAATCAAAGTTGTATCAAAATGGCCAAGAATCCAATGTTCCAAGGATGTACGAAACACATTGGGAAAACATACCACTTGATTCAGAATTATGTGCAAAAAGGACGCATCTGTTTGGAGTTTGTACAGTCACAGTCTCAATCAGTAGACATTCTGACCAAGCCTCTAAGCAAGGTGCCGTTTCACGAAATGCGCAATCGATTGTCTGCAATTAATTTCTTCTACAGAATTCAAAAGATCACCTTGAATCAAGCACGGTGATACCATTCCAGCGTAGCGGACTGAGGGGGAGTGTTGGATATGTACGACGTAGTCTTCTACTCCGTAGTTTAGATACATTAGAATACGATGTTAGTTAGTATGTCATCATAGTGTTAGTTAGGTTGTTAGTATGATCTTCTTTCCCTCCTCCCTGTACTCAGGATTTAATCTCTTGTTCACGTAAGGAAACACACCTGTGTGGTGAAATACAATACTCCTGTGTCATCAAGCTACTTTTGATCAGAGACTGAGATTCAATAGAAGGGGGCTATAAAATTGACAACCTTTTAGAGGGGTCAAATTTCTTGTAATGGTAGACTAGGGCAACAACAAATTCGACAGCAAATCAATTACACGTTGGATGTTTAAATCAATAAGAGGATCTATATCTTGGTCATCTCCAAAACAACACACTATAGCTGTCTTCTCCATAGACGTCGAAGCCAAGGCTTTAATTGATGGAATATGATAAGCTATTTGGCTGAGGGTGTTATCATCAAAGATACATGGAGTTATACCAAATCCTATCATGATATTATGTCATAATCAAAGAATTCTTAAAGTAGCTAGCTAAAAATCTTGTCTATCACGAGCAATTGAAGCTTATAGAATTATAGCTTCATTTCATTAGAGAAAACATAGCTTTAGAGATTGTAGAAACCCTATAAATATAGACTCGCCATCAAGTTGCAAATATTTTCACAAAGCCTCTAGGTATATAATGATTTGTAAGACTCAAGGACAAGATGGGGATTTAAAACTTCAAACCTCTACACAAAGTCTAAATACCTTGCAAATATCGCTCAGCATCACCAAACATTTGAAAACTTTTATATTTTGCTCCACTAAATCCTTTTACTTACTTCTCACAATCTATCTAGCTGTAATAGAGTCCAGGAATGGAATCCTTCTTCATAGCATAAATCTCATGAGCATTGGAAACTTGAGTAGAAACACAATTGTCATTTTGGACCTTTGGATTCTTAATTGTTTGTTTATTCACTATCGGGTACTCACGGTGCTTAAACTTCCAATATAGTAACATCATGATAGTGAGGCTTAGATCCAATATTTGCTAGAGTAACCACAATAAAGGCCAAAAAAATCATCTCAAGCTGAAACATGACAAGCATATTTATTAGCAAAGTCATAAGTTATAAGCATTGGAGAGGATTCTTTTAGCACCTACAATGTGTCCCGACAAAAATGCCTAGTGATATCATCCACTCATCTTGGTACCCTAAATCTTGAAATTACCAATGGTTCAATATTTATCCAATTGTCAATGTTGATTTGAAGCCCGTCTATAATTTCTAGTAACTTGTAGGATTAAAAAAAAATTAGAAAAACACATTGTTTTGACTCTTCTATGAACTTTTGAAAATATGATTCAATTCAACCCCTTTAAAAGTGTAGAATTATTATTTTAAAACCAATATCAAGTAAAACAATATAATTTCTAGGTGCCTCAATCTATACTACAACATATAATGAGTCACTAATACAGTAACAAGAATTTTCCTCTTCATTAAAAAGACTCTTATAAAATGTTATATAGAGTTTTCTTAATCCAATTTGCAACTTTAAAATTCCATAGCTCTTTATTTAAAGAAGAGACCTTCTAAATAATTATATAGTTGTCTTTGCATTCAGGTTGAGAATGTAAGTTCAAATTTATAGCTACAATGGTGTAGTGAATTGTTTAGAATGTGGCTTGCAATGCAAAGGTCTCTCTTAAAAAAAACATTGTGACATGAAAAGTGGTCCAATCAATCATGCATACACCTTCTACATCTGACTCTTGTTGTACATCATGTTAGAAATATAAGTTTATCGTAGTACCTTAGTGTGGGGAGTATTGTCAATAGTTATCTATCCATCCATCAGGTCTTGATCTATTTGTATATATGTACTCCCTTCGTCCCTATTAATCTATTCATTATTCAAGTATCGTAGTGTATGTATGTATGAATTAACTTCCTTTGCATATCTCATTGAGTGTATGATTTCTACTAATGTTAGATATGTTGTTAGGCTAGCACAACATTAGTTAACTCAAACAATAGATTTATTGTGGGAACTTGTCATAGTTGGATTGATGCTTGAAAAAGCCATGGCCATGCAATTTTTAAAATTTTGCAAATCTCAATTGACTTTTTGTGTAATATACAACTTGAAACAACTCAAACTGTTGATTACAACCAATTATAGGCATATTTGTCTGAACCCAACTTGAACTCAAACAACAAATTTTTTAGTAGAAATTGTTGTTGGATTTAGCCTGGAAAAGCCATAGCCATACAGATTGTTCAATTTTGTGAATCTCAATTGAATTCCAATGGAAGATCACCACCTATAGGCAATGCAAATTGATTTAGAGGCAAATTTATTACTATGAAATATCACTCTACTTGCATTTAGATTGGAAATGCCATAGCCATGCAAATTGTTAATTCTCAATTGACTTCTACTTGAAGACCTAAGTTGAATTGAAACAAAAAAATTGTTACATGACATTGCCTTAATCATCATTGGAAGGGGTCCTCCCTCCAAATCACTTCCAAATTGTTGTTTTCAAAATGAAAGTATTTATTTTAGAATCGTCTTTTGAAAAATCTAATTGTAGGATCTTGTTTATTACTATCAAATTAGTCGACCCTCTAATTTTCAAAGACTTAGATTGTATAGATTTTGAGATGTTTTCAATCAAAGTTTGGTTTTTTGAAACTATAGTTCTTTTTCTTAAGCTAAATGACTTTGGGGGTTTATATCTCAAATTTTTGCAAAAGAAGAGTTTGCTTTATTTGACCAAATGCAATTATGAATAGTTGAAAAACATGCATGCCAATTTTCACAAGGTTTGGAGCAATGGAAGATTGTTTTGAGAGTCTTGAAATTAAGTGAAGTACATTGGGAAAACAAAAATTGCACTTGATGACTTGAGTGTGTCCATTCACTATATAATTTGCTCCAACTAATCCACCCCTTGCCTACTTGCACATCCATGGAACTTTTTTCTTGGAATGGACGTTGATTGGCAAGGTTTCTCTCCCCAAGACAATCCACAGTGATCATTTCTTAGAGTGTTTGACTTTTAAAAATCACCCACTACTAAGTTTTTGTCTGAATCAAAAGTTATTTTTGGTTATAGAAAAATAATTTAACAAACTACATGAAAAAATTAAGAGAATTTGAAAAAACATTAGGGGGTATCAAAGTAGCTTCTAAAGTTGAATGATGACTATAAACAGTTGATTGGGCATAAGGGTTAAAATGGAGACACCCACATGGTTGCTATTTTGTGAGCCTGTAAGCGTGAGCTTGTGAGCATATAATTTTTTAGAGATTCCATCTAAAATTTTTGTTCAAAATTTATTATTTTTGGTAAATTTTAGTAACTATTACTATTAACCTATTACCGTGAACCTAATACCATGATCTCTTGAACAACCTTGATTTGCTACTTATTGGACTTTACTATTAGATTTAAAAAGAAAAAAAAATTGGTTATTAATTCAAATTCATTTGAAATCAATTGAGGTTGTTCTATTGAGATTATACTCACTCCCCTTTTGTTGCTTGGGCCCCTTAGCGCCAAGGGGAGCCTCCTTGCAGTGGGAAAAAAAATGGAAAAAAAAAATACCACTCTTTTTTCGGGGGTTCTTCTCTTCCGCTGCAAGGGGACTCCCTTTGGCACTGAGGGAGACTAAGAAAAAAAAAGGGGAGTGATAATCCAAACAATCATTTGATTAAAGATAGAAGAGTTGGACCCCTAGAGGTCCCATAAGAGGACAATGATGAACTAATCAACAATTTGGTGTAACTGAGTTCATTCCTTATAAAAATAATCCCTATCAACCAAATTATTCTTTCAAAATCTTAACAAGTTCAATTACCAACACATCAAGGTAGAAGTGTAGATACCTCCCATTGGCCTTGAAAGGACCCATACTACTACAAAATAGTAGTTCTTATCAACAATTTTCTTTTCTAAAATCTAAACAAGTCCAATAATAGTGCATCAAAAGAAAATTATTGGTATTTTCCTATCAACCCCAAGAGGACCCACACTGCTATAGGACATGCTATAGGACAGTGATCAATCAATATTCTATAGAAACTTATTTCCATCTCCATTCATCTTTCACATCAATTAAGTTCATCATTTCATAATGTTTACTTCTAATATTTTAGACAACATTGAAAATTATAATTTTCATCTAAATTCTACATAACCATGGTAATAGGTTCACGATAATTGGTCCATAGTCATAGATACTAAAATTTATTAAAAATAGTAAAATTTGGCCAAAATTTTTACATAAAATCTATTATTAGAAATATTATTTTCTTGTGCTTCTTCAAATTTCTAAGCTCAACACTCACATAATCCATTCTCAACACTCATAGGCTCATGCTCGCATACTCACAAAATAGCGTTGCCGGAGACATTCATTCCCAATAGTGCATCCTATACCAATCTTAGAAATATGTACATCTAGAATTTTGAAAATGTATGAGTACACATAATGTAGGGTGCTTTCAACTCAAAAAGGGATAATTTGAAATTTTAATTAGAATATACCTAGAATATACCTCAAGTATTCCAAGTATGTGATAGCTCCCATTTAAATACCTTCTTAATGCATGTGGTTACAATAGATATATGTGAGTGATCCCCCCAAGCTTTATAAACAATATTACTCAATTTCTAAGAATAATCCTCATCTACATGTTGCGAGAACAAGTTCTTTAATGTAAATGTATAATATTGTTTTTGAAAGAGATTTTTTAGGGTCCACATGTCTTATTTTGACTGTAACAATGGCATAGGGCACACTAGTCTATACCTTAAGTTAAATTGTTTGTTTTACTTGATATGTTGAGATCTAAGAAACCATGAGGTGTCTAACAACATTCTTGGTACCGTTGAAAAGCTCTTAGTGAAAAGGGGTGCATGAGCTTTGTTTTGTAGTATTTAAACTCACGATGTGAAAGTTTAGGAATTTCAAAGTTTTTATGGATTAAAAATTGAATTAAAATATATTTTATTTCGGAGAGAACATAACTTTCACATCACATGCCCAAACGCCAAGAAACAAAGCCCTTATACTCTTTCCTGTAGATAACTTTCTATTCATATCAAGAATACAACTTCTCACACCTCAACAAAGTCATTGCACTCCTTTGTACATAAAATATATAGAGTTCCAAAATTTTAATGAATTAAAGAATTAAAGAATTATTTTTACATTTATCTTGGTTGTAGCAACAACACATGGCACACTAATCCTCTATGGTGTATCGTTATGGTATGCTTACACTAAAGTGAGATGGAAAGGAAAAGGATTATTCTTAAAGTTGTCAAATTAACAAGAATTAAATATATAACCCACATGAGGGAAAACATTCTTTTAAAAATTGAGAGTTAAATCACACAAAAGGTAGAAATTTTACCCCTAAGGAATGAGCAAGGTGAACAAAAGGATCCCACCTTCCTTCCCTTTTGGATTCAATATTATTTTTACTCTCTTCCAATATTTATTACTTTGAAGATTATAATCCTATGGGTCTAAAAATTTAATATATAAACCAAATACCTTGTCATACACCACATTAGATTAGGATGATAATTTATCCCTATGATCTAGGGGAGGACACTCTCACTACATTTGGGGTACCTACGTGCGGCGGTGGAAAAAGTAATTCATGTAATTCACCTTGAATAAACTATAATTTCATTCTAAAATTTTGAGCTTTGTTTAACAATGACTAAAGGTTTCTATTGACAAAAAATTCAATTCCAAATAACATAAGATATATTGTCTAGAAAGGGTTGAAAAATGAACTAAAATGGCATGTTCTCCAACTAAAATATTTATAGAGCTCACATGAAGATGACTATTGCATCAATATTCAACCAAAATAAACTTTCAATAGAAAGCTATTCTATATAAATTTTTTTTCATTTTTCAAATTTTTTTTCTTATATAATATAGAGGTGTGAAAGTTATTTTCAGCTTTACAGTGTATCTTTTTTCTTCAAAAATTTATAACTAATTACTATTAGCACAAAAAAATACCAATAATTCAAAACATAAACTTATAAAGTAGTAAAATCTATCCATAATTTTTTTTTTGAAAAAGAAATTAAATTTTAAGGTGTATTACTTGTTTTACTTTTTCCGCCGCACGTAGTTTGCTAAAACATAGGGAGTGTCCTCCCCGGGCCTATGATGCAAGCAATTCAATCTTAACCTCATGCATACCATATTTTGCCCCATGGTGTGAAGGTAAGCTTGCTCTAACTTGAAGGAATCTACCTTCACCACCAACTTTCCTTTTCAAAAATATCCTACGCTAAGATCAGATTCGACAGAAATTTAGTCATTTATGAGAAAATGTGGCACGTGTCATCTTGTGGATGGTCTAAAGTGACGTGGACCCTTGAGAATCTGATGTGGAAACACAATTTCGGCGCTCAGGTGCCAAATCAGACCTTCACATACTGTAATAACATTCATTACTTTTTCTTTTTACCTTTTTACTTTTTAAAACTTCACCCGACTTTTTCCTTCCCATGTATGAGGGGATGAAAGTGAGCGTCTGGATGAAGGAATCGCCAGGCATCGTTGGCGGCCGAACTTTTAGGGTTTTAGGGTTTTAGAGCCCCAGCAGACCTCAAGCTGCCGTCTTTGGCATTCCAGAGTTCCCCTCCGGAGAGCTCTTGCGTCACTCTTCTTGCCGCGGATCACCACCACCGTGCTTCTTCCTGATCGCCATCACTTCGCAAGCTCATCATCAATCGTCCTCAATGGTACGCATCACGCATTACCCGTTTTTCTACGTTAAATTTGAAGCTCTGTAACCTCAATTTCAGGGTTTTAGTGTCAAGGGTTTAGTACCCTTTGCTTTGAGGGTTTAGTGCGCTTTGAGTTCCAAGGTTTTGTTGTTGCAAGTGTTGACGGGTGTTTGCATTTGCTTCGGATTTTTGCCCAACAGACGCTTTACCTTCTGTATGAGTCGGCGTCCGGGTATGCGTTATTCGAGACGCCGGGATTGGACGAAATCGGACAGAATGCGGAAGCCATACAGGAGTCTGTGACTGACCTTGCGCGCTTTGGGAAAGTGGTGAAGCTGTTGGCGTTTACTCCGTTTACGTCGGCTGCTGATGCTTTGGAGCAATGCAATTCGGTTACCGAGGGTGAGTATGTGTTCTTTTGGGGGGCTGCTTTCTAGTCGAAACAAACTTGGTGGGTTTGGTATATTTTTTTTATGAGTAGTTTTTAAATTATTCGTTGTTGATGTTGTTGCAGGGATCATGACCTCAGAGTTGCAGAATTTTCTGGAGTTGAACTTGCCTAAGGTGAAGTCCGGGAAGAAGCCCAAGATGAGTCTTGGTGTGGCGGAGCCTAAGCTTGGGTCGGCTATTTTGGAGGCCACGCATATCCCTTGCCAAAGCAATGACTATGTGAACGAGTTTCTGAGGGGAATTCGGTTCCACTTTAATCGTTTCATCAAGGATCTCAAGGCAAATTATTACCTTTCTTCTTTTGCTGTTCATTCTTAGCCCTAAAGGAATAAAGAGCTTCTATTGGGCATATTTCATATTCGTGTTGTAAGAACAAGTAATACACTCTAGAGTATCATGTTTTTACAGCTTTATTCTGTGTTAGTTTCCATCTTGTTTGTAGAAAGTGACGGAACTTCAAATTTCGAAATTTCGGAACTTCACAAGTTCAGCTGTCCTTTTAGGGTTAATCCGGGATTCCTGAGTTGTTAGGTCTTGGGTCTGGAGCATTGTCTTACTAGGTTCTGATGGTGGTTCTACATAATTGTCAAGGTTTCGTATTCATGCAAAGATGCTTACCGGGGTAACCGTTTCTTGTTTGTTGCGTTTATTGATTTCCCTTCTCAAATTTTCACTTGGCAATGCAGGATGGAGACATTGAGAAGGCACAACTCGGTCTCGCTCATAGTTACAGTCGCTGTAAAGTGAAGTTCAACGTGAATCGTGTTGATAACATGATCATTCAGAGTATCAGCTTGTTGGACACCCTTGACAAGGACGTCAACACTTTCTGTATGCGTGTTCGGTAAGCTTTGCTTTTCTCGTCTTTGCAACAGAAAATTACAGTAGAATTGATATGTCTTGAAACGTTCTTAGCTAATTTACTTGGCGGTACTTTTGCAGGGAGTGGTACTCATGGCATTTTCCCGAACTGGTGAGGATTGTTAATGACAATTACACCTACGCTAAGCTAGTGAAGTTCATTAAGGATAAGTCAAGTATCACGAACGAAAGTTTGGAGGAAATCACCGAGGTGATCGGTGACGAAGACAAGGCTCGTGAAGTGATCGAAGCTGCCAAAGCCTCCATGGGTATGAGCTCATAATGACTCTCCTCAATAGTAGAGTCTTCTCATGTATTCAAAGCGTAGACAGTCATGTTTTGATTGTATTTTTGCCTTGAGAAATTGCTCACATTACCTCTGGTTGTTTCTGTCCTATCAGGTCAAGATATTTCACCCATCGACTTGGTAAATATCGAGATGTTTGCACAAAGAGTGATAGCTCTGGTAGAATACCGTAAGCAGCTGCACTCGTACTTGGTGTCCAAGATGCAAGATGTAGCTCCCAACCTCGCTGTTTTGATTGGAGAGATGGTCGGAGCTCGTCTGATTTCACATGCTGGAAGTCTTACAAACTTAGCAAAGTATCCCGCTTCAACAGTACAAATTCTGGGTGCTGAAAAGGCATTATTCAGGTACATATTGAGTGATTTATATGTAGAGTGACTCTTCTAATTCTTTGCTAAGCTTGTAAGTGACACTGTAATGATTCAGACTGCCTTACATGTACCGCTGTCCATCTTCATACCTTTAAGATTAGTCGTCGCTTGTAAATATGTGCAGAGCGCTGAAGACCAAAGGAAATACCCCCAAGTACGGTTTGATTTTCCATTCATCTTTCATTGGGAGAGCAAGCACTAAGAACAAGGGACGTATTTCTCGATATCTTGCAAACAAGTGTTCCATTGCATCACGAATTGATTGCTTCTCTGGTATGCTACCCTTGGAACCTATCCTGGATGTTGTGATTGCCGCTGGAGCTCAAGAAGCTTGTTGCATTGCTATGCTCTCTCTGTTGTTACTACCATAGTCTTAAGTTCACTTATTTTCCACAGACGTCAACACAAGTGCCTTCGGGGAGAAGTTACGAGAGCAGGTTGAAGAAAGACTTGAGTTTTATGACAAGGGTATTGCACCCAGGAAGAATATTGATGTCATGAAAGATGCTATCAAGAGTGCTGAAGAGAATGGCAACGGTGCCGAAGCGAAACCTAGTGACATGGAAATTACGGATGCCGAACCTGCTCACCAAGAGAGTAAGTTTGTTATACACTATTTTATAGGTGTCTGTAGGTGAACTTTTTTCCTAGTAGTTTCTTGTGGTTTACCCGTGGTGTCCTGCAACACCACATCGTCGGTTTCTGGTCTTACAATGAGTCCGATGATGAGATGCTTAACCACTCTGAAGTAAAATGATCTCAACTAGCATTCTGCATGTTTTCAGACGTTTTTTACATTTGTGAGTTGGTGTTACGAGGGGCAGGGCTCCTTGTAAACCAGGGCGCCCTCTCCCTAAAGACAGACTCTTTTATGTAACTTGCCTCTGGTCTCGCAGTATGTGTCGTTGAGGATCTACTCATGTGGAATTCTCGGCCAAACTGAGGACTCTGTCTGCTCTAGAAGTGTGTAGATATGCGAGAGTGTACCCTCTAATAATTTCACTGGATTCCACAAGTGATGTTACTATTTATTTAATGCATTTGTTCAATAATTGTGTTCTTGCTGGCTTGCTTGTCAGATGGTGAGAAGACTGACAAGAAGAAGAAAAAGAAGCATGCAGAGACCAATGGAACAAATGGAACTCCTGTTGCTAACGGCGAGTCAGTAGTTGTGGAAGAGGAGGTCGTTGTGAATGGATCAGCTGTTGAGGATAAGAAGAAAAAGAAAAAGAAGAAATCCGGGGATGAAGCCCCATTGACTCCAGTTGGTGCCCCGGTGACTCCAGTTGAAGTGAAGAAGTCCAAGAAGCACAAGAAGTCTGAAACAGAAGAAACAGTAGCAGTGACGACTCCACTTCCAGAAGGGAAGAAGTCGAAGAAGCATAAGCGCTCAGAGGACGAGACGGTGGAGGTTGCTGTTGCTGTGACCCCAATCACCGAGAAGAAGAAGGACAAGAAGAAGAAAAAGCAAAGAGTAGAAGAGTAGTAGGCGCCTTCGAACTTATTTAGGAAATTTTATCAGAGGTACCATAGTTTTCGTTTCACAGTTTGGAGGTTCACTTTTTATTCGGCTTTGCTTTTTCTTTAGTGAGAAAATCTCAGGAAGCAGGAACAGCTGTTTGACTTCATCCTTTTTATCAGTGAACCCTCAGATTGTAGCCATGACCTTCCCTTCTTTTCTTTTTTTCTTTACGTCTCTATTTCTCAACCCTTTGATGCTTTAGTTCTCTCCATATGTCGGAAAAGTTTTCCAATGTGCTCGACTTGAATGACTTTCAGGACTCCATTGTGGAATTAGAACACATGGTATTGCAGCCTTCTTCAAATTGGAATTTTCTTGAATGAACACTGAAACTCTTGAACCTCGGTTATCTTTACTCCACCAGTTTTCAACATCTAATACGATACATTGTCGTTTGGTGAGAATCATCAAAGCTAGCTCGCACCTGCAGACCTGCGTGAGTGTGGTTGCTGTGGCCCTTTCATTTTTGTTGCCAACCACTCTGCATAAATTCATGAGCTCAAGCTATTTTTTTGGTGGCTGAGAGAGATGTCAGCAAGACTGTCAACAGCCAGTGCATCCCAGAATGCTCCAACAACCCGGAGTTGGACACTGATAACCCTTCTCAAACAAGCTTGTTTCCTGCTTATAATTGCTGGACGAGCAGCCTGCAAATTCCTCGTAACTTTTTATAGTCAACAGTGTCCAGAATCACGGGGAAAAGTGCACTATTGGTACATGGTAATGCTAAAAGTGCACTGTTGGTACATTTTGGATGTAAGGCAAATTATCCTATCTGTTCCAAAATGTACCAACAGTGCACATTTCAAATAAACATAATAGTATATACATTATACATAGTATATACATTATACATAGTATATACATTATACATGGTATATACATTATACATAGTATATACCGTGACTCAAATAGGCTACAACTGCATCAGGGCATGAAGAGGATGGCTTACCTTACCTTGTTCAAAACTAAGTAAATATTGTTAGTATTGCAAACCCTAATATTAACAAGGTTGTATATAAATGTAGTAATATAGAATTAAGCTCTTGTGAGAATTTATTATCCAATAAGTACAATGTAATAGTAAAGAATGTATATATTTTTTAATATATAATTTCAAGCACATATCTGACTTCAAAATATTAGTAAAATATATGAAATGTTTGAATTGTTAGATACATTTAAAATTATTATTATTATTTATATTTTAAAATATTATTATTCAATGTGAATGTAATACTCCGTATTAGCTTCCTAAAAGTTTTTATTCAATCATTCCTTTACTAATTTTATGTTGTCACATGTCTATATTAAGTATTAACATTACAAGAAGCATTGTGATTGTACACCCATTGATTGGTGAAGTTATTATAATAGAGAATTTTGTTCATACTTTTGTTCTTCCTCTCTATACTATGGGAGTCAAATGCATGCATTGTTCTTCAAAATAATTATGATCCATCCATAGATTCGAGCTCATCAGTACATAACAATAAAAGGTGCAAAAGTCAATGAATTTAGCATTGGCAAATGGAGTGGAAGAACCAATAGCTTCGGAGATTCACTTAACAATTAGAAAATTTCATCACCTAGGAAGTGAGCAGAAATGTAGCTTCCTCTTCCTCTTCCTCTTCCTCTTTGTAGGGTTCCTTTTCCACATTTGTAGGATTCGACAATTCTGTGCACCAAGCCATCATCATGTTTGGACGACCCACTAAAATTTTAAATCAAGTTGCAACACACATACGCAAGACTATTCATAATATTTTTCAGAATATCATGAGCCATCTACCACGTGCCATAGCAGTTGTTGATAGGCAGAAAACAAGTTTCAATCACAGCAACTAGAAAAAGGTGGAACATCATGTGAGACTCTAAAAGAGCTTGCTTTTGGATACTCAAAAATGTCCTCACATTCCTCACATGTAGCTTTTGTCAATGCAAAGCCTCCTCCCCGATTCAATCCAAATCCAACAAAAAAATTCCAGCAGTGGGGTAGTTGAGAAAGCTACAGTACCCATGCAAGACTTTTACTTTAAAAAAAAAATACGAGAAGCTGACTGATATGAACAAGCTTACCATAATGAGGTTTGAAAATACATACACCCCCTCGGGAATAATGTTGACAAACCGTTGCCTTTGTTCTCTTCCAAGAATCGTAAACTGCCATCTTCTTCCGCACCTTGGAAAACATGGAAACCCTAATAATCTTCGAGAACCTGATTGATCTGTTCTTCTTTCTTCCCTTCAATGAACAAGCAAAGAAAAAAAAAATAGAGACATGGAACCCCTAATCCTCGGGAGCCTGATTGCTCTGTTTGGTTTTTCTCTCTCTTTTCCCTTCCATAAACACGGTCAGTCTCCTTCCTAAAGGGGGGAAAAAACAAAACATGGAAACCCTAATTGTTCGGAGATAGATTTATCGGCAACAGCAACGAACCCCCAGATCGCTCTCCTCGTCGACACGAGTCGCACGCCCCGTTTTAACAGCTCCCCTCCACCTGTGGCTTTTTTCAGTCCACCTTTGAATCCATCGGAATTCCGGAAGTGTACCTTGCCTGTCCGCCCATCGCCTGCATGTGCAGCTCCCGGAAACGCGAGGGCGACCAAAAGCATGAAGATGAAGCATGAGTCGCCCATGATTGCGCTCCAAACCCTAAATTAGTTAAAGAGAGCGACCAGATTTAAAAGACGCCTGGAGCGAATTCCGAGGAAGAGAACAAGGTGGATGGAATCTCTCCTAAGTCTTTGTAGGTCCTAAATTAGGCTTCCTTCCATTGAAAAACATGCGCATTGGGGCTGTGGATCTGGATGTGCCGGGAGCTGCGCCGGAGGGTGCAAACCCTAAACAGAATGTGCAGAACCCGCGTGCAGAGCAACGTAATTTGCTTTATTAGTTTTGTGGAAGATGAAGACGCCTATTTACGGTTAATTCTATGTTCTTTATCTCTCCAGACAAATTTAGGGCCTTTCTTCTTCTTTTTAACAAATGGAGAGAACCATTGCATTAAAAAAATGGAGCACAAAAGAGCCCAGTCACGAAGGCTGGACAAATGAAGAGATAAGAGCAAAAGAAAGAAAAAGAGAACTAGAGAAAACCAAGCTAAGTAAAAGCACAAGACGGGGGACCTTTCTTGTTCTAAGAGATACTAGTACCAATCCTACTAGTAAGGACAGGGGATTTAAACCAAATACAATCAAACTTGGCCCAAATGATAGCTACATCTAGTGGCCATTGACAAATCTCGAGTTGAGTCTAAATTTAAGCAAATATAAATTTAAAATTTGCAAATTTTATCATGTGTGGCAAATAAAAAATTCATATGTTTTCCCCAAGGATGAACCCACCTTGTTGTGTTTAGTTTATAGGACAAGTTTAACCCCTAATAAAGGTTGAAGATGCGTTTTATGGCAACATGGAAATTTTGGATAGGAATTTTGTGATTGGAGATGTGCATGTTTTAGGCTGAAATTTTAATAAAAGGTGGAGACAAGGAATATCTTTCATATGCACTAAACTTCATGACATTTGGAAATATGAGTCATAAGTTATGGCCTAATATGTTGTTTTTCTCGGCCGGGTATTTGGCAATCCGGAAAAATCAGAAAAATCACATTTTTCAAGGAAAAAAATTTGAAATTGATTTTTTGGAATTATACATACACGGAAAGCTTTGAATCATTCGATTTTGCTCAATGAGTCAAAAGTTATGAGGACTTTTAGTTTGCAGATGGTTATAGAATCTCTACTCTTAAATAAACTTTGAAGTCCTTTATCTTAATCAGTTTTTAATATTTTTTGAAAAAATAAAATCATAGGATGTAGATTGTTTATTACAACATTGCAACCATTGGAATTGGCGTTTTTCAATTCTATAACTAAATTCTTAACAATTGTTTATTTTGAATCATTCTCAACTTCTTCCTACCAAAAATGTTTTTTTTTCTAAAATTTGATATTTGTACTAGAAATGGTAGTTTGGGAGCGTTTTTGGTGAAAACATAGTCAAGGAACTTAAGGGTTTAAGGGAGGCAACCCATTTCTAACCACTTAAGCAGTTACAATTTATTTGTAGGGTGGATTTTTTTAGTGGGTAAATTTTACTATGTGCAAAAATAGAGTTTGGAAGGTTTTAATAATTTTCCAAATTTTTAAGTGTCAAAACTTAATTACTATGAATTTTTTAGTTGAAGATTCTATTCGACCTATACCGGTCATATAGACCTTCCTATTTCCGACCAAGGGCTAGTTGCAACATTGAGAGTCATGCAGCCAATCACAATGTGCCACAACTTCACCAAGATCCATGCCATAATTGATCACTAAGGTAGGGTGCTCTAAAAGCAACCTCTAGTACAGAGGTACATTTTTTCTTTCTTCAATGTACCCAAAGTATACATTTCAATAGAGATTGCTTTTAGTGACCATTGCATATCAACTTCAAAAATTCGTAACAAATTCTTCGAAGGTCCCAAAAATATGAAATGACTTGGGTTAGATGCCAATTCCATTTTCCTTCCTACAAAATCTACTGAAAACTGTTTTAGGGAGTTTCGCTTCCCCTCCAATGCAATCAGCTCTTAAAAGGTCGCATTAAGAGCATCCTACCTTATTCATCTCTTCGTGCACGGAAAGAGAGGTGCCTAAAGTAACTACGCCTAAAATCGCACGCTACAAATTCTTGCCTAAAATGTACTCCGATTATTCATGTGACTCTACGATCGCTTCAAGGAAGACCTATTTTCAACACTTTAAAAACTCATAGTTTATTCATACGGTGTCCAAAAAATGCATTCTAAGAAAATCTAGAATCCCCTTTTCACTACCAACGTTAGGACCCCACAAAAAGTTTTCCAATATAATAATAAGAACCATGCTGAATTGCTTACTATTTGTGAGATTTAAGGCGTAGTGACCCTTACACTATGGGTTTGCCTAATAAACATATTACGCTAACTTAGTCAGTTGTCCTTTTTCTCGACGTTTTCCCGCAACGTTTTTTCCCCTTCACTGACTAGGCAACCCACACCCCACCTCCTTCCAACAATAAAAATTTGACCAAACCATGTTATAAAAACGTGCCCAATCCCATTGAAGACGGAAAGATGGACGGATGGACGGATGGTCGGACGGGCTTTCTGGACACTCCACCTTAACTTACTGGTTGTCCCCCTCTTGGCGAAGTCTGAACCCAATGAACCGAAAGTCCAGTGGGGGAATTGGCCATGTGCGGAATACCGTACTGGTGCACATCTCACAAGGGCCATGAAAGTGGGGTCCTACCTTACCTTATATCATAAGATGCATGTGTAGAGCCAGAGGAGGGTAACTGAAAAAAGTTTCTAAAGTTTCACTGGGATTTTTTTTTTATAAATTTTAAAGAAAGAAAAAGAAATGCACAAAAGGGCCGGGAAACATGGCATGTTTTTTGAGAGATGAAATGTTTTTATCGTGTCTTCCAAATAAGGGTAAGGTAGATCAACCCTATTTCCATTTGGATTTTCTATCTCGGTAGTAAGTGACCTTGGAGAAGCAATTTGTCAACTCACATTGATTTTTTTTCTGGAATTGAAAAAAATTGGAGAAGAAAAGAAGAAGCCATTTGCAAGTAGAATGAAGACATTCCGACAATAAATGAATTTTTTTTCCTTGTGATTTTTCAAAGTTGGTTGGGACAAAATTGATAAAGCATTTTATGGGTAGACCTATGCAAAGCCATACACTAACATGTCCCCTCCCCGAGGGCATGATGGTCATGATGCTAAGAGGGTGCGAAAGTTGCGGTAATGGATGGGTGACCTAATGTAAATGGGAGGGTCGAGTAGGTGTCGAAATTAGGTGATTGGCGGTATTGGATTATTCTATCTTATGACAAAAATGATCACAATTATACAAGAAGGAACCGGCATGGATTGTCTTCGAAAAGTGACATTTGGAAGAAGTCTTTTTGTCTTTTAGCTGGGATGATTTTGAGGAGGGTTGTAGGATGGAAAAATATATTTTTTCATCCCCAAAAAATTCAAGTTGCTCAAATGTATTTTTAATGATTAGTATTCCAAATCCCCTCATTAAAGGTATTATTGACTTTCTTAAAGAAGAAGATAGTCAATCCACAAATCACCTACACTGAATAGTGAAATTAGGTTGCCCCACACTAATTTCTCATATCTAACACTTTCAGACATGGTCAACTATAGTCTGGGGCAACCTAATTTCACTATTTAGTGTAGTTTGTAGTGTATTTTGGCCACTTCTTCCTATTTAGTCTTAATGTGAATTTTAACCATAAAACATATTTTTTTAATTTAATCCCAACTTATGAAAAAAAAAACTTGATCAAGTTTATTCTCTACTCAAAATAGACAATTTTTTCAGATTTTTGCACCAGTTTTTTGCCAATGTTTTCAAATTGCCACCAGGTTTTTTTCCCCAATCCCAACCAGATTTTTTCTCGCTTTTGACTAGCTGCCGGTTGTTCCCAGACATTGATATTTTGGACTTGTGTACTTCGTTTCCACATACAACATAAGGTGGTGCTCAATCATGGTATGGCCTGGGAATGGGCCGCGAATTCAAGCCACAAACGTAAACTCTCTAGCCAGTTCTGCCATCACACTGACAAATAAAGCTGGACGAGCCTGGTCAAATAATAAAGTCATGGGTCACGAGTGGGCTCAAATATCACATGTGAAATAAGAAGGTGACCCAATCAGGAATTTTGGATGGGTCCTGTGGTTCTGGAAGCTGAAGTTGTGTCAGACTCGCCTAACTCCTGCCATGTGCGCACCTGCGGGCAGAAAAAAAAAGTACGAAAAAAATACACAAGAAGAGTTCCACTAATCATCGGTGAGCATGGAAGTAGTATCTGGGAATTGGCCTATGATTTCTGATACAATACAATATGTTTGGGTAGAGAGTGTTAAATTGGAAGCCCAACATTGCAACAAATTTCCACCAATTGATTACTATTTGTATGGCCACAATTTCGTGCCTTTGTCCCACATCCCAATAGTGTCGGCATTAATGGAAAGGATTTAGGGGGCCTCTATAGGTTGCAGATGAATGAGTTAGTGAGTGAGTGAATGAACCATCTATCCAAAATTGTCTAACTTGGACTATACTGCAAAAACAATCAATAAGCTTATTGTACAATTAATAAAAAGTAGAAAAGCTAAATAGTGGATTCTATTAAGGCTTAGGCATGCTATATTATATAAAAAACTAAAGACCATTTTTGGCATTCTCAGGCATTAAAGGATTAAGCTCAGTGCATTCTACATTGTAGAAGGAATTTAACTTACAATGCTTTTAATATTCTGGTAGCAGTGAACACATCCACCTACCAATATATGGTAGGGGGCTCTTAACCTTAGAACATTGATTTAGTCATTGTGGAAATCATCCTTTGGTGCATTGTGTGAATCATTTGCTTAAAAAAAAAATCCATGAGCACTCATTGGAAATCAAACTACTCTGCGAGACCTCCCATTTTCAATTCCAAGGATGATTATTTGTCATATATTCGACACTTAGTGTCTATAGGGATGTTATAGGGTTAATGGGTGAGCATTTTAAGTGGAAGTTAAACTAAATGGTCAACTTTTCAGCTCGAGCTAAAACTTTTAAACCAATGATAAAATCTTTGAATCAAATAGCAAAGGACATCCCTCTTAAGATTCACTCTATGTACAAATAATATTTAAAGAAAGTAGATGGTGTTAGTTGACTACATACACTGCTAAAAAATTTAATTTTTTTGTTGATTCAGTCATGTTGACTTTGTTCACTTTTTTGTTGATTTTTGTCCAAATCAATAGATTATATAAGACATTTTTACTTTTAATTTATGACAAATTTTAGTAGTTTTTAGCTTTATGTAGATTGTGGAAATGAGCACAAGGAAACCCACAACTAGTGTGATTGATGATGTGAGTCTTCTAGTGAATCATTTCTCTAGTCTTTAAGGAGTTACATACCATGTTTTGCGCTCGTGTTTGTATAGTATATTATAAATTAATAAAAATCTACCAAAAAAAAAGCTAACTCTCAAATATTTTATCATTGGTTTGCAAAAAATTTGCCAATGTTTGGCGGATGCCTTTGGGACAAGATCATTGTACAATCATCAGTACATTTTGTTTTCATTTATTATTTGAAGTTCTCCATATACATCTATCAAACCGGTCCTTAGAAAGAGTACAATGAAAGAGTACATGTTTAGTATGTTGTACAGTCAGTACAGAGTATTTGAGTACCCACACTAATAAAGGAGCCTTCCCAGCATTTTTTTTTTACACAAATGAAACGAAATTTCATTGCGCCTTCCCAGCATTTGCGAAATTTTTGGAGCTCTCCCAGTTCAAGGAAACGGGCTGTTTTTTCTTCAATGCTCACTTGTTACATTCTCTCAATCACAAAATCTACCAGTTTATTTCTTGCAATATCAATTTCTCATTGAACAATTTCCTCCAAACTGAAAATTGACATTGGTTGAATTGCTAGAATCCTCTACTGTAAAAACAAAATCCAATTTCAAATTGAAAGTACTAATTAATATTGCATTTTTGGTTTAGCTAGCAAACGGCCCTAAACGCATTGGGTGGGATTTCAAAGCGTATTTAGTCATGGTTGGGATTCACATTTCAATATGTCCAATGAATATCAAGGATTTTTGTATTGAAGCTCCAATGTAATTTCATTCTTCTTCACAACTTTTGATTGTCGAAACTAAATCCTACTTTTTCTCAAAAAATCCTGGGGAGGACACTCCCCACGTTTTAGCAACCCACGTGCGGCGGAAAAAGTAATATAAGTAATACATTGGTAAATTTTATTTTTTTTCAAAAAAAATTATGGATAGATTTTACTACTTTAAAAGTTTATGTTTTGAATTATTATTTTTTTTTTATGCTAATAGTAATTAGTTATAAATTTTTTAAGAAAAAAGATACACTGTAAAGCTGAAAATAACTTTCACACCTCTATATTATATAAGAAAAAAAAATTTGAAAAATGAAAAAAAAAAAATCTATAGAATAGCTTTCTATTGAAAGTTTATTTTGGTTGAATATTGATGCAATAGTCATCTTCATGTGAGCTCTATAAATATTTTAGTTGGAGAACATGCTCATTAGATGTGATTTTGGGGGGCTGGAGGGCCGTTTCAAGTTGTTCCCAACTTCGAGCCCCCGGGCCCTATCGAACGCGGCTGATAGTTGTTGTTGTTTTTAAAAAAAAAAAAAAAAATTTAAGTTCTTAAAATGGAAAACAAAGTTAATTTTTTTTTTAAAAATAAATAAATAAATAAATCGACGTGGCAGTCGCTTGGCCAAGTCAGCAGGCCCTGTGAACTGCCAGTTTTGTCCACTTTCGTCTAGTTCTCTACTTGGGAACTCGCGGCCCTTCCCGGTAGGCAAATCTCATCTAATGATTTTAGTTCATTTTTCAACCCTTTCTAAACAATATATCTTATGTTATTTGGAATTGAAATTTTTGTCAATAGAAACCTTTAGTCATTGTTAAACAAAGCTCAAAATTTTAGGATGAAATTATAGTTTATTCAAAAGTAAATAGGGGGTCAAAAAATCACTCTGCCACACGTGGGTACCCCAAATGTAGTGAGAGTGTCCTCCCCTAGCAAAAAATTCTTCTCTTGCACTCATTGAGTAAGGCCATTTTTTACTATTTTTCCTTTGTTGTTATCAATTTTACAAGAGTTGAGGATTTTCAGGCAATGCATCATATTGATGACTATTGCAAATCCTTAACTCTAAACAATTGTGTTTTCTCGGATGTTGAATATTGGGATGTTGTTGCTGAGTAGCTTGGAAGGTTTTTTTGTGTGTGTTTCACTAAATGTTGACATTTTTACCAAAGTAATATTGTCTATGATTTTTCTTTGTTGTTTGATTTGTATAAAGAGTTAGGGAACTAGATTGTAGAAAGCTTTAGAACCCTAATCCCAAGTCTAGTATTTCAATAGTCAGGCCTTTGCTCCTCTAGGCTAATACCCTCCCAAATTGGCACCATGCCCACCTTGTTTGAATAATTCACCCCACGTAAGTATCAATTACTAACTACTATCTCATGGTAGTTCACTAGAAGAAGCCCACGTTTATTTGAATGTTTTAGACATCAAAGTTGATGGATTTTGCTAGACATCTTTTATAACAACTTGTGTTTTTATGTCAACAACGACATCTAATGTAATGTCAAGATGTTACATTAAATGTCATTGTTGACATAAAAACACGAGTTGTTACAAAGGATATCTAACAAAATCCGTCAACTTTGACGTTAGAAAATTCAAAAAAATGCGGGCTTTTCTAGTAGTTGAAATCCGCCAATGTTGAAAGGAGACATTCAAAATATCGATCCTTCATTTTTTTCCCTTGCACTAGTTGATTTCTAGTCCTACCAAATTCTTCCTGGTTTTACATTCTTTGTTTTAAAATGCAATTTTTTTTCCATTTTGAACTAGACACCATTTTTCCTAGCCATTGGGTCCTCCTTTAAGTTTGGGAATTGGAACAATTGGGCTCTTGGGCTCTTAGGCCACTTGGGATTCAATACTAGACGCTTGCAACTTCATGATCATGATGTATACAAGCTTTTCAAGACCTAACTCATAAATGCCCAAGACCTTTTTTTAGCTTCCTGGAATTTGCCCTAAATTGAAATAAACCCATCCATTTGATAAGTTTTTATCATTTTTGGGGTGTTGAGATCAATTTTCAATGTGATCTTTTGAATTATTTTTTAGATAGAAAAATAAATTAGTTTTTTAGGAAAAAAAATTATATTTCAATCGGTGCTTGTGAGCAAAAGTTATACCACAATATACTCAAAACGACTAAGTTTGGGCAACAAAAAAATCCCACGTGAACTTGAAATAAAAAATAATTTGTTTGTTTTTAGTAAATTATAATTTTGTTGATATGGAAAGATTTAGTTCATTTCATCTGGGTAAGTGATGTAAAAGTTATAGAGCATCTTGTATTGGGAGCAGTCGTTGCATCTTCTTGAAAAAATAAGGAATTGGATCCATTTTTTAACTCAATTTTCACAACTTAAAAAATGAAATTGCCTAAGGTTTAGTTTGATTTCTAAAACAATCTTCTTATTGGGATTTGTGTGGTTTAATTCCATTTTGGAGCTACTATCAATATAGTTTTTCCTTCTTTGACTTGTACTTGCTTCTACTTAGCAATATTTTTTAAGTATCAAAATCAAGATTTTTGCTCTAAATTTTCCCCTCTAAGACTCTCAATTCAATCTTTTACAATAAAAGCTTAAAATCAAAATCTTTTGTACAAAAATCTTTAAATCAAGAAGATTCAAAGTCAAATGATCTAGTAACATAAGCTACCTAAGAGATTATTTTTGTCAATTTAAAGGCAAATATCTTGCAATCTACATAGTCAAAGTTTCCTAAATTTCTTCTAGACATTCTTGCACCATTCTAGATATGCAAGAAAGTCAATTCGTGGATATTGTACTATTAGTAAACCTACTATATTCATTGAAAATAATTTTTTATATTTTGGAAGTTTTATTAACCCTATAATGACACCAAGTACTAAAAGCATTCAATGAATGACTTTCCAAAAAAATTATACACCAAGAATTTACTCTATAACCATGAATCTGATCATTTTTTAGGGCTCTATTCCTCCAAGGTTAACCTCTGTGATCAATACATTATGATCCTAATTGCAATAGGGGTAGTTACACCTTCTTTACTTGGCACTTGGAGAATGGAGAATGGAAACGTGGCAATTTGGGGTTGGCTTCATGTTGGTAGAATATACTTAGTTGGATATATCTTTTGCACTGCTAGTCTTCACCTCCGAAGGTGAAGATTGGGAGTGTGGAAGATATATACAACTAAGTATATTCCTTTGTGCCCTACACTTTTATCTTTCCATGCCACTTTTACCTTTGTTGTTGCCGATTTCCCTCCAACCTTACATCTAATTTTAGGTTTAGGTAAATGGATTCTCCACTTTTTTCATTCTCCACTCTTATAATTAACACATCTTTTAGGGGTGTCACACCTTCTTCACCCACCGCGGCTTCCCATTGGCTCTTCTAAACCTTCACCAACTTCTCATTCTCCATTCTCCAAGTGCCAAGTGAGGAAGGTGTGACTACCCGTAATATGGGTTTTGAATTTCAAACCTTCTAAACACGTCATCTTTATAGCAAGACAAACTTTTGGTCAACCTGCAAGCCTATAAAAATATAAAGAGTGTCATTATTTAACCAGATTCAACCCCAGAAAATTTTTAATTTCCATAATTGCACTTTGCCTTCCAAAATAGAAAGAACACTATTCAAAACCTTCCAAGGATAGAAATCTATATGAGATTTTGGCATCCAACTCATTCTGAAAAAAAAATTGAAAATATTGAAAATCAAAGACTTCACTACTCCCAAACCTTGCTGTACAACCGAATTTCAGCTCTCAGCATGCGGAGAATAGTGTGATAATTTATTAGTCTATCTCCGACACTATTATGCATGCTCGAGGACAATGATTATCAAAAAAGAAATGGGTGCTACACAAATTCTCTTCTTTCAGAACTGATGAAAAGAAGTGTTGGAACAATTTTAATTCATGTGGTCACTTATCATTAAAAGAAGAAGTGATGGGTAGTTTTTCCAAAAAGAAAAAGAAAAAGCCATAGATAAGATGAACAAATTTACCCCCCTAAAGGACTAAGACTTCTTTTCTGCCAAAAAGTACTCAAAATTGTCATTTCTATTGCAAAGAGTATAAAGTGTAAAAATCTTACACCTAACCGTAGGATCTTACACCTAATTAGTATGAGAATGTGTGGAAAAAATTTCAGAAATTTTGATTACAAAGATTGCAAGATATTTGTATTTAAAGTGAAAAAAAACAAGTTTTTTCAGCACATTGCAAGACTAGATTATTTGACTTTGAACCTTCTTAAATTTATTTTCTTTTGCACTAGAGAGTTTTGAGCTTTTAAATATTTATTGTGGGGAATTGAGTTGAGAGTCTAGGGGGGAAAAAACTCAAAAAACTTAAGTTTTATTCTTTAGAAAATTATTAAGTAGAAATAGGCATGAGATAGAAGGAAAATTTAAATTATTAATATCTCTAAAATGAAATTAAAACTCACTAATCCCAATGGTGAGATTGTTCTAGGAAGCAAACTAAATCATGTGGAACTTTTCTTTATTTAATTGTAAAAATTGCATTTAGAAATGAATCCTACAAGTTATTTTTTCAAGAAGGTGCTCTAATTTGCCCAAAAAACAAGATTGTCCATAACTTTCTCAAAACAAATCCAAATGTAATGAATCAAAGCTTTCCATGTAGACAAAAATATAATCTATGAGAAAAAAATTCAAAAAAAAAATTCAAAGTTTTGATTTTTTTTTGCCCCCTCTCCCCTATATTGAGTTTATTTGGGCATATATTTTGTTCACAGGGTGCCAATTGAAAAAAAATTATATTCCCATGAAGCTAATCAATTTTTCTATCTCCAAAAAAGGTATAAGAAAATCATGACAAAAATTCAGCCCATAGGTAGTTGTCCGAAATCCCATTTGTCCCATGAAGGAACAATGTTCCTTTAGGGGTTAATACAATAGAACCTTTGTAAAGTATTAGGGTTGCCACTAGGCTGGTTATATTACATTAGGGAGGCTCATTGCATTAATGACATTTTTATGTGGCCAAAGACAAGACCAGGCAATCAATGTTACCTTACAAAAATTATTACTTTAGAGAGCATTATTTTAGAGAGGTTTTACGATATCAAATTGCAATTCTATCCTCACATACCTGTCATTTTAATCCAACATGGCCACATGACACCCTTGAAAGGCCATGTGAGTACATTGAAAATTGACCCCTGATTGCTACTATGTTGCTATTATATGTATTGACCCCTTGTCAGCACTAATGTCATGCAAAATTAATCAACTGCAAAATAGGACAATTTTTGCTTTTGTTTCTTTGGATGGGACAAGGGGGGGGCAATTGTCTCTTATTCTAGTGAAAGCATGGACTAAACATTTACTTGCATTGTGTGATTCATAAAGGCATTGACCTTCTAGACAAAGACAACTAACTCCCACTTGTTGACCCTCGATTCCACCCAAAAATTTGCTACTGTTATTTGATTGATAGGAAAATCTTTTAATCTAACTCATTTTGTATGCTAAAAACATTTGAGATGGTCCACTTAGACTACTTTTACACAAAAGATTCAAAATGTGAATTCAAAATATCCATATATAGATAATGAGATTCCAAATTTTGAAAACCCATAAAATAACAATGCACTTGTGAATTGGGGGCCTAAAACAATGCAGGGGACAATTTTTCCTAGCTCTTATTTCATGGATTTGAAATTATTTTTCCTTTTCTATGGAAATTTCTTCTTTCAAAGAATCCTAGTGCAAAAATCAACTATAGTCTTAACCATTATTTTTATTTTTATTATATTTTATTAAAAAATACAATTTTTTTGTTGAACTATGTTAGAGAAATTTCTAATGTACTACAAATTACATGTAAATTCAACTCTAATTTGTATGTTGTACTTTTCTTTCAATTTTATATTAAATCCCTAAAAATTCATTTTTATAACCTACACCTGGTTTAATTCTTTACAAGATGACAAGTTTAACCTTTTTTGGATCCTAAAACTTGGCCTACTAAAGCATGTTTTCTACTAGTAGATGAGACAGTATGGGTCTCCAAGAAGACCTAATGACCTAGAGCACACATTTTTCGTATATGGCAACAAGACCCCTCAAATTTAAAGCCCCTGGAATTATAGTCAAATCCACCTCAAGGAAGTAGGTTTGACTAAAACTCCAAGGAGTCCTTGCTAAAAAACACTATCTTTTGTATATATTATTTTTTTTTAATTTTTGCCATTTCATACCCTCTTGGCAATTTACACCAATCCAAAGTTCATGACCTCTAAACAAAGACCTCTCAAATGGCAAACATGAGGGCTTCAAGAACAAGACTTCTCAATTTCTTGGCGCCCTTGATTTTTGTGTAAAGCGGGCCTAAATCACCAACAAAAAATTCCCAGAGACGATCAAAGCACTCATTCTGTCTCCGAACTTGCCCTATAGTTTGCAAATTTAAAATTTAAAAATAATCCCTAAAGCTTCTTTATGCCATCATTCTTTTCTGAGAAATTCAAAACCTCCCCCCCCACCAAATGCCATAATTGCATTTTGCCTTCCAAAATAGAATAAAAAAACCCTATTCAAAACCTTCCAAGGATAGGAATCTATATGAGATTTTGGCATCCAACTCATTCTTGTAAAAGAAAATCAAAAATCAAAAATCAAAGGCTTCACTACTCCCGAGCCTTGCTGTAAAACAGCGAATTTCAGCTCTCAGCATGCGGAGAATAGTGTGATAATTTATTAGTCTTTCTAATGACACTATTATGCATGCTCTACGACAATGATTGTCCAAAAAGAAAATGGGTGCTACACAGATTCTCTTCTTTCAGAACAGATGAAAAGAAGTGTTGGGGGTAATTTTAATTCATGGGGGTCATTTATCATTAAAAAAAGAAAGTGATGGATCATTTTAAAATGACCTCTATAAAAATAAAAAAAGACTTCTCAAATGGCAAACATGAGGAGGACTTGAAGAGCGAGATTTCCTCTCAATTTCTCAGCCCACTCATTTCTCATGTAAACCTAAACTTTTCAAAATCACCAACAAAGAATTTTCCCAGAGCCCATCAAAACTCAAGCACACCGTGTGCCCCCCAACTTGCCCTACTACAAATGGTTTGCAAATTGCAAATTAAAAAAGCAATCCCGAAAGTCTCCTCACGTCATCATTTCTTTTTCTCCCCAATACAAAAATCTCCCCAAAAGCTCAGAAAGGTACTTTCCCATCCAAAAGGTACTTTCTCATCCAAAAAGGTCCTTTTCCCCATCTCCCCAGGAACAGCGGGAGCCCTAAACAAGGGGGGGACTAGGGGAGGCTGAACGTGGTCTCGCCACCCAACACACATGGGTTTTCTGCAGGCACACCCAGGGCAAGCTTTCCCCTTTTTTAAAAAGGCCCTTTTTCTGTCAATTAAAAAAGCAAAAGGAATATTCACTAGAGTAGAGTAGCTAGTAGTCTAGAGTGGGCTAGGTGGTCCGAGTATTGAGGAATAAGCAAAGCCCTTTGGATTTTATTCATGGCTTGGCTTCCCACGTAGGCAACCCCTAGTGAGGGAACTTCATTATTACTGTACCCCCTAGTCGGGGGGGCCAACTGACTTGCTGATGTCACCAATTGGATGACGTCATTTGAACCCCACACACCCTTCCAAATAATAATATTGTTATTAGTATTGGTAAAAAAAAGAGAATAGGGGAAATGAGGGAGACCTAAGGTAACTACACCTAAAATCACACAAATAAGGAATTCAACATGGTTCCTATTATTATGTTGGAATTTGGGTAGGGGAGGGGTGTCATGTTGGTAGTGAAAAAGGGGATTCTAGATTTTCTTAGAATGTATTTTTTGGACACCGTATGAGTAAACTATGAATTTTCAAAGTGCTGAAAATAGGTGTAAGTTCCGAAAAGCGATTGTAGAGTCTCGTGAATGGTTGGAGTACATTTTAGGCAAGAATATCTAGTGTGTGTGATTTTAGGAGGCATGAGATCTTAGGTGTGGTTGACCCGTATATTGCCTTGTATTTTTATCCCTTACAAAAAAACACTAGAATTCTTTATTTGCCGCATATGATAAAATGTGCAAACTCTGAATTCATATTTGCAATCAGAGGCCCCAAATTAGTTGAGAGACGAGAAGAAATACAAAATTTAAGCAACTTGAAATAGGGGATAATTTTTACATTTACCCTTTGATGGGGCAATACATGAGTCAATCCTCCTTGGTCCCTAATAAGTAGGTGCTACTATGCCTTGTGCCATGGCCACAATATATAAACAAAAGAAAAAATAATTTTCTAACTTTTTAGTTCAATAAGAACTTCAAAATTCAATAGCTTTCACATTGTGAGGTAACTACACCTCAAATTGCATGAATAAGCTTGGTGGCACAAGTAATATGCTTTAGAAAATGAACAACAATTTTTGCACATTGGTGAAGGACTATGAATCAAAATGCAAGTGGTATCATAATTTTTGGACGCATTGTAAAACATGCAAGGTGTAGGGTGCTAAAAGTGCCATTTAGGTGATGCCAAAATGCATTTGATGGACATCAAGAAATGACACTAGAGAGGAAGTTGAAACAACAAGAAAGTGTACCTAAATTGTCCACTTTTAAGGTTGTCACCTCCATAGTATTATAAATAGAGTTGTACACTACTCAAAATTCACCTTACATTTGTTCTTGTCTTGTGCACCATGTTGGGTATCCTCCTTATTGAATTTCCCTTCAAAAATAGGGGTGACTTTGAAGAGTGGTCCATTTCAGATGTAGGTTCTAACGTCACAAAACAAAGTCAATGCACCCCTCCTTAGAAAGAGGTTTCCAACGCTACCAAGAACACAATTGAGGGACGCATAGTTCTGGAGATTTCATTGTAACAAACACTAGAAGAAAACTGCGTTGAACTCAACAAAAACAATCTAAATTTTTTTTGCGATCTTTGTTTTCTAGCGCAAAATTCTAATTTGGATAAAGCATTGTATCTAAATCTAAGTGGATTTTGATGAACTTATAATGAATTGCCTTCCATATATTATTTAACTATTCTAATATTACAATCACAACTATTTATTTATTTTGTAAAGAGAATTTGATTTTACTTAATATATTCTTTATCATATACGTGTAAAAGAACTATTGATGACTTCCAACATATAAAGAAAAAACTTTCATGCAATACTTATCATGGAGACATATAATTTTTCATTCATTTGGAAAAATTATACTTTACATTTCCTCTTTTGAAGTAGTTTATAAAATGATTTCATTGTGGAAAATTTTACCCTAGACAAGAGGAATCAAGGGTGGCACTTACTACGTATGTCCAAGTACTTTAGTTACAAGAACCACCTCCAATTGACTCTCTATTCATATGCCTATGTAAAATTTATGATTATTTTATTTTTCACCAATTTTTTATGTGTTAGTGGTTATGTATATAGTCTTGTAGTAAACTAAATCATAATATTTGCTATATCCATGAGGTGATAGTAAAGTTGGTATATAAAGTTAAGGTCCCAATTTTTTAAGTGAGTATTCAAGCCAATGTAGTATCTAACCTATCCATATTTAACAAACATACATGGTACAAATAAATAAACATTTCAATTTAGTAAGGTAGGAGACCTTATTTGTGCTGTGTTGTGGTTCCTATATATAAGTAAAATACATTTGAAAATTTAAAATGTACACTACTCATACATAATGGTGCAAATAGTGTGGCTTTTGAATTGTATTGCAAATAGGGGCTTATGCCTTATTAGGACTTGTTGTATTAATAGTATTAGTATTATTAGGGTTGGTTTACACCAAGCCTGGATGAAGGGACCTAAATTTTCAAAGTAGGAATTGATGGTAGTGGTCCAAGTTGGTAGATTATGTTATGCGGGTTTCAAAGAGTTTTAGTCTTGCCCACTTCTTTGAGGTAGGTCTAATAAACTTCTAAGACACTATGACAGGTTGAAATCTCACAACCATAGAAATTGTCTACTTAATTAATCTTGTAATTCACAATGTCTATTCTAATAATAAATAGATATGATTCAACTATAGTCTCTGCTGGATTTACATCAAAGTTCTTGGACTTCCACCTCCCATAATTGCATCTAAGAAGTAAGATCCCTTTTAATTGTATGGTCCTTTGGTCTAAGCCTTGGGTATGTTCATTTATTATTATTACTCAAAATATTATTTATTATTATTATGAAAAAATTTAAGCATGCTCTCTTTGCAAATACCAATCTTGACCAAATTATGAGCGCCAAAATAGAATACTGTCGTCAAAGCCCTGCACAAGTATCGAAGTCGAAACGAAGACGCCATATGTATGTAAAATACTGTATAAGACACTGTATAAGGTACTGTATAAGACTCCCACCCGTATCCTACATCTCGCCAGGCATAGCCATGCAAACCACGTGCGCTTTCCACCCCTGTCCTTCCCCTTCCCCGTTCAATTCCCTCTCTCTCTTCTCTTTCTCTCTCCCCTTCTCCTCCAAGCTCATCAAAGCCCCGCTCCCCTTCAGCATTGCATCCCTCCAGCATTCGCACTTGCAAGCTTAGCAGACACTTCAAGCATAATAGGCAGCAAAGACGGACGCCAGTTTCTCTTGTGGCCTTTCTCTGAGTGGAGAAAACAAGACATTACAAGTCGCGGTAGCCTGAATACTCGTGTTTTCCGCGTTTTTTCTCCTCCGACCACGTTATTTTCTTAATCTATCCTTCACCTACGCCTCGCTGTGTCTGTTAGTTCGTTTTTTTACCAGGTCGTGGAGTGTGTCGCGCGAAGTCTTGGTTTTAGGAGAGGGAAAGGGAAGGGAAGGGAAGGGAAGAAGACGGCGACGAAAAGAGGTTTTCGTTGTGGAGGACGGGGAGGAAGTGGTACCCGTGCTTCACCTTCTTCATGACGTGGTGTTACAGGGAGTTAGCGTTGAGGTGGAGTGAGGACGACGGTGGCGAAGGCGGAGGAGGGATTTAGTTGGAGGAGTGAACAGAGTAGGCCGTGAGCGCGAGTTTGTATTTTGGGGGACGTACTGGTGGAGGAGCCATGACGAGGGAGCCTGTTGCCGTGGACTATATGGGAGTAGGAGAGCGCGGGAGCACTCCGAGTGGGAGCACTGATGGCAGCGAGGAGCGAGTGCGTCTTGTGAGGCCTATTCCTAGTGTACCGGAGAATCGCGGGGGGCAATCAAGGAGATCGCCGGCTCCCGAAGGGGGAAGGAAACTCATGGACAGAGATGTTAGCCCGTTTTCGCAAGGTGATTTTTCGTTTCTTTCTTGTTTGTCGTTGATCTGATGTCGTCGGGATTGTGCATTTTAAATGGCTGCGAGTGGTAGTTGTAAGTGCTAGTGTGGAGAGTCGAGCACTTGCACATTGGAGGAGATGCAGCCGTGCTTGGAAGTTCGTTCAGAGAGGTGATGTTAGGTATTGATCTGCGAGGTTTTAAATATAGTTTTTGGCTATTATTTAGTAGCATGTGAGACGCTCTATTTGATTTAAGACCGATCGGTCTGTAGGGAGAAACGTTCTACTCGTGGAGTGTTTTTGGCTTTAAGTTTTAGCAGAAGTGGATGCATTTCGAGAAACTTCTCAGCGCTTCTAAGATAGCCATTCCCTTATCTCGAAGGTGGTAGCTGATGTTATAGAGGTTCACTTCAAGAACGAGAGCTGATGCTATGCGTACCTAGCAGAATATACACTGTTCAAGATGTTCGACTTCTCCAGACGTTAAAATTATGTATTAGTCAAAAGCGAGAGTTTATTGAGTGTAGAATTGAATGCTTGAGAGCACAGCCGATGCTACAATGCTCGCTGTACAGATATTTCACAATGGTAGTCGGAAGAAATGGACGCGAATCGTCATGAAGGGACACAATTTTTCTACGAGAAGTGTGTTTGTTTGTGTGAACTGCACTGAAATCTCGTGGTGAAGGGATTTAGATGCATCAAATTGTTACGTTTCGGATCATGAACTATCTTTGCTCTACTTATAGCGCATTTGGTACAATTTTACAGAGGGTGTTACTTTTTTTGGCAGGCCTACGCCAGCAAAACTGGAACAGGATTCCGGTTGCAGTAAGATTCCAGTCAGACGAGGATATCTCTGGCAAGGTTGTCGTCTCACCAAAGAGGGAAAGGGAGTCATCGGATGGCCCTCTGCTTGGGCATCATCCATCGTTATCAGCGTGGGACAATTCGGCTCCTTCAAGCCCGTCCCATCATCCTGTACGTCATCGTTGCATCGTCACGAATTCGTTGGTTTCTTGTTACTGATTGTAGATGGCACGTGAACTTCCGGTATATTGAAAGGAACCTCAGGAAAAAGTTCAAATTTCCGTCGTAAATTAATCGTTATTTAAACCTCAGTGTTCCCCTCGTTTGTTCTTGCCAAGTACTAACCATCTCATCTGTGACGATCGCAGCTGGGCTCCTCTAGCCGATACGAAGAGTTTGTGCGGGTGCAGCAGGCCAGAAAGGCAGCGGCCATGTATGTTGGCCATCAGCAGGCGTCACGGGGTGTGCAGAATGCTGGTGCACGGACCTCGCCGTTCAGAGACGAAGCACAGCGAGGTGCTCAACCGTCGGACCGGGCTGGTTCAGAGCACCATGCAACGCAGCCTCACCTACCTGCCAACCACAGTGGATTCGGGTCTCCGACGCCACTCCACGGCAGGATAAAACCCAGTAGTGCGGAGAATGGAGGCGCCGTGGCCGGGAAGAGGCCACCGTCTCAGCATCCACTTCAAGCAGGAAACTTACCAAGGTATTCACTAGCAAGTCTTAATATTATGTCTTCCATTGCCCAAAGCATTCTATGCTAAGGTATTCTCTTTTGAGAGACTGTTCTTGAAAGTAACAGACCCGTTTCTTGGATGTTACAGACCTGGTGGAGGTGGTAAGCAGCCTCGCACAGCACAGCTCACTATTTTTTATGCCGGTATGGTGAACGTCTACGATGACGTGCCATTTGATAAGGTGAGACTCGAGGAATTATTTCTACCTCCCCCGTTAATTTTTTGTATTTTTTTTTGTATATCCCAGTTTACATGTTTCTCATTTTCGCTTTGGATAATGTGATTGCAGGCTCAAGCTATCATGCTTTTAGCTGGTAGTGGAAACACATGGTCTTCAACCAACATGAGTCGTCCTGGAAGTCTTGCTCTTGGACGCCCATTCCCTGCTCCTGCAGCAGTGCCTCAGCCTTCACAGTCTACACCAGGGTCACCTGCTCCGCAAGTTCCGACCACATCCGCAGCCGTACTACCACGTCCTACGGTTTCAGGTGTGGTATTTTCGAATGTTCGACAACCACCGATAAACAATGGTATAATTGTCGAGTCCTTTTTCTTTAAACTGCGTTCTTTATGAATGACTTTCGTTTTTGGTGGATTCGGCACCTGAATTTGAGGTTGTCTTTGTAATATCGGATTTTAATTGACTGTCTTGTGATGTGCAGTTGAGCTGCCCCAGGCACGGAAGGCGTCACTGGCTCGATTTCTCGAGAAGAGGAAAGACAGGTAACATTGAAGACAGCTCATCTGCCGTCTATGAGGATAGGATTGAAGTTTATTTATTTATTTATTGAAGTATCTAAATATAATCATGTCTACTATGGATGTTGACATTTTTTGTTTATTATTCAGGGTACGCAAAGTTCCTGTCAAGACGGAAGGAGATACATCTCCTTCTCGTGACAAATCTCCAAGTCCTTCAATCAGTAAGCCATCCACAAGATCATCATCACCAACACCAGCGGCCCAGGATCGTGGATCATCTCCAGGTGGCTTGGGGCATCCACCAGGTGCATCCAGTTGTGATGAACAGAACTCTCCAACTAGACCTCCGCAAACTCCGCCAAGGCAAAGTGTGTCGGAAGAGAAAAGCGCTGGGACACCGAAAAGAAGGGATTATGAAATTGAACAGGAATCCAACAAGCGAGCTCGGAGCGGGAGGTCCCCATCCAGGGTTGCTGTTGGAAGCGCGACTGACCACTCCAAGGAAGACGATTCATCATCTCGATAGTATATTGTAGTCGCTCTTTCTACCCAATCCTTTTTCTTACGAACTCTTTACATCATTTTTAGCTAGGTTTCTAAGGCCACAAGAACATACTTGTAAATTACCTCTGGTTGAGAGTCACTAGATTGTGACACTTTATATCAGCTAGGAGGTATAGTGAACATCATCAGCAGGAGCCTGGAGGTAGAGCTGGAGCTTCAGAGAAATTTTACGCCCGGCCACGTCAGTTTTACCATCCTGCTGACGTTCGGGGATGTGTTCAGAGTTTATTTACAGTAACCTAGAGAATTTTCAATTGGAATGTAAAGGTTTAGGACGCAAGACAATTCAAAAATTACCAAATCTCCTTTCTTTATGTACTGTACTAAACGATTCATCCTCTGTTCGTTTCGTGGTGGCTTGTCATCAGGCAAGTCCTGTTATTTGAAATTCCAACTGTTGGTGCTCAGTAGTCATGACTCATGAGCTTCAATCAGGCTTTTGCACTGGTCTGCACGTGTTCAACAGCTCGATTTGTGTTTTTTTGCTTTTGTTTTTTGGGACCCGGAGCGGTCATGAGTGCAGGGAGAAAAAGAGACAGGGGGGTCTGCAGGGAGAAAAAGAGACAGGCGGGCTGCAACAACTGGAGTTGAATGACACTCAACTAGAGGACATGGTACGTACTCACACCGATTGGATGCTGGGAAAGCAGGTTTTCTCACACTGTGAGTGGGGAGTAGTGTGTGTGGGGAGGGGAGGACCGGAGGAGGGCGGTGCGCTGGTCTTTTAAGGTTAAATTATTCACCACGTGGGGAAAGCGAATCGAAGACTGTGACTCTCCCAATTCTGCCACGGAATAATGGGACGGACCCCACTACTCCAGTACCCGAGCCCGCTGGGGAAATAGTAGTGGTTGGGCGGACCAGCTGGCTTGTGCGGCACAGGCTCTACTTGTAGGGCCTAGTAAGTTAGTAATAGACCTTGTGGGATAAACAGTGGGGGCCGGACAGACACAGCTGCCAGTGGAGAGGCGCAGCGTGGCACCATCTGGCAGGTCCGGAGCAGCCGTGGAATTAACGTCCGGAACAATCCTCCCCCGTCCCTGCCGAGTAATCTAGGGTCTCAGGTACGTGGGCTGTACAGTACAATCCTCGATCGTGCGTGCCTGGTGGGGCGGGGAGTCTTATTATCATTTTTTTCAGAACTAAGATATATTTTGAAATCTTTGAGGTCCTGCCTCTTTGAAAAGTCAAGAGCTGTAGTTGGATACTGGAATCCTCCGCAATGCATGTAACTTAAGCCGTTCAACGTTATTGCCCCCAAAATCACTGTGCGTAGGTACGTTTGCAATTGTAGTTTCCCAACTTTCTTTACTTTTTTTAGTTTCAGGTAAGCACACTTAAATGCGGATGAATCAGCAATTCAGCGTGGTTCCCGTAATTGTATCAGTGAAAAAGTCTTTGTGGGGTCTTGTTGTTGGTCAAAGGAAATTCTAGATTTTTCTTATAAGGTAGTTTTTGGACACTATTTGAATAAACTAAAAAATTTCAAAAGTGTTGATGAAAAGAAATTCTGAAGTTTTGGGACACTATGTAAATGAACTATGAATTTTCAAAGTGTTGGTGAAAGGAAATTTATAATTATAGTTTTTGGACATTGTATGAATAGAATATGAATTTTCAAAGTGTTTGAAAATAGGTGTATCTAAATGCAACCCGAGACTCTTGTGAATAAAGGTTGTATATTTTAAGTGAGAATATGTAGGGGCCCATTTTAGAAAGGGATCACAATTGTGTATTTTTATCTCATTTTATAACATTATTCATTCCTAGGTTGTAGTGATAGTTAAACCAAATTAGCAGTGAAAGAGAATTTTTGTACAATGAGAAGATAACACATTGTTACAACATTGTTTGCAAGGTCTACTATGTATATCTTGTTTTAACCCTTAAAAGGCCTCAAAAGCCCAATTTTGAACCTAATATGCTTTCTTTTTATGTAGATTACATAACGCATATGAATTGAAGGATCATATCCAGTAGCCAATGTTGGCTTGCCCTACCAAATAATTAATTAAGGTTCAATAAGATGATTTGGTAGATGACTTAGAATAGAATAATCAACAAGAATATTTTTTCTATACAAAAGATTTTTTTCAAAAACACTTGCCAAAAATATTGGCATGTATTTTAAGCAATATTTTTTTGGATATGCTATATAGCAGTGACAATCTTATCCAATGACTCATGGCACTACCAATGAGGATCATTATTCTACCTCATACATATCTAATAAGCTTCAAAATTTTAGAAAAAATAAATAAATTTGGACACATGTAACCAAAGGATTTATAGTATACTAGTTTAAGAAGATGTGGAAAAAATTTCAGAAATTTCCACTATGTAGATTGCAAGATATTAGCATTTGAAGTGACAAAAATCCTTTTTTTGGCCCTGCAAAAAACAGGGTAGTTGTACTTCACAAGGTCACATTTGCATGAAAAAATGTGCAAAATGGTGGTACTTCTTTGGATTTATTCTTCAAGGCAAGTTGGCTACATTGAAATTGTACAACACATAGGAAAAAAATAGTTAGTAAAAAGAAGTAGAGAATGATTCAAAATACTAAATTTGAATATCTATACATGTCATCACCTTATGTCAAATTTTTAATACGGGTCATCCAATAATTGCCTTTGAAGGAACACACATGAAATCCTATCCCTTCAAAAGCTAAATTACAGATAAACAAAGTACTTAAGAATCAAGAAATTTTGTAGAGGCTATAACCTCTATGCATATTCCTCGGGTATTGTATAATTTTATGAATTTCTCATAAATATTTTGAAATTCCCCTTCATAGGAATTTTTTATTCTAAAGTAATTTAACCCTTAAAGGACTACCATACATTTCGGGTAAAAATTGTCAAAAGATACCACTTTTTAGGGCACTAAGAAAAAAATGTTTCAAAAAAAAAATTCAACCACAAATTTGCACTTGACTATGAAGTGAATGTGTGGAAAAAAATTCAGAAACTTTCACCACACAAATTGAAAGATTATAATGTTTGAAGTTTAAAAGAATGTTTTTTTTTCCTAACCTTGCTTTATAGGGACAATAGACTATAAAACTTCTCCTAAAGCAAGATTTTCGCTCTACACACGGTTATTTTTTTTGATGACACAATTGCATCCTATATCATGGTAATTGTATAATTTCCAAATTTCAAAAGTAGAGGAGGAATTTTGCACATACTGCCCAAAGCTTTTTGGGCTGCCCCTCAAAGTATGGTTGCTTTATGGACTTCCCTACTTCCTTCCTTCCTCCTTCCTCCCTTCCGTGCAACCTTCAAATAAGGAGACACCTTTTGCACTGTGGCCCCTAAAGAGTACCGTACTACATACACATTAAACGGCCTTCCCATCCTCAGGAAACCATGAGGCTAAACCTATCTTAAGGGAGCATGTCCGGCCGTTGTGGATAAGTTCCCGCTCCCCAAGTCCCCTCCCCAATCAATAACAGAAGGCTCGTATGTCCACATATGTTGGAGACCCGCTTACTCATTCATTTATTCACTCATTCCCGGATATAAAAAATATTTCAAAAAGGGAACCCAACAAAGCAAAAAAAAGGGAGGAGGAAAAAAAGGGGAACACAACTAGCCCTGAAACTCTGTCCTGGAAAACGAATTAGATTCGGTGTCACATGTGCTGGGGCACTATTTCAGCAGCACACCATTCATTACCCAACGAAAATTGGGGTAATAAGGTTGTCCATCCATCCAACTTATCAGCACTGAAAAGGGGAATTAAGGGGACCAAAAAATTTCAATTGAAGGGACTTATTTTGGAAAACTGTAGATGTTTGTAACATGATGTATAATCCCATGACACTTCAGCAACTATTGAAGCATGTCAAAGGTAGATATTCATATAGTGTGTAATGTTGATTAATTAATATGGGTCCCTTTAAAACGCCTATTGAGTGAAGTCATCTTTGATTAGGGTTGGGGTTTTTTTGTTTATTTTAGGCAGTGCAAAAAGGGTTAATCACTGGAGGGATGAGGCTATTTACATCCATGAAAATGGATGAAACTTGCAAATATATAGATGAAATTTCCTTTATTTTCATCCAAATCAATGTACATTCATCCAAAATAATGTGATATTGTCCCAGATTTGGTAGCAAATTAGCAATTTCGTCCACTGAAAAACAAGAATATTTGGCCCAAGAGATTCCATTACACCAAAAAATCATCGCTTTTCAGCAAAAAAATCGCTCAAAAAAACACCCTGGTCTTGAAATCTGAGAGAGGGTGGTCAATGCTGGTCGACAATGGTGGCACATTGAACGATAATCATTGGATGGATGTGGCTATTTACATCCTTAGAAATGGATAAAACTTACAATATGTAGATGGAATTTATTTTATTTTCATCCAAATCAATGTACATTCATCCAAAATAAAGCCATGTTGTCCCAGATTTGGTAGCAAATTGGCAACTTCGTTCAGGGCTTTTCTTTAGGACCCGTACCCCCCTAGTGACTTCACTGCATAGGCCAATTTTTGGAGGGATGAAGCTAGAGAGGTCAGATTTCTGACAGTCTGGTGAAATTTTGCCCAAAAAAAAGGGTTGGTTTTGTCCACTGAAAAGGAGGCATATTTTTGCCCACGAGATTCCCTACACACAAAAAAATCATTGCTTTTCAGCGAAAAAAATTATCGCTCAAAAAACACACCCTGGTCTTGATATCCAAGAGAGGTCAGTCAATGCTGGTCGCCAATGGTGGCACATTGAACGGAGTGGGGGCAGGGTCTGTCCATCCATCCGTCCAACGCTTTTGACAAATAATAATAATAAGACATGATTTTAATGACCATGTGTTGAAATGCAGCCGGTTCCGTCCAATGTTTCATTGGGCATGTTTGAATCATGGAATCCGTAGGAAAAGGGAAATAGGGGTCACCCACTCCGAGTCTCCGACCCACCCACCGGGATGGGCCTCCAAAGGTGCTTTCGGGTATTTGTCAAAGCATGGCAGGACATGCGAATCCCATGTGGGGTAGTACAGTAAGGTAGTGAGTGGTTGATTTGACATGCCTCTCTTGGACATTGAACCCCCCTAAGGAAAGGACCACGGGACTTTTCTTGTTAATCCAAAAAAAATCCACTCAAAACTGCCATTTCTATTGAAAAGAGTAAGAAATTGTTGTCGATCAATTTTATTTTTTGGGATAACTTAAAGTAAACCATTGTATTATGGACAGAATTGGAGCGAGCCCATTGTGGGCAAAATTGTAAATAATGGTGGTGTACATTCAAGTTCTGAAATGTACACCTTTATCATAATTCAACCCACAATGGACTTGCTTCCATTTTGTCCGTAATGGGGTGGTTTACCTTATATCAAACTATAGGATGGCTTGGACTAAGTAGAAGGATATGTGAAAGACATTTCAGAAACTTTGGCAGCATAGATTGTAAGGTGTTTGCATTTGAAGTGAAGTGAAGAAAACAAGATTTTATACACCTTGTGTCAATGGATTATTTGACTTTGAAACCTTTTTAACTTAATTTTATTTTGCACTATAGAGTTAATTTTAAAAAAGAATTATTATTATAAAGAATTGAATTGAGAATCAAGGTATAAATTTTTTTAAATTAAATATACTTAATTTTCATTCTTAAGAAAATTGTTAACTAGAAGTAGGTTTGTAACTCTTAAAGGACCATTGTCCCTTCCAAGGACAAATTTAATTTTGGGTAGGTACCTATGGTCTCAATTTTTGTCCTGATATTTTGAATTTTTTTCTTAAACATAGAAAATTTGATTATCTTTGTGGGAATATAATTTCTTTCCAATTGGTGCCTCAAGAACAAAATTTATACCTAGATAAGCTCAAAACAAGGGAGATTGGGCAACAAAAAAAAATTCAAAAATTTGCATTTTAAAGACTTGATTTTCATTCTCATAGATTAAATTTTTGCCTACATGGAAATCTTTGGTTCATTTCATTTGGATAAGTGATGTGAAAGTTATGGACAATCTTGTTTGAAAAAGCAAATGAATCTAAGCATCTTCTTGAAAAAATAACTTGTAGGATTCATTTTTTAATGAGAATTTTTACAATTTTCCAAAAAAAGGATTCTACATGGTTTAGTTTGTTTGCTAGAAAAATCTCACCATCGAGATTAGTGCATTTTAATTCCATCGTAGAGATATTAATCATTTAGATTTTCCTTCTATCTCATACCTACTTCTTTTTAATAAATTTTTAAAGAACAAAAATTAACTTTTTTTGAATTTTTCTTTTTTCCCTAGACTTTGAACTCAATTCCCCACTATAAAGATTTAAACCTCAAAATTTTGTAGTGCAAAAAATTTAATTTAAGAAGGTTCAAAGTCAAATAATCTAGTCCCACAATGTGTTAGCAACTTATTTTTTTCACTATAAACACAAATATCTAGTAATCTGTGCGGTCAAAATTTCTGAAATTTTTTCCAGACATTTTAATACTAGTTAGGTGTAAGATCCTGCGGTTAGATGTGCAAAAAAAATTGATCTTTTTTACTTTTTGCTATAGAAATGGCAGTGTTGAGTGATTTTTTAAAAGAAAAAAGGCCTTGGTCCTTTAGGGTTAATGACAACTGTATGTGCCCTGGCTAAGACCAAGCAATCAATATTTATTTGAGAGAAGTTAATACTTTAGAGAGAATTACTTTAGAAAGGTTCTACTATAATAATGACATGGGGAAAATGTTTTGACTTTTTTTAAGTTATTTTCCTGACATTTGGTGAAAGTTTTATTAGTTTGTTGCAAATGAATTTATTTATGGTCAGATATTCAGGTGACAAGCCGTGTCAGATTCTTACTAGTGTTTTGTTTTTGTTTTTTTTGGAACAAATGAAACGGGATTTCATTGCAGAAATAAAATTACAAACACCAGCCACAGGTGGCCTGGTGGAGCAGGACAGAAACAAGAGTCTTACTAGTGTTTTCATTATTTTTCTGTGGTCTCTCTTCAATGCACCTCCGAAGGCCCTTCAAGCAGCATCACAATGTGTGTTTTTATTTATTTTTATTTTCTATCTAATCCTGAAGAAGTCCTTTGTAATAAACAATTGGAACCTTGCTTTTGAAAATCAATTTCATATCACCAAAAATTGACTAGACGAGGGAAAAAAACCCCACCTAGAGCCTAAATTGTGTTTTTTAGTAACATAGCAATTCTGAGCAACTCACTACAAATGGAGTTTTTATTTATTTTTATTTGAAATGTTCAAACAACATGTGCCCAAAGACTTCAAGGACCAATAATTTTCATAACTTTTGATTACATGGTTATTGTATGATATGCAATTTTTTTTATTTTTTTTATTTTTTTATTTTTTTATTTTTTAAACAAGCGTGTTAAGGAAACACATTGCAAGGGTTTTCCATCGGGAGGAGAGGCTGATTTCACGCTAGGTAAAGAACTTGTTACATGGTATGCAATATTCATTGCTCGGCGAGGAGCTATGGTGGTTTAAAAAACTTCTTTAAGAATAACTTTTTCTAAGAAATGAAAATTTGAAATTGGTTCACTAGATTTATATATAATGTTGAAAGTTTTGAATAATTTCATTTTGATTAATGAGATGAAAGTTATGAGGAGTTCTAGTTTGTGGGTAGCAATGATCCCAAAACTGGCTAATTTGTGCTAGATTTCTACCTGCGAGAGACATCTGCGAAATGTACATTGTCAAAATCATGTCCAAAATTAGATTTGGAGCCACATTTTCACAAACACGTTGGAGAATGTCGCACTTCGAACTCTTCATCCAACCTACAAGTAGCATCCAGTTTCTCATTTTTTTTCTCATGTGTAGTGACGAGGCTCCCTAGCCGTTGATGATGTCACTAGAAGAAAACTGTGTTAAAAAACTTGAAAATACGTCACTTTGTTTTTGTTAAGTTCCTGTTTCTAAACAAAGTGAATAAGCAAAAAAACGCAGAAAAATGCTTTTTCTGTGTTTTTCTGTGTTTTCACTGCGTTTTGAAATGGGAACTTAACAAAAACAAGGTGACGTATTTTCAAGTTTTTTAACACAGTTTTCTTCTAGTGTATCGCATGGCGGCTGCATCCAAGGGAGGGAATTTGCAGGGTTAGGGTTTGGAGTTTCTCTTCCAAAGTGGTACATTTAGCATGTAATTGTGTACTTTGATCCGTTCTTTTCACATTAATGCTCTTGAATTCATGTCCTCATTAGCATTAACTTTGATTGGATTCGTGTCTTCCATCGATTGATTCGGTTCCTTTCGTGCTTCTGGATGTTCTCAAGATGGCTGCCATTATTGCCATGCATTCACGTTCAATTTTTTTTTTTCGAAACTGGTTTCCCTCCTTGGAATCCTTCTTGGCTTTGAATGTCGGAGCTCAATTTGCTACGCCACTTCCTTGTTGCTTTTGAATTTCTGAGATATTTGAAGGTTCTCCTACATTCAGTGCAATGGGGAATGGAGGCGGCGAGGCAGCGAGGCGGCGACGGAACGGTTCTTCCTCAGGCAATTTAATCAGTCCTTCTGCTCTTGAACTCATGCATTTCCAATCTGCATTGCTCCACTCTTGCTTCGTCTTGCGCCTTAGATGTTTGTCAATGCTTTCTCACCTTCTTGGAGTTCTTGGTTGTTGCCGTTGATCAATTTGAGCATCTCACGGTTCTATTGTAACTGATCTTCCTTGCATTATCGTCACTGTTGTTTTGTTTTGGTGCTGAATTATTTGCTTGTCGTGCTGTTGGGGTGCATTGTTGGAGACTTGGGGTGTAGGATCACTTCTTAGATGGCGCCCAAATTGAAGCTCCCTGACAACTTTCAAGTGAAAGACATTTGGATCTAGCTGCAACACGAGCAGTGTAGATAAATATGTCATGTTGAGTCTCACCCATGTTTCGGAGACATGCCTGGAGGATTTGCTCACAAGTCCAACGTTTCCCGCTTGCCTACCTTCTGAGGTGACTGTGCTGTCTTCGATTACACCGATCGCGAGTAAATGCAAGGATCAGCTGGAGAAGAAGATAACCAAATCGATAACAACGTCAAGCGAGAAGAAGACGAAAACTGCCCCGAGTACTGTGACACGCCGCTGGCAAGAGGTTTGGGCCTACAAATTTGCGTGGGCCTAGGGTGAATTTAATTCAGATGGCGATGTTGTTGGGGTCGTCTGCCGCAACTGCACGACAATCACTGGGAGGCGCAAAGTAATGGTTCCTAAATTGGACAACTTAGAGAAGCACGAGCGGAAACGTACCTGCCAAGAGGATGGTGTCATGCTCCCTCATCTGAAGAAAGGCGAACTTTTTATCAAGTGTGATTGTCGGCACTTGCAATTGTGCAAGCTCTAGGTTGGACAGAAGCAGGCAGGCACCGTGGTAGAACAGTTACTTGGTGGCTTAGAGAGCGATATGAAGAAAAAGGGAGTTCAATTTTCAACCCTTTTCCATATTTTGTCACATGGTCATCCGATGTGTGATTATAAGTGGCAGCAGCAATTGCTTCGATAGTTGAAGGTAAGAAATCTCTCGAGAAAGCATTGGTCGGAGAATACGGGTTGGAAAATGAATGAATACTTGCATGGATGCGTTCTTGCTACCCTTAAGAGTGTTGTTCAGTGTGTGAGTATCATTTCCATTAGTGCCGATGAAGTAACTGCAGTAGATAATACTTGCTAGGTTGGCGTCCATGTGTATGCAATGGACTGTTGGGAGAGAGTACCCCATCTTCTACATTTGTCTTGTGTTTCTGAGAGTGGCACTGTAGACCGTTTAACTAATGTGATCGTGCACGCTCTTATGGTAGAGGGAGACTTGTTGCGTGAGGCAATCACTTCAAAAGTTGTTTGTTTTGGTGCTGATGGAATCAACACCTTCCAAAGATCTCGAACAGAGATTACTACACAGATCCGGGAGAAATGGGCTTCATTTTTTATTGGAGCCTTCTGTGTAAGTCACCGTCTCAACCTTGCTGTTGAAACAATGTCAAAATTTCTGATGGCGTCTAGGCTGGAGGGCTTCTTCCAATTCGTTTCCTCTTTTTTTTGCTGAAGCAACAAGCGACATGCTAAGTTGCAGAGGCTTGCTGACCTCATGGAAACTAAGGGAAACAAGATGCTAAGAAACGTGGAAACACGTTGGATTTCGGTGAGGAGTCCTGCCGCGCGAATCATGTCTGAGTATCGAACTCTGGTGGTGAAGATGGGGACGGACATGACACCTGTTGCTGGTCACAAACCACTTCCTAGTGTAGCCGGCAACTTCAATTTGTTGGTTGATATTGAACTTCTTCTCTTGCTGGCCATTTTCATTCCGCTTGTAAATTCAGTGCATTGCTTGATCAAGTTGTTGCAGTCCCGTGATATTTTCATTTGCGATTTCATGACCGCCCTCAAGCTATGCCAGGCTGAAATGGCTTGCATGTTTCTGGACCCTACCACAGCGTACAACAAAACTGATTTCAAACGGTACAATGAACTAGTTTCATTGTCTTGCGAAGAGATACTGTTGCAATGGAAAAAGCTTCTCGGAGACAACGGTTTGTCACACTTGTACTTTGACTTCGGGCACACCCACATCTTTCTCTGCTGTTATGACAAGCAGATGGGGAACCACCTATTTGTAACACAAGAAGAGTTCAATCAGCTGTATGACAACATCGAGCGGCAGTTCTCAGGTGAGGTTTTTCTATTAAAATTTTTTATTTTTATTTTCCTTTTTATTTCCATTTTTTTTTGTCTTTGTGTCCAATATATTACATGTTTTGATTGGCTTTGGAGAAGCCTTGGTTTTGAACTTTGCATTCCAAATTTTTTATTTATTTAAGTTGGCTGTGCAGGAGTTGCAAGGTGCATCTGCGAATGAGATCCTTTTTGCCTTCATGTTTTTTCTGAGATCTTGTTTTTCCTTATTGTATGAATGTGAGATGTATTGGACTGGGTTTTTCCTTGCTGTGCAACTTGTTTCCGCTGTTTTTTGGGATAGCCTTGCAGGGGTGCAAGGTTCATGTGGAGGACCGTGAGTGCATATTTAACTTCCCATTTTTTGGTTCATATTGTGGATGCTTTTCTTTTGTATTCCAATTTCTTTTTTTGGTTCATTGTTTTCATACTTGCATATTAAGATGGCTTCTGATGTAGGCTTCTAAGGTTCACAGGTGAGCTTGTAACTACTTCAACACTCTAATTTTGATTTACTTCCATTAGTGCCAACTTTGTTTTCATGTTTTTTGTGGCCTGGTTGTACAGAGATAGCTCGATGCTTGTGTGATGAGCTTGAGCGCCAATTTCCGCAGTAGGACCTCCTTGACGCGTTTGGAATCATCTATCTGCAATACTGGCGGCAAGTTGGTGTGGAGGAGAGTTTTCCTAAACATTTGGCGGTGCTCAAATCCTTTTATTCCATAGCAAAGACACTAAACAAAGGTCAGCCTTTGCATGACGGGGGGAAGCCCTATATAGTATCTGAACTTCTCTTAGTATCTAATCTACACAACTAGACCGGCCTTTTTAAGGTCACAATGAGAGCAAATGTTGAAGAAGCTTGTGGATTGTCCTTCCATACTAATCCAATGATAAAGCTCTGGCGGAAGTTGTCCCAGTCTCAGCATCTCTGTAAGCTCATTTCTGAGTATTTTAAAGTTACTGAGATTGGTTGTTGCTTGGTTCTTGGTTCGGTTGAGGATGAGAGGTGTTTCTCCACCTTCAAATTTCTAAAATCTTGCCAGAGAAATAGGCTAGGGAAACATTTGCCCCTTGTTGTCCGTATGCTTGGCCAAAAATACTTTTCACTTGAAAATTTTCCTTACAAGGAAGTAGTTGAATCTTGGAAAAGTGCCGTTAAGGTTGGTCGGCAGGGGGACGTGTAACGTAGCAACAGTACTAGATTTTGAGCAATATCCTCAAAAGTAAATTTTCGTTTTCTTCGTTTTCATGAGGTTAAGCAGGCCCTCTAGCTAAAGTTAACCTTCACTCTAGCTTATGCAATGCATTGGGCATACTGTTGCGAGTTGCGCCTTGGCCACTTGCTTATGGACGGTGTTGTGGGCGGTGGCTGGTGAGAGTTGGATACGATGGACGCTGGAGCTACGAGAGTGCGGGAGAGCAACTTGGCGTTGGCTGCAACTGTTCACTTGTTTATACTTTTTACTAATCATACTAAAGTGTCTTGTGTGTTTTGTGGTGTGCAGAACATTGGCACTGCAAATTGGACAGTCTTAAAGGGTTCAATCCCCTTGCCAATGACTTGTTGTTTTTTGGTCAATTTTACTTAGATTCATTGCAAAATTCGAAGTTTCCACTTTCATTCAATTCATACTTACATTCTTAAGTAAGAATGATGTTATTCACTGCAATTAGCAGGCATTTATAAAAATTCCGAAGTTCACATTGCTTTCGTATGCCATAGAAAATTGCTACTATGCAAGACAATCCTCTCTCACTTAGCAATTTCAGCCAAAAAAATAACAAAAGTAGCACTTTATCTTGCACTAAACCAACCGTCTTGTCGCAACATATACTCTAGGTTGGAAAAAAAAAAATTATACAAAATTCGACCATTTTAAAACAAATTTATTTCAACGGAGCCACACACAAAAATAGAATGTTGTGGAAATAGCCCCCCCTACTACACGGCTGTAGCCTTCTGGCGAAATACATCAAAGCAGTTTTGGGATCGCTGGTGGGTAGTTTGCAAGTAGTATGGAATCTCTACATTAAGATATACTTTGAAGTCCTTTATTTAACTCAATTTAAAATATTTTTGGAAAAAACTAAAAAACATTACGCAAAGATATTTTATTACAACATTCCAACCATTGAGATTGGCATTTTTCAATTCTATAACTAAAATCTCAATAATTTAGTATTTTGAATCATTCTCTACTTCTTTCTACTTACTATTTTTTTTCCTATATGTTGTACAATTCCAAATGATTTGAACATTTTCAAGCATGTAGCCAACTTGCCTCGAAGAATGAATCCAAAGAAGCACCATCCTTGTGAAAGGCAGTTGCTAAGTTTTTCCCAAGGCCCTCTAAAGGATTTTTGTCACTTCAAATGCTAATATCCTGCAATCTATACAGTGAAAAATTTTGAATTTTTTTCCAAATCTTCATAAAGCAATGTACTGCAAGATTCTACAGTTATATGTGTTCAAAAATGTTTTTTTCTTCTAAAATTTGGTACTTGTACTAGAAATGACAATTCTAGAGCATTTTTGGTGAAAAAATAGCCCAAAACATTTAGTGGTTAAGTTGATATCTCTTGGATCGGACATCCTCCAATCATGTTTTTGGTATTGTCAAAAACTTCTCTACAAAGGAAGGATGCAAAGGCTCTATTTCATGACATTTAGACGTACCATTAGAGGGGATTTGACGGCAAAAACAACTTGATTCAGGCCTACTCCCATGTTCATGCGGTAGTAAAAGAACGTGGCACGGGCAAAATTTAATTTTTTTTGGAAAAAATTAAAATTAAAATTTCTAAAACATGAAAAAAAGTTGAATTTTTTTTCTTCTTTAAAACAACAATGTGGCATTGTCTCTATCACGTCAGACTATGCAACTTGTAGCGTTCTCTATGCGGTTGGAACAAATTTTGAAGCTAGGAACTCATAGGCTTCCGGAGCCCTCTTTAGAAAGTTATTGAATTTCAATTTTTTTATAAATTAGGACTATAGAAAGAACTGAATGGAAAATGGTGGATTTCATATGCCATTTTAACGAAAAATTTCATTTAATTAAATTGGTGATCATATTCATTCAACTTTGCTACACTATTTCAAAGTGTGCAATCCAATCATTCCAATGTTTAGGGTTTTCAAAAATAAATTAACAAATAATTTCCTTTAATTCTCATATTGAACCGATTTTGGAAGAATTGAGATTTAGGTTATTTTTTATTCTATTTTTTACTCTAAATAGAGCTTTTATAGATTATTTTCACCAAATTTTTGCTAACATTTTCAAATCACAACCATATTTTTTCTCAATTCCACCGTCTAACTTTGAACTAGCCACCATTTTTTTTCTGAATGACATAAGGTAACTACATCTAAAATCACACACTAGAGATTCTTGCCTAAAATGTACTTCACGAGACAATCTAAGATCGTTTTTAGGAACATCTATTTTCAATACTTTGAAAATTTGTAGGATATTCATACAGTGTCCAAAAAATGCATTCTAAGAGAATCTGGAATCTCCTTTTCACTACCAAGATGACCCCATGAGAAAAAAAGTAGAAACTCCAATATAATAATGGGAACCATGCTGAATTGCTTATATGTGCGATTTTAGGTGTAGTTACCTTGTTTGTGCAACCCAAAAGATAAATTCGTTGACCTCTCTTGATTTTTTAGAGTTTTGTGTAAGGTAACAGGTCCATGAAGTGCTCAGGCTCTAAAATCGCCCACCTCTTGAAATGTACACTATTTGTGCATGTTACTTTTTCATGGTATCAACAATGTACAAATAGTGTACATTTCAGGAGGTGGGCGATTTTGAAGCACACTGCATTTGAACTTCAAATATTCATAACTAATTCCAGAAAACTCCAAAACATGTGAAATTTACTGAAAAATATTTCAAGAAGTTCCACCTCCCCCAAAATCAGTTCCAGATCTTACATGGTCAATTTATGGACCTGTTACCTTAGATGCGTGAGTCACGTCAAGAGATATTACGAGTGTGATCCTCGTGTCACCGCTGCAGCGGCTGCTCTCTTTTTTGCCACTGACGCGGGTTCATCAGTAAAGTGAAACTCGACCGGGTGGAGGCACTCGATCACTGCGTCTCTAGCTCTCTCGTTTTCATTTAAATCAGAGTACGTACGTTTTTGTTTTTTTTCCTTTCTGTGTGTGTGATCCTATCTGATCGACATCATCATGTCGATCGAGCCTTGCCTCAGACTCCGGACTGTACGTATCTTATTACTTACTTATTTCTGCTTTTAAATTTTCCTGTAGCTGCAACGCAGAAAGACCTTTTCAGTCTAGCTAGCTAGCTAATAACTAAGCAGGCTAGGCTAGCTAGCGGCAGGCTAGGGAGAAGAAAAAACAGACAAAAACAGACAAAAAGTAAGTTTACGTTTTGCCAATGAATGGACTGTAACTTAATCCGAAATGAGAGATTACGGTATATTGAATGATGTTCTCGGGCAGGCAGCTAGAAATGAAAAAAAGCCGCGTCATCAGATGATGCGCGCAGTGGATCGATATCGATATCGATCACCCGGTCGTGGATCGGGTCTTACGTGCAAATAACCTTTTCTGATCGATATCAGATCAGTGCCGGAAGGGTTAATATATTTAGCGGAGTTTGATTCCGGTATCCAATGCTGTCGTGGACTTTGTGGTTACATTAATTGAAGTTATTTGGGATGGAATCTGAGGTCTCAAGTTAGTTAATTCCATAGAACTTTGTATTTGCTAACTGAAAATGGAGTATTTTCGATCAGTGAGAGTGATTTTGGCGACGTTTCAAGTTGTCACCGGAGCTGCAACCTTTGATTGATCAGTTCCCGTTGTAGATTTTACGGAGTCACTTTGAGAAATGCCGACTTACGTCAATGAACGACTGATTGCCAGACCCGCCTCAGGCTTGGTTAACGTCGATTTCGTTAAAGCGGCGCGATTCCAACGCCAAAAGTCATATGTACATGTAAGTCGTATGTACATATAGGTTTAAGATAAGTATGGATTTATACATGATTGTAAGTTATATGTACTTATAGGTCTAAGATAAGTATGGATTTATATTTCAGAACATGTGTTTTGAAACGTGCCAAAGCATTGGAATATCACCAATTTAACGAAATTGACATTCGTTGTGCGAAAATCAAGTTGTGTTGAGCCCAATAGATCTGACCACAAGTTGATTATTCCATTATATTTCAATTTCGTTTAATTAGCATGCTTTCATTAGAAGAAGAACTGAACCCTCAAGGGGTTTTGAGTTCGACTCACAGTTGACTACAATCAATTCCCGTACCTACATCATAGTTATGTAAGAAAAGGAAGCAACTCGATGGAGGGCTCGATCAATTTTCTTTGAATGCTAACTTAAAAAAGAAAATTGTGACATACATCTACACAGCAGAAAAGCTCCGAAAACTAGGACCAGTATAGATTTTTAACTCATTCACTAGCGTTAAAAAATGGTGATATTTCATGGGTCACTTTCACAATTTCGTTACCTTTGTTGTGGATGATAGATATGGAAATTAATGTGTAAACTGCTTAGTTTCCATTTGAAACATGTATGCTGGCACCTAGATCTGAGCTAGGATTCCCACCAGCATTCCCTCTAATTGCTGCCTAAATCTGGTTTCTTTCCTTCTTTTCTTCAGGGTACTACGTCCAGTACACCCAGTTCACTGGAATTCCGCAGCTTAACGAAATTGACGTGTATGTTTCGGGTCACGCGTTTCAAGTCGCGCATGCTAAACAGTGCCGCTAAAGTCTGGTGGAATATCGCCAGTTTAACGATACTGGCGTTAGGATATTGCCAGTTCCTCTCAGTCCTTCGCAAGCTAGCCTCCGATCCGACGGGAGATTTATTCAACGAGTCCCTACATCTCTTCCTAAGTTTTCGAAAGATTAAAAGTAAAGGGAGAATCTAGCTAGCTTCCAGAGTTTTGGGTGATCAAATCATACACACCACAAGGTGGCCCAGGGCTAGGAAGTCAAGCGTTGCCAAGTAAGAAGTGTTCAACTGCCTGGCATGGATTGGAATCACCACGCTACGTATAGTACCCGCCCTCTAGTTGCCCACGCTTTTTTCCCCCCTCTCTGCCCAAGCTTTTGTCCTGAGAAATGATTCTACGACCACCCGTACCGTACCCACTCGATCATTCATTCAGGCCGCACTGACTGACTGCAATGTTGAAGCCGGGCATGCTAAATGACCGTAAAGAAAACAAAAAAAATTGAAGCAACTGGCTTAAGGTAAAATCCTCATCAGCTCCGCGCGCCATCTGAACTGAACTGAAAAGGTGCGGACTGAAGCGGTCACTGAAGCGCTTCTGGTCTCGCACATGCAATCGTGGCTTTCAATTTGTCGACTCCCTGGAGTCGGAACGTACAGTGGAATTCGCACACAAGGGCTATTAATTGTAACCTAGCTCTAGCTAGCTACAGAACCCTAGAGTGTGCTGTCTGTCTGTCTGTTTGTTTGTCCAGTAGTACTGTAGTACTGTACTGTAGGAATCGATGACTCTGCCTGCCTCTTCAGTTCGATACTGGTGCATGGGTTCGATCGATCCGTCCCAAGTCCAAACTGAACCAAGCTTTTTTTCCCCCCAATCATGCAGCACTGCAGGCCGGGTACGTCCAAGTTGAATGCTACTGTAGCTTTTTTTTCGTCCGTCACTGAGCGAGTTTCAGTTGGGACCTGCCTGCGCGCATCAGTTAATCACGGATCGAATGGAAGAATTGAAACCAAAGCGCAAACCAGCGATCGAATCGCCGTGCGGGGAGCGAGCGAGGGGGCAGGTACACACTGTACTCTGTACTCACCTGCGCATCGATCCTGACGTAGCTAGCTAGATAGGGTCGGTTTGCCTACGAACACAAACACAAAAGGAAGGAAGGAAGGAAGGAAGGAGGAGAGCAGCCCCACAGCAACAGGGTAAAGCAACACTGTATGTGAAAGCAAATCAATGGAGGACATTCCTCATTGTTATTAGAAGATCAATGGTGTAGAACCTTTATAGTCAGTTGCCTCAGCAGGTTGCTGTGGGCATTAGAGAAAATCTGGGGTCTCAAGAGGATTGCTCTGCAGCCTTTAACTCCTTAAGGGACCCTGAAATTTGGGTTTTTTTTGCAAAAAAAAATCGTTTTCCCCCTAGGCCTAGAATTTTCTCTAATGCACCTTCTTCACTTGGCACTTGGAGAATGGAGAATGAGAAGTTGGTGAGGGTTTGGAGGAGCCAATGGGAAGCGGCGGTGGGTGAAGAAGGTGTGACACCTCTAAAGGATGTATTGAGAGTGGAGAATGAAAAAAGTGGGGAATCCATTTTCCCAAACCTAAGATTAGATGTAAGGTTGGAGGGAAATCAACAACAACAAAGGTAAAAGTGGCATGGAAAGATAAAAGTGTAGGGCATAAAGGAATATACTTAGCTCGGGGGGGGCACTTAGAGTGTCCATTTGAAACCACGTGCAAACAAAACTTTGGACCCCCTATTTACTTTTTGAATTTTAAATAAAACAAAACAAGAAAAATATGAATAGATTTTTCTACTTTGAAAGTTTATATTTTGAATTTTTGATATTGTTATTTGTTAATAATAATTAGTTACAAATTTTTGAAGTAAAAAGATACACTGTAGAACTGAAAAATAACTTTTACACCCCTATATTATATAAGAAAAAATTGTCTAAAAAATGAACAAAAAATTCTTTAAAATAACTCTCTATTGAAAGCTCATTTTGAATTGAATATTGATTCAATGGTCATCTAAATGTGTTCTCTATAATTATTTGAGTTGAAAAACATGCCATTTTAGTTCATTTTCAACCTCTTCTAGAAATCATTTCATATTTGATTTGAGATAGAAATTTTGGCAATAGAAATCTATAGTCATTATTAAACAATGGTCAAAATTTTAGATTGAAATTATAGTTTATTAGAAACCACTTGTTCACATGTGGTTTGTTGTAGTAGAACTAAGTGCACCCCCTGAGATACTTAGTTGGATATATCTTCCGCACTCTCAATCTTCACCTCCGGAGGTGAAGACTAGGAGTGTAGAAGATACATCCAACCAAGTATATTCTACCAACATGAAGCCAACCCCAAGCCGCCACGTTTCCATTCTCCATTCTCCATTCTCCAAGTGCCAAGTAAGAAGGTGTGACTACCACTATTTCGTGATGGAAGTGTAGCATTTCTCCAAAATGAAATTAATTGGATGGATTCATTTTTTATCTTACTATCCATGATACAATAAAATAGTGCTAACACTTTTTAATTTTACAGTACTTCCTAGTGGAGAAGGTTCAACATTGAAACGATTTGAGAGAAAAAAAATGTCTTTTGCAACTTGAAGAATTTGATATTGCCGTATGTTGGAAAATGGAATGAAGAATCTGTAGAAATAAATCAATCAACGATGTTAAACTTGTTTTTAAAAACACAAAGACATCATGACTTACAAATACACATCATAGAAGAAATCCGAATGTTTGTTTATGAAATTTTGGAAGAGTTTCATAGTCAATGGCTAGTGATGATTAAAAAATAAGATACACTAAAAAGGGAATTTAGATACAAAAGGACATGTCTACAATTTAACTTTTAAGCATATACAAACCAATGAGTTTGTATGTGCTTGTATAAACTACACCCTTCACTACATACAAACCATTTGCATAGATTAATCATCGTGTTAATCATAAAATGTCAAGCTAGTCATTGTGGAAATTGTCCTTTTTACTACCACATGAATCGTTGTTTTAAAAAAAAAAAAAAAAAACCACTCATTAGAGGTCAAACTATCGTGCAAATCCTCCCCTTTTTTCACACAAACAAAATCCCAAAGATGAACATTTGCACTACTTTTTTTTGTCTTAAATAGAATCATCCATCAAACACTTAGTATTTTTGGTGTCCTACAATTAGTCCTTTGACTCTTCTATGAGGTGTGATATTTGTTACCTAGTTTGTTTTTTGCATGTTTGACAATCCATACTTTAAATTAGGTTGTTTATTTTGTTTTGTTTGTTACGATAAAATCTCCGGAACTATACATCCCCCATTTACGTTCTTAGTACTATCAGAAAGCACTTTGTCATTAGAGAAAAAATGAGACCTCCGAAGAGTTGCTTTAGTAGCAGCTAAACTACCCTCCCATCTTTTTTTTGGCAAAATCCCCCCCCCCTAAAATTGCCCACCTCAAACCTACATTAGAGAAAATCTTGGGTCTCAAGAGGGGCTACTTTGTAGCCTCTAAGGGACCCTAAAATTTGGGATTTTTTAACAAAAAAAATTGTTTTCCCCCTATTTCCGCCCGCCTGAATCTCCAATGGCAGCAATGTAGAAATCAAAATTAATGTATAAAAAATTGACTATTAAAAAAAAAAAATCCAGGCTGAAATAAATTTAAAATAATTTAAAATAAAATAAAAATCGCAAAAACTGGCAGATTTTGAGATATTCACCTTGGCTAACACCAAAGGTGCGGCACTTTTCGAGGTGACAGACCAAGCTCGAAGTAGCTTGGTCTGTCACCACAAGGCAGCCCTCTAGAGACTCCAAAATTTCTCAAATGCAATTTTCAATGCTACCAATGGCATAGGAATCCAGTTTTATTTTTATTTTTTTTCTGGAAAAAAAAAAAAAAATTAGTCTTTAGGGCTGACTGCTCTAGCAATATTCACCCAAGCTAACTTTCCTCTGCAGTTAGATTCCGGCTAGGGACTACTTTGAAAACAATAGCCTTGTTTAGTCACTCCAGAGCAACCCTCAGGAGGTCTCATTTTTTCTCTAATGTTTCAAAGTAGTCCCTAGCCGGAATCTAACTGCAGAGGAAAGTCAGCTTGGGTGAATATTGCCGGAGTAGCTAGCCCTCGCGACTAAATTTTTTTTCTGTTTTCTTTTTCTATGATTGAATTTTTTTTTTTTGAGAAAAAAAAAATGTAAAACTGGGTTCCTCTGCCATTGGCAACATTGAAAACTGCAAGCTTGAGGTGGGCAATTTTAGAGGAAAAAAGAAAAAATTTGCCAAAAAAAGAAGATGGAAGGGTAGTTCAATTACTGCTGGAGCAACCCTCTGGAGGCCTCATTTTTTCTCTAATGAAGGAGGGGTGCACAAGCTTTATTTTCTGGCATTCCAACTCACAACATAAACAGATGTTGAATTTTGAATTTTTTATGAATTAGAAACTTACTTTTACTTTTATTATATTGTGCCATTGTCACAGGGCACACTAGTCCCATTTTAAATGTCATTTTCCCAATTTCCAAAAGCGGACACAAGTGGTGTTTCCTCAGAAGATTACAATGTACCAAAAAGAGGCAATCATAGCCTATTTGTGATTCCGTTGTCCTAGCCCCCCTTCTTCAAAAATCAAGAGTCGTTGGATGGGGGAAAAAATATTTCCACCCTACCTCAAAGAAAAATTTGTAGCCGTTGGATCTGAATACAAATACTGAATATTGAACATGAATACAAATATGGGATACATACTAGTACAAATACGGCAAAAAATATATACGGTTTGGTATACGGCCAATATATCCCATATTGTTTGGCATTCTTACACCCCCTTGAAAATTACAAGAGGGGAGGGAGGAGGGGGAAAGGGGGGAATGGAAATCAAAAAATATATATATTTTTAAAGTTTTTATTCACCACCACCACCCTCCCAAAAAATTTAAAATTTAAAATTTTTTTGAGAGGGGGAGGGGGGAGTGAATAAAAACTTCAAAAAAAATAAAAATTGGGACCACTGTGACAGTTTGTCACACAACAATGGCCTCAAAAAGAGGCAGTAACTGCCTCAACTTTGTAAACCAAAGAGTCAGTTTTCAATGTATTGATTTGTGACTTGCCATTTCATGGTAACCAAAAAGTAAAAATGTTTCAAAAAAATGAAACCAAAGTGCAAATGCAAATGATATGACAACATCTTTGCTTTTCAAAAAAGTTTGATCAGAAAGGTCCAGGACCTGGCGAGCTAGAGGAATACTACTTCAGAGTGTAGAGTGAGAATTAACCCAAATTTAGGAATTCTAGCAATTTCTATGAAGCTCTAGAGGCAGTATCCACGAGGGAGACTGACTCCATAAGTCCATGACCATGCCCAGACCCCTGAAATAGAATTATTTTTTTTGCTAACTTAAGCTTAGATAATGCAGGGTTCTAATTCATCATGGGAATTGAACTCTGCATCATTGATATATTTAATTTTGAGTTCAGTTTTCTATTAGAAGGGGGAATGGAATTTGCTGAGCTGCTGTGCTTCTTGGCAACACTGCAAGGAGAATCTGAAAAAAAAACACTAAGAAAAAACAAAGATAAAGATGAAGTGAATTTTATGTTAAGTACTGGACACAAAATAGTGAAATTAGGTTGCCCCTCACTAATTTCTGGACACTCTACACTATATAAATGTATACACTTGCTGTAGAAGAATGCAGCAATGTAGGAACCATGCATGTTGCAATGTTGCATGGGTTGATGCATTGGTTCATGGCTCAGTTGCATGCGCCTCCATGTGGACAAGCGGTGATCACGAAGTAACTTCTCTTGTTCAGGCAACCTTATTTCACTATTTTGTGTATGTAACCTGGGAAGGCTTTCAAACCACGTTGTACTGAAATCACTCTGTTTGCTATCATTTCGAAACTACTAAGGTAGCCTACCAGTTAAGCAATTATGCATATTTGGAGCTTAGATTTTTTGAGTGTGGAATTTTTCCCATGTATAGAATAGAGTTTGGAAGGATTGAAATTTTTTCCATAATTTTATTACACAAAATGTAATTACTATGAATTTTTTAGTGGAAGATTATCTTCTTCCTATAATGGTGATATAGACCTTTCTATTTATGATCATAGGTTGATTGCAAAATCAACCAAGGACTAGTTGCAATATATATTTGATAGCTTTGCAGCTAATTATAATGCGCCACAACTATTCCTCAAATTGCACTATAACTTTAAGGAAAGAAAGCAACTTATAAGGTAAAGTACCCCATTACAGACAAAATGTGAGCAAGCCCATTGTGGGTACAATTATAATGGTGGTGTACATTTAAGTTTTGAAATGTAAACCACCATTACAATTTTGTCCACAATGGGTTTGCTCCCATGCATTTTGTCCGCAATGGGGTACTTTACTTTAGATTGGAAATGGGGGGTGGGGTGGAAATGGGTTGGTTACTATAGATGTGAATGAAAAATTTTATATTTATTTTTTAGAGATGAAGTTCATATTGCTGTAAAATATTGAAATTTATGAATTTTTTGAAATTTCCAATTAGAGTAGAAAGTAAGCTTGATAAAATTCGTTTCATTAGTTGAACTCAAATTCAAAAAGCGTCCTTTTTATGGCTAGAATTCACATTGACTAAAGAGAAAGAAATGGCCAAAATAAACTAAGACCAACAATGGTGATAGTGTGGATTAAGCATCTTTTTTTATAGAAAAATTGGTAATACCATTAATATGAGGGAATTTACAATACTATTCATTGAAAATGTATTCAAGCAACTTCAAATTGGATGAAAACACGCTTTTTCCATCCTATAGTCTTAGGTGAAGTCATCTAAATGGACACTTAGTGCCCGGAGTAGTGTTATAGGATTAAATTGATTCTAGCCCCAAAAATTGTGATACAAATCTACAAAATATTCTACAAACTAGGCCGGATTAAGTTTCAAGCTACATGTCTTGAAAGTATCAAAGTTGTAAAACATGCCAATTTAATGAAATTGTTGTTAACGAAAAGAAAGAAAATAAAATGCAAGGAGAAACTCTATTTGGCTAATTATAAATATAATTATTTTGACCAAACAAAGTAGCCTAATTGTTCACTATTCTAAACTAATGGTTTGACCCTTTGTGACTCTTATCTTCATCCCAAAACAAATAAAAAATCTCCTTGCATGTGCAATTGTTCTTCCTAACATTGCAAACATTTGAATGGAAATTGCACAATTAATGCTTGGACTTGCCTTCACACATTCTCTTTGCCTTTCAAATGAACCATTTTTGCCAACAACTCCTCAAATCACTATTCCCCTATAATTATTCCTTTGTTAACCCCTAAAAGACCATAAGGTCATCATGTGGCTTTTGCAACTACATTTGTAGAAAATTGAAAATTGAAACATCACTAACAATCCTTGAACATCAAAGAGACCCTAGATGATTTTTTCCATTGAATCCATGGGTGCAATCCGATCAAGAAATGATAAAGTTTGCAATTTTGGATGAAATTTTGGAGAAGGCACTCTAGGCCATCACTTCAGATCTTCAGATCTTTTTTTCTACACCTCAAAATGATTTGAAAAAAATTACACATCAAAATCATGATGATATGTAGATGTGAAAAAAAAATAGAGTTTTGGGAGCACTTTTTGAGCATTCCAATTTCAACATTATGATTATAGCGTATGTACAAAGTTAAACATCTTTCATTAATCTTGTCAACAATAGCATTTTCTCAAAAATTATGCGGTTTAATGCATTGATCTTTCTTTCGTAGGAAAAGGTACATAAGTCTTGTTTCATTTCAATGGTGGTAATCATCAAAATTATTCCACACAAATGAGGAATTATCCTTGTTACAAGAGCTAATCAAGAAAACAAGAGCTATGCTCAAATACCCCCAGTCTTTTAGGGGTCAATAGAGATATTTTTTTGTTTTTTCACAGTAGGAGACTTGCCATGATTGAGTAGTTAGATAGTGAGTTTTATAGATGAAGAAAACAATTCTCACCCTTTTGACATTGATGAAGTTTTAACTCATTGATAGAAATGCTTTTATACTCAAATCTATTTCATATGCCCTCTAAAATGACATTCAAGAAGCCAATGTCCTACACTCTTGTTACATGATAAATCATTGGATGAAACACCCTTTAGTTATCACATTTTTTTTGGACACAAATGAAACAGGAGTTATCACACTTTCAAACCATGTCATAGAACATCAACTTTGAGGTATTGATGATCAAATTCATAATGTTCACGCTTTTCCAAATAGTAGAGAAATCACATTAGATGATTTTCAGTTGCATTGGAGGGTTCTTTCAAGCCACTTCTACAAGCAATCCAGTCATTGCTAGCCAAATTAATATAATAATAATATTAAATATTAAAATATTAAAAAATAATTTTAAAAACATTATTTGATATGGCGATCGCTTTGCCACATGGACTATTGTTGTGGTCGAGTTCCCACAATTTGGGAACTTGGGGGAACTCATGGTCCTATAGAGAAGCTAATCTCATCTAATGATACAACAAATATTGAGAGCATTGGGCAACTCAATAGAGTTAATCGTAAAGTCTCCCTAGTTTGTAGCAAGGGTGTCAGAGGAAGGTTTAAAAACTAAAAATATTACAAATGAATATAATACCAAACTCCATTAAAACCTAGTTTTGGTGCTTCAAGGAATTTCATTTTTTTTTTCAAACTCCATCTTTTGGTCTCTCATTTCACATACTTTATGATTAACTCTAAAGTAGCAATTTTTACTCTCAAAATTGCACCAATATCACACATTTGACATAATAATCATTATTTTGGACCCCGAGTAGTATGATAGAAGAGGTCAAGGTGCACTACACTTTCTTGCAAACAAATGCATCGTAGTTTGGGGGGCATTAAGAGCTTTAGGGCATGTGAATTATGGTGCATTGAAATGCCACTATCAAGATAATTTGGTGCCAACCTTTATACCAACTCAATATCAAAGTGATTGGAAAAATGACACTAAAATGGCCTTTGTCGTCAAAAGGGTATCAAAATAATCTTGCCCAACTTTTGTGATGGTGTCCTTTTTGAGGATACAATGAGAGAATTCACTTCACTACCAACTCACTTAACCTATAACCCCTAAAGGACCAAGGCCTTTTTTCTGTCAAAAAACATTCAAAACTGTCATTTCTATAGCAAAAAGTAAAAACAAATTGAAAATTGTTTTTTTTCCACATCTAACCATAGGATCTTACACATAACTATTATGAGAATGTGTGGAAAAAATTTCATAAATTTTGACCGCATAGATTGCAAGATATCTGCATTTAAAGTGAAAAAAACAAGTTTTTCAACACATTGCGGGACTAGATTTTTCGACTTTGAACATTTTTAACTTAAATTTTTTGCACTACAGAGTTTTGAGCTTCAAATTTTTATATTGAAGAATTGAGTTGAGGGTCTAGGAAAAAAAAATCCAAGAAAACTTAATTTTCTTTCTTAAAAAATTGATAAGTAGAAGTAGGTATGAGATAGAAGGAAAATCTAAAACATTAATATCTTTTAGATCGAATTAAAATGTAATAATTCTAATGGTAAGATTTCTATAAGAAAAAAGAAAACCATGTAGAACTTCTTTTTTTGAAAAATTGCAAAAATTGCATTCAGAAATGAATTCTACGAGTTATTTTTTTCAAGAAGATGCTCTAATTGCTTGATAAACAAGATTGTCCATAACTTTCTCCTAACAAATCCAAATGGAATGAATCAAAGATTTTCATGTAGACAAAAATATAATCTATAAGGAAAAAAAATTCAATTTTTTTTTCAAAATTTCAAGCTTTTTTATTTATGCCCCTTGTCCCTAGTGTTGAGCTTATTTGGTCATGACTTTTGCTCCCAGGCACCAATTGAAGAAAATAATAATATTCCCATGAAGCTTATCATCTTTTCTATCTTCAAAAAAAGTTTGAAAAAATCAGGGCAAAATTTCAGCTTGTAGGTACCTACCCAAAATCCCATTTGTCCCCCGAAGGGACAATGGTCCTTTAGGGGTTAAAGGATATACCCAACCCTTTGGCATTCTTGCATTGGAATAATCACATTGGCACAAGGGAGATTGTCTAATTAAGAGGTTGAACTATGTGAAGTCTAGAGACATTGCATGGTTGTGTAGAGAGAATAGCAATGAATAATACATGAGCAAAGACTCCCTTTGTTTCCTTGCCTTACTAGGCTAACTACTTTTATTTATGTAGTCACTAACCTACTCAAATACTTATACCCGTGTCCTAAAATTGCATGCAAGATTCTTTGAGCTGCCATGCCAAGAATAAAATTGTCCTTCAAGGGCTAATAAGTGAGTGACTTAATATCCCATATATATATATAAACATGCTCAATTATATTCAACATGGGATTAACAATTGTATCCCATATCCCTATGTTTTGTTTTGGGGGAGGTGGGTGGATGAATCAAGCGTTTTTTTTGTTTTTATTTTATTTTATTTGAGTGGATGCTTAATTAATTGATAAGATCTGTGCATGCTCATTTTCAAGGGATAGTACTTTGGTTCAACAATCCTCTAGATGTATGTATAGTAATTACACCTAAAATGGACCACTCCTCAAAATCGATCCCTATTTTTGAAGGGAAATTGAATAGGGGGAGGATACCCAAAACGGTGTGCATGACAAGGACATGTGTAAGGTGAATTTTGAGTAGTGTGTAGCTCTATTTATAGTATTATGGAGGTGACAACCTTAGAAGTGGACAATTTTAGGTACACTTTTTGTAGCTTTTTAGCACCCTACACTTTGCATCTTTGAAAATTTGTAACTAATTCAAAATGCTTCCAAAAATTATGAAACCACTTGCATTTTGATTCATAGTCCTTCACCAATGTGGAAAAATTATTGTTCATTTTCTAAAGCATATTGGTTCCGCCACAGAAGCTTATTTGTGTGATTTGAGGTGTAGTTACCTTTACATTATGTAGCCTTCCCTCTGATCTCCGACAATCCTCAATTCCATGTGTGGGTGGAGTATCATCAGCTCCATCCTTGGAATTCCCATTCCATCACATGTTCATTATGAAGCATATTTGGGGGTCTGGAATGCTCAGCCAACACAGGAACAAAAAAAATGGGTCTCAGAATTCATTGGTGACCAAGCTCTTTTTAATTTGTCTGAAAATGCAACACGTACTTTAGTATCTTACTGTCTTTAAATTGAACACATGAGTACGTAATAGAGTTAATCATAAAGTTTGTCCCGTGTTTGCAAACGGGTGTTACAGGGGAAGGTTTTAACTAAGAATAGTACAAAAGAAACACGGCACCAAACTCCATTGGACCTGAGTTTTGGTGCTTCACAGGGAGTTTTGTCCCGTGTTTTTCCCAAACTCTGGCTCGTGAACTCTAATATATGTAAACAAAATGGATTACGTTTCCTGGTGCATTGTCTTAGCTAGAGAAGTGTAGTTGTTGAATTCAAGCTCTAGTGTTCCAAGTTTCACTAATCTTACAATCAATTTAAGGTAAGTACACCGAATTGCATCATAAGATTAAGTTATATATAAGCCTACCCCAATCTTCATTTCAGTCCCCAAAATCTAAAATAGTCATAAATCATCTTACGAGATTTGTGCCACATGAATAAGAGGAGAATGACAACCATCATAACATTCAATAGCATACAATGTCCCTGCCTTGACTCTAGTAAGTTAGATGGTGTGGAATAATCTACATCTAAAATCTAAACCAGATAGTCATAATCATCTTACAAGATTTGTGGCACATGAATAAGAGGAGAATGACAACCATCGTAACATTCAACGGCATGCACTGTCCCTGCCTTCAGTTCCATGAATAGCAGATTGTGTGGAACAATCCACATCCAAACAGTGTTTCATGAGTAGCGAAGTAGACAGACAGAGGTTCAATGTGATGAGCAAGGTGCATGAAGGAAAGGCATGAAGGCTAACTTATTACTGAATGTTACCATAGTTGTTGTTTTTAATATCTTTAATTTGCAAATGGAGATGCAGTATGATGCAATTAATTAGGCAGGGGTTGCAATTAGGTGTGCTTACCTTAAGTTATAACTTAATATACAACATCATCAGTCCTTGTCCACCTTTCTCCTGAAGTTGTTAACCTACTAAACCTGCACACCCATTGAATTTTTATTTTCATGAGGCAACTTTGACGCTTCTCAACATTAAACGATTTTGAGGTTCTGTTTCCCATGTGGCAGGCAGGCAAGGCAGTTCAACATGCAGCTTTGTCTTCAGTTGGTGTGCAGAAAGTTTGGAGAGGATTGATTCAACTTCTGTTCAATTTCAAAATTTAATAATCAACCCAGCATGTTCTTTTTGTAATGATAAGACTGCCAAGGACGCATGAATTGATAAGATACCTCCCCTGGCCTGGCCTGCCTTTGGTTGTGCACATGCAAAACAGTGCAACCATTGACTGGGCTTTCACTTATGGTTGTGACACGGGATTCAGTGGAGAAATATATATTTATCTATCTATCATGCATTGGGGCCATCTAGAATTTCTAACACCAAAGTTTAGTAACATTATTATTCATTCATCAGTGAGCCATGCTTGTCTTTGGGGGAGTCATCAATTGTTTTTTTAAGGTAATTTCAGTGATCTGACAAACAGAAGAACTGAATCATGTGACAACCATTTTTCAGATTCTTATACTCTCCTTCCAACTTCAGTTTGAAGTTTTTCAGACCTATTTCTCTAACTTTGAAAACTTTGAAAACTCACAGATCAATAGGTGAATGTATCCACACGCTGCTTCTTATGGAAAGAATGGAGTTGTGCACCGTTTTAATGTGTGCAAACTTAAAACTGCTGGACTTTAAAGTCATCTAACTTACATATTTATTCTACATTTTCTTTTCTTTTCTTGAAACACATGGGCAATTTATTCTACATTTTAAGCTTCAGTTCCCAGCAAGGGCCTTTCGACTTGCAACAACAACAAAAGAATCCAATAGAGATAAAAATTAAAAAAACCAGGGTCAACTGAGAAAATGCCGGCACTGGAAGCAATTGCAGAAACAAATCCTTTGAAAACGCAAAAGCAATGACATCAGTAGCTAGAAAATCGGACAATCAACAAATATACTTCAGGCGCTTCTATTGAAATATCATCACAGATGTTGAATAATTTATGCTTTGAAAAAAAAAAAAAAATGTAAGATGTGATTTGTCAGGGTGCTTCTGCGCTTTTCAGTTCGGTTGGAGACGGCCTGTAATGACAATTAATAAATGGGTACCTCGTATTTTCTGATACGTTTGGGTGCAGAAAACATGGACACAAACGTACAAGACTTTGTAGGTGTTGGAATCTTACAATTAATTTATAGAGGTGGCCTCAAGAGTAGGACGTCTCATGGGCTTGAAGAAAGAGTAAATGCATGAATCAGGCTATGGCCACCCAGGCATCTACGCTAGCAGACAGGTCAGAAGACAGAAGCAGTCTACTAGTGTACTTTCTAAGTAAGTGTCCAGGTTCCACAGTAAAGTCGTGAACTTATCCCTTATTTCGTGGTTCTGTAGGTCCCTTGCACTCAGTGGCAAAGTCAATTACATCAAACGCCTGTGGAAAAAGTTCACCACAGTTCACCTTGGAAGAGCGCAGCCCAATGACCGAAGTCGTGAGTCAGAAATCAACAGATTCCCAGATGAATAAGTGCATTCCTAATATCCTTGAAGCACATGGAAGAAATGATGAAGAAGAAGATGGGTATTACATGATGTATAATAACATATCAAGGTAGTACAAAGCCAATGTTGTGGCATTCAAGAAAAATTGTATTGAACGCCCTCAAAACTAAATTTGGGAAGATGGCTACTGTAGCTGAACAATTTCAGCACATCCACAGCATATAATTAATATTTAATTTCACACAGAATGCAAAACCAATCATCCTGGTGAAGGACTGGAACATCACCTTTTAGACTCCGAGACTGAGCTGCGGAAGCATGTAAGATTTCGAAGTCTAGCGCTGAAGACACCTCCATAAGCAGCGAACAATTAGATGGCATTCCATGTTGCTGAGATCATTTGGTCTCTTGCAATCGTTTTGGCGTGGTGAAGAGCGTTCTTGCTTGGATCTCAAGTGCGATTGTTGTCGCCAGTGTTGAAATCGGCAGCTGAATATCAGGTGGACAAATAATTCTCTCAAGTACTGATCTTCTCAAATGCATGGCTGATGATAATCAAGGATCTGTTCAGAGTTTCCATGTCTGTATGAGGCGGCAGGCATGAGACTGTCTCGTTGTTGGATTCATCGAACTCAGAGTCTCCAAATCCCAGACTGGAGCATGCATTTCCCATGCATTTGAGAAAGACCACCAAGAGCATTCTTGTTGCATGTCCTTTGCACAACAATAAGCACGGAGCAGCAAATGACGAGTATAGAATAGAGCAGTGGCGGCTGTCCTCTCCCAGAATGATTCATTCCAAGGTGAAGAGCATACCATATTCAGAAAGCCCATCATGCATACGTGCTCGCCAGTTCTTGAGCATCACGGCCGCTGACACACTTGGAATACATATCAGCAAGAGCATGCCTGAGGTTTGAATCTGCAGATAATCCCGCATTGACGATGCTGTCGTGTATCCGCCTGCCTTCGGCATAAGATCTTAAACCAGCACACGCCTTGAGAACACCGAGGAAAGTAACCGTGTTTGGCAAAACACCTTCTCGTTGCATGTTGTAAAAGACATTAAGAGCCTCCCGAAACTGACTATGCTGAACATAGCCACCAACAACTGCAGTGTACGAGACCACATCTCGTTCTTTCATATTTCCAAGTAACTGGTGGGCATCCTCTACTCTCCCACATTTGGCATACATGTCAATCAGGGTACTTTCCATGATCAAGTCCGACGCAATACCACTTTGGATTATCTGCTCATGGACTTCCTTTCCTTTCTTCAAGTCTCCCAGAGTTGCACACACACGTAGAACAGTTGTGTAGGCAAGCCTGTCAGCTGCTACGCCTTGTTCGCACATTTTCTCATAAAGTTCCAAAGCCTTGTCAGTTTCTCCGACTTGAGCACACGCTGCAATCACCGAAGTCCAGGAAACTACATTCCGCTGAGGTAGCTCCTCAAAGATCTGAAGTGCATCCTCAAGGCTCCCGCATTTCGAGAACATGTTAACAAGAGCGGTTCCCACCAACACGTCAAGCTCAAAGCCAGCTTTCATGATTTCAGAATAGAAAGCCCTCCCATGCTCCAGAGATGAACACGCATTGAGAACCGACACGTAAGTCACCTTGTCAGGCTTCAGGCCTGCTTCTCGCATTGTTTCAAAAAACTTGAAGGCCTCCACAAAGTAACCGTTTTGAGCAGCTCCAGAAATCATTATGTTCCAAGACACAACATCGCGCTCAGACATTTCTTTAAACACTTTGTGCCCCTGTTTTATGTTGCCACATTTTGCATACATGTCGATCAGCGTGTTCGTGAGTATTCTATCCGGACGAATTCCTGCATTTATTATATCACAATGCACTTTCTTGCCTTTCTCCAGTGACCTCAGGCTTGCACAGACAGAGAGAATGGTAGTGAAGGCCACTTTGTCAACCGGCACACGCTCCCTGTGCATTTGCTCGTAAAGCTCGTACGCTTGTTCAGGATGGCCTAACTTCGCGTACCCGGTCACCATCATGGTCCAAGTGAACATATCGCGCTCCCGCATTTGATCGAACACTTGACGAGCATCCATAAGACTACCACACTTGATGTACATGTTCAATAGAGCGTTAAGAACAAACTTGCTGGGAACAAACCAGCTCTTCACCATGTGTGCATGCACGAGCTTTCCTTCGGCAATGTCTTTGATATTGGAGGATCGTCTCAGCAGGCAAACATAAGCATAAGCACTCAGGTCGATTCCTCGTTGCTCAAGAATGTGAAGTGCATTCTCAGGTCGGTCGTTCAAACAAAGCTCCCTGATATCCTCGTCGCTGATGACAACAGTCCGCCGATAAGAAGCTCCAGGTAACGTCACATTAGACGGGTTCGCACATGGCGCCCTAGTTTGCCAAAGCACCTTGAATTCAGTATTGAAACATTCTTTCCGAATAGTTAGAAACCAATGGGAAGATATCAGACAAGATGCTCACTCGAAGCAGGGGTAGGACATCACATTGATTTAAGAGTTACCGATTCTTGCAAGGCATGATCCCCGTCATTGTCTAAAGTTTTAGTCGATGCTTGAACTTGAGATAGATTTGATGGTAGCTTCTTTCGCACCCAAGGTGCAGTGGATACGCTCTCAATCCAAAATGCTTCTTTGTTTTTAACGAGAATCCAGTCTGGCAGCTTCGAATTGATCTGCAATAACATCCCGGTGCACGAGGAACTGATCAAATATTCTAGAGTCCAGACGAGGGACTAAAACGCACCTGAACATTTTCACAAAAAATCAAACCTACAATCAAACCTAAAACTCGAATAAACTCGAACTAATTCCTTGTAGAGTTACAATGGTTACACCTTCTGCGCTCTAGCATCCAGCCATTGCGAAGTATCTGGGAAACACTTCCGCCGCAGCTTTCGGCCTGAATTCAACGCAAACGAACCCCAAGCTATTTCAGTCCCATCGCCACAGCCAGATTAACGAATTGATAGGGTTTACATTGGGAATAGTCTTCAATGGCATTACAATTGGTAGGGTCTGCACCCAAAAACTGGATGCGCCTTGATCAAACTTGATTGTAACTTTTGAAACATCCATTTTTTGGTATTGGATTTAGACTAAGAATCGGATTGTTTTAGATGTGTTTACCAATTGCTTCCAGCCTAACAAAAAAACTCCTCAAAACGCACCTCTTCTCTTCAATGGCGGAGGCGAGGGCGAGTGGGACGACAACCCTAAACCCTCACGCATCTTCCCGAGCTGCAAGCCCGAGACGGAAAAATCTCGGAACCTGGAGAAAACGAACCAACTCCACCTCTGCTGGCGCCATCCGCCCAGCCTCGCGATCACCATGACTGCTTCTCATTGCGTCTCGACCATGAATCTCTCGGATAACACGACCTGAATCATGACCAACAACACTTTCTCCATGAAGTGACACCTACCGACACAAGCCTGTTGTATAGCCGAAATGGAAGCACATTGAGCACACAAGCTATAAATATGCTTTGGCACGAAGAATTCAACCCTAAATATCTCAAAAAACAAGATCAAGTCCAACAACATTTGCAAGGTTTCACCACAGTCGCTCCGTGATGACACCTACCGACACACACTCTCTCTCTCTCTCTTTAAACCCAAAACCCTGTTGTGCTGCAGAAATGGAAGCCCATTAAGCACAGAAGCTACTAATTCGCTTTGCCACTGAGAATTCAACCCTAAATATCTCAGACAACCGGATCACGTCCAACAATACTTTCAAAACTTCACCACATCGCTCCAAGGTGACACCTACCAACACACGCGCACATGCGGAACCCTAAACCCTGTTGCGCTGCGGAACAGAAGCGCATTCATCCACACAAGCTGTGCATTCACTGTTTACAACTTACGGAGTATTTCGTACCTCGCAATGTTTTCTTCTGAAGCAAACTACCATTTCTTCTCTGATTTGCATTCGGAATTCGGCGACAAAACTTGCTCTACGCATTGTGACAGCATGCGTCGCGGATTTCATCGTCACTCGTTATTGTCTCTTCAACAACGTTTACAACCCTAAACGCTTAATCCGTCAGTCCCACTGAAAATCTCCAAATCGGTTTAGGGTTTGTAAGCCAGGGTGAACTGACCCCCTCATTGCCCTGGGGTTATTGTGAAAAAAAGCCCTCTAATTTTTGTTCTAATTTTTCTAATTTTTACACCTTCTTTAGCTAATTTGGGGCCATTGATTGCAAATCTGAATTCAGAATTTGCAAATTTTATCATCTGATTGCAAATAAAAAATTCCACAGTGTTTTTCCTAGGGATAAAATGGAGCAATGAGGGGTCAATTCACCTTGGCCGGGTTTGTACCACTAAAAAGGTTTCATTTATTGATTTTGGAGATTTTTATTGGGATTGAGGGAGTAACCTAAAATCCCTAAACAAAACAACCCACCCGCCCCCAACCCTATATCCTAAAGCATTGATGTTGACAAAAATTCTCTATTCTAAGAAACCTACAATCTTGTCTACTTTTGATTTAATCCACCTCGGTGATAGGTACTCTCACAAATATGATTCAGTTTTTGAACCAATAGGTGAATTCTTGGTCTTTATGATAAGTGAAAAAGTCATTTGTAGGACCCTTCATGTACGTCTTCATCATTGTTTGAGGGTTAATTAACTGGTAAGTTACACTCTAAACTTGTGATAATCACACTTTCTAAGATCACATATCCACATCCTCTAGTTCATTGCTGACATAGTTAGTGAAACTCATGTAATGTTGAAAAGTCATATAATTTGAAAGTTTACTACCAATGGAGTCTTTTTTTTGAGCAAAAAATTTGCTCAAGAATGGTACATATGTTTGTAGAGGTAATATTTGGCAATTTGTTTTGACTTTTCAATTCAAGAAATGAAAATTGGCTCGAAGACTCTTGGGATGGTATCACTCTTTTTTATATGTATGTAAATAATGTTGGATGAATAAGTATGTTTCATTTTGAAATTTATTATGAATATAAGTAGGTTCATTATCCTAATGAAAAATTACTTTCCCACTCCTCAAAATACATGAAGAAAAATAGGTATTCCTTCTTGAAAATATTATGGGTATTACAAGACTAGTCATTTGTCATAGTAAAATCTACAATGATGGGCAATTTCGTTAAAATGGCATATTCCGTGTGCCATTTTCAGATCGCCCAATCTGAACTGTAAAAGTAACATCTAGAACATGTGTGGATTTTAGAAATCTTTGATTTATATAGATTTCAGAGATCTAAGACGTATATAGATTTCAGATTTCAGGGTTTTGGATTTTTAAAGTGACATCTACGATAGTAGTAGATTTCAGAAATCTAGAAAAGGTATAGATTTCAAACATCTAAGACAGTTGTACATTTCAGACCGCTCGGTCTGAACTGTGAAAACTGCCAAAATAGCAGAATGGCGCCATTTTAATGAAATTGCCCATAATGTTATATATTTTGATATTGTTGAATGTTTAAATTCAACAACTTTGTGAATGAAGAAAAAATTGGCATTTACAAGTTAATATGAAAAATAAATGAAAAAGAATAAAAGGGTAAAGGACAAAGAAACAAAGTTAAAAGCAAAGAAGATTCAAAGCCATATCGAATCAAGTAGCAAGACCTAGACCTTTTCTTTTCTTTTTCTTTTTTTTTGAAACAAATGAAAGAATCTTCATTGTAGAGAACAAATACAAAATTGCCAAGCCAAAGGCCGGTCAAAAAGAACCAAAGAGCCAAAACAAGAAACTAATGAAAATAGCAAGGAATCGGCCTTTGCAAATTTCAACTAATCTCATCGCCAATTCTAAATACCACCACTGAAGAGTGAGTCCAGATGGTGTCAAAATGGATCCAAATCCTACAAGCACGTTAGGGACTACGTTTAGCTTGGGTCATCGCTTTGTGAAATGAAGCACGCCCTGCATCAAGAAGTCCTTTCCAAATAGCACTACGAATCCTAGTTGTGTGCCATTGATCCTGAGAGAAAACCTTGCCATTGTGGGAGACCCAAATGGTCCAGAGAGTTAAACTACGGAGGATGTGCCAAATAGTCTAAAGGCCTTGGAACCTCCGAGGCAATCTAGAGCCAAAAATGCAGTGCATTGGGGAAAGCCTCTAGTGAGGGCCCAAAACCGGTTGAACTCCAAGAATATGATGAAGAATGGATTGGGCAAAGTTCCATGCCTTCTAAGCTTTAGGCATAGAAAGAACCTATGGAGGGACGTCTTATCTTCACCAAGGTCGCAGCAGAGGCATCTGGGGGCGATCCCAGGAGCAATGTACATGCGCCACGAGTTGACTGCAACGGCATTATGCCAAATGGACCAAGTGAACGCAGCTTCTTTTTGGAAGCCTAAGGTATTCCAAACAACACGTCAATCTAGTGAGTAAGATGTTGGGAGAAAATCCGGCCATTTAGAAGGTATGGACTTCTTCAACTAGTTGTGTTTGGTCAAGAGTTTTCGGCCCAAATTGGCAGAGTAATTAAGCAATGGGCAGCCATTTCATCATTTCCATTGTGCAAGTTCAAAAGTGAGGTCTTGAATGACCCCAAAATATTGGAACAGAGGAGATCGATACTTGTCCTTTTTAACTGTAACCACTCTCACCCTCCGAACAAAACCATTGTGTGTCGAGGTAGCATTGGATGATGGATTGACCGAGTGTAGCCTAAAGGTGGAACTCACTATTGCCCTCTGTGTATGAAGGGAGATGGTTTGAGGTTGATTTGTCAATTGAATGACGTTGTCGGAGGTGACTTGCCATACGACTTCAGGTAAGGCATCCTCTTCTCCCATAAAAATACCCAACCAATCTTCCTTTTGCAATAGTGCAGTCTCTTCGTTTAGCATCCTCATCTAATCTGTTGGAAATTGAAATATCAGATGGAACCAGTGGTGTCTCTCCATCTCGATAAGTGGAAAGGATGAGGAAATATCGTCCCACGTTCTGAACCTTCGATGGAAGGAATCCCAGAGATCCTGGATCTGCCGCAGACCACCTCTAGCAAGTACACGGGCTCTATCCACTGAGAAATTAAAATTGGAACCAATGTATCGTGTAGACCACCACAAGCTAGTTTATAAGACCTCTTGGGCGCTGGTTGGAGGAACAACCTCGATATGTTTTACCATACAGCGCCATGCAGCTATGATTCTATTTCAAACGCGTGACCCTCTGGTAGTTGAGGGAGTGTGTACTACTAACCAAGCAAAGGATGGGAACCAATATCCACCTTTTGGGTGAGGTTTCATCCTTTCTACCCTATGTCTAAGGAGGATCTTTAGACTTGATATCCCTGGCTCGATTGCAAACATAATCCATTTGGCTAGTAAGGCCGTGAGTGAGATTTCAGGATCAAGTAGATGGAGACCACCAGATAAGTGAGGGAGGCAACAATCTTCCCAGTTTACACGAGTACGTGTTCTATGCTCCGATCCGCTCCAAAGATAATATCTCAAATCACCTCTGATGGTACGAAGGACTATTATGGATCCGCTCCAGATGGCAATGAAGTAATATAACGTTGATAATAAGATCGTGTTAACCACAATCGCTTGGCCAACCAGTGATAGCCTTTGAGTAGTCCAATACCGTAGCTTTCGTATAATCTTTTAATGAAGGAATTGGTCGATGTCAATGGTCACTAGGGAAACCCCAAACAGAGCCCCCAGTAGTTTGGACAGGGATCCCTGTGGTACCCAAGTGAGGTCAAACTGCGTTATCCAGTCTGGCAGAGGAGCTAAGGAAAACTAGTAACCAACACTTTTATACCAGTTGATTATCAAACCCGAAGCTTGACCAAATTTTTGTAATAAGCTTATAGTATTCCTTAAAACCACCTCTTGTCCCAATATTGAAAATCCTGTATTGTCCGCATACTGTGATATGAGTTGTTGCGCTTGGCTATTTGGGAGTTTGATGCCATAAATTCGTCCTTGTTGTTGTTCTTCTTTAGCAGCCATGTTCAAAGCCTCGCCAATAAGGAGAAATAAATAAGGCGCTAATGGACATCCTTGTCTAACACCTCGTTCAATGCCGAATGAATCAATTGTCCTACCGTTAAATAAAACTGTTGTTGAAGCATCTTTTAGTAACATCTTGACAAGGTGAGAAAATGAATCAGGAATATCCATTTTTTGCATTACTCTGAAAAGAAAGTCCCAAGACATTGTATTGTAGGCTTTGGTAAAATCTAATTTGAGAAAAATGAGGTCCTGGTGAGATTCTCAAGCCCATTCTATTGTTTCATATTGCAGGAGGATATTGTCCAAAATGTATCTAGAGGGTAAGAAAGTAGATTGGTCTGGGCTTATAACCTCTTCAAGAATACTTTGTAGACGAATGTGAAGAGCTTTGGCAATGATCTTGTACGAAACATTGAGAAGGGTTATGGGACGCCAGTTTGATAGATTATCACGTTCTCCTGTTTTGAAAAGTAGAGCAATAATTCCAAAAGTCATACCTTTGGGGAAATAGCCTCGCTCCATTGAAGATCTCACCATCACAGTATAGTTGTCCCCAATAAGCTCCCAAAATTTTAGATAAAATTCCACTATGACTCCGCCTAGCCCTGGACTCCTTCCTTTGGCCATATGTTTCAGAGCTTGTTGTAATTCATCCTTTGTAAGTGGACCATCAAGTTGTTGAATCATGGCGGGACTGAAGCAACAACTAACTGATGATAGAATGAACTGTCACTCAGCTTCGATAGTGGGGTCCATTACTTCCTGCGAATATAGTTTGGAATAAAAATTGGTGCATATAGATTCTAAATCGCACATGTCATACTTGAGAATGCCTTGACTGTCTCGTAATTCAGTGATGGAAGATGTTTGAGGAGTTTCCTTGATCGCTTGGAAAAATTCCGAGGTCATGCAGTCTCCAAAAAGTCTCCAGCGAGCTCTCGAACAGACCTTTCTCCCTTCCAGTTTTCAAGCCTCAAAGTCAGCTAATTGAGATCGGAGGTTGCTAACTTGGTCTTGAAGTTGGATTGAATAAGGGAGGGTTTGTAGCTGAACATTCATAATCTCTAAATTTTGACAGAGTTCTGCTTCCGTTTTCCGAAATTGTTGAGCTCTATGGATACAGTAGCTACGATAAAATCTAATGATCCGGAAGAATTTGGTGAAAAAAAACATATTCTCTAGGAGATTTTCCCATATGCGACATATCTTTAAATCAACTTCATCTAAGTAGAGGGAGGATATGATCCACTTGCTAGGTCTAGGGGTGGAGTGTGTAAGTTCTATTATCACAGAAATGGGGTAGTGATCAGAACGAGTGTGGTCTCCCCAAATGCGATACTCTATAATTCTTTGGGGTCTAGTAGTAGAATCTGGGAACAAATAACATCTATCAAGCCTTACCATGACTCTAGCTCCATCACTACGCAAATTATCCCATGAGAAAGTCAAACTTGGGGAAGTTAGAGGGTACTTGGCTACCTGTATGGAATCCTTGAGAGTATTAAATAGCAACCTTTCTTGAGTTGGAAGCCTTTTCCCACATGTACTTGATTTGTCCCTTTGTCGTTCGACTATATTAAGTCTCCTAGTAGAATCCACCTACATGAAGTGGGAATTTCTCTTGACATAGTCTCCCATAACACCCTACGTGAGTGTAGATCTGTAGGAGCGTATACATTAATGAAGCCAAGATCACCACTTGGTATGTGAGAAAGGATAAACCAATGAACTTTGCCACGGAAGAGCGTCCCAGACTGAGAGATTAGTTTAGCCCATCGTGGGGATATTATGGACGCTACTCCGCCTTTCCCAACATGACTACCATCCAAAGTGTATCCTGGGGTTGCTTCCGTGTAGAAAGTTGTGGCATTCTTCCATAACAACCTGCCTAGATTGAGAGCACTTGAACCCCGTAATTTGTGTTTTTATATGAATAACAAATCGACCGGATTCCGTTTGATATAATTATGCAAATTTTCGATGGTTGAGGGTTTGTTGAGCCCCTAACATTTTGTGAAAGAATCCATACTTTCATTTATTGGATGGGTCGAGAGTTTTCCTAGCACTCTCTACGCAGTCAGTGGTTGGAGTTCTTCGATATCCCCACACATCTAGAGAGGGATCTGTGGCAACAAGTTCCATTCTTGCCTGTGGGGGTTGAACTTGATTTCCTATTCTTTTCCGTACAAATGCTTTGATGTCTCGAAGTGAGGTTTCCCTTCCTATTGGTGCAGCAAATGATGTGGGATCTTCAGGTGGCCATACGACCAAAGAGCCCGTAATGTGATGGAATAAACGACGAGCTAGGGAAGAGCTACTACTTGAAGTCGGAGAACTAGGTCTAGATTGACCCCGAGCTTTAGGCAGATTAACTTGTGCATCTTTGAACTGGTCCTCGTCAAAATGTGCTTCAATGCCTAGAATAGGTATTCTTGGACATCTTTTTTCGAAATGCTTGAGAGGCCTCGGCAATTGCAATGTCAAGATCATTACTTGGGTTGGATATAGCCTAACCTAGAATTGTAGGGGGTTGTATGTTTGTAGTGTTCTGGGAATCATTGGGAATGCTAGTTTGGATATTACTTGGGGATGTGGGTGAGATCTCTTTGGACACTATGGAGTCTATTCCTTCCAGCCTAGGTTGAGAATGTGTATCATTTGGGAGAGAAGCGTTAGGCACGGGACCTATGTAGAGAACTAGGGTTCCAGCATTAGGATCTTTGGAGGGATTGACTGTCAGAATCTCAATATCCATAGGGACTATGTCGTTTAATATACTATCACTTTTGGTAGTGACATAATCAGAAATATGCAACGGATTGTGGTGAGACATAAGAGGCGGTGGTAAAGGAAGAGTTTCTGAATCACTACCTTTTGGGTTATCTCTATTACTGGGAGAAGAATGACTGGGATTGGATTGGATTCTGGCTTGGAAACTTTGCTAACGGTGTGCAGAATCGGGACTAGGTTGGGTTTTTTCTAGAGAACCTGCTTGTTTGGTTTTGTTCTGATCTTGTTGATCTCGCCGTCATTCAAAAGAGACTCTATGTTCCCAATAGTGACTGGAGCTTGCAAGTGTCGGGAAGATATGACCACGTCAACGATATTGCACCGGTAGAAACCCATCTGCATCTGGGGTCGGGACTAGGCGATGATGCTGACAGTGGAGCTTGTTGTGTCTATTGTATTGTTTTCTAGGTTTGTTTGTTGAGCTTGCATGGGATGTCGATTGGGTCCCTGTATCGATGCATCCCTCCGGGATTGACGTCAACTACGTATAATTGGATCTAGGCTGCCTCTGGTTCACTTGCCTCATGTGTTTGGGACTTGAAACTTTGACAGGACAATTTGATGTTGGGTGAGATATTGCCTTGCAGTTACTACACACCAAGTTCATGCCTTCATATTCAACCCTAACTTCAGCCAAGCCGCCTGTGGCATCCTCAATGTATATTGAAGATAGCCAGCCTTGTGAAAAGTCAAGGGCTACGCAATACCTATGGGGATTGAGTGTCGGATTTGGGATATCAGTCGCTAGGATTCTCCCTAAGTGATGGGCGATTAGGGCTGAAAATGAGATATACTCTAACGGGAGATCATGTAGAATCAACCAACAAGGGAAGAAAGCACCTACGAGTTTTTGGGTTGAACGATGGTAACCATTTATGATATGCAGCTTTCCCTTTAGAAAACCTATGTAACTGAAGGTTAAGGACCTTCTCCATTGCACTACCAAAGTTCAGTTTGACATAGTGGAACCCTTCCCATGCCTCTTTGTGTAGAACTATGTAATTGGGAGAGAGTAAACGGCTAAGATCTTCCAACCATGCATTCGTAGTAGCAGTATCAGATCTACCCCCGACAAAACTAGCAATGACAACGTGTTCCTTCAAGAGAACTAGCTGTAGTGCTAAAGCTTCAGAATCGACAAATGAATAAGGTAAGATTTGACCTTGTCTAACTAGCAAGCCTGCCCAATTGCGCTGGAGACCTTCTGGGAGAGTCTCCAAGTCTGTGGCTGAGAACGGGTTGAAGTGGGCCTGAGGATCAATGTGTCGTACTTCAGTTTGTGCCTCTACTCTTGGTTGTGTCAGATCTGATTTCAGATCGGAACATCGGAATCTCGGCAAACCTTGGTGTGGGCCTCCTGGAACCATCTTTCCTTTTCTACAATCTGGAGTCGATCTCCTACGACTCTACTCATGATGTTGACTCCAGTTGACAGTTTCTATACTGTCATAGTGTAGTCTGGTGGTGGGGTTGCCATTGTTCATGGCTTTGGCATGTTGCTTGTGTAACGCCAAGAAGTCGTCTACCGAATAGTGATGACCTGTCGCCACAACATCCCTGTATGAGCCTATTTTCTGTACTAAACAAGGTTGCACTAAAGATCTGTGAAGGCTAATAGAGATTAGGGTTAGAAAGCATGTATTAGCAGCTAACTAAAAAGGAAATGAGTAGTCCAATCTCAGATCTAGATCTACGACACGTACTCCCACCGTGTGCGCACTTCCAAATGATTAGCTCCATACTTTCGAAAGCAACGATGATCTTGAAGAATCGAAGAAAGGTCTTCAGAAGTTAGGTGCCAAAGCTCCTCCTGTGCTCCGCATCATGCTCTCCCCGATCTAAGAACCCACCTGGGAGGACTTCCGAGACCTTTTCTTTTTTTACTTTTTGAAAAAGTGCCAAGATGACAATCACTTAACCCCTAAAGGACCAAGGCCTTTTTTCTGCCAGAAAACACTCAAAACTGCCATACCTATAACAAGGAGTAAAAAAAATTGAAACATTGTTTTTTTTTCAGATCTAACCGTAAGATCTTACACCTAACTACTATGAAAGTATGTGGAAACAATTTCAGAATTTTTGACCGCTCAGATTGCAAGATATCTGCGTTTAAAGTGGAAAAAACAAGTATTTCAGTACATTGCGGGACTAAAATTTTGACTTTGAACATTTTTAACTTAAAATTTTTGCACTGTAGAGTTTTGAGCTTTAAATATTTATAGTGGAGAATTGAGTTGAGAGTCTAGGTAAAAAAAAAATTCAAAAAAAATTTAATTATCATTCTTAAAATAATTGTTAAGTAGAAGTAGGTATGAGATAGAAGGAAAATGTAAAATATTCATATATTTTAGATGGAATTAAAATGCACTAATCCCAATGGTGAGATTGTTCTAGCAAGTAAATCAGACCATGCAAAAAAGAAAAATTTGAAAAATTTGAAAAATTGCATTCAGAAATGAATCCTACAAGTATTTTTTTCAAGAAGATGCTCTAACTGCCCGAAAAACAAGAATGTCCATAACTTTCTCATAACATATCCAAATGAAATGAATCAAAGCTTTCTAAATAGAAAAAAATATAATCTATGAGAAAAAATATTATTAAAAAGAGAATTCAAATTTTTGTCCATTTTTTTTGGGCTGCCCGAGCTGCCCGCCGTCCCCTTGTTTGAGCTTATTTGGTCATAACTATTGTTCCCGGGCACCGATTTTGAAAAAAATTATATTCCCACAAAGCTAATCAACTTTTCTACCTCCAAAAAAAATTTCAAAAAATTAGGAGAAAATTTCAGCCTGTAGGTACCTGCCCGAAAACGCATTTGTCCCCCGAAGGGACAATGGTCCTTTAGGGGTTAAAGTTTGGTGAACCATTGTATTCCTACATTGATTCATTTTTTGGACCAAAAAATACTTTCAATCATATTCATGCATTTTATCATCCAAATTTGGCAACTTCATCCACATTTTAAATAGAAATGGAAAAAATTTGGCAAAAAAATATTACATTTATTTGGCAAAAAGTAAAAATTTATTTTGAAATGGTGTAATTTTTTTCTTATGGTGCCAAAAAAAAGGGTTAATTGCAATGGTATTACTCCTTAAATAAACTTGATAACTTCACAAAAAATGTATATTGCATAAAGTGATTTAAAAATAAGCTTAAATTCAAATCAATGATGCTAGTGTGTGATCATAGAAATAAAAACATATGAGTCTTGAGCCTAGGTGTAAGTAGATACCTTACAACCATTGAACCTAGTGTTTATAACATAAACACGTATAATATAGGTATTTATAATATAGTTACACTATAATCATGGGTGTCTAGATTCTTAGGCTTACATAATAGCAATCCTCAAATTCAGATATGAGTTGAGGCTCCAAAACTTGTATTGGTGAGATTGAGATTTTCCTCATTTTGCCTTCAAAATATACTATTACCGTAACATGAAGTTTCTATAGGAAATCTAGCCAAACATTTGGCAAGCAAGGCTATATTATGAAGGCTTTGTGACCTATAACAAGTACAATTTCTATGACATATTTATGTCACATTTATGTTTCTATGACACATTTCTATGACACATTTATGTTTCTATGTCACATTTATGTTTCTATGTACAATTTCTATGACACATTTATGTTTCTATGTCACATTTATGTTTCTATGACACATTTATGTCTCTATCTTGTTTGAGTTTCTCACAACTTGTTATAACCTTTTATTCTATTAAATTGTTCTATGTACCAATTGATTTATAAAAGAAACTTGTAAGCTAGTACAAGCCATAATGAACATTGGTGACCATCATATAGTACATGGTAACCATAGTTACATTAAAACATTAGTACAAGTATTTTTAACCCCTAAACTTCAATTGTCCCCTCAAGGACAAAATGGATTTTCGATAGACTCCTATAGTCTCAATATTTGTCATGGTTCTCTAGAAACTTTTGTTAAAATAGAAAAATATATTAGCTTTTAGGGAATGTAATTTGCATTTCAATTGGTGCCTAGGAGCAAAAGTTATGGCACACTAAGCCCAAATTTTAGTTTAACAAGCAAAAAAAACACAAAAAATTTAAACTTAAACTTTTAAAACTTTTTTTTTCTCATAGAATGTATTTTTATCTAAATGGTAAGCTTTGGTTCATTCCATTTGGATTTGTTATATGAACATTATGGACAATCTTGTTTTTCAGGCAATCAAATCTTCATTACAAAAAATGAAGTTGTAGGATTCATTTTTGAACTTGATTTTCACATTTTTTCAAAAAAATAAAGGTTTGCCATCCAAGTTAAGAATTCTCACTAGGTCAATCTTACCATTGAGATCAGTGTGTTTTAATTCCATCTTAAAGCTATTGTATACCTCTGGGAGGTTAGTTTGCAAAAAGTAGAAAAACCACGTGAGTTAAACTATAGGGTGCATTTTATTCATTGGAAGAAAAATTTATAAATGATTTGAATCTACTATAGTGTGGATTTAATTCTTAAAACCTAATTATATGTAAAATAGGGTATTGAAAAATCTCTTGAATTAAAAAAAATAGATATAAATTAGTGTGGATAAAATCAAAGAAGAGAAAAAATTAATTTTAGGATGAGTATAATCCTTGGTCCTTCTAATAGAAGAATGAAAAAGAATACGTTTTTAACCATTTAACGCTTTGGATATTGTAGCTAGATGCATAAGATTTTAGGCACTTCTCCACTAAGATTAATATCAAAAAAATAAAATGGATTAAAGTAGAAATTAACTATACAATTGTATTCTCAATTGAAGTTGGGGCATTTTGTCAAAATTAGAGAATTATTCAATGGTAGAATTGGAAGATCATAGTGTGTATTTGAATTGGATTATGCACATTCAAAAATGAGATTTTTGAAGATGTGTGCCTTTAGAGTTAAATAGAATTTTGGTTAAAACTGAAAAATAGAAATAAAGAGATTTATTAGTTTTTGATATCATCACTTCTCCGTTGCAAATATTTATATCAAGAATAATAGACTCATACATAATTATTGTGAAGTTCATGAGTAAGAGTGACTTTTGAGCTAACTAGAATTTTGGTTCAATTTTCAAAAATAAAAATAAAGTAATTTAGTAATGTCCAATGTCATCACCTCTTTCTTACCACCTTTCAAATCAAGAGCAGATTCACATATCATTATTGTAAAGTTTATGAATGAGAGTGACTTTTGAATTAAATAGAAATTTAGTCAAATTTCAAAAAATAAAAGTAAAGAGATTTAGCAGTGTTCGATGTATCACCTATCTATCACCTTTCATGTCAAGAATACACTCTCACACATAATTATTGTGAAGTTTATGAGTGAAAGTGACTTAGCCATATACAATTTAGGACAAAGTTTTATATGTTGAAAATTGAAAAGAGTTGGTACATAGATCAAGATTAGATCACGTACATTGCTAGAACATCAACATCAACACACAGTTCAAACAAGCAAATCAAGATAACAAACTTTCAAATTTTAAAAAATACAGTATTGTAAGTTAGTTGTATTTGTAAGTATTTATTGTGTTTTCAAATATGTGCATTATTTGTGTTTTGTTTACAAGTATTTTGATAGTTAAAGAATTCTAAATTGATTTTTTTCTTCCAATAGTTGTATATTATGAATGGCATAATCTAAATTTAAGAATATGAGTTCTAATTCTTCACACATTTTATGTTATTTTCATTTTGAACACTAGAGTGATGACAATGTGGTTGCTTGACCACTAAAGGGTTAGTACAATACATGGATGAGAATAACCCCTCAACGCCACCAAAGCCAAAAAATATTCAATGGACTTCTTAGCAACTAGATGGTTTTCATTCAAATTTTTTTCAAGCTTCCTTTAGTGTGAGCACTATAGATGGTGATGGAAATTTTCTAATTGAAGTAATATTAATCTTTTTAGACAACAAGATGTGTTAAAAATGAATCATCAAAGATGCTTTCTTTGTGTATTTTGTTACCTTCCAATTCCTTATTTGAGATCTCAAATTTAGCCATAAAAATGGTCTTTTTTGAATTTGAACCCAACTAATGAAGATTACTAGGTTTAGTTTCTACTCCAATTTGAAATTTTGATAAAAAAAACTAAAATTGATTATTTAATCGCAATGTGAAGTTCATGAATATAACCATAGTTTATTAATTTTCTAATTATAGAATGACATGAAAATTTGGTTAACATCATGATGTTCTACATTATGATGCATTTTGATTGTTGCATGTACCTACTTTGATGTCAATTAAAATTGTCAATTAAAATATATATGATAAGATGTAAAAAAAGATTTGATTGTTGATTTAGTTATTATTAAAAGTTCCTACTCTAATTGCCTTCAAGTTTTGTGAAATATTGTAGAAAGTTGGCAACTTGTTATAAATTGGAGTGTTTGTAAGTTTGGAGTTCATAGTAACAAATTTCATAATTTTGGGTCTATAAAACATAAGATAATGACCTTGACATGCCAACATCTTCATATTAAATATTTTAGTGAGTGTAATATGAAATGTGAATTAGATAATAATGTGATGAGAATTCCAACAATAGGAAACGATTGATCAAAAGAGAAGTCCATAATGTGAAAAAAAGGAATTTATTAAAAGAGTGAAAATTATATCAAAGATGTGCATTTCAAGGGTCAAAAACACTATCTACAAGCTAGGTTTATCCTTTTATGTGCTACACTTTTATTGGTCAAATCCTCCCAACCTATTGACTTTTTTGTTGAAGCATCCAACCACCTATGTTGTGGGATTTTCTTTAAAAACCACAATAGCTTGTTATGTAAATCTAATTGTATATAAAGATGGTCAACTTGATTCTTCAAAGGGTCACTTCAAGTGCATCTTCCTCTCACTAGAAGAAACCCATGTTTTTTATGACAAGCCTTGATTTTTTTTTGACGGATTTTTTTTGATGTCTAAGTTGACATTTAGTTGATTTTTGGTTTTTAATGATGTTCATAAGATCATTTGGATGTCATGAAAAACATAAAAACAGCTAAATGTCAACTTAGACATAAAAATAAATCCGTCAAAAAAATCAAGGCTTGTCACAAAAAACATAGGTTTCTTCTAGTGTCTAAATATTTTTAATAATAGAAAAAACACTTCAAAAACCAAAGTGACTACATTCTAGTTGTTCAGGAAGTTAAGGGTTAAATGGTTAATCAATTATTGTTTGTTTCATGTTGCTTTTGAGTTTGATCCTAATTTTTTAATGTACATTTTATGTTTTACACCAAACATTCATCCTAAAATCCTTCATTATTAAACAAAACAAAATTCCTAAAGTTTATAAGTACTATAGTGTGCCAAGAATTAAGCTAGATTTTCATTTATAATTACCTATAGGGTGCTTAAAATTAAGACTAAGTAGCTTTTTTTTCTATTAAAGGGTCCCTTAAAATCATACTTACTAGGTAAATATCCCCCAAAGAAATACCCGGTTAATGCACGTGGTTACAAAACATAAGGGGAAGTGACCTCCCCAAGCTGCATACCTTACCTTTGATTCAATCAAGGCTTGGGGGAATATTATAAAACATCAATTTCATTAAATAGGCACCATTCCATTACACTTTGGGTAGTTTAGGACACTCATCTTGAATCCAAACTCTACATTTGTCTTAATTTGTGGCATGAAATTAGACCTCTATAAAGATACGTATTACAATTAATTTTTGGCTTATAAAATACTGCCAATTTAACAAATTTGACATTTAATGTAGCGCCTAATTATTCAATTTCCATAAATTGGAGGTTAGGGGGGCAATCTAAAACTTTGGGAGGTTTTACTTGAGCAAGTTGATTGAAAGATCCTATGTTTGGATTTTTTAAAGAATAAATAGAAATGAAGATTTTAGCTTTACTTTGTGTAAGAGTGTTTAATTTGGACCTTATTGACATTTAAAAGAGTGATTTGGGCATCAAGTCATTGCAACATTTTAGGAATTATAGTGAAGAAAAAAAAATTATGGACAACTTCAAATCGCATGTGTCTTTTCTATCCTAAGGATTTCTAAGTTAGATTCTTTTGAAGAGGGTATTTCATAAACTCAAGATGACTACCCTATTCTACATAATTGTTGTCAATATTAGGAGAATTGCATCTAGAAAAGAAAAGAAAAAGTGTCATGAAATATGTTTTTCAAGTCGGCTCAAAAATTTGAGGTGCCCGAGGCTTCAAATTTGTAGTCATTCTACTATTCGTTATGGTGGGTACTCCAAATCATTAGTTTTTGCCATTGTGCCTAGTTACTTTTATTAGACTAGATAAATTCTCATATTTTTTTGTTTGCAAGTGAAAGGAGGTTCCAACGCACCAAAGAATGGAACATTTGGATATTGTTTGCCAAGTTATGAGGGGTCAAAGTTTTTTTGGTAGATGTTCTAAATTGTTTCTTCCACATATGTATATATTGATTTTGGAGATGTAAATAGAGTGATAATTGTGGTTTTAGGCAAGGTGTAATTTTAGGTGTGCCCATCTTACCTCCCAAATGTGCTTCTTTGAATTGAAAACTAATAGAAATGACTGAGGTCGTTATTTTCATCTCGATTTAAGTTTTGTAACTTACTATATGGCATAATTTCATCAATTGTAACAACACTATGAGTTATGGGATTTGTTAGAGCATTGTCACCCGCAATAGCTCTCTATTTGACCACAACATCAAGAAGTGGCAAGGCACTTGCTACCTTATGAGATGTAGCAGTGCGGTGAAGACCCAATGCTTTGCATTAACCACCCCTTAGAGTCCTCACTTAAGTTCTTCCGTTTCTTCTCATACCTCTCATTGGTCTCCACATCTTCCACTAAAGCCATAGTCAAAGTTGGTCAAGTTGGCATGAATGTAAAACTTCCCACTACAAAGTCCCTCTATTATTGAACACATGTAAAAGTGATGGGAGAATTGACACAACTTGTACTATGACGGGGTGTTGGTGTGGAGCTGTTTTGTTTAGATAGGTGCGGCAAGTCTGGAGTGTTGCTGTTGAATCCAATTCTTCCGAATGCACTTATCCATTTAATATTTTTTGTTGGACTTTTTTTTGGCAAAATAGTGCCAAATTGCACCCAAAAAAAAATGATTTGGCTAAAAAATGGCAACAAATTGTGGAATTTTCCGCCAGAAAACTTCAAATAAAAAAAATCTTTAATGAAATCACTAGATTGTGGATGAAAATAGAATTATGGACTTGTGATATGTGTTAATGCGATATTTCCATCCAATATGGAGGGATGTTAAAATTTGGAGCACCACTATAACATTTTTCATTGCCACTTTGGCACTTTATAAAAATTGGAAAAAAAAGTTCTCATCCTTTCAGAGTTTGAAGCTTCAAATTATCACATTTCTAATTTGCAAGACATCCAACTGACTCATCTTTACTTTCTGCATCTTGCAAGAAAAATTTATGGACGGCATTCACAATCTTGTGGTGCGAGTTGCTGATTTTTGACAATTAATATGTCTTCTACCAATTTTGGAAGATTTCTTTTGGAACACTAATAGGACACTCATTCTATTAATAGGACACTCATTCTAATTCCAACACTAACTTATTACTATCACTATCACAACTATGGTTTAAGATGATCAATTAGTAAAGAGTTACTGTAATGTTGTTTTTAGAATTTTAGGGCTACATGGTCAAGTTGGTTGTATAAAATAAGTATGTTGCAAGTCCTTAATGCTAATAGGTCATTACGTTATTAAATATTTATCCTCTTTGGTCATTGGTTATTAAGAGGTCAATTTTGTTTGCATATAATAAGTATATGCCAAGTTTACAATACTAATTAGCCATTACATTACTAAAAATTTGTCCTTTGGGGGCATTGATTACTAAATAGACACCTTAAGTCATAGAAATTTCTAGAAGATATTTGATTTCACAAATGAAATAAGATGTACTAGTAAGGTTCTAACTAAAAAAGTTTCACCACCAATCATTAGGTAAGGAGTTCAAACTCCACCCCAACCTTTAATTATGCAATTTATAATTGAATATTGCACTTAATACCACTTTTTTTTCTTATAGTTTGTTTTGTAGTTTATTTTCTCTTATAGTTTAATAATTATCCCAACAAACTCTTCATTTACAATTGTCTTCAAAGATGCCAATGTTATTATTGATTATGTTTTTTGACAATCTATTTGCATAAAAGGTAGCTTGTTCCACAAAGTTAACTTCTATTTTTTTGTGGTTGATTCTTATAATCTTTCAATCATAGTGTGCAACTCTTATAATCTATCAATTATAGTGTCCAAATACTAATTTTTTTTAGCATATAAAGTGATAACTTGTGTTTTGTTTTTTGAGTGGATAGTAAGCCACAAGTGACAAAAGTGCTCATTTTTTTGAGAACTAGACATGAAAAATGGAGTGGTACACGTGGTAGTCAACCACTGGTGGTTTAGCTTTTCCAAAAATTCTGAAAGGGATATAATACCCTTTGGTCTATTGGTTGTAAGACTTCAAAGGGGTACATATGTAATTCTCTAAACAAAATACTTCATCAATGGTGTTAGTAGTTCAATTACCCCCCAATCCCATATTTGTATTGTTCAAGAAGCACTTTGGACTACAATCTCTGTCTATTTGCATTTTTTTGGCAACGTAGCAATTTTGGGCAATACACTACGAATGGATTTTTTTTTTCTTTGAATTTTTTACACAACATGTGGCTAAGGAGTAGCTTTAAGGCACAACAATTCTCATAACTTTTGACTACATGGTTAAAATGTTATTGCATGATATGTAGTTTTCATTGTTTAGTAGGTAGTCCAAGTAGCAATTTTAAAAAAAAATCACTTTTAAGAAAATAAAAAACTGAAATTGGTTTTTTAGATTTCTATATACATGGAAAACTTTGAATCATTCCATTTTGATTAATGAGATGAAAGTTATGAAGAGTTTTAGTTGCAGATAGTTAATGGGTAGTCACTGAATCTCTAGTCTAAAATAAACTTTGAAGTCCTTTATTTAACTCAATTTTCAATATTTTTGGAAAAAATAAAAACATTAGGTGTACATTTTTTATTACAACATTACAATCATTGGCATTTTTCAATCCCATAAATAAATGGTTAACAATTTAGTATTTTGAATCATTTTCTACTTCTTTTTATTTACTATTTTTTTCCTATATGTTGTACAATTTCAAAAGATCTAAGATTTTTCAAGCATATAGCCAACTTGACTTGAAGAATCCAAAAAGTTACAACAATTTTGGACATATTTTCATAATGATCTAACCTTGTGAAGTGCAGCTGCGCAGTTTTTCTGGGTTTTTTTCTTAGGGACAAACACTAATACCTTGCAATCCACATGGTGAAAATTTATGAATTTTTTTCCAAATCTTCTAAAAGCAGTGTACTACAAGATCCTATGGTGTAGTCATGTAGTTTTTTTTATGTTTTTGAATAATTGTCTTTTTCTCAAAAAAACAAGACCCATTATGAAATCGGTTTCACATTATCGTAGCAATGTAGGCTAATCATCATTTTGAAACGATTTTGAATGTTGTGAGTAGGTTGGATAGCAAAAAAAACAATTTGTCTTGATGCTAGTTGAAGTGAATGGTTGTTTTTATTCTTGGGTAGCATATAGGGTGATAATTTGTCATTTTTTTTGTTTTTTTTGTTTCTCGGTTCTCTTTGGGAGGCAAATTGTCAATTTATTTTTATTTCTTGAACATGGTGAACTTTTTTAGTATGTGATTATAAATTTCCAATATAATGTTTTTTATGTACTTGCATAACAATTTGTCTTTCTATATATTGTGCGCATATGTAAATTGCAAATTTTAAGCATTGATCCAGTGATTGGACTTGCTTTTGTGTGATTAAATGAGCAAATTGTCTGTGGTTGGGGAAATGCACATATTTTATCTTATTTGTTTGTGGAGATTGGAGTCATTGGAAGTTGTATCACTAGTAGAAAATCAAGCCCAATTTGTTGTTTTGGTTGCGTTGATCATCAACATGACCAAAACAACAAATTGGGCCTGATTTTCTATTAGTGTATGAACTGCTATACTAAGACATAAAAGCTTTTGACAATTTTGAATGGCAAATGTGTGGAAAGGAGGGATTAGTTTTAATAATATATTTTTTTGTTTATAAACTTTTCAATCCTATTACAAAATTCTTTGTGAATGAACCATTACTACTATACTACAATAAAATTCACAATCTCTTTGGGGTTGTTAATTTTTGGCTCGACATATGGTAACATGTGTCCAAAAGTGTTTTTTTGACTATGTTTTTTTGACTATGTTTTTTCTTGTAACGAAAATGTGAATTTTAGAGTGTTTTTGGCGAATACATAGTAAAAAAACTTTACGGGTTAAAAACTTAATGGTCTTTCCAAATTTGAATGGAAATTTGTAAGGATGGAAGTATGACCATCTGTTGGAATGAGAAAGTGATAGATGACATTGTGATACAATTTGCATTAATTTGATATAGTAGATATAGCAATACCATCCTACTTTTAATTTTCAATTTTTTTGAGTGATCCCTCACTATTTCATTCATTCAAAATTAGAAAATATGCTTTTACAAAACATTCCAATTCTTTTTCTTTCAAAATTGCTACTCACAAAAAAAATTGTTTCGAATAAAATATTTGCCACACACTCGGCCACACATGGATACATGTAACCTTGATTGCATCCCACACAATCTAAAATTTTCTCACAAAAATTCATTACAACACTAAGTTAGGAAGTTCATATAGTAATTACTTAACCCCTAAATGCCCAAATAGCATTTTTTGGCAACATAGCGATTTTGGGCAATTCACTACGAATGGAGTTTTTATTTTTTTATTTTAAATTTTCACACAACATGTGGCTGAAGAGTAGCTTGAAGGCCCAACAATTTTTATAACTTTAGACTACATGCTTAAAAAGTTATTGTATGATAAATAGTTTTCATTGCTCGGCCGGCAGCCCAAGCAACAATTTTTTTTTTTAAAGATCACTTTTAAAAGAAATAAAAATTTGAAATTGTTTCTCTAAATTTTTCTATACATGGAAAGATTTGAATCATTCCATTATGATTAATGAGATAAAATTTATGAGGAGTTTTAGTTTAGAGTAGTTTGTGGGTTGTTATGGAATCTAAACCCTAAACCCAAAACTTTGAAATCCTTGATTTAACTCAATTTTAGAAATTTTAGAAAAAATTTAAAACATTAGGTGTAGATTGTTTATTACAACATTACAACCATTGGGATTGGCATTTTTCAATTCCACAAATAAATTGTTATCAATTTAGTATTTTGAATCATTCTCTACTTCTTTCTACTTACTATTTACAAATGATTAAAAAACTTTCAAGCATATAGCCAAATTCCCTCAAAGAATGAATCCAAAGAGTAACCACCATTTTGGGCATTTTTTCATACAAATGTGACCTTGTGAAGTGTAGCTGCCCGGTATTTTGTAGGGCCAAAAAAATGATTTTTTTCACTTCAAACGCTAATATCTTGCATTAGGGATTAACCTCTACATGCCCAAGGCACCCAAATTTGGTGTTTGCAAAACTTTGAGGTTAAATAAAACATAACCAAGTTGCTATTTTTAGTAGTTTATATTTTTGAAAAGTTATTTTTGAAGTCTAGTTTTAGCATCAAAAAATCGATCTTGAAAATAAATGATAGTGATTTTTCTATTCAAGATTTTGTGCAATCTTAACTTCCCGTGGCCGTGTTGAGAGCTCTTGGAAATGAGCCTCAAATACACTAGATCTTGGAGAAAAAATCACATTCAAAATTTATTTAAGATTATTATAGAGTAGATTTTGAGAAGCCATAAATTGATTGGAGTTATACATGTTAGGCCCTTTAACCTCATATTTTTTTGGTCACCAACTTTTAGATTTGACTTGTAAAAAGACGATTGAAAGACTTCACATCACTTTTGCAGTTTTAACACCTTCATGGTCAAACATTATAATCTTTCACTCCAAAAGTGATATTGTTGTGTTTTCTTTTCCTATGAGATCTCTAACATGTCTTGTTTGAATGTTTACGATTACAATTCCAAAAAAATTGATACAACTTATCAAAATGTTGGCATTTTGTTCAATGTAGAGCAAATTCCAAGAAGCTCAAAACATACCTTAAGGCATTTAGAGGTTTAGGTAGGCTCAAATGGTTGCTTTAAGAATAGACCTTAGGCATTTAGGGGTAGTCTACTCTTAAAGCAACCATTTAACCCTCCCTAACTCATCATTGAGTAATAGATATTTTTCAAGCAACATGTCACCCATTCCTAGATAGGGGTCACATTTAGTACATGGTCACTTTTAGAGCAAACTACCTTACTCAATGACCAACTCATTCACAATTTTAGGGACTTTGACTTCTTAAAATATTTTTTCAAGAAAAATTCCTCAAAAGATAAAAATGAAATTGGCGTCTCCTTCATGTAGTTTCATATTCTTGAACCTTTCTAGAATCAATTGTGAATTTTGAAGTTGGAATCACATGAGAATGATGAGACTCTCCCTAGTCCCTACAATACAAGCATCCACCTACTACTAATATGTTCACTCTTGGTACATTCAAGAATTCAAAAAGCAATATGTACACAAAATGCTTGATTTTAAAGCCCGGTGGCTTTTATAGATCTAGTTACAGTACCTACCTTCCTCAATCCTCACTCACTGGCAGAACGTCAACACGTACCAAAATTCAAGAAGAATGACACCTCATGAAAAAGCAAGTTTTCTTTTCATAATTTTGCACCCAATTCAAAGCTTCTGCACCGGCCACTCATCCATTAGAGGAGTTTTGGGGTTCGGGAGGGCCGTTTCAGGCCTGTTCCCCCGACCCTGGCAGATCGCGGGAACAGGCGCTGTCAGATTTTTTTTTTTTTTTTTTTTTTTTTTTTTTACGTTTGAAATGCAAAAAAAAACAATTTTTTTTTTTTTTTTTTTTTGGTGGGTGACGTGGCAGTCTCCAATCCACGTCACCCAGGCCAGGGAACGGCTGCCGCTGCTGTTCCCCCGCTGCTGGCAGCCAGGGGAACACGCAGCCCTCCCCGACCCCAAAAACTCCTCTAATGATATGCTCATCACTCACTCCAAGTAAGCTTAACTTAAAAATAAAACAACAAAATTTCCTTCACCATGAAATTTGATAACTTTGACGGAAATCCCAAACAAAAAATAACTAACAAATATGACTCCGGAAGCTCAATTGCTCTCTCTCAGATACTGTATAATGCAGCCAGAAGGACGGCAATATGTCACAGTCTGACAGCCGCAATAATGAAGAAGCCAGTATAATGCATCATTCAACACCTTTCCTGTCCAAGTTCCGTTGCAGAATTGTCATCGTCTTCAATCCCTGGGAATGATTGTTGTCTCTCAACGTACTCCAGGGCCAAAATGCATCTGTATTGCACCAAGAAGGACAACAAGCTTGCTTCTGATTTGTGCATGTATCGCGCATTCTCTACTCACACTCTTAGTTAGATCGGTGATCTAGCTGAAGGTTGCAAGTTTCGCAGCTCTTTTTGCAGCTTTGGGTTTAGCCCAGTTTGCTGTTTGCAAGTTCGTAAGTGCTTTGGTGTTTTGGTTCGTTCGATTGGCCGGGGTGTTGTTGTTGAAGTGGGTTTGAACGGCTATGGCATCTAGTGGAGGGATGGCGATGAAGATCGTGCTGATTTGTTGCTGCTGGGCGATCGTCTTCCAGTCTGCTCTTGCAGCGGATGGTAACGTACACTAGCTTTTTTTCCTTCTTACAAACTGTAGTTTACTTTACCTATTTCTCTATGTTGTTTGCTTTTGAGATTTTTCCTCGGCTGTGTGTTTGCCTGCTATGGCGCGGGGTGATGTTTCGCTTTGGAGACGGCACTGCACTTTAGGACATAATTAGTACGTTGGACCGGAAATAGGGGAATCTGAAAACGAATGATTCTTGTGGGTAGACGGTAGTTTTCGTAATGTGGTTGGTTTTCAAGCCTGTGTAGTTTCAACTGCAGTTTATCAAGAAATCTAGACCGGTTTTAGGAATGACAGAGTATCAATGTCCAGGTTTCTTGAAAAGGAGCTAGAGCGCGTCATGGATTCTGTGATCTTTAACGACTGCTCGTTAGTTGCAACATTTGTTTATCAATGCCGGTACTGCCATTTGTCTAGAAGGTCGCTTTGGATCTTTTGATGCACAACAAGAGTCTGTAGCACTTGATTCTTAAAATGTAGGTGAATACACTTTTTGCCGTGATCAAGATTAGGGCTGGGACTCTCGGATCTGGCCCATTTTCTTTTTCCATAAGTGGCTATGAGCAGGGAACTGGGTTTAGAGTTGAAATTTGAGTTTTTTGTGGAGCTTTTAGATAACATTACAATGGGAGTCTCCTCCATGCTTTTGTGGGGGAGGTCACCCAATGATCACAGTGAACCCTTCCAAGATTCTCTTCATAATCTTGTCCAGAAAAACTTACTGAAAACCCAGTTAGCAATTTAACCTACACTTGGCTAGCTGCCATGATCCAAAGCCCTAAATACAAGTAATTTTGTGATGTAGATCTAATCTCCTTTGCACATTGTCACAAATATTCTGAGTAGTGTAGTCAAGACGGTATATATTCTGCATTTGTCTTCTCACCACGCACTCGAACTGACCTAACAGTCTTTAGCAAAAAGCCTTCGAACTTTGAATGCTGGCCAGCTTGATTCGAGAGAATTCTCGAGAGAATTAACGTAAGATCATAATAAGCGCAAGTTTTGAGAGTGTACGAGATGGACAATAGAATGTTATGGAGATCATCAACTACTTGAGTAGCCATCGTATGCCTTAACATGCTCTTCATATATTCTTCACGTACCGTTCACATGTAACAAGCTTGAGGCTTCATTAACCATAAACGGCACACATTAGAGGCTCCATTGGCGAGCTTTGATTTGTGCTAAATGTGAAAACACTTACATTTCTTATTTTGCAATTGATTTTTAGCACAACCCCAAATCAATGTGCAAACTTTTAGACGGTGCAAGTTTCACGCTAGATTGTTGTAGGGAAAGGTTCCAGGTTCACCTTGCGTGGCGAATGGAGACTTTACATTACCAAGTTCCCATTACAAATCTAAAACCCTAACTGGCTGACATTCCATTGTGAGCTGCAGTGAATGACCAGTTTCTGGACGACATCAACCAATACCGCGAGTCTCTGTCCCTGTCGGCGTTCACCACCAACTCGGGCGCCTCCTGCGTGGCCCAACAAGTCGCCGAGCAATACAAGGGCACCCCTTGCACCAACACCTCTGGCACGGCCACCGTGTCAGGTTTGGAGACCCCAATACGCGATTACGAGTCCCTGCTATCCAAGTGCAAACTGCAGCTGGTGAACGTGAAGGATGGTAACATAGGTCCAACATGCGTCCCTGAAGGCACTAGCGCCGCCAATGCTCCCAAGCTGGCGGCCAACAACATCACTATGTCGTCTGCTTACACGCAGTACGTGAACGACACCAAATTTGTTTCTGCTGGGGTGGGGTCGGTGGATAACGCCTGGTTTGTGCTGGTGCTGGCGACGAATGACAGTGGCGGCAACTTCGTGAACCAGGACTTGGACCCCTCCGACAACCACGCCTCGGGCTTATTGAGTGCTGGCTTGGGTCTCGTCTCCATTGTTGTAGCCTCGTTTGTGTCCACGTTTCTTCTGGCTTGATCGATCGAGATGCCACGCAATCCTAGCAACGTACTGTTCCGATCGCCTTCTAGCTAGCTAGATTCATTTTGGTAGATCTATCATTTTGGTTGCAGAAGATGACTTAATTTGCTAGCTAGGTCATGAATTCAAGGAGGGAGCATGCAACTTTGTGTGTGATGACTGAGGATCTAAGATTTGGTTGAGGATTTGAAGTTGCGATCGATGGAGTGTGGGTACGTTTATGATTTATGAGAGAAGAAAGTTTTCATATGTAGTAGCGAGCTGTGAGGCCGGGGTTTAATTTTGTATCAGCGAATCCCGATTCCAGATGTGGAAATCAGAAGTAGGCCGGAATTATTAGACGACGACTCATCCTATGCTTTTGCATGCATTGAGTGCTGGTTTGGGTTCTCAATTCCGTCTCGGTGGTACGTAGCCAGCCTCTCTCTCGATCGTGTCTACTTTTTTTTGCTTGTTTGGGCTTCCACTAGCTCTTGCTTGCTTGATCGTCTTCTTCATTTTGGCAGATATGGTCGCAGAAGATGGCTTAGCTAGGTCATTGATGCAAGGAGGGAGCATCTTTGTGTATGCTGACGATCTAAGATTTGGTTTATGAAGTTGCAATTGAGTACGGTACAATTTCGCATGTTGCCAGTGAAGGTTTTGGACCAGCTAATTCAGATTCCACATGATTGTGAAAATCAGAACCAGGAAACGTATTTTAAATTGGCAGTATTCTAATACTTTGGCGCGTTTCAGAACGCGTGGCCTGCATGAAACATAAAATCCATACCTGTTTGTGGCCTGAAATTAGACCTTTGTGCAGATGTATGTCACAACTTTTGACACCTGAAATGCGCCAAATCAACGAAATTGCTGTTCGAACTTAATGAAATTGGACTCCGATCCGTCGTCCCTTGCTTGTGCATTCATTGAGTGCTGGTTTGGGTCTCGTCTCGGTGGAGGCCTCTCTTCATTTCTTGTGTCTACTTCAATTTCCTCTTGAGCTTCAGGCTACTCTTGCTTCCGAGCCTTCTTCATTAATTTTCGCAGATCTCTGGTTGCAGAAGATGATTTAGCTAGGTCATTAATTCAAGGAGGGAAAATCTCTTCCTTGTGTGCACGTCGATGATGATGATGATGAAAGACTTGGTTCTTGATTGAGAAAGTTGCGATGGGTGTGTGGTGATACTTTATCAAGTTGTTGTCCTATCCATTGGTTGGATTTGGTGTTATTAGAATATATACATTTCTAAAATTACAAAATTAATGTGGAAGTATGTCAAGTGGTCAATTTGCATTGACTTTAGTTCAAAACTAGATGTGCAAAAATGAGGTCAAAGATGTAAAGGTAAAAAAAAATTCAAAAAATCACCATATGAAGAGAACCTTATTTCAAATCCATTCCAACAAGTTTTACTCAAAAAATGATAATATTTTACTTGTAATTGAATTTAGAAGGAATTCTGAAATTTTCTTTTCAAAATTTATAGAAAAGATTGGTGATAGCATTAGTAGATCTAACTGTACGGATAGAATTTAAAAATCAAAATCTACAACTTTCATTTGTATACCAATTCCGAAATACTCTTCCAAATTGTAGTTTATAATGGTTTTCTCAAATCGTCAATTTCGGAGATGAATCCAAACGTTTAGGGGTTAACATGATTCATAAGAGTGAAAGATTTTTTTTTATGCTCCATAGGGATTTTAGATCAGTTAATGATTGAAGGAAAACATTAACCCCCTAAATGCCTGAGGCACCAAAACTTTGAAGTTCAATAAAACCTTACCAAATTTATATTTTTAGTAGTTTATATTCTTTGGAAGGTTCTTTCTGAAGTCTAGTTTTAACATCAATAATCCGATTTTGAAAATGAATGATTATGATTTTTCCATTCAAGATTTAGTGCAAGGGTACCCATTGCAATCTTGACTTTCTATAGTGCTGAGGACTCTTGGAAATGAGCTAGATCTTGGAGACAAAATCACACTAGAAATTCATTTAAAAAAAATTTAGAATAGATTTTTAGAAGCCATAAATTGATTGGGGTTATGCTTGTTAAACCCTTCAACCTCGTATTTTTTTGGTGACCAATTTTTTGGATTTGACATGCAAAAAGAGAGCTCAAAGACTTTCATAGATTTAACACCCTCGAGATCAAGCATTATAATCTTTCAATCCTTAATTGGTATTTTTTTTTTCCCATGTTATCTCTGACATGTCTAGTTTGAATTTGTAAGGTTACAATTCAAAAAAAATTGATTCAACTTATCAAAATGTTGACTTTTTGTTCAATTTAGAGCAAATTCCAAGAGGCTCAAAAGAAGCCTTGGACATTTAGGGGTTAAAGTGTTGCTTGTAAATTGAAGGTGCTCTACAAAAAAATAAGAAAAAGTTGAAAGAAAACAATAGTACGAAGATCAATCAACTCTAGTCATTGAGATGTTTTATTTGACGTCATTGTTAACATGAAAAACATGTGGATGTCTAGAAAAATTTGTTTAGAAAAACATGAGTTTCTACTAGTGATTTGATTTGATGACAAAAGAGGGGCTAGTTCTTTTTCAAATTTGATTTGAAGACAGAGGATTTCGCAATGGGAGGCGGGGGGAACCTCAAGGCTAGAAGCATCTTTTCACCGGATAATCAAGAAAATTGATGATTTCTTGACTTATGACCCAAATTTGCCAAATTGTTTCTAAACAAAGAATTAATTAAGCTTTACCACTCTAAAATATTATTGATCAAAATTTGGATTCACATTCAAGAATACCTTCAAAAGCCTCTTATTGTAAATGAGTTGGGAAAAGAAGAGAAGTGTTTATTACGAGAAAGGTAGTATTATGTAAAGCAACTCATATGAGAGATATAAATTGGGATTAGTATGATCTCAACTGTTTATATTTAACTCAAAAGCAAGAATTTTGCTCACAGTTAAATTTTAGACCTCATTTAGGAATAGTATAATACGTTTCTTTAGAAAACTTTGAATTTAGAAAAGTTGGAAAATCAATTTAAGTTTCATTTCTAAAAATCCGTTTCAGATTTAGATCCTTCAATCAAAAGTTATGGACAAAATTCAAAGAGGATTTAGAAGGGAAATAATTTTTTATACTATCTCTAAATCTTGTCTCTAAATTTTGATTAGAGTATCTAAACCTGAAATGGATTTTTGGAGATGAAACTTGAATTGATTTTCCAACTTTTTTTAGTTCAAAGTTTTTTGAAAAAACGTATTATACTATGCCTAAATGAGATCTAAAATTCCACTTTAAACAAAATTCCTAGGTTTTAACAATGAGTGGTCAAATTCTCATCTTCAAAATATCCCGTAGTTTTTGAGGATTCCTGATGGACAATACATTTCACTATAAACACAACCTCTCTATCCTCCAAACTTACAATAGGAAATTGACAATTTTTTTGTCAATTAACAGTAGTGAGTTGTCAACACATGCCTATTGTTAATTCAGACAATTTTGTGTTAAAATCTTGTCATTTCGGATCCATTTTCCTTATAATGTAGCACTCACAAACACAAATCCTAAAATCCCAAAATAAAACTATTAATGATTCTTCACCTTCACCAAAAACTTGTGCCGAACAACCACGGAACCAACATTTATAAATATAGATCCTCCAACTTTAAATTCTAAATCCTAAACCCTAAAATCCTAAACCAACATTCACAAATACAGACCTTCCAACCCTAAACGAACTCCACCGCCACCAAAAACCTAAGCCAAACAACCACAGAACCAACACTTATAAACACAGACCTTCAAACCCTAAAGGAACTCTACCACTACTGGAAATTTGCATCGAACAATCATAGAACCGACACTCACAAACACAGACCCTCAAACCCTAAATGAACTCCACCATCACTAGAAACCTCCGCCCAACAACCACAAGACCAACACTCATAAACTCAAACTTTCAAACTGTAAAGGAAAATGACAACAGATTCTCTTCTACCATCAAAAACTTGCGCCCAACAACCATAGAACCAACACACGTATCCCTGCATTGCTTGTACTACTATCATCAACCTACAAGCACAATGCAACGGTGAAAGCAAACACATACAAGAAAAATGCATGTGCCTTCAACCAAATTCACCATCATGCATGGACAATTCAATCACTCACCTCCAAAATTAGGCACTTTGAGTTCCCTAAGGACAATTCATAAGACAAATTGTACCAAATCATATTTTGCTAAACACAACTGGATCAAAAAATTTCATTCTTCTCCAATTTCTTTGATATCCCTTCTCTTTCATTCCTCCAAAAATTTAGACACACAAGCAATAATAGAACCTCTAATACCATAGTTAAGTGACCACCTTGTTCTTCCTCCTTGCAAGAGAGTAGATACCCTAACTACAACCCTTAGCTGGTAAACTGATACTTACAAATACAGACCCTCAAACCCTAATGTAAAACTACAACTAATTCTCTACTAGTATTAGAAACCCATGCCCAACAACCAGAGTACCAACACTCACAAACACAAACCCTCAAACCGTAAAAGAAAACTACAACTAATTCTCTACCACCACGAGGAACGTCCACCAATCTTGAACCTGTGTTTCAATCAATGCCTAGAGTTGAATATAATTGCCTTCTAAACTTTTTTTTAATCCTTAAACATCGGCACGGATGTTTGGTGTCCAATGGATGACATAGAAATCTTTCTAATAGAACATAAGTACAACTATTCATCCTCAAAATTTTGTAGTGAAAAGAGGTCTTCTACAATAGTTTGACTTCCAATAAGTGCTTTTGCTATTTCTTAAACCTATGATTCACATGGTAATGAAAAGGGATGACTTCCAAGATCTCCCCTTTGTCATTTAAAGGTTAATTTTTTATTTTCTGTTAGGGTGGAATTTCGCATTGAAGTCTCAATCGATATTCAGATATGAATTACAGTGTGTCGGTGGTTGTGTTTTGGAGGGGGAACGGGGGCGGCAATTACACTTCTAGGGTTTGGGAATTTCATGTCGAGATTCAAACCCGGGTTATCTGCAAGACTCACAGTCCACGTGATTAGTTTGCGGAAAGCCATTTGTAGGTATGTGTTGATCGTTTTTGGAGTCTAAACGTTGCTATTTGCGGTTGTGCTTATATGCATTTGCCGTCTGTTTACGGTCCAAGACATCTTTTCCTCAATTCTATAACACCAAATTGGTGTAAATTGAGGTGTAAATTGAAGAGACACAATTGGTACATACTCTCCATTGAACAAACACTCCGCCCCATTCTCACTGGTGCTTTAATTCAAGATCGCGTACGAAGGAATACCTGCCATCTGAGGTGCTGCAGATTGCGCAAAATGTCAGATATTTTGTGCATCGGAGTCACGATTCTCACTATGAAATGTCAGCTAAAAATACATGAACGAAGCCTGGAATTATGTCTCAAGATCGTGTAGAATTCAGCACTCCGAATTAATTAATGACTTACTGAGTTCGAACATTTTCTTGTAACCGCTGTCTGTATCAAGGAATTCAAATTTGGTCCATCCTGCTGCAAGCTTCTTGAATCACAGTTCTTCTTAAGAGGGAAGAAAATGTCACTGAACTAGGACACATTGTGTGATAAGGCCATGACTTGTTGGACACGAGCAGTGGAAACCCTAAAAACTACAAGATTTTTCTTCCACCAGACCTAAAATCGACAAGAAGAGAATTCATAATGCAACCGATAGGATCCTAAACCAAGCAGCTGAATGAGAGCTCTCACCGAAACTGTAAGAAAATGTCGCTGGGCCATGACTTATTTGATGCGATCAAGGAAACCCTAAAGACTAAAACAATCATCTTCCAACACATTTGCAGCCTAAAATCCCCAAGAAGAGAATTCATGATGCAACTGATACGATCCACAACCAAGCACATACCGTAATACAGCAGAAACTCGCTCACAACTGCAGCAGAGCCCTTGAGAGTGATCACATCCCTCGTCAGCTGCTCAAAGGCCATGGCCACGGCGTCAAATGCCTTTCTCCCCTGTTTCTGTTCCAGTAACAAGCTCCAAGCGGCGAAACGGAGAGCTCCAAAACACCGTGTTCGGAAACTCGAAATCAGGCGGAAACTAAAAACTGTTTAACACTGTTTTAAGAAAATTCAGTTGCCCTTAAATTAGTTGACTGTCCAAATTTGAAGTTCACTTAATCGTGCCTAGCACCATTATTTGCTGTTATAGTGCCCGGCATCGTAACTGGTGCCTGGTATGATAACAGGGACACTGTGCCCTCATGGATCAGTGTAGCTAGATGAATCAGTTCACTTGCTGATGAATAGAAACTGAAATTTTCCGGATACATTACATATGCACGTTGCAGTTGAATAGAAAAGTCATGGAATTTATCAGATAAATTTCAAATCAAATTCCACATGTAAAAAGTCATGAAATTTCTCAAGTGTACTAAACCATTCATGGTGCTGCTGCTACGGCTGTCGGAGGAGGAGCCGCAGGGGCCACCGCAGCCCCCCCGTTAGGTTGTTGTCCATTGTACATCATGCCTCCCCTGCCACCGCCCCGTCCGCCTCTTCCCCCGTAGTGGTTCGGTCTCGTCTGGAAGCCCACCGGCTGCTGATCATAGAACTGGCCCCCACGTCCCCCATTATTGGGATACATGCCGCCTCGGCCCCCTCGACCCCCGCGACCATTGTTCATATACCCACGACCACCATTCCGACCGCCCATCCCTTGTTGGTAACCTCCTCCTGACATGCCTCCTCGTCCCCTCGTCGGACCTCCTGAGCCCTGCTGCTGTTGGTATCCTGCCCCACTTCGGCCACCGGGTGGACCCTGCTGCTGGTGCTGCGGATAAGGATGATGATGAGGGGGCGCTGGAGGCTGGGGTTGGCCATCGCCAACTGGAACAACGACCTCTTCGGTGGGGGCCTGCTTCTCGGCAACTTGAACCTCCTCGATCTCCTCGGGGCCTCCAACATTCGCTTCGTCATGGCTTCCATGGCTGCCAAACTGTTCAAAGCACGAGACACATGTAGGTATACAAATTTATGGCACGGTCTCCTAATTGTGTTGGAAATGGTGGCATGTTACCATAATTGTGTTTCGAAATAGGTCACAAAATACTGTAATGAGGCGAAGAAGCATGTCATTGCAAATTAATTAGAGTGCAAACATACCTGCGGTATTTCAAAAGCAGGCACTGGAGTCTCGGCAAGGAAAACCAGCGGGGTAGAAGTTGGAGGACCTCCGTTCGTCACGGGTACCGACACTCCAAACTCATAAACTTGGGATACAGGCAACTGTGACTCCTGTATAGGGACCCCATCAGTCTTAATCACCAGCTCAACGTCGAAGCTGTAGTGCAAGATGTATCACTATGCCTCAAAACCTCAGACGTAAGACCAATGCGAAAACCCCTGGAAATTAAATAGGGATAAGGAGCTATCATCAATTAAGTATGCTATACACTCTCGTCACACGCAAGTACGCACCTGAGGAACATAGAAAGCGGGAGGCCCGACGTGGTCCACATCCTTCGTGGGCAGGTATTGACCCGCAGCACTGGCAGCAGCTGCAGCCGTTTGCTGACTGACAGTTTGCAGCTCCGGTGTCATTGTGAAATATTCAGACGAAAGAATCCTGTTCAACCTTTCCCTCAATCTTGTGTCTGTCATAAGGGGTCAAGAAACACTACCATGGAATCGAAGCACTTACACACTCAAATGCGGCAAAACGAGCTCCAATAAAGAGACGAAAAATAAAATGACATCATAAAGAAGGGCAGCGCAGAAGCATCTAAAGTTTGGCACGATACCAAACCTAAATCGATAATAGGGAGGATACAAGAAGTGTTGGCGTCTAGTTGAATAATGCGATCCGAATTCTGCAACCATTCTCTTGCGTGCTCAATGCAGCGTTGGAGAGCATCTCGATGTGACAATGTTTCATTCGGAGGTCGCGATGTCAACATCGATCCAAACAATGATAGGGCATCTAGGTCCCCTTCAATCAAGGGGGTGGTCGTATCATCCGTGACGAAATCGTATGATAAGCATGAGCTTCTCTCATGTACCCTGGTCCACACCAGAGAAGGCGCCTCGCCCTGCGACCTTACATCAAACAAATGTGCGAAATAGAGAAGCTTCAACAAGTCTGCGACTTCCCCTTCGGAAAACACATTCTCCTGGCTCTCAGTCTCTGTCACAATGCTCTCCTTCTCGACCTCTGCGGAAGGCTTCTCCTCTTCACTGCCAGATACATTCTGACTCTGAGGCGCGGAGACATCAACAAGTTCTTGCGCTTCAGCAACAGAACCATTCGCGCCTTCACTTTCATGAACCTCCACAACCTTTTCCACTTCGACGTTTCCTGATTCCGCCAAATCCCCATCCTCTACCGTCACAGTAGCTTGCTGCTCAGGTTCGCACACGGTACTCTCCTCCTCTACCTCCTGCTGCCGCTCCGCCAGAAGCTCCTTCTCCCGCTCAGCCACCTCCTCCTTCACAGCTATCAGGAGCGGCTGCCGCAATTTCTCATACTCGTCAATCAAAGCCGCGACGGCGATTTTCATCTTGACCACATCCTCCTGCTCCTTGTTCACCGTCTTGCCCTGCCTCTTATTCTCCTCTATCTGCAAGATCCTGTTAAACTTCTTCTTCAAAGCGCGCAACCTCTTGCTCATCATCGTCAACACGGGCCCGTCCTTCGGACCACCGAGGTTCGCATAGCCTTCATCGGCGTGAGCTCCCTCCAGCGCCATTGTTGCCGACATCTAACCCTATCTCTCCTCTCAAAATCGAAAACAAATTGATACCACTTCACAGCCGCCGCACAGCCACCCGAAAAATGTACTTCAAAGCTCTACATTCGCCGCCATCTTCACATAAACCATAGCACTCGCCGTCTTTCCGGGATCCCTGCCCTGGCGCCTCACTGCGAGCTTAAATATTCGGAACTAGCACCACGAACTACTCCAGTGACGCCAAGGGAAGATCACAATGGGGACTACTGAGGGCTGGCTGGTGAAGCTCATAAACCCTAATTTCTCAATACACGTAGAAATGGGTAGAAGACGATGGAAACTTCTGTTCACACTGACGGGAAGGATGGAATCTGTTATCTGCAAGCACGCCACCCCTATTCACACGCACTTATCTTCTTTTCCGTGATTTTTGCTTGCCGATGCCATTTTGGTTTAAGTTGCTTCAATTTATGTAAGGTAAACCAAGCCTATGACAGGCATATTGTCCGATGTGGTATAAAGCAAGAAGTTAATGACAAAAGGATCAATTTTCACTACTATAGAAGATTTAAGAAACATCAAAAGTGATCCAATTTTTAATTTTGGATGACCACATCAATTTCATTTCAATTAACAAAGTAAAGTTCTATGACAAGTCATAGACTAGGTGATAACCATCACAAATAGTACTACTTCAGGGCTACCATGTGCCCATAATCAATATGAGCATGCCTATGACAATCCATAATGGTTTCAATCTGGACTTAGAAGAGAAAGAATAAAATAATAACTTTTGTGACAAGTTTACATTCGAAAAGTGTAAGTATGACAATTACTAATAAATCCATGACCATCTCCCCAAGCATCACTATAAGAAACTGGAGTTTTTTAAAACGTCTCAAAAAACGCGCTATGACGCCCAACTTCACGTGGTCCACGTCTACGTAGATGTATAAAAAAATCCGTTATAACTGACGAGCAAAAAACATGTAACAAATATGTTAAAATGTGTTCGATTTTGGCATGTTTTTTGTTGACATCAAGAAGAACGTGTATTTTTCAACTTCAAAAAACAAACCACGTGGAGGACACGTCAGCGACATGTCACCTATTTTTGGCGGGCAATGCCACGTGTGAAATTTTTCATCCATCCGGTCAAATCATTTTGTATCATTTGAAAATTTTATTGGTGTTTTCTGAGATGTCAAATTAGACGTTTTTTGAAACATCAATTGGTACATATCCTATCCATAAGGCAAGATAAATTTTAAAAATAAAAGAAATTGTCAAATTCAACAAAAATTTAAAAAAACTTACCATTTACCTTCAAGTAAATTTTTGATGGTAAAATGAAGGAATTTCTTCATCAAAATTTAGTGAAAATGAAGGATTTCGAGGTTTTACTTATATTCTTCCTCTACCCATAGAGAGACAAACGATATGGGATAAGTAAAAAAGGGGATGTACAATGAATTGCGTTTTTTGGGACGTTCTTGCGGACGTCTTCAAAGATGTACATGTCTCACTTGACATCTTTGCCTTCTACCCGAATTGCATTAGGGTGATTTGTTGCCATATGACCACACTAACTTTTGCAAGAGCAAAATGTAATTAATGCTGACGTGGACAAACTTGTTGTAAGTGATGTTTTTTGGGACGTCTTCAAAGACAGACACGTCTCATTTGACATCTAGTGTTCTAATGTTTACAGCGCCATGTCCGTATAGACATCAAAAAAAATTTGCGCGACTACATACGTTAACTTGAAAACGTAGGACATCTCAAAAAACATGTGCCGTTCTGTAGCTAACGTAACCAAAAACGCAGTTTTCTTATAGTGCATTCATATGGCAACAAATCACCCTAATGCAATTGAATCCCATTTATTAAAAAAACAAACTCCTATAGATGGATGTAAGACTCTCATGGGTTTTTTTAGGTGACTATATTAGAAACATGGCCTATCATCGGATGGTTTACCTTATAGGGCAATGACCGACGATGAGAGGCATTGATCAGCGTAAACCTCGGGGAAAATCCTCCCTGGAAAGATTTATTTAAGTGGTGGCCCATAAGAAACCTATATGCTAGCCATGTGCCTCCTGCATCGGCCATAGAGGCCCTTCCAAGACTCACTGCTCCAAGTCGGCCAATGAGATCAAGCACTCAGCTGCTGGTTGGTGAAGATTTCCATTGAATGATAAAGAATTTTCTTGGATGAAAAATCCGTAATGCCTGATTATAGGCATTATGTCCTTGTTGTAGACCAAAAACCATCTAAAAAATGAACAAGACATTTCCCACTGGTCATTTACAGAAATTTAATTCTAATTTTTTGGGGAGCAACTAGAAAGAAGAGGATATGTAACTTTTTTTATTGACAAAAGCAATAAGGTAATATACACCCAAAATCATCCACATCACCATCTAAGTATGATTCCTCTTACTTGTTGAAATTTTGTTTCAACTTGTTTAGTAATTAAATTTAAAAAAGGATTTTGAATCTTTTTAGATTGTTTGGTTCAAACATTGTATGAATAAATTATGAATTTTAAAATAGTGATCATTGGTGTACATAAAACTAGCATCAGATTTTCATATTAAGATGATTTATATTTTAAACAAAAATCTACATTTTTAGCTAATGAATGAGTTTTAGTGATAAGTTTAAAATTCAAAGGTTTTGTTACCTTCAAATGAAGTCACTATAACTCCCTAAAATCTAATTCAAAATTCACCAAAATTTAATTTTCTTAAGTAATTTCTAATGGACAAATGTTCATTGCTTAAATGAAGGTTTTTGGTTCTTATGGGGACACTCTCTAAAAATGTCATGTACTTACCTCAAACTTTGTAGTGATTTTAATTAAGCAACTATAGAATTTGGTATCATTTTACTTCAATTGCAAATAAAATCTTAAAATATCAATTGAATAGAATTAATAAATTAAAATGTTCAAAGTAGCAAATTTTATTAGTACAACTTTTGTGAAGGCAAGTTTTGCCTATGTATTTGTAGCTCTAAAATATGATAAACATTATATCAAATAGTTTTGCACTCAGCTAAGCTATCCCTCGTTGTACACAAAATGATTTGCTAAATAACCAATTTTTTAGAAAATAGTGTCTTTAAATTGTTAAACTTTTGTTTGTCATAACTTTGTCGCTCTAGCATGGGCAAGAAGAAGAAAGCTTGTAGTTAGAGGTTCTAAGTTTCCAAATGAATATACAAATTAATTCAATTACTATATTCCATTCATGATATGATGCCAACTCCTCCTATTGTAGTTTTGCAAAATCTAATGGCATGGGAGACAATAGGAGTCATAGAAAACCCTTTTGAAAATTAAAAAAAAAATATGATTAGAAGTTAGAGTTGAAAAATAGCTATGGTGCTTTCTACTTGGTCCATCCATTAGGGATTATATACTTTTAGGAGGAAGTATGATTTTTGGTAAACAAGGTCATTAAGAAAGACATAACAATGTTCTAAAGTATAATTTGAATACATATATTAAATTTGATCCTTTCCAATTAACCCTAAAAGGATGCAATTGTAACACTTAGGTAGTCAATAAAAAATTATGAGATTCTTGGATGTTGAATGACTTTTAGGAAAATTGTAGGAATAAGGAATGCACCTAAGTACTTTTTATCTTTGGCCTCCTTACAAATTTAAATGCCTTTAGAATGGTTGAAATGAAATTGATCATATTTGATGAATTTGATTTTGGATTTTGGAGTCTTGAGTTTTTATAACTTCTCCTATTTTCTTTAATGTGTAAATCAAGAATGAATAAAAACTTTATACCTTATCTACATTGCAAATTTTTATACTCAATTTCAATTAATTAATTAATATTGAGAAATAAATGGTTTTCAGAGAATTTACAAAGTAACTAAAATTCAAATTTAAAGACAATGATTGAGAAAGCCACCACTAGTATTCAAATCTAAACCTCTCAAGTACAAAATACATGTCTTAGGGGAAGAACTTTTACATTGACTCAAACTAGTTAACAACTTTGTCATCACAAATAGCTCTGTGCAAGGTTCTTTTATTTCATTTCATTTGGATAGTGTAAACAATAATTTTTGTAGAGTGATGAAATTACTTACATCTATTGTCAAGTATGAAACATGCAAAATATAGATGATACTCTATTTATCCATGCCAAAGTATATGCATTCATCTAAAGAAAAGCCATATAATTCTAAGATTTTGTAGCAATTCAACAATTTCCTTTGCTAAGATTCTCATTGTCTCTTCCTTATCATGTTGTCATTATCTAAATTTGTCATATTGATGGAAATATATAGTAAATGTTGTTTGAAAGCATCTAACAAAAGTATATTAATCATGTAGTTTTTTTTATTTGAACTTGTTTTGGATTTTTTTTTATATCATGGTATTTTTAGATCATATTTTATTAATTAATATGATCTTTATATTATTGTCAAATAATAAATGGAAATGTCTATATAGATTATAGTCAAGTTATAAATAGTTGTTTTGAAGTTACTAAGATCAAACTTGGGTGTATCCATCACCTTACTTATTTCTAAAAAAATAATTAATATGCCTCCTATCATTAACCATGTCTTTGGTATAATTTTTTTTTCTTGTTTTTTAATATTTATTACAACTTACATACTACGATGATTAAAAAATGACTATAATTGACAAATATGGTTCTTGTCATAAAATGCGAGCCATTAGATGTGTTTTGGCCTGCCGGGAAGGCCATTTCAAGTTGGTTCATGTTATTGAGACTTAGCCAATGCTGCTTGGAAAATAAATAAAATAAATAAATATATAATAATTAAAATCTTTAATTAAAAAATAATAAAATAATAAAATAATAAAATTTCAATGCATGTTGACAAGGCAGGCTCTCGACCACGTCAATAGGCTGCGTGGTGGAGATCCCAGAGCTTGGAAATGCATGGGAACGTAGGGGGAACTCGCAGCCCTTAACAAAAGTTGAATCTCATCTAATTATATATGTTGCAACCTAGTGGAAAAAAAATGTGCAACTTTCCTTGTAAAAGACTTTTGTACAATGTCTAACACACAACCATTGGTCCTATGGTTTAAAAGACTTGCACTTATAATTTCAAAGGTTTACAATATAATAGAAAAACAAACCAAACTTCCTTGCTACTTGTACCACGTAGTGCTTATCAATGTATAGTTATATTCAATAATCTAATGAATGTTTTTTCCCAGGTAGATTCAACTAGCAAAAAGTCCATGAACTTTAAGATGCTCTTACATGCAAAAAAATGCATAGATTTTCAAACTATAAATTGTATTGGAATCATAGTAAACTATATTTGAATATCATACAAGAAATCCTAGAGAAGAAGATGCAAGTTCATAGTATGAAGAAGTTAATTAATTTAGCCTCCTAATTTTCCATAGAGAACCTAAAAAAATAGCTAGTCAAGGATTTGTTGTGACACAAGTTAGAGCAAGCCAAAGAACAAGCAAAAATGATACAAACAATTCAAGCAAAATAGGGATCAAGTATGTATACAACAATTACAAATGCTCATTTCTATATGCCCAATACAATGCAAGCTATGATTTCAACAAAGGATGGCAACACTAGATGGTATAGAAAAGATCCAAATTGTTGTATGATTTTGAATTTCACATGTTCATATATTTGTCTATAATGATCAACATGGCTTTTTTTTTTTATGGCTTTTTGGTGCTAGATTGCACCAGAAAACAATTATTTGGCTAAAAAATAGCAACAAACCATGATGTTTTTTGCCATAAAACTTCTTATTAAAAAAAATCTTGATTGAAGTCGCCAAAATGCCCATGAAAATAGAATTATGGACATGTGATATGTGCTAATGTGATATTTTCTATGTCATATGTGGATGAATGTTGAAATTTGGAGCACCACTATAACATTTTATAGAAAAAAAAAGCCATTGATGATCAAGTACTCTTCACTACAATTCCAACACTATTTTCGGTTAAAATATGCTAGAGCTTCCTGAAGTTCATGAACTTTTTCTTGAATCTGCCTACAAAATTTGTAAGATTATTGGACCCGACTGTTCATGCATGAGAGCGCAACAGACACGGGAATTGAGCCTAGCATTCGTTAAAAGGGACGTATTCTCATATACAACTACGTAATGACTCAAAATTCACCCAACTGCACTTTGCAATTCTGTCAGTAGGTCCTCACGAATTTCCCTTGGAACCAAGTGTCCACGGGCAACTTCGATTAATCTTAAACATGAGCGGTCCAAGATACTGGACAATGGAAAAATTTAAAGAAATTGGCACATTTGCAGACACCCGTCTAAACTTCAGATCTTCAGAAGTCTTAAATCTTACAACTCTGTGCACAGGAATGTTACAATTATGGCACTGTGATTCTTACGAAAATGACCACACTGACAGTTACTGCAACGATCACAGATTCTGCTTGTTAACTATTCTGCAACCAATTCAACCTTGCAAACCATTTACCACCTGAGTTGAGTGCTTGGAAATGTTGTGATACTCGCCAAGATCGAGACACAAGTTCCTAATCAATGTCGTCAAGTGTACTCAGAGACTTCAGCTTCTGCAAAGCACAGTGCAAACAATACTTCCGTTAGAAAACCACTTTGCAATCTGAGCTCAACATATAAAAGTCAAGTACAATGAGTTGGAGCTGGGAACTGAGTGAGGCCTTCTGAACAATACTTGAAGAAATTGCCGCGGGTTATCCAAACTTGTTGATCCAATGATCACCTCTCGTTTCAGTTGTAGTGTTAGCTTATGCATTGTGCGAAGCTTCATGAGATCAACCAAACAATGGAAAGTAAGGATTAAATGATAAAATTTACTTGGTGTATAGCAAATCAAATTGCGTTATGAAAATTTCAAGATTCTCAATGTGGATGATTAGAATGTTTAGAAAGTCAATAACTGTTCTTCAGAGTTACATATTGATAAGTAGCTGTTAATATTTGACCTTACTTTCAATTCCTTACCTCCGATCGTGTAATTCCACCCACGATGAACACAAAAATCCGCGTTCCAGTAATGGTCGGTTCAGTCCTGAGAGCGAGAGAAAAGTTAATTCTAGACAGTGAAGTGACATCTGCGAACCTTATAGAATTATGGTATGTTTGACGAGCACTGATTAACACTGTATTAGAATAAGAAATTTCCACACGGACTTCGTAAGATATGTACCTGGATGTCTCAATAGAAGATTTTGTTTTGGACTGGGCAGCCCAATTGTAACGAATTGTGCGTACAGAATGCGGCACTTTCCTAGCAGGGGCTGCTGAAGGCCCGGCAGTCCCCTCTCCTACAAGTGACTCTGGCAATTTTACGTAGGGGTATTGCTCCTTCGGAAGTTCATTTCTGCTAAGTTCTTCCACTATGTCCTGCGTACATCCACATCATATCACAGAAATTCGTGCTGTAAGGTGTTCGGTCAAGCTTGCTTCTCACCAGCTACTTCTCCTATTGAACAATCAAAATCTCTCTACTGTTGCATAATGACTGCTTATCCTAAAATGCTCATAGAAAATGTTGACTCTGGATGAAGAAAGAGAAGACTCACTCGGTAGTTCCCATAATCTCCAACGATCAACAAAGGGAGAAATTAACAGCCAATTATAGCAGTGATCTGCTTCCTGTTCTATTGGACGGAAAAACTTCAAGATATGTGTTTAAAACCCCCAAGATTTATAGCACCTCAATCTGCTGAAAGCACCCCACCATTCATGTCCCAAAAATCACTATAGAAGGGAAATTCAAGGTGTTCATACCTCGATCAGTGGGTAGAAGCGAGACAACTGCCAGGACATCTCGTCTTGGTTCTTCTCCTTCCTCACTGGTCGGGTGTTCTGATTGAAATGACGACATAATTCTGTCTTCATTATGCGGAACGAAATATGATCCAACCACTACATATGAGATCGAGGGGCAGAGCTCAAGGCTCGTTATTAGAATGGAGCGGTATAAACAACTCCTGATGATTGTGAACACTCAATTTTCTTTCCTCTATCCATTGCTACACATGAATTTTAAATTGCAGGAATATCATTGACTTCAACAATATGTGAGGTCAATAATTGATTAATGAATTACCTTCTGCGGCCGAAACTTAAGAGAAAATACTCCTGTCTGCTTCTTCGATACAGATACTCCAAGGTATTCTAAATTGTTGATACCATTCATATCTTCACCACTCAGTTTTGCCAACTGCATCGCGCCGATAAGATGTCCAATTCAGATGTGTGTACACCTAGAATGAACTGGAGAGAAAAATCGGCTACGATTGCAGAGCACATTGAAAGGGCCGGTCCAATAGCTCTCCGAGTCTTCTAACAGCCATATTGTACCAGGATAAAAGCAAGAAAATAAAAATAAAGACCTTCGTCCACTGAAGGCGTTTGGCTGCATCCAATTTTTCAGGATGCGTTGCGGCATAAATCAGAAGAAGCCGCAGTTTATTATCTTGAGCCATTCCCTGCATTCACTCATAGAATCTCAAGTGGTTGGAGAAAATACTTGGAAGCAGAAATAGTGCGCACAATGATGAAAAAAATCAGCTTCTCTTTACAGAGACATCTTTCATAGTGCGAGACGTGATTCACAAGTAGCATTTCTCAAATTTTGGAAAATGGAACTCGACATGTCACTGACTAATGACTGGTAACAGCGGGGCTAATTTGAGAGCCAATTGAAGGCGTAACAGACGTTCTTTGTTACTCCCTTAAGCAAGGCATATTACATGATTAATGTACCTGCTTAGAGCTGATCATGCTGAGGAGATCCTTGCTTGTTGCTTCCCCATACACAAAATCTTGTTCCAGCTTTCCAATGTCATTTAAGCTTTCTTTCTTGATCTTCTCATTAATTGTTGTTGCAATCTGCGTGTGTTCAGTAGTGTAAGACTTCAACTCCTGTGTAATCTTATACCATGGACTTGAGAAGGTTCGATTGTGAAAAGCTTCTCTTCGTACATGGCGCATGATGGAGTAAGATATCAAAACTTGGATTCTTCCACATCTATGATGACGTCAGTACATAATTCTTCAATGCGATCAACACAAGCGAAGCCAATTCCGCACTAGATTAGCTCTTCAGTTCCGCGACTGGTTCACTTCAACAAGAGGTAACAGCAGACTTTACAATTTTAAGAATTATATGCTTTCTAATTGCAAGTTGAGTGGCTCTCACATGAATGTGCAAACTGAGTTTATCGAGTTTGTCTTGAAATTGAGGTAAACCCTGGACCAGTTTCTGCATATCTTTCGTCGATATTTCTGATCCTTCTCTGTGAACATTTCGAAAAATTCAGATTATCAGAGCACCATGCTGCAACCAACATTCAAGGGTCAAGACGGAACCACAGCTTTCCAGAGGAGAAAATATTCACCACAAATGATAAAGGTAGGAGTAAAATAAGAAATTCTTCCGTACTTTTTTCCTAGACGAATTTGAGCCGCTTTGTTTTTGGTGCCGAATTGCTGCATCATTTCCGTCAATCGTAAACTTGCCTGAGCCCCCAAGGAGTCGAGCGTTAAGCAAGAATCGAAATTGCAATAAAAAATCCAAGTTCTGTTGCAAAATTATTAAACTCCGAATTCACTCACATCAGCGATGTGAAGATCTCGTATCTCCATCCAGATTGGGTCGTGGTCTGCAAGGAAAACCTCTTTATGCTCTTTCTTGCCTGAGGTCGTGGTAAACTGCAACCAAATAAAGTTCAGAAGCTGGCTGAAAATAACCCGGTAATTTTTTCGAAATAAAAACACGTGTAGGCTGAATCGTCTACACCTCTACCTAAAAAATCGACTTGTGCTACTTCGATACAATCCGTCAGAAATCAAGCTCAAAAAATGCTGACTGTGGCGCACGTAAGCTACTAGAAAGGAAGTGCAGTATCTCAGGATTGTATTCGGAGGACACATCCATTACAATACGATTTCTTGAAATTCTATTTTCAACTCTATATATGATCAAATCATTCTCTACAACTTTGAGTAGAATTATCGAAACTGCAGCGACGTACCTCGTGTGCGTACTTGTTGCCATCAATATCTAGAAGATCATGACACATGGCATCATAAGCCCACTCGTGAATAATCGGAGCGATCTGCCATTAGCCGGGATAACTTCTTCGTAAGGAAGAAGTTTTACTTTCGTGTAAGAGAATAATGAAAAAAATTGTCATAAAATTTCACTTAAAAGTTAGCTCAAACCTTCGACAGTAATCCTTACCGGGTCGATTGTTCGGTCAACAATAACAAGCTCACAGGTCTCTGAAAAGGGAAAGTCACGTAATGAAGACTTGTACTTCATGAGACAATCCCAAACCGCAGCTGCGAGCTTTGTAGGAACAAGGTCACGAGCAGTAATTTTATAATCGGAAGCGTCCGCCGGCGGCTTAGCTGCACGATAACGCACAAATGGAAATTCCTGCCATCATCAGAAGTGGGGAATTATTCAGTGAATTTGAGATGAAAACGTGCTACAAAATCCAGCATAACCGAACACGGTATTGAATGGAATATGGTGGTCAGCTTGAACGTTGGCTTACACCTTCAGGGAAGCAAAAACTGTAGATAGTCGCACAGCCATACTTTCAATGCAAAGGTCGAAATCGCGAGATGCCTCAGCATGCTCCCCATACAAATGTTCCAGCGCTTTGTCATGGTCTGTTGAGAATCCCTACACAACCCTCAAAACGGGTCAGCCACAAACCCTACCGTCCGTCCTGTTATCATAGTAAACCAATTTCATACTTGGCAAGGTAACATTAACGTACTTCATTTGTGAAAAACATAATTCCAGAGACCGTGGAATTAAAATTATAAGTCAAATTTGTTTCAATTACATTCTGAGAACTTTCAAAAAATCTCAGAACTGAAAATCAAATGCACAGTTACAGTCAACACATAATCAAATAGCTTCAATACTTTGCTTCAACAAAGATTTCTCGGCAGGCCTCTGTCTCGAAATGAGTACCTGCGTGTCGATCGTCGAGAACTCCAAGTTCATCTGCACTGGAGAGGACAATTCACCATGAGAACAGCATACCCGCGCAAACTGACCACTCCAAATCAATTGCATGATGGTACGATGAAATGAAATACGTGATATAACGATGTGCGATCTCCCGCGATGATTTACGCGGATTCATACCTCTCGAAGAAGCACCACTCTAGCCATAACAGATTCGTCGTCCTTGATAGACTTGAGCAAATTACGAGAGACTGGAGAGCTGAAGAATACGTATGCCCTGCATTTAGTACCGGAAGAGTCAAAAGTATCAGTGTTTCGGAAATCGACATTGAAGGAATATCAGCAGGAGCAGATGTTCCAAGCAGTAGAGGTTGAAAACTGCTCTACAACATTCTACAAATAATTAATGAACACGTTCCACGAAGAACTCACTTTCTGTATCGCGGCGACTTTCCAGACATATCCCCTATAAGTGCCTCCACACTACAGCAAGAGAGTTGTACTTGTCAAGAATCGGGAAAACAACATACTCCACCAGACCACAAGAGACATTTCGAATGAAATTTCGGCCCAGATTGAGTAGCATGGTGCAGTTCAACCATAGCCGTGTGACTTTTCACATGGACAGAATCGTGGTTTATCTTCTGAAACAAAGAGCATTAAACTGAAACCGCTCACTAAAGAAACTTAAGTTCAATGTTACAACTGATATTGTAATATATTACAGGGTTGTGGACAAACTTGTCTTGAGACGGTCGAATAAAATAAACTACGTCAAGGGCTGGTAATGGCTGCCTTTTTTTCCCTAAGTTCTCTACCACTGCATGAGAGCACAAAAATGAAAGAGCTCATAAGGCTTCCGTGATCCATATTTCAGACCGATATCCATATTCAATGACAAAATCACTCAGTATATGCAGACATATAAATAAGCTGAGACCTGATGAACTCTGCAAACATGAGTGAAAGCAAGTCGAAGGATCACTCGTAGATAATCTAATTGCACAATATTGATGATTAATCGAGACGTTTCTGATGAAGAAGAGAAAGCGGGATCTATTAATTAAGAGCACAAAATATTTCAGGTACAAACTTACAGGAGATGCCCTCGTCAGTGATCTCTGTCATTTTGCAAGAAGACGACATCACCTTCACGGTAAATTCGTCCATCACCATCACCTGCGGCTATGACTTGGTTTTGTCAGTTTCGGCAACCTGAAATAATAATAATACCAAAATATATCTTCCGTTTAAAGCTCATATTACTTCATGGTGGAAATGAGTATGATAAACTAGGATTCAATTTTTTAGAAGAGATTCGCACCTTCCACTCAGTAGATTGTTTAGCACTCTTAACAGAGTGAAGCATCTCCTTTAGAAATCCTGGACACCCGCATATGAACTCAATGACATATCACTCCAGAACTCTGCCACCTGAATGGCTTTCAGTGGAATCAAACTGTCATGAGGAGCTAGATAGGGTTACGAGAATTACTGAATGCTTTCTCCTAACTACTCAGAGTCAATCCACAAAGCTCACCTGTAGGTGACGGCTTACACAGACCTCTCACAAACCTTTTAAAAACCCCAAGAGGAATAAGACTTGAAGTGCACGGAGGATTCGATACTTTAAATCTCGATAACGACAGTGCATATTCTATACTAAGGATATATTTCAATACGACCAATTGATGAAGAAACTACAAGAAGTTTGTAATGCTCGTGTACACCAAACACGAAATATTCAAGAAAGGCTTACACACGATCACTGAGAGGAGAGATATTTGAAGTCAACGAGAAACTCACTGTCATGCAAAATCTGCTTAAACGAGCGATAAACACCACAGGAAGAAGTCACGTTTGCCATGCAAAATCTGTTTAAACGAGCGATAAACACCTCAGGAAGAAGAAGTCCTGTCGCTCCTCAGCTTCGTTTACTACTGCGATAAAAAAATAAATTTAAAAACCTCACTGTCATGCAAAAAAAACTCATAGTCATTGCATGAAAATCTGTCATTGCAAATCTGTCATGCCAAAAAACTCACTGTCATGCAATATCTGCTTAAACGAGCGATAAACACCTTACGAAAAAGAAGTCCTGTCGCTCCTCAGCTTCGTTTACTACTTCCGATGCAGCTCCTGGCATCGCGTCTATAGCTGGCACCCTTCTTCGTCACAACTCATTGTTCTCAAGCTCTTTATCCTATCCGCCCTTGAACTGTCTCGCACAATAAACTAATTGTCCATTTTACATCGCCCTCATCGTCTCAAATTGAACTCTAGTAATCGTCAACCCGTTCATCGCCTCGCAAAGAAGTCTTGAATGTGGCAGCAACAACCGTGAACATCATTTCCGCATAGCGAAACGTTGTCCGATCCCTTCCAATTCCGTTCAGCGCGCATCCCGTGCTCCAAAAATGTGTGCCCTGCAACCTTTCGCACAATCAACTAGCCTCGAAATGAAATCCAAGTTTGTCACAATTGCAGAGCTAAGTAGTAAGTAGTAACTTACTGTACTCACGAAGGGTCTCCATCACCCTAAACAGAGGCTTGAAGGAACCAGATATGGCCGGAGACTCCGTCATCAATCTTGCCGTGCAGCGATGCAGCCATTGCTATTAGCGAGTGGATTTCGATCGGCTACTGGACGTGAAGACAAGAATGATAAATAAATTTTGACAACATAACGTCGCATCTTGTTGTTGCTGGTTCAAATTAGGTCACCATGGTGAGCATTAGATGTTTCTCCAAATTCTTGAGCAACTGTCTCACTTTGAGTGTCAGATTTTTGTCCGAAGAAAGAGCTTATGGTATTCATTGAAAATTTCATGAAATTGTATCAAATTAGAGGTAGAAGAAGTGTTGATGGTAGTCGTGCGGAAACTGCACAATAGTGATATCGTCATTATTAACGACGTTCTCTGGCGTTGCTTAGGCGGATTGTTTGGCGTGGAAGGACCTTTCGGAAGAGACGCTGGTTGCGATATTGGAACCTAAAGAGACGTATGAAATTCGAAGGTATTGCCGTGAGTGTATTTTCCGGTAGTGCTATATCTCGCAAAACGGCAATATGCGAGAAATCAACTAGGAGTCCGTTCCACAACAAATTAAACTTTGGCAAGTCATATTATAGAGAAACACCTCCCATTCATATAAAGTTCATTACTCCACTGGAACAGAGTTGTACTCGGTTAAATGAGAATTTTACTTGTGCCTGCACTCAATATTGTGCGAAGTAGAGTTCTCGATTTTCTACAATTTGTTGCAACACATAAATTCCTTACGCATATCAATCCTGCTTACAATCTCATGTCTACTTCCTCCCCCGTGACGTTGTTTCTACAGTCTCGGCATCCTGTTGAAATGTATCTGCCTTGCTAGCAGGAATGTACGGGACGCGTTCGGGATTCAGGACGATGGAGACGACCTTGCTGAAATTGTCGTCGATCTGTACTACAATACAATAATGTATCCTTTTGAGAGAGATTCAGCTGCCACTGGCCTAGACTGTTAGTCCATCGTACAGGGGCTTAATGCGTGTCTCGTTCAGTCACGAGGCTTAACTTACAACATCGATGTACCTTGCTGTCCTTAACACAGGCTGTTAATCAGATTTGCACAGGACAAGAAATTCACAATGGAGAAAACGTCGACGCTAGTTTCCATTGTCAAAGTCATCCACGAACAATCAACTGGTACATTACCCAACTGTAATATTGACATTTATAAACAAAAATCAACCGATAGAGGCATATCCATTAAGTCCAAATCTGCAAAAGACAGTGGCCTGTTGAAGCGATTCACATGCTGCAATGAAAGTGATGCTACTGGTACAGATCGCAAGTCCTCACATGGCCGATCGTTATTCATGTGCAGTCGGGCGCATGCCAATGGACAAGAGTTGGGAAAAGACAAAGCAAATTCTACTTGCGCACAGTGTGCAAAGACCCCCGTTTTCAGTCAGCATCTTCTCTATGGCAGACCTGCAGGCAATCACTCACTATTTGCTTCATACGTAGGTTCCCAAACCTGTTTGTTGTAGACTGTGATTGTATTGGGTTTAAGTGCCCAAGCTCTTGGGTATATTCCTTCGGATGCTTTTCAATAAATCAGACTAAACAGGGTACATAGATAGTATCAGGAATTTTCAGACAGTATTGACACGAGAATCTTCGGCCTGATTCATAGAGAGGGCTCCCTACAGTCACAGATCACACGGAGATCTTCCCTGAGGAAGCCTCCAATGATCATTGCAATCATAGAGAGACCTCTTCGTGAATCAAGCCAAAGCTTCTCTCTTGTGATCCTGTCTTACTAATGGTTCTTGAAACAGTGTACTTTCACTAAAAAAAATGTTACTAGGTCTTCGATGATCTTTCCTACTTTAACAAAGATTACTGATAAGTTTGCTAAATTAAGACTTCCCTTCAAGACAATTGAATGTCAGAATTATGGTGTCAGGCGCAGTAACTGGCAGGCCCTCATTGGAAAGTTCAACCTGTGCGAACAGGTACTTCAGGCACTACAAGATGTACCAGTATGCATTCATGCCAACATTCATACTAAATATTGAAACGTTGGAAACTGCCAACCTTGTGGAACTCCCACCTTATGTATACCCTCTTAAAACCTACATGCCCCAAGAAGAGTATGACGAAGAACTAGAACTAATTCGGAAAGCGAAAGAGGTTAGCCATGCTCTCTCCATTCCTACCCTCACGATGAACAGTTGCAATGTTTCCAAGTATCCACCAAGCTTATCGCTCACTTATTGCAAATACCAACTATGATTACATCTCTCTGGCACAACACAGACACTAAACAACGGAATGCTCTAATGTGTGGAGCAGAAAGAGGAGTCTCGATTAGCTGAGGAAGAAAGATTGCGAGCGGAAGAAGAACGTAAACGTGAGATTGAAGCTGCTTACCTCGGTACTGACCCTAAACCTAAACTTTGAAAAGACTTGGATCTTCTCTGTGCAAATATCATCAGGCAGAAATACACTTGCAGTCCACTTCAGTAATGCTGTTGTCATCATGCATTAGTCATGAACTTGATACTAGATTGTCTAACAGTGAATCACATGTACTTTTACAGCGGCAATTCCTGATGAGATCACGCAAAAAGTTACAGATGCATTGGCAAAGCATCTGGAAACAATGAGGAAAGAGCTCGATGAGCAAATTCACGTTACCGAAGATAAGGTCACGAAAACCATCACAAGCATAGACAGCAAGCGCCCAAGTAAGCTCAATCCTCCTACAGCTGGGAGCATTCGAGGAAGTCTCACTCCTGCTAAAGCCGGGAGTATTCGAGGGAGTGTCAAAAAGTAGAAGCAGTATCACTCAAAGATCGACTACTCAAATGAACTAGAAGGTACCAGAACAAATTCTCAGCCTCTCAAAGTAACCGTTTATCATTACTTGACCAGGTCCCACTTTTCAGTTCACCTTAGACGATCAAACCATTGCAGTTCCGATTACCGACTGGATGTTTTTTTCTGACACTACCCTTATTTTCTAGTCAACAGCAGATCAAATCCAAATTCAAAGGACATATGGCAACGGAAATTCCGTGGATATGATATTCGCGAAGGGAAAAAACTCATTTTATACAAGTCCTATCACTACATTCAGAAGGGGTTGAGCCCGAGGTAATCTAATTTTTCAAAAAAATTGCACTACTAAATGCACGTAGTGCGGCAACCAATAAAAAATGGAAGCCCTAGTGAGATTATTTAAACACGGTTAATGGCTTCATTAATGTCTCAAGCCCAAAGCCCAAGGACGGACATGCAACCAGCTCCTAAGAAGAGAGCAAGGAAAGCTGCGACTTGAAGTTTCCGGCTGCTTCGCATTCGCTTGCTGAGAAAGTCAGCTGCGATGAGGTCCACCAACGCCATGTATATAAGAATACCCCCCGATACGGAATCAAACACGCCTTGAACGATCAAAGCCTTCGGACTGTTTTCGTTGTAGGTAGTCGCAATTCCCATCCCAATGGCAATTCCCAATGGCGTGGTAACAGCAAAGAAGAAGCCCATCGCTAGAGCGGCGAGATTCCGAAACCCAGCCTGCAAAATAAGAGAAAGAGGAAGTTTGTATGGATGTTATTAACAACGAGCTAAGTGAATATGAGTTGAATTGATTTCATTAGGATCACCGAAGTTCCATTGCGAACCCTACTCAACGCCGGTACTCACCTGAGCAACGCAGCCTCCTAGTGCAAAGCCTTCGAAAAATTGATGAAAGGTGAGGGCGGCAAATAGGGGCTTAATGACGCAGGGGCTGTTAGAAACGCCCACAGTGATGCCGATGATAATGGAATGCGCCACAATGCCGAACTCAAACACCTGCAGATGGAAAAAATTAAACGGATCAATCCAATTGATTTTCAACTGCGGGCTTACGTCTGTTAGAAACTCACCCGATAATTCTAGAATCGAAATGATTGTTTTCGTGGCAAGTGGACTGTGTGTTTCAGGAACTCACTTGAGCCACAACAATATGTCTGGCGTTGGAGAATTCCCCCTCGTCGCTGACATGCTCGTGTACATGGGGATGGGCCAAGACATGGCCACCATTCTGATTCTCGGCATCTCCTGTAAGAAGACCAAACCTGATTAGCATCATTGCTCACGAATCTAGGGAATTCACATCAGCATCAATTGATTCTACACCGACCATCAAAAAGGCGAATTAGGGTTTACCATTCTTTTCAGCTACTGAGTCTGCTCCAACTTTGTCTGCTCCATGGTGGTGACCGTGTCGACCCATGTAAAATTCAGTAGCAGCAAAATCCATCACGAGTGTTGCAAGTGCAGCGATCATAGCAATGAAACTTGACCATGCGAACTTCCCCCAAGGATCCTCAGGGAGGCATGGGCTGGCCAAGGTGTCGTGCGCAGTGGGCAGCATGTGCACGAACGCAGTCGCTAGAATCACCCCAGCCGCGAATGCCTTGGCGACAAAAAAAGGATTTCCATCCGTTCTGAGAAACCTACTCCTCCGGCCCACGAGAGGTATCAACACGCCCAGTGCACTTGTGACGAAAATCACTGCAATTGCTGCGCCTTTCAAACGTGCTGAGGCTGCTTTGTCAAAGCAATCACCCATCCCTTCTGGCCCGCACTCAGGGCCCGCCATCTCGATACCGTTTTGCACTGCATACGCAATCACACTTTGATCAGAAGGAAACCACTAACTCAAGATGGTGAAAAATACTAGAATATCGTGCTGTAACAGACACTCAGATACAAAGTCACAAACATACCCAAGCTGTCCGAAGGTAGTCTCAAAAAATCGTGAAGAAGGTTGCTGGATGTACCCGGCAACCCCGAACTCCTTTCAAACATTCGCTGCAAGTCACAAGATACACTTCAGAAATTGAACAAAGACACCGAACACCTCCATAATTGCAACAAGACCACTAACAAGACTTCCACAACAATTCAAAGTCACATTCTCGAGCCCCAATCGCAACAGAAATGAATCCCGTAATCTGTTTCTAAACAGATCAAAACATCATGAGAATCAACCCCAAAATGTTCGCATCCACATACCAACGGGAAATCATCAAATTCTCCACCAAGAAACCACAAACCCACAGAAAAATACTTACACACTCCTTGCACACACAATGCTACACCACCTGCACTCTCCAACACACACACGACAACAAACTCTCCCACACTAATTAACATACAGCAAACAATTCCCCCAAAACTCCCTCGACGCCTTTCCAAACACCACTACCACCACCAAACTCCAATTCCCAAGACTCCTCATCTCCACACCACCACTACCACCTCCAATTCCCCCCAACCAACCAAGACTCACAATCACAAACCAACCTGCTCACGAAAGAAACTCCCAATCCCCACCCACCCACCCTGGCTTACAAAGAATAAAAAGTGCCGTCCACTCAGCAGATGTAATAACAATCTCCCACACGCCCCGGCACCTTCCTCCGCCCTTCAACCAAAAAGAAAAACTCTTCCGATCCACCACTGTGTCGTCATACACAGAACCAGTCCTCCCACACCGCCTTCTGCGCTTCCCCTGTGGCCCACAACACGGACCACTCAGAGCCCAAGACCGCGACCTACAGTAGCCAACGATGAGCACATCCCCCTGGAATTTCGTTCTCTCCCAATTTTGGGAATCTGCGACAGCAGCAGAGACTACTGATGAGAGAGACTGAGAGAATGGCTGCCCTGATAAACTTATGTGCCTGTCGGACTGAGGAATCCCAATTCCCCAAGTGGCTGCAGTGGGTGATGAATCAAAAGAATTCAAAAGAAAAGTTGGATGACCACTAAGTTTACTAAGTACTTCATCAGTTCAGCGTCGTGAGGCGGAGGTTCAGTACGACAGCGGAGAATTGGCAGGGCGGGGTCGTGGCGGATGAGGTCATTGGATTGGGGAGGGGGAAGACTGAAAAGAGGGCAGCACGAGGGGGAGGGTTGTTGGGAGTGTGAGGAACGGGCGACGATGAGCACATCCTCGGCGAGCATGGCGACACTACTCTTGGGGGGCAGTGGGCACGCTCTCGGTTTCGGCGCTTTTCATGGGGGGGTTGCGTGGAAGCTGCTGCGGGTGGGGTTGGGGAAAATAATGGGTTTAATGACACGTGGACAAGGAAAAATCTCAAGATCTCAAATATGCCTGTCCATTAAGTAAGTTAGGCTGTTTGTTGTGTTTTGTAGGTTGAGATCTCTTTGACCATGCGACCCTGGTTACGTTCGTGGTACTATCAAAGGGATGCACGGGCTTTATTTGGTGGCACTTGGACCTATGGTGTGAAAGTTATGAATTTTTTTTTCTTTTTTTTCTTTTTTTTTAAATTAAGAAATTAATTTTACTTTTATTTTGGTTGCAGCAACGACAAAAAATCACACTAGTGCCCTTTTAAATTATATCATGGCCATTGTTAACCCTTGAATGTCGGGCTGGTCATTGAGGAAATTATCTGTGTTATTACCGTGGAAATCATCTCTTTTGTCACCATTTGAATTGTTGGCTTAAAAAAATGAAAAAAATACTCATTGGAAGACAAACTACTCTAGATGATCTTTCCTTTCTACACAAAATTTGGAGAATGAATAGTTGCATTTTTGTCCTATACAAAGAGATTCTTTGTCATTCATTTGCCGAAAAACGTCCTCCGCGTCGTTTATGGGTTTAGAATTATTTAAAATTGGAAGGATCAGTTTGGAGGGTGTTTTATTTTTAATTAGTAATTTATTTGATGAAATATTTTTTTACTTAATTTTTGGCAATCCTTCAATTAATCTTGGAAGTTAGAACAATTTTCGTCATTACTTAGGATTATGATAGTCATTGATAGTTTGGGAAAGTAATGGGTTTAATGACACATGGACAACAAAAAATCTTGAATGCCCATTTAAATTATACCATGGCCTAAGGTCACCTTCTCCCTGAATTTTGCTAAATAATTATTTAGAATTGGAAAGGTTGGTTTGGTGGTTAATTTTTTAAAATTAATAAATTATTTAACAATTATGAAATAGTTTTTTGCTTAATTTTTAGCAACCCTTCAATTAATCTTGGAAATTGAAACAATTTTTTTCATTGCATGCGAAAGCCATAGTCACGGCTTTCCATTAATTCAATACTTTTCATATACATATATATAGTGTCCCTTGTTTTGCTTGTATAGTTAAAGGAATGAATTTGATGTCATGGGATCAAATTGTACAATTATCTTTTTCAACATTTTGACTTTCTTTAATATGTTTAATTTTCTTTGGATTCAACAAAGTGGCTATTAATTTCTAAAACCATTTGGCTTCAAAAATTTTAATTTTTTTCCACCCAAGGGGAATTATGATATAGCAATTGATGAAAAGGGAGAGTTTATATCACTTATATCACTTTTTTCACATTGAGGGGTCATGTAAAATATTTGGGCTTATTTAGAGGTAAGCTAATTTAGGATTTATGATAGTCTTTTAGAAAATTAGAGGTTAATACTATATATGATGGTCAAGGTTGGGAAAGAACATTTCTATTTAAGAATAGATGCCAAAATTTTGGGAGATTTTTCTTAACATTGTATGGAAAAAAATGAATCTTGCAAAAAAAATTATATTTTTAAAAATATGATGAATCACATTTTTGAGCTTCAATTAATTATTTGGCAAGAAATGACAACCCTACCTACCCAAGTATAGTATGAATTCAAATTCTCAAATTCAATTTGAAATGACAATCCTAACCACCCAAATACAATATGAGTTCAATTTTTCTCAAATTCATTCAAAAATGACAACCTTCGATTCACCACCAAATACATTATGAATTCAATTCTCAAATTCAATAAAAATGATGATCTTGACCACTAAGTACAGTATGACTTCAAATTTTGAAATTTCATCAAAAATGACAACCCTGACTACCAAGTACAATATGAATTCAAATTCTCAAATTCAATCAAAATGATGACCTTGACAACTTGACCACCTAAGAACAATACGATTTCAAATTTTGTCAAATTCGTTCAAAAATGACAACCTTAACTACTAGGTACATTATGAATTCAAATTTTCAAATTCAATCAAAATGATGACCTTGACCACTAGCTACAATATGACTTCAAATTTAGAAATTTCATCAAAAATGACAACCATGACTACCAAGTACAATATGAATTCAAATCCTCAAATTCAATTAGAAATGACAACTTTGGCCATCCAAAAATAGTATGAGTTCAAATTTTTTCAAATTCAATAAAAAATGACAACCTTAACCACGAGATACATTATGAATTCAAATTCTCAAATTCAATTCAAATGATGACTTTAACCACTAGGTACATTATAACTTTAAATTTTGAAATTTCATCGAAAACGATAACCCTAACCACCAAATTCAATATGAATTCAAATTCTCAAATTCAATCAGAAATGGTGACCATGACCACCCAAGAACAATATGAGTTCAAATTTTTTCAAATTCAATCAGAAATGACAACCTTAACCATTGGGTAAGTTATGAATTCAAATTCTCAAATAAATCCAAATGATGACCTTAACCACTAGGTACAATATAACTTCAAATTTTCAAATTTCATTGAAAATGACAACCCAAACCACCAAATACAATATGAATTCAAATTTTCAAATTCCATTGAAAATGACAGCCCTAACCACCAAATACAATATGAATTCAAATTCTCAAATTCAATAAGAAATGACAACCATGACCATCCAAATATAGTACAATTTCAAATTTTCTCAAATCCAATCATAGATGACGACCTTGACCACCAGGTATGACATAACTTCAAATAGGTGCACAAATATATAGGACCTCAAAAATTCACTATATTCAATTCAAGAAGTAACCCTTCAAAAATGACATGAATAAATAAGTAAAAATATAAATATCAAAACATTAATCAATATTAGAAGGATTTTCTAGTTTTTTGTTTCCAATTTTATTGAAAAATATTGGTTAGTATAATAGATGATCTAACCACATAGATGTGATCTATGGATCACATTTTACAACCCAACTTTGTTTTAAACCTCCCCAATTTAATTATAATGAAAACCAAATAGTTAGTGGGTTTTGCTTCTGGCGAACAAAGTTGTACAGCTACAAAAACCTTGTCCTTCTTGACAATTCTCAATTAAGACAAAAATGCAAGACTTGGTCTATGAGGATTTGATCCAAAAACCTCACAAACACAAGTACCATCACTGTGTATGAACACTACAAATTTATAGATTCATTTTTTTTCCTAATATTTTCAAAATACAACCAATTTTTTTTTCCCAATTCCATCAGATAACAATGAACTAACCGACAATTCTCCCCAAACATTGGGTGGCAATACTCCTCAATTTGATCATGGCATTTTGTTGCCTGCCAGCTTCAGTTGTTACTGTGGCAAGATGTCATCAGAGAATAGGATGAATGAGGGTAGATGAAATACTTTATGATGGATGAATGGATGGATGAGAAAGAACAATGGTTTTCATCGAGACAAGACCTGCTGTGGCAGAGGTTCCTTCATGTGGCAGAAATCCTTCACAATATCAGACGTCCTGGCAATTGTACTTGGTTGATTTCTATACTTATTAGGATCAATATTCGGAGAGAATCACCACTTATTAGTTCATTGTTACCCAGTGGATTTGGGAAAAGAATCGGTTGCTATCAGGAAAAGAACATCGGAAAAACTGGTAGAAAAATTCCTTAAAACTTCTACTTAGAATTTAAAAACTATACAGAAAGAATTGGATTCAGTAATTGAAAATACGGTTTAATATGGAAATTTAAACAAATAGTTGATAAAATGGAACTCTTTCCAAAGAAAGAAATGCACCCGGGAAATAAAATATGACCAGGAAATTCTACAGCCTTAGGTGTAACAGCAGGAGTCATCTACTTGCAGATTCTCACATCGTCAAGGATCTTGAGCATTCACACACAAGACCTTGAGGAACGTAGGCGGTGGTTTTCAGATTCTAACTCTCGCCCCAGCTGTTGCAAAAAACGACGTATTATTAGGCTGAAATTGTAAAAGTTGCATGGCACAGTGAGACCTCCACTCCATAGCCATGAAACTAAACAAAGAATTCGAACAGTTGATTATAGGAACTTCCAAAAATATATGCATCACTTGTTCCAAAACATTTGGAGCATGATTTCTTTGTTCAAGTGCTGCAATTCATTGACTTCAGGCTTGAAACATCCTAAATGATTCGTTTCGACTCCTAACAAATGGACGAGGTAACTTCGGGCTATTTGAGAACTTCAAAAGTTACTGCAAAAGAATACCACCAGAGAGAGAATGTGCGGAAAGCTAATCTTGCTACAATCAAATACAAACAGAGGCCACCAAAACTGACCTTCAGCTTCTTTCTCATCTCTTCATCGTCACTGCAGGAATAATGGGCTCTTCGACATTGTAATCGATAGCCGCACATTTAGGTTTCGAGGACAATATCCAACAGACCAAAAACATTGCATCCATACTGAACGGACAAGAAATCACGACCAGTCACTCACAGCCGTTTCTCGGGTAACATGATCAGCCCCACTCTGCGGCCCACATGTCAGTTCTTGTGTGTACATCAAGCCATCCACAAGGTTGTGGTGGTGGACTTCTTGTCCCCGGAGAAGGATTCGAAAGCCAGGTGGCATTCGCAAATACAATAGAGACATAACTCTGCCACACCAACAACACGACCGAATTTGGAAACAGCTACAACATTAAGCCCTAAAAAGATCACAAACTCATGGTTTACAGATGATTAATTCAACTGACTATATTGTGGAGAACATAATTCAGTTCGGGCCCAGTTATATATCAGCAGAACCAATAAAGAAAATTGCATGTGTTCGTCAAAAAAACAAATAAAATTCGACAAAAGAAGTCTACAAAACTGGCACAGAAACAGGAGGCCTAATTGGGGATTCTTGGGCCTTCCAGCGTCAAGAAGGAAGAGGATAATGAAGGCTTTCGCTTCTTCCCAAACGGTGTCAGCTTTGATTCACGACATGCATAATGAAAAAAGATAGGCAGTGTGGTAAACAAACAAACCTGCTCAAACAAATCTTCCTCGCTACCATAAGGACACCAGCTTCGAAATGTTTCCAAGTTGTGGGTCCAATCATTCAAACTGGTCCTCATCATCTGCCACACCTCCCCCATCTCCAATTTTGTAGTCAATCTGCACAAATTGAGGACCTCTTCAGGGAAAATTCTCTACAGGCAAAGTTCATCATAAGGTGAACAGCACCTGGCGAACATGAAAAAGAAGCATAAACTCTAGCTTTAAAAACCTAAAGACTTGGCACACAAATTCCAAAACGAAGGTGATCCCCAACCCTACAACAAACGGCTGAAAAAAACCTATTCAGTAAGGACTTCACTAGTAGCAAGTTCAAACCACTCATCTACTATCTAGTGAGAGCAAAGCTTTACAAAAGTTTTACAAAAGATGCTTGCATAAGAAGTGAAAATTATCTATGATGGAACCAACGGTACTCACCATTTAAACAACAATTTCATCATACCCAGTTTAGAACAACTAGCAGCGAAGGTAGATGCGAAGGTAGATGCGAATTGTGATCCTTGAGAGTGGTTACATGTGCTTCGCGTGCGTCAAATGGAAGTAGGTTTTCAGTACTCGCACAGTCGCATTCCCAGGCAATGCGAGGCTTACACCGTTTTGAGGGTCAGCGGAGAGGGAATAGGAACCTCGCAAGCGCTCCACGTGATCAAACCCTAACGATCTCCCCGTGAAACTCTCCACAAATTGCTTCAGCACTCTCCTTTGCAAGGCTACGGGCAACGATTGCACTACTCCAATGTCAAGTTTCCTTCCATCCCCGTCATCTGTCTCCGCCTTCCTCAAGATGCTCTCGCAGATGGTGTCGAGGTACTGTTGTTCAGCGTGAAGAATCTCCGCACACCGTGCCAGCGATTTATCCACGGAACCGTTGAAATTCTCGCGCAGGTACGGGAGGAGCTCAAGGCGGATGCGGTTGCGGTCAATTTCGAGGGACATGTTGCTCGCGTCGGGCCACAAGGGTAACCCTAATCGGTCACAATACTCCCGGAGCTCGGTTCTTGTAAACCCCAGGAGAGGTCTCACAAGGGCAACCTCATTGTCAAGTTTGAATGTTCCTTCCTCGGGGGGTACAATGGAAGAAAGGATACCTGTTGACGTGAATGCTGCACTGTGAGTGAGGGACAGCACGGGTGATAACATACGTTTCCACGTTAACGACTGTAGCCCGTGGAGACCCGAACCTCGGAAGAGGTTGTAGAGCAAAGTCTCCACGCGGTCGCTTGCGGTGTGCGCCGTGACGATCGACGTGTACCCATGCCGAAGCGCAATCCTTTGCAAGACGCCGTACCGCCATGTGCGCGCGAGGCCTTCGCCCGGGACAGGGGAAGTGGTCACTGCTTGGTAGTAATTCACCCCCAAGCTTGCTGCAATCTGCGAGACGTGGGAGCCTTGATGCTGCGATGACGACGACCACTGATGGTCGCAGTTCACAACCCCTAGCACCCAGTCCCACTGGTGACGCAAATTCGCAAGCATGCGAAGAAGACAAACAGAGTCTTGCCCACCTGAGACAGCAACCAGGAGCTTCTCTCCAGGACGAAAGAGGTTTTGCTCGCGAATCGTTTTAGAGAATCGTTGGTCGAAGCTCCGCTCGATTCTGTTTACGGATTCTTGCTCTTCGGAGAATCTGTTAAGGATAGGGTTGTTCAGCAAGGTCGACCAATCTATGGACGCGCTATCTTCTTCCCTTCTTGCGCTTGCAAATAACCTACTCTTCCCGAAAACTTCTCTTTGGTCACGACGTACGTAGCACTGTTTACCGAATTGCGATGCATACGGTGCGCAGGACGCAGCAGCAGCGTCTGCAAACCGAGATGTACCTGAGCCCTTAAAGTGAGCTGGGATGACCATCCCTGCCCCTCCCAACATTTTGCCCCTGGATTTCAGAAACTAAAAAGCAATGCACAAAACCAAGTATCAGTAAATATGTCTCAACTATACATTCTAGCTCGAGAGGCTCCACATTCTCTACACATTCAGCATTGGAAACTAGCGCGCATTCGCACGATCAGCCAGTCATGAAAAAACGGTCCCCTCTCAACCTTAAATGACGAACCGCAAAGTGGTGTTGCTCCGGAAACCCAAGCTCTCTCCATCACTTTGAACAATCAATTTTGAACCAAGACTTGTTGCGATTGTGCAGGCTAAGTAGCCATGTCCACCATTGCAGCACAACGATTGAATGTGGACACAGTCTCTGAAGACCCTAAATGAATCTCTCAATTGCCGCTCTAAACCCTAGTTCATCGTTGGAAACCAAACGATGTTGACAACCCCATTTAATTTAGTTAATTTGTTCCAAAACGAATTAAAACCTCAGGAACTCTCAACACATTGCCACGTTGTGCAAATCCACTTTAGAAAAACAGAAGGCACAATAAAAAAAACATCGTGTATTCAAAGACTTCGGTACTAAAGCGAGAAAACAAGAAATTCGAGAGCTGTGAATGCTTCAACAGAGTAGCGAAACTCCTGAATTCCCGCAGACGCAATTAAGGCCCAAATCTTCCGCTTTCAGAATAAGCACCCACAAAAAGCAAGAGAGTGAAATCCTGAGGGGCGTACCGACGTGAAAGAGTACAAAGAAACGGCTTCAGAGACCCAAATGAGCAGCGATCATGGCGACGCAATGCAATTTGCGGAAGTGGAAACGATTCTAAAACCGAAATCATCAAAAAAATCAAAGACCCAAAACCCTAGTTCATACATAGTAATCAAAATCACGGACCCTTTATACCTTCAGTCGAAGCGCAGCTAAAGCGCGCAGCCGCTACCCAGCGAGCTCTTCAGCGACAACGAAGGTGAAATCGGTGAAAGCGAGATGAAAACTTCGCACGCCACAACTTCTTCACGCCCATTCTTCACTTCACCTCCAGAGGAGGAGATAAAAAACTTCTCCATCTTCTTCACAGAATGGGCCCTCCGCACGCAATTCAATTCAAGGAGAGCGTTCATCTCAATTTCTAGGGTTACTAAGGAGCTGAGAGTTCTTTGGAAATTTGCTTGTTGTGATCACTCGTACACGATCATGCTTTTTGAGAATCAGTCATTGGCGATCGTACACTGATGGCTACTATTGACGCTTCGTAACGCGCATCATGTATGCATATCTCCGTCACGTCCTGATTCGGACTGTACTACTAATTCTCTATTTTCATTCGATTCTTCTCAGTTTCAGCCTCCTCTCTCAAGTGATCTCTTGCTAGCGATCTCTCTGTAACATATGTTCCGAAGATTGATGCAATAAAGAAGAAGTTGTCAATTGGGCTTCAATTCATGTCTTCATTGTTGAATTAGTACAGCCAGACTGCACATATCAAAACCATGCATGAAATCCCTAACCTTTGACCTGGGACTTGTTTCAAAAAGATCGAGGTCCCAGCAGCAACTCGTTGGATTGGATTAGATACAACGGACAACAAGATTCCTTTTCTGCCTGGGTTTGTGGAGAGCCTGGCTCTACTCCCTCCGTGGGCTCATTCCGTGGCGGACTTCATCGTCATCATCTGTATCATTTGGTGCATGAAGTTAATGAGCTTGATAACCCAAAAGCACTGCGAGCAGGAGCATTGTAGCAAACTGTACTGCAGCTGCAGTAAGCTTACTGTAAGTACACCTAATGGACTCTTCCTTTGTTTGGGGATCATGTAAAATATATGTTTGGGCTTCTTTGGGAGTTGATTAATTTAGGATTTCTAACCGGCCACTAGAGAATTTGAGGTTGGGGTTGGTTAACTCATAAGGTGGGTACACCCAAATGTGCCACTGACCTTAAAGTGCCATCTTCACTATGTGTACATCTCCAAAATCAATTCTGTACCTATGTGGAAGAAACATTTTTTGAATCAAACTTTGTTCCTTAATAACTTTTGCATACAGCATCCAAATGCCACATTCTTTGGTGTGTTGAAACCTCCTTTTACTTGCCAACAAGATCATGTGAAAATCTGACGAGTCTGATAATAGTAGATAGGCTCAGTAGCAAAAAGTGGCGGTTTTGGGTGTACCTACCTCGGGGACCAGCTCGTTGTTTAAGGGTTAAGAATTCAAGGACTTGACAAATCATAGTTTCCTTGTTGGTAGCATATACTGTGAAATAGAAGTTGAGTCCAAACAATCATTTATTTTAGGACAACCGTCCATCACTCAATGTGTACTTTCATCTACAAAATTACCTATAATTAGTTAACTTTGTCCAAAATTTGGTGAATTACATATTTCATATGGTGACTTAATTCACATTTTTCTATTATTTTCCAATATAATGGGAACTAATACAAAATCACTTGAGGTTTTGACAAAAATTTGCCAAAAAATTAAAGGTTGATGCTCATTGCAAACTAAGGTAATTATCACTAAGGTAATGAAGCAATTTCATCCATAGACAAAACATGCAAATATGAACCCAAAAAATAATATGTAGTTATCCAAATTTTGCGTACATCTGTCTACAATTATATCTTGAGTAATATATCACTAGTATAAAACTGAACTTTTGGAGGTAGAATTTTTTTATTTCATTTATTCCAAGCCATGCAAAAAACAATATTGATGAAGATATTTAATTTCATCCCTATTAGCATGATATGAAGGAGGTAAATAACAAAAGAATATGGATTTAATTATCTAAAATATGAAATGAAGGGAATCCATTTATTTATCCAAAAATGTGTATATTCATCTAATATATATAAATACCATCCCAAAATTTTGTAACAATTCAATGATTTCATACACCGAGAAATAAACTACCATCAAATATTCATGTAAAAAATTATTTGCTTTTGAGATTATGTATGCTTACAAAGAATCCCTATGCTAGAATGAAGTGCGTCCCTATGCAAAGAGGAAATTTGGTATTGTAATTTAAAAGTTTATTCCTAAAATAAATAAGTACTTTGAAATTCTAAAATTTTAAAAAGTCTACAATTTGCAACATCTATGTGTTCTGTAAAAGCCACTTGTACTTTGCCATAAGTGTAATTTTATTGTGTACTTTGAATGCTTGTTACAATTACAAATTGATTTACAAAGGCTAATCAATGCAACTAATAGGATTTGAAAGATATGAATAGGAAATCTAGCAATTATAGCTGAGGGATAATTCTTCAACATTAATATTGTTGAAGGACTTATAGTTCATGTGCAAGAATATTATGTTCAAACAAAAGAATATAATTTGAACAAACATAAGACTATTAGAAGAAGTTCAATGGAACCACTCTTGATAGTTGGCAACAACAATTCATAGGTGGGGCCTTTTCAATGAATTAATTTGAGGCTCCAATGAAACATGTATCAAACCTTGGAAGGTAGTGAGGTGGCTATATTGAGTATATTCTCTCCCAAGTTTGGCTTGTTACTAGTAAAATTCTTTGTTGTAGTGCCTTTTGCAATTACTATGCTTGCAATTTTGTATCCAAAGCTCTATTCCACAGCACTAGTGCACCACACTTTGTCTTTTGCACCCTTCTTTGACAGAAATGATGCTCCAAAAGCAAAAGGGACTCAATCAAGGTCCCTCTTCATACTAGAAGAAAACTGTGTTTGAATCCCTGAAAACATGTCACTTTGTTTTCGTTAAGTTCCCGGTTCAAAATGCAATCAAAATGCAGAAAAACGCTTTTCTTGCATTTTTCTGCATTTTGACTGCGTTTTGACTGCATTTTGAACCGGGAACTTAATGAAAACAAAGTGACGTGTTTTCAGGGATTTAAACACAATTTTCTTCTAGTGTCAAAAGGCATGTAAAGGTGCCAATATTGGGTTGTTATTCCATATGTAATGGGCATGATTGAGGAAGCTCTTACTATTCTTCTATATAATATGACTCCTTTTTATTATCCTTCTTTCTCAAGAAGATTATTTGTCTCTTTTTTATTTTATTTTTAATATTTTCAAATTGCCAAAGTCATTTTCTTCTATAGGCTAATCTTCTCATTGAATTATCACAACTAGTGACATAAAATTTTGGCTATTGCACTTAATTGAGCTTGTTCAAGTTGTGATTTTGAACAATCTCTCTACTTGGTTGATCACTATAGTCAATTTCAACAAATTGTTAATATAATGACCTACACATTGTTGATATAATGATATTGTCAGCTTAGATTTCTACACTCCAATTTTTTTTTTAAACTTCAAAACTTTTCAACAATTTGAATAATTTTCCACCCATTTAGCCCCAAAATATTTGTGGTGTTTTGAGGCCCTAAACTACTTAAAAATAATTGTACCTAAATTTAGGCTTAAGATATTAATCTTTTTCTTTTTTCATTAATAAGTCCAACTATAATATCACTTAAATCAACTTGTTAAGTATATCCTCTCAAAAAAATTAGAGTGAAAATTCACATCAATTCCAAGTTTAATGTGCCTAAACTAATTTTTTCTAGCCCATCTCCTAGGTGAAGTTCTATCTTTTGACATTCTTAGAAAATAACATATATATCCCATAACTTGTACATTATAGTTAGTACATTTGAAAGTAGGTTAAGAATTCAAGAAAAGAAATATAACCATATTAAAACTTTCATAGTTCTCTTAAAGAAAAATTTAAGTGGAAGGTGACACTCAATGAAAGAAAAATCTAAATTTCTAATAAATTTGACAAGAAATTGAGAATTGTCAATTCCAATGGTGAAAATGTTGTAATAAGCAAAATTAAGTTATAGCATTTGTAGCACATATTGGAACAATGTGAAATAAAGTTTCACATATAGAATATAATGATTAGTATCCAATCTAAATAATTCATTAAAAAACTATGAATCAGAGCTTGCCTAAAATCTCAAAAAATCAAAGTGGATTCCTTTGTCACGCAGGGGTTAGACAAATTTTCATTCATCTAAAAATTTGGACATTTGAATAAGTTTCATCCATGTGAAGAATTCTTTAAACATTTTGAAAAATGAATCATTTTTTCACTTTCAAATAATCATAGTTTATAATTTATCAAAACATTAAACATTTCCATTTTGAAATAATTAATGTCAAAAATTAACCATTCATAATATGAAATATCAATAGTGGAACTTATTTTCATGAATACTTGTTTATTTGTTAAATACCCTTTTCTGAGTTGTCATTCTTTGTAGTTATGTGGTGTCCATTGGGAAGTGAAAAAAAAAAGACAATGAGGGATGAATTATACTTGGCCCCAAAATCACAAGTAGTATAAGGGCAACATGAATGTGGAATTGGAGACTATTGTTTGTAATGGTAGGATTCATCTATAGACTTGAAGTGATGTGGTGGAAGATGCTTTTAAAGGAAAGGTTTTGGGTCAAATTAATTTTAATTTTACCAATAGTTTTGTGATTACAAAATGCTTTTATATTATGAATATCTTTTGTGGAGTATATTTGATGGATATTGGACTAACCAAAGTCACACTTAGTCCTTTCTTCAATCATTACATTTGAAATTTTATGACCATCTAATTACACAACTACTTGCATCTTGCTTCATTTAGATGTGCCAATAATGTACAAAAATGGTTTGTGCTTTTTATGACAAACCATAGTACCACAAAGCTTACTCATACTCTTGTAGTTGTCAAAATGTTATAGCAAACATGAAAAAACTTGAGTAGGTGCTTGATTGAAAAAGGGAGTCAATACTAAAGGGACACAACTTTGTGTAGCTATATATATTTATCACATTGTATATGTTGAACTAAAAACTTATTTAGAGTAGGGCCGTTCTCAAACTAAGGATGTTGAGTTTACACTTTGGACTTCCAATTTGGGGAGTTCTACAATGTGTTATTTTATTTAGCAATTGAGATTTGTGAATTGTGAATTCAACTTTAAACACCCCAAATTAATCTAAGTGGAAAATTTTGAATTTTTCTTATCATAAAATAATTGATTAGGTTTAGTGGAGGCTTAACCAACCACAAAATAGAATGCAAATTTTGTTTGTCCAAAAAAGTAAGATTTAACTAATCTAATTTTAAACTTATAATTGTCATCTACACTTCCTATTAATTCACCTAATAACCTCCCAATGTTCATTAGCTACAGTTACTCTTGAAATATCACACTTCACATCATATCTCGTTGCCCAATCTTCACTCTAATTTATCGAGACTCTCAACAATGCACCATCACCTCCTAGAATTCATCAAGTTTGTTTGTTTTAGCTTTCTACTGCTAGATTGCACCAAGAAAAAAAAAATTGGCTAAAAAATGGCAACAAATGGTGAAGTTTTTCACCAAAAAACTTTGAATTAAAAAAAAAAATTAGATGAAATCACCAAATTGAGGATGAATTTTTTTTTATATACATGTGATATGTTATAATGTGATAATTTCTCTCCCATATGCAGATGAATGTTGAAACTTGGAGCACCACTATTACGTTTCATAATTATCACCACTTTGGCACTTCATTAAAAATGAAAAACAACATGGTGTTCATACAATGCCCCAAACAACATTGGGGTTTGCTTGGATCCGAAGATTAAAACATCCCAAACATAGGAAATACTTGACAAAAGGCAAGATTTAAAGCTTTGATTTTTTTAATAACCTCATAATGAGGAAGAAAAAGAATATCCCTCTCCAATGATCCGTAGAGAGATTGAATGCAATCCCAAACAACTCTAAATGACATCAGGTAGCAAGTCTAAATTTGAAAGGGCTTACCAGCTTACCGCCTTGCATACCTCCATGTTCTAGTCCGATGAAAAAGAAAAGAAAAGTACATGAATGTCATGTTGCTCCCTGTCTACCTCCACTAGCTCCTCCAATAGACTCTTCATTCACGCTCCCTTAAGAGTCAAAGTCATCCTTCTTCTAATCTCCAATTCCTTGGCAAGTATCCTACAACGACAACTGTCGTTTAGACAGCACAAAGAGTACGCAGATGCAATACTCAGCCTAGAATTAGCTAGAATTAGGAATAAAAAATTTGTAGGTGGTTAAGGAAAAAAATACTGTACAAGCTCAATTTCAAACTTCGGTTTCGCTGCGCTCTGGGTCAGCGTCCTTAGTGACAACTGGTAGTCCCAGTTTATCTTCGCCTTCGCCACCAATCAGGAATTGTAAGTCTCTTCGACCGGTGAATCGCAAGTTTCAGCGCTGGCACTTTGCGTTGAATCTGTTTGAAGATCATGTTTACAGCATCGTTTTCCTTTGCTGGGCGTTGATACTCAAAATGGTGAGAAACGGCTTTCAGTCTGTTCCACATTGACAGCCATCTCTTCCTTGGGAATTTCCTCAAAGTGCTTAGCAAAAGCTCTGGCTTAATAGCCTCTTCGGATGAGAAAAACAAAGAAAACTCACTGTAGTCAAGATCGTCCTCAAACGGCAGCTCAATTTTGTCACTAATTATCACAGGCACACAGTGATTGACAATGGCGTCAAAGAGCCGGCAACTCGACGGTGTGTCTCCAGCAGGATGCAGGCAGAACCGTGAAGTTCGCATACCTTTAGTTGACTGCAGCCAAGACAATTGGTGCAATTAGCTAAGAATTCTTCGTGATCAAAGAACCAGAGTTGAGCAGATTCACTTGTAAATAGCTATAAAACTCAGTCCGTTTGCTCTCCTATGTCTGTTTGCAGATTAGCATGAGAAACCCTGACGCATACTGAATAATGTTTTACTTGTGATGCACACCGAGGAATAACACATAAAGATACGTACTCGATAACATTGAAATGCACGGACATACGTAAACGCAATATGATGTGCCATTCTCTCCAAATGATGAAACTCAAGGCACAACAGGAAAACTGGTCATATCTCCAGGAAGTGCACAAATGTTTCATGATCACAGGATGTAAAATAAATGAGTTCATTTTCTCGAATCAAAGCGTCAAATGACTGCAGCAGCTGTAAAGGAAAGAAACAACTCGTACCGTTGCAAGTGCATCCGCAGAGGCCAAGCTATCCACGTACTGAACGTCGGTTTCGTTCATAAGCAACTCCGCAAGCTTAGCCCTAATGATTCCATCCTGAAAAAAAGAACCACAAGCGATCTTTCATACAAAAACAGACGGATGGCCTCAAGTTAAGGTACACTCCCTTACACAAATAACACAGCTATTCATGTCATACAATCCGAAACCAGTACAGATTTGGGATTATCATTTAGAGCACTCTGCACCTGAAGTCCAGATTCTCATTTCAACAAAATGAAGTAATACATTGACTACCTGCAGATGTGCACATGCTGACCCTCAACATATTTAGAGAAGTACAGATGCAGTGTCATGCTTTAAATGAATTCACTTAATAATAGGACTTACAGCTTTGCGGCGAACTCTTCCTTGAAAAAACAAGAGAGTCTTGCGAGCTGAAAATGGATCGATGGAGTTGTCTTCTGCGTAGGTGGGCAAGACATGTACGTAAGGGGCTACAACATCTTTGTTCAATCGAGATACTGTTTCGATATTTCTTCCAAAATCTGCAACTACGAAGATTGATTGATTGAGCACGTCTCGGTAGTGCCTGGACAACATCAACAAACAGAATGTACCCATTAGTTGGTTTGTCCAAAAATTCATCAAAGATGGGAATAGCCAACTACTCAAGAAACTGAGATGGAAGGGAAAAAATGATTAAGAAATGAAAACTTGATTCAAAATTTGAAACGAACCAGATGAAATCGGAATATCAAGGCCAAGAAGGGCAATTAATCAGAGTACCTGAAAGCATTAGGATGGTGGACAACGAGAACATGATCACGGCCTTGTGACGCCTGCCACCATTTGGATTTGGACAACATCTCCACTATACCTGCCTGCACCCAGATACCAACATGACAATTCCAAGTTCAAATGCTTTAATTTGAGACTCTCTAGAAGAGGTGACAACTAAGCCACAACAACTTACTCTTTAGACAGAAAGAGTGAAAGAAAACAAGAGGTTCTGCAGCAGCGAATGTAGCACAGAAAAAGGAGCTCTGTGAGAATTAATCTCATCCAATGCACCAGCAAGCAGACCACAAACATGCCAGAATTAACCTCTAGTTAGAAAGCTGTGCAGTCTTACTTGGAGTTGTTTGTCCAACTGTGCCGCAGGATCAGCCATATTAACGCCAAAGGTATTAAAAGACCGGGCTGAGAAAAAGGGCACAAAGTATACGTCTGCTTGCTCTGGATCCCTTACTCTAATAGCGGCCATCGTTCTATCCTTACGGTCCCAACCATTTATTAAATAAACCATCAGCCAGTATTCAACACTGTGTTGCTTATTGACTCCGTAATTAAAAGTCCATGTTGGTGGTAGATGGTCTGTCCACGGAAGCTCTTGATTATTGTCATCCTTTATCAATAAACCCATGTTGTACTTGCGAGGAAGCTCATACATGTATACTTTGAGAGGTGAAGAGCAGTTCGTCGTTGAATCATCAACTTTGCCACTAGATGACCATGGTAACCAGCTGGATGCCGTGTCGTTGAGATCTCCATTTGCACTGATCTGCTTAAAGTAGTAATCCACAGACTCGCGGGAGATGAACACTGGTAGGGCAAGAGTAAATGCTATGAAGAGACCGAGTAAGACCCAAAAAACGGACTTCTTAATAGGTTTCACCATCATCTTCCCCCAGTCGCCAACCTCCTGTGCACAGATCAGTATATTTAATTCTCGGCCCAGAAAGTTATGATTCGAGAGTCACCGCCATGCTACTCCCTCCCCCTATCACTTTGTCTGACCGTACCTACAAAACCTAGTTAACACAATAGATACATACATAAAAATGACGTATGGTTTGGTGACCACCTGTGCCGTGGCCAGAAAAATCAGTAAAATGACCTACATTTATGCCCTATATCATACATACAAGCGGAATCGCCATAACAAATAGCATGTCTTCGCCCTAGTACATATTTTCTTTCAGGCAAGCAAGTATTGAGATATACACGCTGATAATCCTGCAGTACTAAACATCAAGCAGTCGAAAACTTCATTCAACTAGAGGGATGAATTTGATTACTACGTGAGAGGACATTTATCACAAGTCGAGCTAGATTCTCACAACAATCACAATCTAAAACTCCGCCATACTTTCAATTCACTCAGGCTTCAGAATTCGATGTTGCACTATTTGAAACTACAAGACCACTGTCGCTTGCTAGCATTTAATCCTGGACGGACTGGTCACCGTGGAAATCATCCTTTCTGGCACCGTGTGAATCATTTGCTTGAAAAAAGCCAAGAGCACTCAAGAGCACTCATTGGAGGTCAAACTATTGTGCAAGATTTCCGCTTCTCACATAAAATTCCAAGGATGAACATCTGCACTTCTGTCTTACATAGAAGGATTCTTTGTCATCCATCCGACAATTAGTGTCCGCAGACCTTACAGGATTAAACGTCTCTAACTATATCTATAATAAATGAGATTCTCCAACCGAGTTGACCTTATAAGGAAATTACGTCTATAATCACTCATCCAATTTATTTTTCTTAGCTGGAACGGAGGGCGTTAGGTACAGCGAGAAAATGTATCATTCAGCTACCAGTTAGCATGGTATGCAAACACTAGAAAGGAAGTGGGGCATATCAAATCACGCAAGTGCTTTCAGGTAAGATATGGGAAGGTCCCAAGCGCGGGACTCCGTCCATTTCTCAGGTTATGGACGTGACCTGTAATACTTGCTGCACTGAGACGAGTCTATATCAGAAACCCTAAGTCCCAGAATCCAATAGGTAACACCAAGAATCTTGACTAAAGAGACAGCAGTAATTGTCACTGGTCGCAATGCTCACCGCAATATCGGTTGAGAAGCACTGGAGAAACACGCAATCTCACGAAGAATGATATCCAGAGAGGTCGATGAAAGTGGTCAACAAGAGGATTCTCACAGAAGGCATTGATAATACCAAGCTCAAAGTCCAGCAGATTCCTGGTTCCAAGTAAACGCGTATACTCAACGCTTCTAAAACCTCAAGAAATCCAGGTGGCCGAGAGTTCACAAAGATAAGAAGAAATCTGGTAGCCGACCTTAACAGACTCCTAACTTGCCGGATAAGAAGAGTTTCGTGTTTCTGTGTCTTGTCTAAATCATGGGAATAATGAACAGATCAAAAGCACGAGAAAAATCCAAACAACTTGTTACTAACCCTCATCGAAACCTCAGTTGTATCCACTCTAGAATCCCTGTAATCCTGGAAAACTCACCACAAAGTCCGAACAGAAATCGCTTCAAGCTCTTCTTCGCCAAGATCTCTTCTTCATGCCAAACGAACGCCACACGTTCGCTCTTCATGCAGCGCTTGCCAGTACTCCCTCCTCATTCGGTGCTCACTCCAACAAAAGAACGCCTCTAAAAGATCGCCATAGCCTGTTCTTGCAGAAAACGCACTTCCTTCCACTGCTCACACAAAAACTCGATACAATTTCTCCCTCACAATCAACGCGTCAAGATAGCGACGAAACACCACCTGAAAGGACAGAGTTCAAAGAATAAGCTCGTTTAATGCCTCTCCAAAAGTTCGCCCTCCCGCGCGCAGACGGCTGCCGAACAAAATACATATATTCCGTACGCAAGCAATGGCGGCACTAAAATTAGAAAGAACATTAATCTTAGACGGATCCCGCCCTCGGCGTTCTGTTAAGAACGGATAACATTCACGGGATCTGCTGATCCGCAGCAAATTCTAGCAACTGGAGAGCGTCAGTCTAATCTTTCGGACCTCAATTCCAGCAACGGTGAATTCCAGTAAGTCATCAGTCGGTTAACAAGACATATTCGAGTTTCAATTCAAAATTTCACATGAAAAGAGATAAACTTACAGCAGAAAAACTGAAGCTCAGGTGTTTTGCGCTTGCCTCTCTACTGGCTCCCTTGACACACAAGTCAAACTCTGTTTCGGGAAATGCATCTCCTCCGTCAGTCCGTCTCCGTGCGCTTTGCCCTTGTGTGAATCGGTCGTTCAATGTGCTTTGCCTTGATCTGAGTGGAGCTAAGCTGCTGTCATTTGTCGAAATGCAGTGCGGGAGGAGCATCTTGCGTCGATTGCCACGAGCAATAAGGACGACGACGGAAACGACGGAAACCAAAAACAAGGACTTCGAAGTTCCAAGACAAAGAACAAGCCCGAGAACGAGAGTACCAAGACCAAGAGTACCAAGACCAAGAGCACCGAAGACCGTGATTGATCCAAGTCCGTCTTAAAGAATTTATAGACGAGGAATTCTTAATTTTTAAATGACCATTTTGATTGATTATATTGTGAAAAAGTGTTGTGAATTAAATGGATGAAATCACAATCCACAATCCAGTGAAAAGAGACAGCGCAGTTGTGTGTCCCCCTCAGCATTGAATTTCCACCCCTCCTCAACAAAATCAGGAGCCGTTGGATGGGGGGGGGAAAATTCCACCCCCTCTCAACAAAAAAATCAAGAGCCATTGGATCTGGATACGATCATGTACAAATACAGATACGTATACAAATGGCAAAATACATATATGACAGAATATATGGCAGATTTATCCCATAATGTTTGCATCTCCCCCCTGAAAATTACAAGAGGGGAGGGGGAGGGCCGGGTTACGTAGGCTGAAAAAAATAATAATTTTAAGAATTTCAATTTTTAATTCAACCCCCCTCCCCAAAAAAATTAAAATTTTAAAATTTTTTGGGAGGGTGGGGGTGGGGCGTGAATTAAAAACTAAATTTTTTTAAATTAAGTTTCTTTTGGCATGGTGCATAGTTTGTCAATATGCACCATGAAGTGGCAGTAACTGCCAGTAACAATAAGGGCGTGAATTAAATGGATGAAATCACTATCCCCTCAAAAGATGCAAGCAGATCTCATTCTTGCAATTTCCCCCCTTTTGAAAAAAATTCATAGCTATTGACCTTGGTTAAAAAATAAAAAAACTCTTCAATGTTGTAGATCTTCAATTAATAAAAGTAAACAATAGCCGTTGATTGCCATCAAGAGAGACAATCTTGGTCATTGGCACTTTAGGATACAAAAAATTAAAAAAAATTAAAAAATTAAAAATGATAATAATAATAATAATAAAATTTAAAATATATATATGTGTGTGTGTGTGTGTATGTATGTATGTATCCATACAAAATATAGGTATGAATTATACAAATGTATACAAAATACATATGGCAAATAAATTTTAGATATCATGTATCATTTGTAAGCCAAATAGATTTCAAAAAAATACAAACATGGGATGGGAATGAGTAATTATTTCACAAGCACCCATCTCATTTTCTCAACCAATGGCAAAATGACACATGTACCCCACATCACAAAAAATTGAGCCTTGTAAAAGGCCATTTGATTGTTGGCCATAGTGCAAATACAGGGAAGTTAATTTTTTAAAAATAAATATAAAAATAAAATATTTTTTTTAAACCGCCAATCTAATATGGTAGTTTTGGTGATCACATGGGCTCAAAAAATCCTTTTTAAAAAACTTTTTTCACCTATAATTGCACCACTGCATGTAATCAAACAACCTTTTGCAAGCCTTGAAATTTTTTCTAACGTCAATTTTTCATGTATGGTTTTCCTAGGAAGTCACAGTTTCTCACTATCTCTTTAAATTGAGAGGTAATAAAATTGAGAGGCAATAATTAAATGGATGAAATCACTATATCATTAGATTAAGTGAAGAACAATGTATGGGTTGATTAAAATAAAAATAAGATTTGTATAAGAATCTTCATATATATACTTTTAAGACTACTTTTAAAACATAAGGTTACAAAATGGCTCTTCTATTTTCATTGGGATTTTTTAGCAATTTTATATCGTCTATGAGATGTTTAATTTATTTGCAACACAAAAATAGTGTTAAATGACATTTAAAAAAATAATAATATTAGAATTGTGTACAAAATGATGTAATTAAAATGATATAATTCAATCTAATCTTGGAAATATTTGAATGGCTTTTTGTATATAATCATCAACAAACCCCTATAGGTCTTTGCACTAAATGTGAATTTTTCAATTAGAGGTCTCATTTAGAAAAATTTATTTGGAATGGTGTGACCAAAAAATGGTGCATTTAATTATTTGAACCTAAAGTTTGAAATTTTTTAGAGATAATATAATATGGATAAAATTTGGCACATTGGATTGCATGTAACTAATATAAGGTCTCCAATAATATATCCAATTTTAAAAAATTCGAATATATTGTTTGAAATAAAGGCTTTTTAGGTATCCAATAAAAATGTAAATAGAGTCTACATAAGTGGGCATTCAATATATAGATGATTGTTGTCCAGTAACTAACGGATGGATGAAAACACATGTTGCACTGTCATTTGTATAAGGTGAGGGTTAAGTTTTAGGGCATTATATTTTTTACATGCTCAAGGTCTAGGGTTGGCGGTCTACTTAGGGATTTTTTGGTGTGGTAGTTGAGTTTCAAGCTTGGTTCCATTTGAATGTTGCCACTAAGATCTCATAGTTGGGTATTGTTTGGAGTATAATTTTGTATTCTTCTATCATGGTGTTTTTTGTATCTTGTTTGAGATTTGCACTACAATTTAGGGTCGGACTAACACTAGTAGAAATGTTGTCCAATGTGACATGTCTTTAATGACTAATTGTCCTTTGTAACATGTCTTTTGTAACTCAAAATCAAGTTTTGAGTGATAAAAGACATATTTTACTCATCAAGGACATGTCTTGTTGGACAAGATTTCTTCAAGTGTGGGTTTGGCGTCACACTTGCAATTTAGGGCTTGGAAGATGAGGTTACCTCCAATCCATGCATGGTAGAACTTGTAAAGATCTAAATGTTGAAGGCAAAGTCATCTACACTTGAGATTTTTGATAAGATTTAGAAAGAAGGAGCAAAAACATTGGCACCCTTCAGACTCCAGTAGGAAATGGAGGATGTTCTAGAATGGGATTTTGACTTCTGGGTAGTCGAGGAGAAGTGAATTCAGAAGAAAGTATAGTATTTCAACGAGATTTTTGGTGATGTCTATGTAATTCGAACCCAATGTACAAACAATGGTCCAACTAACCAGTGGTGTTTACAAAATGGATTCCACGTTGAAGGAGGGCCTAATTCGATCAACAACAAGGAGGAGTTTGTAGTGGTAAACAAAGAGGGGATTAGAAATCATTGACCTTGTTGGATCTTTTAGGATTAGAGGAATTAGTTGAGCAACTATTGAAGAGAGCAACTAGAGTGTGTTAGCCTTGAGATCATTGTTGATTTGATCTGAAGCAATGGATCAATATTACACTTAAGTAGAGAAGTTACAAAGAGATCTCAAAGACTCGAAGAAATGGATTAGTATTAAGCTCAAGTGGAAAAGCTATGGAGAAATCTCAATGCAAAGACTCTGATCTTGATGATTACTAGTGGGAGCTAGGATTATAGAATCAAGATGGTATAGAAATAGTAAAGTCATTAGGATTATTGGTTTTTAATTAGAGCAATCAAGCTTTGTGATGGTTGGACATTGGTGGCTAGCAAGGGATCAAAGTTTGACCTCTTTTTTTTTTTTTTTGGCATTCAACTGGTGATGCCTATGTTTGGTGCCTCTTTTTAGTGTTTGCAATTGGCACTTGCACCTTGATGTTGTAGTTTGTCATTGGCATAATCATGTCATTTGCAAGCCTTTGTTTTTTTCTAGTCAACAAATTATTTCGGCACTTGTGCTTGATTTTTTGTGTTTAGTGGCGGTGATTCTTATGAAATTGCCTAGTTGTTTTTTTGTTTGGAGCTTTTGTATTCTTGCATTTAGTTGCCCCTAAATCATTTTCTAAATTTTTTGGTTCAAAACCAAGGATCTACTTCTTGAATTTGTTAGAAGTGTAGCACCTCATTGTCTTTTGCTATGGTGCTTAGTGATAGTAGGACTTCAATAAGAATAGTGTTCTAATCAAATCGGCAAATAAGTATTGGGGAGGTTTAATTAGGTGGATGCAATTGTGGCAAATGTCTTATCGTCGGGGTTCGTGTAGTAGGCTAGAGGTGTTGAACATGGGTGGAATTTTCATCAATTGTAGACATGTGATAGAATACACGAGCTGCGAGTTTCGACAAAGTTGATGATTGTGAAAGGGTGGTGAAATGTGGTTGTTGTGCATGTTGGGTACATGGCACTGAAATTGGCCCAATTTGACCTCATTTGGGAGTTATGAGTACTAGGAAGTTCTTGTGGTCAATATAAAGTGGATAGATTGATTCAATCACCTCATGGGGGTATTCACAACAATGTGGACACTAGTGAAGCCAATTCCAAAGTGCCTCCAACTTTCCCCCTACTTGAGTTGTCGACATGTACTAGAGCTTTTTTGCCTTTGTAACATACTTACATGAGGCTAACAACTGCGAGCATGCATCCTAGAGGGCTCAGACTAGCATACCTTCCAACTCATTTGGATGGCACCCTTGGCACAAAAATTGAAAACTTAAAATTCTTTGAGTAGTTTCTAACTTTTGGGCTGACTTCACAAATTTCCTATTGTTGTAGGACTTTTTTGTCTATGCTACAATAGTCATTTGTTTGGTGATTCGTTGCTCTCTATATTGGAACTATAAGCCCTAATCACAAGAGGTTTCAATGGTAACGTATTGTTTGTGCTTTTTGGTGCAAGGTCATGTATAGATACAAACAATCACATTTTTTTAATATTCCATGTGTTTCTCAATACACTTTTAGATGAAATTAGTCTTCAATTGGTAGGCATTTATACCTGTTTTTTTATGCTACTTGTTTTCCATTCACATGTTGAATGTATGAGTTGCTTCAAAGACTTATCCATGCTTCATGTGTTAAAGTTGTGCATTCTTTTTGGCTACAATTTATGTTAAATTAATGGATAATGCGTAGGCTACATGCAAGTTTTTATTCTCTATTCATTGCATTTATGTATTCACAAAAAACATAGACTAAGGTAAAAGGTCCATAAAACACCCATTTAAAAGATGAAATTGAATTTAGAGAGATGAAATGTTTTGAAATGTTTTTTAGTAAATTTTCCTTGAAAGACAAATAGAATTGACATCTAATCCAAGTCATTTCATATTTTTTGGAGCTTTGTTGAGAGCTTTGTAGAATTAGTTATGAATTTTTTGAGGAGGTTTACATTTGAAGAGGTGGGTGATTCTAGAGCCTAAATGCTTTAAGAACCCCCTACTTTATAATATGAATATCACTCCCTCATTTGTGATATTTCATGTGTGATGATCTTAATGTCATATCCTTGAAATGAAAATAATTTAATTATAATGAAAGAATGGTGTTAAAAATTGACCTCTCCTTAGAATTCAAAGGTAAGTGTATGGTACTTAAAAATATGACAAATTAAAAAATTAGGTAATAATATTGTCTAATTAATTGGTTCTCCTATCAAAATGCCCCTTGTTTGCATGTGATATGTAAACCCTAGTAATAAGAGTGCCCCTCTAAGATTCTTCATAGTCAAACTTGATTATAACTTTCAAAATATCCATTTTTAGCATTTGATTTAAACTATAAAAAAACAAGTCTAAAAATTTATCTTGTTAATTTGTTTCAAACTTTGGAAAAGTCTAAATAATTGATGAATTATACAATTGAAAGTTCCATTTTCTAGAATTTAAGTTTTATAATATTGTCTCTCTTTTATTCATATTTCTTTTTTTAAAATGATTTTCATATTTGAAAAAAAAAATCTCATTGAAACCTTTTTCTTTGGTCAAAATCCAAGATTATTCCAATATATATGCTTGTATACAAATTATTTGCACTTTATCCTTTTAAGAAAACTAAGCACTTGCAGCCTTAGCACATTAGTGAAGTATTCATGAGTTCAAACATGGGCATTGGTGGGGTGGGGGGGCTTACCACCATAGTCCACCCAACTATGATGGAGGGTGCAATAACTACCTTTTTGTCATAAAGGGACTTGAGAGTTTCTCGGCAGAAGGAACATATTGGTTCTTTATTAAGTTATAGGGTCTACCTCCTAATTGAGGCATCAAGGATGGAGTTTTCTATTTAAATCTATGAGGCTTAGATAATTGAGCCATTTCCAAGAGATGCTTCATTGACACTGGACTTTCAGATTGGATTGAGTTACCATTTTTCTTCTTTAAGAAAACCAACTTTATTTTCCACCTAAAATCCTAAAAAGATATAGACAAATAATTCATAGATGAAAAATATCAAAATTTATCAATGATTATACAAAATCTAAATTAAATTTGATGGTGATAATTTAACATAAATGTTCTCTCAAACAATCTGTTTGATGTAAAAAAGGTAAAATTTAGTTGTGAAATTTTACACTACAATTTTTCAAGGCCAATTGTAGTTCTTGAAGAAACATCAAATTAAAATGGATTGTCTTTGTCATATATGCCAATTTATTTTCATTAATTAATATAAATATCATAAAATTTTATAATTTACTACAAAATTAATAGATTATTTTGAGATTGATAGATATCACTTAGTCTTACATAATAAACATATTACATTGAAAACTCAAATACAATTTTAAAGTTTGAATTGAGTTTGGGATTGAAATTTGATTATATGACAACAAAATTGGTCTTTTAGGGGTCATTAAAAAAACACCAAAGCTATTTTATCAATATTAAAACAATTTGTAATCAATAGATGGATTTATTTGTGATATATAGATTTTTCTTAAGTATTGAATGTCCATAATGTCATCTTTGAATTGGATTAGAATGAAAAACAATTTTGTGGTCCGTGCAAGGGAGTTGTAGTCTTACTAATTAGTTTACCACTTTGAATTGAGGAAAAGAGAGCAAAGAACTCCAACCACTAAAGTGATTAGCTTACTTGAAGAGTATGTACATCTAAGGCCCCAATGACTTCAAGATGTCAAAACAAGTGACACTTAAACTACATATCTTCACTAGATGGGAAATAGTCTATGAGAGAATAAAGTTAGAAGGTTCATATCTTGTAAAATAAAACACTATGCTTACATAACTTTATTATTGCTTCTATCATTAGATTTGATAGAAGCCATTTGGTATTTGAAGAGTTTGTGCATCTAGGTCCTACAATTGAGTTAAAGATGTCAAAACAAGTGGCAATTAAACTAATGTACATGATCATTGGAAGGAAGACATTCCTTAAGAGAACAAGCCTAGAAGGTCGTTGTCTTGAAAAATAACCCCCAACATTTACATGGCTTTATCATTGCCTTTATTATTGGATTTGTAAAAGCCGTTTTGGATTTATAAGGTGTCAAGTCATCGTGTTCAATCAATCTCTCAAGGTTCATGAGTGTGTTTCAAAAACTATCATTTCAAGTGCTATGAGTAAAAATAAGAAAAATTCTCATAATTTCAAGTGCTATACATGAATTCTCTTAATTAAAATTTTTGTACTTTTGAAATTTGAAGTTCTTTTGTTATTATGTTGTAAAATTGAGTTGAGAACAAAGTTGAGGATTTATAGGGGAAAAAGCCCACTAAAAAAATCGTTTTCATACCTTAGAAAATCATTAAAGAATAGGAGGTATGAGACAAAATGAAGAACTTAATTGCAAATGGCTTTAATACAAAGTTGGAAAATGTCAACTCTAATGGTAATAATGTTGTTGCAAGTAATCTAAATTATTTATCATTTATCATGTTAAAGGCATGTAATCTAATCTCTAAAAAATGAAAATGGTTTTTTCCTCTTCATATATAAGTTCAAAAAAGCCCATTCCACACAACTAAGACTTGACCCATAACAATCATGCCTTCAACCTAAAGTGGTCATTCACTTCAGGTGACCAATTTAGGAATGACCACTTTAGGTCACTAAAGTGGACAATCATGCCTTCAACCTAAAGTGGCTTGAATAATTGAAATTTTGGACATAATGGGGGTGACTAGTGACCCAAATTCAAAGTTTTTAGTGATAATAACAAAATGACTTAGTGGTCACAATATGATCTCTATTTTCAAGGTTTAAAACCATGACAAAAAAATGACTATTTTAGGATCTTTATATTATGGTTGTTTTAATAAGATACTCAATAACCATTTCAAATAAGTAATTTGACTATTATGGAAGAATTAATGTTGATTTTGAAGGTCTCAAAAGACTCTTTTGGAAGATTTGAGCGGATAATCTTCTAAAGATAATTGAAGTTTATCCACATGGTCATAGGCCCTGTCTTTTTCGGGTCAAAATTTGTCCAATGAGAATGAAGAGTATAATTCCATGGGGATGAGAAACACATGATGACGTTCATCCACCAACAAGATTCTTGGAGGGGGGGACGAGTCGGTGGGAGCCTAAGAAACCAACGACCGACGACCCCAGCCCTCGTCGTCTCTTTTCGTCGCTTCCATCCTGGCTCACCACACAAACACCCAAACACGTCCTACGAGAAACCTCCTCCAACGACGACGAGAGTTTGTCCGTCTGTCTGACAAGTGTTCATTGGGCCTGCAGCATGCTAGGGGGACGAGTCGGTGGGAACCCGGGAAGCCAACGACCAAAAGCCCCCAACTACCGTCATCTGTTTTCGTCTCCGACTCTGAACACCTCCGACGAGAAACCGACGACGACGACGGCGACGACGACGAGAGTTTGTCTGTCTGTCTCTGCCCGGGGCTGCCTGCAGCATGCTAGGGCTTGTCGTCTCGCACGCACTCTCAAGGAGGAGATGTCCTTCCCCGGCGAGCGAGCGACGCTCCTTGCCACTGCTGTGATTCTTTTCTAGAGGCGGAACGGCCGACGGGGACTTTAAGCTTCTCACCACTCGGACCCAGCTACTGTTCTCCTTTCGTAGCCCGAGCCCAAGCCGGCAGCTGCGGGGTCGCCATCCATCCCGATCTTAAGGTGGGGGAGCACTTTAGGGTTTTAGTACTGCTGCTCGGTTTTCTCAGCCTCGTCTTTTCTCTCTCTGCCGCGTCTGTGTCGTATTTCTAGGTCGCCCTCAAGCTTTGGTGGCATCCGTGGGGGAGGTCATGGTCTAGTGTTCTGTTTCTGTAGTTTTGGAGTCTTGTTTATGTGTTTTGTGTTTTTGAATTTTTTTTCTCGCATTTTCCGTTCAAGGTGTTTATCCATTTGAGAGAGTTTGATTTCAAGTTACCGAGGGTGTTTTGAGGAGGTTGTTGCGTGTTTTGGTTTTTGAATTTCTGCATTTTAGGGTTTCGGTGTTGATTCGTTTGAGCGGTTTGATTCAATGCGATGAGGTTTCTTTGAGCGTGTTTAGGTTAGGAGTTAGGGACGGTGTGAATTCTGAATTTTGGAGTGGAGATAGTTAGGAATTTTGAGGTTTGGAGGGAAGGAGGAGTGTATGTGCAAGTGGTTGGTGCTAGTGGTTAGGGAGGGGGATGTTGTGTGTTTTTGGAGGTTGTGAATGAGAGAGAATTTGAAGTTGTTGAATGAATTGACCGAGTTGCTTCTGTAAACGGACTTTGGGAAGTCTGCTCCATGCAGATGAATCATCTGCGGTTGTGTTTCCTCCTGTGTGGTCGGTAGAGGCTATTCTTCCCTTCATGGCCAGGATCTGCTGCACCAAGTGAGCAATTGTCTATTACACATGTGTTTGACTACCAGAGGTGCAGCAGCTCTCCTCGGAGAAGTTTAAAAAGCAGTATTGTCACTTTCTGTGGGAAGAGCGGAGATGTATAAAGAACGGAGCTCATCCCTGGCAGCAGAGGAGAGAGGTGGAAATGGGAGGGGCGAAGGCTCGTTGTACCGAGACGGCAACAAGAAGCGATTAGAGGATGGAGTGGAGAAACCCTCTCCTTCGACCTCGAAAGGAGGGATTGGCAAGGACAAGGATCGATTAGCTCCTGCTTCTGCTGTAACCACGCAAACCCGTCGGCAACCTGGACACGAGACCAGGCCTTCTCTTGAAAAGGCAAAGTATCCTGATGATGGTGAGCAATGTGACAGTACTGTCCATTCTGCGTCTATAACTTACACATTTGTTGTCTGCCAGTTTAAACAAAAGAATGCTCCCCTTTTTGAATATGATCTCTGCTATGAATCATTTTTTCATGTCTTTCTCGTCTGAATGTCCTATGATGCGCGGTTCAAATGGGACGGTGCACCAGAAGCTTGTGTGCTGCGAATGTGCCTCCCACACTAGGACCGTGCCGTTTCTTCCTGTTTGAAGTCCCAGTAATCTGTTTTTAGTTGCTTACTACCCGCGATCTCTGAAGGGGTCCAATATCAGGCCCCACACACTAGGACCGTTCCGTGCTGCGAATGTGCATAATTCTACCCTTCTCTGAAACGCATTCCGTGGGGTTGTTTTCGTATGTAGTCTTCTTTCTGCACCTTCCCCTCTTCAAGAGTAGAGATTGGACAGTGGTGTTGTGGTTCATACGCTGGTGTTGATTCTGGGACTGTGCGCGTACTATCTGCTTCTAATTTTCTAACAATTGATTTCTTGCGTGTCTCTTGTTTATTTACTCTAGGTTGTCTGAGTTTGGTTGCCCAATGTCTATTAATTTCTGTTCATCATAATACAAACGTGTTATCCTTTTTTGAGGTGAATTGTTGATTCAGTTGTTGCAGAGGAATCAGACTCGGATAGCGAGGATTCAGACGTTAGCGGATCTGATGGGGAGGACACCTCTTGGATCTCCTGGTTCTGCGGTTTGAGAGGCAATGAGTTTTTCTGTGAGGTTGATGACGAGTACATACAGGATGACTTCAATCTAAGTGGTTTAAGCAGCCAAGTTCCTTATTATGACTACGCGCTTGACCTCATCTTGGATGTGGAATCCCCTAGTGGTACGTTTCATACTGTGTTTTCGGCCAATTCCATGTTTTCGGCAAGCCCTGAGTTTTATCGCTGAAATTCTAAATTGAGGGATTTTTAGTATGCAAGGCAGTCGTATTTGATTGTTGAAAATGAAGCTTTTTGGTAGTTTATGTCAGGATACCAAGTGTGTGCATGTTATCATCTTTGTGAAGCAGCTGATTTCGTCATATGCTTCGTTATTTGCCTTGGCATTGTCTCTCTGATGTGTTCCTTATGAGCGCGAATCTTGTGTATGCCCTATGGTTGTCACATATCTGAGGCAGAGTTCCTGTTCCTGTTCCTGTTTGTATCAAGGACTGCTTTGTGCAGTCCTTGATTGTATTGTTTGTATCGCTTCAGTTTGCTGACGTATTCTGTGTTTTAAATGAGAGAAACGGTCATGTCTGCATTTCAGGGAACTGGTTATTATATAGTCGTTGTAAATGTGGGAATGTGAATTGGTTTTCTGCGTGTGTCAGAACTAAAACATTGCTTTGTGTGCAAATGCAGATGACATGCTGACTGAAGAGCAGAATGAGTTGGTTGAATCTGCTGCCGAGATGTTGTATGGGTTGATTCACGTCCGTTACATCTTAACCAGCAAAGGCATGACTGCAATGGTACGTGAACGACCTTCAATCGACTTCACTCTCGTTAGCGTCTGATGTTGGAGTCAACTGTTTCACTCTTAAACTCTCTTACATTTTCTAGGATTTACTCTAATTCTGTGGTGGTGCACAGCTCGAAAAATGTAAAAATGTAGACTTTGGTCGTTGCCCTCGCGTCTACTGCTCTGGACAGCCTTGTTTGCCAATGGGTCAGTCAGATGTGCCCCGAACAAGCACTGTGAAGATCTACTGTCCGAAGTGTGAAGATATATATTACCCTCGATCGAAATATCAGGGCAGTATCCTTCAAAATAAGTTTCATGTCGTTTTGTATGCTTTATGATCAGTTACATGCTGCAGTCTTTTAGGAAGTCTTCAAGTTTTGATAGGTTACTTAGTGAAATGGATAGTGCAGCTTATATGTAGTGCATCTGTTTGTGAATCTATTTGTACCCGGAATGCCTACAATCTTGTGTCTTTCTGTTATGTGATTTTGATGTGGGGTCTATCTTAACCTTGAGTACAGACATTGACGGTGCTTATTTTGGCACTACTTTTCCTCACCTCTTCTTGATGTCGTATCCCTACATCAAGCCTGCAAAACCGACGCAGAGCTACACGCCAAGAATATTTGGTTTCAAACTTCATAAGAGTGCAAGGTAGACAGTTGCCTTTCTAAAAGTGCAACATATGACCTCTGGGCCTTACTGCGTACTGTGGTGAAGGATGGGATTGTGAACTGCTCAGAATGTGACTCTTGGGAGATTTAGAGGTTGTGACAGTAATTTCTGTTGCTGAGAGCTTCAGAAGGTTGACTGCAATATAAGTGTTGGTTGCATCATGAATCATCTTTTTCCCTTTCTGCTTGATCTGCTTGGAATAGTGTGTTTATCCTTCCGATACTGAATTCTGCTGTTTGCCCAGGTCATATAAAATCTGAAGTACTTAACGGTTCTCACATAGAAGTTGTGTCCGTCTATTGTGCCTTGTGTATACCGAGGAGTGTTGAATGTTTTTACAAATTGCTTGAGTTATTTGTGATACTCGTTCTATTTTAGAGTTGCGAAGTACTGCAGTGCAGATGAAGGGTGTTCTTATGCAGGCAATATCCTGTGTAAATGTTGTGTGTTAGTGACCAAATTGGTGCATTTAGGGTTATCGTCTGTGCTATGGATTTTGTGGCCAGCCAATTTGAAAGATTTCTACTGTATGCAGGATCGCAAAATATGCAAAACAGCAATCGTACTCACCTGGAAAAATGGGCTAGGTGAAGTGAAGGTAGGGTATTGTATATGAGAAATTAGAAGCTGAATGGTCATTTCCATAACGAAGCTCTTCTTTTATGTAACTGGAACTGACCTAGATGGTTTGAACTTGTTCAACCTTGCTTGAAAAGGTTAAAAAAAAGGACACTAACGCTAATGGAGACGTTTATGAGATGTAAGGTAGCAGCACACAAAGATTGGTTGAACAAGTATGGATAAACTATGAATTTTTTTTAAGTGTTGAAAATAGGTGTATTCAAAATCAACTTGAGGCTTCACAAATAGAACTTGTGTATAGTGGATAAGAATTTGTTGATTTTAGAATTAGGTTGCAATCCAGTGTACTTAATTTTAATGTACTCTCCCTAATAGGGCCAAGGTGAACTGACCCCCTCATTGCCCTGTCCAGGGGTCATTGTGAAAAAAAGCCCCCTAATTTTTGCTGTGATTTTTCTAATCTCTACACCTCTCTTAACTAATTAGGGGCCACTGATTGCAAATCTGAATTCAGAATTTTCAAATTTTATCATCTGATGCAAATAAAAAATTCCACAAAATTCCACAGTGTTTTTTCCAGGGGTAAAATGGGGCAATGAAGGGGTCAGTTCACCCTGGCCCCATAATAGTTGGCTGCCTTCTCTATTGGATTGTCCACTGTTAATTTTAATGTACTCTCCATAATGGTTGGTTGACTTTTCTATTGGATTGGCTACCATTGAGGTCATAAATGTAAGTTCATGTTGGGACTCATTGATCTCGTTTGTGCTATAGTTAGTATAAGGGAAACTTGCCTATGATAGGCAAACCACCCATAACAAGCACCTAGAAAACTACCCATTAAAGTCTCACGATAGATTTTTTTCTAAGAAATAGGGTTAGGAGTACATTAGGTTGATTTGTAACCATAATGAATGCTTTAGAAGGTGGTCATGGAGTTATTAGTGATTGTCATAGGACACTTGTTATAAAAAGTTATTTTTTTATTTGTTCATGTCATGACCATGTTAGGAAATTTTGTAGTCATCATATTTTGAATTTGGTTCATCTTTTGTTAGTCATATAAGATGCATTAGTAAAGGCACTAGTTGTTTGAAGTCCATCGCATTATGTCTATATTGACTTATGGACCAATATTAATTATACCAAATACTGGTTAAAGAATTGAAAGCATATGTGATGCTTTTCTAAAAGGTTTAGGGACAATTCTTTTATAAAATAGTAAGCCCATTGCATTTGAAAGTTGTAAGCTTGAATTGTACAATTTTGTTTGGTTGGGATACTAATTCTATAATGATTAAATTTACCCATACAAGACAAAGAAGTCTACTTTGGATATTTTAAGAATTTGAATAGGGGCTATTGACTTCATATTTGGGAATTTTTTCTGAATTTTTTAAGATAACTCCTAATCATCCTAAAGAATTTATGATTCTATAGAGTACATAAGAAGGTTTGCTTCATGTGATTCCAATAAGTATTGTCCAAGTTGTGAGTCTTTTGTGATTCCAATGTCAAAGTGGGTACACAAAATAGTGAAATTAGGTTGCCCCACACTATAGTTGACCATGTCTGAAAGTGTTAGATATGATAAATTAGTGTGGGGCAACCTAATTTCACTATTTTGTGTAGCCTAAATTTATATTCTAAAAAGGCAAGTTAATTTTATTTGATTAGATAAACTAATATCTATATAAAATCATTTATACCAACCATTTTTTACTAATGACATGAAAGTTATCAAAAGTTTTATTTTTGAGACACTAAAGGAGAAATACATGTAAAGACATTTTTGAATTTAATTTTATAATTTTATAAATGAAAATAAAAATAAAAATAGTAGTATTGTCACCATAAGAATTTACAATTCTCAATTTCTTGTCAAGTTATTAGTTGGTTAGTTTTTTCATTCAACACCTTTCAGCTTCCACTTAAAGTTTTATTAAATATAAATATAAATATAAATATAAATTTTTTTTAAAGTTATTTTTTTCCAAGTTATTTTTTTTCCTTTCATTCTCCACCCACTTTCAAAAATGTTGAGTCAAATTCACAAGTTATAAGATACAAATGACTTTAGAAAGGGCCATACAAATCATATCCAATGCATAGAGTCTTTTAATTCCGATCATTCAAGAACTACTTTCCCACTCACTACTTCCTACTCTCTTGCTCACTACTTCAGGACATGTATCATCATGGCTTTATTAGTTCCAACCTTAAAAAGGAGTTAAAAAAAACACATTCCAACCTTTGGTTGAAAATCACCTCCCACACGGATTAGAAAAGGTTGTACCCTATAGGTTGGATATGGGTTCCTCCCCTCCCCAAGAACGGGTGGGCCTACAATAGAAATAAAGTAGAACTTCTCTAAGGTGAGCTTCTCTAAAGCAATGACCTCTTTAAAGTGAGGGACTATTGATTGCATGGTCTCACTACTAGGCTGAATCCCAGGCATACACATCGGAAAAGTTCTTTGAGATTCTTGAGCATGGGGATTGACTTGAGCCCAGTCTTAGGGTTGTTACTTTTTAAAGAAGTTCTACTATCAATTCCACAAGATTTGTTGCTTTTCCCTGTCCATTTAAGGAAAAAAAAAATCAAATTCCCCCAAATCCCAACATGTATTTTTTTTTTAAATATATTTTTCCAACACGTATTTTATATATATATATATATATAATTTTAAAAAAATTAAAAATTTGTCGACCCTGACCACTGGATACAGTTGTGGCGGCCCCCCCTTTTTGTGTGAAGGTTCAGTTATCGTACGGCGTAAGTTATGCCAGGGGAACCATATGCGTGCTGTCAGCACGCATCTTCCCTCACTTGGCGTAGAAGTCGGGCACTCGGGCATGGAGGACGACGACTGATGATGCAGCTTTTTTTTTTTCTTGAAACACAAGGACAAGATGATGCAGCTTTTCGATCCTGCAAAATTGGTGATGGAATCCGGCCCACTCAGCAGCAGCGTTGAAAAGCAGCATGATCAGCAAGTGGGCCAATTCATTGGAACCCAGTGACTGGATGAACTCGGGCTATGGATCAGAGCGAGCAAGCAAGAGTCGGTGGCGTGCTTTTGACAAACTTGGATTTGACGATAAAAACGTAACTTGCTGTGGTGGTGGTGGTGGTGGTGGGGTTTAGGAGGCAAGCAGAAACCCCTCACTAAGTTAATCACTATCTCTCATCTCTGCACTCCAATTCAAGGAACTTGTGTCGTGGAAATTAATGGGGTGTTTTGTACACAATTGGTTGCATTTTGGGATTTAGGGTTTAGGTAGAGAAGGAATGAAAAAACATGGGCGCGTGGAGTAACTTGTAGTTGCAGTAAAACTGAATGTTCTCTCTGGCGATTCGGAAGAGTGCAGTTTCATGTACCCCAGAGAGCGAGTGAATGCAGGTAGCTTGTTGCCTGTGTCCCGAGCACGATTGCTTTTACAGCTGGACTTCGCGCTTCGTGCATGCTGTGTTATTAGTAGGAGAATGTGGGTGGGTTGGGACTCGCGCATGTGGGGATCCATTTTCGTAGGGATGGGTGGAGCGCTAGTAGTTTGTGTGGACAATCTTCGAAGGTGATGTTGATGATGTTGGGTTGATGGTGTTGGGCGGGCGAGGTTTAGCATTGGATTCTTGAAAAGGTGAAATTTGTAGTGAATTTGTGTTCGGAGACGCGACATTGGTTGGTTGGTCGATTACATTCATTGATGCAGTTTTTGTTCCCGGAAGAGAAGCTACTGCTGCAGTACGAGGTGCGAATGCAACAAAATGGATGCCATGAGTGATCTACTTGCGTGTTACCAGCCGGGGATTTAGGCTTCCAGTTCGAGGTGTGAACACCACGTTGCGGGAATGGAGATAACCATTCATGCAGCTAATTCTGGATTTTCTCTTGTGATACCAGCCGAGTCCTAGGTCAGACCCTAAACCGTCGTGCCTTAGGAATGAAACTCAGTGCACGAATCATGTAGACTTTGTTCCGAAAGACGTTGATGGCAAGTTTATCACATGGTGTATATAGTTGCAAGGATAGTTGCAAGGATAGTTGCAAAGATCGTTTTTGCAGGGTGTGTGAAGCAGGCCTCTGATTAAACTCCGTGATGTTACCTCCCTCGCAGGAGTATCACTGTGGATGTGGTGTATTTTTTTCCCATCCATTTACGGTTGTTTGAAGCTTTCTCCTGCAACGGTGCACCATGTCACTCCTCAGCGAAGATATGGATTGGGCCGGTGCGCAATGGATCGGCGCGGCCACTTCTGTCTTGGTGGCGGACGACTTCGTCGTCGTTGAGAAATCGGACGCGGAGCGCTACCAAAGCATGCGGTTGCGCCGCGAAGTAGTCCTGCAGCCCCAGCTTCGACGTGCGACTCTTTCTGTGTGCGGCTTGGGTCAATACGAGCTCACAATCGACGGCACCAAAGTGGGCGAGGATCTGTTCACTCCCGGGTGGACGAACTACACGAAAACCTGCCTGTACGACACCTACGACGTGACGCCACAGCTCCAACGCAGCGGTCGTCACGCCGTAGGTTTGCTTCTCGGCAATGGGATGTATCACGTCGAGGAAACCACGCGTTACACGAAATTCACAGGGAGTTATGGCCCCTTGAAAGCTATCGCGCATTTGCGGCTCGAGTATTGGGTCGGGCCAACTGAAAATGTAGTCACTGATGGAAAATGGCGTATTAGTCCGGGACCGATTACGTACTCACACATCTTTGGTGGGGAAGATTACGACGCGCGTTTGGATGCAAATGGTTGGGACTCACCAGGATTCGAAGACTCCAACTGGTACGCCGCGGGGGTCTTGGACGGCCCTGGAGGAAAGCTTTGCGGGGAGAGTGTTGCTGCGCCTCCAATTCGCGCCATCGAAACTATGGGAGTGGAAAATGTGAAGGAATTGAAGTCGGGGGTCTTCATCTATGACTTGGGTCAAAATGCTTCCATGATGCCGCGCATTACTGTGGAAGGTGCTGCTGGGGCCGTTGTGCGGATCAGTCCCGGAGAGTTGCTTCACTTTGACGGCACGCTGGATCGATTTTCAAGTGGGGGAGGCATGGCGTACTGGCAATACACTTTGGCTGGAACAGCAAAAGAGGAGACTTACTTTCCCAAGTTTTGGTACCACGCCTGCCGTTACTTGCAAGTGGAGTGTTTCCCCGCGTCGCCAGAGTCGCCATTGCCGATTGTTTCGTTCCTGGAGAATGTGATTATTCACTCCACTTCTGAGCCCATCGGGGAATTCGCCTGCTCCAACGATTTGTTCAACAGAATCTATACATTGATTCGTTGGGCCCAACGGAGCAACATGGTGAGTTACATGACGGATTGCCCTCACCGCGAGCGACTCGGCTGGCTCGAGCAGACGCATCTCAATGGTCCCGCGCTCCGGTACAATTTTCGTCTGGACAAATTGTGTACAAAAACGATGAACGATATGGCGGATACGCAATGGGCGGACGGGATGCTGACCACGACTGCGCCGGAGTTTGCGATCTTTGGGGACTGGAATAGTGATTTTAGAAACTCCCCCGAGTGGAGCAGTGCGTTTTTGATGATTGCGTGGCAGCAATATGAATTCGCGGGCGATTTTGAGTTGCTGCGGATCTACTACGACAGAATGGTGCGGTACGTGGCGTATCTCGCCAGTCGTGCGGAAGAGAATATAGTGAGCTTTGGGTTGAGTGATTGGTACGACATTGGGCCCGGGGAGCCGGGCCCATCGAAGTTGACTCCGAAGGGAGTGACGGGCACAGCGTTTTTCTACCAAGACACGCTCATCCTGACGCAGGTGGCGAAGATGCTAAACAGGAACGACGACGTGTCGAAGTTCCAAAGGCAGGGAGAGCGCATTCGAGAAGCCTTTAACGCCAAATTCTTCAACACCGACACCAACCAGTACGCCACCGGCTCGCAGTGTGCCAACGCCATGGTATCGTGCTTAATGAATTCTACTCCCTCCTCCAGAAATAAGTGTCCGTAGTTTGTTGAAACGTTCAAACCAATTTCATTGATCATATTGTGGAGAGCATAATTCAGGAGGGTTCCAAATTTTATATTTCCAGAATCTATGAAGAACATTGCATGTCTTCACTGTTGGAACCTAAATAAAACAGGACACAAGAAAGCCTCAATATGACCTAAACAAGATTAGAAACATGAGACCCAAAGTGGTCACTTATTTCTGAACGGAGGGAGCAATTATTGAAGTTCTTCATTAGTACTCCGTGTCTTCCAGTCAGTGCAGTTGCTTCCCTGTGTCTTCATCGGTCGAGGTTAGGGTTAGGATTTTCGATTTTGGTTTTCGCATATCTTTGAATTCATGACTGACAAATTCATGTTGTGCTGTGCTCTTTTCAAAGGCGCTTGTTATGGGTTTGGCGGACCCTGCCCATCGCGCAGCTGTGCTGGAGAACATCGTGGCAGACATACAAATCCAAGGTCTTACGGCTGGAGATGTAGGGTTTCGCTATCTGTTGCGTGCTTTGGCGGACGGCAATCGCTCCGATGTGATCTACCATATGAACAACCAGTCCGACAGTCCTGGCTATGGCATGATGCTGGCGAAAGGCGCCACGGCTCTTACCGAAGCGTGGGACGCCAACCCCCTCTCCTCGCAGAACCATTTCATGCTTGGGCAGATCACGGAGTGGTTCTTCTACGATCTGGCTGGGATCCAAAGCGACCCCGACGGTCCCGGATTCCGAAAGGTGATACTTAAACCCACCATCGTGGGCGACCTGACGTGGGTGAAGGCCAGCCATGTTTCGCACCAGGGCAAAATTGTCAGCGAGTGGAGACATTCGGAGGAAGAGACCACGTTTATAATGTCCGTGCCTGGTAACACCACTGCGACTGTGCTACTTCCCACCGCGGCGCTCAACTCTGTTGTGAGGACTGCGTCGCCAACTAGCAGTGGAGTCAAATTCGTCAAGGTCGAAGATGGTTTCACGGTTTTCGAAATCACTGCTGCTGGCACTTACGTTTTCACCACGGAGCCATGCCCTTGAGCTACAATTGCCTTTATTGACGGCTTGTGTCTTGCATGTTTGTGAACTTTGTTCCGCTTTTTAGTTCTGAGAGTGCTGGTACTACAGTGATGTCCGACGCTGCTGTATAGTTTATGTGATTATGAACAGTCTCAAGGCTCGTAAATATTTTGATTGGTGTAAGGAGAAACAGAGTAAATGGACAGGTTGAGGGATCCGACAGAGAAGATGGTCAAGGCTTTGCAGGATGTGTTGGTGCCTCGGCCGTGATTTCATTGCAACTATGTCGGAAGCGCTGTCTGCTGACGGTACATCTCAGTCCAGAGATTGAGAATTTGGAGAAGCGCTTCTAGTCAGCTTGCATTCTGCCGAGGGACAACATTTGCAATAGAAGAAAACTCACGTTGTTCTGGACTAAGTGGGCCAACAACGTACAACGCGTACAACGCATGATGAGAGCTATCAACAGCCCCGCAACGTCTCTTAGGAAAGGATTTGCAGGCATGTGCAGCAACGTCACTGTAACCATGTACTCCTAGTATTCTGTAACACACAAGACCGGGCTGTAAGGAATCTTCCCCAGATGCCCATCAATTTTCACAGAATTGTTGCATCTAATGGTGACAAACAAGTATGCCAATTTCAAGTAGAGCTGGTTGACAAATAGTTCTCAGAATGTATTATCAAATTCTGTCAATGCTAGTCAAAGAAGACCCAGTTGGGATTCCATGCTAACATAAGGATGTGCAGAATGATCGACGTCGTTATTGATGTCAACAGAACAAATTTGGGAAATTTCTGTTGTTAGCACTTAGAAGACAATACATCTGCAATAAAATCACTGGTACGTAAAAAACACTTATCCGTTGTCCTATTTCGAGCTGCAGGTTTGCAGCGTTTCTAAATCAAATCAAATAATCCAAACGCACTGTGAACTTCCAGCGCTTTCTATCGAATCCCACGGACTTCTTTAACAAAAAAGATGGTGTCCATTAAAAAACAATGAGGGCGAAATACAGCTAGCCAAGTTCCCTGGCGGGGGTGCCGGGCAACCGTGACAGCAACACGTTAATATAATTTACAAGTCCGGCTCAGCAAAAAAACTACATACCCTTTCTGTAATGATGTACTTGTATATGAAACCGCTGCAACAAGCTTCTTCTTTTCCCTCTGGACAGTCTACATTTAGCTAGGAGATGGAGTCTGCAACCACTCGATTGATTAGCAGGAATACCACTGCCAACGAAGTACGTTGTATTCACCTATTATTTTCTTGCCGCTTCATTTATTCAGCCATAAAACGGAATCTTCTGCAACATAGTGCTTACAGGAAAAATCAACAACGTCTGTACAGTACAGAACAGAGATGGTCGATACTTGCATATGATTCTCGATCGGCTATCACTTAGCCACATTATCATTCAGGAGTCTAATTCGGCAGTCCGCCCGCTTTAGGAAACCGGATCACGTAGACTGCATTGGAATCTCCCTGCCAATCTATCATTTCGCAACTTATCAGTGCGAAAAGATGGAAAGGTCAAAATTTCCAGCGAAGCTTTTCTGGGAAAAACTGGGAATACTAAGTCCCCCTAAGTCTAAAAATGATTACTTAATAATTATCTCGTAAGAGCAGCAGCATCCCTATATTGCTTACGCATAACCTTCTTGAACTCTGCAAGAGAGCACGTTGCACATTGGAAACAGGTAATCAGTATTCTGCTATTGGTTGCCGTCAATTGAGACAGTTATGATAACTATTCGACACAAAACTCATGATACATAAGAGAACAGTCAGGGAGCACCTTCTTGGTCGCTCCAAAGTGCAGCAGCGTAGCTGTTCAGGGGGCTGTCATTGTTTGGCTCTGCAAAAGATTACGAATTTGATCATTAGGTGCTTCGGATACAGAGAATTGGTTTAAAACATTAAGGGCACCGAAATGAAGGAGTGACACTTACCACCAAGTAAACTCTGAATCGACAGGAGGATTGTACGCACATCGTATGCGGATGACCATTTGTCCTGGAAAAGGATAGAGTTAGCAAAGGGAAAGAAATACAGATTTAGTTCAATTGAAGAAACTGACATTTGACAGTAGATGAGTACCTGTAAGATGTCTAGACAGATATTCCCGAATTGATCTACATTCGGGTGAAAACAAAGTGTGTCGAACTTCACCACAGGTGGCTTGAAAGGATAATCGGTGGGAAACTTGAGAGTCAATTTGTATGATAAACCCTCGTAAACGGTGGCATTACTCCCTTTTATAGTCGCAATCCATGAAAATATGTTGTCACCCTCCGGAAATGCCGATATGCCAGGATCTCCGCAAGTCTGTAGAATCAAAAAGCGGGTGTCGTATCATGAACTATTCGGGACTATCAGTCGCCAGCACGGCTCACACGGATGTCTATTACAATCGTAAGAATGAAGCAAGCATAAAATATCAGATGCGCGATTTCCTAGGTCACTTACATTCACCAGTACAAGGTCGATGCATCTCAATATACCAATTTCTACTGTGGCTTTACTTCAGACGTAAGCAAATTCTACAAGTCAAACGCAAGACAGCAGTGCTCTCGCAAGACAGCAGTACTTTACAATAGTAAAGTACAAGGAAGGAAAAGAAAATGTTGGCTTACCATAAGAGACATCAACTCAGATTGCAACCTGCAAAATACCACGAATTCCCAGGAAAATTAACTCAGAATCCCTTGAGGCAATCATGCGACATGTTCAAAATCCACCTCTTCTCCTGCCTTAATAGGAGTTACCCGCCTAAAACCCCGTCCTCAGGTACACTCTCGTTGGTTCTTATCTGTTTCTCCAAATCAAACTTAATTACCATTCACAGAATACTTCGCTCTCAGATTTCCATTCATAACCCTCATAAAATCACGATCAGAAACGTAACAATATCCTTATTGTCAGTTTCAACGTTAAACAAGCTACTGTTGGAATTATATGAATCAATATACTGTCCACTTTAGCGGCGGAGCTTCCAAAATGTGAGGTTGGATGAATCATCATACAGGCGTGCGAATCTTTAGAAAACCCATTGCAACAAGACCCGTTCGCCCAATGATGTCCTTGGGAGGCCGAGACTAAAATAAAATCTGAAAACTGATTTCTACCACTCTCCAAATCATGCTCATCCATTTCATAATTTCAGTCAGTGAAGAGTTAACTTTTGCTCTCAGAGTTGCATTCAACACTCTCAAGTAATATATAAACTGAAATGTATCGATACATTTCATCGAAAATGAGCTGCTATCGGAACAATGAGTCAATAGAACTTTCATATCGGAAAAAGAGCATATTTCACTCATCCAAAATGGATTGAGGTATTCTATAGGCGAGAGAATCATGAGAAAAAACAATTCCAAAAATCCATAGCCCACTAACTGTTGCCCTCGGGATTTCCGAGATTGAAAAATAGCTCTCAAGATTAAAACTACTGCTGAATCTCGACAGAGACAAAAGATCAACAAGTAGGCGAAGGGATTACCACCCCTGATAATAGAATCACTATCCACGGGAATGACTATCAAAAAATTACGATCTCAAGAACATCAATATCCTTATTTCAGTCTTCAGTTGATGTCGTCAAACTACGAACCAATAGAGCCTCCACGTTGTCGGCAAGGCAAATTTTACTCATCCAAAACGGAAGGTTAGATGAGCTCCTCTTCAGGAGAGAGAATCGAAAGAAGATTCATCGAAAAACAAGACTTCCTTCACTCAGTGCAGAACTCGAGAAAACCAAGACAAACAAAAAAACACAAAAAAAATCTCGAAAACTAATACAACAATTGAAACTCGGCACTGTCAAAAATGAAGAGAGTAGGCACCTCCGAGAAACCGAGTGACTATCCACAAGCTGCGATGCGGGCTTCGGCAACTTCCCAGTGGCGGGCTGCACAATGCTGCTGCTGTGCTGCTGTACATCCTGAGGCAAGTTTCCAGTCATGGTTCACGAATCCAAACACACAGCAATCAAATCACTCTCTTCTTCCTCGATCGGACCGCCCGGAACGGAGAAGTGCAGCAATCCCACGCTTGGGTCGCTTGCGGACACAATTAGCGTCGGGGGGAGAGGAAGAGACAATTGGAGATTCCGAGAAGCGGCTAAATCTAGAAACCCGACGCTTCGAAGACGATCATGTAGCAAACAAAACGCAAACAAAACGTAAATCGAATTGGAAATCACAATGTAAGCGTATTGTATCCGGAATGCGGGATTTGAAGCAGCGAGCGGGGTGAAGGGGCGGAGCGCGAGGCGAGACTGCCCGGGAAGATCGCTGGAAGCGTGGAGGGAAACGACGGGGGTTGCCATTGGTCTGGACGGGTGCAATTCCGTGTTGGCAGGGGTGAATGCTGAGATGGCGGATGATGTGGAGGGGTTGGTGGGAACAGAGTAGGGGAACCGAGTGGGGTACGCGAGAACGGGACGGCCGTTTATAATATGACTGTTATTTTGGGCGCAGGTTTTTGAATTCTGGAAAGGGCCGTTTCTCTGATAAAAGGGCGCCAGGGCGGCCAGGATGAGGACTGAGGGCCAATCAGGTTCGTAAGTTTTTAGGTTAATTATTTGAATATTTATGTTATTTATCTCAATTCCATCCAAATAGTTATAAAGAAAGGGTATCTCTTAAAGATACCAAACATTAGTTTGGATGCATGCAAAATTACTTTGGGACAAATCAAAACTTTGCCTACAATTATACTAGTCATCATCCGAAATGTGGGCGTTAGAGCACTTAGGATTTACATCCTAAAGGATCACGGCACATTTCGGGCAAAATTTTTACTTTTTAGGACAACGAAAAAAAATGCCTCAAATGATATCATAATATGTACTACAGTCATACAAATTTGTACTAAACTACTACTAGAATGTATGGAAAAAAATTTGAAATTGTTTCACATAGAAATGTTTAAGAGCTGAAATAAGAATTTACAAATAATTTGATGAATGAAAAAACAAAATTATGAGTGTTTGGTATATGTTTGTACTAGTATTCATTTATTGTTTACAATTTGACCATCTTAGTTTTAGGTGATCAAAGGTCTTAGAAGCTAAAATCTTTTTGGTTTATGTCTCTTTGTTCATACACTAGAGGTTTGTATTTTGAAACTATCAAATTTGACTACAAGTTTATCCTCATACTATATTATACAATACATGTGAATAAAAAATCATATTTCATTATATAATGAGAATTTTACAATTAATTATAAGGAGTGTGTATATATAGTTGAGCATTTGTACAGTGACTCCAAAAACTGAGTCTATGCTTTGTTCAATTTCACTCTGTCTGTCATACATTGAAAAGAAGTAGACAGAATCCAAATGAGCAAACATAAGTGTTGTAGTATCCTTTGTGCACTACAATCCTAAATATTTTTGAAGTCAAAAGCAATTACGGTTTGGAAGTAAATGAATTCCAAAGGTAACCACCCTATAGACTCAATTTTTGTAGCGGGGTTCATAATCACTCTAGAAATTGCCCATGCTTCTTTTTTTAGCCTCGATGACTTGAATACTCTATTACATGTTGTTGAATACCATTTAAGACCCAACTCCATTGGTATTGTAAAAAGTGGACCTACACATGCTTCAAAAAAGTTATATAGAGAGAAAAATATAGATAATATTAATTTGAATGGAATTTGAAGATTCTCAATGATACAAAGACTTGAGATTTCATTTACTATCATATATGATCTATAGGTTGCAATTTGAACTATTGTTGCATCTATTTTGACTAGATTTAAAAATATTTTTCCTAATATACAATCAATACAAATTATTTTAATTTGAAATTTAGCCACCAAAACAATTATTTTCACTGCAATCTTCTTGAATTCAACATATTAGTTTATAAAGGTTGTACTTAGTACATTTGACTGGATTATAGGTGATTTAATATGATATAACAACAACAAAGTGATACAAGAAATTTAAGTTATTTGCAATAAATGCTCTTAATTGAAACCTAAAAATTTACAAATTAACAAAATGCATATATTTAGTATGTTATAGAATAAAAAACATACCCATGACAAAGTATTGACAAATGCATTTTATAAAATAGAAATAAGACATATTGTCAAAAATCTTGTTGTTATCATATCATATTAAATCACTTAAAATCCAATCAAACGTAAATTATAAAATTGAAAAATGCTAATCCCAATGGTTGTAATGTTTTAATAAACAATATACAACTAATGTTTTTATTTTTTTACAAAAATATTTAAAATTGAATTAAATAAAGGACTTCAAAGTTTATTTTAGAGTAGAGATTCCATAACTACCCACAAACTAACCCAAACTAAAATTCCTCATAACTTTTGACTCATTGATCAAAATGGAATAATTAAAAGCTTACCACATATATAAAAATCTAAAGAATCAATTTCAAATTTTCATTTTTTTTAAAAGTGATTTTCGAAGAAGTTTTTTTTCCTGCCCGGATTGCTAAGGCTGCCCACTAAACACTAAAAATTACATATCATGCAATAACTTTTAAACCATGTAAGGTAAACCAGCCCATGACAAGCAACCTATCTAATACATACACCTACTAAACCCCTCCATTACAGTCCATTTCAGATTTTTGCTGCTACGACTTAATTAGGTTGGTTAGAGGCCCACATTAGTACATTAGCTGATTGTGATAGAATTAGTAATGACTGTCATAGGACACTTATACATTGTGAGTATAAACTTATCATAAAGAGTTGTTTATTTATTCCTTTATGTGATGGCCACATTAAAAAATCTTGTGGTTGTGTTAGGAAATTTGAAGACTGCATTAGGTGGTAAAATGACCATCATGAAGACATATTTTGTTGATTTCAGGTAGTCTATAGACTATTTTGGAAAAATACTTAAAAAATTCATAACAAATTCTTACTTTTTCCAAAAACTAAAATTTTAACTGCTTCTCTCATTTCTCAAAGTTGTCTCTGCATAGACAAAAATCTGATTTTATTTTGCTAATGGTAACATACCAAATCAGTCATTCTGCCTGTGATGAGCTAGTTTACCTTAGTCAAAAGTTATGAAAATTGTTGGGCCTTAAAGCTACTCCTCATCCCATGTTGTGTGAAATTTTCAAAGAAAAGGAAGAAAAATTCCACCTGTAGTAAGCTGCCCCAAATCGCTCGGGGGGTGCACTTAGTTCTACTATAATTAACCATGTGCAAACAAGTGGTTTCTAATAAACTATAATTTCAACCTAAAATTTTGAACACTGTTTAATAATGACTATAGCTTTCTATTGCCAAAATTTTCAACTCAAAGAAATTATGAAATAATTTCTAGAAGAGGTTGAAAATGAACTAAAATGGCATGTTTTCTCACATGTTTTTCAACTCAAATAATTATAGAGGACACATTTAGATGACCATTGAGTCAATATTCAACTCAAAATGAGCTTTCAATAATGAGTTATTTTTAGGAATTTTTTGTTCATTTTTTAGACAATTTTTTCTTATATAATATAGGGGTGTGAAAGTTATTTTTCAATTCTACAATGTATCTTTTTACTTCAAAAATTTGTAACTAATTATTATTAACAAATAAAAATATCAATAATTCAAAACATAAACTTTCAAAGTAGGAAAATCTATTCATATTTTTTTAATTTTGTTTTATTTAAAATTCAAAAAGTATATAGGGGGTCCAAAGTTTTGTTGGCATGTAGTTTCTAATGGACACTCTAAATGACCCCCCGAGCAAAATTGCTATGTTGCTAAAAAATGTTGTTTTGACGTTTAGGGGTTAAAGGGTTTAAGCATCAGAGATTTTCAATTCACAATGCAATTTGAAATTAATGTGAATTTAAATACATTTTTAAAGTCTATCCAAAATATTTACTATATTGCAAAAATGTATAAAACAAACTTCATTAATAACAATGCAGATACTTTTTGATTTTTTTAATATAATGGTACATAACGGCAATGACTTTATTTTTCATGTTTGTATTATTCAAATACATTTTTATTATTTTATAATTCACCCTAATGTTAAAATCTTAGATAACGATTTAATTATTTAAAAACACGTATTTCCAATTTTTTCGGTTTTTGGATTGTACATTTTACGCACATTATGGGTGTCAAATTGCCTTAAATTTTTTTATAGAAGTTATAAATTAGCTATAAATCTAAAGGGTTCTCTAAGAGTATATTTTGTTGCAAATCATTGCTACTCAAACATTTCATACATGATAATGGTATATATAGCACATAGTATTTATATACATTTCTTGATGGAAATTGGTATATGTAGTAGTATTTGCAATTGTTCAATTCTCAAAGGACCTTTTAGGCTCGAACAAAGTTAAAAGTAGTGCTATTTGTTGAGTGATTTAATACATTTCACATCAACAAAATTAATGACAACTTGTAATTACTACCAAAGACATTCATAAGTCATCGGTGAATAATATTTTGCACATTCAAGTCATACTTATTATATACTTTGTAGTTACTAGTATACCTTTTGTTGTTGCCACAATTAAAAGAGAAGTAAAGTTAACTTTCTAATTTTTTTACTCATAAAACTTTGAAATTCAATATCTTTTTTGTTGTAGATCCAAATGTCTTGAAACAAAACCTATGCACCTCTCCTCATAAAGAGCTTTTTGACAATACCAAGCATGCAATCGAGGGATGCATAGTTTGGGAGATCTCACCATAACAAACAAAACAAACAAACATTGTAACTTCAAGTATGGACTTTACTTGAATTTTTTCATAGTTGAGATTCAACTTTTCTATAAGGCCGTGAGTTCCCTTGAGTTCTTGAACTTTAAAAACCTTTAAAATTATTAAAATTATAAAATTATAAAATATTTTAAAAATTAATTTTTAAATGTTATTTAACATGGCAATTGCTTTGCCACATCAAACTATTGTTGTATGAGTCAAGCTTAGCCAATATAATCGTACACATTGTAGGATTTTCATTTTTTACTTGTATGAATTGTTTGGTATATGATGCCTATATATGTATTGTTTGTATAGCAACGACGCTAGTTTGTGAGCCTAAAAGCATGAGCTTAGGAGCTGTGAGCGTACATTTTGTGAGCCTAGAGCATCAATTGAAAAAAACTTGAAATTTTTGCAACCAACAAAGAAAAAATGAAGACATTTCGACATTTTGATTTTTATCCCTATGACCGTGGACCTATGACCGTGGGGCCTTGCTGGCATATGTACCGTGCTTGGCTTGGCACGTTGACAGACAATAACTTTAATCCACCTCGAGGCCTATTTTTGTTCTTCTTGTGAAAATGTTTGTTCATGGTCAAGCTTTTGAAAAAATTCCAAGGGAAAACAAATATTTTGGACAATTGATAGAGGGCTCATGTAGTAAACACCATCTCGTAAAAACGAGAAATTTTTTAGAATGTTTTACCCCCCAAACCTCCAAAGGGACTTTTTAGTGCCTAAAGTTTTTTTTGGAGGTGATGGAGTTGTGACACATTCACACATTCAAAAAGAAAATTTGAAAATTATAAAAAAGAAAGTGCTTTCAAAGTCCCCTCCTCCAAAATTTGCAAGAGGATTCTTGAGATGGCGAAGTCGTGGAAACAAACAAATAATAATTTTTTTTTAGTTTTTAATTTTTAATTTTGAGAGTACGAAACTCCAAATTCTATAAGGAGTCCTTCGGTAATAAAATAGGGTTTTAAGGGGTTACAAAGTTGTGATAAAGGATAAATAAATAAAAATAAAATATTTTAATTATTCTTTTTTTTAAGAGTCCCAAACCCAAAACCCCACAAGGGATTTCTTGATACTAAAAGGGATATCTTTGGGTGATTAAGTTGTAGAAAAAATACAATAAATTTTTTTTTTTTTTTTTTTTTTTTTTTTAGTTTAAATTTTTTTGAGAGTCCTAAATTTTCAACTCCACAAGAGGTCTCTTCAAACCAAGAAGGGTTTCTTGGGGTGACAAAGTCTCAAAAAAAAACTTAAGAGAAAAAGATTTTATTTATTTTTCTAAATTTAATTTAAAAAGAAATGAAAGTCCCCAAACTCCAAACCTTGCCAGGGGTCTCTCGTTACCGAGAGTGGTTTTTTGAGATGACAAAGTTGCAAAAAAAAATTTGAAAAAAAAAAAAAAAAAAAAAAAAAATATTTTTAATTGAAAGTCTCAAACCCCCAAATCCAGCCAAGGGTCTCTCTGTATCGAGAGGGTTTTTTGAGGTGGCAATTTTGCCAAAAAAAATTGAAAAAAAATAAAAACTTGGTTGAAAAATCCAAACTCCAAACCTTGCTAACGGTCTCTCTGTACCGAGAGGGTTTTGGGGGGGTGATGAAGTCGCAAAAGAAATTCAATGATTTTCAATAATTTTAAAAAATCTCTTTTTTTATTATTTTCCCCTGAGATTCTCAATCCCCAAACTCTGCAAGGGGTTTCTCGGTACCAAGAGACCCTTGACAAGGTTTGAAGTTTGGAACTTTCAACCCAAAATGAGTATTTTTTTTTTTTTTTAAATTTTTTGTCGCGATTTTGTTACCCTCCAAAACCCCTCTCGGTACAGAGACGTCTAGTAGGGTTTGGGGTTTAGGACTTCCAACCAAAATTTTAAAATTAAAAAAAAAAATTTAATTTATTTCTTAAATTCAACTTTGTCACCTCAAAAAAAAACTCTCGGTACAGAGAGACGCCTTGTGGGTTTGGGTGTTTGGGACTTTTACAAAAAAACAAAACAAAAACAAATCAACACTTTTTTTTTAATTTTTTAATTTTTTTGCAACTTTCAGAAGTTTGGAGTTTGGGACTTTCAACAAGCAAAAAAAATAAAAAATAAAAAATAATTATTATTTAATTTGAGGGTCACAAACCCTAACACATGGAATAGATATCTCGGTACCGAAAGGGGTACGAGGGTGCCAAAGTCGGAGAAAAATTAATTATTATATATTTTTTTTTTTATTATTTTAAATTCTTTTTTGAGAGTGTCAAATCTGAAAGTCTCCAATAGTTCCTTCGGTACCAAGATAAGTTTGTAGAGGTAATGAAGTCAGGAAAAAATTGAAAATATTTTTGAAAAAAAATTGAAAAAAAATATTTGAAAAAATATTTTTGAGTCCCACACTCTGAAATCTATGAGGAATCTCTCGGTACCGAGAGGGGTTTCTAGATGTGACAAAGTGATGGAAAAGAAATTTGAAAAATAAAAATAAAAATTTTGAGAGCTTCAAATCCAAGGGACCACTAGATATCAAGAGGGGTTTCTAGGGTGATGGAGTTGTGAAATAATAATATTAGTATTAATAAAAATAATAGATTTTTTTTTTTAAAATTTGAATTTTTTTGAAAGTTCCAAATCCTTGACCTTTCAAAAAATCTCTTAATATATATAATATTCCTTGTTGTATTTTGTTATCAAGAATTTTCCATTTCCATAATTTTTTTCAAGATCAGCCTCCAAAACACCCTCATTCTAATCCATGGTAATAGGTCCTAATCCAAAAAATTCCCTTCCAAAAATTCTAAAATCAGAGGCTCACAGGCTCACAGCTCTTGGGCTCCTACTCCAAGGCTCACAAAATAGCACCCCCAGTTTGTTTAGGTTGTGTTCAACAATAGTCAGAGTAATTAATCTTGAAATTGCTTATAAATTATTGAATTACAATAGAAACATGTTTAAATGCCTCAAATTTTAGTTTTAACTCCCATAGGAGTTAAAAAAATGGGCAAAGAGTAGAAGTAGAGAAGAAATAGGAGCATATCTATTGTGAAATAATAGATAAATAGCCCTCCAAATATAAAATATCAACACACATATATAGTTTACAAAATACAATGAAGTACTTGAGACAAAATCATAAGTACCAAAGCAAATCCAGCGTATAGTACACTTGATTATTGCAACAATCCATTGCTATTTTTTAATTGGTGTGAACTTAGAATTTTAGATTACTATATCATTAAATGCAAATTAAGAAAATCCCATTGTTTCTTTAAGGGACAAAATGAAAGTTTGGTTATGTTCCTTTTGATCTCAATTTTTGGCATAGTTTTTAAAACTTTTATTTCAAATAGAAAAACAAATCAACTTTTTGGAAATGCAATTTTATTTCATTTGATTCCTAGGAGCAAAAGTTACACCATGTAAAATAAATTAAAAAAAATAATTAATGTTGATCAATAATAAAATATATTATAAAAATTTGAAATAATTAAAAAAATAAATTCCCATAGGTTATTTTTTTTGGTACCTAGAAAAGGTAGATTCATTCTATTTGAATTAGTGATGTGATAGTCATGAAGCATCTTGCATGCAATTATTACATCCTCATGAGAGAATAATTGAGAGAATAATGTATCAAATTCTATTTAAAAATAAGAAATGTTTCACAAGATCTTATCATTGGGAACTTAGGATTAGTGTATTTCCATTCCATCTTAGAGCTATTAACAATTTAGATTTTTTTGTTATTTCAAACCTACTTCTACTTAATAATTTTTTAAAGAACAATTTTTTTTTCTATATTTTCAATTCACTTCTTTAATTTAATTTTTTTTTAAATCAAACTCTATAGTGCAAAAAGTTATAAGTTAAGAAGATTCTAAATCTAAGTATCTAGTCACACAAGTTTTGAAAAATTCATTTTCTATTTTAAAAATGCAAATATCTTGCAATTTAAGGTGGCAAAGTTTCTAAAATTTCTTCCACTCATTTTTATACTAGTCTTATCCTATAGTTAAATAAGCCCCCCAAAAAATTAAATAATGTTTTTCCGCTCTTTGCAATAGAATTGGTTCATTGATTGGTTGTTGACTTGTTGAAGACAAAAAGGCCTTGTAATTTAGCCAAAGCTACTGTAAGTTGATTTCAAAAAAAGCTTTAAGTTATGATTTTCTCTTTGTTCTACCTTCCAATTGATCAAGTGAACTAAGGTTTGAGGTATGTGCACCCATTATCATCACTCTTCAAAACGTGGCATCTACATTTGGATCAAAAAGCAACACAAAACCCTAGATATTAATGACACAAGATGTACACATTCAATACATTAGAGTTTAGGAGAACCTAATGTCAATTTTTGGTACACTTAGAAATAATACTTTGAAACTTCAAACCTTATTCTTATATTGTCCAAATAATGTATGCTAAAGTGCATTAGAATCCTCTTTTATTAGCTCATAAGATCCTAACCTTGAATAAAAATGATTTGTGTTTTATTACATTAAGCATGCTCAAATGCTATTAGTGTCAATTATGAATGCATTTATTTAGCTAGGCAAGAGCAAATTTTCCTTTTTACGCACATCATAGATTTTTTTATAATGTGTGAGAGCACTCGCACCATCACATGCCAAGAGTCTGACCTGTCCCAAACTTGAATGACAAATCCTATGAGCCCTCCCAAATATTTTGAAGGCACTCAATCCTAATGAGTCAAGCAAAGGCTCTTGAAATTACTATTCATTTTAACCTTTAAAGAACATTTTGGGCCCAAAGGACATGCTATCTAGAGAATAACAAGAATTGTGGGACCTTGTATCAACAATTCTTTTTTAAATTGTTGCATTTTTCTCATCCTAGAACTCTAGGAGGCATGGAATGAAGTTTTCCTTCATTCGAATTGTGATCATTGTAAGGAGAGCAATCTTCATTGGCTTGTGCGGAAGAAGAGCCACTTCTTTCCCAACATGGCATGAGGGAGAACGCTTGACATAGTTTTCTTGAACCTTGTTTGCAAATTAAGCAGATTTTCATTGGATTTTGTTTTTAGGCTGGCCTCAGATAGGCAATTCATCTTTTTGTGTTGCCATTGGAAGTTGGAGTTATAGTGATACAAGACTTTGCTACAACAATTCGGGACCTTGCAACTTTGTTTCCTGCTTGGTTCTCTAGATTGCTAGAAAATCCGCAACTCTTGCTTGTCCGTTTAAAAAACACTCTCCCCCCCAAGGAACAAAATGTCCTTTAACTCTTAAACATCGATACAAACATTTGGGGTCAGATGGTTGACAAGGAATCCTTCTAGTAGGACAAAAATGCAACTATTCATCTTCGGAACTTTGTTGTGAAAAGGGGAGGTCTTCTACAATAGTTTGACTTCCAATGAGTGCTTTTGCTATTTTTTAAACCAATGATTTTCTCAATAATGAAAAACAATGATTTCCAAGGTCACCTATTTGTCCTTTAACCCTTAAACAATGTTGCGGCCATTTTTTGGCCAATGAATGACAAAGAATCTTCATGTATAGGACAAGAGTGTAATTGTTCATCCTTGGAATTTTGTAGAAAAAGAAGAGATCATGTAGAGCAATTTGACTTCCAATGAGTATTGTTTTTTTAACCCTTGAATGCCAGGTTGGTCACAGTGGAAATCACCTATTTTGTCACCGCATGAATTGTTGGCTTAAAAGAAATGAAAAAAATACTCATTAGAAGACAAACTATTGTAGATGATCCTCGGGGGGATCACTCCTTGTAATTTAAAGTATACAACTGAGTTAAGAGGGTATTTTATGTGGGGCTACTTATCTTAATTATTGCATTTAAGATGACTGTATTTTTACATAAAAAACTAAAAAGGGCATATTTCCAATACCCTAGAGTTTTTATAAATTCATTCATGCATGTTTTTAAACGGGTCTATCTTACATATAAAATTTAAGTGTCCAATTTTCTCCCACCCACACCCTTCTTCACAAATTTTCTCTTCCATCTACTGCATCTATGTATGGGATAAACATTGTGAAACCAACAATAATCAATTGAATTCAAGTGACAATTTTTAACCCATAAAGGCCAATTGTCCATTGAATGAACAATTGAAACTTTAGGTAGGTTCCTATGAAGTCAATTTTGGTCAAATGTTTCATAAAATTTTAACACAAGATGTGAACATATATCCTCTTAGTGGAAATATAATTTTTTTCTGCCCTAAATTTTTTTGGTAGCCCTTGTAATGTTTATTGGGCATCTTTGGGGCGTCTTTTGCAAAAAATCTCATCAACTATTGAAATTTGGCATTTATGTTATTAATAAAATATGGCATACAATTATCAAAAACAATTTAGTTCTCAAATCACATTCTCAAAGGAGTCAAACTTTATTAGCTATGTTAGGGTGGCTTCAAGAAAAAAAACTTTTCTTTTAACTTCAAGCCCTATTATCTTGCAATATGTGAAGTCAAAGTTCTTGAAATTTTTCCGAAATATTCTAAATATTTGTCTCTAATTTTTAACCATTTGGATTCCAAATTTAAAAATCTCTCATTGCACAAGAAATCATCAAAAAAAGACTAGTGTATTGCCAATGCATTTAACCTCTTTGCATTGCAAGTTGATTCAAATTTTTATGAGTGAATCCAACATCATATATTTATGAATAGTCAAAATCCTCATTTTTGTGTAGACCAAATATTTTACTCTAAGAGGGCTTGAAGTCTATTGATCCTAGTTCGCAAGAATGAAAATAAAGATTTTTTTTCTCACTTCAAACATTATAATCTTTCAATCCACATGGTCAAATGGGCTGAAATTGTTTCTACGCGTTGTTATAACTACATAATACACTTTTATATAGTTGGATTTTTTTTAAATAATTTTTTATTTTAGACAATGCATCAAAGTTAGCAAAACACCTTCTAGTCTTTAGGGGTCAATAACATTGAACACTTTAGAATTCCTAATGAAACTATCCCATGAAAATCTCATTCAATATGAGTGTGATTATCACATATGGCTTCAAAGCCTAGAGTTAAATGAACTATAAATTCTATCTTCATATTGTACAATTTTTAGTTTGTTGAACCACTAAGGTAAACCTTCCTATTCATACAATGTGACAATTTTTCCACTTTTAGCTGATGTCTTACATTTACATTTAGTTTGTTTTTGTATATACACTACAAGTACCATTGCGAAACTTTAGTCGACCGCCCTTCATCGTAGATTTTCTTGAATATGTCCATTTTATCATCCATATGAAATTATTTGTCCACATCTATACTTATCATATTATAAAAAATTTGCATGGCTTCTATTTGTCAACGCTAATTTATTAATAAAAATTCCTATTATATGATGTTTTTACATACCCTAATTTATATATATTAGAGTGTGTAGCATTTCATGAATCCTATAGTAGCTCTACAAATTATATAAAATTTGCCTCCTTTGAATTAAATGAACCCTATCTTTTAACTCACGTAGTTTTCTAAAAACCGTGAGTGTTCCCCCCGGGAGATGATCTTCCCTTTCTACACAAATTTTGGAGGATGAATAGTTGCATTTCTGTCCTACACAGAGAGATTCTTTGTCATTCATTGGCCGAAAAATATCCTCCACGTCGTTTATGGGTTAAAGTAGATGTATGACCTAAAGTAGATGTTGACATACATTGCTGAAAGGATGACTTCCACGATCACCAGCTAGGCATTCAAGGGGTTAAGGATTGAGGGATAAATTTAGTGAATTTTATCCTATATTCCACTTGAAGGCTAGATTAATTGACTATTTGTGGGGGCATATTTGGAGAGCATGGGTTTAGGACAAGTATTTTGAAGATTCTTCAAAAAAAGATGTTCCCTTTCCACACAAATTTTGGAGGATGAATAGTTTGTATTTATGTCCTACACAGAGAGATTCTTTGCTCGATTCTTTGTCATTGAATTTGGCCGAAAAACGTCCTCCGCACTATATATGGGATTAAAGTAGATGTTGTCATACAATGTCGAATGGATGCCGATATCCACAGTCACCAGCTGGGCATTCAAGGGGTTAAGGATAGAGGGTTAAAATTCAGTGAATTTTTATCCTATATTCCACTTGAAGGATTGAATAATGGACTATTTGAGGGGCACATTTGGTGAGCGAGCACTGGTGAGGGACAAGTACTTAGAGGGCTCTTCAAAATAAGAGGATGCTAGTCCAAGATGACCCTAAACTACCAGGTGATGGTGGTGAGGTATCCAAACCGAATGGCGTGGTTGTTGGTTCGACACTTCAGGTGGCAGCAAGTTCTTTACATAACATTGCTAACCAGTTCCCTGGCCTCCCCCCAGGTGGAGGTATCATTCTTCCCTATATGCTTGGGGGGAGATTTAAGTTATAATTATCAAGTGGTGATTGGTTCTTACATGTACTGCTACAACAAATTTGTCAGATTGCAAACAATTTGATTGGTGGTAGAGGCACTTTTTCCCGGGGGGCCTCTTGATTTGGGGGGATTGAGGGAGCAAAAGGGACCCTCCAAGGTCTAGTTAACAATGTTATGTATCTAGCATGAAATGGCCAAGGTGAATTGACCCCTCGCTCGGCCTTGTGGGCAAACTCTGAAATTATTTATTTTTTGCACATGAATGAATTTTGCAAATTTTTAATTCATTTTTGCGATTAGAGACCCCAAATTAGTCTAGAGAGGTCTAGAGTATACCCTAGAACAGCCCAAAATAGGGGGCTTTTTTTTTACATGCACCCTTGGTAAGGCCGAGCGAGGGGGTCAATCCACCCCGATCCATGAAATCAGCCTCTCCTCCTGATGGAAAACCCCTTCAGTGTGTTTCCTTAACCCTTAAACGTCGAAGGGGGGACCCTCGAAATCTTCCTTTTCTATTACCGTGTGAATCATTGACCTCTAGAATTGCAAAATTAGTCATTGGCCTTGAGGGCTGGTATACACTTGGGGCCGGATTGAAGGCCGGCCGGAACTCTCCAAGTTTGAACCAATGGGATTGCTCAATTTCTCCAAATCCGGCCCAAGGGCTTTATACTTGGGGCCGGATGGAACCACCACTCATCCTACGTGTCGCCTTAGGTGGCATGGTTTTGGCGCCAAACCATCCGGCCCCAAGGGAGCAATCAGGCCAAGGTTTTTGGTGGCCCGATTTCCCATCTAGGGCCGGATTGGTGTCACATTCGTCTCCTCCGTTGGATCGGACAAATCTCCACCGTCTACCATGCAAGAACTTTTCTTTTCTTTTTTATTACATTTTTTATTAACTGTGAGCTCAATCCCATCTGGTTGAGTCATGTTGTGATACAGATGCTGTGTTACAAGTTGTTAATACTGAATTTGATTGTTAATACTGAATTTGATTGTTAATACTGAATTTGATTGTTAATCCTGAATTTGTTTGTTAATTCTGAATTTGATTGTTAATACTGAATTTGATTGTTAATTCTGAATTTTATTATTATTAAGCATTGCAATTGTAACAATAATGAATTTTATTGTTAATAATGAATTTTATTATTATTAACCATTGCAATTGTAACAATAATGAATTTTATTGTTAATAATGAATTTTATTATTATTAACCATTGCAATTGTAACAATAATGTCTTTGCAATTGTTTTAGCATAGATATTAATAATTAATTTTTTTGGTGTAGACACAAATTACATACTATGTTAAAGACACTAATTTTGATAAATTACATGCTTAATAAGTAATTTTTTTATACGGACACAAAGCTGTAAATGAAAGTCATTGTTGAAGTTATGCCAAATTTTTTGACATCTACAAGATAATGTGTGTTTTTATCAATTTTGATGTCCAAATATTTGAAAAAAGAATATGGTAAGGAAAAATTATGCTACTAGAAATAACATGTATGGTAAAACCTTATTTACATCTATCATTGAATTCATTCAAGTTTTCATAATAGAAAATTTCATGCTTTTCTTTAAAATAAACTAAGAATATAGATTTGAAAAAGAGATTAAGAAAAATTACATGTTTTCTTGAATTGTATGTTTAATAAATGACAACTATTATGGGGTTACAAATCTTTTTTCAATGTCAACTCTAGTTTTAGTGTCAAAAAAAAAAAAGGTTCAAAAAAAGTCAAAGAACTTCCTTTTTTCCAAATAGAAAAAATAGGAAGAGAATGGAAAAGGTTAAAAAAAAAAAAAAATCTCTCTTCCATTTTGAAATAGGTAAAGTAGGAATAAAAAGGAAAAGTCGAAAGAATTCTATTTTTTTTCCTATATTTGAAATAGAATAAATAGAAAAAAAAGCTTTTTTTTCCTAAAATATAAAAATAAAAAGATGCATGTCTTAGATTTTTTTAATTAAGCATTCCAAAAATCCAAGAGCACATTAATCAAGAATTCGGCCTTAGAATCGGGCCCCAAGAGCTTTACATTGCTTGGGGCCGGAGTGATGAATTGCAATCCGGCCCCAGAATTCGGCCTCAACCCCTTTACATTATCTGGGGCCAGAGTGGTGATTTGGGGCCGGATTGTGGGCCGGATTGGAGGCAAATCGGGCCGGCCTTCCATCCGGCTCAGGCCGTGTATATACCCGCCCTCAATGAGACATTTTTAAATTATTGCGGAGGACAACCGCGCTTCGAGGAGCCAAATGGGGAACGGCCGACAGGGAGCTCCCTCCCGTGCACACACTTGGCAATCTCCATCTGGCGTCGTCACAGTCCCTTCCTTCCTTCTCTCCCATCTACAGTAGCTCCCCCAACCCACTTTGAAATGATGCCTTGACTGACTGAAGCGGTGATCGAGCGCTGCCAGTTTCTCCATCGTCACTCGCCAGCTGATCCAGCTGCCTTGCGCAAAGTTTTTCCACAGACCTAATTAGGCCAGGGATCTACTAGGATAGATTCTCAGACTGAGGAAGGCCCTCGTGAAATGCAAGCTTTTGCCTGCCTGGTACAGTGCAGTTAAGCTAGTCAACATGAAATTGACGGAGCTAGCATGCGTGTCATTCACATTCTTTGCAGATCGATCTGGTAAAGCTACGTGCAAGGGAGTTTCATAGCTAGTAGGACCTTACTTCAAAAGCAAGCCAAAGCTAGCTACGTAGGTTACATATACTGTATTGACTCGCAGTGTACTAGCTGCTTGTTCGGCGCGTATGGAATCCAAAGTGTACAACCTACTGTAGAAGGATCCTAAATCCACTCAACAAGAATTAAGACAATTTAATTTAATGCATCGGAAACCATGCTCAGATTCTATTTGGGTATGCTTATATACTTTTAGGACTTCGATCATCAAGGAGAAGTTCCGTTCAGTGAATTGGTTCGTGCGCACAGCTGAAAAGCATTGATTACGTGGCGTAGCTGGACAAGAACTCCTACGTAGCAACACAGGATGCCCCACAATCATGTCAACGCTAAAATATCCTCCGTATCGCTTTCTACCAGAAACACTGCATTTAGCGGAGCTACAGGTAGCCCATCCTCCGAAACTCAAATTATAGCTTATTATTATTATTACTTCGCCCCGGTCAACTTCGGCGATGCAAGGCGGCACTCCCTTATTAATTACAGGCAAGCACTGAACTGACGTGTCTACTAAAAGCGAGGATGGATTTGAAGAAGGTTCCCTCTCTTTTCATAGTATTCCAGTCCCTGGAAAGCCCATGCATTTCAGTCCAGATCTCAATAGCCACAACCGCTTGGAAACGATTCCCTCTACAATTGGAAAGGCAGAGTCAAGTGTGATTGGACAAATGGTATCTAGCTTCCAGCTCGCTCCTACGTCTCGACATCCTCACAGAATTGCGACACATAAGAGATCTAGCTGGTGTGCTAATCAGTTGCAAATCTACAGATTAGCAGAATGTTTAAAGCACTTATCACACTGCGTACTCGCTTATCACTCACAACGACGGCCGGCTGGCTCGCAAGTGGAGTGGTTAGCTATTGCAAGCGTCGAGCTCTTACGTTCTCGATATATTCCACACCATTTTGCTTTGTATGTCAAGCAGCTAGATCAGTTCTATTAGTGAAGGCTTAGTGGTGAGCTCCAGGTATAGAGTTAACAAAGCATTCAATAGTTTGCTATCAATGTTGTCGTACTAATCTGCGATACATGTCCGGTTAATTAGTCGATTTGCCAAGAATTGAACCTCTTGAAAATCACTCGTTTCAGACATTGAAATTGAATGTTCACAGGGAGAGTATCTCTGGTTCCCGTATTGCTATTCGATTCCCGGCTTGATTACAAGGAAGATTCGAGCAGGCCATGCCATACCTTCTTGCAAACTTATTGCAAAACCCTCTGAGACTCTTCTCATACTTGCAAAAGGAAAAGAGGAGATCCATGGCGAACGACGTCGGTGGCAGTAGTCAGCCGCCCAACGAGAACGGTAACGGCAACACGATCGATAACCAGCAGTCTCCGACGAATGGACGTAATGCTGCTGGAGAGACAACGGCGAGTGATCCCGCGGTGGACGGAGACGAGATTCAGCACTGGTCGTTCTATCGAGCTGTGATTGCGGAGTTCGTGTCGACGCTGCTGCTTTTGTATATCAGTCTGACGGTTCTCGTGGGGACGTCTCGCATCGGCGCTGGGAGCATCGGCGTCTTGGAAATCGCTTGGGGGTTTGGTGGCATGATCTTCATCTTGGTCTACTGCACTGCTGGGCTCTCGGGTAAGGCCGGGATCCACAGACAATCTCCTACATACCCTCTTTCCTCTCATATGATTCTCTCTTTTGTCTCGAAATAACATAGAAACGTTGAGCAGGAGCATTCTGAGTTTTCTGTGTCCTCGATCTGAGCTTTCTGAGCTTTCTGAGCCTTGTGGCTTGTGTGGAGAGTATTACGCACTGTGTTGGATCTCAACCTGACGGAGATAGTGAAGAATAGATATCCTGGCAAGTGTCCACGTACGTACGTGGTAGGGGAAACATCGTGAAGAATATATATACTTATAAACTGGGAAGTATCAACGTGGTAGTGGAAACATGGTTTGTACGTGGAGACTAGAGAAATGACGAAACTACGAGAAGACCCACACACACGAGGAATCAGATTGACCGGTTGAGATAACTGCGCTTACCATTATAGTGTGTGTGATTTAGCATATTCTTCCAGGCACTTGTATATACGTCATAGTTGTTGCTTCAATTTGGTCACATGAAGTGTTCAAATTGGTTCTGACTCGTGTTTTTTTAAGTAGTTTTGAGCAGACTAATCGTCGTATATTCATGAAATCGAGATTTCTAAAAGTATTGGTGGGCACGCAAAACCTTCAAAGCACCCAAAATGTGGCAGCCAAGCGTTCAAAGCTCTCTAATCTATGAATGGTTTGCATCTGAAGTTCACCCCACGGATTTTAGGCTTTACGTTGGCAACTCAATCTCAAACTCCAAATCGTTTCCTTCTTGATAACCTGTACACGGTAGTCCTTTCTTGAAAGCCTAAACCCCAGAGCTCTAATTTTCCAACCAATGTAATGAACGTGACCATTTTCTGATAATGGGTGGAAATTGCACCGTAGCGGTGCATAACGGATGTTGTGGATAAAATGCAATGTGCATATTAGTTAACATTGACCTGTTGGCTCAGTAAGGTCATGTAAATGTCAAAAACGGCACATGGAATACCGTCAATTCATAAGAATTCATCGACATTACTTGACTGTCTGTGTGGTGAAAACAATAGAACGATCGATCTCAATTTGCATAATTACATAATGCTAGCTGTGAACTAATTAATTTCTCCATTGATTGATAAATTGATTCCTACAGGTGGTCACATCAACCCGGCGGTGACGTTCGGTCTCCTGATCACACGCAAACTGACCGTCACTCGAGCTCTTGTCTACATGGTGGCGCAGTGTTTGGGCGCCATGGTGGGCGCCGCCATCGCCCGCGGCGTCCAAGGAGACGAGGAGTTCCAAACGTTCGGCAAGAGCGCCGTGAATGGCGTGCAACCTGGTCACACTGTGCGGCAAGCGCTCGCTGCAGAGATCATGGGCACGTTTGTGCTGGTCTTCACGGTGCTGTCTGCAACCGATCCCGAGCGCAATGCTCGCGACTCGCACGTCCCTGTAAGTCAGATCGGAACCTTTGTTGTGGGAAATGTTGAAATATGCAGCAAGTATGACGTTCAGATTGACCGAGGTACCTGACTGAGCGTAATCTCGATTGGGATAGTATGATTTGACGGTGAAGAAGAGAGAACTCTTGGGAAACTATCACTGTTTGAATTGAAACTGGAAAGGGGGAGTGGTTACGACTTGTATGATTTCTCTGCTCTTCTTGTTGAACGGTTTAAGAAAGAATACCCGCAATCAACGCTGTCCCAAATGCGACACTTACATTTGGACCAAAACGTGTCCCAACAAACTAATTATTGATTACAGAAGATGTACCAAAATCGAAACATGAGACTCTAAGAGTTTACTTCTGTTTTTTGGTACACCTAGAGACAATCAAGTTTGCAAATTCATAAGTTATGAATTCATACAGTGTCCAAGTAATGCATGGTAAAGTGCATTGGCATTCTCTTTCTATTTAATAATAGTAACGATACTCAGTTGTAATCAAGTCTTCAAAATCTACAAGTAGAAGAAGGTATTCTCTCACCTTTATTCGATATGAATTGCAACTGAGTTTGAAGGCAACCGTGTCACTCTAACTTTGGTTTCTTGAAGCAGATCAAGCCGTTGTATAATCTATGACTCGGCCTCAGTCAGTCTGCGCAATTGATGTGAATCATAATAAATCACAGAGATTGTGTCGGATGGAAATCATAAGCAAAGTTAACGTGCATTAATCATGTTGAATTGAATTGATGTTGTGTGCCAGGTCTTGGCGCCCCTGCCCATTGGATTTGCAGTGATGGTGGTTCACCTGGCCACCATCCCGATCACTGGAACAGGAATCAACCCAGCTCGAAGTTTAGGAGCTGCAGTGGCCAACCCTCACAACGGAAGATGGAATCAACATGTAAGCGAGTGACGTACTGTCTGATCGACTCCTTCACTTCACTTCCTTCGATTCGATTTATCGCATTGTTATGATTGCTCCCATTTTCTTGGGATTCAATTGTTGCAGTGTCCATGAGTTTGATGGATCACTTCCAAGGTAGAAGAATCTGTCTGTTAACATTATATTGATATAAAAGAAAGAGTCAATGCAATATGTGTCAATTCATTCCTTCTTATTTTATTACCCATTTCTAAATAATACGAAACCTGACTCGATTCTCAATAGAAAATTGAAAGTCCCGAGATTTCCAAAGCAGCTATATGATGTTTGCGTTATAAGGGATAATACCGTACACACAAAGTTGTGTCGGTGAACTCATGTTCACCGACACAATATTCTAGATCTTAAACAAGATTTAGTGTTAAGTGACCAGTGAAAGTTCTCCTTTTAAGTAATCAATATGTCTTTGTTGTACTCGATTTTTAAGACTTTTGAATAAAGTAGTTGTTGATCTTTGGTAAGTACCCATATTGAACTGATTTTTCAAGTACCAATTCTGGTTTTCTTCTCTCTATTTTTTCCTCTGAATAGAAATTTTATAGATTTTTTTCTCTGATTTTTTTTCTGATGTTTTCAAATAGCAAACAGTTTTTTTTCCTTCCCAATTCCACCATTTAACAATGAACTAACTATTTGGCAATTCTCTGGCCTAAATAAACATTGATGACATTATTCATTTGTTCTTGTCCTTTTGCAGTGGATTTTTTGGGTAGGGCCAATTCTGGGATCATCCTTGGCAGCACTGTACCACTCCGTTGTATTGAAAGCAGGATCCTTGAAACTCAGAAGCCTCTATGAATGACTTGTTGGTACTTTCACTCTTTCTATAGTAAGTTACATCTACCAAATTATAGGGGAGGGACTACTTCAATTTCAAGCATTGTCTGAATTGAAAAGAGTCGAAATTCTTTCACTTGGCTTGTTAGATTTTGTTCAACTTGAATTTGCATTCAATTGTATATTAAGTAGAATGGCTAAATGCCGTATCAGTTGAATCATTCTGTTTTAAGGATCATTCATGGGATTTCTGCGAAGGTGGGCTCCATTTTTTTGTCTACTGTGCCTAGTATTATTAGACTGGTCTAGTTTCCATATTTTCTTGTTGGCAAGTGAAAGGGGGATCCAACGCACCAAAGAACGTGGTATTTGGATATTGTATGAAAAAGTTACGAAGGGTTAAAGTTTTGAGTTTGGTAGAGGTGCTCAAAGAACGTGGTATTTTGATATTGTATGAAAAAGTTGTGAAGGGTTAAAGTTTTGAATATGGTAGAGGTTTTCAAAGAACGTGGTTTTTGGATATTGTGTGAAAAAGTTGTGAAGGGTTAATGTTTTGAGTTTGGTAGAGGTTCCAAAATTGTTTCTTCCACATAGGGATGTATTTTGGTGATCAATATAGATAGATAGACGGTTTTGGGTCTAGGGCGCATTTGGAGGGGTTTACCTTATGGTCAAATGATGATGATTTTCAAATCAAAAGATGATCACTTTCAATAGCATTGTGTACTTCCTTATGCTTAAAACTATTTTTCTTGAAAAAAATTCTTTAAGTGAAACATAAATATCAAGGGCTAGTCTCTCATTGAACAAGGAGAGATATGTTTTTTTTGTGTAAGGTAGAAATGCTTCAGCATTCTTCTTTTTAGACTTGTGATTGAGTATGGTAGATCAAGATCTAACTATCCAATGTTGAGGTTATGTCCAATAATGTGAAAATAGAGGTTCAACAAGGCTAGTCTCCCATTGGATAAGGAAAGGTATGTTCTTTTTTATAATGTGGTAGGAATGCTTTAGTATTATAATGCTCTTCTTTTTAGACTCATAATTGAGTATGGTAGAATAAGATCCAACCATAACATTGAGGTTATATCGAGGAATATGAAAGTAGAAGCTCAACATGTTATTCCTCATAATAAGGCCTTTTATTTATTTTAATTTATTATAATTAATTGGTTCATTTACAAAAGATATTTTTTGTATTTTTAATAAACATGTGAATTAAAGTTTAGAGTTTTTTTGGGGGGCTATAAGTAGTATACTTGAAATCAAAATATTCTAAAAATATGCTTAAAAGACATGAGAAATATTTTTTTTGTAGGATTTTTATCTTGTTTTACTTTTGGAGGTTTATATTTTATATTCGTTAAACCTAAATGAAACCCTATATTTGAGTGTACCAAAATTTCTATAATCCACAGTAATAACCCATAAAGGCCAATAATATTGAGAATGTACATACTAGTTTAAAATATGGGTTCAATTTTGAAGAATTTTTTTTGGATTATTATCCCCACTCCTTTAAAAAATGAAAACTTTGCACATTGTCTTTGACGAATCAATTTTCATATATACTTTAGAAGTGCAAACACAATCTTGAAAGTTTTAACAATTCAAATTTGTGATTTTTTAGATGTAGAGTTTAGCATATTCCATACATGATTCTTTCTATGATTCCCTCTACCATAGCCAAACATTATTTTAGTAACCTTGGACCTTAGAAATCATGCTTAGTGATAGTGAACTTGTGCTATTTAAGATATTTGTAATGGGCATCATTGTTCATGATCTAGTTAGCAATATTTTCAAGCTACATGAACTCCAAAAATGCAGTCACAAATTGACAATTTCTAAGCTTTGACACTTTGTTGCAAATTATGGTCTTTTTAAAATGTTTATTTCTTTTGAATTATATATTTAGATGTTGGTACCTATTTGTATTCAAGACTTTGTAATTTATAAAATTTAATAACCTACCAAAAAGAATGTTTTTTTAGCACATCATGATGTTCTACAAAAAAATTATGGACAATAAGAAATTATACTTGTTTGTATAAATTAGTGCTAAAAATTCATTCATAGTTGAAGAAAAAATTATTTTTTCAATTCAAAATTTTAGAATTCTCTGCTAATCTTTTTTATGTACACTCAAGTTCATTACAAACTTGGTCTAACAATTGCTTTGAATACCATCTATCTTAATATAATTCTTTGTTTGTTTTGTTGTTGCAATTGGAAGAAGCAACCATGACATGGATTAAGCCACATTCTACTTGATGACAATTGGCTACACAAGATTGAAGACTATATTGAGTGCTACAAGATTATACTTTGGAATTATGTGTATTATTCTTTCTTCAACAACAATTCCAATTACTCTCGGATTGTGCCATTTTTTGGACAAGATAGCATCTGCAACACTTTGTGTATTGGTATGGCATCCTTTGAACGTCCATTAAATTTTATATTTCTTATTGTATCTAGAAAGCTTCACTTTATTGTTTCAACTATTCTAGCTTTTTATTGATCCTATGGAACTACATTCACCTTGAGCTAATGATACAAATTCAAAGTAATTTTCTGTGGTTTAGGGTATTCTTGATTTTCATGTCCATGTTGTATTCAAATGATAGGCTTCTTCAACATTTGCCTTTATATTTGAATGTATCAATCAAATATTTGATTGATAAATTTGGCCAAATTTCAATTTCAATTAGGCTCTCAAATATGTATTTTCTTTATGAGTTGCCTTCAAACTTGAAAAGATGGGATTGTAAAAAGAGTAATGCCAACACTTTTTTGGTCTTGCATATTCACCTTGATTCAAATATGTGAATTTGCAGCATTAGAGCTGTGGGCATGCCTTTAGTATTTGGACTAGAGAAATGTGTATGCTTCAGTCAAAGAAGAATTTGAGATAGCAACAACAACCGCCAATCAAAAACCAATGTCTAAGAAATTTTTGACAATAAAGAAGAAGTTTCAATGGAAGCTCAACTTATGAATGAGAAGAAATCTATAAGAAAGCATGAGAAGAAATCTAAAGGAATAGAAAAGAAGAGCAAATAGAAGGATTATATTGTTTGCCTTTATGGAACCTTGCAATATAAATACTCTAATAAGTCAAGGATCCTTAAATCCATATTTCTTTCATATAAAGCTACCTTGGTTCTTTTCTCATGTTCATCTTCTTATATTCATCTAAATAGATTACTTGAATGTTAGATTTGTATGTGAAGTAGATTATATATATCCTAAACACTAGTAGAAAGCCTTGTTTAATTGGATGTTCCTGCGTCAAAGTTGACGGATTTTCTTAAGCATCCAATGTAACATCATCATGTGTTTATGTCAACAATGACATTCAATGTAGCTTAAAGATGTTACATTGGATGTCATTGTTGACATAAACACATGAAGATGTCACATTGGATGCTTAAGAAAATCCGTCAACTTTGACGCAAGAACATGCAATTAAACAAGACTTTCTTCTAGTGAAATGTGACTAAACGCACATGATTGAGGTTCTATATAGGTTGTGAATCCATTGTTTTTAACTAACAATAGTAGATATTGGTAATAGTATTAAGTTAATTTTGTTTGATAAGGGTAGGATGATTGCAGAAAACTCTTGTCCTTTTTTACTTTTAGCCCCCTTTATCTCAAATGGGGATAATTATCTTCACTTTTTAAAAATTATTCTACTATTTTTAAACAACCCAAATTAAATGTCTATTTTTTTCATTTGGAAGGTTTTAGTACTATTTTCAACCCCAAAATGTGAATTTGAAAGGAAAAATTTGTGAACATGATCTTCTATTTAAGCTACACAAGCCCATGAAGAGGTTTTCTAAAAATAGTAAAGACACCTTTACATATTTACATGTGTTCAAGGTACACTATATTTGTGCAAGTGCAAAGAACATAATTTTTTTCCTCAAAGATGCAAATGGTTAAGGTTTTTTCTAACCATTTTTGACCATATTGATCTAATTCCGGAAAAGTTCAATCTGAAGAGTATATCAAACTGCATTTTGACGCTTGAAGTTCAAACCTATGATAAAAAAAAATAAAGCTCCTATTCACTCCAAACCCATTTTGGGCTCCATGGAGTTTAGGAGCTAAATGTAGGCCAATAACATAACAATTCTTGGTCGTTTCACATTGGTTTTTCAGTCAGATGCAGCGGGATTTACTGGCAAAAGATATTTGCAAAAGCAGAGGCGTTCTATTGAATTTTTCAGAATTTCTGTGGACAATAGTTCAATAAATAAAAAATTGAAAGGAGGCTAACAACAGGGCTCAAGACCATAATAAGGATACTTATCATAAAGCCCAGTCTTTGTGCCTTTTCACCTGCTTGACAATGCTACCTTAGCAGTTTGACGACTATAAGGGCATTCTTGTTTCGACTGTTATCGAGTTCCAACACTATTGGGCAGAAGTTTTCCATTACCTTACCCAAACTGATGATTACGTGCTTTCAAGCACATTAATGCCAGTTCTTTTCGCAACCGAGTCGGATAGAATTCGCATTACGTTTTTACATTGAAACTTCACGTTATCCCAGCACCAGAATTTTCAAAGGGTAACGCACAGGTGCAGCTTTCACAAGAGCTTCAGTTTCCACCAGAAACGTTCACATTGTTCTGCACTGAAGATCAAACACCACATCCAAATATCAACACAACTCCCCATGCAAACAAGCAACGAATATCGCGAGGTCATCAACACGAAACCAGAAGTTCGCATTGAAAATGGCGTCACGTGCCGGTGGTAAGTACTAGATACGCTCGAGGAAGTACGATTGGGGTTGAAATGCTGCGCGAAAAAAATAGGGATGAACTCAAAGTCCGTTACCCATAGCTGATTTCGATTTTCCAGGGTTGGAAAGGATCAGGCAAAATCGGTATTCTCTGGTCGGTCTCCAAGAATCCAAGGCTGCAACAACGACTCCACAGTAAGACGGCGAGCAGCACTGAGCATGGCAATAAAAAAGCGGCAGCCATCAATCTTGTACTCCTCAAGCGGATTCATGTGGCCAAAGCAGCGAACGTTGACAGCAGCCCGGAGCCGATTCATGTTCACAAGGTGGTCTCGCCAATAGCGATCAAGAGCATTGAGTGCCACAGCTCTCTCTACTTGCTCAATCTGGTAGTGAGGCACCAAGGTTCCCTTAAGTTTTTCCTCAAACATGCCAATGATTAAATCACCCAGGTATTTCCGCAGCAACTGTGCTTCACGGTCATATTTCCCCCTTGCAGCTGCTGGATCTGAAATGATGTCCATCCACCGTTTAATTGAACCCGCTTTAAACCGAAGGTTCCTGTGTCCTTCAACAGGCATGGGCAGGCCTGGTAACCTGAGAAAATCCGAATCTACCTTTTCACACAGCCTTAGTCCCTCCACCAACATAGCTGGTGTAACACCAGTCAACACATCCGACGTTGGGGTTTGTCCGT